>CM067268.1:10017500-12417500 GCA_033220335.2 Troides aeacus | reverse complement strand
AAAATAGATAGGTGGGGTGGTAGGGATGGTATGAATAACATTCCGATTAACCAGGACGTCTCACGATCTGGTGGTGTAACGCGATAAACAAATAGCGGCGCTGGCGTCGCCTATTCAAAAATATCCCGTAGTGTTCGCAGTGCGCGCTTTGCCATCGCGAACTCGATTCCGAAACGAGATGCGCTCCCGCCATGGGCAGCAATTGTTGTAAAGGCGACGCAGCAGGGAGACCGATCAAGTCCAGATCCTCCATCTACACCAGGTATTTGCCGCTGGATATAATTTTTGACCAATATCTATGTCATCGGTTCCTGGCGCTGCGTCCGTTTGAACTTTGTCCGTACGTAAAGTCTCATTGGTGTGCTTTCCGTCTTGTCGTTATTATCAATGAAGTGTTTAAAGAAAATTAAAAAAAAAAAAAATTAAGTCTCATACTATGTGAACACAGTGTGAACTTGTTTACTTGTAGAATTACCAATCGTATTAAATTTTCACTTAAATAACAAACCATAATAAAATTATTGTTTTTTTTTAATATAGAAATAAATCAAAATAAAACATATACTTTAATAAGTAAAGATTATAATGTTTTTGTTATTTTTTTTTTATATATATAGTTGTATGAAACGTTTTTCCATTTTAAATTATTACGCACTACATATTGAAATTTGGCACAGCGAAGTTATTTACATTGATCTCTACGACCAGGGTTCGATTGTTACTATTTCTTTTATGTTCTATATGAAAGTATATTTTCTTTGCTTATCTAAATTTTATTAGATAACATTCTTATTTTTTATATATGCAATATTTTTGTTAGCCTTTTCATCATTACAAGGCGAAGAATTAAAATCCAGCGCTGTGTAGAATAAGGCTTGTGTCCGACATATGTTGAAAAACAGTTCCGATTGTAGTTTCCTCGAAAGATCTCAGTAGAAATTAAAAAGAAAACATGTAAATATTTACACTCTGGTCTCTGTTGCCGGAGATTGTCTAGATAAGTACCACCGCGGAGTCGAACCCGGAGCCCCTTCTAAGGCACCGAGGGAAACCACCGAAGGGGTCTTAGTGGGTAGAAGCCCCACATAAGCGTAGCCTTACTCTCAGGAGCAAGGTATCTGTTAAGAAGATCTCCCGCGTACTGTGCAATCTTTACCGTGTCGCTGTAGCTAGTGTAATTACTGGGGTAACGAGATTGGGGCACCTCATGTCTCAGGCGACGAGCGCAATGCGGTGCAGTGTATATCATCCTAACTAGTGCCACGTACAGTCAGGCGTACGATGATCTATCATCAGGTGAACGACTGCTCCGGTTCGTCGCTTAACTGAATAAAAGAAACTTAGTTTTATATGTATACATGGATATATATAAATCGAAGTTTTAGCAATTTGTAATTGCTTTGGTTTTTAATATTGTGTTTTGGCAAACAGACAAATGTTTTAAAGTATACGGCGACAAGAAATAAAGATATATATATATATATAGTTAACAATGGAAACAAGTTACATCAGTTATTAGTTGAAATTGTTTTAAAAGATGTTATTTTCTTTAAACCTATGAATGTTTATTTCAGCTTAATTTTCTTTTATTAGTAATGTTTATACATACAAAAATATTACAAAGTATAAGCGCCTTTGACGATTAATGAATAAGTTAATTAACCTAAGTAGCGAATGCAATGAGAACAATAATCAAAAGCTTATTATTAACTACTGTTTTTAAATTACTTAAAATTTACACGATGTTGACGGTCTTCAGGTGGCTATCTGTTATATACACAGCCCACTTATTAATCCCACTGCTGGGACTCGAGTTCTACTCTTGTAAAGAAAGAATCGCGGCTATTCATCTATCACGCTGCTCAAATTCGGGTACATTATTGTCCTATATTAACGAGAGCTGCTCTTTTTGAAACATGTCCTGTCCCCAGGATGTTCCGCCTTACAAACGATGCTTTATTTTTTGTATTGTTGTATGTTTAAATGCGTGAGATTCTGGTTTCAATGTTGCTAGGAAATGGACACGTTCGAAGAGCTTTTCAAGATATGCGATATCCGCCAACCCTCACTTGGCCGGTGGGGTATGTTATAGCCTAAACTCTGTTCTCGTTGGGGATATTTTCGATCTTTTCTATATTTTGATGAAATAAAAAAATATTCTTTGCAACTATTAAAGGGTTTACTCCTTACTTTCTTTTTTCTAAGTCAAACAGCCTATTTTTTTTATAGCTCCTGAATTTAATAATTTCTGAAGCCTTTTTCAATACGACCTTGTGTTACGAATATTTTTTCATATTTATTTCTTATCCTTTTCATCTTTCATAAGATATGTCTTAATAAATTCTTACGTTTTCATTTACATAATATGTAGTATTAGTTTTAGCAGAGTTTACAAACAAACTAAGAATAATAAAAATTAATATATCGTAAAGTATTAATCATTATTAAGGGGGTGTGATCAAATATATTCGTTTAATTATAGCACATATCATCATCATCACCAATAGACGCCCACAGCTGGGCATAGGCCTCACGCAAAGATCTCCGCATCGATAGTATAGTGGAAGATATTTCCCGTGGGGTATAGTTCGTTGCCATTTTTTTTTTGGAATATTTAAAATTACGAAATACGTAATGTTATACTGCAACGATCGTCTCGTACGATCACATTCAAGCTGGCGTCACTCCAGCCTGTTTGATGCAGCTTACGCAAGCGGCTGGCGTATGCACGCAACAGGCCCATGTGACTACATCCATGCTGCGAACAATCAAACCGTATCGCATATAATATATGTATATACTTTAAATTTTTTAAGATCTTACATTCCAACAACAACAGCTCTTTTAACCGACTACAAAAGCGGGTATCGCAAAGTTAGAGATCATGGAAACAGGCTGAAGTATTACTCAACTTCGTCGTCCATATATATGTTAATAGACTTCAGTTAGTTTATTAGCAAATTATTTTAAGTCTGCTTGTTAAGTATTTTATGTTATTCGTTTATGGTGAACCTTTCACGTTTGGCTTTCGTCGTATAATATTTTCTGTTCTTTGTCTATGCGAATTTCATAAGGTTCATCGTTCACTTTATCATCGGTAACGGTATCCTCTGTTATCGATCTTCCGACTGTCCGCTCTTACGTCGCTCACAACCTGCGGTATCCATGCAACCTCCACACAACACGTTATTTATTAACATTATTATTATACAGAGAGTTTAGGAAATCCGTAACGCCTCTTGGCTCTTGCGGGACCGATATTAAATCAAACGTTATTTACACCCACAAATAATTTAAAACTTACATTGTGAAACGCAATTCATTTATAAATATTACAATTTTGTATGTGTTTTATATATTTGCAACATAGTAACAACGAACAAGTGTTCACATACGGTTATTATTATTGTTGGCAAAAATAACGTATTAGTTTAAAGGTGCTTTTACTTGTTTACAATTTTTTTAAATAAACAACAATATGTATACCACAACTCTGTTATCTACTGTAGTTGAATAGTTTAAATGGAAGTTTGTGGGAGACTGTGTATTAAAACAAGATTGCGTATTAAACTTGAGAGCCTGGAACCGTATAGAAAAGTTTACTAGGATATGATTTTCATCATTGACTGTTTGTATATTGAAAACTATATATCACTCCGACATATTAATGTATGAGCTGATGAATGTGATAATTCTAAAATGGATTAGGATTTAGATTCTAGGCGATTTATTACATAGCTTTTCAATTTTAATCTCGTAGGAGTCAGGCTAACGTAATCACATCTGGCGAAATGTGGGTGTTTATTCACCGTTGCCTACCCCTACTGGATTAAGGCGTGATTATTTAAAAAAAAAGGAGTCAGGTTAAAATTTAATAACATATTCTTAACATTACTTCAAAAACATATCAGTAAATGAAATAGGCAATAAGCTGAAATGACGATGAAGATGATAAAAAATTTTTACCCTGTAAAGTCATCAAACACGTTAACAATACTAAAAGTGTATAAACATGTTTTAAAATAGTTAGTACTAAGATTTCAAAGGACCGTCGTCCGTGTGTAAACAACGGTATAAATATGATACAGAAAGAGCGTTGATTATAGAAAAATTACATGAAAATTCTCATAAACTTAAATGAGAGCACAACTTAATGATGTTACGAAGAAAATACCAGCGAGCCGTCGAGAAAGTCCGCGCTTCGAATAATCTTTAAAGGAGAAATTCTATTTATAGTTTAACTCAACATTGCTCGAAAGTTTCTCAAGCTTTCCTCGAAGGAGAATATAGGGTAGATTAATTTATATCCCACTCAGTTTCTCTAGAATATTACAACTTATGATATTTATTTATAAAGCTTGAGAATTTCTCTCCACTTAAATAAAATACAGCTTTATATTTCTTGATCATTTGTATCTTACGTTTATGGATCCACGCGACGAGATGCGCAGGATCTTCATCTGGTGATAAATGATACTCCAGCCCCTAACAACGTGGCGCTAGTTAGGATGGTGTACACTGCACAATACTGCGGTCATCGCCTGAGATATAAAGTGTTGAGTCTCGTTACCCCGGTAATTACACTACCCTGGGTATAAGACAATGCAGCTGTTATTGTTATCTTTTCATTATCATTTTCGTTATATGTTATGATGTAAACAAACCAGTTTTTATATATTAAATATTGATTAGCGCTTTCAAACTTGAAGCCTAGATAACGTGTACAATTCTAGAAATCTAGAAGCGTTAGCCTGATTTTATGTGATATGTTTTGGCTTACATATTTACCATTTTCATCGTCAGACATAACATTGGATAAACATACATTATCCTAGTCTTATTTTTTTGGTTTCGAAGCGAAATCTTCGTAAAGATACTCTGTCTCCTACGACGTCAGAGTATGTGGAGAATTTTCTTCAATAAAACCTCTGTGGTCAGCTCCAGCATTACAGAGGTCACAGTTTCCTCTCTAACGCTATACTTTGATAGCCTGACTGGGGATTAGTTTTATGCAGGCCTTACTACACTCGAGTACCTTCAATAGCAGGAAACCACGTCCAGCTATTGTCCTCCTCAGCGTCGTTTAAAAGACAAAGAGAAGTCCGCATACTGACCGCCGACGGTCCTACATTGTCTTAGTTTAACCCAGTTTACTATCTCGTTATGACCCTCTTTAAACCGGTACACGTTATGTATGTATATAAATACATCTACTTTCATGTATATGTGAAGAATAATACTTTATCATTGTGTTATTTAAATGCGGATATAAATCAATACATAATTAATATAACATGACACTACACACGCAAACATTTTCAAGGTGTCCAGCACTCAATTATATTAATATTAAACATTCCGTATGATGATAGTGTGTCATTAAAATTGATTTTTTCCTATACATATGTGTGTCTTATCCTATACTATTAGCTCCACTGTAAATTAGTTGTAAGCTTACAGCTATATTGTTTCATAGTAAAATGAACTGGCGAATGGATAAAAAATTAACAAAGTTACTACTGTTCATGATAATTTCAAAATCAATACTATTTTTAACGTCTCAATAAGGTTTCAGGACTGAAGACGATGATGAAGACACTAAGATTATATTCTATAATAGTCAGAAACAACTCTTTCGTTTCAGAGGGAGGGTGTCCGAAGTGAGACTTTACGAGGAAAAAAAAAGTTACAGCATTCACGCGTACCGCTATAAATAATCCGTATAATGGTTTGCTTCTGACGGTGTTTTATTTTTGATTAGTCGAGGCGTCCTGTTAAAACCTAAACCTAGAACTGTTTCATTATGATTATACTACTAACTTCATCGGTGTTTGTCATATGACATGGTTGTGAATGAGTATTATACCTGATAAAAAATATAGCAGAGGATGTACAGGTATAAGTATAATAATATTAGGAGAGTAACAAGAGACGAGTGAGACTTTCACCTAATGGTGATCGGTTGCCCATAACTCTAGTTACGATAGTATGCACTGCATCACAGTGTGCTCGTCGCCATGAGACATAAGATATCACGTCTCGTTACCGCAGTAATATCACTAGTTACAGCGCCCTTCAAACCGGTACATAGTAACGTTTACAATAACTGTTTGTCAGCTGCAACAGGGTGGCTGTGGTACCTACTTAGACGGCCTCCGGCAAGAAAGACCTACCACAAGTAGTGTCGTTGATTAGTAAATTTTTAACATATCAATTGCGTAATGCGAACAGTGAGATTTATTAGTTTATTAATAATCTGTTGTAGTTAGGTATTGTTTACAAACTATAGTAATATGTTAAATAAATTATGAATAACAATAGTAGGTTAGTAAGCGTCACCAATGTAATAATTAGACTACGACTTTGGTCGCGGCATTCGCGCCTCGAAGCTGAATTTATTTATAGACGAGAACTTTGTTGGACGACGACGATCTTCGAAAATATTACGATCGGTGTACCCAAGGGCACGGGTTGTCATTCAACATTTCTTTTTGTTCTAAATGAAAGTAATATTAAATTTAAATATCGCCCGTTTAATATCTGTGCCGAAAAGTTACAGGTCCAACATAACAATTCCCAAATGTAACAGATCGCAATATATTTGTATTTGATTTAAGTGCAAAGTTATGTATATAATATTATACGTTATTGCGACATCATCATCATCATTATCAGTCGATAGGCCTCCGCCAATGATCTCCACATCGATTGGTCTTGCGTTCAGCGGTTTCCTGCGACCATCACGCGGTCAACATGGCCTTAGCTATCGCCGAGCAATAGAGGCCGTTTGTAGGGGTCATATGGGGGGATTTGGGCCATTTCCCACCTCGCTGGTCCACCGCGGGTTGGTGGAAGCCAGAGCCTCGTTGATTGATTAGCAGGCTGCACCACGAGCAGGTGAGGTTGGCTTTGATCCAGTAAGTTGATGTGCGGCATCCCTTACACCCTACTTATGGTAACAATTTACAATAATTTCTTTTATAATCTATTCAAAAATTTTTAAAAGAACACCCTATTGAATTTTAACAAACATTTGTGTAATAATTCGCAAAATATTCACAACTTTCGATCACTTCACGTCAGGATTTGCTACCACAACAAACTTGAACACTACATATATTTGTATTCATATGTTTATACGTAAATAATATAAAAAACATGTGTGGTCTTTAGTTTATTAGCAATTAAATAATTTTTCAAACACATTTATAATGATAGGTGATAAACCATATCTTTAGTAAATCCTCATTACGAGAAAGGGTAAGTGAAATTTTACAGCCTATACCATTGTGTACATTTGACCTTTAACGCTCGAAAATTATTAAATAGCCGTAGACAGCGATTTCTATTATTACTCTATTATTAAAGGGCAAAATGGCTTAACTGGACGTTCTAAAGCGTTAACTATTCAAAACTTCTTTACGAGTTGTGTATTCATTTTAAGTTACATATCAGACGCGTTGGAAAAGTCTTTAAATATTAAACAATTGTGGTGTTGACCTTTATTGTTATACTACTCTACGGTTAGTTGAATCGATACTCCAAGGAACTACAGTAAAAGAGCAAAACTATAATTTAAAATGATTATATAAAGGTCACATGTGAACATTTGCCTCTCGTGGAAATAATGGGGGAAATCACTGATCGTAGGTAAATCGTTTTATATTTCCAATAATCATGTTTCACTTCGTGGTTAACAAGCGCACGACATTTAAACGTGAGCTAAACTGCAAAGGTCAAAGTAGATAAAAATATAACTGTGATATATCAACACGGATTTTTCTCAATGATGCGAAAGTAAGTATAAGCAACATTTCAACGTTTCGATATATGCTACAGAACACAAGCTTAACTAATTAGTAGTAATTGACGCGCACGCCACTTTGGCAAACGGTATGTTGGTAATCCCTGGTTAGTGACTAAGGGACTACCCTTTTATTAATAAGTAAGGAAAAGTTCTACAGAACATGGGCATCCCCAACTAGAAAGCAGGGTATTTTTCCGAAGATTTCGCTTGTGATACCAAAATATTTTTCCTTGGCGTTGTTCCCTATTAATAACCTTTTAAAGGCCATGGAGACTGTCGATGGGGATGTTATCATCTGTCACTTGCACCTGATAAAGTAAATATGTCGCTAAACTATAATGACGTGACCTATTCATCATCATCCTGACCAGCCACTACTAGATGAATTACAAACTGGACGTGTAACGGTCTTCTTCCAAAGAGTGAACCTAAAGTTTATCTGCTACTTGCGACCTTTATCAGATCGTCGATTTACCTTGTGGTCGGCTTTACGGTCTTACATCAGTGACTTTGGTTCTTCAATGGACCACCTCTTAACATCACTGGCGAGTATATCACTCGCCTACGACCTATAATATAGTCGTCATGGTCATGGGTATATACTCCGGAAGACAGCAACCGATTATACAGTCGAATTAGGATCAATTTCGTGAAAATGATAGACAGTCGAATTCAACTAGGATGGACAATTTTCAGGAAACGTTCGGGGTGATATAATTCAAAAGTCCCTAAGAGCCATGTAGAGTCTACATAAACGTACGCATAAATATCGTAGGTCGTACGAATTTTTTTCGATGTGAAAGCGATTTTATTATTAGTTTAATAAACAGCGCATAACATCGCCCCCGCTTTCTTTTGACCTTTCTGGAATGAATGTTGCGCGCGCCGATGTTCGAAGCAATTGCACGAACTTCACGTTGCACTTTATTGATTACGGGATAACGCTTTGCAGTCTACCTCCGGTAATATCTAACGTCCTTCAGTGTACTATTAATAGAATCGTACTTAAACATATCTTTTTAATATTGAATTAATGATGATATTGAATTAATGATGATGTTGACTTTAATCTGATGTTAATGATCCGTCGCTAGTTAGGATGACAAACACAGCGCGACATTTTGCATGTCGAATTTAGACAAAAGATCTGGATGTTAATTACTGGTTTGGTCTAGTTATTTCACTAGCCTTTCGAAGAAATCCCGTAACGTGTACATTTCTGTGTTCCGATGATTCTGCGGTAGAATAAGTAATGAGATGATATCCACTTAGACGGTCAGCAACAGAAACCATCCATCGCGTTTATCTTGCGTCAACCTTCAGTCATCATTAATTTATTATTACATTTACAAGGTTGCCAAAATTATCATATATCCTTTAAAGTTAACTGATAGTGTATACTGTATATACGTATACCTAAAACATAATTATCTATATACTTTATACGAGAAAAAGTTTTATAAAAACTTCAATGAATTTTGATATATACTAAACCAGTGATTTCTAGGTATGGTGAAGTATGAATTAATTATTTATCCGTTTTGAACATTAACATAGTAAATTATAATAAGTGAAGAAACAAAACTTTCATTGATGATTACATTGTGATACAGATTGTGAACGCTAGAATTTTGTTTTTGAATTTACAGGATTTTTTCTGAGGAAAGAAATAAATTAGTTAATCAGTATTGTATCAATGTAAATAAATAAAGACTTCATCATTATCATCATCAGCCGATATACGTCCACTGTTGGACATAGGTCTTCCTCAAAGATCTCTACATTGAATAGACTTAATATATTTCTTTTTTATAATAACTAAACATTAACATTTAAGTGAAAGTATTACAGTTGGCATTGCGAGTTGGATCAGCTCCACGTGATTCAGTTGTCTATCTGTTCAATTCTATTCTCATTACTCATTTCTTTTTATTAACTATAACTAGGTTATTTCTGTGCAATCATTGCTGTGTTCCTGTTTGAAGTGGCGCATGGTCATTGATACTGTGAAACACATAGGTCTGGTATCATTTATCTGACAGATCAACGCGATCATCTTAACGCCCTTGTATATCAGTGTGAAGTGTGCATTTGGAAATAACATATCTGATAGATGAAGGCGTTAGATTAATGGATGCATAAACTGTGCTTTAGTTTAGTATATTTGGTTACTCTGGCTGTTTCAACCGGAAGGCCAAACGGTTTCGTTCGTCAATGCGACTTACATCACGCTTATTTAGAGTAACTATAAAATTTCGCTCCCGCCGGATCTTACGCTTCATTCTCGCGACTAAGATGGATGTAGGACAGCGGATTTGGGAATCGGTGGTCAAAAATAGTTCTTTTGGAATGATGGATCTTTTAATCTTATTTCGTTTCATGCGTCATATAACATTTTGTGATGTTATCTAAACATGGATCGACTTTGGAGTTGCGGTTGCTTAGACGCTTCCGGAATTGCGCTGCATTAAATTTTTTGGGACGACTTACAACCATTTACTGAATGCACCTTATGTGTGGATTATAAGATGATATCAGATATACATGGATATGGATGATATGAGTTATTTTACATACTTTTCCCATATGATCACACATTATACCCCCACATGAACCCCTATAAACGACGGGCTGCTGCCCTGACCGACGGCTGAAGATGATGATGATATACTTATCTGTTTTATTCTTAAATTATTTACTTTTTTTAAATACGATCATCTACAAATAAATATGGATAAAGCGAAACTCGAATTTCATCATATAAAAAGAAACAATGTATAGACAGCTTTAAGCTGTAACTTTCATTGCTCGGAGAGCAGACTGAACTATGACCTATATAAACTTCATCGTGGAGCTACAGACATAAATCTGCTTTTAAGCTCTACTTCGTTAAGTAATTAATAAAAAGCTTTTTGTTACTTTCATTTATGGCGTTTATTAGTATTTTCTAATTTTTTTGGAGTTGCTTTAGATATTATGTTGCCTTTAATTATTTGAATTTGCACTGTACTAATTAAAACAGTGTGATAAACAAGCCACAGGTGATATAACTCCTCTCAATGTATTTGCGACAAGTACATTAAATGTATATAAACATATTCTTCTGCCAAAAGTATGTCGGTGACCAAGGTTCTCGAAATATCAGTTGCGAATTTAGTTAATAATATTAAGTGTAACTAAGTAACTGTTTAACTATTCAAATGAAATATATTAAGTGTACCTAACCGAAGTTCAAACCTAACCTAACCAAGTTTATTTTAATTTTTATCATGATTTTGCAAGGTGTTATTAATGTTTAAGTTTATCATTACAAATAAACATCATATATAAATAAATATATATATATATTAACGCTTAAATCTTTCACTAACATTATACAGTTATGGAGATAATAGGGGATAAAGTAGTGGGTATCCAATCTTTAACAAGATATGAGCTACGCCGGTGATTTGTTTCTGCTGATTTATAAGCACAGCGACAAGCAATTTAAATTTGACGAGCTGTGGGAAGCGGATCTTGTGGGACTTTAGATTAGAAGTCGGAAAGACAGGTTATCCAATTTGGAGATAGTTACCATTACGGATTGATATAGAGGACCCGCAGAAGTTGTTTAATTCAGATACATCGCTGAAGAGAACATTATTTCAAGCATTGTCAGGGTTCGACCGATTTTGATACACGATTTTACCACCCTTTGTCCTATCTAGAGGAGATAGAATATTAATGATAATGAATCAATTATCAAGAAATCAAGGTTGATATTTTTTAAATATCTCAAGATATAGTCGCCAGTTTGTGTTCCTAAAGTTTATTCTGGTGGAAAATATCTGTAGGGGGCCACATTTCAATTAGTTTCATAATACACGACGTACATATGTATACACTACCTTTAGACATACATTGTTTCTTAAGTTACTTTTAAACAAGAGAGTGACTTGTTCGTAATAAGATATTCTGCAGCTATTGTCTACCTACGCCGTTGGTCATTCATACGCTGTCATTATATCCAAAGACGTGACTTGACCTTAGTTTATAAGGTTGGCAGTATTGTGAAGGCTTTGTGTTTATACTTATTATGAAAGGTACTATTGTTGTTCATAAAAATGTAATAAAGGAGTCATTTTCGAATGAAACAGAATATGTTTTGTACTTAGTCATATATAATTAATATGGAATGATTGCGGGTTGTAAATTTGTGGTCCTAGATTCTATTATGAACTGATGATTGATATAAATCATATCACGACTTAAGTTAGTAATTAAAGGAAATTGTTAGCTAGTGTTATTAAAGTTAATAAACCTATAATTTCAGTGGTCACATCACTTCAGCACGTTTGATTACATGTATGTCGTTTGGCGCCGGTAGTACTGTTTGAGTAGTATTGGTTTTTCGATAGATGTTGGAATTGTGTTTAAAAAAATTAAGGAGTAATTAAAGTCGACTTTTACCGTAGGAGCCGTGCGGGAGCGACATTGGATGACCGCTTCGTTGTGTCGGAGGACGCGAGCGGCGTCCGCTTGACCGTCTCCGCTGCTCGTACAGGCGACAGCGGCGTTTATACGCTGCAAGTGAGTACCGCGACGAATATTTCACGATACATACAAACATATACACAAACACACAAATTTTTCTATGCATTAACATCCCTTATGAACCCAACGTTTACCTGATGATAAGCGAAGATGTTTACGCAGCTACTAATTGCGTTCTCCGCTTTGCGACACTATACGGCACATTTCAATAGCTCGCTAACTTTGCTTGTTTTGTTAGCACACTCCTGCTTGACTGCAGAAGCATGCACTGCAGTGGTCTACTTGAACGACTTACGGAAAAAGAAGTAGTGCCTTTAGACATCATCATCATCATCATCGTCAGCAGATAGATGTCTACTGTTGGACATAGGTCTCCTACAAAGATGCCCACATCGATCTCTCTGCGTTGACCGCATCGCCGGGCATCAGTGAGCCGTCGTTTATAGGGGTTGATATAGGGCAGATTTTGGACATTTCTCACCACGCTGGCCCAATGCGGGGTGGGAATGCTTTTAGACAGCTAACATTATTAGAAAATATTATAATAAATCTGTGTTATGGGCTTTGAAAATTAGAGCTAACTCTTGAATAGTGTTCATTACAAGTATTATTACAGATGACGGACGATGTAAATAATATTGTATAAGTAAAAATTACTGGCGGTAGGTCTCTGTTGCCGGAGACTGTCTGGGTAGGTACCACCCGAATGATTATTTCTGCCACTTAACAGTAGTGTGCAAGCACTGCTGTGTTCCCGTTTGAAGGATCTTAATGTCCTATGCCTCAAGGCAGCGAGCGCAATGTAACGCTGTGTATATTATCTTAATTAACCCTACGTGGTTATTGACAAGTGTAACACTTGCCATCAGGTGAACGTCTCGCCCGTTTCGTCGCATAGTATAATAAAAAAAACATGCTTTTATGCTACATAGGCCAGCAATGCTGCCGGGAAGGATACGCGCCTGTTGCGACTTGAAGTGTCAGCAGAGGAAACACCGACTGGCGAAGATGCTCCTACGTTCTTGCGACGACTTCAGGACCTGACCGTCAAGGTCGGCACACGAACACGTTTCCTTGTCGAGATCGTTAGCTCCACCGAGTGCAAGGTAACGAAACGTTAAACCATTTTTAGTTATTCCTTTTGTTTTTGATGATACACAGTGATATATTAGGAAAAAAATTTAATATATTTATATATATATATAATTAAATCTTAATTACAGGTAACATGGTATCGCAACGAGCGACGTTTAATGGAAGCGGAGCGTGTGGCCCTGGTAAAGGATGGTAACTTCTGGTGTGCGGATGTGGCCACCGTGAGTGTGGACGACGCGGGCCGATGGACTTGTACCGCTGAGAACTTAGGCGGGAGGGCTAGCTGCTCCGCACATCTTAATGTCCTTGGCATGTATAATGTTACAATAAAACAACATACGATACGATCAATTGGTATCTTTACGTATGACAGAAATAAAACTAATACAAAAACTTGAATTTTTTTAACTATGTATTTGAACCTATAAGAGCTAATAATAGCAAAAGATTAACAAGGTTAATAATAGTTTTCTCCAACTGGATAATGATGATATTTATACACGAAACCAACAATTCGTCTACACTATGCCTCTTGTAAAGCCTTTTATATAGATACAATATTACTTATCATCTCTATTTATTTTTCAGTACCGAAAGCTTATAAGCGTCCGGAGTTTGTAGAAGAGCTTCGCGCGCTGCTAACAGAACAGGGCACGGTATCACTGGAGTGCAAAGTGGTGGGGGTTCCAACACCAGTGTTGCGTTGGTTTAAGGTACCAAGCGTCGTAATCAATCCTTTAAAATTTATATAGTAATTGATATAATATTTTCTTAAGTAAAAGCTTCATGAGTTTACAAAAGGTTTATGTGCTGATGAGATAATTTAACAAATTAAAAATTGTCATCGATTTGTTTTAACTCGTTTATACAAAAAATTGTGTCATACTCAATTGTGGGCTATATAGGCATTTTAAGGTAAACTCTTGCAATATCTTATGAATTTCAGGATAGTCGTGAAATAAAGGCCGGTGATGTTTTCGCTCTCACAGCAAACGCTGAAGATCCAACTTCGCTAGGCACGTACACTTGCGAGGCGGTCAATTGTATGGGGCGAGCCTACTCATCCTCCAAGGTGCATGTCATTGGTCGCGGAAGCAATGACGGAGCTCATCGGCTTAACGACGGGTTAGTTAAGTTTTTAAATACAAATAGTAACAATAATCGAATTATTAAATTTTTATGTAGGTTATGTTAATTGACTCGAACATTCATATATCCACTTCGAAGCAATATTAGTTCGCTTCTACTATTTTTGATAAGGCGCAGGTTATATTCCGTCTAAACAGTTTACACCTATTCTGGACATGTGACATCAGCCACACCACATTTATTGGTCTTCAATATCTCTTTACTTGAGAAGGCTCCGAATTCCATCATTGGAAAATTTAAGAGGGCTGTTTAGTTTTTTTAATAACATCGGCGTCGGGGTATTTATCTTTCAGTTTTACTAAATTTTAATAGCAGTAGAGTAAGAAGCTTTTGAAAATTAGCAATTTTCTTTGGATTTAAATAATTCTAATTATATTCAATATTATTTATTAAAATCTTGTATAAGCTCTTACTTTTCTTTATGTACGTGTAAATTTTTATATTTTCAGAGGGGTATCACCAGAACCACCTCCAATTTTCACAAAGGAATTGGAGGGAAGGTCGATGAAGATATGTGATCCTTTAACTCTGAGCTGTCACATCGTAGTGCCGCCATGGCCGAGGAGTGTGGTCTGGTATAATAAAGACGGCAAAATCGAACCCTCCGAAAGGTTAGTATTCCCTTAAAGGTTATATGGAATAAACTGGAGGTAAAATTATTTTACAGTCAGGTCGTCTTGTTGGTTTATGTTAAACAAAAATAAGATCTTTTACTACAGTAAAAGATCTTATTTTTGTTTAACTACTACTCTTACTGTACTACAGTACTTTGGTCGAGTATTGAACAACTCAACTACGTGAATAATACTTATTTATATAATGAGCGGAATTTATGTGTAATCTCAGCACATCAATTATGATTTAACTTACTTTATTTTATCTTTGACTAGTTTCGTATTTGGTTGCGGATTTGATAGGTATCACGTGATAGAAGACGGTGTCGGAGGCTATCTAGTGGAGGTAAGCAGCGCGGAGTGGCGCGATGAGGGTGAATGGAAATGCGTTGCTACCAGTTCAGGTGGTCGTCTTGGCATTTCCACATGCTATGTCACGATGGATGGTAAGTCGTTGCGCCATCTAAGACAATTGAAAATTTCTATTTAAATTTTTAGTATTGTGTAACCTTATTAAGATTTCAGTCCAAAATATATAGCGATAGTCAACAAATAAATAAAAGTTCTTTTGTTTCTTGACAGTACCGAAGAATTTCCGCAAACCTCGTTTTATGGAAAACTTACAAGCAGTGCTCACAGAAGAAGGACTGGTGTCTTTTGAATGCAAAGTCGTTGGTTTTCCCACGCCTGTGCTAAGTTGGTTCAAAGATGGGCAAGAACTTAAGCCAGGGGATGTATATCAGTTGACTGGTACCAATTCCTTAGGTTCTTATTGCTGCATTGCAAGAAATTGTATGGGTCAAGCGAGTAGTTCTGCGGAACTGACAGTAGAAGACATTCAGAACCAGCTTAACGAAGAAGAAAAATTACAACTATTTTCTAAGAATCAGGCACCTAAATTTCTACAAGGATTAAAAAGTGTCGAAGCGAAAATTGATGAACCATTCCGTTTTACAGTCAAAGGTATGTTAGTGTTTGTTCAACAGCCTATTAAAAGATGACGGATTAATTATAAATATTATAAAAAATACACATAGAAAGTATTATAGCAAATATTTAGTACTAAGTCCATTATAAGATTATATGGTCAGAAAAGGGAAGCAGATCTATTAAATAAAGAAAATCAAATTATCGATTATGAATAATGCCTTGCTTGCATTTTTATCAAATTCACATCTCTGATTGTCTATTCAGTTTACATGTATAATTAAATATTTATATTTAAATTTTTGGCACTTTACCTTTTACTAATAGATCCTCCTTCAGAAATGAAATTGTGTCTTTTTAATTACAGTTACAATGCCGCCTGAGCCGTCAGTTCTTTGGTACCGCGATGATCAACCGGTTGATGAATCTTCTAGATGTCATCTTGGTAAAGAAGAAAGAGGTGGATTCGTCCTTGATATACAGAATCTTGAATTTTTGGATCAAGCTGAATGGAAATGTGTTGCTGTAAATGATTATGGACATAGTGTTACATCGTGTTTTTTAAAATTGATTATACCGCGTCATTACAAAAAACCGAGATTTTTGGAGAATTTACAAGCTATTTTATCCGACGAAGGGGCTGTTAACTTAGAATGTAAAGTGATAGGTGTACCACAACCGATACTCAAATGGTATAAGGACGGAGAAGAACTTAAGCCGGGCGATATTCACAGAATAATATCAGGCCAAGATGGTACATGTTGTTTAGGAACATATACATGTGAAGCACAGAATTGCATGGGCATCGCAGCAAGTTCCGCTTCGTTGCTAGGCTTCGACGATTCGGTTAAAACAAAAGATAAAAAGAAATCCGAAGAACAAATATTACAACGAAACCTTTCTCTTAGCACTATTCACGAAGAACGAACATCACAAATGTATGATACACCAGTGGGAGACATTACTTTAGATGATAAAGGAGAAATTTCATTTTCTTTCGACGGAAAAGAAGTGTCAGTATCATTGTACGAAACTCCTGATTTAACAGAAGAAGAAGCTCTGCAGATTGTTGAAATGTATGCTGATCAACTTTCTGAAAACATTACAGAGCATAATGTTGTTGAATTACCTCCATTAAGATTTGTAAAAGAAACTTCTACTTCAGGTAATTTATTAATGGAAGCCATAATTATCGACGTTTCCCCGGAATATTTCGCATCTCCTGAGGAAGATCTTAGAACAGAGGCAGACGTCGAAGATATTTCTATCGCTGATGAATTTGGACTGTCGCAACTTCCTTTAGACCACGATTTTAATGTAAGCGACGATAAGGCAATTCCAGTAATATCCGACGAAAAATCTAATACTCATATTAATCTTAATAGAAAAAAGTCAGATTCTCAAAAAAGTGGGGATGATTATTTTAGTTTGTCACGTGAACATTCCATTTTGTCTGAAGACAAAAAAGAAGATGATGCGCAAATAATGTCTGAAAGTGATTTACCAAGTTTTGCAAGTGCCCACAGTTACGAAAAATTAAGGTCTAAATCGACTAAGGGTTCTGTTCAAGATAATCATAAATCGTTAGAATTTGAGGCACCGAGTGAAATTTATAGAGAAAATGTGGAGAGAGAAAGCAAGATCGGTTCTAGGAAATCAAGTTTCGGAAGCGAAAAATCGCAATCAAACGAGCAGGAGAGGGTCGAAAAGAAAACAAATCTTAAGGAAGAAACAGATCCTCAGAGTAATTTAAAAGACCAAATAATCGAAATAAACTCGATTTTAAATGTCATTATAAATGATGTACAAAATTTGGAGCAAGAGGTTATTTTAAAATCTGAATTAATGTCTTCAGTTGCTACAGCATCTAAAAGTTTAGAGATTATACAAAGTACATTAACTCCATTTTCTAAAATTAAAAGAGTAATTGATGCCATAACAGATTTAAATTTAGATACAGCTACTAATGTGACAAGTAGTACACTATTAAGTGACATGTTAAAATCTTTGAGGTCACTTCAACAATCGCTAACAATTGTTGAAAAATGTGTTGAAGTAGAGAGTAATAACAGGACGCTTGTAAAGAAAACGTGCGTATCTCTGGTAGAAAAATGTGGCCCACAGATTCAAAATTTTTTGATGCAATTAAAGTCGTTTTTGATAGGGGATTGTATTAAAGTTGAAGATAAAAATTTGTGCGATATAGAAAAAATAGTCAACGAAGTAACTATGACAATAAGTATTACAATGGATACTATTAAAACAAGAAATTTGCTAATTGAAGCTTCGGAATTGCAAACTGTTGAAATGTCGGTTGAAGCAAAACATTTAAGAGATACTCAAAAAGCTGTGTATGAATTGAAACGGCCATTAGTTGCGTTATTAAACATTGTAGAAAATGCAGAAAATGTAAAAGTAACAGATACGATGAATGTCAATAATAGTACAGTAATACTTTCCGATATGTCGGGATCAATTCAAGACTTGCAAATAGCATTAGAACAAATAGAATTATTGTCAATAAATGAATCTTCAACAATATTAAACCAGTACAACTCTCAATTAATAAATACTGTTATGAATCCAGTTCATGAATTAAGAAAATCATTTGAATTTCTTTCTGCCAAAAGTAAAACTGTGGAAGAAGACACGTCAGTGCTCAAGAAAAAATTGTCATCTGTAAAAAATAATCTTACTGACATATTTATACAGTTAAATATTACTGAAAAAAGTGTTGGAATATTTGACATTTTACACAGTGATAATAAACTGGGGGCACTACAGACAGTAGCACAAATTTTAATATCATTAGAAAATAATTTACCAAAATTGGATTTTCTACCCCGTGTGAAAGAAAATATGACTATTTTTCACCAACAATTGACTAAATGTTTAGAAAAAGTAATAGAGAGCAATGAAGTAAACAAATATTTTAACTTCATCGAAATTTGTGACACTGTAAAGAGAATTAATAATTCAATTCAAGACATAGACTCTCAGAGCAAATTGTGTTTAACTAGCATTAATAACACCCTTAATATAATTAAGGAACTTTTTGTAAAAAATGTCTTTGATGTTGAATTTAATAAATCCATAATTATTAGTATACAGGAATTACAAATATGCATCCAAGAAACTTTTAACCAAGTGAATGATTTGAGTGTGAGTTTTAACTCTGAATGTGTGCATGTAATATCAGAAAACTTACCCTATGAAAATAAAGCCACTATTGTAATAGAATACATTGAGCGTACCCTAGCAGCAATTGCTACGGTTACGTCTTTAGAATCGTTTCAAGAGCAAAAAACACCAATACTGTTGAAGTTGGAAAGCATTTATCCGATTTTAGAAGAACTTAAATACAGTTTGGCTTCATTACGTCTAAGTGAAATTCAACTCGAAGAACATGCTTCAGAAATATCCGATATATCATCTCAAACAGTTGGCACCATAGCCAAACCCCTTTGTGAGCTCAATCTACGTGTTTCAGTTCTTAATGAGCTACTTTTAGAAAGTCCTGAAAGCATTAAATCCAATGAGCACGAAAAATATATTTTTGCTCAGCCTCTTAATGAATTACACAAAACTTTGGAAACATTACAACACGATATTATTTCATCTCTCGGCGATGATTTACCACCATTTATTTATGATGTCAATATTGCAAAGACTGTACAAAGTTTACGCAGTGCGATTATTATGTTCTATAATAACGCCGGCCTAGAAGTAGTAGATGAATTATCCACTTTGGAAGATATATCAGGATTAAAAACTATAGCTGAAACAATACAATCTGATCTTTTAGTGCAGACAGATAAGCAAAATGAGACATATGAACTTCCAAAAGTCTTATTTTACATGGAGCAGTCTCCTACGATTCAATTATTGCAAGAATTAAATAAGTATATGGAAATTTTGTTAGATTCAAAAGCTATCGAGAAGGTAAACGATCTATTTAAAACAAATACTAGTCATTCTGTGTCCGTTACTGATTACTTGTCCGATCTTCACGCTGAAATTACAGAAGCATTTCATATTCCTATAAGCGCATCAAAATTAGTTGCTATAGCAAATCACATGTGTGCATTGCGACAGACGTTATCAATAATTGATACTACTAACATTCCAATTTTTGAAGATATTTCAGAAATTTCATCGGACTCGGTACATTCCGTTATTGAAGTAATTTCAGAAGTTAAAATCAGTTTGGAGAAAAGTTTAAAAGTCATACTTCCTGCATTAGAAATAACTGATAATACTATTGAGATTTCACAGTATATTAACCAAATAAGCGATTCATGTCTTCTCTTAAGAAGTTTATTAAGGATGGTGAATGTAATATGTGTAAAAGACAACCTGTGTTTGCAAATATTTGTGAATAACTTCTTACAAGCTGTGGACGTTTCCCAGGGAGTCAATATCAATGAAATACAAAAAATTTCGTCAGAATTATTTGAAAAAATTACAGATATTGAAAATGACATTTTAGCACTTACACCACCACCAATTGAAGAGAAGGAGCAGGAAGCTCATTTAATTCAATCTTTAAACGATATCGATTTGTCTTTAACAATGTTAGAAAAGTGTGGTTTTTTGAATTTATCGGAAAATTGGAAATTGTCTTCTGACACTACGCAATTCGAAGCAGAAAATGAAATAAACCAAATTTTACAATTGGAAGACATTTTATTAATTGCTACTGGAATTATACAAAATTATAAAGAAAATCAAGATAATTTAAATGATATAGAAGGTCATCTTAAAACTTGCACAAACGTATTTATCATATTACGCTCATTGCTTAAGAAAAAAATTACATATAAACGGATATTAAGATTGTATCAAGAAATTTTCTTTTTTGACAGTATTGTTTCTTCGCTTAATTTAAAGCTATATGAGTCGAATATGCCGCATATAGTTAAATTAAATTTAGCTAATTTCACTCAAAATTCACATAACTTTATTCTTAATATGAGGTTATATCTTTTGAAAGTGGTTGAATCTCAAATTAATTTAATCTTTTTTACACCTTTGACTATTCTAAACAACAATTGTGAAATGATGACTAGGTGGTTGGAAACAAATACGTCTTCAGATTTCGTAAATCTTATACAGGAATTTTTGAAAGTTAAGGAAATAATTTTACCAACTCTTAGCAATTTAGATATTCTTATAACAGAAGACCTCCGTTTACAAGTACCAAAGTACGAAGTGGATGTAACGAAAGATATAGCTATATCGGAATGGTCTAGCTTTATAAATGTTGTTAAGCAAACATTAGCAATAAAATCACTTGATGTTAAAAGTAAAGAAAAACTGGAAGATTTAATGCATTGCATACAGCAGTATGAATTCAAAAACAACGTAGAATTGGCAGAACAATTTATATTACTTAAAAGTATATCTGAATATTCTGATATTATAAAACAAATGATTAAAATCAGACATGAGAGGCAAGAAACAGATACTCAGAAAAGAACTTTATTGATTACTTCTGTAACAGATATTTTCAAACAACTTGTTGATATTGATAATGAAGTTACAATGTTGCGAGAAAATATGATATTGGATAAAGATGACGTTTTGTCTATTGACATGAAACTAGCACAATCCTGCATGCAAAACCTAAATGAAATATACAATGATATTTTAAACTGTATACAAAGCAAAAGAATTGAAATTTCACCAAATGATACACTAAGTACAGAAATAAACCGAGAAATATTGCGCGTCCAAAATGGTTTAGAAATTTTGAATAACGACTTAATATCACAAACCGTAAAGATAAACAAGTTCTTGGACGTATTAAGTGAAATAAAAGAATCTATAGCACTGATTTTATTCTCTAACAACAGTCAACATGAACAACGTGGAATAAACGGTATGTTCGAAATTTTATTTATTATACAATTTAACTGTAGGTAAAAGGTAAAAGCAAATAAATAACATTAATGCTGTAATTTATTTGTAATATCTCGCACGATCGAGTTATTATCACCATTATTATTTGTTTGAAACAAAGAAAAAAAACTGTAAATAGAATCGTAGTGTGAATTTTTTTTAAACCGTTTTAATTGAGTTAAAATTCGGCTGTAATTACTGTCTTCAATATAATTACAATACAATAACTGTCCGATCTTTCGATTTATTCGTCTTTATGACGGTTGAAAGAAAAGTTTTACTTAAGTTCGAAACACATTTCAAAAGATGTAAATTGTTTAAATTAATATAATATATCAAAGTATTTGGAGCGAATAAGCTTCACCATCATCTGTTTCATTATCATATACCGTTCAGTGATGTAAGGGTTAAATATAAACCCATTTAAGATAAATATAAAATCAAAGCATCATATTCGAAAACTTAATTTTAGTATTTTGATTAACAATAAAATACTTTTAGTTTACTTTCCGACTATTTTAAATTAAATTTAGTTTAGATTTAATGTACAGCCTAATTCTCAAATATTCATCACTATAATGATGCTTAACTCTCCTAATTAAAAGACATAATATGGTTTATAAAAAGAAAGAATTACCTTGATTATTATTCATCGTTATTAGACATGGTAACAACCAATATATTTCTGGATATACATTGAGTAAACTAAATTATTATACTCTAAAAGTTGTTGCTTACTTATAAAGATATAGTTCTGTTTCAATTAAAAGAACACTCATCATGTTCATCAGCCGATATACGTCCTATGCTGGACAAGGGCCTTCCCTAAATATCTCCATATTGATCGATTTTACGTTGCTCACATTTATTGACTTCTCGCAACTCTCACCAGATCGTATAGACGTACGAGTCGAATCTGTGTCGTCGTCAGAGGCCATTACGAGACTCTTACCGGAAGGGGATGAAAAACAGGAGCATAACATTGGTAAAGTTTCACTACGTCTCCGTCATTACCTATGTACAACTACGAATATAACAAAGAACTGTTTATATTGCAGGTGTTTTACTCCAACATATCGAAGAATTTGTATCCCAGGATTGTGTTAATTTAGTGAAGGAGGTGCCCGTCCTGGCCAAAGCCATCGACGCCGATAAATGCTTAAAAGTGGCAACTGAATTGAAAGAAAACATTGCAGCTCTTTCACATGGTATCGAAGATGAATCTGCGGATTTGTCTCGGTTACAGACCCTTGACGAACACAATGCTGGCCTGGCTTTAGAACTTCAACAGGCTCTATCTGTCGTGCAGTCGGTATTGAGCGAGAACGCAGAAGAACTGACGTTACAAACCAAAGACGCGGATCTCCAACGACTAAACAGTATTGTGACAGACTTAACCTCAGATCTTAAGGCACTTAGCTCTTACATAAACGTGATGCAGCAGTCGCCAGGTGAAAAAGTTTCTGAAGACCTACGAGTCGAGCCTGCGTCGTCGTCCGAGGCCATTACGAGACTCTTACTGGAAGGGGATGAAAAACAGGAGCATAACATTGGTAAAGTTTCACTACGTCTCCGTCATTACATATAAACAACTACGAATAAAACAAAGAACTGTTTATATTGCAGGTGTTTTACTCCAACATATCGAAGAATTTGTATCCCAGGATTGTGTTAATTTAGTGAAGGAGGTGCCCGTCCTGGCCAAAGCCATCGACGCCGATAAATGCTTAAAAGTGGCAACTGAATTGAAAGAAAACATTGCAGCTCTTTCACATGGTATCGAAGATGAATCTGCGGATTTGTCTCGGTTACAGACCCTTGACGAACACAATGCTGGCCTGGCTTTAGAACTTCAACAGGCTCTATCTGTCGTGCAGTCGGTATTGAGCGAGAACGCAGAAGAACTGACGTTACAAACCAAAGACGCAGATCTCCAACGAGTAAACAGTATTGTGACAGCCTTAACCTCAGATCTTAAGGCACTTAGCTCTTCCATAAACGTGATGCAGCAGTCGCCAGGTGAAAAAGTTTCTGAAGACCTACGAGTCGAGCCTGCGTCGTCGTCCGAGGCCATTACGATACTCTTACCGGAAGGGGATGAAAAACAGGAGCATAACATTGGTAAAGTTTCACTACGTCTCCGTCATTACATATATACAACTACGAATATAACAAAGAACTGTTTATATTGCAGGTGTTTTACTCCAACATATCGAAGAATTTGTATCCCAGGATTGTGTTAATTTAGTGAAGGAGGTGCCCGTCCTGGCCAAAGCCATCGACGCCGATAAATGTTTAAAAGTGGCAACTGAATTGAAAGAAAACATTGCAGCTCTTTCACATGGTATCGAAGATGAATCTGCGGATTTGTCTCGGTTACAGACCCTCGACGAACACAATGCTGGCCTGGCTTTAGAACTTCAACAGGCTCTATCTGTCGTGCAGTCGGTATTGAGCGAGAACGCAGAAGAACTGACGTTACATACCAAAGACGCGGATCTCCAACGAGTAAACAGTATTGTGACAGACTTAACCTCAGATCTTAAGGCACTTAGCTCTTCCATAAACGTGATGCAGCAGTCGCCAGGTGAAAAAGTTTCTGAAGACCTACGAGTCGAGCCTGCGTCGTCGTCCGAGGCCATTACGATACTCTTACCGGAAGGGGATGAAAAACAGGAGCATAACATTGGTAAAGTTTCACTACGTCTCCGTCATTTCCTATGTACAACTACGAATATAACAAAGAACTGTTTATATTGCAGGTGTTTTACTCCAACATATCGAAGAATTTGTATCCCAGGATTGTGTTAATTTAGTGAAGGAGGTGCCCGTCCTGGCCAAAGCCATCGACGCCGATAAATGTTTAAAAGTGGCAACTGAATTGAAAGAAAACATTGCAGCTCTTTCACATGGTATCGAAGATGAATCTGCGGATTTGTCTCGGTTACAGACCCTCGACGAACACAATGCTGGCCTGGCTTTAGAACTTCAACAGGCTCTATCTGTCGTGCAGTCGGTATTGAGCGAGAACGCAGAAGAACTGACGTTACATACCAAAGACGCGGATCTCCAACGAGTAAACAGTATTGTGACAGACTTAACCTCAGATCTTAAGGCACTTAGCTCTTCCATAAACGTGATGCAGCAGTCGCCAGGTGAAAAAGTTTCTGAAGACCTACGAGTCGAGCCTGCGTCGTCGTCCGAGGCCATTACGAGACTCTTACCGGAAGGGGATGAAAAACAGGAGCATAACATTGGTAAAGTTTCACTACGTCTCCGTCATTACATATATACAACTACGAATATAACAAAGAACTGTTTATATTGCAGGTGTTTTACTCCAACATATCGAAGAATTTGTATCCCAGGATTGTGTTAATTTAGTGAAGGAGGTGCCCGTCCTGGCCAAAGCCATCGACGCCGATAAATGCTTAAAAGTGGCAACTGAATTGAAAGAAAACATTGCAGCTCTTTCACATGGTATCGAAGATGAATCTGCGGATTTGTCTCGGTTACAGACCCTCGACGAACACAATGCTGGCCTGGCTTTAGAACTTCAACAGGCTCTATCTGTCGTGCAGTCGGTATTGAGCGAGAACGCAGAAGAACTGACGTTACATACCAAAGACGCGGATCTCCAACGAGTAAACAGTATTGTGACAGACTTAACCTCAGATCTTAAGGCACTTAGCTCTTCCATAAACGTGATGCAGCAGTCGCCAGGTGAAAAAGTTTCTGAAGACCTACGAGTCGAGCCTGCGTCGTCGTCCGAGGCCATTACGAGACTCTTACCGGAAGGGGATGAAAAACAGGAGCATAACATTGGTAAAGTTTCACTACGTCTCCGTCATTACATATATACAACTACGAATATAACAAAGAACTGTTTATATTGCAGGTGTTTTACTCCAACATATCGAAGAATTTGTATCCCAGGATTGTGTTAATTTAGTGAAGGAGGTGCCCGTCCTGGCCAAAGCCATCGACGCCGATAAATGTTTAAAAGTGGCAACTGAGTTGAAAGAAAACATTGCAGCTCTTTCACATGGTATCGAAGATGAATCTGCGGATTTGTCTCGGTTACAGACCCTCGACGAACACAATGCTGGCCTGGCTTTAGAACTTCAACAGGCTCTATCTGTCGTGCAGTCGGTATTGAGCGAGAACGCAGAAGAACTGACGTTACATACCAAAGACGCGGATCTCCAACGAGTAAACAGTATTGTGACAGACTTAACCTCAGATCTTAAGGCACTTAGCTCTTCCATAAACGTGATGCAGCAGTCGCCAGGTGAAAAAGTTTCTGAAGACCTACGAGTCGAGCCTGCGTCGTCGTCCGAGGCCATTACGAGACTCTTACCGGAAGGGGATGAAAACCAGGAGCATAACATTGGTAAAGTTTCACTACGTCTCCGTCATTACATATATACAACTACGAATATAACAAAGAACTGTTTATATTGCAGGTGTTTTACTCCAACATATCGAAGAATTTGTATCCCAGGATTGTGTTAATTTAGTGAAGGAGGTGCCCGTCCTGGCCAAAGCCATCGACGCCGATAAATGTTTAAAAGTGGCAACTGAGTTGAAAGAAAACATTGCAGCTCTTTCACATGATATCGAAGATGAATCTGCGGATTTGTCTCGGTTACAGACCCTCGACGAACACAATGCTGGCCTGGCTTTAGAACTTCAACAGGCTCTCTCTGTCGTGCAGTCGGTATTGAGCGAGAACGCAGAAGAACTGACGTTACATACCAAAGACGCGGATCTCCAACGAGTAAACAGTATTGTGACAGACTTAACCTCAGATCTTAAGGCACTTAGCTCTTCCATAAACGTGATGCAGCAGTCGCCAGGTGAAAAAGTTTCTGAAGACCTACGAGTCGAGCCTGCGTCGTCGTCCGAGGCCATTACGAGACTCTTACCGGAAGGGGATGAAAAACAGGAGCATAGCATAGGTAAAGTTTCACTACGTCTCCGTCATTACCTATGTACAACTACGAATATAACAAAGAACTGTTTGTATTGCAGGTGTTTTACTCCAACATATCGAAGAATTTGTATCCCAGGATTGTGTTAATTTAGTGAAGGAGGTGCCCGTCCTGGCCAAAGCCATCGACGCCGATAAATGTTTAAAAGTGGCAACTGAATTGAAAGAAAACATTGCAGCTCTTTCACATGGTATCGAAGATGAATCTGCGGATTTGTCTCGGTTACAGACCCTTGACGAACACAATGCTGGCCTGGCTTTAGAACTTCAACAGGCTCTATCTGTCGTGCAGTCGGTATTGAGCGAGAACGCAGAAGAACTGACGTTACATACCAAAGACGCGGATCTAAAACGAGTAGACAGTATTGTGACAGACTTAACCTCAGATCTTAAGGCACTTAGCTCTTCCATAAACGTGATGCAGCAGTCGCCAGGTGAAAAAGTTTCTGAAGACCTACGAGTCGAGCCTGCGTCGTCGTCCGAGACCATTACGAGACTCTTACCGGAAGAGGATGAAAAACAGGAGCATAACATTGGTAAAGTTTCACTACGTCTCCGTCATTATCTATGTACAACTACGAATATAACAAAGAACTGTTTATATTGCAGGTGTTTTACTCCAACATATCGAAGAATTTGTATCCCAGGATTGTGTTAATTTAGTGAAGGAGGTGCCCGTCCTGGCCAAAGCCATCGACGCCGATAAATGTTTAAAAGTGGCAACTGAATTGAAAGAAAACATTGCAGCTCTTTCACATGGTATCGAAAATGAATCTGCGGATTTGTCTCGGGTACAGACCCTTGACGAACACAATGCTGGCCTGGCTTTAGAACTTCAACAGGCTCTATCTGTCGTGCAGTCGGTATTGAGCGAGAACGCAGAAGAACTGACGTTACAAACCAAAGACGCAGATCTCCAACGAGTAAACAGTATTGTGACAGACTTAACCTCAGATCTTAAGGCACTTAGCAATTCCATAGACGTGTTGCAGCAGTCGCCAGGTGAAAAAGTTTCTGAAGACCTACGAGTCGAGCCTGCGTCGTCGTCCGAGGCCATTACGAGACTCTTACCGGAAGGGGATGAAAAACAGGAGCATAGCATAGGTAAAGTTTCACTACGTCTCCGTCATTACCTATGTACAACTACGAATATAACAAAGAACTGTTTATATTGCAGGTGTTTTACTCCAACATATCGAAGAATTTGTATCCCAGGATTGTGTTAATTTAGTGAAGGAGGTGCCCGTCCTGGCCAAAGCCATCGACGCCGATAAATGTTTAAAAGTGGCAACTGAATTGAAAGAAAACATTGCAGCTCTTTCACATGGTATCGAAGATGAATCTGCGGATTTGTCTCGGTTACAGACCCTTGACGAACACAATGCTGGCCTGGCTTTAGAACTTCAACAGGCTCTATCTGTCGTGCAGTCGGTATTGAGCGAGAACGCAGAAGAACTGACGTTACATACCAAAGACGCGGATCTAAAACGAGTAGACAGTATTGTGACAGACTTAACCTCAGATCTTAAGGCACTTAGCTCTTCCATAAACGTGATGCAGCAGTCGCCAGGTGAAAAAGTTTCTGAAGACCTACGAGTCGAGCCTGCGTCGTCGTCCGAGACCATTACGAGACTCTTACCGGAAGAGGATGAAAAACAGGAGCATAACATTGGTAAAGTTTCACTACGTCTCCGTCATTACCTATGTACAACTACGAATATAACAAAGAACTGTTTATATTGCAGGTGTTTTACTCCAACATATCGAAGAATTTGTATCCCAGGATTGTGTTAATTTAGTGAAGGAGGTGCCCGTCCTGGCCAAAGCCATCGACGCCGATAAATGTTTAAAAGTGGCAACTGAATTGAAAGAAAACATTGCAGCTCTTTCACATGGTATCGAAGATGAATCTGCGGATTTGTCTCGGGTACAGACCCTTGACGAACACAATGCTGGCCTGGCTTTAGAACTTCAACAGGCTCTATCTGTCGTGCAGTCGGTATTGAGCGAGAACGCAGAAGAACTGACGTTACAAACCAAAGACGCAGATCTCCAACGAGTAAACAGTATTGTGACAGACTTAACCTCAGATCTTAAGGCACTTAGCACTTCCATAGACGTGTTGCAGCAGTCGCCAGGTGAAAAAGTTTCTGAAGACCTACGAGTCGAGCCTGCGTCGTCGTCCGAGGCCATTACGAGACTCTTACCGGAAGGGGATGAAAAACAGGAGCATAGCATAGGTAAAGTTTCACTACGTCTCCGTCATTACCTATGTACAACTACGAATATAACAAAGAACTGTTTATATTGCAGGTGTTTTACTCCAACATATCGAAGAATTTGTATCCCAGGATTGTGTTAATTTAGTGAAGGAGGTGCCCGTCCTGGCCAAAGCCATCGACGCCGATAAATGTTTAAAAGTGGCAACTGAATTGAAAGAAAACATTGCAGCTCTTTCACATGGTATCGAAGATGAATCTGCGGATTTGTCTCGGTTACAGACCCTTGACGAACACAATGCTGGCCTGGCTTTAGAACTTCAACAGGCTCTATCTGTCGTGCAGTCGGTATTGAGCGAGAACGCAGAAGAACTGACGTTACAAACCAAAGACGCGGATCTCCAACGAGTAAACAGTATTGTGACAGACTTAACCTCAGATCTTAAGGCACTTAGCTCTTCCATAAACGTGATGCAGCAGTCGCCAGGTGAAAAAGTTTCTGAAGACCTACGAGTCGAGCCTGCGTCGTCGTCCGAGGCCATTACGAGACTCTTGCCGGAAGGGGATGAAAAACAGGAGCATAACATTGGTAAAGTTTCACTACGTCTCCGTCATTACATATATACAACTACGAATATAACAAAGAACTGTTTATATTGCAGGTGTTTTACTCCAACATATCGAAGAATTTGTATCCCAGGATTGTGTTAATTTAGTGAAGGAGGTGCCCGTCCTGGCCAAAGCCATCGACGCCGATAAATGTTTAAAAGTGGCAACTGAGTTGAAAGAAAACATTGCAGCTCTTTCACATGGTATCGAAGATGAATCTGCGGATTTGTCTCGGTTACAGACCCTTGACGAACACAATGCTGGCCTGGCTTTAGAACTTCAACAGGCTCTATCTGTCGTGCAGTCGGTATTGAGCGAGAACGCAGAAGAACTGACGTTACATACCAAAGACGCGGATCTAAAACGAGTAGACAGTATTGTGACAGACTTAACCTCAGATCTTAAGGCACTTAGCTCTTCCATAAACGTGATGCAGCAGTCGCCAGGTGAAAAAGTTTCTGAAGACCTACGAGTCGAGCCTGCGTCGTCGTCCGAGACCATTACGAGACTCTTACCGGAAGAGGATGAAAAACAGGAGCATAACATTGGTAAAGTTTCACTACGTCTCCGTCATTACCTATGTACAACTACGAATATAACAAAGAACTGTTTATATTGCAGGTGTTTTACTCCAACATATCGAAGAATTTGTATCCCAGGATTGTGTTAATTTAGTGAAGGAGGTGCCCGTCCTGGCCAAAGCCATCGACGCCGATAAATGTTTAAAAGTGGCAACTGAATTGAAAGAAAACATTGCAGCTCTTTCACATGGTATCGAAAATGAATCTGCGGATTTGTCTCGGGTACAGACCCTTGACGAACACAATGCTGGCCTGGCTTTAGAACTTCAACAGGCTCTATCTGTCGTGCAGTCGGTATTGAGCGAGAACGCAGAAGAACTGACGTTACAAACCAAAGACGCGGATCTCCAACGAGTAAACAGTATTGTGACAGACTTAACCTCAGATCTTAAGGCACTTAGCACTTCCATAGACGTGTTGCAGCAGTCGCCAGGTGAAAAAGTTTCTGAAGACCTACGAGTCGAGCCTGCGTCGTCGTCCGAGGCCATCACGAGACTCTTACCGGAAGGGGATGAAAAACAGGAGCATAACATTGGTAAAGTTTCACTACGTCTCCGTCATTACCTATGTACAACTACGAATATAACAAAGAACTGTTTGTATTGCAGGTGTTTTACTCCAACATATCGAAGAATTTGTATCCCAGGATTGTGTTAATTTAGTGAAGGAGGTGCCCGTCCTGGCCAAAGCCATCGACGCCGATAAATGTTTAAAAGTGGCAACTGAATTGAAAGAAAACATTGCAGCTCTTTCACATGGTATCGAAGATGAATCTGCGGATTTGTCTCGGTTACAGACCCTTGACGAACACAATGCTGGCCTGGCTTTAGAACTTCAACAGGCTCTATCTGTCGTGCAGTCGGTATTGAGCGAGAACGCAGAAGAACTGACGTTACATACCAAAGACGCGGATCTAAAACGAGTAGACAGTATTGTGACAGACTTAACCTCAGATCTTAAGGCACTTAGCTCTTCCATAAACGTGATGCAGCAGTCGCCAGGTGAAAAAGTTTCTGAAGACCTACGAGTCGAGCCTGCGTCGTCGTCCGAGGCCATTACGAGACTCTTGCCGGAAGGGGATGAAAAACAGGAGCATAACATTGGTAAAGTTTCACTACGTCTCCGTCATTTCCTATGTACAACTACGAATATAACAAAGAACTGTTTATATTGCAGGTGTTTTACTCCAACATATCGAAGAATTTGTATCCCAGGATTGTGTTAATTTAGTGAAGGAGGTGCCCGTCCTGGCCAAAGCCATCGACGCCGATAAATGTTTAAAAGTGGCAACTGAATTGAAAGAAAACATTGCAGCTCTTTCACATGGTATCGAAAATGAATCTGCGGATTTGTCTCGGGTACAGACCCTTGACGAACACAATGCTGGCCTGGCTTTAGAACTTCAACAGGCTCTATCTGTCGTGCAGTCGGTATTGAGCGAGAACGCAGAAGAACTGACGTTACAAACCAAAGACGCAGATCTCCAACGAGTAAACAGTATTGTGACAGACTTAACCTCAGATCTTAAGGCACTTAGCAATTCCATAGACGTGTTGCAGCAGTCGCCAGGTGAAAAAGTTTCTGAAGACCTACGAGTCGAGCCTGCGTCGTCGTCCGAGGCCATTACGAGACTCTTACCGGAAGGGGATGAAAAACAGGAGCATAGCATAGGTAAAGTTTCACTACGTCTCCGTCATTACCTATGTACAACTACGAATATAACAAAGAACTGTTTATATTGCAGGTGTTTTACTCCAACATATCGAAGAATTTGTATCCCAGGATTGTGTTAATTTAGTGAAGGAGGTGCCCGTCCTGGCCAAAGCCATCGACGCCGATAAATGTTTAAAAGTGGCAACTGAATTGAAAGAAAACATTGCAGCTCTTTCACATGGTATCGAAGATGAATCTGCGGATTTGTCTCGGTTACAGACCCTTGACGAACACAATGCTGGCCTGGCTTTAGAACTTCAACAGGCTCTATCTGTCGTGCAGTCGGTATTGAGCGAGAACGCAGAAGAACTGACGTTACAAACCAAAGACGCGGATCTCCAACGAGTAAACAGTATTGTGACAGACTTAACCTCAGATCTTAAGGCACTTAGCTCTTCCATAAACGTGATGCAGCAGTCGCCAGGTGAAAAAGTTTCTGAAGACCTACGAGTCGAGCCTGCGTCGTCGTCCGAGGCCATTACGAGACTCTTGCCGGAAGGGGATGAAAAACAGGAGCATAACATTGGTAAAGTTTCACTACGTCTCCGTCATTACATATATACAACTACGAATATAACAAAGAACTGTTTATATTGCAGGTGTTTTACTCCAACATATCGAAGAATTTGTATCCCAGGATTGTGTTAATTTAGTGAAGGAGGTGCCCGTCCTGGCCAAAGCCATCGACGCCGATAAATGTTTAAAAGTGGCAACTGAATTGAAAGAAAACATTGCAGCTCTTTCATATGGTATCGAAGATGAATCTGCGGATTTGTCTCGGTTACAGACCCTTGACGAACACAATGCTGGCCTGGCTTTAGAACTTCAACAGGCTCTATCTGTCGTGCAGTCGGTATTGAGCGAGAACGCAGAAGAACTGACGTTACATACCAAAGACGCGGATCTAAAACGAGTAGACAGTATTGTGACAGACTTAACCTCAGATCTTAAGGCACTTAGCTCTTCCATATACGTGATGCAGCAGTCGCCAGGTGAAAAAGTTTCTGAAGACCTACGAGTCGAACCTGCGTCGTCGTCCGAGGCCATTACGAGACTCTTGCCGGAAGGGGATGAAAAACAGGAGCATAACATTGGTAAAGTTTCACTACGTCTCCGTCATTTCCTATGTACAACTACGAATATAACAAAGAACTGTTTATATTGCAGGTGTTTTACTCCAACATATCGAAGAATTTGTATCCCAGGATTGTGTTAATTTAGTGAAGGAGGTGCCCGTCCTGGCCAAAGCCATCGACGCCGATAAATGTTTAAAAGTGGCAACTGAATTGAAAGAAAACATTGCAGCTCTTTCACATGGTATCGAAAATGAATCTGCGGATTTGTCTCGGGTACAGACCCTTGACGAACACAATGCTGGCCTGGCTTTAGAACTTCAACAGGCTCTATCTGTCGTGCAGTCGGTATTGAGCGAGAACGCAGAAGAACTGACGTTACAAACCAAAGACGTGGATCTCCAACGAGTAAACAGTATTGTGACAGACTTAACCTCAGATCTTAAGGCACTTAGCACTTCCATAGACGTGTTGCAGCAGTCGCCAGGTGAAAAAGTTTCTGAAGACCTACGAGTCGAGCCTGCATCGTCGTCCGAGGCCATTACGAGACTCTTACCGGAAGGGGATGAAAAACAGGAGCATAACATTGGTAAAGTTTCACTACGTCTCCGTCATTACCTATGTAAAACTACGAATATAACAAAGAACGGTTTATATTGCAGGTGTTTTACTCCAACATATCGAAGAATTTGTATCCCAGGATTGTGTTAATTTAGTGAAGGAGGTGCCCGTCCTGGCCAAAGCCATCGACGCCGATAAATGTTTAAAAGTGGCAACTGAATTGAAAGAAAACATTGCAGCTCTTTCACATGGTATCGAAGATGAATCTGCGGATTTGTCTCGATTACAGACCCTTGACGAACACAATGCTGGCCTGGCTTTAGAACTTCAACAGGCTCTATCTGTCGTGCAGTCGGTTTTGAGCGAGAACGCAGAAGAACTGACGTTACATACCAAAGACGCGGATCTAAAACGAGTAGACAGTATTGTGACAGACTTAACCTCAGATCTTAAGGCACTTAGCTCTTCCATAAACGTGATGCAGCAGTCGCCAGGTGAAAAAGTTTCTGAAGACCTACGAGTCGAGCCTGCGTCGTCGTCCGAGGCCATTACGAGACTCTTACCGGAAGGGGATGAAAAACAGGAGCATAGCATAGGTAAAGTTTCACTACGTCTCCGTCATTACCTATGTACAACTACGAATATAACAAAGAACTGTTTATATTGCAGGTGTTTTACTCCAACATATCGAAGAATTTGTATCCCAGGATTGTGTTAATTTAGTGAAGGAGGTGCCCGTCCTGGCCAAAGCCATCGACGCCGATAAATGTTTAAAAGTGGCAACTGAATTGAAAGAAAACATTGCAGCTCTTTCACATGGTATCGAAGATGAATCTGCGGATTTGTCTCGATTACAGACCCTTGACGAACACAATGCTGGCCTGGCTTTAGAACTTCAACAGGCTCTATCTGTCGTGCAGTCGGTTTTGAGCGAGAACGCAGAAGAACTGACGTTACATACCAAAGACGCGAATCTAAAACGAGTAGACAGTATTGTGACAGACTTAACCTCAGATCTTAAGGCACTTAGCTCTTCCATAAACGTGATGCAGCAGTCGCCAGGTGAAAAAGTTTCTGAAGACCTACGAGTCGAGCCTGCGTCGTCGTCCGAGGCCATTACGAGACTCTTACCGGAAGGGGATGAAAAACAGGAGCATAGCATAGGTAAAGTTTCACTACGTCTCCGTCATTACCTATGTACAACTACGAATATAACAAAGAACGGTTTATATTGCAGGTGTTTTACTCCAACATATCGAAGAATTTGTATCCCAGGATTGTGTTAATTTAGTGAAGGAGGTGGCCGTCCTGGCCAAAGCCATCGACGCCGATAAATGTTTAAAAGTGGCAACTGAATTGAAAGAAAACATTGCAGCTCTTTCACATGGTATCGAAGATGAATCTGCGGATTTGTCTCGGGTACAGACCCTTGACGAACACAACGCTGGCCTGGCTTTAGAACTTCAACAGGCTGTATCTGTCGTTCAGTCGGTATTGAACGAGAACGCAGAAGAACTGACGTTACAAACCAGAGACGCGGATCTCCAACGAGTAAACAGTATTGTGACAGACTTAACCTCAGATCTTAAGGCACTTAGCTCTTCCATAAACGTGATGCAGCAGTCGCCAGGTGAAAAAGTTTCTGAAGACCTACGAGTCGAGCCTGCGTCGTCGTCCGAGGCCATTACGAGACTCTTACCGGAAGGGGATGAAAAACAGGAGCATAGCATAGGTAAAGTTTCACTACGTCTCCGTCATTACCTATGTACAACTACGAATATAACAAAGAACGGTTTATATTGCAGGTGTTTTACTCCAACATATCGAAGAATTTGTATCCCAGGATTGTGTTAATTTAGTGAAGGAGGTGGCCGTCCTGGCCAAAGCCATCGACGCCGATAAATGTTTAAAAGTGGCAACTGAATTGAAAGAAAACATTGCAGCTCTTTCACATGGTATCGAAGATGAATCTGCGGATTTGTCTCGGGTACAGACCCTTGACGAACACAACGCTGGCCTGGCTTTAGAACTTCAACAGGCTGTATCTGTCGTTCAGTCGGTATTGAACGAGAACGCAGAAGAACTGACGTTACAAACCAGAGACGCGGATCTCCAACGAGTAAACAGTATTGTGACAGACTTAACCTCAGATCTTAAGGCACTTAGCTCTTCCATAAACGTGATGCAGCAGTCGCCAGGTGAAAAAGTTTCTGAAGACCTACGAGTCGAGCCTGCGTCGTCGTCCGAGGCCATTACGAGACTCTTACCGGAAGGGGATGAAAAACAGGAGCATAACATTGGTAAAGTTTCACTACGTCTCCGTCATTTCCTATGTACAACTACGAATATAACAAAGAACTGTTTATATTGCAGGTGTTTTACTCAAACATTTCGAAGAATTTGTATCCCAGGACTGTGTTAATTTAATGAATGAGCTGCCTGAATTGTCTCTGTTACAACCGTTTAACAAACACAAAGCTGACCTAGCTTTGGAACTAAAAGAAGCCTTTGTTATCACGGATCCGATAGTTGGTGAAACTGCGGAAGAACTCTCTTTAACAAATAAAGATGTTGGTGCCCCATATATAAAGAGTGTTGTTACAGATTTAACCCCAAATCTCATGGCATTATCCGTATCTATTAAGGTGATGAAGGAAAGGTCAAGCGAAAAAAATGGTGAAGAGGTTGAGGTTAAAAATGTGCCTTTGTCGGAGACGATACCGGAAAACTTAGGGCAGGAGATTGGAGAAGAACAAAACTTTGGTATTATGTTTAAAACTGTTAACATTAATTTTTGTTTGTCTTTTAATTGGTTTAAAAGCTAAGACAAAGTAGAAGAAAAATTATTAGAAACTGTTAAAATTCTATTACGCTTAAAATTTTTTTTGCTACAATTTCTTTAAAGGTGTTTCGTAATTTTTTTACAGGAGATGAATTGCGTGAAGATTCGCTAGAAAGGTTGAACGTTTTACTTCGAGAAGTTTGTGATAAAATTAATAATTCGATAACTGTAAAAACTTTAGATGATTTTGACATTCTTCATACCACCCTTGATGAAATGCAAGCTGTAATTATTGAACTTAAACGTGATTATGATAGATCATTAAACGATACTCTAAGTGAGGCTCTTGAAGATTTAGAATGCGGTGTTAGAAGTCTTCAACTTCAAATAAATGAGGATAGTCCCAAAGATTTGCTTAAGGAAGCGTGCGCGAGTTTGCAAATATTAATAAAGAACATGTGCGAAATACAAGAATTCCAAGTATTTCAAGCCATACCTCGGGAAGTAAAATTAGAAAATATGATTCATAAATGTGCTATTAATTCTGAGGATACTATTAATTTATTAGAGTTAGCATATAATATCAAAGTAATTGATCAATATGAGTTTGATCGACTATTTTCGGATATTAGTGTTATAAAAGATATTATAAAATCGCTAAAGGCACATTTTGAAGAATGTGCCGAGATTTTAATCGAAAAAGGTATTGATATCATGCAAAGTCTTGATCGGGTGGAAGACAGAGTTTTCGCTTTAGAAAAAAATATTGATAAGTACAAAAACTTTAGCCCCACACAAAGAGACAGTATTGTTACTGCTATTCATTCTGTTTATGGGACAATTTCTAATATGAGAAGCGTCATGGCTAGTGTACAAAAACAGTATATGTATGAAAATTACGGCAAATCTTCTGAACTTATTTTAAAAGCAATAAAAAATGTTTATTTTGTTGCAAATCAATGCGATAAAAGTTGGATAAAGTTGGCGAAATCTTTGCGTAAAGTGTTAAATCATTTTGAAGATATTAAGTTTTATGTAAATTTTGATAAAACCGCTCGACTGCCAAGCGATGCAACATTTATGAAAATTATTTTACGTGATCTTGAAACTGTAATCGATGATTTATTTTCTGTTAATAAATCACAGTTTAGCGAAAGTATGAACTCCGATATTAAAGTTATAAAAGAGTGCCTCGATTTTAATCTTTATAAAATCGAAAGTCACTCGACTTTTGAAGTTAAAGAAAAAATACCAATTTTTAAAACAATTTCGCTACCTATATATACTCTTAGCAAGTCAATGAAAGAATATCTTATTAAATCAGAAATTAAGTCTAATGATGCTAATGGGAAAATATCATTACCTGAAAGCAATCAAAGTGATTTAGAAAATTCGAAACAATCTCAAAATGAGTTGAGTGAAAATAATACCAACATCATACAAAATACATCAAAAAATAACGAAAATTACGTGGACATTAGCAACAAAACGAAAAGTAATTACAACAAAATTGAAACTTATTTATCAAACTTTGACTTGAAACTTATACCTGAAACTATTATGACAATTAATATACCAGATATACCTGTTTTAAAAATAAGTGATTCTAAGCCTTTTGAAATGATAGCACTACAGACGATCGATACAGGTATTTTATTTGAAGCTAAAGTTACTGAAGCGGTAATAAAAAAATCAGATAATAATGAAAATCAAAATACTATAGATCAGTTGAAATTAGAGAAACAACATCCTTTACTAAATAAAGAGAAATCAATTGAGGACGAGTTTAAAGTAAAAGATACTATAAATAATTTAGGAGAAATAATTGAAAAAGACAAAAATGATACGCCAATTTTCACAAAGAAAGAAAATGCAGATTCTGTCAATGATTATCATAACACAAACAACGCACAAACTAGTAATACTAATAAAACAAAAGGCCCGGAAAGTAATAACAAATTTTTTGCAGAACACGAAGAAAATGATTTATTTGTTCCGAACGATGAAAGATTGGAAAACAATAATTCAGAATTATTGATAACATCTAAAAAACCTATAAATATAAATGATTCAAAAATCATTAAAGATGAGAAAAATATTGAAGCAGAAACAAGTTTGAAATCGCACATAGAACAATCCTCGATTAAAAATGACAATAAAATGATTACAAATAATGAAAGCGATGCTCTAAACGATGATAATGAAAATTTATGTCCACAGATTAATGATGTTAGTGATAAGAAAAATCTTAAATCAACGATAATAATAGACGAAAACCAATCAATATCCGTGAAACGAAACGACGAAAATAGTCAAAACTATAAAATCGAGAATGAAAAGGTGATCAGTAAAAATGGCTCGCTTGTCAAGAAAGTTGAAACAAACGAAAATAATAATTTAAAAGACGATGAGCAGGAGAGTCTAAAAGAAATTGACAACCTTACCCAAGACATTTTGACTGTGAGTGAAATTAAACGCATTGATTTAGAAATGAACGATGAAAATTCTTCAAATCGCTTTCTGCAAACCGATAAAATTTCTAACGACTTTGTAGAACCTACATCGACAAATAGACAGTTATTTTTAGAAAAAACTAAAATCGATTACGATAACGAGTTCCTCAGGCCGCCAGGTTACATCGGCAAAACATATAACAAAGACCGCCCAGTATTAGAAATAGATAGAGCGCAAAGTTGTACGTTTTATAAAACACAAACGCTTGTATCTAATACCCTATATCAACCCACGATATCACAAGAAAGACATTCCGACGGATACCTTAAAAAAAGATCATGTAACGAGGAACGCAGTCTCTCAGCGGAAAAACGATCACATGTTTACCGTGACTTTAAAAGAAAACCAGTATTTTCGACTCATCTTACTGACAGAACAGCTGTAGAAGGTTCTAGAGTTAAGTTAACTTGTAGTATAATAACTTCAACGGAACCAAAAATTTATTGGTATAAGAACGGTGTACTTATCAATAATAAATTAAAGTATAAAACCAAAGTCTTAGATGGCTTACTAACGATAGAAGTGCTAAATGCTGTTCCGTCAGATTCGGCTGAGTATAGTTGTACTGTGGAAACGGAAAACGGATCAGTTAGTACTGCAGCAAATTTAAAAGTATATCCTAGTTTTGAAGCATCACCCATTCCACCAACTTTTACGCGATCAATTAAAGGTAAATTAAGATATTATTTCATACTTACTGCATTATTGTTATTGATCAGCTAATAATTCTATTTTATAAATACAACAAAATTATTTACGTAATACTTTCTTATGTATATTTTTAGATACTTACCATTTAGCTGACAACGAGTTAGTGTTAGAGTGTCGTATTCGAGGACAGCCATTGCCGACAATTACGTGGTTAAAGGACGATAGATCAATAGAATCTAATGAACGTTACCAAGCATACTATTTAGCAGACGGTGTTTGTAGATTAGCCATTAGTAATCCAACCATTGAAGACAGCGGAAAATTTACTTGCCATGCTGAAAATTCTATATGGTCTGACCAGATTAGTCATGTCGTCACTTTTACTGGTAATTTATGTCATATTTACTTTAACATGTTATCATAGAAATAAATTCACACATGTAATTGTAAATATTTTTGGAACAGGTAAAACTATCTCCAATTTAACATCTGCACAAAGTTCACAATTGAATCGCCATTTATTAGAGACACGGCGGCTTCACTTCACTAACGTTTTGTCCGATTACAAAGTTGCTAAAGGTGGCACTATTGGTTTACAAGTCGAAATTAAAGGATCACCGACAAGAGTGGAATGGTTACGAGAAGGGCATTCTGTTACTGATATTTATAATAACGCCCAAACGTATGTTGATCATAGTTTATATACGTTGGCGTTATCTGATGTCACTGAAAAGGAATCTGGTATATACACCTTCAGAGCTTGGAGTAACCATGATAAAGTGGATATGAATGCTGCCATAACAGTTATTCAGCCGAATGAAATTGATGGTAAACCCGCTATTATAATTGGGCGGCCTCAAAAGGACATGCTTATTTCAGTTGGGGAAGATTTAAACATTTCTTTCAGAGTACGAGGTGAACCGAAGCCAAAGGGTTGGTATATTTTACTTTGAGGTTACTTAGTTTAACATAGAATGTATTAAATTTCTCTATTTTTTTATTACGCAGTGGCATTCATGAAAGGTATTCGTGATATAACTAACAGCCAACGAGTATGTAAAATGAAATCCGATGATTATATGAAGTTTACATTGAAGAGATCTGTTGTGTCAGATGCTGGAACATACTGCATTTTAGCAAGGAACGCTTACGGTTGTGATAGAGCTTTTGTTACTGTTATGGTATGTATTACGCTTTATAAAGTGCTTGAATATTATATGTTGTAAAAGTTTTAATATATATACACACTATTCTCTTACAGATACGTCAGCGAGCTTCATCTGAAAATTTAATATCCGACTGGACTTACCCAATCGATGATTCAGTGATTGCAATCCCAGAACGCAAGTATAAATGTAAAATCAAACCCAAATGTTATTCATAATTATATTATATAATATAATATTTACGTCTAAAAGTTTGTACACTGATTTTTATGGTTTCGTGACCGGTGGTAAGGCTCTTTGGCCAGATATTGTCTAGATAGGTACCCCAGCTCTCATTTCTGCCGCCAAACTATAGTGTGCAAACATTACTGTGTTTCGGTTGGAACATCGCTGTACATAGTCTAATTACTGGGGCAACGAGACTCAACATGTTATCTCAAGGTAATGAGCACAATGTGAAATAAAATATTAGTAGCAGTAATAATTTTATACTTTTTAAAATGTGAATATGTGTAAAATAGTACATGTTTATATATCCGTTGCACATGGCACGGTACACCCACATGTTATGTGCAACAACAACAACTTTAAAATATTTATAAATTTTGTTGACAATAACAAAAATTATAAACTCAAAACATTACTCCTTAAATAATTTTTTAGATTGTTTATCTAATAAAGCACCTATTGACTCTGAATCATCTAATTCAAAGTAGCACTTGGCATTATATCAATTGCTTTGAATGCCATTACCGTGTCGATAAATAGATTATTTTGCAGCTGTACCAAACCGCATCCCGGCGGAGCCAAGCGTTGTAGATGGTGGAAATAATTGGATCTCTATAGCTTGGTCAAAAGCTGATTCAGATAGCTCGGCTCCTGTACTGGCTTACAAAGTTGAGAGCTGGTTACTGGGCAAAGAAGGTGGAGCGCGGTGGGTTGAACTCGGTATAACGCCACTAAATAATTTCGATGCCTTTAATCTTAAACAAGGCGAAGAATATCATTTTAGAGTTACCCCTAGAAACAGATACGGATGGGGAGAATCTGTGCAAACTTCGACACCAATAGGAATTGGGTTGGCTGGCGATAGGCCGGAGTTTATTAATATTTTACCTGGACAGTTAAAAGTGCTAGTGGGTGGAACGGCTACCTTAAACTGTAGTTTTAAGGGAAAACCGATTCCAGAAATAGTGTGGATGAAAAATGGTCATGAAATCGACGAAGAAGATAAAAGATTAAGAACATTTTTAAATGAGAACAATTGTTGTTTAACAATTAACGATGTCCGCATAGAGGATGAAGCTAGGTATAGCTGCGAAGCCACAAATATTCACGGTAGAGCATCAACATACGCAAGAGTGGCAGTCGTTACAGACCGTCTTATATGGGAAGCAGATACTAAACTTAAAAGGTAACTATCTGTTGAAACAAGTATTTAAGTTGATGGAATAGAATTTAAAAAAAATAAACAATGTGTTTAACTACATACAGAGAGAGGTTGGCGGATGTTGGTGGTGAGTGTCCCCCGCAGTTCACCATGCGTCTACGCGATCGACGAGTACAAGCAACCTATCCAGTTCGCTTGACATGCCAGGTCATTGGCAGACCCTCGCCCATCGTCACTTGGTACAAGAACGGTGTAGAAGTCATAAACGACAGTAAGATTCACATACCATCCTACTGTTTAGAAATATTCGCGATTACGTTAATGAAGAAAACTTAGATACAATAAGTAGATAGCTAGATTAATGTAGTTTTAATATCTATATATATATATTCATTGAAATTGAATCATTGTGCAATTGTGCTAGTTTGATCATACCTTAATATTATAAACTATACTTAACTGCTAACTTAAAGAAGTTAATTACTTAATGAATCAATTATTTAGGTGACGATGGAATGGGTCACGCAAACTATTTCCTGATTATCAGTTAGCAGCTGACATCCGAATATTGAAAGATTACTTCTTCCGCTCATCACAGCTTGTTTTATTGTTTATTAAATCGGTGTGATGTTATAACGCAGATCGTCATACAAAGTCGCAGGACGAGTTATTCCATACGTTGGAGATAGCACCAACAAGTTTAGAAGATGGTGGTGTTTACGAAGCGACGGCGCGCAACAGTAGCGGTGCGATCAGCTGCCGGTGCAACCTGGTGGTGGACAAGGGCATCAGAGCTTACGTAGCGCCCGAGTTCTGCTGCGGACTACAACCTTTATACCAACTGACCATCGGTAAACAGCCTACTCATTTCTATATATCAATTAATAAAACTTGCAGTGCAAGAAATCTAACAGTTATATTTATTTTTCATTACTATATGTGTGTTCTGCTAAATAATGTTTAATTTTCAGGCGACGAGCTCCGGATTTCGGCTGTTGTGGAGGCGTACCCATCGGTAGGAGTGACGTGGTATAGAGACGGCGTCCGGCTCCGTCCAAGTCGGCGAGCTGTGATGACTTTAGATCACGACGGGCAGATAGAACTAGCGGTGGCTTCCGTCACTCAAAGGGACGCCGGTGTATACACTTGCACAGCGTCAAATGAAGTCGGCAAGGCTTCGACATCGGGGAAGGTCGAAGTTTTAGGCGACTCATCCGAGGAGAGGAAACAAACGCTGCCTACTGTTATTTGCCCTGATGTGCCGTAAGTTTTTTATTACATTGTGATATTAATCATATCAATACGGTTGCGAGAAGTAATTTAAAAAGCCCGGAAGTACATTTTTAATTTGCCATTTTTCAGTAATAGTGTTTTTGTAAAAAAGAAACAGGAAAAGGTGGTTACTATCATCAAGCATTAGTGCACAAATATTATTGTCGCCTTATCCGAAGTGTGCTCTAACTAATGCAATTACTGAGTTAGCTTTTCAGTTTAAGATAGTAAAACCAAATAAAAAACATACGAGTCCTTGATATATCCTCACGGTAGAATGTAAAAATTATGTAAACTGATTGTTTATTATAATTTTGCAGATATTCAAAGGAACCTGCGTTTATAAGGAAACCGAGGTCAAGCGAGGCACGTGAAGGGGACACTGTTATAATTGAATGTGAAGTGATAGGTGACCCTAAGCCTGATGTTTACTGGCTTAGAGACTTTTTGAAAGTGAGTACATAAAACTCTAACTTTGTGTTTATTTAACACCTTCATAACAGGCCCGTTGCGTGATAGAGGCTTCCTAAATATATTTAAGGACTTTTTTAATCAATTAAGCGACGAGACGACCGGGACTTTCATCTGATGGTAAGTCATACGCCCACCCATAACAATGTGGCCCTAGTTAGGAGCGTCAAAATCGCTCGTCGTCTGTGACATAAGATGTGCAATCATTTATCATTACCCCAGTAATAACACTAGCTATAGCTCCTTTCAAACGAGAATATAGTAAAGTTTGCACGCTTGGCGGCGGGAATAGGGGTTGCGGTGGTACCAACATATTTGATACTAAAAAAAAACTATTTCTTTCTTTCAATTTAAAAATTTTGATTTAATGCTGATCAAATCATGTTATGTTTGTGCTTAATTGGTTTCAATGATGAAATCATTAATTAAATTTCAGCCGGACTATTATCGCGATGCGTCTCACTTCAGGCGCGTTGGCGACGGGCCGGAGTACCGTTTCGAGATACCGCACGCCAAGCTCGACTACACCGGCGCGTACTCAGTTGTAGCTAAAAACGTCTACGGCGAGGCCAAGGCCGTTATATCACTACAGATCTTGGCTAAAGGTGATTACGTTTAAATAATGTATTATTTTTGAACAAGACCACTTTATCTGGGCAACAATGGGAGACGTAATCTCGATCATAATGAAGCGGTGCGCGTTAGAATATTTATATACGTTACACTCTTCGCTTACACAAGGGGTGTAAGAGGTTCCGCACAACAATCCACGGGGCCCAAACAACCCCACCTGCTCGTTGTGCACCCTGCTAATCAAGAAACATGGCTCTGGCTCCAACCTACCCGCATTAAGCCAGCGTGGTGTGAAATGGCCTAAATCCTGAGTCCTTATCAGATCGTGTGGGAATTTTTGGAGAAGGCCTATGTCCAGCAGTGGATGACTATCGGCTGATCCAACTTCGCTTTAACATATGATTTGTACATCGATTGTTATCACAATAAAATGTTACAATGTTACCTACCAAGACCGATTCCAATAAATATCTGCCTACCCATCCAAGATTAGTTAATATAAACATAATTAATTAATATAAACTTTATACAAATGAACTCGGTTCACCTAATATTGGTTGAAGTAATTAAGTTCATTAATTAATAAGAAATTCTATCTTTTTGGTACGTTCCTTATTTCAGGTTACTACTACTACGGATCGTTTAGTATCAAATGAAACATTACTTATACATTTATTGCTATTTATATCAAATTATTTTCACAAAACTTTGAATTGAAGATATGTAAAACCTACCTATATGTAAGAACTACAAAGATTAAACTATATTATAGCGTTAAAAACTTTTACTACATTCTACTCTTATGATATATTTTATGTAGAAACCTTAAAGATTTTTTTTTTAACAAAATGCTAGAAATTATATCACCGCGTTTACATAGTTTGAGTTCCTATAGATTGTTAAAAAGACGCAACAATACATGAACCTAGAAATGAACTCTAATTACTAGGTATATGTATTATTGCGTAAAGATGTAGTCTTAAGTAATCATTTCAATTTTTTTCTTACGACCGAGTAGTCTTAAGAAAATTTGTTAAAAGTTTGATTTCTTATTTCTGTAAATGTTCTTCTTCGTCTTTTAATTTTCACTAGAACATTTAAATATGTGAATCATTTGATATCACAGATCCCTTGTCACCGGATGACTCACACAGCGTGCGATATGGGTAAGATATTTTCAAATGATTCTGGTTTTTTTTTTAATAACGCGTGTAACAAAATGCCAACGGAACGACCACCCCGAAACTAAGGGCCGGTAACGAAATAGTGTCGGACTCCAACCGACTAAGAAGCTTCACACGGTATTCCAATCCCGTCCGACAGTATGCACGAAGGTCACGGGATAACATCGAGCAGTTCTTTCGCAACCAAATGTGTTTGATGACTGTTAGATCTTATTTAAAAAATAAAATGTAAAACTCTTCAGTCGCCACCAACAGAGACCTGCATCCAGTAAATTAATGAAAGTCTTAGTGTTTATATAGTAATGATTTATTAAATGCATTATGCTTGCAGACGTGTGGAAGTGATTCCTCGTTTTGAGAAGGAGCTGACTGATTTGTTATCGCACGACGGTGACGCCGTGGAGTTTCAGTGCCAAGTGACTGGTAACCCAGAGCCGGATATTAAATGGTACCACTACAATGAGGTACGTTTTAGTTTAAAAAATCAAAACTGTGCCTGTATCTGTTAAATGCTAAACCATAGATTTATTACCATTCGTTTGTAATTTTTATTTGGAAAGTGTTGTTTTCTTTAGCTGCCTCTGTTTAATAATAGTTACATGTTTAGATCATACGCGAGTCGCAAGAGTTCGTTACAAGTTTTGAGAACGGCGCGGTGCGGCTGAAGATCAGGCAGGTGACCGCTGATGACGAGGGCACGTATACTTGCGAGGCACGCAACAGCCTGGGGAAAGCAACCTCCAGCGCTTGCCTTGTCGTTTACCGTGAGTTACTATCAAATTTATAATAACCTACATTGTATGCTAGAGATTACAAATAGAACAGCGAGTGGACCACACAATAGTTTTTACAAATCACAACTTATTGCGTGTCGTCCACAGCGGCTGGTGAGCCGAATACACTGAGCCAGCGTCTTCGGCGTCCACCGGCGCTGCTCTCCGCGGTCTCCACACCGCGATCGACTCCAGCGCGCTCGATATCACGAACAAGAACACCGGGTCTGTATGATTTCATCTCTTTATAGGCGTATTTATATTTCCGCATCGACATACGAGAAGGTATTGTAACAATAACGGGGCTCAACGGTCTACGAATGTCAAAGTTTCGGTGGTGACTATGATTTGCGCCGCACGCACGATAATTATGAATGATGTCCTTCAAGGCGGCTTCTATCCCATTTCTCTACCGTTAGATTTACTGGCAGAAATGAAAGTACTGGTTGTACTCGCCTCCATCGAAATACTATTGAGCCCATGGAAGGAGGAGAGATAGGCAGCTTTTTTATTCAGTACCCATAGGCGACACTTACAATTCTACACAGCTGATGTAATTGTCTTTACATTATGAACAGAGCGGGCATATCACAGTTTATAAGTGCGATGGAATTATACGATAAATCATTCTCACAGGCGTGGGTACGTTCCTCGCTGATTGGGAGAAAACCGATATATTCCATGAGCATACTTTTTACCGTTAATACTAAACAACAAACGTTGCATTTTAAAGGTCCAGACATGAGAAGCCTCTGCAGTCCAACTCGTGAAATAGCACCCAAGTTCTACACGTACCCATTCAATAAAGTCGCTGAAGAAGGCGACACTGTAGTATTCCAATGTGCAGTGAAAGGACTACCCCCGCCGTGGGCCACTTGGGACAAGGACGGTGTTGTCATTACACCCACATCTCGGATAACCATTAAAGAGAAGGACGAGCTGTTAAGGGTACTAGAGATAGAAGAAGTTAGTAGCGAAGACGTCGGTCTTTACAGAGTTACTTTAGAAAATGACTACGGCAGAGCGGAAGCGTCTGCAAGACTCGAAGTTATATCTCAGAAGGGAAAGTTTTACACAGGGCGAAGGTCTTACAGCGCGTCCCCGAAGAAGTCATTGCCTTTCAGGCGGAGTAAGTACTCCCTTCCGAGGCAAGACTGACGAAAAACGAACACGAAACAATATATGTAACAGTAGAATTATAACTGAATTAGTAAGTATATTGTAATTATAATACAGGCAGAAGCGAATTGGGTACCCAATTTGTTACTCACCGACCTGCTTACTGACTCACGGTGTACTGCTTAGCGAATGTTTCGCTTTTTATTTATGCGTATGTTTATACAATTGTTTGAAGCTTCGCGAATTAATTACAGCATCGCGATGTTAATTTTGTTTTTTTTTTTATATTTGAAATGATTTTTTATGATTATTTCAGAATATATTTAAAGACGGCGGCCGCACGCGAGAAGAACAATAGTTACGTAGCAGGATCGTAGCAGGTGGAGAGAGTTGGTCTCTGCCTACCCCACTGGGAACGAGGCGTGATATATATGTATATGTATGTATGTATATTATGTTTATCACTTTGCATTTTATTTATATCACAATAATAAACAATAACATGTAGTTTAAATCGCTCAGCTGTAATACATGTTTATGTTTTTAATACTATTATCGTTACAAAAAGAAAAAAGGAACACGTCGGTATATTAGTGTAATGTAACTTAGCGTGTACTTTGTAACGTGTGATATTTTAAAACATTTTAATTGGAGTAATAACTTTATTGAGGAAACTTAGTTGTTAAAAGAAAAACCACAAGATTCTTATGAAACATAACCTATTATAATTTTCATTCAGGTGACATGTTTTGTTTCTGTTTAAGCACTAACAGTTATAATTGATTGTGATGTTGATTATTAGGCTGTTAAGAATATATTTATCGATCAACACGACATAAACTAGTGCTAAATTACTTTATTTGCTTGAAGAAAAAATTTCATACTGACATTGAATAAGAACTTTAGTATGGTATATAGTAAATAGTGTAAAATTTTTTTTTATATTTACACAAGTGTTATAGTTGCCTATTTAGACCAAAGTGATTAGTGCACTTATCTAATTTGTTTAGAATATATTATATTACGAGTTAATTGTTGTTTCATTTGGAACATTTTGGATATATTCTTTGTTATATTGCTACTGAATTTCCTACGTGTTTGCACGAACAATCCTGTAAGAAGAACGCGTAAGAGATTCTCGTGGTTATGTGAAATAAATAAAAACATCACTTTTTAAAAAATTTATTATATGATACGAAAGTTTATAATAACCTTAAATATTTATTGACTTTACAGGAATAAATGCTTATTCGATGTTACTCTTCGAAAATATGTTTCAAAATAAAAAAAAAATATTAAAAAACAGTGTGATCTCCTTATCCAAATAAATAGCTTTTTCCTTTTGGTAAATAATATAATTTTACCTCTGATGGAGGATATCCCTCTTTAAATTTATTAAATATACGGGGAATAATGGTAATAATCTCTTTTGTGATTCAGTTACAGTCTTTCTCGTGTTACATTATCATCCTATTCAATATTATGTTTGGGTAAAGTTATTCCGTTAGTCTATATCCCAATGTTATTGTTTCACATCAATATCTGATAACTGTCTGTAGTTTCGATTAGTTCTTATGGTCACTGTCAACTGTAATGATCGCTTCCATCCCAGTAGTTGACAGAGTGTAGTAGTTTGCTAACGGACAATAATCTTAAACCTAAATAAAATCTCTCGAAAATGATAAAACAATAAACCATGCCTATATCATTAGACAATCGCCTCTGTGATTTACTTCAGCAAAGATTTACTTTAGAAAAAAAAAAAAAATTTTTTTTTTTCATAACCAACAGTGATGTATAGTCATAAAAAAATTCTATGTATTACAACTATTCATAAGTTTACTACAAGGTTTTGTGTTGAATATCAAGATCGGCCCGGTTAATAAATTCATGAACTACTCGCGCAGATGTGTTGAAAAATTAATGCTTCCCATAGTTACACTTAACGGTAACTTAAATGTAGAGCAGAACGCAGCAAATGTTAGAGCGTCGCTGTGACCTTGTAGAAATATATATATTTATAATCGAGATACGGGGATAGTATATACGGGGATTTTATGTGCGATTGAGCCCTTTTTTGCCATTACGAATCAGCTTATTAAGAATCTCAGCTTATTACGAATCACAGCTTATTAAGAATCTCAACTTATTACGAATCACAGCTTATTAAGAATCTCAGCTTATTACGTATCACAGCTTATTACGAATCAGAGCTTATTACGTATCACAGCTTATTACGTATCACAGCTTATTACGTATCACAGCTTATTACGAATCACAGCTTATTACGAATCACAGCTTATTAAGAATCTCAGCTTATTACGAATCACAGCTTATTACGAATCACAGCTTATTAAGAATCTCAGCTTATTACGTATCACAGCTTATTACGAATCACAGCTTATTAAGAATCTCAGCTTATTACGAATCCCAGCTTATTACGAATCTCAACTTATTACGTATCACAGCTTATTACGTATCACAGCTTATTACGAATCACAGCTTATTACGTATCACAGCTTATTACGTATCACAGCTTATTACGTATCACAGCTTATTACGTATCACAGCTTATTACGTATCACAGCTTATTACGTATCACAGCTTATTACGTATCACAGCTTATTACGTATCACAGCTTATTACGAATCACAGCTTATTACGTATCACAGCTTATTACGAATCACAGCTTATTACGAATCAGAGCTTATTACAAATCACAGCTTATTAAGAATCTCAGCTTATTACGAATCACAGCTTATTACGAATCACAGCTTATTACGAATCACAGCTTATTAAGAATCTCAGCTTATTACGAATCACAGCTTATTACGAATCACAGCTTATTAAGAATCTCAGCTTATTACGAATCACAGCTTATTACGAATCACAGCTTATTACGAATCACAGCTTATTAAGAATCTCAGCTTATTACGAATCACAGCTTATTACGAATCACAGCTTATTAAGAATCTCAGCTTATTACGTATCACAGCTTATTACGAATCACAGCTTATTAAGAATCTCAGCTTATTACGAATCCCAGCTTATTACGAATCTCAACTTATTACGTATCACAGCTTATTACGTATCACAGCTTATTACGAATCACAGCTTATTACGTATCACAGCTTATTACGTATCACAGCTTATTACGTATCACAGCTTATTACGTATCACAGCTTATTACGTATCACAGCTTATTACGTATCACAGCTTATTACGTATCACAGCTTATTACGTATCACAGCTTATTACGAATCACAGCTTATTACGTATCACAGCTTATTACGAATCACAGCTTATTACGAATCAGAGCTTATTACAAATCACAGCTTATTAAGAATCTCAGCTTATTACGAATCACAGCTTATTACGAATCACAGCTTATTACGAATCACAGCTTATTAAGAATCTCAGCTTATTACGAATCACAGCTTATTACGAATCACAGCTTATTAAGAATCTCAGCTTATTACGTATCACAGCTTATTACGAATCACAGCTTATTAAGAATCTCAGCTTATTACGAATCTCAGCTTATTACGAATCTCAACTTATTACGTATCACAGCTTATTACGTATCACAGCTTATTACGAATCACAGCTTATTACGTATCACAGCTTATTACGTATCACAGCTTATTACGTATCACAGCTTATTACGTATCACAGCTTATTACGTATCACAGCTTATTACGTATCACAGCTTATTACGTATCACAGCTTATTACGTATCACAGCTTATTACGAATCACAGCTTATTACGTATCACAGCTTATTACGAATCACAGCTTAATAGGTATCACAGCCACGTATAAGCACTCTTAAAAATAATAAAATAAAAAAAATGTACCCTGGTAGATTGTAACAATGTAAATAGATATTAAAGGTACTTTCTAATATTTGTTTCGTTGAACCTAAAATGATTCATATACTATTGTGTGAGAGCGAGTTGATAACCTGTCCGTCCTCGTGTGAAACGGAATCTACGCCTAGGGTTCCACTGATGTGCTGGAATCGGCGCCGTATCACCAGACTGTAAGTAAACAGTAAAAAGCGCTACATTACTACAAAATAGCAAGTGCCATTACATCAATTTTGCTCAACATTCTTCTTCATTTGCACTTACTCAACTTCACAATGCCACACGTTATAAGGTAATAATGGTTTTTTGTATATCCTATGCAAATAATTAAATAGTAAAATGTGTAGTCTTTACAAAATTACACAGATATCATCATCATCATCATCATTATTCATCATTCCAATCGATGGACGTCCACTGCTTGACATAGGTCTCTTGAAATATTTTCCACAAAGCACGGTTTTGCGCTGTTGAGTCCAGTGGCTCCCGGATATTGTTTTAATGTCGTCTCTCCCGCCTGGTGGTGATGGTGGTGGTATGCCATTAGAGCACTAAGTCTCCAACGTCCATCGGCTCTAGGAACTGTGTGCCCTGCCTATTGCCAGTCCAGCCTCGCGACTCAGAGTTATGTCGGTGACAATTTATTCTGCAGATCTCCTCATTTCTGATTGAACCACGCAGACATATTCCAAGCATCGCCGTCTCCATCACCCTCTGTGTCACTCTGAACTTATCACGTTATTATTACAAACAACTTACCCGCTGATCCACCTTATTCTTCTCGAGGTATCTCTCCAACTCCTGCAGGGTACGTCCCGTATATTTATCCTGGATGAATATATTCGACTCATTAAGCCACGGATGTTTCAGGGCCCTTCTTGCGGACATCCGTTTTGACGGACGTACAACGAGGAGATGATTTATAAAGTGCTTCGCCTTCTTCGATACCTTTTCGAACGTACTGTAGTTATAGTCGAATGTCGCTTCCTTGATGTCGTCATCGATGTTACTATTTGCAAATGGTAATACACACGACAACCTGTAAACAAAAAATAACTTTATCCTTATATTCAGTGAAGCGAACTTGAATGTATTCCACTTTGAGACTCCAGGTTTTAAATATCGTTACCACAGTAATTTTACTAGATAGACGTCTTTAAAAAGGAGTGTGTATTAACAGTCATTGTCTATGCATTACGATGAATAAAATTTAAACCAGATTATATGTATCAACTAGTATTTTTACGTTTACGTTGAAATTTTATGTTAACTATTGACGGTTTTATTGCCGATGCTTATAATACTATAGAAATAATTAGTTGTTCATAAAGATCGTAATGGTCAATACTTACAAATAGTAAGTGAGGACGCCCACGCTCCACATATCAGACTTGAGCAACATATTTTCTCCATTAAGAACTTCCGGGGGCATATAAGATTTAGTGCCATATTTAGCGATAGCACCATTCTCGTCCAAAATATGTGAGAGGCCGAAATCGATAAGCTTAATATCGAACGAGTTTTGATGCACGCAAATTATATTTTCAGGTTTGATATCCATATGAACTATATTCAAATTATGCAAATATTGCAATGCATTGCAAATTTGACGCACGTAAATACTAGCGTCTCCTTCACTGATCCGCTTTGCCTTGGCGAGTCTATCAAAGAGCGAGCCGGCGCAATAGCTAAAATATAAAAATATCATGGTCAGCACTTTTTATTTATTGTGATCTTTAAATTAGATGTAGACAACTCCATTTCCGGATTTATAACGCAAACAGTTCTTAATGCCTGATAGCACTGCTAAGTGGTTCTCCGAAATAATCACAAAATTTCTATGTCTAGATCTCTGAGATCTGAACGTGCACTGGAGGAAGTGACGAAGTGGACGTGCGGATTAATTCATATAAATGAGCACGGGAACTAATACAAAACTTCTACAAAAATCGAAAACTTGCTGTTGAAAATCAAAATGGTCTGATACATGTTACGGATAATTATTTCTCTGATTCCAAGACATAATAGTGCTTAGTGAAACATAAACTATTTATCAATAAGTTCAAAATAATACTAACTATTTAAATACGAAAATTGCCTTTTGTGTATCCGCGAAGGCACCACACAATCGCACCAGATTTGGATGATTCAAACGTTTCAAGATGTTGTATTCTCTCATAGCGGAAATATGTTTTGAATGGTCGTCCATATTGACGGTTTTCGCAGCGTAGCGGTTCCCATCAGAGTCTTCGACGAGGGCCACTACCCCGAATGCTCCACTACCAATAATGTAGTTACCGTCTTTGTACTTCTTATGGTACGAACGAAGTGTGTTTAAACCTATTTTTTTCGGTCTAGTTTCCGGTAGTTCAGGCCATTCTCCTTAAAATGATATGAATATTATTAACGTTTGGCAAAGTATAAAATGCAATAAAAACCAGTTTTTGTTTGTTGTTGCCAAACCAGGTGCAAGGGGTGTAAGAGGTGCAGGGGTTGTCGGAGATGCAGATGTTGCGGGAAATGATATAATGTCACTTAATACCGGTACTATATTGTAATTTGGTTCTAGAGATGGACTTGGATAAACAGTTTGGAAATTTGGCGTAAGGCAAACGTTTACGATACCAGGGTCTCGTTCATCGTCTAATAGGCTTAGTCTTTCTAAAGAGCTATCAATAGAGGGTGCGCAGTGGAACTTGAAAAAGAAAGCGAAGCGCGCATACATTTCTCGTCTTCAATATCTGAACGTGCACTATTGTCAGAAGGTGCATTCTGACGATAGGAATTAGCGCTAAAATTCTACCACCAAGTATTTAAAGCTTTTGCTGCCGACAAAGATATAAAAATGCTGAAACCCTAAATAAGTAAAGCAAAACCCCAAATAGAACCATTTCATGAAAGTAACGATTGAAAGTTTTTAGTTTAGGTATAATACATGCCCTAAACCACTAAATAAATAGAATTTAAATTTTGGATAGCACAGCTGACTACCGCCGGATCGCCATTTTCGTTGACTAATGTCAAAATTAGTGTTGTCAGACATCTGTTTTATGTTATCTTCTAAAAACAGTGTTGCGAGTAGATACAATTATTAAACCGCATTATTATTTCAATTTCATGTATACTTACTACAGGGCATACATTGTCAAATTGATGGTTAAAGATCATTTGGTCAACTCGTTGTGGCGGATGGCTCTTATAAATTTTTAGATCGATCTACACAAATAATATTATTATCGAATGTTGTAGTATTAGTAATAACAGCCCATTTACGTCCCCACTGCTGGGGCACAGGCCTACCCTCAATATGAGGGCGATTGGGCCATAGTCACCACGCTGGCCCAATGCGGGTTGGTGACTTCACACATACCTTAGAATAAATTCTAAGTCATGTGCGGGTTTCCTCACGATGTTTTCCTTCACCGTTTGTATCTCGCTGTTGTAACTAAAGTCCACAAATGTACAAAACTTAAATAAAATATTAAGTCATTAGTACATGCCGAGATTCGAACCCGCGACCTTCGGAAAGAAAGCCGCACGCTCTAACCATTAGGCCAGCGAGCTACATATCGAATGTTGATATTAAAATATTTCTTTATACATACTTATGATAGCGCTTAATTCAACATCTCTTGGCAGGGGGGGTATAGCTTTAATGCGCAACTTTACTACCCTTTCCATTACAAGATTCCTTAATTCAACCATAGGTGCATGAGATTGTCTTATTTCTTGATAGGTGCCATCCAGTTTAAATAATTCGATGCTGTACCATGTTCTTATCATAGATGCACTCCTGTAGACAGAACTTTATTTGTATCAATTAAACCTCTTTCCGACTTATAAATAGGAGGGTCATTATTATGGGTGTGGAAACCCATTTTCATTATATATATAAGTATAACTTTTCCTTTTTTTGTATTGAATAAGTGAGGTGCAACGTTGACGTAAACGTCATAACGTTCCCACGGTGAGCGATCAACCAATTTGATATATAAAAAAAATAATACTTATTAATTTCAATAATTCAAACGATTACCATTTCAGGAGTACGTCTTTGGGAGAATAGTATACTCCCTCTCTTGACTCAATTGTTTCCGGTGATTCGACGATCAATTTTAACGTGCGACAGCAGGCTTCACTGCGTTCTTCCGAGGTGTCCAAATAGCAAAATATGTCATCTTGCAATCTGAAAACGTATACATTTCTGTTATGACGAAATCTCTCCTTTTCGAATCGGAAGTAAACGAGAATTGCTACCATAGGACAGAAAATATTCACTTTCTAAGTTCTACTTTTTTTTTTTTTTTATTCATTATCGACGTGAAAGACGATAATTTATTTAATTAATCACACAAAGTCCAGTAGAAATTCTGGATAGGTTATGTGTGAACAATGAAAATAAACAAAATTAAGGTTATTTATAATTAAAGAAGTGCGAAGTAAACATTTTCGTATACAAATTACTACTATACATATTTTTAAATTGTTTTATTTATTTCGCCATTTTATTTTGGGATCTCATCTTAGGGGGGAATTGCCATAATCGCCACGCTTGGCAGGCGGCTTGGCAGGCCCCCCACAAGGTGGACCGACGACCTGGTCAAGGTCGCTGGCAACCATTGGATGCGGGTGGCCCAGGACCGGTCTGAGTGGAAATCTTTGGGGGAGGCCTTTGTCCAGCAGTGGACGTCCTCCGGCTGATTGGATTGGATTGGATTTATTTCGCCATGAAATCGCACAGCATATTATTGCCCATCGAACTGGTGCGCTTGACAGTTTATTTTATTTATTTATTTATTCCTTACGAAAGTTGTACAGACAGAATGTTTGTCATGGTCCGTGAATCCCGAACTAGGAATGTAACCTGTATTTCGGGGACCGGTTTCCGTTACAATATCATACAGAAATAATTTTTATAAGTAATCACAACAGTGAAGAGTCAATTTTAAAAGGAAAAAAAGGGATAGCATTAAATGTATTTTTATAATGTTAATGTTAGGTAATTACCACTATTGTTTACAGACAAACACAACACTAAACCTTTTTGTATATATAAAAATATTTTACATAAAAATTAAATATATTTATCAAGAGTACATTTTAAAATTCAAAAACTACCTTTAGTATCACTTAAAAATATCTATGTGGATAGAGAATTGAGGTCTCTGTACCTAGAGACCGTCTAGGTAGGTACTACCGCAGCGCCTATTGCAGCCGCCACTGTGCGAACATCACTGTGTTCCGGTTTGAAGAGCGCTGCAGCTGGGGTAACCAGATTGTACTGTCTTATCTCTATCTTGTCTCAAGGCGACTAGCACAATTTGGTGATATGAATACCATCTTAACCAGCCCCACGCTGTTACAGACAGGCGCGTCACTTACCATCAGGTGAACGTCCCGTCCTTGGGGTCAGAGTGAGTGGAAATAATATGGTTAAGAGTTAACATATATAAACAATAATGTTATATATAGTGTGTCTATAGCATGTATTATATAAATAGCTTACTAAGTTAGATAGAGAATAAAGAGAGAGATGAAGAAATATATTTCACAGATAAGATCGACAATAGATAGAGATTAAGAGAAACGATAGCAATTTTTACGAGCAGGTAATTATTAGAGAAAGGGTGTACCAATTACCGAAGAGTTTTAACAAGAGATACAGGAAAGAAGAAAGTTTGAGAACCACTGCTTTTATTAGTAGTTACATATACAAACATGTATCATTTCTTATTGTTATTTCAGTTAAAGGTTTAGTTCATAAGTTACATTAAAAACGTACAAACCTGCAGCATTCGATAGTCATTAATGTCGTGTTATAATGCAAACCATTATTCTGGATTATTTTGGAATCATCCTGGTTCTGTTTTGGGTTATAATTGTAATAAAATTATTAATCAAAATAATAATTGTTATCATTAAAATTATACACACAACAAATGATATCAAAGACAGACTTACAACTAAATAAACATCATGAGTTCGCGTTGTCTTTTAACCCAAACATAGGTAAAACAGTGATAAGTTATTAGCTTAAACTAATTGATAACTACATCACTGTTTCGTATGAAAATTATGTAATAAAGCTTCACAGCATTCAGCACCATAAAAGACCATGTATAGCTATGTCACAAAGATCATTGTTATTCATATTTAATATTGTATACTTAACAATGCTCTCCCTTGTCAAAAGATTTGTACATAAGTATAGCAAAAATGTAACTTGATCAGCTATCGCAAAGTTGTAGCTTGTATATACTACTACCACTGTTTAACTCTAGTTATCGTTGGTTAAAAATAACCTCCATAAGACAGACATACTCAAATTACATCTTTATCATACCATAGTGTAGATATATGGCTATATATAAGGTTGAAAAATATCTCCCTTCCGCTTTTTTGCTCTTTATTCAATGCTTTATAAAAAGTGTTACAGTGATCGGATTTAGTTCAAATATGCGCCGTTTTGTTCGATAATCTGTATCCATCTAGACGGCAACTTCATAATACCTCCCTCGTAGAAGCCCCCTTCCTTATTTGCGAAGAACTCGGACAGCCACTTTTCATAAGCCTCTTTTGAGTTCAACTTTACACCACCAAGGGCGTTCACCATGAACAGGAACAGGTGGTAATCACTTGGCGCTATGTCCGGGCTATATGGTGGATGCGATAAAACTTCCCATCCAAGCTCCCGTAGCTTCTGACGAGTCATCAACGAAGTGTGTGGTCTGGCGTTGTCCTGGTGGAACACTACACCCTTCCTGTTGGCCAATTCTGGACGCTTCTGGTCGATCGCCTGCTTCAAGCGGTCCAGTTGTTCGCAGTAGATGGTAGAATTAAGCGTCTGGCCATATGGGAGCAGCTCATAGTGGATGATTCCCTTCCAATCCCACCAAACACACAGCAAAACCTTCCTGGCCGTCAATCCCGGCTTGGCCACTGTTTGGGACGATTCACCGGCCTTCGACCACGACCGTTTTCGCTTGATATTGTCGTATGTGATCCATTTTTGGTCGCCGGTCACCATCCGCTTCAAGAATGGGTCGAGTTCGTTCCGTTTCAGCAGCATATCGCAAGCGTTGATTCGGTCCAGAAGGTTTTTTTGCGTCAAATCATGCGGCACCCAAACATCAAGCTTTTTTTTGTATCCAGCCTTCTGCGGATGGTTTAAAATGGTTTGGTGACTAACTCCCATCTCCTGGGCGATGTCACGAGATGCCACATGCCGGTCTAACTCGATGTAGTCCATGATTTGATCGGTATTTGTCGTCACAGGTCTTCCGCCGGCTGGCTTATCCATGGTGTCGTTTTCACCGGTTCTGAATCGTCGAAACCATTCCTCCGCGGTTCGAAGTGATAGAGTACCATCCCCCAAAACACCATTAATCTCACGGAACGTTTCTCTAGCGGATTTGCCTTTAACGAAGGAAAACTTTAAAATAGCGCAAATTCGGCGTTAGTGAACTCGCATGTTTATACGTCTATAACTGTTGAACGCAATATCCAAACTAATTATGCATAGCGTCGTTTTGTAGGTTATGTCAAGACCTTTCAAATTATGTATAGTATTGCCAGATACGAGCTCTGTAGCGCTTTGTACATAGCCGCGAAATTCAAAAGACAAAAAGGCGGAAGGGAGATATTTTCCAACCTATTATCTACACTATATATAATACATATATATATATAAAAATATTATGGATTATATATATACCATAGTATTTACAACGTTTGTAATCAAATGTTAATAATTTCGCTCGTTTTGTTATTGACGGACCTATAAGTAAACTACCAATTGCAAATAAATGTTATTCATGTCATTGGCAGAAATCAGCAAAGGATAATTATATTATATTATCGATAGCAATGCTAGTTTCTAATGCTTAGGAAGATATTTTGAATTAATATAAATATACGTTAGAAGGAATAAAAGCTCTATAAATACATGCATATTTCATATGAACCTATTTAAATTTCAAAACATTAAAAATCATCCAAAGCAAGAATTTCACGGGATTCATGCCAGCCTCACCTGCTAATTAACATACGCCGCTCTAGCTCCCACCAACCCCATTGGGATGGTGGGGGGAGTGGTGGGAAATGGCCCAAACCCTCTCATATGAACTACTTAAGCTACCTAAGCCGCTGAATGCGAGCAGCGCAAGACCGATCGATGTGAAGATCTTTAGTAGAGGCCTGTGTCCAGCAGTGGACATCTATCGACTGATGATATATCCGACATAAAATTTCTTACTAATTGCCGACCGATGTTTACTTAAAATAGAGCGCTACACTTCCGTTCACTTCCGATTATCTTTCTTCGACCGATTGTTGGATTAGTTGTTGCGATATGTCCCCGCTTGCTTTGCTAGGCATTATATAAAAATAAACGACAAATTACTTTCTACAGCAACCGTTACTATAGCAACCGCATACGATATACTCAATGGTAATGTTTATAAAAGTTCATGAAAAAATTAAATGATGATCTATGAAATTCAAAAAATAAATAGCCTGCAACCGTTTACAAATCATTCCGCGTCGAATGGTCACGTCGGTCTCGTGTCGATACGTTCACTGGTTTTCACGTGATTGGCAAACAAATGAAAAGCCATTTTCATTACATATATATTATTGGATTCTCGTAATCATAAACTTAATAAAAATCAATTAAATAGACTTATGGAGTTGAATGGACGGTGGTTGTTTTACTTTTAGCTCCATCAATTAATATCAATGCAACAGATTATCTCTTTGCAATGTCTAACACGAAATATAACTTGTATTAAATACGCCTCTAAATTGGAATCCACATCAGCAAAAGAACAATAAAATGATTACACTTACATCGTCCAACAGCCCAAACTCATCAATGCCCTGGTCTTGATCTAGGAACAATGAAAAATTAAGATCCGTCGATAATGTAGTGTAGATAATGTGCCTTTTTATCGTGGTCTGTGTATATAAATCTGTCTGAAAAAATGTTGGCGGCACGGCGACCAGGTTAGCTGTACTGCTGCTCACTAGCACTGATCTGTGTCGGACTACATATTGGCGCAGCTCGCAGGTAACCAGACCTACCATGTCAGGCTCCAACCGCTTTATGACTAAGTAACATTCACCGCCATTACATATTACCTGCGAAATGCACAAGATGAATATTAATAGAGGGTTGTATTTGTTCGACGATTGCCATAACAGATAATCTAAATATTATCTCGTAGGGCAAACGTTGAACATACTACACTATACATACAGAGCATTAACCGGAGCTACAGCTATGTAAACATATACAATTGAAATGTAATTGTGTAAACTAAACAATGTTTGTTACTTAAACTACAAGCATAATCCTTTATAAGAAGAGAGCGAGAGAAAGCGTATGAAAAATAAAATTGGCTATACACTTGTGCGGAATGTGATGTGCACTATTGCGGGTTGTGATGTGCACTATTGCGGGTTGTGATGTGCACTATTGCCTTTCAAAGTAATAATAGGTACCATGTAACGCTTTGTGGTTTGTATGTCATGGGAAAGAACGCTTCATAAATTGCAGCTACTGAACACCAAAAATGGATTGTGTCTGCCGGGACTATACAAAACCGTAGATACCTGGCGCAGAACCTGTGATACTGTCAGGCCTAATTATTCTGAAAACTTATGATTACATTGATTAACACTGTTAGTTTCTCATTCGTCACAGTTGTGTTATATTTATGAAGTGCTTTTAGTTTTCTTACGTTAAAGCGGTGATTACTTCGCCTCACTTTCAATCCTCGGATGCGCCAAACGATATGAGTGTGGTCACTCTTCTCCGTATTAAAGCGGCATTTTAGTAAAATTCTTGCTCCTAGATAAGCTGCCACCGATTGCAACGGTTGCAGTACCCTCACCGGTTGTATATCACGCGGGAGGTCTGAAATTTAATTTGCATTACACCTGACTACTGCTATCATTATAAATAAATATTCAAAGCTCTATAAAAATTATATTTTATGATGTAAAACTTACTCTTGTAATTTACAAAATTGCTGGTCGTCTCGATTTTGCCGTCGGGATGTATAAACTCCAGTGCATATTCATATATTCCATTGTACTCTTCTTTTATTTTCATACAGAAATATCCGTTTCCGTAGTCTTCGTACTTGATATCTTTATGAAGTTCATGATTTTCATCGATTATAGAGTCATTTCTCGTGCACTGTATTATTGTGTTAGCCTGTATTTTTGCTTTACAAACCAAATGTAATTCTTCATTGATGTAAATCTCGGTCGAGCTAGGGAACATTTCTTCGATGGTATTACCGCCTTTATTGGAAACGGCGTCAGTTACGACAGCGTGGGCGATACTAGAAACAATGCCCCCTTTCGTCCTTGTGACGACTTGATATATTCCAGTATCAGACATTTGCGCTTTTAAAATTGTGAGCTTTGAACTTAAGGCATCGTTTATGATAATTTTATTGTCATTCCCTACAATTTTTTTATTGCTCTTGTACCACTCGAACGTGTTGTTAAAGTCTAACGCGTTTTTTAAAAGTAATAGGAAATTTATCTCTTCTCCTATTTTCACTGTTACATTAATTAAATGTCGGCGAATGATGCTTCTATCATTCAAACAATCATCCGTGTAAAGATATCCTCTGTTGTTATCAAATAGTATCATGGGTCGGATATAGAGACGAGCATTTAAATGAATATTGTTTGTCCGATCGCCGTAATAAATAGAATACATACCATAATCATAATTTGACACGAATGGAAGAGCCAATTCAAAAGTTTGTTCTGTACTTGATTCGTTTTCTGATTTATCTTTTTTCACAACTACTCCGTCCTTATACCACGTCACGTTATACTTCTTCTCCGAATTGAACACGCATTTAAATGTTACATGCGTATGTTCATCGGCAATTATGTCATCAAGTGGCTGTAACACCTCTATGGGATATGTTTCATCAGAATTATCATCGCTATCTGATAATTCATCTGATAATTCATTTGATAATTCATCTGATGATTCATTTGATAATTCATCTGATAATTCATCTGATAATTCATTTGATAATTTATCTGATAATTGACTATCTTCCATTTTGGATACAGAAACGAGAAGCAATGGAGATTTCTTTTCACCTTGTGTTTTGATTTATGTAGCAACTCTGGGAAGTGATATAAATATAATTTAAAATTACGTTAATTATATTGAGAAAATTAAAAAATATTTTCAGTTCAACTAAGGTTAAGAATTAATATCGCTTTAACTATCTAAGACAGGGATTATTTAGTCAGTTAATTTCAGATGTTTATTTATGGGACGAGCTCAAACGGAGGGTACGATCTAGAGATACAGCACCATCAAGCATCGTCGAGCTCAAAACTGCGCTAGATGAAGTATGGAATATGATACCTCAAGATTCTATCAAAAAATTTATGAATCAATGAATAATCGCATGCAAGCCGTTATAAAAGCAAGGGGAGTCAATACAAAGTATTGATTTTAACTTACTTTTATGAAAAATACATTTTTTATTAATTATCTTGTCGTTTTAATTTTTTTTTATTTTTTATGCATTTCTGTCTAAATTAAACTTCAGCGATAAATACTCAATCGATTAATCTCCTTATGAGAAAATTTTTTAGAGAAAAGATTAATCTCATAAACAAAAAAAAAAACAAGAAGATCGGATAAGCCATTATCTGGTAAATCAACTTTTTATACCAATATACAGCTTCTTGAGTCGATTCAGTTGCATGCTAGTAGTTCAAAAAGCTAAATATCTTCAGATCTTGTTAATAAAGTTTATAAAATTATCATTTTGTGAAGCAGATTTTTTTTTCAGTTGTTTGAGAAAAAAAATTGAAAAAACTACATACATTCAATACTTCAATAATTAATTTAACATCCCAAATCTTTTACTGGGCTTTATGATTGTGAAATAAAAAAAAAATCACTTAATCTTAATTTCTAAGATGCTTATATGAATAGACATTGTAAAAGATTCTTATCAGAAAAATATATTAAAAATCTAAGTTAATACTAAGACCAATATTATCTTAATTATTTAAAAAAAAATGTAAATTATTACATTTAATATTAATCCATAGTATATTCATATACAACCCACACACTACTCACTAATAATTATATAACAAGTATATATACATAACAAAAGAAATAAATTTAATTGTATATATATATATATATATATATATATATATATATATATATATATATATATATATATACAATTAAATATATATATATATATTAAACTATTAAATAAAAAACATAGGTATTATTTACCTTACTATGTACATATACCATACTACCCTCCTTCTTGATAAAATGTTTACATTTTAGTCTAATGCTTTAAAAACTTGCCATGGCTATTATTATGTAAGTTATCTTATAAACAAATAAATAAATTATAAAAAAAAAACAGTAAACATGAAGCTTTTGAAATGTATGTAAATTCTTTGCTATCTCATAATTCCTTTATTCAATTGTCTATTGTTTAATTATAATCACTGTTTATTTAATGAACTAATTGTTAACTAATTATAAAGATGAACCAATTGACTTATTAATTTATCTCAGATAAAATAATCTAAAAAAAAAACCACAGCAATATTTAAAAACTTCTAACATTTAATAACAATTAAAGCAGACACAAGTGAATGAAAATGAATCAATAAAATTTGTAACATTTAAATTAAATTATTATAACAATATATTATAAAAAAAAAAGTAATATAGGAGAACAATACATTTATAACTTAAAACATTATTTAAAAAAAAAAATATGTATATATATATATATATATATATATATATATATATATAATTAACATATGTGTATTTATATTACCCAATTTAAATTAATTATATCTTATCAAATTATTCTATACCTTTGCAGGTCTTGGATAATATAACAATGTTGATGGAACTATCATGTGGCTGTTGGTAAAATCAGAAAATATATAATTACTACATAATGTATATGAAAATAGATTTTTAAAAAACATCCAATAACATATTGGAAATTTAAATTTTAATCAAAGAAAGGACAATATTGCAAAATTTCAACTTTTCTGCCTAACTTAATAAATCTCTGCCAAACTTAATAAATCCTTATTATGTAGCTAAATAATTGTGTATTAATTATTCTACTAATATAATAGTTTTTTTTTAATACAAATATTCATTCTTACTATTCTTAAGCTATACAATGAATGTCTCATAAAGTTTACAATATATATATATATATCTACCCTCAAATATGAAAAGAGATTGCATCTAAAACATGTTAAACAAATTCTGTAATATATATCAATTTTTTTTTTTTTTTTGATATAAAAAATTGATAATTTTTCATATATATGTATCCGTATATATATAACACAATAATTATGTAGCACTGATAGTAGATCTCTTTTGCCGGAAACTACCTACGTTTAACTACGTATTACTATAATCCTATAATTGAAGGACTCTGTAGATAGAGTAATTACTAAAGTAACGAGACTTAACATCCCGTGTCACAGAGCAACGAGCACTATATGGTGCAGTGTATACGATTCTAACAAGGCCTACAATATATAAGGCCGCGACACCCCGCGGCCTTATATATTGTAAACTCATGACAATTAAATTATTGTAATTACAAACTATGATAACGACAAATTAGAAAATATATAACCTCATTTTACATTAATAAAATTATACGACACCGGCGGGGTGAGTACTGAAAGGTTAATAGGCTTCATAACCTTAAAACAAGAATTACTTAGCACAGGGTAGTGCAATGTCGATTATTACGTGATTTCAAATATATAAAATGTAATTAGGAATCACCATTACTCATATTATATATATGTAAATTGTTTAAACTCATGTACAAATTAAATATAATAGATGGAAAATTATATAACAATGAACTCGATAGACGAGACCCATCCCACGTGAGAACAATGTAAAGGTGTCCATATCCACTGTTATTTCGTCAATCCGCCTATAATATGTCGATATAATAAGTATAAGTACATATAAAATTGTGAGTATAATATGAAAAAATAAGTATTATTATAATTATATTCACCTTTTCAGGAACAGGTCGCGGCGCAGGTCGGTAGTGCGTGTACGCTTCCTGCCTACTTGCTGTCCAACGTCGAAAAGGTGCTACGCTCCAACTTTACACCCTAACAGCCTACGAGTGCTGTGCTCTTTACCTATACATAAACTTTTAAAATTTTTTTTTAATTTCTTTTTACATCACAATACGAACATTATAATATAATTTTTTTTCTTTATAAATATATAATTAAAAGTTTTATTTGTTAAAAATCAATAATATTAATTAAAAAGTAAATGACTTTTTAATCTATTCACTACTTAATTTGACAGGAGTACCAACACCGACATACATAAGTTTTTTAAACTGTGGAAGAATCGTATATTATGTATATTATTGCCGCGATTATTTCCGTTTCAGGATATGGAAACCGGAAAAGTTGTTACACGTTTTTCTTATTGGTTTAAGTTAATATTTCTAAATAGACAAATTGAACGAGGTGCTGTTTTATTATCAAAAAAATATTCCGGAGATTCGTTGCTGAACGTTTCATGTGTATATAATATTTGAATTGTGATATGACTAAGTATTAAGTCCCCTTGTAGATTTTGCAGGAATTCTCAGAACAGGTAAGTAAATGTAAGAACAATATAATCATTTTAGCGGAATATCAATTTGTATTGTTGTGTTTTATAAAATTACGAGTTTAGTTTGACAATACTGTGCGCTCTTGTTATATACACATAAAACTTTCGGGCGTAGCTTTTATATAATGTAAAAGTTTGCATATGTTTTAACTCAACATTAGCTGGATTTTACCATGTAAGAATTCATGTGAATATCTTAGTAATAGCTGTGTTTCAACCCATTATTGAAAACTAGCGATGTTAACAAAGTTTTGTATTGACAAGTTGTTCGTGTTGGATTTTTGACAGTTAAGTTGTAAACAAAGAAAAGTTTCGTACATAAGTTATCTTACTGGGTTTATAATAAGAACAATCTCCGCAGACTTATTAGATTTTCACTTGTCATTCCTAGGAACCTGTTTTTTGAATAGAATTAATACACTATTATCAAAAATCTAATTTTACTATGTTTTTTATTGACGTAACAAGTGGGACGTACATCTGATGATAAAACGTCTGCCCATAACAATATGCCGCTAGATAGGATGATATAGACTACACCACAATGTGCTTGCCACCTTTGGACATTAGATGTTGTCTCGTTACTCCAGTAATTTAACTAGCTATAGCGCCCTTCAAACACCATGCTCCGAACAAAGTAATATTTGCACATTTTCGTTTGTCGGCAGAAATAGAAGCTGTTATCTACCAAGACGGTCTCCGACAACAAAGACTTACCACCAGTAAAGTACTCGTAATAAGTAATCAGATAAAACAACATTGAATGATTGACTGACTTCAAGAGGTGCTACTAGAGGTAGGACTTCAATGTTTTTATAGAACAAGGAATAAATGATGGGATGAATAGAAACAAGGCTGTGATTTTACAATTACCATGAAGTTACAGCGTCGAGTTGCACATGCAACATTCCACTACTACCCACTGGTAAGCATGTCATGGTATTTATTACTATTAAGGAATAATATTTTATTATATTGATGCATGGTTATAGTACAGCATATATATATATATAAAGCGGTTTATATATATAAGGCCAGCAAAACGGGCGGGAAACAGCTAAAGTATGCTCTTTCCCCTACTTTTCTTCTTGAATGCTGTTCTTATCTTACTTACCTTTTGTTCCTCGTTAATTCCCCACTCCATTTGCTTCTCTCGTACCTCACACGTAAATGAGTGAGACAGACAATTCTTTATTTATTTTTCCATCCTTATAACTATTACATTTTTCTTATTCTATATAATTGCTCTCATTTTATACTTTTCTTATTATTCAATACATTTCCTTATTTACATTTATATCATACTATTTACATTTTTGCTTTAGATTACTTTTTTTATTTATACAATTATTTTTTCTTTGACAGTTTTGGTTACGGAATTTCATTATGAAATTTTTGGTTGCGAAATTACAAGTGCTATATATCATCGGATTCGTCTCAACGATAGTTAAGTGGTGTAAATATCTCTGCGATGGGACAAAAGCCTCAAAAGTTACACGTGAAAAACCATTAGAAAGTGAGGTTAAGAGATTCGTGCCTAAATTCCGCTTGAGGAAGATCGGCGACCCCTATCTTTTTTAGTGGATTTTAGTGCCTCCCAGTGGTCTCCGCAAACCTACAAAAAACCAGATTTTTTCTACAAAGGGTTGCGGAGATAGTAATAACAGCCCGTTTACGTCCCCACGGCACAGGCCTACCCTCAATATGAGGGCGATTAGTCACCACGCTGGCCCAATGCGGGTTGGTGACTTCACACATACCTTAGAATAAATTCTAAGTCATGTGCGGGTTTCCTCACGATGTTTTCCTTCACCGTTTGTATCTCGCTGTTGTAACTAAAGTTCACAAATATACATAACTTAAATATTAAAGTCATTGGTACATGCCGAGATTCGAACCCGCGACCTTCGGAATGAAAGCCGCACGCTCTAACCATTAGGCCAGCGAGCTATGTCGAGCGAGTTGCGGAGGTATTAAGGGAAAACTAAAAACAATGTGGCACGTGGTATTTTTTCCAGGTGTCGGAGAGGATCACCACTCATATCACTGTGAAGAGGAGAACGTGACGAGCTCGCCGACACTTCGGGGTCAGTGATCCGACCCGATAAGGAGCGAGCAAATAGGGGTTGAAATTCAGAAGCAACCCCTAACTTCGGAGCCCTGTAACGCGCGAGCTGAAGCGGTAAGCCCCCTATTTTTAGAGCTCGTTGGAACCGGTAGAAGGAGATCTATCCAACGACACTCCATAAGTAGGAGGTTTTAAGTTTTAAAAATTAAATAACTGGGAGATGCCGCGCGGGATCAAAAAGCACCCCTAGGGGGCCACCATAGGATAACCGCAGGTGGGTAGCAAAAAATTTGGCAATACTAGAAAATTCCCCCTATTATTAAATAACAAAAAATATTTAAAAAATTTTGGAAAACTTCTGGGAAAATAAATAAAAATAGTTGAAAAACTCAAAATTCGAAGTTTTAATTAAAATTTAATTTATTCCAAATTATCCGAAAATCCCTGTCTAAATTCTTCTCGGTGGAAAAATCCACCCGCTATCCACCTGTGCTTGTCCGAAGGCGCTAGCCCTCCCCCAGGGGGAGCTACAGCATAAACAAGGGAGGCCACGGACGGCAAATAGCGGCGGTTAACGTGGTTTTCCCTTACCAACCGTACTCGAAACAGTTGTTATATATTAATATCTGTTATCCCCTTGAGTAAATTGTTAATCTAATACGGTGGAGCAAAACCTTCCTATTGGGTCTGCAGGGTAGACCCTCTAGTGAAACTCCGCGAGCTTGCGAAGGTGCGTGAGCGACTGACCAAGGCAGGCAAGGGCCTGAAGTTGGAGGAGGTGCAGAGCCGAGACCCGTTGGTCATGTTGCGGGATGTCATGACCTACAATAAGGACGCAGACATAATTAAGGCCCTTAAGTCCCAGAACGGCCATCTGCTGGGCGACATCCCGGAGCGTAACCTCCAGCGGGTCCGGGTGGAGGATCAGTCCCCGTTGGTTCAGTGCACTCGCTGTTTGGGCTACTGCCACAGCAAGCGGATGTGCACCGAACGTGAAGAACGGTGCACCTACAGCGGTGGACCGCACCTAAGGGGCGAGTGCCCGGAATGGCAAGTCGGGAAACCTCCCGCCTGCCGGAAGGCGAAGGCGGACCGGTGGGACCACGGGGTGTTTGACGCCGAAGGCCCGGTCCGAAGAAGGTGGGACGCTATAACTCGGGCGTCGGTAGCGTATTGCTAACGGCGCCCCGGAGGCCGACTGCAATATTCGGACTGAGCGACGTGTGTGTGTGTGCAGTTAAACCTGCAAAGGTCCGAGCTTGCCACAGCCGAGCTGATATGCGAAGCGCCGAATAGAAGGTGGGCGTTCGCGATGATCCAGGAGCCGTACATCGGCGCGATTGGCGAGATGCGGCACTACCCAGGGACAAGGATAGTACAATTTGTAAGCCGAGGCGCCGGAGAGGTCGTCAAGGCCGCCATTGTACTGTTCGACCATACTATCGATATCACCCAATGTCCCGACCTCATGTCTGGTAACATTTCAGTTGTCAGACTGAGAACCGGTCCTTGGGAGATAAGGGTGGTATCTGTTTACCTGGAGCCAAACAAGCCCGTCGAACCATACCTGGACCGGATCGGCTCGGTCGTGGGAAGGTTGGGGACTGCCAACGTGGTACTGGGCGGTGACGTCAACGCCCATAACAACTGGTGGGGCAACCAGTCCGGAGACCAACGAGGTACTGATGTTGCAGCCGTGCTCGATCAACTGGAGTTGCACGTACTGAACCGGGGGTCTGAGACTACGTTCGACACCTATCGGGGCGGAAAGTGTTATTCCAGCTACGTCGATATTATTGCTTGCTCGACCTCCCTGCTCGATTGAGTGGAGGGCTGGCGAGTCGCGGACAGCGTATCTTCGTCGGACCGCAGGGCGATCCTGTTCGAGTTGAATCTCGTGAGGTCCGTTGGTACGGACATCAGGTGTTCAACACGGAAGTACACTACCCATAGAGCAGACTGGGACAAGTTCAAACGAAACTTCGCCCAGCTGCTCTCAGACCGCTGTCTAACGCCAGCCGAGGTGACCGACGTCACCGATTAGGGGGCGTTGGACAGCATCGTCAGACGGTATTTGGAAACCGTGGGGACACCTGCAATTCGGTCCTGCCGAAGGCCTCCGGGAGGAAGAGGACAGAATTGCCCTGGTGGTCCGAACAGCTCTCTCTCCAGTGAAGCGTGCTCAGACCTCTAGCTGGTAGCGGTTCTACGAGCGGCAGGAGCACGAGACCATGTGGGACGGCATCTATCGCGTGATGTGTCACACGGAGGTTAGGCGTGAAGACGTCCCTCTCGTCCAGGGAGGGAAGGTGCTGGACGCAGCGGGATCGGCCAGGTTGCTTGCAGAGGTTTTCTTCCCGGGGGATGACCCCGGGGAGGACAATGCGAGCCACGGCCATGTAAGAGCCAAGTCCGATGACATCAACGAGGGGGGACATGGTGATCCATGCGAACCCCCCTTCACGATGGAGGAGCTCCGATGGTCCGTATCAACTTTCAACGCGAAAAAGTCACCTGGCTTTGACGGATTCACTGCAAAAAATACTTATATAAATTAGACCCACCTTTGCTGTGTTGTGTAAAGTGCTGTGTAAAATGAGATATCACTTACCATCAAGTGAACTTCCAGCTCGTCTCCTTGAATAAAAAAAATAGAAAGTGATCTTTAATTGTCTTTGTTTCTATTGTTTACTTTGCTACATACTTTAACAACACACTTCTAATTGATTTTCTACTACCTGCATCTATCTTTAACCCTGTCACCTGTGCAAAATTAATGGCACAGTCATTATAGACAAACATATGATAAGTATGACTTATGTTAACAAGTAGACAATTAGGTGCCCAACATTACATAATATGACCTAAGGAATAAACGAACACAAGAGACAACACTGAAATTCGAAAAAGTAAATAATGTAGAAATAGTCATGATTACATATTCAACAGCAGACTACTTAATTTGACATCATCATCAGCTGATAGACGTCCACTGCTGGACATGAGCCTTCATATTAATCTGACATATTAGGATTGAAATTTTATGTTTAAAATATTTAATTTACAGGACACTCGGCCGGCAGATGAGGAGCCATTTCTACCGTGTAGTCGGCATATATGGTAGACGGAGTCGACGGGGTGTATTTAAACGGTTTAGTGCTTGGCCACGAATATAAATGGCATGCTGTAGTAAAATCCACTAGCCCAGTAACACCGTATTCACTCTTCTGAAGAAGCCCAAGCCGTGTTTGGACGAGAACACTGACGCCGGTAACTTGAGTTTGCTGATGTTTTTTAGAATTCACATACATATATATCACGCCTCGTTCCCAGTGGGGTAGGCAGAGACCGCCTCTCTCCACCTGCTACGATCCTGGCACACCTCTCTCGCTTCCTCCACTTTCATAAGCGTAGAATTCACACTTCTCTCTTAAGTGTGTACATGATAATATTTTTGTTTTCCGATTACATGAGTATCATGGGGTCACCTGGACCGTCTAAACATCAGGATAATTTAACTCATGTTTGTTTAAATTTATTTTAGAAACCATTATACTAACTTAAATTACACCAAATATTACCTGAAGATCTGTAATGTTTATCTAGATACAGTTGTCATGGTCTAGCGTCAGTCACTTCCGTTCTGGTTTGCAATGAGCCACCTTTTTAACCTCGCTTGTGAACCTGATGATATAACAATGTTTTGGATATCTGATGGTAAGTTATTTATACAATTCGGCAACCATGAACATTGTTTGGATGCCTGATTGAATGGAGCCACAAATTTTATCTTTGAACGATGATGAACATTTGTACTCTGTGTTTTTCGTATACATTTCGTATACAACTTGAAATTCTTAAATAGATCTTCATCGTAGTTCCCATACTTGTTTTTAATTTTATAAGGCATAATAGTTTTAATTATCCTTACTTATAGTCTATACATATATCCATATATGATTTATATTGTTCTACCGTAACCATCCAATCCATAACTGATTACCTTATCAGCCGGAGACAAGTATAGCAACCTCAAAAATTTTACATAAATACTTGTACTTATGCTTACATAATATTGATCTTAATATTATGAATACACGATATTTATGCAGCCTCCAACAAAACTGTGCATCAACTATGAGTCCGATATATAATACATATGGCTATTGGTGTTGACTACATGTGGACAAGTGCACTCCAGGCTTTGTGTGTAAGGGAGTCATGGCTATGGCACTCTATTAAAGGTCTAGTTCTAGTCCTGTTGTGTGACGTATGAATATTCACATATCCACGTCCATATGGACGAGAAGATGTTTTTTAGAAGTATATCACGAGAGTGGCGGTCGTGCGTTGTGAAGTTATCACACAGATTAGTCAGAAAAATTCTTCATAAATTACCAATTATTATGAAGATACCGAAAGGAGCTTCTACTTGAAAACTCGCTATAAAATGTGGATGGTATTAAAGATAATATAGATTAGTTCCCCTAAATCAACTCCCCCAATTAAATCAAACGAGCGATGACTCCTGGTGTTAGTAGAAGTAAAACATTAAAAACTATAACGACATAAAAGAGTCAGGTCTCAATCACATTTTAGTGCAAACTGGTTAGTAATTTATTTTCTTAATGAATGAACTTAAAAGAAAATTTTTTTTGGCAGGAAGAACAATTTGTTTCAAAGTGACATCATAAAATTGTAAAGTGGGTATAAGATATAATTACAGAATTAGTGGATATTTTAACAAATTATAAGTGATGGAGGTCCTATCTCGCATTTCAATTACTTTTGAAAATATAAAAAACACTATAAAGAATAGAAATTCTTCGGAACGTATATTGAACTTGAAAAGGGAGATACAAATATTGAATACGGAACTAGTTACGTTTGGTAAAGAAAACCACGATCAGTATGTAAGATCTCTGGCAATGGAAGGGTACATAACACTACTGTCCGTAAAAACCATGCCGTTATCATTAACAGACAAAAAGAACTTATTGCAAGAAGCCTTCGAAAAACTGAAACAATTCGCACTGAGAGAAGAATGCCTTTTTATACATTTAAGAATTCAAAATCTTTTATGCTATTATCTTATTCAGTTAGATGAAGTTGCGCTAGCGAGGGATATACTTCAAAGCATGGAGGATCTTTATGAGAAGATTAGTAAATCAAAATCTGACAATTTTTATGATGCCGAGGACCTGTTTAAAACTGAATCACTGTCAAAGATGAAAAAAGTTAATCCGGAAAAGATTGATAAAATAATAACGAACAACGTACAAATGCAGGCCTTTTTGTATAATAAATTAAATATTCCGGAAAAGTACACGCTTTATAATCACACAGCTCTCAGACGACAATTAGAAATGAAAGAAGGCTCCCCTCAAGATTGGGCTCTACGAACTGCTCGACTTGGAAACTACTTTACGTACCTTAATCAACTTGGAAATGCACGTCATCACCTTTCTGCAGCATACCATGTCTTGCGCACTTGTCATGATAATTGTAAACTGGTGCCAGAAGAATTTGTTTTGCAGAAAGCAGATTTCGAAATGCATTTCTTGGAACTGAGCCATCATTGGGTCAAATACGGTTTGACACTCTTTAAATTGTCCAAGAAGAAAATTTTAAGCCGTTACTTTTCAAATTCTTCAGCTAAAGCAAACCTATGGAAAAGGGTGAATCTAAACGAATTAGAAGAAAGTGTAGTGAATGTTGAAAAATACGAGGATGATAATGTAAAAGATGTTGGTCCCGAGAAAAATGGGAAAGGTGATTGCACTTTCGAGAAACTTTATATTTTTCCGTCACTACATTTGACGGAAATTGAAAGCAGAGTTCCGGTTGATATGCTTGGCGGTATTGAAGAAGCTAGACGATTATTTACATATACCCATAAATGGCTAATGCGTGCAAAACATTACTATGACTTCGAACATCATTCCGCGCAGTATATTTCATGTTCTTTACAATTAGCTGAGCTATACGAGCATTTAGCCTTTTTCGAGAAAAATATTGATAATCAATACAACATTCAAAAAAGACGAGCCGACGTATTAGAGGCACTCAACTCCCTGTTGAAGAATTGCGACAGCGTCATATCAGTACAGATCGACGTTATCAAGGAGCTATCTCAAGTTCAACTCGAGCTCATGTCATTAAACTTGCAGAAGCTGTGGCGCGAGGAGTCCCAGACTAACATCTTCAACATGGATGCGGACGCAGAGTCTATTATAAATTCTTTAGATTCCGAGTCTAATAAGACTTTGACAGAGAAAAATTTGAATACGACGAGCAAAAATATGTTCCTGCGTAAGATGGAGGCGGCTACTTTGATAAATGGAAAATTGTTTCGCTTAAGTGGCCAACTTGATGCGAAGACACCCTCGCAATTAAGTTTCGTTACCGATATCATAAAAAATTAATAAGCGAAATCCTTTATTTCCCATATACCACTGTTAGAAACTGATGTTTCTGTGGAAGGATCATATTGAAAAAAGCAAGTCTGATTTTAAATAAAACACAAACCGTATTCACGTTTTTTTATTGCTTATTTTTTAAATGCCCTTAATTAGAAAGCTTAATTATAATAATGTAATTAACAAAAACATAATAACAAACTCCTTTATTCTCAAAAGCTACATCAGTGAAATCTTGAGATCGCGATTTTTGGAAAACTATTGAGAGCAAAGGAATAACAAATCTATATAGAATCACAATCACAAATACCAAAATTTCTAAAATAAAGTACCGTACTCTAGATTATGTAACTAAAATCATACAAGTTCAGAATGGTATCACACCGAACACACACATCACACTTCATAACTGCCGACACGAATGTAGCAATGATATTGAATTTTGATTCCCGAAAGATTTCCAGCTGACCTTTCCAGGTGATGTGAAATATGTATTCCGCTGATAATATGACATAACTATTAAACTGTATAGTCTTATTCGTTGCTGGGTATCTAGTTATTAATTTGCTTCATAAAAAAACTCAATGTACTATGAATACTTATTAAACAATCGTTTCTAATAGATGTACAATAAACGCCATCTGCACCTGTAACTTACGTAAAGCGCACACATTTTGCGGTCGGAAGAATATTGAGATATAACATTTTATTAAAATAGATAATAGCTAGTCAACACTGGGGAAAGTTTTATTGTAAAGACCTAACACAATACATCCCTAAATCTTTCTTGTGTATATACATCAAATGACGTCAGAATAGTACTCCCATTGGTAAATAACCCCTAAAATTATACAAATCCTATTAAAAGCTCATCATTAACGCTCGCTAAGTTGAATAAATTACAAAATATATATATTCTTTTACGCGTCATACAAATGTAATAGATATTTACATTTATAAATTTACGAAAAACACTAAAACCTATCGTTCTATCAATTAACGTATTAGACTAATGAATTTTAAGTGTCCAGTTATCTGATCCAATAAAAAAATCATAGACTATCTGTTGAGGTTATTCGGGCAGAGACAACTCCACTTTTGACAGCTGTTTTAATACATTTATAATGTCAACTGTGTATACTATAAATATGATAATTATTCAGCACTGCGATATAAAAAAAATACAGATAAAAACTTTTTTAATGGCAACATTTCATATGTCCAATTGGTAACAGCCTTTTAAATGTACATCGTCATCAGCCGATAGAAAAAATATATTAGTTAATATTAACAGACAGCAAATTAAAAAAAAAATGTCGTTCATTATGTAGACAGCTTAATGTTGTCTCTAGACCAACTTTATATATAAAAACTTTTATTTGTATTATTTCGCAGTGTCCTGTTGAACAGGACTTTCATGTTTACCTGCACCGGATTACGCTCGTCGCCTTGAGATATAAAATATATATTTTCGATACAGTAGTACGCAGTCTGTACAGTATTTTATGGCGACGTATTTAAGGCAGCGGTGCTCAAACTTTTTTCACGGGAGCCACTAACACTTACTACTTATTATCACGGTGTCCGCGAAAAATTAAGTAACAAGTTAAGTAAAAAGTATGTAACAAGTTAAGTAAAAGGTATGTAACAAGTTAAGTAAAAAGTATGTAACAAGTTTTTAAGTTTTTCAAAATTGTTTCAAATTTTATCAAACAGCTATGAAGGGAATTATCTCATATATAATATTTAAAGATTTATTATGAGCAAGAAATCCATAATGGTAAAAAAAAAAAAAAAAAAATACAACAGACGGGCCAACCTCAAAAGCGTGAGGGGCCCTCAGGTTGAGTGTAACTGACGTAGGCGGTCTCCGCCACCAGGGGTGTGCACTTCCCTCAATCTCTGTTCACGTCCCTCCCTACCACCAGTGTAAATTGACAGAAACATGTTATAACCTTCATCGGTCTTTATTAAATATTCTCACGGTTTTAAAAAGGTAAAAAAAAAAAAAACTCAAACTATTGAAGGCAGTTAAGCTAGGAATGAAAATTACGTCATAACACATTTACTGGTCTCTGTCGCCGGAAACGGTCAACTGCAGCACTTATTTCTGCCATCAAGCAGTACTATGCAAACGTTACTGTCGTCCGGTTTGAACGGCGCTGCAGTTGATGTAATTATAGGTAATGAGACTATACGTCTCAAGAACACGACCACAATGTGGCGCTATGTATATTATCCTAACTAGCGCCACGTTGTTAAGGGCAGGCTGATCACTTACCAACAATTGATCGTCCCGCCCGTCTCGTCGCTTCGGTGAAGAATAAAAAAAAATACTATTTTCGCATATAAAGTAGCAATATTTATGAAAGCGATTTAACTACACAATGTATATATATGCAAAAATATTTAATTTTATATGATTCTTTCAATTTTTTTTTTTAGGAAAATATATCGATTCGCATTAAGCTTACGTAAAATCATCATACAGTAGTTTGTAACATCGCGTTATACGGACATTCCACAATTTCGTTGTCAGAACAATACCTGAACGTGTAAAGTGTTTGATGATCGTACTGTTATATACCTTACAGGTTAATTTTCGTAAATGCTCCATATAAATTCATAAAATATTCGATTACAAAAATAACTAAATGCACATATCGTCAATCACGATGACATGTATCATTTCGCTCGGATTAATCCTCTTGGTCCATTATTCATTAAAGTAATACATGTATTAAAAAAATTATAATTTTGTTAATATATAATAAAGTAGTTAAATTTGCAACATTTGTATATATTAAACTGTAACAAAAAAAAAATCATCCGTTATTACCTTCCAACAATTTCCACTCGGTTTAAATACGTTCATATATTCACGACAACCGATAGATTAAGCTATTATTGGAATGTACATTAAGTATATATATATATATAACTTGTTCCTTAAATATGTTATAGGAACATTTAATTAGTTATGATAGTTCATTATTCTTTGATCGACTAATTGATTTTTAAATTTTGTGCATAACAGTTCGGCCTTTTCTTACCCATTTCATTCTAATGAATAGTTAATTCCAATATATCACTACAATTGTAATAATATTATAAAGGATATCATAATATATACATTGAATGATATAAATTTATCGATAATATTATAGACGTATAAACATTATATGATTTAAATTGACATCATCATCACTTCAATCGATGGACGTCCACTGCTGGCCATAGGTCTCTTGTAATGTATTAGAGAAAACACGGTCTTGCGATCTTTTTGACCTCTGTCCGCCTAGTGAGGTCTGCTAAAATTGACATATTATAATATGTTTGTAAAATATGTTATATTTGTAATCACACGACAGAAATATGAAATGTGTCCACAATGAACAGTAACCGAAAAACCTTTGTGAATTTTTGATATTCCCGTAAATCCCCGTACAATATTTATTCATATACATACATATGCTTGTTGATTGATAAAATTAGTTGTCCTTTTAATATGTTGAACGAATCACTACGCATACCATAAACAATAGCGAACACTATAAACAAGAATTTTAGCTATTTCAATAATGTTTACGTAGTAATCAATGTATGCATTGAACATTTAAATTACACAATCCGTAACTATATTGTTGAGTGATTTCAATATTATACGCGAGACGTTACAGCGTATAGGGAATTCAACAACGAAAGGTTTAGCCCACCAATATATAAGGCGTAATGCGATTTGCTAGCAAACATCCTCATGGAGATCCTAATACATGAAAAACAATTATAAGATGTGCGGTAAGACCACAAACATTACAAATAGAGGCTGCGAATGATTTAAGCTTTGCCTCGTGGAATTAACATTAATTTGAAAATCTTCACTGACCTTAAAGTGAGGTACAATGGACGACTAATGAACATTTTTGATCGGTCATTTAAATCAGAAAAAATAAATCAGGTCAGTATAATTATGTATGATCCGCGAGAGACGCAACGATACAATCCCAAGATAAATATTTCTTCTACAGGGACCAAAATGGTTTAATATGATTTTAACCTATTTCTTTCATAATTACAAAATTTAAATTTCGAATACCGATAGAAATTTTTGAATATGATTTTTAATTGATTTTCAGTATTTAAAAGAAAATTAACACAGAAGAAACCAATCTGCGATTATTTCACTGGTCCTTCGGCGATAAAAGTTACGTTTACTTATGTGACATAATTTATGACTCATTACTAAGCTTTGTTAAAGTTTAGGTAACCTAGGTAACGTAGAGGTCAATAATATTCTAGAAAAATTAAATGCACAATGACTGTTATCAAACCACACATCGATCGACCATAAATTAAATGAACTCCAGTTGTTATTTTCGGATGGTATGCGTATGCTGTTTGCATGCTGGATTTATCTTCCGTCTCTTCTCTGCAACACCTCGTGTAGAATGGTGTTAGCATCCAGGTCGCTATCTTCGCCTTCACCACTCTGCCACTTCTGGTCTTCGAGAAGAGGCACTTTATGTTCACCGGTATGATTCAACGATCTCTTCTTACTTATTTCGTTAAAATCATCCTCGTTCAAGGCTTTCACTGTTCCGATAACCGCCTTTATTACTAATACCTTGTGGATGATATGACCAATGATTCCCAACAAGCACAGAGCCAGTCCTGCCACATTAATGGCGCTCAGTTGATCACCGCTAACTTCGACAGCCAGTATTAGTATACACATTTCCTAAAACAATATTTTCTCATTATCATATACTGAAATTTATTTTTATATAATAATTTAATAGCTCGCATATACGTCAATAATAGATTATAATTTACCTTAAATATGCCAGCAATCGATAATGTCAGACTGGAGGTATAGGTGACGACGAGAAACTCGCTTATTTCCATCGCGAAGGCTATGGTTGCGCCTACGGAAACTTTTAGTACAGCAGGCACCAGTTCAGCTTGCGGCAGCGACGACAAGTAATCGTAGCAAGTGAATCCTTAAAACCAGAAATAGATTTTTACTCTTATAACATTATTATAGCTTAATTACTTAGAAACGAATCTGGTGCTTAATATCTTTGCCTTACAAAACGTATACATATGTGTAATATAATTGTTATGTTTATAAACAGCGTAGTAGAATTATTCTCGAATATGAAAAAAAAATCATATCATGTTAATTCGACTTTGGAAAAGGTCAACTGTATTCAAGCTCACACTTAATCAACATGAAATATTCTTAATGCATGATAAGCGACAACTGGTTGGAATTTCAAATTTCACCCACAGACAACTGTTTAAGTTGAAATCAGGCGCACACGAGTCACACCCGGCTGACCGGGCGGACCACACCGCCCTCGTCTCGCGTCACAGGCGAAGGTGATCGGAGGACGGGCCCGAGCCCCCCTCCGATGACCTCATAGGATTTCCGCCATCCGACGCGCACCGAGCGCGTGTTAAATTCATATATATAGTTATCTATGTATATATTTAATTACACCCCTTTCTACCTTCATAGCACTATCCAACTCTTCAACCTTTCCACATCCAATAATTCCTAACTTTCTCCTCCCCCTCATACATACTACTGTATCTACATATATATGTATATATTAATTTTAATTCACCTCGCGGGTGCCAGATCCGCGAGCCCTGAATCCGATGAAGCCGCTATAGTTGTCAATAAAACTGCGGCGAGAACATAATCATAAAAAAAAAAAGTTGATATCGGGATTAAACAGAGCGTATAAACAAACGGCGGAAAGAAAATAAAACGTATAAAATTATTTATATAACCTAACAGATACTCTGTTGGTAGCTCTTTGTTACCTGAACAAATTTAATTACTTATACACGTGTCATTAAAAAATTATACTTTGATCTGTTAGTCTCACGACAGCTATTAAGCGAAAGCCTATTAACAAGTCTAGCGCATAAAATTTAAAGCGTCAGTCCACTGGTACAAAACATCAAAACTATTTCTGTAATCGGTTTGATATAGATAAAATGAAAAAAAAAAAAAAAGAAATGAATACACAAGAGTAAAATGTTTTAGATCCATTTTGGATATAAAAATTTTTGATTTGTAAGTAATGATTATAAACAAGGATAATTTAAAATATCCTAGTAATGATTACTATCCATTTTGTGACCTTCAATTTATAATATTTGTGTTTAAGAGGTTAGGATATTTTTTTTTGTGTCGAAGTTAAGTATACTTGTTTTCAACATTTCAAATTGATCTAAATGGAAATCATCATCTTTGATGGATATCCAAACGCACCAGATTCATAAACAAACAGTTAAATGTTGAAGTAAAATTTAAATCATCAATTATTAATAATCCTAGCTGTTATACTTGTGGCATATACATACAATGTTTGGTTATTTTTATAATTAAATTAGTATTGACAGTTACTACTGTGTTTCTACACGAGTCCATTCAATAGCCAAATAAACTTACCTTCAAACATCATAGTGAATGGTAGTAGTGACAAGAACATCCAGGGTTGCACATGGAACACCATATCAACTGGGTTATGAAGACCAAGTTTAGATTTCTGCATAAGTAGCTGAGCAAACGACCATCGTAAACCAGCTGCGAATGATGCCAGCAGAAGAAAATAGAAGCCAAGAATATTGAATTGTGTCGCCTTATAAGTGAACATGATGAGACCGGCAGCTATCATAATAACAATGCCCACCAGTGACCAAGACTGTGGGGGAAAAGATTCTTTTTATTTATATTAATTAATCATTATTTCAAAAATATAATAAATATTTGCTAATTGAATTAACTAAAAATAAATTATCAACAAAAACCAGGGTAAAACAATCATAACTTTAAAATGAAAATATAAAGCACATTTTATAAATTCAATAGTTCACAGGCCAGAATTGAAATTAAAATTGCAATAACTAAGAGAATCTAGTCTTTAATTATTTACTGGTTGTAGTGTCTGTTGCCGGAGACTGTCTAGGTAGCTACCTCCGAAGAACCTATTTCACCCACTGAACAGTACTGTGCAAACATTACTTTGTACTGGTTTGGAAGACATTGTAGCTACTGTAACTACTGTGGTAAGGAGACTCAACATCTTATGTCTCATGCAATCAACACAATATGGTGCAGTATATATCATCCTAACCAGCACCACATTGTTACGGACAGGGGTATCACTTTCTATCAGGTGAACATTGTAGTTGTCTTATTATTTAATTGAATAAAATAAAATGCCCATATGAAATCACATTTACTGCAAATCAGATATTGCACTTGAAAAATTTATATGAACTATAAAATTTATTACAAATTAACAAAAAAAAAAAAAACATACCTTTTTTTCTAGGCCAAGAAATATTGCAAATCCAAGTATGAAAATTATAGTTGTTGATTTAGTCATAGTGTAAAGTGAAATTGTAACTAACTCAAGTCCCCAATTAGAAAACCCTACATCTATTCCACTGGCTAATCCAGTGGGACCAACTGATCTCAAACATGTCATAAATGAGAGCATCAACTGAGGTGTCCCCAATATAAATCGCAAAATTATTCTCACAAACACTGATAGTATCCATTTTATTATCAAGTGGTACATCACCACGGTGAGTGGATAATGGAAATCCTAAAATTTAAATCATTATAAATAAACCTTTAAGAGACAGGTAAATAGAATTGTACTCCAAATCATTATTAAATAAAACTGCAATTTAATTTATTTACAATTATAATGTTTTCGAGTCCATAAAAAGTAAATTGTTAGTGTTTTATATGAAGCAGTGCAATCAAACAATTAAAAAAAACTTGTTCCACACAATGAAAACTAATTTCAAAATTATCTGAAGCAACCAAGACTTTTGTAGAAATATATAATAAAAACAAAAAAAACTATACCTTTAAAAGCCATCTCTGATAAAAAGTCAGACCGATAGATAATGAAAAGTATAATAAAATAAGTCCTAATGATAAAATACTTTTCTGAATATAGATATCGGACCATTTTCCTTTGGTTTTTCTTGTTATTACTTCTTCTTCGGCGTCCGATTTTGAAGACAGCTGTTCGTATTTAGCGCTTTGCTTGGTGGTTGTGAGGCGGCCCACCATCTTTATAAGGTTGTTTCAAATATTTATCTTCTACAAAATATACCAAAATTTATATAAATAGGCCTATTAATACACTCGCGTAAAATTTAAAAACATTTACCCTTATCAACTACAACGAAAACCTAATGTCACAACAATCACTACTGGAGTCATAGAGTTTAATCATATCAGTTTTTTTTTTAATTATCAGTGCAAAGGAATTAAGCATTTTAAAATTATTTAATGTAAATTGAAACGACAGATGGGATATCTCTCAAAAATAATTCATATTAAGAAGTACAATACATATTTTTGCAAAATCTACGCCACTAACAATTTTTAAGAGCTAATTTAAAATTTATACAAATCTTTTCGGTCACAAAAAAAATGCGCAATGATGTATAAGTTTTCAGAGCCATCTGTATTTAGTGGTCAAATTTCTCATGACAGATTTGTAGTATTTTCAAACTCGTACAAATGTAATAACGTGTGTAACATTTCTTTTTAAGTCGCGGAAAGACCCTGAGTCCGATGAAGCTACAATAGTTGTCAATAAAACTTGCGACGCAAACTTCATCACAAAAAAAGTGTAATATTTTTATAGTTGGCATGTTTTAGATAAACTTTTTCTAAAATTTGTTAGTATGTCGTCGTAATTCTTTATTCCTGCAGACGTATGACTTAAATCATATTTGTGTCAAGGTTTTGAATTTACTTCATGTTTTGTTATTAGTAAGTGGTTGTAAATATGTTTGTTAAGTCGAGTTGTAAAATCGAATGCCATGACTTAAAATCTATCTTGGCGACGGAAGGCTTTCTGTTATTAAAAGTTAATTATTCACTAACTTTCAGCATTGTTGCATCACACATTTACAGTAAAGCCAATATTGTGGAAAAATTAAAATAGATAAGAAAAAATAGACACATAACAACAAAAGACTATCATTAATTTTGGCAGAGAATATATCACACTTTTGTAGACTTGGCTTTATTCTAGGCCATAACGTTTATTAATTCGGATTTGGTAAGAAGAGTACAAAAGAGGTAAATTCAGATAAAAAAATACTGTGGCAAAATTATGAGGAAATAAGTTACAGTTTCAAAATGTCATGAACATTTGGCTCTACCATTTTTTTTCTTTAAAAGTTGTGGTTAATTATTTTAGTTAGTATGTTGTTTTTTGCAATAGTCTACCAGAAAATACACCAATATATTGATCGTAGATTCATGTTTTTCTTTTGTCATCTCATATTACCTATAAACATAAATATAAAAAATTATAAATTCATGTTAGATTCATTTATATACATTCTCTTCTTTACAACATTCTATTTTATCCTTTGTACCTGTCTTACCTTAAAGAATGCTTTGTATTTCTCTATACCTCACACTCTTAATGTTTATGATCAGCCGATAAATGTTACCCAAAAAGTTCAAAAACATTGCACCAAATTCATAGAGCAATAGTTTTCTGTTCAGGTTGTATGTTTATGGAATACCCTACCTCTTACAATAACACAGACGCAGTCACTGCATGTTTTAAGAACCTTGTCAAAAATCATCGATTGGTTTACTTATATATAACTCCTTAAAATAAAATTACGAAGTCATACTAATATTATAAAGTCACTTTATGTTTTCATGTAATGTTTATATTATTACTATTATTATATTTTGCATAAATGTGTATGTATATATATATATATATATATATATACATGTATAAATAAATATATACATATGTAACGGGTGCAATAAAGCATTTTCTATTCTATTTTATTCTACTCTATGATGAATATTAATCTGGTGTATTTTTTTACTATATTTTTTTGTGTTAGATTCCACGGATCTCAGACATTACGAAGCTATACTCTAAGTGATTTCACTACATTAACCAGTTTTTGCTGGTATTCCTATGCAAGAACAAAGGAAAGGAAGAAAAAAATTATTTTACACTCTGTTATACTTTTGTGGTGAGTAGTTATTTTAACGAATTGATTGTAAATATGAATAATTTTGAACTTTGAAAATAAAATTTTTCTATTGTTTATGTTTCAAAATTTGACATGGCCAGTCTTTTGTTTCCTAAGGATGTTTTTATTTTCTTTTTTATATTCCCTCCGCACAGATTGGGTCAGGGCCTTTATTTGCTATATTTCACTTTTCATCTATCACTTAACCTATACTATTTTTATCTTTCGCTCTCCCCTTTCACTCTTTCTTTCCATACTTATCTTCCAAATTCATTTCTCCTGTCATACTCTTCTTGTGTTAACTACTTAACACTGACTATTTAAACAGTTTGTTTTTGTTGGCATACAATTATTTTTAAAATCAAGTTGTAGAATTTTAACTAACAGTAAAATAAAATCGGGATTGTTATTTAATAAAGGCTTATCACTTTTAATTGTGAAATACATTTGCAGATATTACTACATTGTATTATCATTTGTTATTTATTTACTAAAACAGAGTAATATAAAAACAGTATACATGAAAAATAGTTAGTAGTAGTAGTAAAATAGTAGTAGTTTGGTTTCATAGTTATCACTTTCCAGTATTTGTCTTTTCAAAGAAATGTAAGTAATTTTTTAATTGCTGTAGAAATTGTTTTTACTTGAAATTTAATAAAGTACATTGTAGAATTTTATCTTTACACTATAATGAGTGTTTTCATCTTTTTTTTTGTTTTAGGTTCTGGAAATCTTTCATAGCAATAAATAAAAACATTGTGCATATATGTCTACTTTTATATATTTTTTATATATATATGCATAGTAATTTTACATACATTTACCAAATTATCTGTTAGTCTTACTACTGACACTGATATAATTCCCACGGGAAAATCTGTAAGATATACGAATTTCGCAATTTGCATTCAACGGAGCTTTAATTTGATTTCCACTACTTTAATGGAATCCAAAGGATATTCTTCATTATTTGATTTAGTTAACAACCATCTCTCCCAAACCAGTATAAGTGATGTTCCTATGAATGGGATTGAAAATACAACCGAGTTTCACAATGGAAGTATTTCAGAATCGGTATTATTTTCTCCCAAACGACATTTACCAAAATTACCGTCTTTGAATGACAGTGATAGCCCAATTCGTGGCGTGTTAACAGAACAAGTTGCGAATATGCTGAAAGCAAAAGAAAAAGCGAAACAAGAACATAAACCAAGAAATGATATGACAAAAATTAAATTGGATTGTAACAATGACTATGTTATAGATTTGTTGCAATCGCTTGAAACTCCTTATAAAAAGGAATCATTCTCAGAAGAATCGCTCAGTACGTCGAGTTCGTTTGAATCACTTTGTAAAATGAATTTTGCCGAATTTGAAGAAACGGCTCAAAAACAAACGGACCATGAACAGCTTTTGCCTTGTGTAAATAACATGTGTTATATAACACGCGAGAATATGTGGAAGAGTAAGTGTTCCCCGTTCGGTAAAGTTTTAACATCAAGACTCAGACCTGTGGCTGCACCATATTTCAGCGATAAAATAAAAACGGACATAAATAGATTTGATTTCAAAACAAAATCACCCTGTGATAATATTAAAGACAATTTGAGGAAACCATGCAATGGTTTCAATAGATTTTGATATTGACATACTCTATTCACATTTTTATTGAATATTAATTGCGCAATCGGTAAAATTCTAAAGTAGGTGATAGAATGAAGTGAAACACTAATTCACGTCTAGTTTTATATATAAGCAAATAATACACTTCAAAAGCAATTGGTACATAGACCAAGACCAACACAAATTATAAGCGATAAATTAAAGTACAAAAAATTTATAAACATTTTTGCTGAAATTATTAAGAGAATGCAATAAATTTTATCTGTAGTATAGATAGAATGTATATATTTTTGATGAGGATTTCTCTCTTTTTGATATCGATTTTTTAGAATAACGATTGTTTTAGTGATAAAAAAACGTAAATGTATTTTTAGTGGGTGTACGTTATTTATTCGACCCCCAGAGGATATTACTAGATCATCGCTTCATGTGGATGATCGGCGCCTCTCCTACCTAGATTTCATATTGTTTTGTGAAACGATTATTTACATATTATTAAGAAAACAGAATAGCATATGTCCGAACATTCACTGCTATTTTGTATTCCTTATTTTTTTTTATCGTGGGGCAATCCTGTATGAATACTTTCCCCTTACGGGGGTGACGAAGAAGTTATGCCAGACTCTTATAGCTAAAAATCCACGGTTTCCTCGCTGCACCTTTAGCTACGGAACGCTCTGGCATACTACCGCAATTACGGTAGCTATTTTGTATTCCTGCTTTAATACAGTAGACCCCACGGAAGCCCAATAAAGAGGATTACCGTTAGATTTAAATACCTCATGGTAGGACTCGATTTCATTAATTTAATGCGACAAATACGCTAGCACAACTGACGCCTCGCTTTGCATGCACTGACGGGACTAAATAAAATAGATGTAGGATTTATATCAAAACAAGCAATATTTCGTGATTATTTAAAATATTCTAAACTTAATAAAATATTAAGAATAGGAATGTGAAAATTGTTTAATTAAATAATTAATAATAAATTTCTTAAATATTACTTTCTTGTATTAATTAATAGAAATGTACTCTGTTTGTCAAAAAACAATTATTTTAAACTTCCTTCATCCTGCCCTTTTCCCAGGTATGTGGGGTCGGCACAGTCGTTATTTTTAACTATTATTTTCTTTTTAACGATGCGAATAAGTGAACTATTTAGAAGTAACACATTGTTTTTTTTTTTTGAGGCCTACTGTTTTACCCTAGTTCATCTTATAATGGATCACAAGGACTTCATTACAATCCCTGTAAGCGACCACCATTGATATATTTGCAGGCTCCGGTTGACCGACATCTTTACATAGTACGTTCATTGTCACAATTTATAAATACCCGCAATATATAATTCCGACAATCCGCCTATGTCCCGCAATCCGCTTTATGTCCCGTAACATATTCCAGCGAATTTCATTAAAGCTAGGTCCTTTCACGACAGCGTCATGATTCACAATTATCGTGCTTGCGCTTAAGCGAAACGCCGCTGAGAATACGCAAGAGTTCAGTTGTAGTGTTTATATTATGAGTGAAGTTCAACTTGAATCGTGATGTTTCTTAGGCACAAAACTGAAGTTACGAACTCGGTGAAGATTTCTTCAGCCAAATCTGTCCGCGGAATTAGTTTGTGATACTCTGAATTTTAATATATCACTTCTTTTATATGAGACCATGTTAACTATGAAGATTGTAATTTAGTCAAACGGATTGCACTTCATCCTTTGAGAGCTCGTATCAGCAAAAATATTAACTCTGCACCTGAACTGCTGCTATTCACGACGATCTTTATTATGTTGCACCATCTATCCTTTATCCTCTTCGCTATCGTCGGGTTCAAATTGAATTAATTAAGCTAATCCACTATTCGAAGGTAATTGTTATATTGGGATTTAATAGTCGTGAGATAAACATCTCGATATGGTGCGTCAAGTACCATTATTGTGCATACGTACACCTTCCACACATCCCTTTAAATAGCTGAACTAAAACGCACAATTCGCCGAAGCGAATTCAAGTAGCGGGTAAATGTAAAATATAATTTATTAAAACCTGTTCATTTTTTACTTGAAAAGAGAGAACATTATGTACAAATTCAAATTGGATATATATATCACGCCTAGTTTCCAGTGGGATAGGCAGAGTACTGTGTAGTGTAGTGATACTGGTACACCTCTCTCGCTCCCTCAAATTGAACATATAGAATTTAGTTACAATAACATTCAACGTGGCCTTTGATGACATGCCTGCAACTGCGAATCGTACTAATGGCGTGCACCGAGTGGAGGGTCTTCGGGCTCGACGAATCGGTCACGAGCGCCGATGTAGCTGCAGCGATGGCGCGAACGAGCGGTTGTTTGGTCGACCAGGTTCGATCGGGCAGCATCTTGTGTGATGCGTCGTCACGTAGGGCTTGTTTGGTGAAAGGGGTGCTTCACATCCCTCTCCGAGGTGGACCCGTTCGATCCGGGCGCCAAGCGAGGGCTGCGGAACAGTATTGAATTCTATCCTGCTACCCTCGTATTGACATTGGTTGAGTTGGAACACCGTCTCTAAAACATTCTTGAAGTTCATCCCATCCTGTATTAATGGATGCTATATTTAGCAATCCCATTGTAAGGTATTTAACTATTTTTTTTACGACAAGATATTAAAATATAGTAAATAAAGCTATAGTATCTACATCGAACGACGAAAAAAAAGTAAAGCGCAATCAAATGTGTGATATTATATGATACTTTATGATAGGCAAACAGAATTAATCTAATTTTGTAGGATGGGGTAGTTGTATGCAATTTAGCAATTAACAAAACAACCTTCAAATACGTGCGCTGATACAATACGGCGATATCTTGCATTAAGTCTTTCAAACAAACCAGTATACTTGCATGCAAAAAAATGTACTAGAAAAAAAAATAATAGATTAATAATGTTCAACAACGTGTTCAGAGACGTTCGATAAATTGAAAAACTAATAAAGATTAAATTATTCCTTAACAGTGTTAGTAATGTGTTCAAAATTAATTTTAAGATGAGTTTAAACTGGCGCGCAGTCTTTTTATAAACTTGTAATGTGACAATAGGAGTGTCTAATTAAAGAGAATTTAATTGGTTTTTTGACTTGATTTGTATAGGTAAGGAATCTTTGTTTTTACGGACATATATGCGACAGTTATAGGTCCAAGCAAATTCGAAATCTTGCAGTCTTCGAGCTTCGTAAAAGATACTACGATTAGCAGGTGTTAAATTTTCTGAGATGAATACCGTATTTTTTTTTTTTATATTGTCACGCCTTTTTTCCCAGTAGGGGTAGGCAGAGGTGAATAAACACCCACATTTCGCCAGATGTGGTCAGATTAGGTCCCATGTAACAGGGGGCGAGCCTGTTGCCACTTTATTGGGACCACCACACACACGCACACAAAGATGATATCAGTGTGCGGGTTTCCTCACGATGTTTTCCTTCACCGTTTGTATCTCGCTGTTGTAACTGAAGTTCACAAATGTACATAACTTAAATATTAAGTCATTGGTACATGCCGAGGTTCGAACCCGCGACCTTCAGAATGAAAGCCGCGCGCTCTAACCGTTAGGCCAGCGAGCTTTTTATCCTCTTCAAAACATAGTGCTGCCATTTTGATACCTCGTTTTGTTCTCATAGTTCGGAGAAGCGTATTTTTCTTATTTAGGTTATGAAATTTTATGAGAACTGGTCGTGGTTTGTTATCGATTTTCCGATTTTAAGTACCTAATCGTCTTACCATCTTAAGGTCCGACTTCGACAAATCGATCCCGAGGGTGTCTGCAATTTGGAGGGCGACGTCCGTTAGTTGCTCGTACTCGTATTCAGTAACTCCGTGAAGTTCCAGGTTATTTACACGTTCGGATTGCTTTAGATGGTTGTTGCGTTCCTCAAGTGCTATAACCCTTGATTCCAAGCTATTAAATAAATCCGCGATATTCTCAAGGTCCATTATTTTCGGTTCCACTCTTTCTATTCATTCCTCCAACCCCATCTCGGTACCAGGTGTCTTCTTATTAATATCTTTTTTTATCGATTCAAGCTCATACCTGAGATCCTTGATATTAGTTACAATATTTTCCTTTGAGGGTTTTGACGGAGCAGGATTTTCAGAGATTGGTGCCCTTTTTTGGCCCAATCCTTTTTACAATACGGCATGTGTCGCAGCGCCAGATAAGTTTGTCTCGTGGTGGACCGCGCAACCCAACGCAAGCGATGTGCCAATGTAGGGTACATTTGCCGCAGCTAACAACCGTGGACTCGTCGGCACTACCGATAGCGATATTGCACTTACTGCATTTAGTCATAGTGTTTAATGTCGAATGAAGTTGAAAATATTGTTAAACAAAAAGAGGCGACGTGCGGCCCGTTCGTCAGCCAAATCTCTATATATAATATATTATATACATATAAATAAATAAAATTGGATTCCAATAACATTGAGCATTCTTCGGGGCCTTCGATGACATTTCTGCAACGGCGAATCGTACTGATTGCATAGCTTAGCCGAGCTATAGCCACAGCCCCTTAAATAGCTGAACAACGCGAAAAGTACGATTCGCCGAAGCGGATTTAAACGGCGATGAAATGTGGAATAGAAATTGTTAAATCCCATCCAGCAATTATTAACTTAAACAAAAGAACATTTAGTACAAATTAAATATATATATACATACAAAATTGGATTCCAATAACATTGAGCATACTTCGGGGCCTTCGATGACATTTCTGCAACTGCGATTCGTACTGATTGCATAGCTTAGCCCAGCTGTAGCCACAGCCCCTTAAATAGCTGAACAACGCAAAAAGTACGATTCGCCGAAGCGAATTCAAACGGCGATGAAATGTGAAATAGAAATTATTAAATCCCATCCAGCAATTATTAACCGTAACAAAAGAACATTTGATACAAATTTAATAAACATACATACAGAATTGGATTCCAATAACATTGAGCATTCTTCGGGGCCTTCGATGACATTTCTGCAACTGCGATTCGTACTGATTGCATGGCTTAGCCGAGCTGTAGCCACAGCCCCTTAAATAGCTGAACAACGCAAAAAGTACGATTCGCCGAAGCGATTTCAAACGGCGATGAAATGTGGAATAGAAATTATTAAATCCCATCCAGCATTTATTAACCTAAACAAAAGAACATTTAGTACAAATTTAATACATATACATACAAAATTGGATTCCAATAACATTGAGCATTCTTCGGGGCCTTCGATGACATTTCTGCAACTGCGATTCGTACTGATTGCATAGCTTAGCCGAGCTGTAGCCACAGCCCCTTAAATAGCTGAACAACGCAAAAAGTACGATTCGCCGAAGCGAATTCAAACGGCGATGAAATGTGAAATAGAAATTATTAAATCCCATCCAGCAATTATTAACTTAAACAAAAGAACATTTAGTACAAATTTAATATACATACATACAAAATTGGATTCCAATAACATTGAGCATTCTTCGGGGCCTTCGATGACATTTCTGCAACTGCGATTCGTACTGATTGCATAGCTTAGCCGAGCTGTAGCCACAGCCCCTTAAATAGCTGAACAACGCAAAAAGTACGATTCGCCGAAGCGAATTCAACCGGCGATGAAATGTGGAATAGAAATTATTAAATCCCATCCAGCATTTATTAACCTAAACAAAAGAACATTTAGTACAAATTAAATATATTATACACATACAAAATTGGATTCCAATAACATTGAGCATTCTTCGGGGCCTTCGATGACATTTCTGCAACGGCGAATCGTACTGATTGCATAGCTTAGCCGAGCTATAGCCACAGCCCCTTAAATAGCTGAACAACGCAAAAAGTACGATTCGCCGAACCGAATTCAAACGGCGATGAAATGTGAAATAGAAATTATTAAATCCCATCCAGCAATTATTAACTTAAACAAAAGAACATTTAGTACAAATTAAATATATTATATACATACAAAATTGGATTCCAATAACATTGAGCATTCTTCGGGGCCTTCGATGACATTTCTGCAACTGCGATTCGTACTGATTGCATAGCTTAGCCGAGCTGTAGCCACAGCCCCTTAAATAGCTGAACAACGCAAAAAGTACGATTCGCCGAAGCGAATTCAAACGGCGATGAAATGTGGAATAGAAATTATTAAATCCCATCCAGCATTTATTAACCTAAACAAAAGAACATTTAGTACAAATTTAATACATATACATACAAAATTGGATTCCAATAACATTGAGCATTCTTCGGGGCCTTCGATGACATTTCTGCAACTGCGATTCGTACTGATTGCATAGCTTAGCCGAGCTGTAGCCACAGCCCCTTAAATAGCTGAACAACGCAAAAAGTACGATTCGCCGAAGCGAATTCAAACGGCGATGAAATGTGGAATAGAAATTATTAAATCCCATCCAGCATTTATTAACCTAAACAAAAGAACATTTAGTACAAATTTAATATACATACATACAAAATTTGATTCCAATAACATTGAGCATTCTTCGGGGCCTTCGATGACATTTCTGCAACTGCGATTCGTACTGATTGCATAGCTTAGCCGAGCTGTAGCCACAGCCCCTTAAATAGCTGAACAACGCAAAAAGTACGATTCGCCGAAGCGAATTCAAACGGCGATGAAATGTGGAATAGAAATTATTAAATCCCATCCAGCATTTATTAACCTAAACAAAAGAACATTTAGTACAAATTTAATACATATACATACAAAATTGGATTCCAATAACATTGAGCATTCTTCGGGGCCTTCGATGACATTTCTGCAACTGCGATTCGTACTGATTGCATAGCTTAGCAGAGCTGTAGCCACAGCCCCTTAAATAGCTGAACAACGCAAAAAGTACGATTCGCCGAAGCGAATTCAAACGGCGATGAAATGTGGAATAGAAATTATTAAATCCCATCCAGCATTTATTAACCTAAACAAAAGAACATTTAGTACAAATTTAATATACATACATACAAAATTTGATTCCAATAACATTGAGCATTCTTCGGGGCCTTCGATGACATTTCTGCAACTGCGATTCGTACTGATTGCATAGCTTAGCCGAGCTGTAGCCACAGCCCCTTAAATAGCTGAACAACGCAAAAAGTACGATTCGCCGAAGCGAATTCAAACGGCGATGAAATGTGGAATAGAAATTATTAAATCCCATCCAGCATTTATTAACTTAAACAAAAGAACATTTAGTACAAATTTAATACATATACATACAAAATTGGATTCCAATAACATTGAGCATTCTTCGGGGCCTTCGATGACATTTCTGCAACTGCGATTCGTACTGATTGCATAGCTTAGCCGAGCTGTAGCCACAGCCCCTTAAATAGCTGAACAACGCAAAAAGTACGATTCGCCGAAGCGAATTCAAACGGCGATGAAATGTGAAATAGAAATTATTAAATCCCATCCAGCAATTATTAACTTAAACAAAAGAACATTTAGTACAAATTGCATATACATACATACAAAATTGGATTCCAATAACATTGAGCATTCTTCGGGGCCTTCGATGACATTTCTGCAACTGCGATTCGTACTGATTGCATAGCTTAGCCGAGCTGTAGCCACAGCCCCTTAAATAGCTGAACAACGCAAAAAGTACGATTCGCCGAAGCGAATTCAAACGGCGATGAAATGTGGAATAGAAATTATTAAATCCCATCCAGCATTTATTAACCTAAACAAAAGAACATTTAGTACAAATTTAATACATATACATACAAAATTGGATTCCAATAACATTGAGCATTCTTCGGGGCCTTCGATGACATTTCTGCAACTGCGATTCGTACTGATTGCATAGCTTAGCCGAGCTGTAGCCACAGCCCCTTAAATAGCTGAACAACGCAAAAAGTACGATTCGCCGAAGCGAATTCAAACGGCGATGAAATGTGGAATAGAAATTATTAAATCCCATCCAGCATTTATTAACCTAAACAAAAGAACATTTAGTACAAATTTAATATACATACATACAAAATTTGATTCCAATAACATTGAGCATTCTTCGGGGCCTTCGATGACATTTCTGCAACTGCGATTCGTACTGATTGCATAGCTTAGCCGAGCTGTAGCCACAGCCCCTTAAATAGCTGAACAACGCAAAAAGTACGATTCGCCGAAGCGAATTCAAACGGCGATGAAATGTGGAATAGAAATTATTAAATCCCATCCAGCATTTATTAACCTAAACAAAAGAACATTTAGTACAAATTTAATACATATACATACAAAATTGGATTCCAATAACATTGAGCATTCTTCGGGGCCTTCGATGACATTTCTGCAACTGCGATTCGTACTGATTGCATAGCTTAGCCGAGCTGTAGCCACAGCCCCTTAAATAGCTGAACAACGCAAAAAGTACGATTCGCCGAAGCGAATTCAAACGGCGATGAAATGTGGAATAGAAATTATTAAATCCCATCCAGCATTTATTAACCTAAACAAAAGAACATTTAGTACAAATTTAATATACATACATACAAAATTTGATTCCAATAACATTGAGCATTCTTCGGGGCCTTCGATGACATTTCTGCAACTGCGATTCGTACTGATTGCATAGCTTAGCCGAGCTGTAGCCACAGCCCCTTAAATAGCTGAACAACGCAAAAAGTACGATTCGCCGAAGCGAATTCAAACGGCGATGAAATGTGGAATAGAAATTATTAAATCCCATCCAGCATTTATTAACCTAAACAAAAGAACATTTAGTACAAATTTAATATACATACATACAAAATTTGATTCCAATAACATTGAGCATTCTTCGGGGCCTTCGATGACATTTCTGCAACTGCGATTCGTACTGATTGCATAGCTTAGCCGAGCTGTAGCCACAGCCCCTTAAATAGCTGAACAACGCAAAAAGTACGATTCGCCGAAGCGAATTCAAACGGCGATGAAATGTGGAATAGAAATTATTAAATCCCATCCAGCATTTATTAACCTAAACAAAAGAACATTTAGTACAAATTTAATACATATACATACAAAATTGGATTCCAATAACATTGAGCATTCTTCGGGGCCTTCGATGACATTTCTGCAACTGCGATTCGTACTGATTGCATAGCTTAGCCGAGCTGTAGCCACAGCCCCTTAAATAGCTGAACAACGCAAAAAGTACGATTCGCCGAAGCGAATTCAAACGGCGATGAAATGTGGAATAGAAATTATTAAATCCCATCCAGCATTTATTAACCTAAACAAAAGAACATTTAGTACAAATTTAATATACATACATACAAAATTTGATTCCAATAACATTGAGCATTCTTCGGGGCCTTCGATGACATTTCTGCAACTGCGATTCGTACTGATTGCATAGCTTAGCCGAGCTGTAGCCACAGCCCCTTAAATAGCTGAACAACGCAAAAAGTACGATTCGCCGAAGCGAATTCAAACGGCGATGAAATGTGGAATAGAAATTATTAAATCCCATCCAGCATTTATTAACCTAAACAAAAGAACATTTAGTACAAATTTAATACATATACATACAAAATTGGATTCCAATAACATTGAGCATTCTTCGGGGCCTTCGATGACATTTCTGCAACTGCGATTCGTACTGATTGCATAGCTTAGCAGAGCTGTAGCCACAGCCCCTTAAATAGCTGAACAACGCAAAAAGTACGATTCGCCGAAGCGAATTCAAACGGCGATGAAATGTGGAATAGAAATTATTAAATCCCATCCAGCATTTATTAACCTAAACAAAAGAACATTTAGTACAAATTTAATATACATACATACAAAATTTGATTCCAATAACATTGAGCATTCTTCGGGGCCTTCGATGACATTTCTGCAACTGCGATTCGTACTGATTGCATAGCTTAGCCGAGCTGTAGCCACAGCCCCTTAAATAGCTGAACAACGCAAAAAGTACGATTCGCCGAAGCGAATTCAAACGGCGATGAAATGTGGAATAGAAATTATTAAATCCCATCCAGCATTTATTAACTTAAACAAAAGAACATTTAGTACAAATTTAATACATATACATACAAAATTGGATTCCAATAACATTGAGCATTCTTCGGGGCCTTCGATGACATTTCTGCAACTGCGATTCGTACTGATTGCATAGCTTAGCCGAGCTGTAGCCACAGCCCCTTAAATAGCTGAACAACGCAAAAAGTACGATTCGCCGAAGCGAATTCAAACGGCGATGAAATGTGAAATAGAAATTATTAAATCCCATCCAGCAATTATTAACTTAAACAAAAGAACATTTAGTACAAATTGCATATACATACATACAAAATTGGATTCCAATAACATTGAGCATTCTTCGGGGCCTTCGATGACATTTCTGCAACTGCGATTCGTACTGATTGCATAGCTTAGCCGAGCTGTAGCCACAGCCCCTTAAATAGCTGAACAACGCAAAAAGTACGATTCGCCGAAGCGAATTCAAACGGCGATGAAATGTGGAATAGAAATTATTAAATCCCATCCAGCATTTATTAACCTAAACAAAAGAACATTTAGTACAAATTTAATACATATACATACAAAATTGGATTCCAATAACATTGAGCATTCTTCGGGGCCTTCGATGACATTTCTGCAACTGCGATTCGTACTGATTGCATAGCTTAGCCGAGCTGTAGCCACAGCCCCTTAAATAGCTGAACAACGCAAAAAGTACGATTCGCCGAAGCGAATTCAAACGGCGATGAAATGTGGAATAGAAATTATTAAATCCCATCCAGCATTTATTAACCTAAACAAAAGAACATTTAGTACAAATTTAATATACATACATACAAAATTTGATTCCAATAACATTGAGCATTCTTCGGGGCCTTCGATGACATTTCTGCAACTGCGATTCGTACTGATTGCATAGCTTAGCCGAGCTGTAGCCACAGCCCCTTAAATAGCTGAACAACGCAAAAAGTACGATTCGCCGAAGCGAATTCAAACGGCGATGAAATGTGGAATAGAAATTATTAAATCCCATCCAGCATTTATTAACCTAAACAAAAGAACATTTAGTACAAATTTAATACATATACATACAAAATTGGATTCCAATAACATTGAGCATTCTTCGGGGCCTTCGATGACATTTCTGCAACTGCGATTCGTACTGATTGCATAGCTTAGCCGAGCTGTAGCCACAGCCCCTTAAATAGCTGAACAACGCAAAAAGTACGATTCGCCGAAGCGAATTCAAACGGCGATGAAATGTGGAATAGAAATTATTAAATCCCATCCAGCATTTATTAACCTAAACAAAAGAACATTTAGTACAAATTTAATATACATACATACAAAATTTGATTCCAATAACATTGAGCATTCTTCGGGGCCTTCGATGACATTTCTGCAACTGCGATTCGTACTGATTGCATAGCTTAGCCGAGCTGTAGCCACAGCCCCTTAAATAGCTGAACAACGCAAAAAGTACGATTCGCCGAAGCGAATTCAAACGGCGATGAAATGTGGAATAGAAATTATTAAATCCCATCCAGCATTTATTAACCTAAACAAAAGAACATTTAGTACAAATTTAATATACATACATACAAAATTTGATTCCAATAACATTGAGCATTCTTCGGGGCCTTCGATGACATTTCTGCAACTGCGATTCGTACTGATTGCATAGCTTAGCCGAGCTGTAGCCACAGCCCCTTAAATAGCTGAACAACGCAAAAAGTACGATTCGCCGAAGCGAATTCAAACGGCGATGAAATGTGGAATAGAAATTATTAAATCCCATCCAGCATTTATTAACCTAAACAAAAGAACATTTAGTACAAATTTAATACATATACATACAAAATTGGATTCCAATAACATTGAGCATTCTTCGGGGCCTTCGATGACATTTCTGCAACTGCGATTCGTACTGATTGCATGGCTTAGCCGAGCTGTAGCCACAGCCCCTTAAATAGCTGAACAACGCAAAAAGTACGATTCGCCGAAGCGAATTCAAACGGCGATGAAATGTGAAATAGAAATTATTAAATCCCATCCAGCAATTATTAACCTTAACAAAAGAACATTTGATACAAATTTAATAAACATACATACAGAATTGGATTCCAATAACATTGAGCATTCTTCGGGGCCTTCGATGACATTTCTGCAACTGCGATTCGTACTGATTGCATAGCTTAGCCGAGCTGTAGCCACAGCCTCTTAAATAGCTGAACAACGCGAAAAGTACGATTCGCCGAAGCGAATTCAAACGGCGATGAAATGTGGAATAGAAATTATTAAATCCCATCCAGCAATTATTAACTTAAACAAAAGAACATTTAATACAAATTAAATGTATTATATTCATACAAAATTGGATTCCAATAACATTGAGCATTCTTCGGGGCCTTCGATGACATTTCTGCAACTGCGAATCGTACTAATTGCATTGCTTAGCTGAGCTATAGCCACAGCCCCTTAAATAGCTCAACAACGCAAAAAGTACGATTCGCCGAAGCGAATTCAAACGGCGATGAAATGTGGAATAGAAATTATTAAATCCCATCCAGCATTTATTAACCTAAACAAAAGAACATTTAGTACAATTTTAATACATATATTAGGGGGACCGGAAAGTAATGTCGTTTTCTTACGCTAAATACAAACACATACATTTTTAACGAGTCTTTATTTTTAATCAATGATGTATTCCCCATCATTGTCAATAACCTTTTGCCATCTAGTGAGTAAATTTTCAATCCCTGATCGATAAAAATTAATTGGTTTTTCGGCAAAATATCTAGAGATGGCATTTTGGATATCATCCAAATTTGCAAATGTTTTGCCACTTAAAAAGTGTTGCAGCGCTCGGAATAAGTGGAAATCCGATGGTGCAACATCGGGCGAATATGGTGGATGAGGCAGCACCTCCCACCCCAATTCATTAATTTTTTCTAGAGTTCGCCTTGCGCAGTGCGGTCTTGCATTGTCATGTTGGAGAATGACGCCTTTTCGGTTGACAATCGCTGGCCACTTTTCAATTAAAGATTGATTGACTCGCTGCAATTGTTCGCTGTAGAGGTCTGCAGTAACAGTTTCTCCAGGTTTCAGTAATTCAAAATGAACAATGCCGCGAATACTCCACCAAACACACAAAAGCGCTTTTTTGGGGTGTAAACCTGGCTTAGCAGTACTCCGAGAGATTTCATTTGGAGAGAGCCACTGCCTTTTGCGTTTTGGGTTATCATACAGGACCCATTTCTCATCTCCTGTGATCAAGCGATCAAAAAACGCTTCTGTGTTGTGTCGTTGAAGCAATAAGTTGCATGTGATTGATCGGTTAGCCTTATTCTGTTCGGACAGATTATGCGGGACCCAAACACCTGCTCTGCTTACTTTTCCAATCTGCTTCAAATGTTCTTGGATGGTCGACCAAGGTTTGTTGAGACTGTTTGACAATTCCTCGATCGTCTGACACGGATTTGCTTCCACTTCCGCCCTTAACACGTCGTTGTCTAACGCTGATGGTCTTCCTGATCGATACGAGTCGGAAAGATCAAAATTACCCGATTTGAACTTGGAAAACCACCTTTGGAATTTACGAATGTCCAGTGCATTTGGATAAACATCGCAAATGTTTTTGGTAGCAACTGTTGCGTTATTTCCCTTGCGAAACTCAAAGAGCATGCAATGCCGGATGTGTACCTCTTCTGGTATTTGGCTGGCCATTTTACCCAAAATTACAAAAAAAAATTGTAATTCAATTGTCTATAAGTAAAGAAATCACTATAACCTCACAATGTCTTTGGTACGCCTCTGAACAAAATAATGAGCTGACAAATGACAATCAAGTATTGGCATGCGCAGAAACGACATTACTTTCCGGTACACCTATTACATACAAAATTGGATTCCAATAACATTGAGCATTCTTCGGGGCCTTCGATGACATTTCTGCAACGGCGAATCGTACTGATTGCATAGCTTAGCCGAGCTATAGCCACAGCCTCTTAAACAGCTGAACAACGCAAAAAGTACGATTCGCCGTAGCGAATTCAAACGGCGATGAAATGTGGAATAGAAATTATTAAATCCCATCCAGCAATTATTAACTTAAACAAAAGAACATTTAGTACAAATTAAATATATTATATACATACAAAATTGGATTCCAATAACATTGAGCATTCTTCGGGGCCTTCGATGACATTTCTGCAACTGCGAATCGTACTAATTGCATTGCTTAGCCGAGCTATAGCCACAGCCTTAAATAGCTGAACAACGCGAAAAGTACGATTCGCCGAAGCATGAAAGCATGAAGACATGAAAACTAAGCACCTAATATTCTTGGAGTAGCTTATTGTGATCTTAGAATTCATGTTCAAACTTGCATATCGGAATATCGGATTTTTGCAATATCGGAAGCTGTATTATATGCAAAGGCAACACCATTTGAAAAATCGTTATCTTGACAGACAGAAAAAGTACCTTGCAGCATATAGTTCGATGTGCCTCTGGAATAAGAGGCACATCGACAGTAAAGGCCCACGTTGGCATAGACGGAAACGAAGAGGCAGACAATTTGGTTAATGATGGTATTTTAAATGGTTTTGAAAAGTACGTTGATTTAGATTATACGGAAATTTTAAATAAAGTAAAATACAAAAATTTATAACAAATGGAAAGACTACTTTATCGAAGTAATATAAGTAGAGAGAAAGGTATTTGTTATAGATCTTTACAGAGTGAGCCTCCTCGTTTGCAAACAGAAGTATAAGTTGAGAGTTACTTGTAGTTGCTTTCAAGTTACGTTCCGGACACATGCCGCCCAACAATTTTAAATACTTCATGGAAATTACAGATTCCCCCAAACCGGTATTTTTTGTAAAGAATAGATGTATATCAAGTATTGACGGCATGTGTCCGGACTAGACCGCTGAGGAAAATATTATTGGAGAATTTGCAAATTGACATCAGAAGCGTCGGTACAAGTCAGTGTTTTTTATTTGCACCGACATCACCAACAGCCAGGATTATCTATGAGCACATTTTATTAATTTAATTTAGTTAAAAGTCACAGGTATTTTTGTATATAGAATTATATTGGTTAATAGTAATAATTAGATAATAGGTGTTTTGGTTATAATGAGGTTGGAAAAGCCTTGACAGGCTCAAAGCCCCTAAAAAATTACAGAATAAAAAATAAATCCTATCCAGCGAACATTAATGTAAGATAACAATATGAATAATTTACAGACAATAAATACAAAAATACGGCATTAATAACGCCAAATAGTGATTGTGTACTGTTAAGAACTTTCTGTAATATCTAAACCTGTGGCATGCATTGCCTAGACGCGCTCATTAAACAACTAAACGATACAGGTCGACAATTTGTTGAAACACATTAAAGTGGCGTAAGGAACAAAATATTGTAGAACCTATTCCGCATTTAACTAACAGTACATTCTGCATTAATTTACATGACAATACTTAGCGCTGTCGATACTTAACTGGCTCTACGAAATGCTGTGAAGACGATTTAGGCTCGCAAAGAATGAGGCTTCGTTGTATGTAGTATTAGAATAACATTATTAGTATGTCTAAAAACTTAAAGCTTTGTACACCATCAGATCACAGAAAGTAAAACAAAGATTTCATTTTAAATAGAAGTAGTAAGCCAGTAACAATTTGAATGAATGAAATCGTTCACCTTCTTCACCTTCAGGGTACGTACAGTAAGAGGGTCCGTTGTGTTGCTTCGTTTCCGATCGACGCTTGGTCCAGAACTGCAGCAACAAATCCTATCAAGGATTGCAAATAGATATCATCATCGCATTTCACCGAATGTCGAACACTGAAAACAACAAATAGGGCTGCAAATTAAAGTGTAACTAGTAACTCGATAATTATATTGTAACTTAGTTAATGATGCGTGTTTTTTTTTCTTTATTATACAGGGCTTTATCTCGCTCATAGTAAATAGCAATATTTTTCATATAAAAATAATCACAAACACGCAATAGAACTATTTTGTAAAGTTGTTTGGCTTCATTAGGCATTGATTTAGTTATTTACTATACCAATTTAAAACAAAACACTAGAATTATAAGCGTCTCTATTAGCTTGGTTTTTCGAACGTTCTATAAGGATGTGAAAAACATCATCGACTGTATTGCAGTTCTAGCAGAAAGGTGAAGACACCCTGCACCTACATTAAACAGGCAAACTTGTTTGGTACACGGCACATGGCCGGCGCACAGTAAGCGCTGTTATAGTGCTTTGTCGACTTATTACACAGTTGATGATCCATTGAGAACGTAAAAGGTGTGGTTCGATTTTTCTATACTATATTCGTTTGTCTCTATATCAAAGTATCCACTCCAGCTTGTGTTTTATTTTCTTAAAATAATCGTTAAAAGGGGTAATACATCCACAGGTACATCTTTAATGGTGGCAAACCTACGATTTCACTGTCAAAAATATTAATATGAGATGGATCCCATCTCATATTAATATTTTTATTGTTTATATTAGAAAATATCCGTTTTAGATTCTGCTTGCATTTCAATATTAATTTTTAAAATTGTGTAGGTTATTGGTAATCGTCTATATAAGTCGAGGTACAGCGTGTCACGTATTGTAGAAAGCTTTTTGAGTCTGAGAAAATAATAAATTTATCATACTAAGTGATTTTCTATGTGCTATGGCCTCAATTATTACATGATTGAGACAGTGTTTAATGTTAAATTTCATCGGATTATTAGAATTATAATGTACGAAAGCAACTACGCTTCAAACTTCTCCTTGTATATTTTTAAATTTAGACCACATCTGTATAGATTTTCATGAAACTACTGTATTTGGTATCAATTACTTTATCGCAAGTAAGTTTAAGCCAATTGTGTAGGACACTTACGTAAGCAAGGCAGCTGGTGGATGATAAACTTTTTGCGGAATCTACGCGCGTCGGTCCTTTGGTTCTCCAATCCATCACCTTCAAATCAATTATCACAGGAGTCAATATGAAAACATGACCTGGAATTTTAATGCAAATATTTAACGATTGATGAAAAAAATACCAGAGAACGTGGAGTAAATAGATAAAATAAAACATTTTGATTGAATTTTTATTTCGATTTTCAATAACTATTCTTTTTTATAAGCAATGCAGTGTAAGTATTTAATTACAATCACTAAACAAACGGATAGGTAATTTTTACAATATTTAAAGCTATATAAGTAGGTAGTATATGAAAGAAAATGATTGCGGTTTGTAATAAATAGGATCTTTACTTAATGTTGTTATTGCTTATTTCTACAATTAGTAAGAATTCCCTTCTTATATCACTATCCACCTCTCCAACTCTTTCCTTTCCAGTATTGTCTAACCATTCTATTTCCTATTTTATATAAAACATTATTTACATATATATGTATACCTTTAGGTTTGTGTCTATGCGCGTTGTGTGTAGTTATTGTTTTGTTTGATTTTTCCTTTTTTATTTAGCTAGCGGATACTGGAACCGCGAGCCCAGGGTCTGAAAAAGGTAAGCATTTGTAAATTCAAAAGATTTGTTCTGTATTTACAATTCTTTTAAAGGAGTTTCGTTTAAGATTGAAACAGTTGATACAACAACCGCTAGATGGCATAATGGTAAGAAGAATATAATATATCGTATGCTCGTCAACAGCCTCCGCAGTTTCTAATCTTTCACATCTTTAAAACCGTTACTAATATTGTGTTTATATTTACATATTCTAATTGATAGTTCCAATAAGAAGGATTAATCTACTAATTGTTAAAGAATATTCGTTAAGATAGTCTGATGTCGTTCGTGTGGTTTATTTTCCTATTTATAATCCCTTTACGCTTGTTAAGGGATTCACATCTCGTAACTTACTTACAATGTTTATCATTTCTTAAGATTCCGACACAAATGTTTAAATTCGCATGCGAAAACATGTGGGAATGGCATACGGCTCCAGTGACCAGACCTAGCCGTATGCGGTGAGCGCCATCCAAATAATGCACCCCTCCATCTTCCGGAATAGAGAGAGTTTAAATGGTCTCAACTTCAGTCCAGTTTATTAAAACCGAATCAACGTTTACCTAAAAAAAAAAACGTTATGTACATATTAAAATTAAAAATACAAAATAGGGTTGTAATAACGTTTGAGTAACTAACTAACACTAAAGATTTATCTGTACTTACAATTCTATTAAATGAAGTTTCATTAAATATTGGTACAGTTGGTAAAACACCCGCTAGATGGCACAATGGTAAGAAAAATATAAACCATCGTGGGCTCGTCAGCAGCCTTCGCAGTTGTTAATCTTCAAAGCCATTAATAATATTGTGTTTATATTTATAAGTTCTAATGTTATTTTATAATAAAGAAATATTTCAAATTAACTTATTTCAATATTACTATTTATTAAACTGCTATCTATTGAAAGTACATAAACATTTTGTTAATTTACCTAATAGATGGAGCTTTAGTAAAAAATGTTTTCAATTGTTTAAAGTTTATGTAAAATTTATTTAAAATCTTTATTATACGCGTCAGACCCTTGCCAGTGCTGCTAACCACGAAAACTTAATCTTTTGTTTAAGTCCAAAATCAAGCATCGTTTTAAATATCGACATAAACAATCAGAGAATTACCAAAAAGCTTTCTTTTTTTTTTTACCTAGGTTTACAAGGAATAATGTCATCGATATACCAATATATGTAAATTCTTAATTAGATGCAGAGATTGCATAGTACTACTCAATACCGAAACAACTTAAAGATTAAGTCCTCCCACTCCAAGAAAGACGGTAAGTCGCTGACTTTGCAATTTTAACGAAAATAGCTCGATCATACATAACCTCCCTGTATCTACTTTCGAAAATAAACGTACATATTTCTATAAAGTCGCGGTGACGCTCTACCTATAAGTATATGTATGCTCTCATCTGCAAGTACAGAAAACATTCATTTTTCAATGGATCTGCAGAGGAATTTAATGAATCGGTTGACAGGGCCGATTTTGATCCTTTCACAAGAAAACCGCGTGTATTGATATCTTTATTAAATAAGCGCTGATTCGATAACGTTTAATTATATTTGGTAAAATATGTTCAAATAATAATATAGTGCTCACGAACTTCGTCCAAGAGACATATATGTGAAAACATAAATGATGTTTAGTTATTATATATCGATATTTTATAATTATATTACAAGTCACTGTTACTTTTCCAAAAAAAAAAACAGAATAACTCAATTAGTAACATTTGAATTATCTTAACACTGCACTTCTTTCTTGCACCCCGTTATAAGTTTGATGAAAATTGTAGCGAACATAGTGTAGTAAAGAGGTTTTATAAAGTATTTATTTATAATAGCAAATAGTCGATCTCGATTTTTAAAATGACACAAGAAATTGGAGTAGAATTGTCAAGTAGAGAATAATAAGATAACGGACATTAGTATGCAGAATCTTATTGATTTATTGTTTTCTTTGTTGCGATAACGATTTACCGTATAACATAAAGCAAATTACATCTTTATTTCTCCTGGTGATTTCTATAAGTAACTCGGTTGGGCATTATGACCCTTACTGACCTACAAAAATCATTAACCTAAATTATTGCTTTGTATCAATTAGCAAAAATATATTGAAAAACCTATTATACAATCTGTCATATAAAAAAAACAGAAAAACTAATTAAATAGATGGCACCCAGCAAACACACACCTGTTCACTCATCCCTACAAACATCACAAATATATATTAAGCAGAAATGTTTGTTAATCATACTGGGACTATGTACCTTTATATGTTAGGATCCTAAGATGCAGGCTATGTTTAGTCCGGAGCGGAAGACGTGTATTTGAATGAATAAAATTAAAGAAAATCAATAAAATAAAGTTGTCTAATGTTATACATTATATTGTGGAAAGTAACAAGACATAATCCTTTACAAGTTATATATTCAACCCTTATAATTATGTCATTACTCAAATTTTACAAATATCATGCTTGACAATATAAAAGGCAGTATTTAACATTTAAGTTACATATTCTTTATGATTATTAAGTTATTTGCTTGGCAAGAATTTTGAACGGACCCAACACCAATTTATAAATTCCCTAATATATACATTCATAACGGGTCATAAAACTGCATCTATACAAATTTCTATGTTTTCTGTGCCGAGCTTAATAAAGCTTTTAAAAATAGCTTTTGTAAAATTTTCAGTGATGAGTATAGTTGTTTTTTTAAAATAAGGTCCTTGCATTTTGTTAAATCCTCATTAAAACTATAACATTTTCTAATTGTTTCTAGGAATCTGTAATGAATTGGGGCCAATGGTACCTTATCTCATTTTTATAGTGTAGCAATCATTACTTCGAATTGTAGTTTCTAATATATCCAATAAACATTTAATATATTTTTTTATTCAACAATAAAGCTGCATCAACTAACACATAACACAAATTACTTAAAATTAACACAGTATTAAGTCTTATTTAAATGCTACTTACACATTTCCATATGCAAATTATACAATTCAATACTAAGTAAAAATACCTAATTAGACATAATGTATGTAATATCTTTGATTAATTAGCCTCTTCAATAATTATCATTCTAAATACAGTACATACAGGCTACATAGAACCTTTACAAAACGTTATCCATTATATTTTCTTTACTCGAGACAAACTGTTCGGCATTAAGAGGAGATTTCTTAAGAAAATTTAATAAAGCTTTGTAATCTGTTTTTAATATTGTTTTCTTATTAACAACTTAAAGTTGATCAAACTTGATGCACACAAAAACCATAGACAGGAGTTACTTTTCAATCCAAGCTTATTTGAGTTGATTGCCAGGTTTCTTGATGAATATGCTTCAAGCCGATTATCTTAAAATACTGCAGCAACTCCGCTTCGCTTGAATCACATTTTATAACTAAGGATTTGTTTCTATTATAATACTTCAGTTTTTAAGTCAGTGATTATACTTTTTATATTAAATTCCCTTGAGTTTTATATAAAAAACAAAATATTGTAAATAAGAAGTTTGGGCGCTTGAAATTAGGTGAAATCATTACGATAAATGATGATACCGAGGAATCTTTGGAGATTGTATCCTTTCGGGTAGTTGTAATTAGTATGACTGCGATATTTGATAGAACAGTTTGAAGACCCTTATTAGCAATCATATATTCCATATTATTGAAGAGATTAACAGTTTGATTTTATTTTTAAGTTTATAATTGTTATAAGCTAACCTTTGTAATAGTTTTTCCAAATTTTGATTGTGTTACATTATGACAGTCTGGGTGTTATCTCCTGATCCGTATATGATTATCTCATCTACTAATAGTTCAACACCTAATAGGACGAAGGATATAAGCCAAATAGAGTTCAAAACTGGTCAGTTTACAACACTTGTTTAACATCTACGGTGATAGATATTTTTGCTTGTCCAAGTTTAAGAAAATCTTCATCCAAAGTAGTAAATTGATAATTTAGTCTGTTAGTAGCTTTATTATAGAGAACTTAGGATAGTTAGTATTTTTAGTCATATCTCGAAATCTATCTCATCTACCTAACTAGGTATGACTTGAAATACTATGATAGATTTTTTGATCTTTTTTTTTTTAAACAAGGTTTTATTATTAATATAGCACCATCATACGAAATCTTAATAATATTCACATTAAATTAAAATGGAGAATAACTTTATTGATTATTTTCATGTGTTCACATTAATTTGCAATAAACCTTTCCAAATTGTATTAAACATTTGAAACGCGTCTATAATTTTTTTGTAATTTTGTTCATGTCACTTTTAAATATATGACAATTTCACCAAATATTTGAATTTAGCGTCCACCAAAACTCAATAGAGCTTTTTAGAAACCCTCATGTGTGTTAGATGTTCGTTCCCGAACATTCAACCACGTGTTCATAACCTATCAACATCGCCGTATTATAACCTAAAATTATTGTACATTAATTTCTTGCCGTTTCAAATATTTCGTATTGTTCCGCATGAGATTTAGTTATAATTACTAGCGCGGGCCATGGAACGTTATTAGAGTCTAAGGATTGTGCCGTTGGGTCACTTACGTGTTAAATGCTACACGACTTGCAACACTTGCTCTGGCTGCTGAACGAGTACGTACGAATTTTTCATTGTATCTGGATGTTTCACGAGTGTTCTGATATTTGTTCTCGAGTTTAAAATCCAACTGGCATCGTGTTTTATTAAATGAAACTTCTTGATTTACATTAGGCATGTCCATTACCAGATTCTCGCCTTTGCACGTGGTTCTCTCCTGAGCGCAAAAATCTTGTCTATGACTGTTAGTCCCAAAAGCAACGATCATTTGAAATCTTGAGCCATTAATCAGATAATAGCTAACAAATTGTATTTTTAATTTTTTATCCTAAACGTTTTTTTCTTTAGTCTGGTCTTTTATAATATAATATAGTAATAAAATAAAATCTGTAAGTTCTTAGATTCATGTTAAATATAAATATATGCCTAAGATTGACGGTTAAATATTTGTAATTATTATAACGTAAGTTGAAACAATTTAACTTTCAAGTTCTACATGTTTTTATTGTGTGGTAGTTTCATCTCAAGGTCCGTAGTAGAACTCATTGCACCATATTAGAAAACCGGTTTAAAACACCGATTTTTGATACTGAATTGCAGGTTTACCTGTATGAAAGTAATATATTTATACGGTTATATCTACTTACCGATTTTAGTTTTTTAAGGCAGCACCAATTTTCGTGGCAAGTACAGACTGATAAGACGGAATTAATTCTTATAAGTTAAAATTAAATATTAACCAATAAGATCAAATAAATTCGAAATGGATACCTGTAATTACTTATTCTGTCTACTTATTAGGTCTCACTCCTGTGACAAGATTAAATGGGACCTAGCTCTTGTTCTATAGTGAATGTTACATACACCATCCAGACACACCAGAGACAACTGGGGCTATAATTATTTTTCATTATCAACACTAAATTTTACACTTTTTAGTTAATTGCCAAGATTGAATAATTTGCCTCACACTAGATTTGATTTCAGGAAGTACAATCTCGGTTCATCATCATCATTAAAGACTTCAATATCTATTATAGTAAACAAATGAAAATTTTTCAAAATTATTATTGGTTTATAGTTTTAATATTCAATATGAATATTACGATGTACTTCGAAAAACTCGTGATGATGTATGGATTATTTCAAATATAAATTCGATATCAAACGTACTAGTAGTCGAAACAGTGTCTATGAAATAATGGGACTTGATAAATGACTGTTTTATATTAAATAATAAATAATGATCATTCAATGTCATACATTGAAAAATTTTCATGTTAATTTACGTAGACATCAGTGTAGAAGCGGAATTTTTTTTCACTGTCATCTACAAACGATTCTGGTGTAATCGCTTACAGTAATGTAACTTCTTATACAGTTATGAGTTTAAGACGTGCACTTATATTTCTACATGTGTTGCTATAAAAAATATTTCTTAGGTATATGGATAAAAGATACAGACTTACTAAAGCTAGGTCTCTATCGCAGGAGACCGTCTAGGTAGGTACCATCTCAGCACCTATTTCTGCCGCCGAATGTGCAAATATTACCGGGGTAAAGAGACTTAATACCTTGTTTTATGGCTACGAGGGCCATGTGGTGCTGCGTGTAACAACCTAACTAGCGCCACATTGTTATTAGTAATAATTATTAGGAGTATCACTTACGATCAGATGAACGTCCCACTATATTGAATAAAGAGACATTGATAAATAGAAATCATGACATTTTTTATGCCTCTGAGAACGCAATGTCGCTTCCAGTCCCCTTTTACGTCAGACAAGGGATACTTTAGTCCTATTCTTAGTAGCCCAGGATTGAAGGTCTCATCCGATTGCCACCGCAACCGACATCTCCGTCTTCATCGACCAGCTCAACCTTATTCAGTACAAAAATTTTAAACTAAATAAATTGGTTCTGTGAAACAGTCTTGCAATAGCTGAATTAAATATGTATTGCATGTTATACAAGAGCTTCAGCAATACAGCATCATAGTGCAGTCTATAATTAATACAGTATATAATATCTTCCCGTCCAATATACCGCAGTGTCTCAAGACAAAAGTCTTTGACCCCTGTGTGTTGCCAGTGATGACATACGAAGCAGAGACGCGGCCGCTTACTTTGGGCCTTGTCCGCAAGCTTAAGATTGCTGAGAGGGCGATGGAGCGAGCTATGCTCGGAGTTTTCCTGCGAGATCGAATCAGAAATGAGGAGATCAGCAGGAGAACCAAGGTCACCGACATAGCTCGAAGGATCGCCTTCGCAAAGTGGCAATGGGCAGGGCACATAGCTCGCAGAACCGACGGCCGTTGGGGCAGAAAGGTTCTCTAGTGGCGGCCACTTACCGGAAGACGTAGCGTGGACAGACCCCCCACAAGGTGGACCGACTACCTGGTCAAGGTCGCTGGCAACCATTGGATGTGGGTGGCCCAGGACCGGTCTGAGTGGAAATCTTTGGGGAAGGCCTTTGTCCATCAGTGGACGTCTTCCGGCTGATTGGATTGGATAATATTAATTCCAGGATGAAAAAAAAAAAATTAGGTATGTACCAAATACAAACATTAAAATTGAAAAATTATTTATTTCAGCAAATTTTACAGACATCACCAATAGATTTCTATGTAGTTGTATCTAGTTTGCATCAATGTTATGTCCCTGGGTTTTAACCTTTGAAATGCTCACTAGGCGACGCCTGCACCAAGGAAACCTAGGACACAAAACTCCTTTAACATTCTTAATTTATATGGCAGCTACTATTACCTCAATAGTCTGACGTGTGTGAGAAACATACATACTTATTCGTTTATAAACATATATATACAATTATTAATATTAATGATAGGCAGTACACTACATACAATACAAATATAACAAACATACTATGTAATAGGTGGACCGGAAAGTAATGTCGTTTCTGCGCATGCCAATACTTGATTGTCATTTGTCAGCTCATTGTTTTGTTCAGAGGCGTACCAAAGACATTGTGAGGTTATAGTGATTTCTTTACTTATAGACAATTGAATTACAATTTTTTTTTGTAATTTTGGGTAAAATGGCCAGCCAAATACCAGAAGAGGTACACATCCGGCATTGCATGCTCTTTGAGTTTCGCAAGGGAAATAACGCAACAGTTGCTACCAAAAACATTTGCGATGTTTATCCAAATGCACTGGACATTCGTAAATGCCAAAGGTGGTTTTCCAAGTTCAAATCGGGTAATTTTGATCTTTCCGACTCGTATCGATCAGGAAGACCATCAGCGTTAGACAACGACGTGTTAAGGGCGGAAGTGGAAGCAAATCCGTGTCAGACGATCGAGGAATTGTCAAACAGTCTCAACAAACCTTGGTCGACCATCCAAGAACATTTGAAGCAGATTGGAAAAGTAAGCAGAGCAGGTGTTTGGGTCCCGCATAATCTGTCCGAACAGAATAAGGCTAACCGATCAATCACATGCAACTTATTGCTTCAACGACACAACACAGAAGCGTTTTTTGATCGCTTGATCACAGGAGATGAGAAATGGGTCCTGTATGATAACCCAAAACGCAAAAGGCAGTGGCTCTCTCCAAATGAAATCCCTCGGAGTACTGCTAAGCCAGGTTTACACCCCAAAAAAGCGCTTTTGTGTGTTTGGTGGAGTATTCGCGGCATTGTTCATTTTGAATTACTGAAACCTGGAGAAACTGTTACTGCAGACCTCTACAGCGAACAATTGCAGCGAGTCAATCAATCTTTAATTGAAAAGTGGCCAGCGATTGTCAACCGAAAAGGCGTCATTCTCCAACATGACAATGCAAGACCGCACTGCGCAAGGCGAACTCTAGAAAAAATTAATGAATTGGGGTGGGAGGTGCTGCCTCATCCACCATATTCGCCCGATGTTGCACCATCGGATTTCCACTTATTCCGAGCGCTGCAACACTTTTTAAGTGGCAAAACATTTGCAAATTTGGATGATATCCAAAATGCCATCTCTAGATATTTTGCCGAAAAACCAATTAATTTTTATCGATCAGGGATTGAAAATTTACTCACTAGATGGCAAAAGGTTATTGACAATGATGGGGAATACATCATTGATTAAAAATAAAGACTCGTTAAAAATGTATGTGTTTGTATTTAGCGTAAGAAAACGACATTACTTTCCGGTCCCCCTAATACTAACTTTTAAAGGTTCTTACTTGTTTTGCTGATTTGTCACGAATTTCGCAGCGTTTGAATGAGTTTATAAATATAGATTTTCATGGGTTCCTCGAAACGATACACGAACCGCGAGTTGAACCAATGATGTAACTTCTACTTCTCTATAACTAGACCTTTAACCCGAAGACTTAATTTTTTTATGTTTATCGATCGATGGGATTGATTTGTGGTATGTTGGAACTGTTTTAAATTTCAAGTTAGTTTATATTATTAAATCTTCTTGAGATGTCATCAATCTTGAAGTATTCCTGTACGTTTAAGTTATCTTGAATAATCCAATAAGCTGACCATAGCGTAGACGCAACTTCGCTCCAATCAGCCGATTGGATAATTCACGAAAACATATTGAAGGTCTTCGTAGATAAGATTATAAATTGTTTAGGTTTACGGTGTTCAATAGATCGCATTTCAACAACCTAAATGTAGTATTTGTCCTTGAAACCATCAGTTATGAGGTATCGTTGCTTTTTTAGTATTTTTTTAAGCGAAATATAAATAAAAATAGTATGAATATAATAATAAATATTAATTAGTCATGAACTAAATTGTAAAAAAAGTTAACTTAACTAAACAAATTAATGAAATAAGATAACTAAGAACTTTCTTCACTACCCCCTTTACTTTTCTTGTCAACTGCTGATTTGGGAGTTTCTTCACGGTTCCTAAGTTCAGTGTTTAGAAATAACGTTACTAATTTTAGCGGTTAATGAACTGTCAGCCGTGATGCTACTGTTATACGCTTTTAAGAAAAACCTATAGTATTCTAAAGCCCAAGGCAGTAGACCCTTGATTAACAGGAGATATCAACTTCCTTCATCGGATTGATGTAGCTGTTGCTTGTGACACTGTCCATTGGGGTCGTTGCTTAGTGGAAAGGCAAAGGTAAGATCGCGATACATCCATAACATATATACATATTGACAACCTGAATTATTTTTTATGATGAAATTGTTTTGAACTGAACGTCGAGTGGTGAAGTTTCGTTACCTCGAACACCCCAATAAGCCGAGCTTAGCGAGACTATAAAAGCTCCTTTAACAGCTGAACCCAGCAGATCAGATTATTCGCGATAAGAAATTAAGCGCCGTAGACGGAGAGCTACGGTGAACTACGGCGGCTACGAATTGATTTTGCTTCTCAGTTATTACCTTATATGACTTTAAGTATATTTCTCTTCTACTTAATCACAGCAATAATTATACTTGAATATCACGAACTGTTTACATATTAAATATATTCGATTTTTCATATATATGTTCAGGAATTAACGAAAATTTTGAATGTGAACTGTGCGTGTTTATTTGTTAATAAATAACTAGTTACATATTACTACTACTTATATATAGACTTCAATGAAAATTCTTAAGAACTCTGGTTCGGTTAAGCTTTAAAAAGAAACTCGCTACTTCAGCACCAGGAAAACTTAATTTCTATGTCAACATATATATTAATATAAAAATATATGTTTAATATAACTAAACGATTCTCATGCTCGTAAAGTGAAGAGCTTAGTGTTGTAGAGATGTGATGTTTGGAATTTTAATATTATGTAGACTTTCTCTGAATGCGGTTATGTATTTAACATACCTCTATGGATATATATAGAGCTTTAAGTTAGGACTTACGATGTTTTTTTTATCAATCAGAAGGTTATTAGTATACTGTCTAAAATACACGTACGCAAGATAAGTTGGCAATTAGACCATGGAGTAAATAGTTTTTATTAAGTTATATTTAAGTTTATTGAAAGCTTTTGTAGTTAAAATTATAACTTATGTTACACGGAATGAAAATTTTCATTCATATGTTTACTAATTGTTAGTAATTTTCATTGCATAACCGTAAACATATATCGTTAATTACTGTAGATAATATCATATATTTTCATACATATAAATAATTAGGATGTGAAGTAAATCTGTTTCCCTAGATGAAAGTAATGTGAAGATTTTCTTTAGTAATTTTAAATTCTATATGATTTGGATATAAGATTGTTTAGTTCGTGATACAAACGTTGGAAAAACAAGAATAACATATAGATATTTGATTAATGACATCGAAAACTACGTCTCCAAGTACTTAGTTGACTATACATTTAATTGGTACCCTCCGATATTCGGATTCCAGTTTGGCAACACAGATAGGTCATAACACAGCCTTGGCTCTATATATAGCACAGAGTATAATTTACTTTCTAACGCAGACTAGGAAATGTCATGAATGTCGTGTTAGTTAATTTTTTTTTTTTAAACTTGAAAATAAAATGAAACCACTCAGTGTTATGTATAGAATTTAATGGATATATATATTTAATATATCATCATTTTATATAAGTATGTTGATGTGAAAGATGTAGTGTGTGACAAAATGTTTTGTGAATAGTTTCACAACATCAATTTATTAATAATACTATAGAAATACTTACTTTTTATACTTTTAATGGACAGTCATCCTTCAGCATACATATTCTATCCATTATAGTGGTTTTTTGTTGTTCCGGCGGATAAGACGACGGCAGTGACAGGCAAATTTGTTCATATTTCATTGCAGCTTCACTGAAAAATTGGACGCGATTTAGGATACCAATATCATATTATACAGTAATAAAGTAATTCATTTAATTTACGTACATGGAGAATAAATACTACATGGACGTGAGGCGCTATGTGAATCGTTAATAATCCTTAATACTCCTCTCATTCAACATTTTAATTCAATCTGAAAATAGGTAATAATGGATCAAGGAAGATTTTTAAATACTTCTAAAACAAACGTGTTGATTATGTAATTAAAACTTACTTCCAATTTCGATTCTCTTGTTGTATGGTTATATAAGTTTTACCCTTCCATCTTTGTGTAGGGCCAGAATACTTATTCTCTTGAAGACTCCACCTTAGCGAACAAATTTGATGGCATCCACATCGTACATTTTGCTGACAAAAAAGGTCTCATTCTTGAAACCGTCGAACTCCAAAGAACTTTTGGCCACCTTCTACGACAGGCAGGTAATACCGTAGCCCCAAGCTTTACAGCCCGGTGCTAGTGCGCTGATAAGCCGTGATCGATACCACGGTGCTGGTGTCTTCGATCTTTAATGACATCTATCTGGTCCTGATTCCGATGTACTATAAACGTAAATGGTTTAAAGTAACATGATTAACTAATGCAATGGAATTTTTTAACTACAATCATAATGCTCCGGTCACACGCTTGGTAAGCGTATACTGTGCAGGGTACCGATTTCCGCTACCTGTAATGTATCCGTTGTATACGTGACACCTGTAATATTTGCGTAAAAGCTACCTCGGATGCTCGTAAACAACGAGCTTAGCCGAGTTATTCTTATCAAAAGCTGAACCCGGTTATTACGAGCATTCGCGATAGCTTTATACGTTCATCCTGGTAACTCTTCGAATTCACTTTGTTATTCCGATGATGAGATTTCGTTAACCTCGAATTTTCCGATAAGTCGAGCTTAGCAATATATCGCTACGGAACACCATAACTCGATAAATCGGAAAATCCGCTGAAACGAATCGACGTTGAAATGTAAATAACGGGCATCTTTTCTCATTTTTTTTTATCTTCCTTGTTACGATAAGATCTTGAGATTGTACTTGTGCCAATGATAATATTTGATTATAATGTTATTGCTGAAAAATATATTTTTTTTTATTATTAATTATTAACACGTATCCACGCCATTAATCACATGTTCGTGAAATGGAACTTCACAATTTAAGAATTACTTAGCCATAATAGAAAGTTAAAACCTAACAGTTACCACTACAGGTTATGAAGAAATAAATATATATTGTTTTATGAAAACTCCATATGTCATCACCACCATGTCATCCCATTAAGGGCCTGCACGACAGGTTCAAGGCCACCAGCAACCGACAATTCTCTGCCATGTTCACCTGCTCGTCGATCATCAGCTCCCTGATCCGCGGGGTAATGTTAGTGACCTTTATTCCTATAAAGATCTCTTCTATTTTGATTGACTGAAACATGGGAACAATTTTAAAGCGTATGTCTAAAATTAAACATACAGTATATAATATAATATGTTTTAAACACTAATAAAAAAGAGTAACGTACCTTAAGTTTCAATACATCATCATAATAAGGTATATAAATCACGCAAAAGATATAAATCATTGAAGCAGCACAATTTCCGCGTCATCATCTTCATTTGTGTTGAACTGTCCATCTGGTTTAACAGTCTTCTATTCATCAATGTTAGTCGTGTGTGATCGAAATTGGAGCCGCTCGATCACTGTACCTGTAGTACAATAAACGCTAAGTCAGATTTCTACTATAAGTGATGCGAAATATTCGCCAAGCACTCGTATTTATCCTGCAATGAATCTATACTAGGAGAAGAAGAATTAAGAAAACGCTAACATGCTGCAGAGGATAATTTCATGTATTCCAGGTCTTTACCAGAGAAACAAAAGCAGACGACGGTCTTCGGTCTTCACTTATGAGAGACGAAATAATTAATGATGACTATTTAGGAAAATAGAATTAGATTAAATAGTGATGGCAAATGAATTGTACGCAAAGGGCCTTGACTACAACACGCAATGGAACGATTAAAAAAAACTATACTAAAGATCGTAAATAAAGTTCAATAGTACATAATCGTAACTACACAAGTAATGATATACAATATTCACGTAAAGTATGACAAAATTTGTGGAATTTCACAAGGATATTGCAGTAGCCATCATTGTCATGTAAGCTATCGCAGAAGCGCGTAAATGTTGAGCATAAATAAACATATGACCGTAAATAGCCGAGTTCGGTAAATTTGTGGTTTCGCGACAGCTAGGCTCTTGTGCTCCTCTTCAAGTTTGTTTCTCTGGAAGACTATTCCCGTTTTACACGTAGACGCGCGTTGACATATTGGTTACGTCGAATCTTCCGATAAGACGAGCTTAGCTAAACTATAAAGATAGCACATCCAAATGCTGAGCTCGACGAATCGAAAAATACGCCGAAACCAATCGGGACGGTCGCGTGCTAAGATAATGAACTGCCTTTCCTGTCGTCAATTTTGATGAACAATTCACGGAGACCAATCCACGACGAAACATTACTTAAATAACAAAAATAGTTTATATGGAAAGAGTATTTTGGATTGTCTTCAAAAAGCTAATCTTACTACTTAATGTGTATATAAAATAAAAATATAAAGCAAATAATATTACTAAGCATTTCACTATCCACTGTTTTTCTTCCTTCTTCATCCAGCGATGTATAAGCAACTACAGAACATCATAAGTACCGAATTTAGCTGAACCGATTAAAGTCCTTATCGCGCAAAATTCGGTAAATCGGACGTTCCGAAATCCTTTCTTTTTTCTTGTTGTTTTGATGTTTGTATCAGCAATCTTCTGTCTTCTTTGATCGGTGATTAACTGGTTTATTCGAAACATCCGATGTACCGAATTTAGCAAAGCTAAACCAGCATTGAAAGCTAATTCCGATAAATTGGATGTCCCGCGTAAACCATTACCATCACCTAAACTGTAAACCTTTGGTATTAATACCATCTCTATTGTATTAAGCCCATTAGTATTTCAATTACAGCTTAAAAAACATGTGGCAAATTTAACACAAATGTATCATTAAAGAGTATGAAGCGATAAACAATTTAGTATTGATTTGTAACGGATAACGCGAGATGTTTGTTGAGATGCCATCATCATCATCACCCGATAGAAGTCCACTGCTGGACATAGGCTTTCCCCAAAGGTCATCACATTTGTAGGGCGTCCATATAGAGGATTCGAGCGATTACCCACCACGTTAGCTCAATGCGGGTTTATGGGAGCCAGAGCCTCGTCTGTTGATTAGCAGGTTGCATCACAAGCAGATGAGGTTTGCTTGGGTCCTTTGAGTTGTTGTACGGGATCCCATACACCCCTGTTGAGATGTAAAATATCTAAATCTAGATTCATGCAGCAGTTAAGAAAGCTTATGTTTTTATTTACACTAAGATAAAGCAGAGGCAAGCTACCTTGGTATTCTTGTAAGAAGCCAAGACTTCCTTTGAGTACTTTTAGATGTGAGAAATATACCTAATTTGTCTAATCAACAGCCCGATCTAATAAAATAATTCAAACACATAGAAGTAACAATAGAAGCAAGAGTATGTCAGAAATATAATTAAATAAGCTTCGTTATCTTCGGCCTCATTGTCACTTATTACCGCGTGATATTGATGTGAAGTTACTGCTCGTAGTAAATAAAAATAACTGCTTCAGCGATTACATACAAACATATATGAAGTTGTTGTACCGGCGAGGAAAATTATTCACGCCAAAGATAATCATAATGAAGTCATTAAGTCCATTTTGCAAGTTAACCGTCCGCAACATAAACCTCTTTTTTCTTCCCTAAAATATTATATCTGTAATTATATCGAATTACGTATTTCAACAAGCAAAGCGTGTAACGAGTGAGTACCTCATATTCCCATAAATTTGTTGTAACAAAATTACTAAGAGAAAACGTTGAATGAAATCCAAAGCCAAATTATATGATAACGATCATAACGACGGTTTACTTTGTTACAATTGATCACTTAGTTAAGTGTATGCAATGTGCTACGATAATCGTATGAAAAACTATCAACAGACAAATCTGTACAAATTTTGATTTGGTATACGATAATTTAAATAATAACTTATGAAATATTATTGCCGAATATTGCTGCAAATGTATCGCCATTGTATCTTCCGTCTTGTGTTGGAGTGTTAGTAAACTCGAAACGTCTAAAATACCGAATTTAGCTCAGCAATATTTTGTAACTGCTCTATCCAGTAGATCAGACGTCCCGCGGATACTCTAATTTACCTCGCTACCTTATCCGTTACCATTATTTACAACTGAATACACTAATACTAATAATAATCTTGAGAATTTAACATTGTCGCAAAATAGGAATCCCATGAATAATCTTATAAAATTGCGTAATGGAAAGAAAATTGTAATTTTAAGTCATTAGACATTAATTTGGATAATCATCATTTCGTAATTAACCCTGATGGTAAGCGATAAGCCTGCCCTTGTTACCCTTAGCGTAGAGCTAGTTAGGATGACATACCACCACATTGTTCTCGTCGCCTTGAGACGTAGGATATTTAGTCTCGTTACCTAAGTAATTACACTAGCAACACCTTTCAAAACCGAAAGCCGCAATGCTTGCACGCTACTGTATGGCCCCAGAAATAGGCTTGGTGGCAGAACCTAACTGGACAGTCTTCGGCAAAAGAGACCTACCCCCAATATAATTTTTTTTTTTTTTTTTTATATTGTCACACCTTTTTCCCAGTAGGGGTAGGCAGAGGTGAATAAACCACCCACGTTTCGCCAGATGTGGTCAGATTAGGTCCCATGTAACAGGGGGCGAGCCTGTTGCCACTTTATTGGGACCACCACACACACACACACAAAGATGATATCAGTGTGCGGGTTTCCCTTTCAACCACGATGTTTTCCTTCACCGTTTTAGTATCTCGCTGTTGTAACTAAAGTTCACAAATGTACATAACTTAAATATTAAGTCATTGGTACATGCCGAGGTTTGAACCCGCGACCTTCGGAATGAAAGCCGCACGCTCTAACCATTAGGCCAGCGAGCTACTTATACCCAATATAATTCATACACTAATATTAAAACTTGTTACTCTGAGATACCTCCTATATAAGTGTCGTGAGAATGAAATAACTAAACTATATATACGAAAGCTTCATATAAAAGTATAGAGCAAATTAAAAAAAATATATAAAACAGTATTAATGAATTATTATACATAAAGGATCTAGCATGGACATCTGCAGCCAATTTTACAAGTCTAATGTTAGGAATGCGAAAAATCGTTATGATGATGGTTTGTTTGAACTATGAGTGAATGTTAATCAAAGTGCATGATTTGTGACATATTCTTTAATGTTCATGAAAAAAAAAGAACAATGCCATGAATAATAATTTGATTGGGTAGTAGTAAGCAACGTTAAAAACGTAGAATGCGAGTGCAGCATGTAGTAAACTCCGAATCTTTCGTTATCATAAACCTACCTAACCCATATAACCTAGAAGAAGATTAAAGTTTACTGTACAGTAATGTTAAAACCTATCGTGTCCTGTATGTCCTAATTATGCTGATCTAACGGCAGTTGTGAAATGATGAACTCCATTAGCATATAGCTGTAACTTCGCTAAGCTAGATTGACTTATAAAATTATAATTGGGATTACTTCTTTTAAGACGTTATGAGCAAACAAATAGTGTACTTCGTGATAACGATCATAACTATATATAGTCGCTAAAGTTTATAAAATTGTGTTTTACATACATAAATAAATAATTTGGATATTTAAGTTCAACTTAGCTAATACAGTAATACCCCGCTTAGCGCACCCCGTTACGCGCGGTTTCACTATAACGCGAATTTCAAATTTCGCGCTCAAATGCCTCGCATTACGCGAAAGAGTGCGTATAAACATAATGTAGTCATTAACTTCTCTACGGTCGCGGGATCTCCGCTTTCTCTGAATATTCTCTTTGAAGAATTGGGAATTCCCTGTCCTTCGACTTTGTTCTATGGGGATTTCCTCGTTCGTTTCGTGTGATACATACATAATTTAACCCTACGTTAAAAATGCCGCCTGTAAAGAAAAAAGAGCGTAAAAGCGTCACTTTGGAATTGAAGATGAAAGTGTTAAGAAGAATGGAAAATGGAAGCAAAGCATCCATTGTTGGGAAAGATTTTGGACTCTCAGAATCGACTGTGAGAACGATTTATAAAAATCGGGATAAAATTAAAATCTCCAGAGAAAGTTCAACACATATAAGTGCAACAACACTTTCTCTAGAAATCTATCTATCTTAGAAAGAATGGAGAAATTACCGTAAGTCTGGATCGATGATTTGAATAAGAAGAAAACACCACTAAGTCAAGATCTCATATGCACAAAAGTAAAATCTTTGTATGAGATGCTGAAAACAAAAGAAGGAGAATGGAGTGCCACTCCGACCTTTGCTGCCAGCAGAGACTGGTTCCATCAGTTCAAACAGCGGTCTAATCTTCACAATATCCACATAACAGGCGAGGCGGCCAGCGCGGACATTCAAACTGCAGCTGAGTCTCCAGACAAGTTTCAAGAATTCGTTAGACGAGAGAAAATTCCTGCTTGTCTCATCTTCAATGTTGATGAGACCGCACTTTACTGGAAAAAAATGCCCTCTCGAACATTCATTTCTAAGGAAGAACGTCAAGCCAGTGGTTTCAAAGCTGCGAAAGATCGACTAACACTTCTGCTGGGCGGTAATGCCACTGATGATTTCAAACTGAAACCTTCACTAGTGTACCATTCAGAACCACCCCGTGCAATGCGAGGCACATACAAGACAAGTCTACCAGTTGTGTGGCGATCAAACAGAAAGGCGTGGGTTACACGGGAAATTTTTCAAGAATGGTATTCTAATAGTTTTTGCCCATCAGTCAAATCATACTTTGACAGAAATGGACTTGAACCTAAAGTTATATTACTCTTAGACAATGCACCAGGATATCCAACCTCACCTGATACGCCCAGAGACGTAAAAGTGTACGTAAAGTTCCTTCCACCAAACACTACGTCAATATTACAACCTATGGGCCGGGGAGCAATAGCAAACCGCACTTTTAGCCAACTAATTCATCAAACTTTCGGGGAAGGAAGACGGTCTATGCGAGAGTGGTGGAAGTCATATAACATTATGAAGTCTATTCCCAACATAGAAGAGGCTTGGAAGGAAGTTAAAATGACTTGCATGAATGGGGTGTGGCGTAATCTTTGGCCAGATGTAGTGGAAGCACCTAGAAGAATTGTCCAGATACAGAGACAAGTGCTTGAAGACATTGCTGCAATTATTGAGGGGTCTGAACTTGAAGATGTGACGGTAGAAGATCTCGTAGAGCTTGTAGCAACGCACGACGATCCTATCAGCAATGAAGTTCTGATCGAGTTACAGAATAATCCTATCTATGATGAGGAAGAACAAGTAGAAGAGAAAGTTTTATCTTCAGGGGAAATTCAAAATGCATTTTCAAAAATTTATTCAGGTTTGGACATATTGCAGAGTATAGACAATGATGATGGCCGTGCCTTGACCGTGTGTCTAACAAAAACAGTGTTGGGTGTTATGAACGTATTTCACAAGAACGCTACCCAAAACACAATAGATGTATTATTCCGTAAAATATAAGAGTATGTATTGCATAAAGTGTTCTTTGAATGATTGATTAAAATGATTTGTATTTTTTTGTATTAAATTTTGACTATGTTTAATCATAAACCTCGATATACGCGAATTTCAGTTAACGCGATTTTTTTCGGAACGTATCCCTCGCGTAAAGCGGGGCATTACTGTATAATACCGCACGTTTTAGCTATTTAAAGATACATGAAAACTGTTAATATTACTATTATTTATATTACTAGTATATCATCAAATTTACTATGATTTGTAATAAAATCATAAATAAGGCAAATAGCTTTGAATATATGATATGGCAAATTATTCTTTTATAATCAGAGCAAACGTTTCAAGTTTTACTCGGTTGGTTGCGATACGTGGTTATACGAAATAGTAATCGTTTCTTCTGTTTTCTTTTGATACTTCCGGTTTCCTCATCTTCACCACGATGCGACAGTATACTCGACACGATTGACTCGGCGAATTTGGCCTTTATGACAAACGCTTCATTCACTGAGTCATACGCACCGCGCACACTTTATTTCACTCCGAATCACAATACATTCACGATTATTTTACTAATTGGACATTCAACAATAAACTAGTATCGAATTATTATTAAATATTTATACATATTTTTATTTAGTACTTTATCTTAACAAATATTAATATACAAGCTCAAACAGAAACCTATTAAAGTAACATCAAGCAAACAGCGAACTATATATTTTTCAATATATAGATATTTATAATACCAATAAAATTTCCTAAGAGTTTATACTATTATGAAAAAAAAATACTCATCTGAATTATGCCAGGGATGTATTTTTGTTACAATAATAACTTTGAACTCGTATCACATAAAAAAGGTTATATATATATAGAGATGATAAGCTACTGGTTTCGTTCAAACTACAAACATCAAAAGTGTTTTGGATTCAAGTACATCTTTAAGTATTAAAAAATATATTTTACTAACTTTTACCTAATCTAGCAAACTTATTTTAATTGCTAGGTTTAAGTTAACAAAATTACCCTATATTTTGTAAAAATTAACTAAGAATCTAATTGCAAACCGTGGGAATGAACATAAGTTACTCTCGTTGATCAAATAGCAAAATTGTGGATTTTTTTTTAATTATTAGTGCGGAGAAAAAAATAATCTGTGTAGGTTTTACTTTCTTTTATTCAAGGGGACGACTATACCCGCGGGGTGTACACTTGGTGGGTGACACACCTAACCTTAAGAACATGGGGCTAGTAAGGATAGTACTAACTGTACCATACTGCGCTCACCTTGACTAACCTGTTGACTAATTACACTAGTAATTACGCTATGTAAGTGTTGAAAAGGGTGTTGTCAAAGGGTGGTGTGATTGATTATATTTAACTCTTAAATAGAATTATTATAAGAGGCACTCAGTCGTTAACACGCTTTCAAGTTGTATACATAGAACGCACCTAGAAGTAATGATAACATATATTTAAGTTACACAAACATTTACACATAATTTTGCTTAGACACACAATATTTATCTTTAACTATGAGAATGTCTGTTAATACGTTTTCTATGTAAATTTCCATCATATATGTACCGACGTAGACGCAGTGTTGGGACTGATCGATGTGGAGATCTTTAGTAAAGTCCTATGTCCAGTAGTGGACGTCTATCGACTGATGATGAAGCTTCCTCAGAACTGAATCCGATCATATTCAAAGTAAAGGATTTAATTAAATGTAGCCGACTTTACGCATAATTCAAACGGTAAAAAGCACTAGTGTTAGGTCTCTATTACCGGAGACCGTCTAGGTAAGTACAACGGCGGCTCCTATTGCACCCGACGAACCGTACCGAGCAAACATTAATGTAATCCGATTCGAATGGCGCTATAGATAGTAAAATTGTCGTAGTTACGAAACTTAATATCATAATTCTTGCATTGTCTATCATTCTAACTATTGCGACATGACCAGGCGTGTTCCGGTCAGTGAAACGACTCTCTTGTCTCGTTGCAACATCGAACAAAGACGCCATCCCGTTGTAATTTATAAACGATAGTAGAGGTTAAAGAAGAGGCTATTTTATAATATACATATAATAGCTATTGGCTATTGTATGTGTTCTTTGATATCAAATGAGCTTTTTCGTTGAGATACGCCGGGTATACGAGGACATCAGTAAAACCGCGGCTAGTAGCTTGGCGAAGGTCACACCAGCGAGTGTGTTTAAGCCAATGATCGTACTAAAGTGTATTTCAATATATGTGAATCTTGATAATAGAAAATTTTAAATTACATCAATAGCGGAGAAACAAAATGAAAATATTCAAACTTATATTCGTACGCAGTAATAAGAAACTTTGTAAAGTAAATATTGAATATCGACGTGGACATGAGAGGATATAGATGAAAGCGTATGCCTACTGGGACAGCTGGTAATTAAATATAGGTCATCCCTCGTTTCCCATCTCTCACCCTGACTTGGCATGTTGATGGAGTAATTGGAATGCACGGAAAGCTTTTCAATCCGATTTAAAGGTTCGTTTTGAAAAAGAGGAAACTTGAAGAGTTACAATTAACGAAGTTTATGTAATCACGACAATAGAAAAAGCTTGTTTACGTTTTTAGGTAATTCATTAATTTTTTTTATTAAAAATTTTCTTTTAGTATTAACATTTTGCGACTCTCGAATTTTTTTCGTCTCCTCCACACATAGCTTTAAGTCTTCAATTTAATATCTTTCGATAAAGAATAATATTAATTTTACTATCAATTCTTACCTATTGTAAATACTATTCAATAGGTAAGCTGTTAAAGCTGTTATTTAATTTATACATCATCAGCCGATAGACGTCCAATGCTGGATATAGGCCTCCCTCAAAGATCTCCACATCGATCGGTCCTGCGCTTTGCCAACGTCAGCATGAGCTCCGGTACCACCGAGCACTAGGAGCCGTCGCTATCGTTCATATAGGGAGATTTGACCAATTTCTCACCACGCCGGCCGAATGCGTGTTAATGGGAGCCAAAGCTTTTTTTTTTATTAGCAGGGTGCAACACGAGCAGGTGAGGTTGGCTTGGGTTTATAGGAGAGACAATAACTATAAATAATTCTCTACGAGCACTACTGATGGGCGATGACGATGACATCTTAACTCGAAACGTGCACTACATTCATTAATGGTATAACACTATGGATATAATATCATTAAAAATAATTATACATTCTGTAGGGTATAGTTTTTTTTTTTACTTGATAGTTACATAGTTTAGAGTGGTTTGTTCATCAACTGCAGAACTGCGGCGCACTCATTCCTTTACCTTAAAAAGATATGTTCATATTACCTTTTCTACTAAAGAATACGAACATATATTTTTATTTTTTTACCTCCATAAACATTACAATTGTAAAATACTGTGGTTGGCGCGCTTCGTCCGTGACGTCACCGTATGCAATAACAACGACAGTCTTCCTTATATGGAAATGCTCATTTTGAGTATTGTATTGTTTATATATGCAAAAATACGTTCAGAAATGCACCCACTTGAATTGTAGGACTTAATTTCTTTAGTTTAATCAATATTGTGCTTACGTTTAATATCAAAACAATATCATAAAAAATGATTAGTTAAACTAGCCTTGAGATAGCATACAGTGACGTCATGTTTCCTTCCGCGCATTCGCATTAGCATAGCGTTTTAAGAATGCACATATAAATTATAGTTTTTTTTTTTACATTTTTTTTAAGTATTTATGTAGGTGTATTCCTATAGAAATAAAGTTATAAAGAAAATATTTCATCTGTTCCCCGATGTATCAGCTAATAAATAACAATGAGAAATTCAATGCATCTATATAGCCTATGCTTCAACTTATCACCAGATGGCGCTGAAACAAATACACTGTTACCGTTCACCCGATCTGTATGAAAATTGATATAAATCGATCATCAAGCATGGAAAATATGCAAACGTTTAAGTATATAGCGTATACTGGTAGAACGACCTCTGAGAGCTAGATATATGCAAGAATGTGATATCGATAAAATTTTAATATGCAATATAAAACAAATACATGCCTGCGAACTGCGAACGCCTTGCTTTTTCATTTCCGTGCCACCCGGCCACTCTTGCATACTAAAAGAAAAAAAAAAAGATAAAGGACCCGCACACCGAACTTGTAATACATAATAGAGATATACCACCACGTGAAGCCAACTAGCACAAGCAGTACAAACCAGTGATATTTAAATTACGATAAAACTAAACACATTATAAAAAAAAAAAAAATAGTAATTAAAAATATTCATAAGCATTTCAACGTTAAGTTTTATTTCAATTAACACAACACTGTTACGTAGATTTAATTTAGAACCTATATCATATGCATATTTAAGTACTTTTTAGTGCAATCGCTGTTTAAACAACGATAAATATGATCAATTCGTTATGTAATTACAGTCGAAGCGTGATTAGTACGCGGATAATAATTTATTACATTAAGTACTTACTTTCGATATAAAATATTTAAATCCATGAATTATAGGAATATTAAAAAACACTGTCTTGTTACGTAAAAGGTAATATTCCCTTGTTAACGGCAGTAACGTGAAACAACTGGAATGGTACAATGTTGTCTAACGTTTCCCGTTTACGCAACCACGTTTTTTTGCTTCACAAGCATTTCTCTATTATCGTACCTGAACCAGCTAGCTAGTGTATTAGTAGTTGATTCACCTATACATACATAGCTCATATATTATTATATTTAGCAATCTTTCAAGAATGCACGCTAACATTTTATAATCTATTCCATAGCTGACAACTTACCCTACTTATATCCGAAACATGGTCATGGGTTCATTATTATATAAAAGTCCACGATAGCAAAGTCCGTTGTCTACGAATTCTGGTTAGTGGAGGGCATATATAGATTTATTGTAACGTATATATATGCTATGACGTCACACATCAAGTCAAATCCTAATATTGCACAAGCCAGTTGCCTGTGAATTTTTCAGACTCTATTACTAACTACAAACAACTACTGATTTCTTTTTTGTAATGGAATTTTCTCTATATTACAATATAATTATTATTCCCTATTTACATTTGCTTAAAGATATTCACTTTACAATTTTTTTTATTCCAAGCAAAGAGACCAGCGAGACGTTCACTTGATCGTTATACGATGCCTATAACTATGTGGCGCTAGTTAGGATGTTCTACACAGCACCACATTGCGCTCGTCGCCTTGAGACATGCGAGGTCACGTCACCCCAGTAATTTCACTAGCTACAGCGCCCACCAAACCGGAACACGGTAATGTTTGCGCAGTACCGTTAGTCGATGGATATAGCTGCTGTTGTGATACTTTCCTAGATGATTTTCGGCAACAGAGACCCACCAACAGTGCCTGCCTACCAAGTAATATATATTTGCTCAAAGGAAACTCAAGCAGTACCTCAACCAGCCAAACATTCAGTTACAATTTCTTTAATTAACATCTATGTTTACAGTAATTAGTAATTATTGATCATAAAACAACAACAACAAAAACCTATTAAGGTAGCAATTAGAATAACCATAGGTCTCAGAAATATAGAATTCTCAAGGTCTTTTGTATAATAAGAATTTAGTATAGTTCTAAGGATAGTTAACAAATTTAATATGATAAATTAGAACGCGACATACAATAATTTAACATTATTCTCTATTAATAAATTTTAAGTTAAACTATTTTAAACATAGTGCCTTAATAATAAGACGAGAAGATATAACGTCAAAATGTATTCAATAGGTTTAACACTATTGAAATTTGTCTAACCACAATTATGTTTTACAATACGAAAAGAAATACCTTAAATTTATGTCTTTTATAAAAGAAAACGAGTTTGCTTTTAGGCATATATGGATCGTTAATATTCAAGAAATAAATATCTGTAATTTATAAAATACTGAAAGATGTAAAAAAAAACATCTCCTTGACCAGTTTCATAGATATATGGGCCTTGACTTGTGAAAGCAGTCCCAAATCCCAACAATGGCAGCATTAATAGGGTTGTTATTGTTATGTATTATAAAAATATCACGTAACCGTCACATTGATGTTTACAGAAACTAATAAAACAACACGAACAGGTAAATAATAATAAAAAAAATAAATACTCAATACAGTAGTTTATTTGAAAGTTTAACAAAAATAAATACTAAACGGACGGTTAAAATTCAAATTGGGCACACGTGGCCGACACAGATATAGGCAAAATCAATATGACACGACATCAATATACACATCGACGTTGGCAACACAGATACAGCAACAATACAGTTAGCGTACACGGCGTGCAGTCCGTGCACCTTGCGTATCGCAGCTCGGGAAGTATAAAACAATGATCTAAAACAATTATTTATATACAAACAATAAATAACTACGGCATAACAAAAAAAGCTTGATGCTTATTGAGGTTCATGCAGTAAAATCAGAAAAAAAAAATATACGTAACCGCTACAAGAAACTTATTACAATTATATAAAGAAAACAATCTGAAAGCTGAGCGTAAAAAGATAAAAAAAAAAAATATTAAAGACATCAAAACACTTATCTTACGACTACATGCGTGGGATTTTGATCTATAATCCGTTAAATAGTTAAAATAACACTTAAAATAAAATAACTATGGTCAATAAATCTATACTTTACAGATTTTATAGCGTTTATTTTAATTAGTGGGAGGGAATCTATTGCGGGGGCCTGCTAGGTAATTACTACCGTAGCTCCTATTACCACCGCCGATCAATCGCACTGTAGCTGGTGAAATTACTGGGGTAATGAAGCAACATCATACGTATCAATTCGACAAATGTCGTGCCGTGTACATCACCCCAACAAGCGTCACGTTATGGACAGGCTACATTTACCTACCATGGGGTGGACATCCTGTTCTTCGCACTGCTACGTTGAATAAAATAAACTTATCTCGACGTTTCGATCGCTCCGCGACAGTCATATGTCGGTCAATGTGAAACGTAGGCAATAATAAAAGTTTAAAATAAACGCGATAAAATCTTAACCTTTGTTTTACTAAGTTTAAATCAAGAGACACAAAAATAAAAATTAAATCTGCAGATAGTTTGACAGTTGTAAAAAGAGGACTCACAATGCGTACGATCAATAAGATTAACATTGAACATTCCGTAGCAATTTATCCAGAAAAGAAAATTGTACTTAAATATATAATTAGGGTTGATAATGGCGTCCGAGAAACTGTTGCGGGTCGTGCAGCCTTCTAGTTGCTTGGTAGACATCGCGCTCTTTGTCAGGATACTTGGTAGGAAGGTTCGGCGAGTGCAGGTTCACTTTTGCTGCATACCTGGAATGAATACTGGATTTACCGCGTTCTAAAAATAACAAACACTATCGGTGTAATGTTTCTAAATAGATACTACCGCAGCTCCTACTTCTGCAGCTAAACTATTGTTTATTGTGCAATCACTACTGTTTGTGCTAAGTGTATCTGAACGCTGAGCTTACCTTATACCGGCGATATCTATCTCGTAGTGGCCACTGAGTACGAAGTCGTTGGTGACCGGTTGAAGTACACCATCTTCGTTAAGGTTCTGAATGAATCCCAGGCAGACCTGTCATCAAAACTAATTATCTTACTCGAAATCAAAATTAACTTTATCAATTACTATACCACGTTACGAAAGATAAACATTACTATGGTAAGAGAAATTGTATGAAAAGGAAATTCCAGTTCCTTCTCTCACAAGTGTAATAAGAAATGAGAGGAGCTGACATATAGAGGATGATCTACACAATCCGTTCGAGATCCTTGAGATGTATAACATTAATTTTCGTTACACTAGTAATTTCACATATCTGCTACAAAGATTAACTTACCATGCAACAATATCAACAAAGTCATGGTAAGAGCTAGAAAATTCATTACACTTACTAACTACTAACCTGCTTTTTAAAGGTGTATCCATAGCTAGTGGTTGTTGTCTGACCACAGTAATTGCCATCCCTGTATATCGGTTCGCCGCCCCATGACCAGAGGTCTAACTCGTGGTCGTGGTCAGTTAGCAGTAGCTGTACGTACTGTCGCATTATGCCCTCATCGCGTTGGCGCAACAATGCATCGCGACCAATGAATGGGACGCCTTTCTGTTGTAAAAAAAAAAGTTCGTGTAAATTATTGCGATCATCAATTAACGATATTTTAAAGTGGGGAGTGATGGCGAAATTTATTGGACTGGGCGCACTCGCGAATGAAGAAACTCAAAATGATGATCAAATAAGCAGAAACCACAGAAACGTTTATGTGGTAGGATATAAAAAAATGATAAACTTACATCGAACTTGACACGCCATGTCCTTCCGCATTCGAGTGGCGTTGTCATCGTATCGAGGTCCTGGCCCCAAAATGCGAAGAACTTTTCCACGCGCAACGCACGGGAGGCGTAGTAACCCACGTGGGTTATGCCGTACTTCTCCCCGACCGTCATCAATCTGTTGTATACGTGCAGAGCAAACTGCAGGCGAAAACTTATTTTTAACAAAATATGGTTTATGTAATCGTAAAATAAAACACAAGTTTTAAAAACAGTACTACAGGTGAGATTGGTATATCAATACCGGTCGTTTATGAAGGGTCTCCAGCAATGGACGTCAATTTAATTCACGATGGTTTCGTCACACCGAAACATCAAACTCTCTTGGAATAGAACCCTGAGGCCCCCTGACACACTGAGGTGTCGTGGCGTTAAGATGAGGTAATAAAGTATAATCGATGGATTCCAAGCATTAAATCACATGATCATAATCAGCCGATAGATCTGAGGTAGAGGGATCGGTCCAACGGTTTTATTAAGTCGCACCATCTAAAAAATAATGAAAGGCATTTAACCTTACCTCATTAGGAATATACAAAACGTAGCCTAACTCTCCAGTGTGCGTCAAATTCATCGCCCTGATGCCATTAGCCAGCCCCACATCCAGCTCTTTAAATGTAAAAAAGGGAAAATTCGATGGTGAAAGATCCGTGTCCGTCAGCTCTGACAGTAAGTTTCTAGTGAAAGGTCCCATTACGCAGATAGCCGTGTACATTGAGGTCACATCTGACAGCGTCACAGAACCGTTGCGGGGAAGGTGTCGCTTGAGCCATACTTTGCATCGTGTCTGTTGGATAGTGGGAGCGATCATCATGTAGCTGTAAATAACATTGGAATAATTTACTAATCAGAACTTCGAGTACAATAATGTACAGGACGTTCATCTGACGATGAGTCACGGATATCGTATACTCCACATTTCACGCATTATACTTACTGGTTATCACTAATCCTTGCCAAGCTGCAGTCGTTTTCGTATCCACCGCGCTCGTTCTGCATACCAGTGTGTATGATACTTCCGTTTGGAACGTCAACATTATTTGAGCAGAGGTACTGAAGCAAGTCAACCACCTCACGACCTTGCGACTATAACAAGGAGGATACAATGTACATACTAGGACTTTTTTAAGTAATCAATGCTTCCAAGTAAACTTGTTCCTATAGTTTTGTACAGCAGTGTTCATGTACGAACGAAAGACAGATGTCAATCAGGTGGATGTAGATGCCGGGCTGGTGGTAGGACTCTGTTTCCGGAGACTATTTAGGTAGGTACGACCGGAGTACTTATTTCTGCCGCCAAATATTAGTGTGCAAACATTTATGGATACCGGTTTAATTGAATTAACTACCAGTCTAAAAACAACCAACGTCATATAGTATTTCTGATGGTAAGCTCGCTCAGTGGCGCTAGTTCGGATAATATAAAGTGCAAAGTGTTAAGTGTCCTTACCACAGAGATTTCAATAACTACAACGCCTTCATACCGAAACACGGTAACGTTTGCACATTAGTGTTACGGCTTCAGAAGTAAGTGCAGCAGTAGTAGCTACATAAACAGTCACCTGCTACAGAAATCTTCCACCAGTACAATGTGAATGGCTTCAGATCTAACAGCTTGACAAGTCACCGCCACCAACCAGACACTTGTTGATTGATTATTATTAATTTAAAAAAAATTAATAAATTAATACATGTAGCAAAATTGTAACGAATCATAAAGTTCCTATAAGTGTACCCGCTGAAGTAAAAAAATGTACTTTACCTGGAGGTCGATTTTTGTAAAAGATGAGTAGTCAGAGAGACCAACAGCTTCCCTGCAGGCCCAGTACTCTCGTTGCACTGTCTCAAACCAATGCGGTTTACCAAAAGTTTTAGTGTAAGCAATCTTAAACGGCCGCGGTTTTTGTGACTCATCAGCTTCTTTATCTATAAATATTACTTTATTTAGTTTGACTGCTTGACTGTTTGAAATATAAAATTAATACTTTAAAACTGTAAGTAGCTGTTAGCTGCCCGGACCATATAAGAAGGCAGCGGTTATTACTTTACTGCTACCAAATGGTATGATGACTGAATTTCGGATTGACGGCCGCCGTAGCTGGTAAACAGTCTACGTTAAAAAGAGATAAAGGAAGCTTAACATCTTATGTTACAAGACGAGATGCAAAATGTGTTGTAGTTACGTGTAGTAGATGATGTGCATCTTAAGTAGCAATAAAAAATGCATTCGTATTGCTTCCTATCAGTTGAACACCTTGCTGTCTAGTTACATCGCTATATAAAAATAAAATGATTTTTCGAAGTATAATCTTACCTACTGGTTCGAACCAGGTAGGCCTTTCATAACCCATCACTTGTCCAAACACAGCGCCATTGTCCCGCAAAGTTGGATATATAGGTGAGAGACGAAGGTTGCGTCCCGTTTCAAATTCATAAAACGGATACGGTAGACCATAATGCACGCCTGTACAATGTAAAATTTAAGAATTAAATATTATATCCGAAGCATTCGATTGTTAAACATTTGATTGTATGAAGTATTATACCTGGTACTTCCTTTACTCGATCTCTGAGAAATCTCTTGTTGTTATGCAATCCGAGAAATCGGTTTATATCCAGTTCGTACATATCGTACTTTGTGTATCCGTCCACTATCTCATCCACTGTGGCTTCAGCGACACCACCAGCTGCTGAGATTCCGACCGTCTTCATACCAGCGGCGACATGATAGTTGAACATCTGTAGACGTTCAGCTAAATTAAATCTTGACCTACATCATCCATAACTTATCACGTCCTTGACCCTTCAAAGTAATGTTGCGCATGAGCCATTGAATTGATTACAGGCTTCCTATTGCAACCCCAGAATCCATCTTTTAGTTTATGGAAATTTCCTTAAAATATTTCGATTTCTATTCAGAAATTGATGACCGTTACAGTTAATCAATTGGATTGATTTAACTTTTTAAAATGTCTATGTAATTGAATGTCATATAAAAGTAAATCTTTATTCGTAGTCTTTAGAAAAAGAATATGCTCATAAATAGCGTTTGCTATTTGCAAAAAGGTTCAGGATTGGTGTAGGACGAACTATTGATTTATGTGTAGGAGGCGTCCTCGGCTGCGCGCGGTCACGTTACGCAAGCAACGCCATCTACAGCAGCATCCTAACTCTTATTTTAACGTTATTCTTGCACACGACAATTTTTTTACGTGTTAAATATAGATACAAACGTAATATAGTTTAACATGTATAACGTCGTAATAAATAATAAAAGACATTGATGATTAAGATCGTAGATGTTTCGAAGGACGTAAGTGGTATCGGACCGATCGACTGACTGATCGTGATTGATCATAAATCGATATGAAATAATTCTCTTAATTGTTACTCTTTATCTTATACAATAATATACCGACGCTGATGGAAATGTCTAAAATATAGAACTGTTGTTTCAACGCCTTTATTATTTACGTTGCAAATAATATTTTCTATTAGAAATATTTAGTGAAAAAAAATTATTAATGAAAGCCTCTGCCGAATCGCTCAGGGTAGAGGATGCCTTGGAAATACTCCAACTCTCACATGGTGAAATTTATTAATGATTTTTTTTTTATTTCATGGCCATTTTCTAATGTTCCAATAATTTTCAAAAACGATTGCTTCCGTGCTGCATTAGCTGGGCGCTTGCATAATAACACCGAGTTTCAAGTTCGATTCCGTGGCGATGTGTTATTGAGTCTGGTTGATGGTATCCGTCTCTTTGAACCCGCCAGCCTTGCTATCATTCAAATATTGTAAATCAGCAGTCATATAAGCAAGACCGTGTTTCGGCTGCCAACATATGTGAGCCAGCATCCTTCATTACCTACAGCACCATGTGATTTAACTAAATAAATAATCTCGTTAAATTGAGATAATATTTAAAAAAGTTTTAAAATAATTATCGCCATAGTTTAAAATTAATTAATTAATTTAGCTAGTTAGTAATAAACATTACAATAAAGTAAAGAAACTTGAAGAGTAAATGTCCGGAGGCTGTAACTGAGGACATGACAATTGTTTGAGAGCCTCAGACCGACGAGCACGGCGCCATTTTGTTACCGAAATCAATATCCGCTTCGGCTCCAGGGGTGAGTAGGAATGGGGAGGGGGAAGGGCGCACTACATACTTTGTGGTTCCTTTAATGTTTTTTAATATATCATAATTATTGAAAAATCGATGAAATATAAATCTTGACATGATGCTTTACCTATGAAGTTTAGCAATTGCGTTTCTTTTTTCATAAATTCGAAAAAAAAAAAAATACGGTTTTGATTAAGACGTACTGCACTTACCTCAATAGCTTCTCCAACTATCCACTTGCAGTCTGGGGAGAACGCCTCGAGACCGTTGCACAGCTTGTGTAGCACAGCTTGACTGAGACTGGGTACGCGTTTAAGCAACTCTTGGAGCAACACGTGAAAATGGTCCCAATCTTCGGCGACGCATCGCTGCGAAGTATTCCTGACTAACAAAAGAAAAAAAAAAAGTTATATCCAAATCTAATTCCATGAACGGAAACGAAACACGTACGTTATGCAACAATGAGAAGTCCAGATAAATTTTATATTTCGCTGAAAGCACAAAGTATTTCATAGAATAATTAAACAGAGCGAACATTGAAGATCAGTTACCTTTAAATGATAACGAACTATCGCCATCGGGCAGAGACAAAGCATTTCATAGACCAGACCGGGTTCAGTATCGCGATAATTATTACTACAAAACATTACGCAAAGATAAAATAGTGTTTAAAATTATTAAGGTCTATTAATAAAATTAACGCAAGCCGTTAAATTACCGTTAATATATGTTGCAATAAGTTGAAGACTTGAGCGCAGCTCGGAGACAGAACTCGAACTGAACTAGCCTAGGTCATGGAAATGAGCTCTAGCTGTATTGATTCGTTGACCTACTTAAGGTCCCAGGTGCAGCCGCTGACTTTATCGAGCCGATTGCGCGGCGCATCACAAAGTTGCAAAAATAACGCAGTTGCACCCTATAGACCTCTTGCGTGCAAAAGTTGCAACATCCTGCCGAAACTCGCGGCGGCGCTCTCTACCATTACTACACCAAACAGATACAAAAACATAATCAAACAAACTAACGACAGATTTATAAGCAGCACAGCAAACAATAATTAAGATAAAAACCGAGGTTGAATATTATTAAAAAAAAAAAAACATTCATAATGTTGCCAGCGTAAAGTTTATGAAGACTTGAACTAAGTTTATCATTGAAATACGTTATAACCCTCATACTTTGATTCTTTTTATTAGTTACTTATAGATAAACAGTCAGATTTTAGATCAGTTGATAAACCTAGTTGAAGTTTTAATCAAGTGGCAATCTGAACTAAATATTGAGTACTTACTTTCCTCTTCGTAGACCGGTTTCGCAACAGGTTCGAACCCACCCGCCAGTATACAACCATCGCGTTCGCGTAAATATATGTAGCCATCGGGATCTCTTACAACTAGAACAATAATACAATCTGAGTCCAGCTGTACAAATATGTACTAATCTTATCGTATCCTCTTAGTATCATACAAGTGCAACAGGTAACACAGTAGTGCAGAAACCTATACTTTAAAAAAATTAATCTGCTCCGTCAAATGATTTATTAACAGAATTTTATAAACCAAATATCAGTGTGTTTCGTTTCTTCATCATCACCACGATGGACGTCTACTGTTAGACCTAGGTCTCTTCTAATATGCTTCACAAAGCAGGATCTTATATTGTTCGAATCCAGTAGTTCCTAGCCTTGTTGTTTCGAATTTCGTTTAAATGTTACCATATGTATAATTACACTTCTCATAAAGTGAACGTGCTGCTTGCCTTGTCAAAAAAAAAAATTCTACCATAATATTCACTGTTCATGACAATGAACAGCAACACTGTCATTACTTTTCAAACTGTATGGCAACACTGTATTGTCATCCGAAAACGTATTAGCTGTCATTTCGCTTTACACCTGATGTACTTAGTACACATCTAGTTAATTAAAATAACAAAAAAAAATAATAATAATGGAAAGTAAACCAACCTGGAGTCATAGGATCTAAATTGTCGATGCGTTTAGTGTGCAAGTAGTAATGTTCACATGGCAACAAAGGTACTTTCACTTGTGGTTTAGCCAATTGCCCGACCTACGGAGTAGAAGAGTAAATAGAAAACACTATAGTCGACTATTTCACAAATTATTAATGATATCAATCTATAGATCGAGTTATATAAGCTAATGTTATATTTTACATATTGTAAGGTTACCTGTCTCGCCCAGAATCCCGCGCAGTTAACGAAGTGCTCGCACTCTACAGAACCCTGACTGGTCTCAACACCGCATACTTTATTATACTTAGACAGGACCGAAGTTACTTCACAATTTTCCATCACACCAACGCCTAAAAAAGACATTCATTTAAATACGACTGCAATCTGTCGACCTAAATTTACTTTTTACTATAAATAACTTGCCATTTTCAACTGCTTCTCGCATAAGAGACATACAAAACAGGTACGGATCCCCAACACCATCTCCAGGTATCCATAATCCTCCGAGTATGTCTTCAACGTTTAGCATGGGACAAATCTCTTTGCATCTGTTCGGTGTGATGAGCTCGCATTGAATACCCCAAGAACTGTCTAGAAAATATCAAAGCTAGTTCATATCTTCGCATATTAAGAAAATGTTAAGAAATTTCCTTTGTTTAAAAAAATACTTCATTGGTCTTCTTTACTAATAATATGTAGAAGATACCTTAGAAACGTTCCAAGATCTTTATAATTAAAGCTTGTACGTGGTAAATTTGAGTTCATTTCGGTTAACATAATGTGGAATTTTTTTTCTAAATTGTTAAAAAGATGTGACTTTATTGTACATGTGTTAGTACCGAGAGGCTGCGCAGGTTGTACTGAAGACGGATTTGCAAGGTTCCCGGCAGGCAGACGCATGTCCGCCGCGCACCCTGATCAATATGTCCCAGATCGCTCCACCGAATCACGTTGATGCATCTAGTTGTTTCGCTATGGCGACTATTTTTTATAATAATGTGAAATTTTATTTTACATTATTCATAAATATTTGATTTTATAATAAAACAACGTTACCGCCGAAAAAAATTAACTTTCAAAATATTAAATTTCATCACCATCTCTTACACCATATTAATAAAATATGAAATTATGGGAAGTATGGCTAGTGTAAAGTCAAACAAACATGACGAGATATAGAAATTGTATATTAATACATTCACACGATCTTTTTCTTTTACAAGCCAAATTCGCCATATTGTCCTCAAACCGCCGCACTCTACCATAGCTCGATCGAAACCATGTGATCTTGAGCAGAAGCGGCGGAGAATTTAAATGTCGTGGCGCACCACCACCCCACCCACCCCACCCCCTCACAAAGAAAATTAATCTTACAGAGAGAAAGAAATACAGAGCGAATTAAAGATCGAACGGAGTATTAATTCCGACTGCCCGACCAGAGCAAGTAGTTATTTTAGGTTCAGCGACTTTACTTGCAAGAGAAAGCATTACTGGAGCAGCGAGCACTGAAAATGGTGTTGATAAAGTTAGTTACAGGTCCATCCTGCACCGTAACCGGAGGTCTATTGTCCAATGAACATGAAGAATCTTTACCCAAATAAGCCGGTTTAACGCGGTCTAAGCTGACATCCCTATTGCCTACTGTAATTATTATTGTTTTATCGTTTCTTGCTACGACCTTAAATGACGGCTTTACAGTTCGGTCCGAATCATCGCGCAAAAATACGGAGATGAATAGGTCAGTTCCTTAAACAAGGATGGAACTTGGTAACCCAAAAATCTAATTTCTTCTGCAGTGAGAGAACATTTGCTAAGATTTATCACGACACCATATTCAGACAAAGACTTAAAGAGAACATGCAGCTGTCTTCAACAGAATGGGAGAAACTTAAGATTATGACTTATGTATAACAGAAATTCAAGCCGCTTACTACTTTAACCAAAAATTACTAAAAATTTTGTCCAGAGTCGATAGAATATGGTTAAAGTAGAATCTTGTGTGGAACCAGCTCGAACTGTGCTTCCACTTGGATACACCATATCTTGGGATTGTCACACCAAAACTTGCAGATCAGAAGTCCTCTGTAATTGAGCAATCTTTTTTTTTTGCATTAAAACTTGGAATTATAGAGCCTCCTCTTTTGACAATTTCAAAGATATAAAATCTATTAAAAATTAAATTGCAAAATATAAACTGAAAAGCAAAAATAACAAATCGAGTAAAACTAAAATGAATTAAATGTAAAAACAATTAGTATCTCGGCCAACATAAACCATGACAAAGGAATCATCAAGTGGGAGAAATAGTAACACTAAACATAAGCTAGTTTCAAGTGAGTACAATCGGTAATACTTAAACAACATCTGTAACTGAGAACAATAAAATTAGTTACTTAACATGTCCCATGTCATATGTGTAACACACACATATATTTCATTATGGACATAATTCTGTGAACTACATATCCACCTAAATAATGAAGCATTATACAAGATGCAGTATATAATAAAACACAAGTTTATTTTATTGCAAATATTGTGCGATAATGTTTAGTCAAAATATCAAATAGCCTGAACAACAAATGAGGCCAAAATAGCATGGAATATGTTAAATAACATAAGTAACAAATGAAAATAAGTAGTAACTTATACCAAAATGAAATCACAACATATTGTAATAAACACCTATAAATACATAAAACTTTAATTTAATATGTACAATACCTATTTTATTCCATGTTAGGCCAAAAGGCAAGCAAAGTGGCTAGCCGCAGCACACTTTTACTTCCCACGGGATACAAGATGTGACAGGTTACGAACCTTGTTGCTGCCATTCTAGCACAAAATACATTCCTCCATTGCATTTCCACCAGTAGCAAGAGGAAAAAAAATTGTCGGTCCAAACCGAGCTTCGCATGTTAGAGCAAGGTTAACCTTGTTCTGGGGTCACCCGATCCCTGGGCAATGGCATGCTAATCCAACACTCGCCTCTAGGCATGCAGCACTTGGGCACGGCTTACCGCTAGCTTGGCGGAAAGGAAATAAGTATTAGGTAGGGAAGTGTGTAAAGTAAAGGAATGTGGACTTTGGGAAGGCACTAGCAATAAAAGGGGATATGACTAACTTGGAAAGAGCAGAAAGGAGACAGTAATAGCTAGGAAAGCCGGGGTCGTATATCCATTACTCAAAATAGTGCCGGACAGACTGCTGATTACTCACTGACCCAAAGAAAAGCCAGGTTACTCGCAACCGATGAGCTTGTATGAAGACGCTCATGATAGTGAAGGAAGCTTGAGAGGTGTGCCGGGATCGGTGGAGAGCCACATAGTTGAAACATAACTCAATTTCAGTAACATAAAATACTTAGTAACAAAATGTTTATAAACAAGCTCGAAATGTTCTAACGCGAAAACTAATAGTATTTGTTTAACATAACTTATAATACAATGTAAGTTAAACAAGCTCTTTAAAGTCAAAAGAGTAGATTTATATATACTTATTTCTACATACAAATTACACGGTTTACAGGTATTTTAATTATGGTGGTAAACCAAGTTACGCCGTGTTAAGTTACACAGTGGTACCCAAGAATAGAACACTTAATCATTGGCTAAATGAGAAAACCGGCAGCGAGGTGCGACACCTGTCGCGGCGGAACTGCACGAAGGCTGGTGGCAGCCGTATAGTGTACCGCTGATGGTCGGCTAACGGCGGTAAGGAAGGCAACAGCAAAAGCCTCGAGCACAGGCTGTGATGGATCGCCTACACTATGCAATGGGATTGCGATTCGGTTTCGGTTCATCGGCGATATCATAGGAACCGCCTTCGGTCGTGTAATTGGTCATCAAACCGACAAATAGTTCTTTTCAAGTATTAACAACATGATGCAACACTAAGGGTTCGTTTTCCAATTTTTTTTTAAATGGCAAAACACCTTTTTTCCGATTCGGGCATACTTTTTAAGTAATATAATTACCAACGAACACATCGCACTGAATTTATGTTTCGACAGTTCGAGTTCACCATTATGGGAAGTATAGCTAGTGTAAAGTCAAGCAGACATTATGTGATAGAGAAATTGTAAACTAATATTTTCACACGACTTTTTCTCTAACAAGTCAAATTCGCTATCGCATACACGGCGGGGAATTCAAATGTCATGACACAACGCACTCCTCCACCCCCATCCACCCACAGACAAAATTAACCTTAAAGGAGAAGAAAAAGGAATAGAAAAAAAATAGAAAATATTATTAAGAGATAAGATTTTAAAACGTGTTAAATAATAACTTATGTTTTATAATAAATTCGCAACATGAATGATATTTCAATAGAAAACGAATTTCATATTGCACTTTTTTTTGTTATGTTAGTTTCGTAGTACTTTTTTTTATTATAATGTTAAACCCATTGTAGTTGTTGCTAACTACTTTAATTTCACAAGAATGTATATCTGATTTTTGTCAAATATAGCACTAATTAGACAATTAAAAAATTTACATTGTCTCTAGAAAAAAAATATAATGATCCCCCACAAAAGCTGTTTTCGTTGCTCGTGAAATAGAAATATAATTAGTTATTATACGTACACTGACTGACTCTTCATTCTTCTATACACAGTCATCCTGTCTCTGGTTCTTGCAAGAAGCAGGGAGCCGCATTGCTTCCAACCGGTAGGCCTGCCACGTTCCTCTAACTCTTTCAATAGCCGAATTGACGACTGTGCAAGTTGTACTTGAGCCAGAGACGGTTTGAAAGCGCCTACGAGACCCGACGCATGCCATCTGCTGCCAGCACCTACCCTACACAAAATATATAAAATTTATATAATTCGTTCTACTATTGAAGAATTAATATATATATATATATATATATATATATGTATATACATAAGCATTTTTTGGTTTTCGCTTACTGTTTCAATCTCATTATCCTCCATATGTTTTTTTAGAATCATCGACAAAGATTACAATGTAAGTCTGACATAAACTCTGAACTAGGGGTTGCTAACTACGACTCAGTCATTCAATTAGCTACTGAAATCAGCAACATATACATGTAATATGTTGTTTATATAAATAAATAAAAGAGCATAGATATGTTATGCTCACATAATAGTGCCTACCCCACTGGGAACGAGGAGTGATATATTATATATGTATGTATGTATGTATGTTATGCTCATTGTATCACTAACAATAGATGGACACAACATGAATGATATACAGATTTAAGTTTTTATATGTAGAAATAAAATTCAAATGATTTAACTACAAATTGTAAAAAAACAATGGAACAGACATAATTTTGACAAAACATACTAACATAAGTGTGGTGTAGCAATTTTGCAAAAGCAGTATACAGTAATGTAAGATTTTAAATAAATATTTTTCAGTCAAATCTATAATCATCATCAGCCCGACTCGGTTCACTGCTGGACCATGTATCTTTTGCTAAGACTTGTTTCAAACTTCATGAAATTTTTCAAACCCTATATTAATTACAAATATTACAACAAAAAATTCAATTTAAATTAATGTATGTATGTAAGTATATCAGCTGATGATGATGATGATGTCTGTGTATTTGAGTCAGAGTGGGGAACAAAACAGAGTAAGATTTGAAATAATGCCAATAACAGTATAGAAGTAATAGACAAGTACAATATAAACAGCCCATACAATTAGACTCATATTAAAATGGTTAAATGACGATTGAGGAAAACTGAAGAGATATGACCTGAATGTGTTGTAAACAAATATCATTGTTAAGTGCAACCTTTTTATCTATGTGGGGTGTAATGCCTATACCCATTGTCACGACAAGGTGGTATCACCATTTTTTTTACAAACATTTAAATTATTAGTTGTCATCATACATAATGCTTTTGGTTCATTAATAATGCTGCTAAATTTCTTGATAATGACAGTCCTTCATATTTAATAATGGATTGGTAATAACAAAAAGTTAATAATAAAAGCTGTGTAACTTGTGGATCAGCTCATTGTGTTCCTTTTTTTGTGTGAGGCTACATATTTTCTTTATTTGTTAGTGAGAGTACACTTCAATATATGTCCGATAGATATAAAAAAATATAGGGGATAAATAGCATCTCTATTGCATTAATTTATATTGATATTTTTCATCACCACTTCCATGTTTAATTAAAAAAATAGCATTTACTAATTAATAATTTAAAAGTATAATAGCAAAGTAAATTAATTATAAACATAATATTGCTAAGAAATATAAACTGTTTTTGTTATTTCAAGTTCTAGTCAATTGATTTTTATGGAAATAACACATGGTTAATGTAACAAATTTTTAATGACTTAACTACTCTAATTTTTTATTTATTACCTGCTTTTTAAAAACAGGTATTGTTTATTTTATGCATCAAGTTACCTATATATAACAGGAAAAATGTGTATGTATGTTCCTTACGGATTCCAAAATGGATAGATGTATTTCAATAAAATTTGCAGATTGATTCTTAAGATTGGTCTAGCAGTTGATCCTGTAAATTTTGTTGGTGATCTGAGCAATAGATTTTTTTTTTTCAAACTTAACCTACAACTATCATAATGAAATTGGAAAGAGCATAATGATCATTACTTAAAACATGACATTTAAACCAAACTGGTACCCAACTCAGATTTTGTATGCAAACTGTCAGGTGCTTACAATGAAATAACTAAATAAATATTTAGCAAGTTCTATGCCAGAAGAATCTTGTTACTTGGTATGTTAAGGATGAGACAAACTGCTAACATTATAACACCAGTTAATTTTTGAACATCTTTTGCTAAAAGACAACACAGTCTTATATATTTAAATATTATGTGTACAAGTGCATATATGATAAAATACTGAGTTTGTTGTTGATAATTTGAAGTAGCTAGCTTTGATGATGATTTGATGAACACCTTAACTACCTATTTAATAAACATAATAGTATGAGATAGTTTTTAAATTTTAGCTCATGATAGAATTTCATTGAATGAATGATACATATATAAGATAGTTGTTTGAACTAGAATCCAATAAAATAAAACTATTAGTTTCGTCTGATAACAGAGAAACGGAATTTAAAGTTCAGACTCTCTTTTACATGAAATTAATAATTATATTCAAGTACTAAGAAAGAAATATCTCTATTTTACAAAATTATTTTTACACAAAGCTCTCAATTGACTGACATTGAAGACGTCAGATAAAAAAATGAACTGCAAAGAAAATAGGTTTTATTTTCTTTGTATACATTAAACAAAAAAAAATTAATACATGAAATATTATTATTTAACTTCAAATGTATGTCGTTGTTTTATGTCTTAGAGTCGAGTCTATTTGTACAAGTATTTGTAAATAAAAAATAGTTCTTACTTCTCTTTTTCAACAAGTACAGTCTTGTCACCCCAACCCCGTCGTGCCAAATGGTAGGCGACAGCAGCTCCCATAACACCACCACCACATATTACAACCTTTGCTTTCTTTGGTAAGGCCGATAAACAATCACTTAATGACTCTTGCTGGTCTAAAACATTTACATTTGACAATGATCTTGACAAAATTTCGATCCTCCTGTACACTTCATATCTTTTAACTCTAAATAAAGAACGATTTGTTAACATCATAACGGGATTACTGCGTATATAAGAAACGCCGAAAACTTTGATTTTAATTAAAAAAAAAATCTCTAGCTTCTAACGATTTAGTACAGGTAAAACAGTATTTAAAGAGTTAGAGCCCTTTTACTCGCTAAGATCTAATGTAAACAAAAATAAATTTGCAATGATAAATGTCAAAGCGCAAATACTAGGAAGTAACGTTTCTCTGTACAAATGATTACTGACTTTAATGAATTGGAATTGGTTTGATTTTTCTTTTGAGTTATAAATACTAAATAGTATTTCTATACCTAATATTTAAAATTTATTTAGATTAAAAACTTACATAAGCAGCAATCAGTAACTTAAAAATTTGTAAAGAATTTATAATTTATTGATTGCTACCCAAGAAACCGATATAAAGTGTAATTATTATTATTTATTAATTTCATTTTTGGCTGTGACATATTAATGTTTAAAACAAATAATAACATTTCTTATTATAAAACTATGAAATACTTGGACTTAAAATTTGAACATGGATTATGTTAATGTACATTTACCTTATACTTACCTAAACATACAACAATTTTGTTACCAATTACTACAAGAAGTGCTACTTTATTTCCGGATGAAAAGTTGCGTTCAAATTTTTTGTTAGCAATAAATATAAAACTGTAGAAAGATTACTATTATATTTATATCTATGTATTTTTTTTTTTGTGGTCCTGGGACACAGATGTGAACAATCGCCAGACAAGATAGTTATGAAAATTTATTTTGAAAACGATCCTATCTTTACGAATACTACTTGGCCCTTTTCATTAAGACTACAGTCCGTACACCGATTTAAAATTATATATTAAAAGTTATAACAGTGTTAACACAAAATAAATAACAAGTTCAAGAAATATAGATATATTGTCGTTGTTTTGCTCTGTGATAAATTATAAAACAGATCTTTTATTTACAACATTTTTAATTAAACATTCAAATTAGCTAATCACTATATTTGTTTAATTATTATTAATTACAATAAATATAATCAAAATTATATTTATTGTAATTATTTTTAACATTGTAAAAAACTTTATATAGCTTTTAAAAATTTATACAAAAAGAAGAAACCATGGAGACCTAAATAACTTTGTACTTTATCTTCACATCCTCTATTACATCGTTGTAATTGTTTTATATCCATGTCTTTAGTTGAAATTACTCAACATGACGAAGTTATATACACAATTCTCGATAAACCGCCTCCAGAACCGCCTAAGACTCCAAGGTAATTTTCCATTAGTCGTTTATAAGATAGATTTCAGCTTAAAATATATTTGTACTAACAATTCTGCTATTTCAATTTTATTTTCATAGTATATTACTGAATTTTGTAATAATTTCAATATCAGTTTTTATACTGGCCGACCATAGAAAAAAATGTTAAATGAGATTTATACATAATGTATATTTTATGCATATTGCATGTGGTCAGCGCTCTATTATACAATATTATTATATATTGAAGTCAATTTTGCAATTTTTCTTTGAAATAAATATTATATTATCGTGCATTATAGATGTGCATATTTACACCAACATAATAATAGTCTCCCCATTTATATTATTACGTTGGTAAAAGTGTTATGGTGAAAAGAAAATTATTATTTTGTTTTTGTATTTATTTAATAGGTATGAATCAAAACTGGAGAGACAGCTCAAAGAGACTAAAGTCCCACAGTTAAAACGTACTTTTGGTTATGCGGATGTACCTCTAAAGCCTCCCGAACAGTTTCTGAAAAAGGGGGAAGGAATAGGGCAAGAATGTAAAACGTCTGACCATAAGTGCATTGTAGGAAATTTACCACCGGTACCTAAGCGACCGCCTCCAGAAAAACACAAAGAGAAGCCAAAAGTTAATATAAAATTACGTAATATAAAAAAAGTTTTAAAAACTAAAGGACGTCCTGTAGAACCAAGGCAAGTTGCAGTCTTTCGGAGTTTATTTGAAATTTCTAAAATTAATATTTCAAGCGCAATAAATACTTTTGTCATTATTTAATTATTTTTTTTTATATATAATTAGGTTAGTAGATACAAGGGATGGACATATAAAAAAGATTAAGGGTTCTGGTGAAGTACCGGAATTTTGTCTTAGACCAGATTTTGGACAAATGCCTGCGTACCTAGTGAATAGAAATAGGAAAATTCAAAAGAGATTAGAAAAAATACGATTGGCGGAAGAGAACAAAGAAAGTCTCTGCAAACTTATCAATGAAGAGGAACGACTAAAACTCTTAGATGTAAGTATAGATTATTTTCGCCAGAGAAAGTACTTAGTTTTTATTACTGTTATTTCTCTTTCTAAAACCGATAATGTTATCCGGTTACTCTAAACCGTACTTGAACAGGATATTACATACTATAACTATGGACTATAAAATATTTTCATAATTTTTTTTTATCTATTTCCCCGTAAGAAAACACTGAGGTTATAACCACTTTTTTGTGCTATGGAGAAGATCTGCTGTTGGTAGAAATTTTTCTTTAATATTAATATATTTCTTACAAAGAAAGCGGTTAAAGTGGCTTACAGAACAGAGTGATCATTAGTAATTATTTGAAGATTAGGAAATGGTGTAATTAGTTCTAACAAAAATATATTTTCAGGACCTTAAACAAAATTGGCAGTTAATGCAAAAAGCTTTTTTACAATTGCCAATGCTCACTGATACGATTCCGAAAATACTTAAAAAAACTAAAATGGAACAAGAGCTTAAACAACTGGAAAAAGACATCGCTGTAGTTGAATCTAACCCTTATATCTACATATATGATTAGATTAATGGTTTACTTTTATATACTTTTTGGAAACTTGTCTCTTGTCCGTTTTTGAATGTACTACATCATTTGATAATTTGGAAATTAAAAAATGAATTTATTAAATAAATATTTATTGACTCAAATGAATAAAATTATTATCCTTCAGTATGATAGTGATAGATTTGTAGTGATATCTTGCATATTGGTAGTGGCAGCATTGGTTGGCTCATTACGTAAAGTTGGACGACTGTCTGTTTAAGATTGCATCAGGTCGCTGGATGCAGACAACACAGGACCAATCGTTGTAATTATCCCTGGGGGATCCCTATGCCCAGAAGTGACATTATATGGTTAATTGATATGATTTTGATAACAGCAATTACTGGCTGGAATAATTGCATGTTGTTGCTTCATTGAACAAAAGTTTATTTGTCTTATACTCTTAAAAGTTTGCACAGAGACTATAACAAGATATATCCATGATGGTACCCTGATGCCAATGCACACCAGGTACAGTATGCAACCTTTCAATAACCTGTTGTTGTCAGCTGAACCAATCTAAAACAGAACCATATGGATATTTACTGATTGACTTTATAGTGACCAACTATCTGCTGGTCACATGTTTTCTCTGTTATTATAATTTGATAGAGGAAAAGGTCCCTCGACTTAAGATTGTAGATAGCGTGGAGAGTAGAACTGAACTTCTTGCTTCTATATAGCTGTATAACAGACAGATAATTTAGGAGATAAAAAAACAAGAGATGAAATCCAACATATTTATTGAGATAAAAGACAATTTTCAAAAAAATATGGAATGTTTAATAATAACTAATTTCCTTAGCTTAATTGACTAATGTCTACGAAATGCTCTATAGACAAACTTGTAAGTTACTATTTAAGTAGATATGTTCATAAGAAGAATGGAAAAGTATTGTATTCTTTTTACCCACACTATGCCTGCAAAATGGCCTAACTAACAATAGAATAATATAAGTAATTTTTAAAGATATAGTTCTAACTTCGTTGTTACTAACCATTTTGAATCCACTTCGACATTCAACTAATATTTTTTTTTTATTTATATCAATAACTCTTTATTATCAGAAAAAATTATCATGGTTTACTTTATTACCTACAAAACGCTGCAAATAGGTGAATAATCTTGCGTGGGGCTTGAATTTATCACATCAGCACGGAGATGAATACAAATACCACCAAGTCCAATGTGGACATAATTCATGTTTTGAAGGTATTGAGCAGGATATAATTATATAGATAGTTTGTCATGGGAATAGGCTTAATAATATAAAACATGAAATAAAGAACAGTATATAAAACAAATAACAAAGCATTAATAATCTAAGAGTATAGTTCATGAAATTGTAATAATAATAACTCAATAAATAACATTAGAGTTAACTTACAATAATAAATAGATAAAGATATAAAACTAGCAAATAATTACAAATTCAAGACTGTTATATAACCATGAAATATGGGCTGTAATCATAATGGAAAAATTTATATAATATTGAGATCTTTCAAGGACAAAAATTAACACAGTACTATAAACATTACACTTTGGCACTCTTGTACAATTGTCAATACCATCGGGATGCAGGCTTTATTTTCCTATCATGCTTTTTAATGACAAGAGAAATACTAGTGACAATGATCATAAAATATAATTGTACAAATATAGTTCTCTATAGCTTCATAAAAAAACATGAAGCCACTATGCATAATTGTATAAAAATATTGATCTCATGATTGCTATAAAATTTTGTTATAGGCCGTGAATAATTATTATATTTGTCGGCCGTTTTAAAAACTGTCTAAAATAACAAGAAATAATTGTAGTGCAGGTACACAGCTTATATTTAATAATCACAACTGTTTTCTATATACAATTGCTTTTAAAAATACTGACGCAGGTCACTTTCAATCTAAATACTCTTAATTGCGATGAAAGTTGTACCTAATTATTGCTAAATGCCTTACAATCACAATTATGCCTTAAAATATAATATAAATGTTATTTAGCTGTCTTTTATAGTGCAGCATCTAACCGTTTTAGTTAGGGGAAGTCCATAGCTTGATACAGGAACACACATTTTTGAATCACCTACCTTATTATAAATCCGCCGCTATAACTACATTGCTGTGTTCCAACTAATGATTACCAACAACACATATGAGACCCAGAGTGGACCTATGACCATCTCATTGAGATCGTTTTAACCCATTGTAGATAAAAGGAAGACCAGAAAAAATCACTTTTAGTATGTTCGATACTTTATCATCTACATGTGATCTGATTTTCATACTAATTCGCAAAAAATACGTTTTTATTATTATGTGCTATTATTAATTATGCTACTAAATAGACGAAATGTTTAAAAATTTTATGAAAATATATCTGCTTATCCAATCCTGAACAAACCGATGGATTTAGATGACACTGTAAACAAAAATATTCGCGTTTTATATCACACGACAAACAGATAAATTGCTTAAAATATCGAGGTTGTAAAATGATATACACTGCGGCACATTGTGCTCGTCGCCTTAAGGCATAAGATATTAAGTTTCGTTACTCCAGTAATTTCACTAGCTACAGTGCTCTTCAAATAGTAACACACTAACACTTGGCGGCGGGAATAGTAGCTGCGATGGTATTTACCTAGACCGTCTCTAGCAAAGGAGATATGGACATAGTTGTGCGCACGTTGATTCATTGTGTACTAAAACGACCGAATAAACTTTAAGATACATACATCTTAGCGGATTTCTTAGTTAGCTTTTGATATATTGATCCCTTAGCAAGTGAGGATGGTCCTTTCGCGAGTCCTGACGGACCACGCGCAAGTGACGCTTTATTTGCCAGTTGCTCCGGTCCTTCTGGTGTAACCATTTGGCCGCTTCGCAATTCTGGATTAGGTCCATTCCAAGCCATATAATCTTGCCTGTTATAAAATACAAATTGCGTTTAAGTTATTGCTAATTTTAATAAGGGTTTATAAATCAATAGGATACTCACAGAAGTAAATTATCTTTAGGCCCCTGCCTTAGTGCGGGATTGGGACCGTTGGTTGGCGTACTGTATTGCGACTTGTATTTGGACTCAACATTCGTACTAGTTTTTAATATTGGCCTGAAATTTAATTTTCAAAACATAGTCAATATTTTATAACAATATCACACTTTAACTCACTCGCGATATATCTATGTAGTAAATTACTATTATCCTCTATCTCTAACTATAAAACAAATATTCAATTGTACAGTAATGAAATATACACCACAAATATTTGTTAATTATTAAATATTAAGTATAATTCTTGACACTAGGATGTGCTCAAGGTACAGGTAAGAGGCCCAAACAATAATCGTTAAAAACGCTAAACAAACAATGGATGATAATGACTAATGATGGTAACTGATGTTCTTTCTAACTTTCCTATATTCTCCACTAACATATGCATCTATTAATTTGGCATTATTATAAAACACTGTTAATACTATCACACATATTTCCAAGATTATTATTATATTCAAAATCTGAAATAAATAAAATATAGTGAAGCATTATTAAAAAAATCAAATAACCAAACAGTAAAAAAACATCTAAAGCTTATTACAGCCATAAATTACAATATTAACATTAATACAAAAGACACTCTATATAAACAACATTGATTTCATTAATAATATCATACAATTTAAAACATTTAATATTTGATGCTTTTGATAATTTCATACAATTATAGTCATGCTTTATTCAAAATATCATACATACTATTACCAAACTAGGTAATCATAATATATATTATATCCGCTTTAGCAATAATGATAATAGTTTTATTATTTTTAAACATCACAACTTTTTCCAATGTCTTGTTCTTATCATAAATACAATGCACCTTTTATTTTATAACGTAATTGATAAAGCGAAAGGATGGTAATTTTGAGCAGCAAAGCGGTAAAATTACGAAGAACACGTTTAGAATACCACGCTGCTACTGGTGGAAATGTAAATAGTAAAGTGTGCGGCGTGGTGCATGCAATGGACATACTTCAGGTGTTCGGTCCATATCTTGAGGCGGCGAGTGGGCGGCGCGGTGGGCGGACGGCTCGGCGGTTGCTCTGCGCTCGCGCACACACTGGCCGTACGAATCGGATGAGTGACGTGACAACGATACGGACAGCGTTGATGGGTACAGTTTCATACCACCATCGTGGACCAGGTGACAGGTAGAAAAAGTTAAAAAAAGAAATAACAGTACGCGGCCTTTAAATTTCCATCATAACAAGAAAATTATGAATTTGTAAATATATTAAACATACTCTATTCATCAGCTCCGTCCGTTTAAAGTTATGAAATGTTACATAAAAATTGATAGACATTTATTATGCCATGACAAAAGTAATGTTTATACCTGTCATAATTATATTAATATTAGTTTAAATACCAGCCCATCAATGTTCACGTGTGTTATGAAAAGCTAAAAAGCGAATGGACGAAAGGTTCAATGTTAAGCATATATGAGGGGTAACATGATTCAATAAGTTTGTACACATAAAAATATTATTGCGATTACATTTTAACTGTATCGAGAATTATATGTATATCCTAACAAATCCCTATACAATAAACTCACGGGACACAGGCCAACCTCACTTGTTCGTGCACCCTGCTAATCAACAAACTAGACTCTTGCTCCCACCAACCCGAATTGAACCAGCGTGGTGAGAAATGGTTTAAATGACCCAAATATAAACCCGTATAAACTGCAGGCCTTAGTGCCTCGCGGTACCGGAGGCTATGCTGACTGTGGACAGATCGATGTGGAGATCTTTGGTGGAGGCCTATGTCCAGCTGTGGAAGTCTATCGCCTGATGATGACGCGTACACATAGTATCTTTTTAAAATCGATGCATAACACTACATTGTGCTCGTCGCTTTCATATAAAGTACGTCTGTTACCACTACTAATTACAGCGCCCTAAAAACCAGAACACAGTAACGTTTGCAGACTACAATTTTGGCAGAAATAGGACCAGCTACGGTGCCTAGATGGCCTAGGGCAACAAAAATTTGCCACTAATATAAAAAATCATTATCATTTAATAAGTGTAAATTTTCTTTATAATAACAAAGAATATTTCTTACCTAATGTTGAAAATGCACAGTTTTTAACTGTGCATTTGTATCAGAACTAATATTATCTCTAAGATGTGGATTGATCGAAATGATGATGATGAATATTATCTCATCAAAAGGAACAAAATAAGATTACTTACAAATTTTTTAGCACAAATCATAAATATAGAATGACAGTACATACTAACATTTTTTCTACGTTATATTCATATAATCGAATAATATATATTCTTCTGTAGCTGGGTTAAATTCGTTGGTCGCATGTATTTTATTCGCAATATTACTCCATTTATCGTTATCAGAATTGATTAAAATGATAAGATATAACATATTTTTAAGTGCCGTGGCCCAGTGCTAGTTCACTTGTTTTGTAAGTTTCCCGGTTCAATTCCAGGCTGACGTTGATTGTGGCTAGATATCATCTTAATTTTGTAAATCTGCCGTGTTAAGTGTTGGTGTGTTCTAGCGGTCAACGCGTAACAGCGAGTATCCTGGCGAGCTTAATAAAATTGAGGTCCAACGTCGACCCGATACAGATAAAAAATATTCCTTACTAATTCTGGAAAGCGAGGAAACGAACAAAACGAGATACACTACTTATTAAGTCTCATTACACCGGTAATGACACTCACTCCAGTTACCTTTAAAGCAAACTCAGTTGTTTGAATATTACTATTTGGTAGTGTAAATAGCGCTGTGGTATCTATGTAGACCATATGTTGGCAAACTTTAATTAACTACCGTCGCGTACAAAGAGATATTTTGACAGTAATTTATTATGTAAAATTTTTAATTAGATAGGTACATTGTGACAGCCCCTTTGACTTTCATAATGACCTCATGTACTTTTGGATCGACAATCGACCCCATAAAAACTCCAGCGATTACTATGATGCGGCACCATCTCGGGAACTCACGACGTAGACGGTCTACTGGTTCGCTCAGGCGATAGACTACCAATAATAACAGTATTCAAACATAATAGCAGATTACTTAAGGTTTAAGGATTTACCATTTCATTTCTACGGGACTAGATCGCCGCGTCTCCTTAATTTCGACGGTTTTTGTTATTTTTGGCGGATCCTCTTCTTTGGTCACCGCGCTCAGTATTTGTTCAGCGCGCTCTTCGTTAAATTCAACACTTTCTAATGCAATTGATATCACACGTTCGGGAACGTCGTTGAATTTACTTTGTAGTTTCTTTTTTACTGCAAAAAAACCACCTATTAATTGTATTTCTATTATTTTTAAATAGCTGAACAAAAAAATTAAATATTAGCAAAACATTAGTCAGTAAAGGCTCTCCAAAGGTGGACCGACGATGTAGTGGAGATTGCGGAAAACTGTATGCATTCCAATCGGTATGGAGATCATTGTTGGAGACTTATATTCAGCCGTGCTCATCTACTAGCTGATCAATATTTATTTATTTAACTTCAAATAAATACAATTTAATATATAATACACAAATAAACACATAAATACATATACATACATAAATAAAAATATATATAGACACATGCATGATATTAAGTAAATATTAAAAATTATTACAAGGAGAGTGCAATACCTTTGAAGACACATTCCCATACTTTCTGCTTAAAAGCACACCGATTAGTTACTGTTCTGATATCTAGAGGGTGTGCATTCCATAGGAGAATGGACTGGACAGAAAAGGAAGAGTGGACAATGTCGGAGGTGTGAGCAGGGCACAAAAGAAGCGGGTTGTTAGATGAGCGAAGATCTTTGTCGTGGTTAGTACCTAAATACTTAAAACAGGAAGTAAGATAAAGAGGTGGTTTAGGAGAAGTGGCACCTATTCAGACGGTCACTGGTAAGAGAAACCTTCAATTAGTAAAATTTACTCTGAGGGTTGTTCCCTCATGTCTAAAAATTATGGTTACTACTAAGGTTGCTGTCTGGAGCTAACAATCTGCTAATTGCTCCAAAATCATTAACACTATCTATTATGAAGGAAATAATATCTTCTAACCATGTACATCATATAGGATAGGTGTCACCATCAGAGGAATGGCCAACTCGATCCACTTCGTAGAATACAACAATATTAATAACAATTATAACATTTTGGCACTTACATTCAATTTTTTCATCATTTGTTTTCATTATAGTTACAACTTTTTTTGTCTGTTGCGTATCCTTCTCTTTTTTCTTGTGGTGATTTATTATTGTCTCTTTTTTGGTGAAACCCATACTGATGAGCTCTTCACTGGCATTTTGGACGTTGTCATCTTTGTTAGCTAAAATATCCAAAATCAATGTTTCCTCTGCTTTCGGAAATATGCTTTTAAGGTACCTAAAATGAGCACATAAAAATAATTATGTTTGCAATGAAAAACATCAATATATGTTTATATAAAATAAAAAAAAATTTTATATTTGTTTAAAATTTTACTTTTACTTATAAAGAATACATTATACATACTTCAACTTCATTTTTGGTGATTGCTGTTTTATTTGACCATCAATCATCTTGGCCATACCCATATAGCTTGATGCATTTGAACTTGGTCTTAGTAACAGTGGTGATTCTTGCATGGAAAGAAAAATATTGCCTATCTTTAACATCTTGCTTCCACTGGCTAGTTTTAAAGTACATAAAAGAACATCAAAGTATACAAAACAATTTTCTTACCATGAGGAGTCCCACTAATAGATGTTAAGTGACTAGAGCCATGTAACGATGATCCCCCTTTTGCAAGTTGCATTGCAGAGTAAACACCAGTAGTACCTTTCTGCAAACGAGCCATTGAAGGTGACACACTAAGAGGCCCCGGTGTAGTTATCGGATGCTTCTCTACTTGCAAAGCACTAATTACAACAGCTTCACGATTGTAGTATCTAGTAATGTTTGCACAATAAAAATATGTTATAATTTTTTGTGTATAATACTTTTTTTTTTTGTTAAAACCATTAAAGCAGAAGTGTAAATGCGAGTAGAAATCTTTAGATTTGACCTATGGCAAGTAATGGATGTAATAAATATATTAGCTGATATAAATAATATATTAGCTGATCATGATTAAGAAAACTGTAAACTTACTTCTTCAGTAAGATCTTGATGTGCGTCTCACTGACAGTTGGAAACATTGCACTAATTTTGTTAACAAGGGCATCCGTATCAGAGTTAATAGCAAGAGAATCTTGAAACTTCTCATTCAAGTGTGACACGCGACCTGGAAGTGGGCTCCCACGGGGTGTGAGACATAAAGCTCTTCCAAGTATAGGACTCTCAGTGGGTGTGATAAATACTTTCCCATCCTGTAAACATTAACTTATGTTACACATATTAAAAATGTTTGATCTAATTCTAATAATGTTATTATTAAATGGAATTTCAATGTAATACGATTTTTTTGCATATAATTAGCATCTTTTAAAAAAGACAAACCCAATCAGATAGGTATCATAGTTCAGATGTATAAATTATGCCTAATAATGACATGAATTTTCATAATATAACACTTTGTTGTAATAGACAATACTGTTACAAAAATAGCAAACTTACTCTATGGGGTTTAAGTCCTTTTGGATGGAACATTTTTGGACTGTTTTGACCTGTGAAGGCATGTTGTAGGCGGATAGGAGATGGATAAGGGTGAACGTGGTATGGAGATCCATGCGCTGACTGTTTATTCCAATGGTACAGACATGGAGAAACAAACCAAACTGTGAACAAGTGCCCATACTACATGTAACAATTAATTTTACCATCACTTTCACTTATAAATATTTATAAACATTTATAACATAACATCAATATATTATGTGGTTAGATGATTGTTTGTAACAAAACTTCCTTCTCTGTAATCATTAGATAATATTATACTATATTACATAAGTACATACCTTATGTATCTATGATTAATAATGAATGTTTAAAAAATTCAGAACAAATATTTTTTTGCTTTAACTAAAGAATTTAAATATGTATTAATTTATGTAAAACCTGTAATAATTTTGTTATTTAGAACAATTGGATAAATAATGTTAGCTCTATTTTGATACTTGTGTTCTTTCTATAGATAATATTACCGTGGTTAAAACTCATTTGGGTTATCCCCTCTTTTAAGACTACTATTACATAATTACAATGTAGTAAAAACTTGTTTCCTGTCCATAACATTTTAAAAAAGTAGTCTTAGTTACTAAATCTAGGCATAGTCATTGTCAATTAAAAAGAACACCAATTATTTTTATATTGCAGAATTATACAACAATCAAATATGTACTTAGTTATGTAATCAAACTAACAAATATATGTGATATATAAAAAAATAACGTCATTAGTAGTTTAAGTTCCAAGTTTCTTTCTATGGGCTATGAAATACACATGAGATTGTGTGAAATATATATATGTTGGTGTGTAAGTCTATGAACTTTAACATGAATGTAGGCGTAAGAAATTAGATATAATGTTTTATATTTGTCCTTTGAAAATACTTTATTAATAAAAGATACATATGTTCAAATTGTAATTAAAATAAACTATTGCCAATTTATCATGAATATTATTTATGATGTTTATATTGTTTGTGGATGAAACAAATTTGGAAAGCTTTGTTTAATTTGTGTAAAGAAGATTTTATGAATTTATTTAGAAATATCATCATCATTATCAGCCGATAGACGTTCACTGTTGACACAATTTGATTTAGATATAATTTTGTAAAAACATTATTAACGTACCTGTGACTGTATACACTCCAAGGCGATATGATGAGCAGCGCTCTGTAAAGGTTTATGTTTTGAACGGACTTCTTCCATGATAACTGAAATTAAATAAGTTTTCGCTGTTAACGTGTTATTTTTTTTTCACTTTCCTATTTTTATTTATAACGATAATCAAAACTGATGTAAATGTATTGTAATAATAATAATATAAAAAATATAACCAACATAAGCAATGTTTTCTTGTTTATTCAAAATCCTGTAATTTTAATAAAGTGTAAATATTAAATGTCGTTTGGAAGTCATAATATTATTAATTTAGCGTTCATGCGCAAGTCAACAGTACAGAAAAATCAATGTTAATCCGTTACATATAACACAAACAAAAATCCATAGGTTTATATAGAGTGTACAAGTCTGTTATCTATTTTGCAACCATGAATGAAGGGACAAATAAATTTATTAAAAAATAAATGGAATTAAAATACTGTAGAAATTTTTTAAGTTGTTTTTCTAATGTTAAATGCTATATTCAAGATTAAATTATCTCAAAGTGTAGCAGAAAGTTGCTTAAAATTATTTTAAAATTATTTAACTCAACTGGCAAAGGATTTAATGTATGTTATTTAGTGCCATTCTACAATGTTTTCTTTGGTCTCTTTAATAATACTAAAAAAACAAACAGAAACGAAACAAAATAGAATAGTAGGTTTAGACATGCCATCTAGTGTTTGAGGATTGAAAATAAAAGTTATATCGCAAATACTTCTAAGATGGTGCCACATTATACACAAAATATGACAATTGTATGTGGGGATGTAAGGCTCCATGTTCCTCCTTTGACACATTACATTTTCTACTTTGATAACATTTCAATTACCGTACAGTCATAAGCGCCATAATTGTAATAAATAAATGTCATTAAATAAGATTTTTTCTAGCAAAGTGTACGCCTCGATTGTGTATATAATTCAATATTTTACTTAGTTGTATTGCGTTTCGAAATTTGAATTTTCCGCCATAACCTTTCATGCTAGAATGTTTTCGTTATATTCACTATGGCGGACAAAGGCGGTGGACATTTTTGAGTGACTTGTTTTCGTCAGTTTTCAAAATACGGTCGCTACGCGAAGGGGTTTTTCGGGGAGGGCGGAAGAAAGTGATGGCGAAGAATAGGACTTCGGACAACGTCGTTATGCCGGACATTACCGAAGTATCCGAAGCCGATCCGCTGGCGACGGACACCGAGCACGATTCCGATCGTACTGATGGCGGGGCAGTTTTGGCGAGTGAAATCAAGACTACTCGACTTTCAAGTGATTCAAATGGTGTCATCGCAGTACCCGTATCATTGCCAGTCGGAACACTCATAACTGGTACCACATTCAACGTAATTACATCTGATCAGTTACCACATTTCAAACCTATGATATGCGTGGACAACGGTTTTATATCGGGTGGACCAGTTACGGAGGACATCAAAACCACGCACATTGTCATACAAAACCCACCGTCACCGTCGTCAGTACGGGAACAAAGACATGATGATGCTAGTTCGAGTTCTACGCCTGCAACGCGCGCAACCAGTACACGTTCATGGTCAGAGACTGCGCATATGCCGATTCTTCCCATACGTTGTAAAAATACTTCTGCTGAACTTCACAAGCAGCGTTTTGGATCTGGAGGTCGCGGCCGTTGTATTAAATATGGTATGGAATGGTATACGCCAAGTGAATTTGAAGCATTGTGTGGCAGAGCATCAAGTAAAGATTGGAAAAGGTCTATTCGGTTCGGGGGCAGAAGCATACAAGCATTAATTGATGAAGGCATTTTAACGCCTCATGCTACTAGTTGTACTTGTGGAGCATGTTGTGATGATCAGTCAGGTAACTAAATTCCACTATTAATGATCAATTTAATGACATGAACAAACTTGTTTTAGTAAGTAACTTGCTTAACTTATTTAAAAGTGAAGTCAATTAGGAGTTAGTAATAGTGTCAATCAATTGCGAGGCAAATTTATGCCTATAAAGGAGAAAAAGAACGTAAAACTTCAGTTTACACAATGAAATAACTTATTATTATGACAGTATAATATCAGCTTTAATGTCTCAATTTTTTTTAAAGATTTTTGGCATTGAATTCATCGCACAAAACAATCTTTGTGTGTTTTTTGTTAAAAGTATTATATAGCAGTTTTATAATGTTATTCAATTCCTGGTACTATGCAACAATATTTTATCATATATACTGTATGATAAACATTTTTTTATAACATTTTTATAAGACAATGGTTTCATTGAAATAAGACTATAGAAATGATAACCATAATATTGTTTATAAATTTCAGCAGCAATGGGTCCAGTTCGTTTATTTATACCATATAAAAGAAGAAGACGAAACAATCAAGAACAAGACGAGAAGAAATCAAAACCAAAACGTGAAAATATACTTATAGAAAGTGATGTAGACACTATGCATCAGTCAAGCAACAATAGTCACTCTAAAGAGGCGTGGCAGTCAATTACAGAAAGTTTGGAACCTAACACAGGGTATCATATCTTAGAAAATCCAGAAACAAAACCAGATCCTGCATTTGGTAATGATAAGAGTATGTATTTGTTTCATGTATATTTTTTTTTTATCCAAATTACATCACATAATGAACATTGCTTTGTCAGTCATCGTTGACTTAAACTAAACACAAACTGTATGATGATTAATATATTTTAAATGTCTATATTATGAAGATGATATTAATATTGTAAGAATAATTAAAATAACAATGATAACAAATACTAAACCATGACATAAATACATACATATATCACACCTTGTTTCCAGTGGTAGTACACAGACCACCTCTCTCCACTTGCTATGATCCTAGTACACCTCTCTCTCTTCCTCCACTTTCATCAGTATCTTCATGCATGCTTGCCGGTTGCAAGTACTCTTGACCCGGCCTTTCTTTACGTCATCTTCTATTTGATTGGAATATGTGTGCCTGGGTCCACATGCACTGATTTTTCCAATTATTCTTTCCTTGTATATCTCTTTTGTTAATCTTCTTTCGTCCCTTCTTACAACATGGCCAAATCATCTAAACACCCCTTTTTCTACCTTGTCACTACATCTTCAACCATGCAGAATCGCTTCCTTATCACACTGTTCCCTATTTTGTTCATCTGCTTCACTCCAGTTAAATTTTCAGGCTTCTCATCTTCACAACATTAATCCCACTTTCATGTTTCTTCTGCAATACTCAACATTCACTACTATTGATCAGTGTGGGAATCAGTATACCTCTATGCACAGCCAGTCATGGTCTTTGTGATAGGTTCCTGTTACTCATATATATAAATTTTCTTAAATTCCCTTTCAAAACTCTTCTTTCAATATCACCATCATGCTTGCTATCTCTCATAAACTGTAAACCCAGATACATAAATTCTCACTTATTCCACATTTTGTCCCTCAATCATACTGACATAAATAAACAGGCAAAAGGCAGAAATCCTTAACACCTTTGGAATAGTCTATAAGTTCCTGGACTTCAAACTGTACTAAAAGAATGATCGACATCTTTTACTCTTCTTTTGCAAAACTTGGGTAGTATCTATGTTGTTGAAATATTAGCCAATTAAAGGAGTGAAATAAAGTAGATAAACAGATAAAAATAATAATTAACTAATGACTGCTACAGAAATACACAAAGTACAGGTGTTATTAACAATGATTGATATATTTTATATTTAATTTTCTTATATAATTAAAAAGTAGCTCGCTGGCCTAATGGTTAGAGCCTGCGGCTTTCATTCCGAAGGTTGGGGTTTCGAACCTCAGCATGTACCTATGACTTACTATTTAAGTTATGTACATTTGTGAACTTTAGTTACAACAGCGAGATACAAACGGTGAAGGAGAACATCGTGATGAAACCCACACACTGAAATCATCTTTGTGTGCGTGTGGTTCCCCTTTATAAAGTGGCAACAGGCTCGCTCCCTGTTACATGGGACCTAATCTGACCACATCTGGTGAAAAGTAGGTGTTTATTCACCTCTGCCTACCCCTACTGGGAAAAAGGCGTGATAATATAAAAAAAATATATATATAATTTAAATAAAAGTGTGTTACCTATTTGTTCCATATTTATTTAGAGTTTTTCAAACTATTAAATAGAAATTAAAATTGCACTTAAATTTCACTATTGGGCTTCAAGGCCTTCATTAACAAACATTTAGTACATGCCATTTGTCCACCAAACTGCCTGAGTGTGGGTTGGTGGATGTCATGTGCCCAAGAAAGATGCTGTTACAGTCAACAATCTATTTATTATGCCATTACTGAAATAAATTTTACTTCGCTGTTTTTCAAAGCTTTGCCTTATGTAAATCTATATCAGAACCAGCATATAATAAATTTAGAAAGTGCTATTTTGCCTGTTCATATAAATATGTATATACACACATATATTTATGTCTTATTTGTATATTCAATCTTATGTAGTGTACTGTACTAACTTAATTTTCATGCATAAAAATCCCTCGTCTCCTTCTCAAGATTAGTGTCTGTAAATATCAGAAATATGTATATCATTTAATAAAAACTACATTACCGAAAACTTGAGGATTATTTGCATATTGTATTATATTAATATTTGCTGGCAGATCTACTGACAAGAAATAACCCACTTCATGATCAAGCAACTATCCGATCACTACAGCCTGAATTTGGTAAAGGGAGAACTAAGCAAACTGGAAAAACTCCTGGTTAATTTATTTCTGGTCTATGTATATTACTTATTGCAAGGCGAATTTGTTGTTCAGTTCCATTATTGCAATATTTAAAATTTGTTTGCTATATTATGAACACTAGTAGTTAAAGTTAATTTCAGCTTATTGTGTAAAGATTCTTTTCAGTTTGCTTCTGCTTTAGTAGTAAATGTGATGTGAAAATATAATTTTAAGATGTTGGTCACTTTATATATTTTTATTTTCTGCTATTCCATCAAATTTATTATTTTTTTATGCATTTCATTATGATAAACCATATAAAAAGTATTATTATTTTATTTTATTATGTTTTATATGTATTGTATGATAAATATTAAAGAAATAAGATGGACATGCAAAATTTTGGTTTTTTTATGAAACAAAATGACATCTAGCTGGTAGTAAGAAATAGGCGTCTTTATATCGATATGGCGCTAGTTAAGATAATTTTCCCATCGTCATATTCGCTCCGTGTTTATTGAGTTCTCAAAATGATCTTTTGTATGAAAGATAATAGATAATTGTAGAATAATTCTTTCGTAATCTATTATTTTTAGGTCAGCCAGATATGAGCTCCGTATTAAAACGACTGGATGACATTGGTCAAACACTTCTCAGGGTTGCTAGCGAATTAAAACAGTGTGTGGAAGATGTAAGAATAGTTACTACTAGACAAATGGAACGTTTGGAGCAGGAGAGAGCGTCAACGTTGTTAGCTGCAAGTGTAGAAGCTCAGGTTGATGGAGAAGAAGTGTCCCTGCACAATGTAGACGATGCTGAATCCAAAAAGGTTTGTGTCTTAATTCTTTATTTACTTTTAGAGATAAATATGTTTAACAATAAAATATATCTCAGCTGGATGCGTGCAGCACGAAGACCCATGTCCAGCACTGGATGTATATTGACTGATAATGACAACAATGATTAATTTTAAACTGAATATTAAGTAATGATATTTAAACCTATTTTTAGTGTGCAAATTGTAATCGAGAAGCATCAGCGGAATGTTCTTTATGTCGTCGTACTCCTTATTGTTCAACATATTGTCAGAAGAAGGATTGGTCATCACATCAAATTGAATGTCTACGGTCTGTACCTACTATACATGCTGACAGTTCAAATTCTATTATGTTTATTGTGGAGAGTCAGCATCAATAACAGTTGGAAAGGTAATTTCATAGTTAATTCTTACAACCTATTTATCAGATTCACACATTATTGAATTTAATTTATTACCATTATTACATAGCAATTTCTTAGCTAAGAGTTCTGAAACACATCTTTGCGGGAAACCGTTTAGGTAGGTAACAAACAGTAGTGTGCCAACATTAGTGTGTTCCAGTTTGAAATGTGTTATAGCTGATGAAATTTCTGGAGACAAGTTATGTTTCAAAGTTACAAGCAAGATGTTGTGTAATGTACATTCATTGTAACTAACATCCCATTGTTATGGGTGGGTGTATCATTTATCATCTGGTGTATGTCAGAGTTCCTCTCATAGTTATTTAGAATAAGAACAAAAATAACCAAGAACCGTAATAACCATGTTTTTGTTTGCTAATTTATTTAATTACTATGGTTTGATAGCATTTTTTTTTATTCTTATTTATGTTGAGATTAAGTATAAATAATCTCATTATCAAATAGAGTAAGTGACAATTTGGCTGTAGAAGTTTAAGCATGCTAGTCCTGAACACTACATGTTGACCACTAGAAAAAAGTAATGTTATTATAATAATAAATTTATAACATGAGAGTGGTGCTGGTCTACATCCAGTGAAACTTTTCTGCTTACTTAGCTAAGCAAGTTCAAAAAATCTAAGCACTTTACACAACATGTAGCTCTAAAATAGAAACAAAGATCTCCATAATAAAAGGTGAACTCTTTGCCATAGGACAGATAATTTTTTTTTTTTACTATAATTAAATTTTTTTATTTTCAGCGACAAAGCTCTATTCATAGAATTCATCAAAAAGATAAACACGTCAGTGTGAACAGTTTAAAGACTGACAAAAACAGTACGTTTAAAAAGTGAAGGTACCAATTTGTACTTATTGCCAGATATGTTATACCTCCTTGTATAATAGGTTTCATCTATTAAAATATTGCAATAATATTTATTATGTCTCTGACATTGATTTATCTTTATATGTATTATATGAGAAAATGGATGGAATTTATTTGCTACATGCTGCTAATTTTTCTTTTATTTTTACAAGAAAACATCCATATTTATATAAATGTATAAAAATAATATGTCAATGCACAATTTATTACTACATAAGTTTAGAATTGCTCAAGTTTTTATTTAATGAAGTAATATTTTAACATTGAAACATTAATTATTCATGAGGGCTTTATTTATTCGTTTTTAGCTAAACTTGCAGGTTTTTATTACTTTTGAGGCATTTTAAGATTTGATTTTAATGATCTAGAGAGCATAAAATAAAGTAGCCCTTTTTCACTCGCTAACTTAACTGTAAAATAATGTAAAAACTATTATTACCATTGCATTGTCCTTATTCTTTTCTGTAAAAGTAACAGATTTTCCATGAACAACTCAATTTTGAATAAAATAAGAATAAGTGTCTTGTGAATACTATCCATTTATTATAAGTAACTTTAATCACCTTCAAAGTGAGCAATATTTGATATAAAATTAATGATCCAAATCATATAGTTGTTTATTTATTTCTAGTTATTGGTATTTCATAATGGAATAACATTGGGATGGGGATTTTAATTTTCCTGATATTTGAATTAGTAGGATAGGTATGGACCGTAATTTATTAAAATTCTGTGATGGTATATTATTAGTCTTAATGAGTTCAAATTATATACTAATTATTAAGAACATACACGTTATGAAATCAGCAGTACAAAATATATTTGTTTATGAGTTATATTTATTATGATTTTTTTCTTCTTCAATAAGTGTACTGTTTGAAATGATAATTAGTGATTATGATATTATTCAAATTATTTTCATCCCAATAATAACCAAAAAATTTTCTGTAATTACATTTATAATATGGTAATAACGGTGCAATACATAAATGTTTTAATTAGTTAATTAAGTTAGTGTTATATTTAAATTACAAAAATTAATGTTTTGAGTTAGAGTGTATTGTAGAATTTGTGCCTTCAAACTTAGAAATTATTCAGTATTAAAATGTTTACACCTAAGATAACGGCATAGTGTATATAATAAGGTTTTAACGATACATATTCTCATAAGAAAATTAACATATTTCGGTTAAAATGAAAAAAAAAAACGAATGTGTACAAATATTAATTGGTAAAGTAATGATTGTATATATTTGTAAATACGTGATCAATTATAGTTTTCGATATAGTCGTTTCTCGTGTGCAATAATATGGCGCGATTCTATTTAATATCTTATATCCTGTTCCTGTAGTCTAATTTATGTATTTCTTGACGTTCGTGTTATTTTTTAATTGATCGATATTAAAATGCTGCTGCCGAAGTTGAAATGAGTAGACGTCTAGAGAAGTATCGATGTCGGCAACCCTGTCAGGTTTCTATACAACCCTATTTAGAAATATTTAGTCTATATGTATCCATAAATAGTGGTTGTCATTTTCTAACAAGTTTTCTGTTAATTCAAACAGTATATTGTTATGAACATGTACTGATGCCCCATCGGCTTTACTGCTCTTCGTATAGTTGTGTGTGTAAATAGTTAGTTGATAAAGCTTCTGACGGAAACCATGTTTCAGTAAATATAAGTGTGTGGATAGTTTTTGATACGGCTCTCAGTATACTTTTAATTTCACGGAATTTACCTGTACTTTGCATATAACATAGATTGGCATATAATAATCGAAATAACCACGGTGTAAGACACATATCTTTATATCTATTTACCAATTGACGAGATAATATTTCAACAACACGAACAGTTCCTTTTATTAACAAATGGTTTTCGCCTTTTTTAAGTGTTCTTATAATCCGGTTCAGGGTTTTGTTGTCTATCTCCTTTGTGGCTTCTTTTTGTAGAAAGAGTTCAACAAAAAAAGTCCTTCCCTGTGGAAGAAATCAACTAGCATTTGTCACCTTTGATTTCTTGACCCTAAATAAAACCCTACAATGCCTTTTTTACTACTACTTTGACATTGAAGTCTCTAACAACTAGTGAAATTGGTCTTGGTTATGTTATGAATAATCTTTCATACGTCATCATAGGTAGACTTGACTTCTTTATCTGAACGAGTCGTCGTTAGAGCACATACTTGAACAACCCTTTGTTCCACCGTAAACTTGACCACCGTCTTGGTTAGGAATAGCGGGGCTGCCGGGTACTGAGGACCGAAAATTGTGTCTATCGTTCGTTGGGAGTGCATCACGCTGGGCATGCGAGTTGGCGATTATGAAGTGTGGGTAGGAATAGGGAGATATGAGAGGAATGTCGACTTACGAGAGGATGTGTATTGTATACTGGAATAATGGAATAATAGGTTATACAGTATGTTATTATTTGGAACATTGTTGAGGGGGAAAATAGTAACAGCTGTGGCCTTCGGGATCGCGCACTCGCATTCATCGGGCAGATATACTCCACTGAATGGGAATGCTGGTAGTGACAATTTCTTTAACTATGAGACAAATAACGACAAGTCTTCTATGGAATTTTGGCGTTTTTGGCTAAATCTTTCCGTGCTGGTTGCAAAAGTTCTTTCATAAATTTCATTTCATAAAATTCAAGCATGTAAGGGCGCTTGAATCTTGGCTGTATTGGGAATGAACTTTCTATAAAAATTCAGCATCCCAAGGAATCGAAAAGTTAGGATAATCTTTGATGGCTTGGACTTTGCTGTCCAAAGGTTTTACTCAAGCGGATGAGCCTTTGTGACGCATTTTGACATATTTATTACCATGTTGATTTTTTTGATTTTTGAAAAATTTGATGCGGATGGTCTGTGTTGTTGTTTCTTTTTGGAGCAGATAAAGAAGTCACCCACATACGCGTAACAGAAGTCCAAGTTTAAAATGTTTGGCTAGCATTTAGCAGTCCATATGTCATGATCGGAAACATAAGCCAAATGGTGTGATTGTTGTCGTCGGTATGTTTTCCTCGTTCACTTGAATCTAATTATGTCTTTGTGAGATCAATGGTTGAGAATCAGGTACATTGTGCGTAAAATTGTGGATGTGGCGAATTGGGTAGCGGTCTGGTATGGTTCGCGCAATAAGCTGTCTGTAATATCCGCATGTTCGCCATGTATTTTCCTTCTTGGGTGCAAGGTGCAGTGGAGATGACCAACGGCTTTCGGAAGGCCATTATTGAGCATAGCTTCGAATTCCTGCTTGGCTATTTTTAGCATATCCAGTACGAGAAGTTTAGGCGCGCAAGCCACGGGAAGTCCTGATGTTGCCAATGACAATGTTATAGGTACTCACGAGTTGCGTACCTGATGAAGGTGTAATTTCAGGATAGTACCGACATATGTCCAAGTACTAAGAATCGCCAATCACTGCCTTCACTGAAGTTATAGAGTTGACGATGGTACGGATGAAGCTGCTGTTGAGAGAGATGTGGTGTTTTCTACAAGACGTTGATTTCGGCAGTCAACTACAAGATTGTAAAAATATAAGGAAGCAATACTTATTATTGCCTACGTGACGTCTGACACAATAAAACACCAGCTATAATCCTGACGACGACCAAGATTAAAATTCACGTGCGCGTAGATGTAAGTCGCAATTGGTGTAATGTTTGCTGCAAACAATTTGTAATCGGTGCTTGGTTGACGTTGAAGATGTGAAGATCGGGGGACGATGCAGACATCGCTTCCTGTGTCAATGAGAAACTGCGTCTTCGTTCTGTAGTTTGTGACGAATAGGCGACCAGGTGTATTAAGGTAGTCGTTGGTCGCCACTATTGACCACCCCGGAAATTTTCCTGATTCAAGTTGCAAGGTTTGATGCATTTTTGCGCATTGCTTCCGAATTTATGATTTGCGATGATTTAAATGAGATCTGCTATTGCTGCGATGTTGATTTTCCACTCTCCTGGGTGATGATTTTGGTTTACTAATATGACTACTTGTAGCGAGCGCTTGTGATTGCTTGGTAAGCTCGTTAATTTGTTGGACAATCATATCTAATACAGAATCCGATGAAAGTTGTTCTGCCGCAAATTGAGGACTTGTTGGCACAATATCGTGTACGCGGTCGGCTGTCTGCGCAAGCGCTTGTAGGTCAGTACGTAGTTGAGAAGCAATGACTGTTTGTATGCTACTCGGTAAGGGGTTGGACCAGATAGTTTTAAGGAAGTCAACTACTACAAATCAATGAAGCATAGAACCTCTTTACTACATTATGATCTACGCTAGGCATATCTTTTCGTATTTTTAATCTGAGGGCTTGGTTGGGCTGGCGAAATTCACCAAAAGTTCAAGTGTTGTCACCCATCGTTGCAGTCAAAGTATGTAACTTTCTATCCTCTGTCACCATATTTACATTAAAGTACATGTCCATCCAGTTTATGTAAGAGCACCAAAATTATTTTACCCGATCAACATTTTACTGAATATAAATGAATGCACACATACAACAATTTTTAAGTGGGGGCAAAGAGCAATATAGAAACACGTCAATCGTTAACTGCGTGTATTCCCGACTGGCGCATACCACACATTTTCTCAAGCGGTTCCTTAATACTTGTTACATTAACAAATTGTATATACTACAAAAACCATCATTATCTCGTTTGGAAACTGGTCAGAAACATTTTTGTATCAATATGTGTTATATATCTTCAACTTTCTTAGGTGAACATTAGAGTACAATTCATACAAACATTATATAACAAATTGGACAGTGACCCGCTATGAGAAGAATGTTTAGAGTGGTTCTTGCAAGTGAGACAAAAAATTAAACGGTTCTCTTTACCCGAGAGGGTGACGGGGGTTTCACCGTCGTTGTGACCATAATACATACGATAATTTCTTGTTTTGCACAAGTTCAACAACACGTCTGCCTCGAACAAGCGCCGAATATAAATAAGTTGGTTAGAAAATAGGTATGTTCACATTCCAATAAATGTATTTTTTTTTTAAATAAGTCAATTTTATTTTAAGTTTGAATGTATCATAACATAATCGTAGTGTAATTATGTGTAATTTTATTACTGTATATTGAATGAATTAGTATTTTTTTAAAAGTTTACTATTTAAAAAGCCTGTTGTAATAATAATATTGTCAATAAAAAGGGCCTCGTACGAGTTGAAATTCAGAATGTTGTAGTCTCAGAGAAAAAACTTTCATATATTACGTATATAACTGATGTATTTATTTTTCTCTCTTTCTCTGTATTTATGTATGTCAATGTTAATAAATTTGGGCACTTTATTAATAATACTAAATTTGTACAATTCACCCTAAATGTTACGAATAATCTATGGGCGTTTTAATTTCTTTGTATGCCAATTACGTGAAAACTTGTTATTGTATATATGTTGAGTGTATGTTTGTGTAAAATATTAAGATGTTTTAAAATGTAACTATGGTGATCTTACTATATTATAGCCCTTCTATACCAAATGCGATGTTTAGGTTAATTTAGATATAATTAATTCTAGTTCACAGTATATATACTGATTTATTTAACGTATTAGAAAATAGCTTAGTTGTAGAATAACATAATGTTATTCGCACTTTTTCCTTGTTCAATATTGGATAAACAATATATTCATATAATTTATGTTTCATTGTTTATAAGTAATTTAATATTATGGCACCAATTTTAAAGGTAATATCAATTGTTCATCGGAACCTATTCCTTATTAACAATGATTTGTGTTTGTGATAGTTTCAATTATAAATGAATTATTAGTAATGTGGTCAGCACCTTTTCATTATCATTTATATTACTAAAGAAATCGTTGCGTTTGGAATCAGTTTTTATGTTTTTGGTGCTGATTAAATCAACAGTGTATCGTCATCATCAGAATCAATTTATAGATGTACATCTATCGTTATGGGTCTCCTCTAAACATCTCTACACTGTTGGTCCAGGAACATACAACAGTTGTCCATTACCTTCATCGAATAGTTGGTTCACCTTGTGAGATATCGTCTTTTAAATATAATTAAGAGTAATGTAATATTAAAGTAGCGGGGATAGTATTTAGGGTTGGAAATCGATTAGCGAGGCTTATGTTTGGCATGGAATGACAGCTGACAGAGTAAGCTGAAATGGTGATGATGAATATTAAAGTTGCGTTACTAATAAATTTTTGCTATTGCGAATAATTTAATAGAGTTATTGTCATTGTCTGAAGAAATCTATCAAATGTTTGTCTAGGCAATACTAAGTTTAGAACTTGTATACATATTAAATTACAAAAGCGATCATTGATTTTGATGAAGCTTTCAAAAATGTTTTATTTTTTTGTTTGTTCTATGTGATATACGTGTGGTCTTGTGTGTTGTTGCATTGCTGCTGTGCGTTCATATCAATATTATTTGTGATAAGAGTTATAAAAGTAACGCGGGTCTATTTTATGTATTATAATTTAAAGTCATATATAGCTTAATTTAACTGTTTATTTTATATTATATACATTTGTTTATTTTGTTTAATATAAAGATCATTTGAAATAACTATGTATGTGATCCATATTAAGTCAGTAATATTCATACTTAATAGTGTTAGTAACAATTAAACAATAGGTGTTATATATGTTGGCCCTTGATGACACAATGATATGCAATGTATCCAGCGAGTTAGCGTCACTGAATCCCATTTATCTCTCAACACACGCAAGACGGTGTTGGGGGCGTCTTGCACTCGCTGAAGTAAGGAGGTACAGCGTTAGCATGATGATGGCTGCGACTCCATCTGGTACAGTCTTCCACGAACATGACCGAGGCGCTGCAGTAAACACGGCAACCTTATCGTTAATGTACATTTTGATTTTCCTACTAATGAACCATAATGATGTCATATCAATTTTTGTAGTTTTAAAGTATTTATTACGCCGTTGTTGAAAGAATATTAATCGGTGCATGTGCTAATTACTTAAAATAATTCTAAATAGTACAATCTCATACAAGCCTAAATTTACTTAGGTTATTTGGATGTCTTATTTCGATTAGTCACATTTTTGTAATTTTTTTATATAATTACAGTAGGCAAATTTTTGTTTTTGGTATTTATAATAGAAAATTTAATTTCACGAAGGATAAAATTAAAGCAATATTTATAAGTAGTTTTTTGCAAATTATTCAATAGCAATAACGATTAGTGTAATTTGTAAATTGGTAAACTTTTTTTACAGAAAGATAATATATGGATCTTTAATCTTTTATACATTTGCGTATGACCACGCTTAACTTTATAGATTTAGGTTTTGAGATACTTTCTGAAGACCTTGTAATTGTAAACTAATCCTTTGTTGGGGAGTAAATGTGCTCGGAATAGTGCCTTCTGCTTATTGAAACTAATGCTGACGTCAAAAACGTGAACCTGGGGTTATAAGTAGCGGGGAAGTAAAAACTAACATATCTCCCATATATAGCAGAGGGCGACTACAAGGCAGTGTTTGAAAGAGCTCTCATTTCTCACTAAGCAAACGTGTTTGTGTTACAGCCCTCTCCGAAACTTGCTTATGCTGTGTGTTTCATATGAAATTCCAAGGCCTTTCGCAACGCCTTGATGACCATCGAACTTATTTTAGTTTGTACATATCATCACGTAATCTTGCCTTTCCGTTAGTTACAGGGTGATTGTGTTAAAACAACTGAAAGGACGTAATCATTGGATCTTAGTGAAGGACGGTGTCCTTATTAGAGGGAACGCTTTCGTATCAATTGAAAAGTTGAATGATTGTGTTGAAGGTCGGATTATAGTCCTCGTCCTTAATTCGTACCACGGTACACGAAGTAACCGTGCAGATCTCGTGGCCGGTAACATAGAAGACGGATCACTATCCGTTGAGTATCGGCAGTAGCTTAACCCAAAACAAATTGGAATCTATATACCATAACTCTGTCGGCGATCGGTTTAATATGAACTAGCGGTCACTGCAGCCCGCGTGACTTTATTACAATAACTTTGCGAGCGATTCAACATTTAGATATAAGTTACTCATAAGATCATTTCTGTTATAATTGTAATAATAACAGCGAAGTTATTTCCACATGTGTATGCTATTTGTATGTATAATAAATTTGATTGTTTTAAAATCAAATGTTTTCATTTCACACTGTCGCTAATATAATATTGATCATTAACTTTATAGTATTTCTATTTATAAAATCCAATGAACGAACTATCAGTTAGAATATTTATACAACACAATATTGAATTTGGATAAATACGAAAATAATCTCATTGCCTCAATAATTTCACTAAGATTCTGTTATTACTGTTGGTAGATCTTTGTGGCCAGAGGTCGCCTTGTTTTACTACCTTCAAACTGAAACGTGCAATATTGCTGTGCTAAATATTGCTGTGCTCCGGTTTAAAGGGCGTTTTAGCTAGTGCAATTACTGAAGTAACTAGACTTGACATCTTGTCCCGAGGCCACGAGCATAATGTGGTGATACATCATATTAAGTATTGCTTGACTCCAGTGCTTACAGCTTGCGTGTAACTCGTAATATTAAGTGCAATGCTATCGTTATGATTATGTATAGCCTAGGTTTCGAAATTGGGTGCCGCAATTGTGTACCGAAGTTAACGCTGGCTTAGGATTTGAAATTATTAAAACCTAGTATTATGCTGCGTTACACGCATTAACATAATAAGTTACTGCGTCGCAGTGAATGCGGAAATTAATTAAAAACTCGTTAAAGGAATATTAAAAAAATTTTTTCGCTTTCATACCTCTTTAAGGTTACCTGCGAATTATTACATCGACAATGTTGCCGCAGCGAATAAAGTTTGAGAACCATTGATCTGCAGTTTTTGATGAATACATCTTTGCCTAATATAATGTATGTAAATTATGGCTTTCAATGTAATAATCACGGTGAATATTTGTCATACAGACCTATGTTATGTTCAGCAGTGGACGTCCATCGGTTGACATGACGATGATGATGATATTTCTTATAAATGATATCTTAACAATTTGCAACCGTATACGGTTGTTCGTATACAGTAAAATCTCTTTATTCGCGGTGTATATGTTCTATAAATATGCCGCGAATACGGAATGGTAATTTATATGGTATATAGGAGACGCGTTTTTAGGTGACAAAATTAAAAAAAAAAAATATAAAAAAATATTTTTAATTGAAATTTTTGAACATTTTAATTAATTGTCTTAAGGCTTCGGCAAATTTTCTCTTGCTTGGCAGTTTCTATAAGCTCCTTCAGTTCAGACTGATACGCAGCGCAGCGGTCGCATTAGCAGTTTGCCTCTTAAAAAATAAAACTACGTTCCATAGACGGATCAATATTCATAAATAAATTGCAAAGACCATTTGCCATTTTTACACATTCATTAGGATTTTTCAAATTGAATGTCATTTTTCCTGTCCTTGTTGCAGCATGCTCTACAATGGGCCGTAACATTTCCTGCACGTCGTTTTCAATCAAATCTTCATCTTGCGATTCAATTTATTCCTGATTGTCACTTGATTCCATCTTTTCGAACCCATCTCGCTCTATTCCATTCGCGATTTCAGCTGTATGCAGTCAAAATTGAGAACTTGCACAGATTATTCATTTTCCGCAGTCGGAGCAATTCAGTTTATCCAGCATGACTTCAACTGCGGAACAGCACCATTTAATAATATACATTATTATATCGCGACGAAGGCGGCTTATGTCTAAGTCCTCGGCTAGATAAGATCTATTTTACTTTTTTATTAGTCCATTTCACGGCATCTACAAAGGATATTTTGAGTTGGATACCTATTGGACTTCTTTTATTATTGTTTCTACTTATTAAACGTGAATGAATGAAGAGCGAATATGTAGCTTTTACTGTATATACAAAGTATCCAAAGTTTATACTGATACGAAAGAAAGAAAACGTTTTTATTGACACTCGACTATATATGTGCAATTAAACAAAACAATAAAGAAAAAAACACAAAAGTTATCATAATATATTAAATAATTGATACGCGGGTCGTGTCAACGCGGAGGCCGCTCGGCGGGGTGTTGCGGCGCGGCGAGGTGGCACGGACAACTTTAAAAAATTAAATATATAATAATAATGGTCTAACTAAATATACATAGACATATATAAGTAACTAAAGTACCGCTCCCATTTTATATGCACTCAAAATTTATATTCTTTGTTCATTTAAAACATGTAACCTGAAGAGCTTTTTATACCTATATGGATACCTTACACAGCAGGTTATTTTTTTCTGTATCATTTTATTATGGTGGTAGGTCTTGGTTCCCGAAAACCATCTAAGCATCACCGCAGCTCCTCTTTCTGTCGCCAAACAGTAGTATGCAAAACACCTTTATTTTGTGAGGAAATCCTGCATTGGATACCTATGTGCTGTTTTGGCAACAGAACGGTTATGTCAGAGTTTGGCTAAAACCTCAATTGTTTGTTTCGTTGCATCGTTGAATAAAAAAAATACCCCCTTTTGTTACAAATAGGTTCAAATAAGACAAACACCAATTTTACACATAGAATTTTTATTTAATCATCTAATTTTTTACACATCGGCAATTGATACATTGGATACATATTTCATTACAACATTACTGCGCTTCTCTAATAACATAAATGTAGTGACAATTATTAATATTTAACCGTAAGTGGTATTATTGATAATACATAGAGATAGATAGATAGATAGATACACAATGTGTGAATATATACGTTTACACACCGATGTTACACATACATTTTTAAAGTCCTTAAATAGATAATCGTAAATTTACTGTTAAAAGTTCAGAGAGTACTAAGTATTACATTAAATATGATATTTTTTTTTTTCAGTATCTAGTGAAATGGTACAGCTTGATAATATGAAGTATTTAACACCGAACATTAAGAGAATTGGGTTAAGCGTTTACTGGGGTTGTTGGGGATAAGCCGGGCTGTTGCCGGTCGCGTTATTTTGCATGTTCTGGGCGATCTCGTCCAGGGCGCATGCTTCCTCGCAGCAAACTAAAATGTTTACAAATACACCTTATTGTAAACAATACAATTTAGATAAATTATTAATTGAAAATTCATTAAGAATATTTCATTGTAAATATGTAGTCGTCAGCCGATATTCGTCCATTGCTGCATATAGGCCTTCAAATATTTCACACAGATCGGTACTAGGGCCGCCGGTTGCGGCCAGCGCAATACCGATCTGTGTCCTGTATCATCTCCCGTTACCATCACCGGTAAGACGATCCACATCGGTCCAGAAAAAAAAAATTGAGTGTTTTTGATACCATCGCTTGCTGGAAAACAACACTTTTTCTTAGCTGATCTATATCTCTGCAAAAGGAATATTCTTACCAAATTTGAAGTCTCTAGCCTTGTGGTTGCAGCGATATCCCGATGAGTATCTCATAGGAGGAAATCTCACATATATGGGCGACGTATTAAAGTGGTTAAGTATGACAGAATATTATATTTGTGATATTATCAAAGTACTCACTGACGCCAACTGGATAGCACACGTTACAGTTGTGCGGAAAGCCGATGTTGCGAGGCGATCCGCAGTTGGTGCAACTGCAAAAGAAATAATATGTTATTTACGTTTACATGAATATTTATTTTTATTTATTTAAAATCTTTATTGTACACCTTAATAGGCGGACTTAATGCCTATAAGTATTTCCTACCAGTCAATCTAGGATGTGAGAGATAAAATGGTAAGTGAGGTAGAATTACAATGTCGGATATTTTAATTGTTAAACAATACGTACTCCGGTGGCAGCGAATTGTCGAGAATGCAGACGTGCAGCGGCTCATGTCTGCAGAGACGGAGGCATACATCGCATCCGCATGCCGTCAGATCAACGCTTCCCTGCAAAATATATTGCATATCAATATATTTAAAAGACGATAACATAAAATAAATCTCATACATCAATGTTTACAGTTTCTACGAAATAGAAGATACAGTTTTTTTTTTTTTAATTAATACTTCTCTTATACTACTGGTTCCCCTCTCGCTTTGTTGTCATAACTACTTCAACTCATTTTGGAGGGGGGTAACATTTCGTAAAATCAGTTTTTATCTGACTTGGCAAAAGGAGTATTCCTAACAAATTTCAAATCCTCAAGCTTCATGGTTCCAGAGATATCGTGATGAGTTTCTTCATAGCTGAAAATATATATAAATATATTTATATATGTATATATACAACTGGAATGTAATACGAACACCGGGAATCGAGTAAGCATCGCAGAAGCACGGAGCTGGATTTATAACGTTGTACAATCCCAACGGTGCGCCGTCAGCGTTCACCACCTGCGGTGTGGCCTGCACGTAATTGTAGCCCCTGACAAATGTTTCGGATGTTTAGTAAAAATGATAATTATATTGGAAAACTTTTTAAACCTAAATAAATTATGACACACACATGTACCTCGGTGCCTCAATGTTGACCTGCTGCTGCGGCTGATATGCGCGGGCGCCGTTGTAAACGTACCCGTTGTGGCCTGAGAATATATTCCATTGTAAACTCCATGCAACTTGTATAACAGTACTAATATTAATTAATAATTGAAATACTAAAGAGAAATTTACGAAAGCAAATTGATTTAATAAGTTAATTCATCGTTTACTTACCGTTGAAGTAGTGGTACAACTGCATGTTCACTCGTGGATCGTATTGGTTATGATTATATTGGTTAGGATTGTATTGGTGATGATCATATTGGTTACGACCATAGTGGTTGGGAGCGTATTGGTTACGGCCATAATGGTTCGGAGCGTATTGGTTACGAGCGTATTGGTTACGACCATATTGGTTATAATCGTATGCGTTAGCATCATACGGGTTTTGCTGATATGGATTATAAGCCATGGGCATCGGGTTGTGCACCCTGTTCTGCCCGGCCATCATCTGTTGATTAGGATGCTGCCTATGATTCCCCGCGTTTATCGGGTTCGGTTGATTCTGGCGATGTTCGCGAAACATCATGTCCCTGAGGGCCGCTGTAAGAAATTCAATAAGTTTATAAAATTGTACGCCATCTTGTTCACATTACAGTTTACAGATCGTTACACACTTTTCACAAAATTTTTAAACCGCGGCTTATTTTCTATTTCACCAAATGAAAATTTATATTCACTTATGTTATTTATATCGAAATTATTACTTAAAAGTTAAGAAGTACCTCGTATTTTAAATTATTCGACGAGAGAGAATTTGCAGCGTCAAGGACTACCAAGCAACTGGGCGGTGTGCGCGCGCATCGTTAACGATTTTACGACAAGCAAGGACAGACCTGGTAGGGGGAGCTAATTTGCGACGTAACAACATTATTGGGAACATATTCATATTATGCGAGATTTAAATGACCAAGTTGAGAACGATGTTAAGTGTTAAACTTTACCCGAATGTAAATAGCGCGAACCTTAAACGTTTATTTGTAATAATTAATGAAGAATTATTAATGGCGTCGCGAATACAATTAATCGATATAAAAAATTATCAAGCTGAAATACGTGTTGATATCTTCGAGAATTTCTTTATACATCTGACTATAATAATAAACATCTTTAATTATATCAAAAGTGCATAGAAATCAAAATTAAAAAAATATTTACACTACGAAAAAGGTATGCATAGGTACAAGGTTTGTCTTTCTTATTCAGAGGTTAGAGAAAATTCTTTTAATATATTGTATATCTTCAAATCATTCGCTTGATATGTATTAACAGTTGATTTTGTACAATCTATTTAATCAAGAATCAAATAATATTAATTTGTTGCAAGAGCAAGGGTTAGCTGAAGGCCTTATTAGTTTTCTCAATTTAACCGCCAGATTTTAGTTTGAAGAAAACACCTCATGATTATGACTAAATGAATGTAGGTACTAACACATTACATATGATTCAACGTTAAAAGAAATTTACAAGACTTTACTTTCTGTATTGCTGACGGTATTGAGTAGCCCGACGTTAGTTAGTTTTCTATCCGTTACAATAAAATTTAAATTACAAAACAACAAATTGAATGAAATATTAAAAAAAGTATTAGGAACGGTTAAGGTTAAATGAATAAAAAAACAGGTCACTTAATGTTTCCTCTGCGGGTGTACAGGGACTTTAGTTCAATAAAGGAGTAGAGTACGTTTACCCACCGCGTTGGTTGAGCGGCACTTGGCGCATATCATATGCCCACAAAGGCCGGTCATAGTACATCTCGTCCATACTGCCTTTTTCACCGGACTCTGAAGCTTATTGAGGGTCGAACCTGCGCATTAAGAAGTATACTGTCTAAGATCGCACTTAAAAACAAACAGCATAATAGTTATTTAAAATCTTTACTAGATATCAGTCTCAATGATATTCCAAACATTAATAATAAGTATATGAGAACTATAGCTAAAGGATATCTAATCCTTCAGTTACTAATCATTTTAATATGAGACTTTGTTTTATTTTCTTTACATTCAAAAAAAGTTTGTTTTAGTATTTAATCAAGTAAAGTTAATATGAAACTATGTTAAATTATTAAAATATTGTCATTTAATAGACAAAAAATATTAGAATGTTGTGAAACAGTAAGAATTATTTTCATCTGGATAAATACTTTACTGTATCAACTGTTTACAAACATTTCTCGACCATCGTTAGAACTTAATGTTCCAAACTTTACATACTTTAAATGTTTATTAACTTAATATTTAAGCGATATCCGGTTTATAAAATGGAAACAATATATAATATAGATTTTTCAATTTTTATTCACAATTTCATCTTATTGTATTAAAATTCTTAATCTAAATATCAGTTACAGCTGAAGTATCTAAGATAAAGATTTTATGTAGAACTGAGCAAAGCATAAAAAATAATAAGACAATCACATCACATTCAAAAAAAAAAAAAAAACAAAACCATTATGAAGAAAGTGCTGTTATTAACAAAAAATATGCATTATTGTATTTTTATTAGAAATTCACAATTTATTATGAGATTCACTATTGATTTTAAATATTTGGATGAGACTGTCGCCCACGGACGTTATAAAAAGAAGATAACTGCGTGCAAGGGAATATTTGTTTTGCGAAGACTTTATATTATTGTAAGCTCACACCCCGAGTCACCTGAAAACTGAAACATTGGATCGTAGTTGTTTGCTTACGCTTAAATACAAACGCACAGCAATTCGCAATACAGCTTCTGTGCGATTCGCCGCCATAAATATAACACTAACACAGCTAGTTTTATTATTGAACTTGAATTATTTATATAAAGTTACATATACGATTCTAGTACTAATGTAATACTAAAGCTAGCTTAATAAAATCGATTAAGTTTAATAATAGTCTCGTTATACTACCCGTGAAAAACAAACTATTTGAACTGTTTACAAGCAGCCGGCTGAAATTTAAAATTTCATATTCGTTTTTTTTTTCGTTCGTTTCGTTACGACTGATTGTAGTTTTAAGTGAATCGATCTTGTTTACGAGACTATTGGGAAAGGATTTGACGTACATAAATTGTGCAAGTCATATAAATACAATAAGGTACGCACACACAAAACGATCACATTTACACACAACACAAATAGGGGCTTTGCATGCAATGGAGAACATGAAGCGTTTGTTGCCAATACTAGTTATAAAGGTGTATCATGTCTCAATCAATAGTAACATGTACATAAGATTTCACTTGTTTTTTCACCGCAACCGAACAATTTTCACTGATTCATCACACAAAGTCCACAATAATGAAGAAATGTAAATTATTAAGAGAAACGTTTAAAAATATTATTCAACATGTTACCATATAGAAAGCATGCAACCGATAGGATCCATTTTAGTTCTTGTTTCGACACAAAGAACTCGAGACAAAGGATTTATTTAGGACAGTTTTATATTAGAATAAAAAACTAACAGCACAGTTATTAATAGAAAATCAATACCAATGCACAGGGGGATTGGAGGGGGAAGAGTCTAAGGGTCGAACAAACACGTACCTGATGAAGCGAGCTCGGCACTCGAGTGCTTAATAACGTTTGAGAAGCTCAGATCTTTTCACGCGCACGCGTACTGGATCCACCCCAACCACTGGACCTGTTAGTTGTACATAGTTAGTTATGTTGTATATTAATAGTTGAATTAATGATATTATATCTTACCGCAATATATATTAATCCGAATAAATCGTACACTCTTAAATTTGAATGGATTATACGAATTTTTCGATCAGAACAATTATTTTGATAAGAAGCGAGCTCTCTTCGACGATGCTGCCGATAATCATCGGAGAACTATTTGCGCAACCGCCGGGTCATGCTGGGGATGGGTACCGTACTCAAAATGCTTTCTGCAACGTATTAAAACTATCGATGTTGCATTCAGATGAGAACAGCACTACCGCGGTAGTGGAATGTACTGATCAAATAATACTTAAAAACATACTGAGAATAATACTTGAAAATAATCAGCGAACGTATTTATTATCCGTCGATACGTATATATGTATATATTTATTCTCGTAACTTATCTGGTTTTAATATTGCTCATTATGTATCATTGAGAATATCATGAATATTCTGTTTCGATTATTTAAAGGATACCATAGAGTCGATTATCTAATAATTTTAAAATAAATTTTGCAATGGTGAAAACGGGATATGCTGATATTTTGGATTGTCTGAAAGAGATCGTTTTCAGAGCAATAACGGCGATCTTATTATTATACTTTCTCATTTATCAATCGATGCATTGTTTTTTTATTATTATTATATTTGATTTTTTTTTTATTCTATGAACCGACCAGATGAGCGGTCGTTCACCATATGGTAAGTGATAGGCTCGCCCATACCAATGTCTCCTCGCTCCTTTGAGACATGGGATGTTTACCTTAGTAATTTCATTAGCTACAACGCCCTAAAAACCGGAACACGGTTATGTTTGCACTTGGACTGTCTTATATATTTGTTAAATATTTTTTAGATTATTTGAATTTAAATTGATATGTGGATAGACAATTATTCCCAACCCTATTCTTTTCCTACAATTGCGTGAAAAGTATCAATTTGTATGGGGGAAAGGAATACTCCACTGTCACTCTATTTACTGTGTTGCGGTGTAATGGGCACTGTTGTTAGTGAAATCATTGGGGTAACGAGACTTAACATCTTATCTCTCAAGGCGACGACTACGGTATGGGGTAGTGTATATCAATCTAACAAACGTCACGTTGTTTTGATCGGGTGTATCACTTACCATCAGAAAAGCGTACCTTTGGACTCGTTGCTTCGTTGAACCCTTCGACGGCTTGTTACGTTGTAGAAGGTGACTAAGGAGAATTAATTTCAGGGTAAAGGCAACAGTTTCCATTGTTGCTGTCACCGTTTTGGCAGGCGAGGCTAGTATGGCATATACCTCCATTTTAGTTAGGTAAATAATTAACGAAATAATAATTATTAATTTTTGATTATATCACATTCTGTTCATACAAAAAGACTATTATTTAAAATGAATCATTTTTTATTTATTAAGTCACCATCAAATGATAAACGTCCAATACTGGACATAGACATGCCCCAAAGATTTCCACGTTTATAAAGGTCCATATGGAGGGGAATTTGGGACAATTCTCGGCACGCTGGCCTAATGCGAGTTGGTAGTAGCCAGAGCCTCGTTTGTTGATTAGCAGGATACACCACGAGCAGGTGCGGTTGGCTTAGGTCCTGTAAGCTGTTGTGAGGGACTCCTTACACCACTTAAGCAACGGCCATATAGCAGGAAACAAGAAATTTCGAATGAATGAAACAACCTTCATATTTATAATTTCTTATACTCTTTGTTACACTGAATTCCAATAAATTTTGTTTTACGATATATGATATAATATTTTAAGACGTCAAAGAACAATATAGTTATATTATATTATATACTATAATGATGCCAGTGCGACAGTGGACGTATTGGAGACGAATGTTTCTGTAGCAGTTGAGAAGCGCGCGGGTGAGTTCTATTGGTCTGAAATATAAAAGAAAATTAATTCTTCAAGGTCCACTTCTATCACCTACACCGGAAGCAGGATATAGATCGAATATAATAAAGATCTCTTTTAAACAACAATCACAGATATTTACCGATGGAGACTGTATGTAGGTTACAACGCTCATTTCTACCGTCAAACAGCAGTGTGCAAACATTACTGTTTTCCGGTTTCAAGGGAGCTGTGGCTAGTGAAATTACAACTGTAATGAGATCGCTTACTATCGGCTGAGGATCCCGCTCGTCTCGTCGCTTCGTGGAATAAAAAAAAACTTACCTAGACGGTCTCCGGCAACAGATATCGCCTGATTGACTGATTGGTGGGGGTGGACGCGAGACGCCGTGGATCGCATTTGGTGGAAGGCATTAGGAAAGGGTGATATCCAGCAGTGGATCAATAATGATGACTATATAATAATGCCTTATATAAGCAATAATAAGAATAATACGTATTAGTATATTAAATCTATTGAAATGTAATATATATGAATGAATTCACTCACTTGATTAATGTTTAAAAGATTGAGCATGTGTAAGGGAGATAACCGTGCATTAGTTGCATACCGTCATCACCTTCTATGTGGTACGTCATTGAGTAATCAGCACTTTCCTATAAAACAAATCGCATTTGAGCAATATTTTATATAAGTACATACAACTTAAGTATGTTAGGACTTAAATATATTAAATAAAATAAAGTATTTAAACTAATTGTTCCAACGGTTCATCTCATCTTAACACTACGTATAAGATCGTTAAATACAACGAAGTTGAATTATTTGAAGGTAATGAAGGGTTTTTTATATTTATTACTAAAGCAGTTTTACACTGTATAATAGCATTTTGTTTAGGTGCAGTTATAATGGTTTCATGAGTTAAAACATGTCGTTGATAAACTTTTGCCTCGAGAATATTACTAATATTTCGGAAGTAACAATCAATACTCTAATAAGCACATATGTTAGGTTCCAACTTAAACTCGGCGAGATTAAATTAGACCTTAGATTAAAATACTCTTTCTCTCTTGACTCTACAATGGGGCACCTTTGTAAATGTCCCCCAGAAGATGGGATACCTCAATGAACATCGAGAATATCACCGGATCAGGCTAGGCCTTTGTAGTCAGTCTTGTTTGTTAAGTAGTTTAAATACCCTACTACAACCGCCGTCTTCCCCAAGGTCGTTGGGAGGGCGATAAGGTCCCCTTTCTCACGACCCCAAGTGATTTGTTTAATAAGTAACTCATTCATCGGATGTGACAAAGTTTCTCTCTATTTAACAACAATGCTTCAGAGATACGGCGGCGAGCAGCTTAAAGATCGTTGTGCTTGTGCAAATGCATAAAATAAAGGACTTTTGATCAATTACAAAAAAAAAAAAAATACATAAACTTATGACAGAAGATTATGAAATGTTTTCAGTTGTTTCATCAACTTCCTTTGGCGTTGAAGAACTTTACATACCAATAAGATACCAGTGTTGGTGTAGCAGTATGTGCTCCAGTAGGCAACGTACTCCTGGGGTACGCAGTAGCTGGCATTGGGTTGAATGTAAATGCAGTTAGTTTCATCGGTCGGATATTGAACTCGGTGGCCGTAGCCCCGTCGAGAGGTCCACGGATGCTGCACCGGGCCGCGTCTCGACGCTCGTGCTCCGTAATAATGATTCCCATCGACAATCTCATCCAGGCTTACATTCAACAACCTTTAAAATATACGTACTTTAGACATTGACTATTATTACATTAGCTTAATAATAATGTTTAATTATATGACAAAATCATACAATTACAGTAGTTTCTTACTAGTTATGCGGATCTTGGTTTCTTATTAAGTACGAAAAATAATTTAACAGTGATCTTTACTATCATCATCAGTCTGCGGCAGTCTAATCTTTACTATATTTCACGCTAAATAGATACTAATAGATTAGAATTAAATAGCTATTGATGGCCATAATATAGATCTAGATTTGAAAGTTAGACTTGAAATTTATCAGAAATATTCCCGGACCGGGAGCAATCTTCCTTCCCGAACCCCTTTAATTTATATAACACCTCTATTTTTTTGGGGGTAATATTTCCTGAAAACCTATACTCGGTAAAAGGAATATTCATACCTTCCAAATCTATAGGCCTTATGGTACCAGATATATCGTGACCAGTTAAGACAGATGGAAATATTTTATATTTATATATGTATATATACATGATTTGTATGTTTATAGCTTATTTATCTTTTGAATTTTGTATATCCTACATCATTTTATATCTATTTAACTTTTATTAACGTTTTCGGCTGATAATTATGATGATGAAACGTTTTCTTTACTATTCGCATATATATTTAGATTATAAAGATACACAGGAGATTTATATTTAAAAAAAATTAACATGCTGGAACTCAAGCCTTGTATATGTAGACTATTTTAAGTATATATAAATAATATGTAGTGCTAACCGAGTGTTAAAAACTCCAGGTCGATACGAAGCCCTGATGTAGATGCTCGTCACATTTGACAAAATTCTCATGAACTGCCTTTTAGTGAGTGACGAACCATCAATCCTGGTGAAGTTCTCTTCCGTTATTTTCACCCTATATCTCCAATTGACGAAAGGTGGCGGTTGGGCCATATCGTCATGCACCATGTAACCACCCTCACCTCCAATAATGACATTGGCATCTAAGATGGTATGTGTCTTTTCGGTGCTTGTGTAATACAGGCTGTATTTTAAGAATCCTCCGTAGGATGCTGTGCGGCTACCTACGGAGGAATGTCATAGAGGTCTTACAAATAATTGCAATGTTATGTGAATATATAAAAAAAATTATAATAATATATATAATAGAAATAAAGTCAATGAACACAATGAATATTTGGTTAACGACTTTTTTTTTTTTTTTTATAATATAACGGAGGCAAACGAGCTAGCGGGTCACCTGGTGGTGGGTGAATTCGCCGCTGCCCACAGACGCAAATAACAACAAAAGTGTTACTAGGCCGTTGCCATCTCATAACTTTTAAAAGAAGGGAGGGGTAAAATATAGGATAGGTCTCGGAGGAACAGGAGTAGGGGAGGGGAATAAAAGGGGACGGACCACCAGACACTAGTTAGTTTCCAACCAAATGCAACATTACAGCTCCTAGAACACTGCAACGTCGTACCGGTCCATCTAACAAACGTCAAAATTCAGGTGGTCTGAAGGAAAGGAAAAGGAATGGGCATCCGGCTCTCTCACTCACCAGACGAAACATGGCAGTCACTAGGAAGCCAGCCATTTCACGCTGATTTTCTGTGAGAGGGTAGTGTCGCACCGGTCGATCCTGCCCAATTATGAGCTACAGTGAACTGTAGGCGTGGATCTACTACCATAAAAGGACTAAGGACTGACTAGGACTAAGGTCATCTCTCATGGATTCTATGCGTAAGCGTACGTGAAGTTAGCTAGCACAAATTTATAACGGCCACAAAGAAAGCTACTGCTCTCACCTAGGAGTTGGTCCCTTCTTAGTCGCCTTTTACGATACACCGTTTGCTCAGTGGCAGCTGAATATTATAATCTAAGTTTACTATTAATATAACATACAAATAAACGATTACATACCTAAGAAATATTCTGGTGCGGCGAAGAAATATATCCCTTGGTTACAATTCCAAGTGTTTAGGTAATTGGGGAAACGACCCGACGTGGTGTATATGATGGATTCGGGACACACCTTCGGTGTACGAGTCATTTTTATTTTAACCAGATACCAATCTCTCATCCCGATGATCTGAAAAGACAATATATTAAGTAAAAACTCCTTGGTTTTTATTTAAAACAAAGTGTATTCTGCAATCATTGCCGTGCTCAGGTTTTAGGGGCGTTGTGTGCTCGTTACTCCAGTGTAATCACTGGAGTAACGAGACCCAACGTCTTATGTCTCAAGGTGACGAGCAAAATGCTGTGCTATGTATACTAGCGGCACGTTGTTATGGGCAAGCGCATCACTTACCATCAGATGATCGTTGCGCTGGTCTCGCCGCTTCCTTTAATAAAAAAAAGGATATAAAGCAATATTTTTGCTAGGATGTGTAATTAGTTCCAAGACAAGTCGAATTAGAAAGAAGTTGAAGCTTTTTTTTTTAAGATATTTATACAACAACAATATAACTTTACATTGCAAATTAATTATTACGAGACGACCAATTTTTTTGATGACGGTCTCTATGAGCGTATTTTTTTTTTTAAATTTCCGTAGGAATTAGTTAATTTGTAAGTGAATTCACATAAACACTTGCCCTCCGCGTGTGCAGCTCGCTCCTCGGTTAATTTAAATTACATATAATCTATGTTATTATATATAATATAATGAAAATAGGTCTCTTTTGCTCGCCAGTCACGTGAAAACTAGTGAACCCATCGATATGGAAACGTGACCACCCGACGCGGAATGATTTGTAGATGGTTATGAACTATTTATTTTTTAGATCTCTTATATCCTTCATCATTTAATTTCTAATTATCTTTTACTAATAAATTCATTTTAAGTTATTTATGCTGTTGCTATAGTAACGGTTAGTATAGACAGTCACTTGCAGGTTGCAGTTGCTCTCGAGGAATATTTCGGACAATATTCAAGTGTGATATTATATTACGGCTAGCGAAGCGGGCGGGTAACGGGTAGTAATAAATAAATATAATTTGTAAATACATTATTAGGCAATAGTATACTGATGGTAAAGTAGTTATATATTAGTTGGATGATGGTAGACTAGGAGGGTATTGAAATATTCTCCCAAACATAACCATATACACTGCACATTGTACACAAGAAGCGCAGGCAGTCTTAGAGCCTTGGAAACTAATTACACACCCTGTATGCTATCAGTCGCAAAGGCGTTAAAAATACTATACTCTAGAAATATTGCTACTAAATATGGTGTCTTCTATATACCTGCGACTTGAAGTATTTTTTACGGCGCGAAGAATTTTGCGGTCCATCTGGATCATATCCATACTCCGTAGCCCTGTTATAGTTGTTCGAGAATCTTTGGCGCTCCCTGAAAAAAGCACACCTTGTAACATATTGATCCGATAGGTTTATTCAACGAGACGAGCGGGACCTTCACCTGATTTTAAGTGACATCCCTGCCTATAAAACCGTGGAGATACTTAGGATATTATACACTGGACCACTTTGTTCTCGTCGAATTATAACATGATATCTGTTAACCCGGTAAAATTACACTAGCTCCAGAGCCTTTCAAACTGGAACACAGTAATGTTTAGCGGCAGGAATTAATGCTGCAGTGGTCAAGTCCTAACTTCCTGTCCCTCGTATGGAATGTGAAGTGAAGATGAAGAAGAAGATAGATAGCGGAGTCATCACCTCTCTGATGAGTGAGGACAAAAGTCGTACCACCTTTCTGGGGTATTGTAAAAAATAATAGCGAAAGTTATAGATAGGAATAAGACATCAAAGAAAAAATTAAAATTAAAATTAAAATCAAAATCAAAATCAAAATCAAAATCAAAATCAAAATCAAAATCAAAATCAAAATCAAAATCAAAATCAAAATCAAAATCAAAATCAAAATCAAAATCAAAATCAAAAACAAAATCAAAATCAAAATCAAAAATAAAAATCGCAATTGTAAATAAAAAATTATAGAAAATGTTAAAAGAAAGAAAATAAAAAAAACAAGGAGAAGGAAGAAGAAAAATATGCTACAAAAAGGGATGATCTTTTCAGGTTTCCACCCCCAGAACGAATGCGAGAAGTCTTCACTTCACACAGAGAGGAGGGATGAAAGAAGGAAATAGAATGGAGAATGAAAGTAAAGTATGAAAGAAGAGCAGAGTATGAAAGTTGAAAAGAATGAAAGAAAGGTATGAAGGCAGATAAAGACAAATGGATAAATGTAAAATCATTGACGTAACACGGTAAAGTCAAAATGTAATAAGATGGTAAATGAACTAAGATATGAATTGGTGGTAAATGAATAAACCTGCAAAATAAAGGCCCTAACCCACAACCCGCAGGGGATCATCAAAAAAAAGAAAAAAAAAGCTGCAGTGGTTTCTGACAACGAAGACCTACCACCAGTAAGTAAGTAAAGGATAGAGGTGATGTGAAATCATTGCATACTATAATGGATTAACAAAAAAGATTGTAAGCGTTAGTCCTTTTGATGTACTTACTGGCGAGTTGGATTGTAGGTACCGCGTCGCGCTTGGTGAGCACCAGGCTGCACACGATAAGCACCAGCATTTACCTGGTAAACACTGGGGCCTACTTGCACGACCCTGGTCGGGTAGTTGCTGCGATAATTCCCACCACGCGGATTGGCATACACTTGCTCTGAAACAACATGAATGTATTATTTTCAATTATTCATTGATATGTTTTTTTTGAGGGTAATGGAAAGGGAATATGAGGAGATCGGCAGGAAAGCTAAGGTCACCGACATAGTCGAAAAGATTGCTAATCTTAAGCGACACTAGCCGATAAGGCTCCAAAATCCTCGAAGAGCGACCGCATATCGAAAGAGGGTATAGGTAGGAAAGAGGGTAGGCACCCACTAGGTGGTCGCCCCAGCTCCCGATAATCTGGTGAAGCTTGCAGGAAGCAGCTGGATGCCGGCAGCGCTGGATCGATGTGGAGATCTTTGAGTGAGGCCTATATCAAGCAGTGGACTTCTGTCGGCTGATGATGATGATTTTTTTAATTATCTCACTAAGCGGTAAGACAAGCTGTAAGTTTATCTGATGGTAAGCTATACGCCCGATCGTAATAACGTGGCGCTAGTTATTATGTTAAACACTGCACCACATTGTGCTCGTCGTTTTGTGATGTACGATGTCAATGTTCGTCACCCCATTAAATTACCCCACTAGCTACAGCGCCTTTCATACCGATACACAGTAATGTTTGCACAATACTGTTCGGCGGCCGAAACAGACACTGCGGTGGAACCGACCCAGACCAGTCTGTAGCCACAGAGACCTACCAACTAGTAAATCTAGATTCGATATAAACTCTCCTTTTCACAATACTTTTTTTTAAATTATAGAATTAGCTTTATATATATAAAAGAGCTATAGCTTTTTTGATATTATATATTTAAATAATTGAAGTATGTATCATTATTATCTTTGCACTTTTGCACATTTAAAAGGTAGTTTACGATTTGCTAAAAAAATGGTGATTAGTGTATTAAATAAGAAAAAAGTAAGTAATTTGCAAAGCTAAATCTATTTCTATAAGGCTATTGTTTCTCTCTAATTCCGAGAACAAACCTCATATAAAATGTATAACTAATAATAGCTTAGTATCAATATATCTTACTGCAACCTCTACTAAAACAGATATAGATTCGACGGCACAGGGTAGTATTTTAAGTTTCATTGCCCCAGTTACAACTCCACTGGCTATAAATCTTCCAAACCGATACAAAGTAATGTCTGGATCCTATAGTTCATACACTGTACCATACGGTTGTCCACAGCACGTATCTAACACCAGTTAACGGAGGCCTGTCGTTCATTATATGTAATTAGGAATTTCTAAAAGTTTTCTCTACACAGGGGTTGTGATCGTCGAAGACATTATGAAAGCTATGAATGCACGGATGGTCTTTGGTCGGAGACCGTCTATGTAGGCACCACCGAACAGTGTGCAAACATTACTGTGTTCCAGTTTTAATGGCGGTGTACCTAGTAAAATATCTCGGGGAGTAAGAAGACAACTTATGTTTCAAAGCGACGAGCACATTGCGGTGGAGTGTATAACATCCTTATAACGTTGTTATGGGCTAACGTATCACTTACCATAGTAAAAAAAAAGAAGCTTTATGAATATTTTAAGCTTTCCTATTATACAAAATATTATTTATATTGCTATCATTCGATCAAATTAAATACTTTGATCATTAGAAACTGTGAAACGGTACTAAGGGAAAGTTTTCGGCATATCAATTACATGGATTGTCGATCGGCGTGTCTGGGTGTGCTATTTGTATGTTTATATTTATGAAGGTCTAATTTCGCATTCGAATCTAAGTCCAATATTTGTGCGCATGTCTTATGGAAGGGGACCGAGGGCGAGGTACTGACTGGGATTGCGCGAAAATTCAAATTTCTATAACATACGCTGCTAAACCTATAATATCTAGTACTGGTCAGTGATCAGCGATGAAATGATATTGGCAATTTGCTGAATCGCTATAGCATTTATGTGTTAGATCGGAAATATCATTATAAGTTTGAGATTACAAACTGTTAAGTAGGTAATATCTTTGTACTTGTTGCGTGTAAATAGTTTGATCGTCAGTGTCAGATAGAAATTGAAATGTTTGGGAATCAACGGGCCCTTAAAGCGCATGCTCAGTGAGAACTGCATCTGATGAGATGACCTTACTTTTTGTTACTATTTTTAGCCCTTACGCCCGGGGATAGTTGTCCTTGCGTTTTGTATATTGATCTTATCGCAGCTAGAACAGGATGGGATGTTATTAACGATTAACAGTAATCTAGATCTATTTCGCTCATACGAGCTAATGTTATGATTATTGAATTTATAATATTATATACTATTATCATTTTAACTATATTTCAACCGAAATGTTAACATGAAAATTGCAAGTTGATGATTAAACGACTTATTAAATATCTCTAACTTTGTTTGAATCGAGCCTGATTACTAATGAAGATTAAAATTTTATCCCTCCTCCCAGTCTTTCTCTAGTTCTTAAATTTTTTAGACTCATTTTAGTCTACTTCGGTTAAAACGTCGTAGTGTATTAGAATAAAAGCTATATAAATTTAGTAATCTACGTATATTTTATATATAAATATATATATAATAAAAAAAATAAGCGAATATAATTTTCTTTGTTATGAAAAGAAAAAGTTCTTTGTCTAACACTAACGTTTATATTTTATTGATTTTTGAGAACTGTCTGGTGACCGGGTCAAGTCGTAAATAGATTTTCAAGTAATGCCTCTGCAATCAACTCGTTTATTATTTACACGAAGGCCACATACATGTGACGACAATTGATTGACACATTTCGCGCGCCAAAACCAAGTTAGTACTTACCATTGTCCTCATAATAAGAACCGAAGCTGGACCGGTTATTCTGGAAATCGTAGTAGTCCGGGCTGTATCTGGTGTAAGCTGGTCCGCGCGCCGAGGGTCTGGGCGAACGTGGTTCACCTGGCCTATTGTCCCTCGATCGCGGAGAACCCGCGAAACGCGGACAATCCGCGCCATCGCAATACGCGGTGTTTTCAAACATTTTGCGGCGACAAAAACCTGCGAACAAATAACATATCTTATAGAGTTACACCATAACTAACGTATACGTTGTAATTATTTGAGAAAAGCGATGAGGTGAATGTGTAGAACGTAATTGTATCGGTTAAATGCAAATAAATCTATTAACTTTGTCTAAATATTGAACTCACCCCAAAATAAATCTTTTATGACGCAGCAGAGCACGGCACCCCGCGTACAATAAATAGGAATATGTCGGCGACGCTCAACTTCGTAAATAGTTTGCGCGCGCAACTGTTTGCGCGCGCAACCCCCAATCTCCCCTGTGGACTCAACTCACACCTCACATCAAGTGTTAGCGGGAATGACGCGCTTTGCGTACACCATACAACGCTTTATATATATCATATCGTAAATTTAGAATAATCACTATGCATTTCTCATTTACATCGCTTAAATCGCTTACATGATTAATGACCTTTTCATTCCGCATCATAATATTAACTTTTTCTTTCGCCAGCTAATAAATCAATAGGTAATTGATAATATATTTATAAGCTATTGATTAGGACTTGCTAATTGAAGGTGACCTATTTGTAACAATCGATTTAAAATCGTTAACCTCGGAACAAGCGGAGGTATTATTCCTGTTAAAAAAAATATTAATTTAAATCTTAACAAGGTAATCTATTTGTTTCATCATCATCATCATCATCATCAACAGTCCGCGGCCGTCCATAGGACTCCCTTAAAAACCGCCACTTGAACCGAACTATTTGTTTACTGCTGTTTAACTGTAATAAATTACGAGAGTATACTTATCTAATAATTTATAGCGATGAACTCATAAAACATAATAATAAATTTATAATGAAACTTTGTTTCCGTGATTAATCTTCGCAGTCTGTTACTTAGGTAATTAAATAATTACTTTATATCGTCGCTATATGCACACACCTTTACAATCAACAGGTACGTCCTGTAAACATAATTTACGACTGAACCTAAATGCCGGTTTATAAAGTATTTGATACTTAAATATATAAAGTATTTAACTTTTTCACGTTTAGGTCTTTATCGATTATTTCGGACGTTTCAAGTTTACGGCCGGAAATAGATTTATCACATGCAAGTGTGGGTGGTTGTTTGAATGTGGTGTAACAAATACAAATATTTTTATATAAGATGTTTTCCCGCGTTCCTGGCCCTCAACGCCTCCCTTTTTTTAATAAAATTTGTAAAATCCATTCTGAAGCAATATCTCTACCTGAAGATCTTGTGATGAGCCAATAGATCTCTGGATCTTTTTCAGGAAAAGGGATGATTTGTTCCAGATTCGACAAGGCGACGATGTCTTCACTCAGCGAGAGGTATGAAAGAAGGAAATGGGATGGAGTATGACTGCAGAAATGAAGTTTGAATGATTAATACGGAAAGGAAGATAAGAAGGTATGAAAGAAGAGAATGAAGCAAACAAAATTGTATATAGACTAATTAGATAATAAGTGAACTGGAAAATAAAGGCCCTGACCCAAAGCACACAGGGGAACTATTTAAAAAAGAAAAAAAAATAGGTCTCTGGATATCTTTTATATATAGGCTAGTCGTTCCCTGTCCGCTGTGCTGGCTGTAATATAAAATTATACCGCAAATGACTTTCTATAGTTGCTATGGCAACCGCATAATTAGGGCGAAAAGAAATCGTTTATAAAAGTTAATTAGAAATAAAATTATGAAGGATCTATGAAATAAAAAATAAATAAATGGTCTATAACCATCTACAAATCATTTCGCGACGAACGGTCGTATTCCCATATCAGGGATTCATGTTTAGCTGTTCTTACGTGATTGGCGAACAAAGGAAATTAATTACCATTATATATATAAATAAATAGATATATAACTTATTTACTTACTTCTCTGGCGCAGCGACAAGAGAGCGTTAGCGTTGTTTGTCTCGCACTGCCCCTTGCCAGTCCGCTGCGTGAACTTCAAGCTAGCGTAGGTCATGATCTACGGCATCCTACCAGCGATATGTCGGGCCGGGCGACAGGCCACACTAATGCTTAAAGAAGAGCACCTTCTGGTTGCCGAGACGAGTCACACAGGATCTTCGGCCCGACCCAGATAGAGGTCGACAGGTGGCGAGCCCGACATAATATTGAAATCGAGCTAAAGCCCACAGACTTCGCTGGATGGGCCACTTGCAAAAGATGGGACACGATCCTAGCGTCAAATAGATATATAAATACATATTAAAAAAAATCTTGTAAGGTAAATAACCAATAATCTGATGTATATATACATAAACATATTAGTTATCTTAAATATAAGGATATGTTTACATAAGTTAAAAAAAGAAATATATACGAAGAGCTTACATACCTCGCGCGTTATACGTGAATACACGTTAAATACTGGTGGTAGGTCTCTGTTCGAGTCCGTCTAGGTATGTACCACCGCGGCGCCTATTGCTGCTGACAAACAATACTGTGTTCCGGTTTGAAAGGCGTTGTAGCTAATGTAACTACTGTACTAATGAGATTCAACATCTTATGTCGCAGGCGGTGAGCGCATTGTGTTGCAGTACATACATATCATTCAAACTAGCTCCGCGTTATCATGGGCTGGAGTATCACTTACCATTAGGTGAACGTCCTCGTTGTACGATCGTTTAAATAATTAAAAAAAAAAAAAGAGTCATTTGACTCTCTTCGGAGATTTAACTTTCCGTTTCCTTCAGGCACTCTCGAAAGGATTTTTCGATGAATTTCATCTATACTAGTAGATAATGTAAGAAATTTTGATTTCTTTTAAGCAATGTCGTGTCGGTTGCAGAATGATAACCATACTTGCACATGCAACGTGACGTCATCGTTCAACACGTAACTCGCTATCACTAACTGTTCGGGTGTTCTGTTGTCGTAAGCGCCTCCCTCATTTGCAATTCTAAATTGTAAACCATTTTATGGCTGCTGTTGAAAATATGAATTGATGATTGATGAATAGACGGAAGGACGGAAGGAAGGTTTCAAAGGCATCGCTAAAGTCAACAAGCCCTGTAGAAATGTTTGTTCACTCAAATTTGAGTAGAGATGCGAGGGTAATCGAGTGAATAAACTTACGTAGCCATAACTGTCTAATATATATAGAAATATCTTGGGAATCTATGCCACCACAAGGATGAGTATTATCGCCTACATTGTTTCTTCTGCATATCAGTGATATGTTTGTAACATACACTGTTATGCAGATGAGAGCAGTTTGGATGCTGTATACACTGGTTATGGCAATGTCTTGGGAAAGCGCTGAAGTGTCTTAGTAAGCTTGTGTCTGAAATCGAGACTTTCTCAAACAAAGTTTCTTATTGAGGAGGACTAAACTTAGTCCATTATAACCCTAGAAAGACTTAAGTTTACGCGTTTACCACCAAAAAGAACCTCTTTGTTATTATATCCTCATTTTAAAGATACTCCCCTTACGGCTTATATATCAAGCAGCGTCCAATTCTGCGGTCATTTAAAAGAAAAGCTAAAGTGGCTGCAAAAAAGCTGGACGTGCTCTGTAGAGCGGAGCAGTATTTCACTTCGGAACGCCACTTGCTCCTTTACATGGAGCAAGTTCGGCCTCACATGGCATTGTTCACAACTCCGGGCTGGCGCACCACAGTACCGGCTCCTCCTATTGACCGCATAAAACGGGGAGCAGTTCGAATCGTTGACGATCAAGTATTTTCCAACAGCCTTGACTCACTGGCTTAAGGCTGTTGGAAGCGACATGACATCTCTATGCATTCTTTACAAAATGTACCACGCAGTGTTCTGAGGAGTTGTTCGGAATTATGCCTGCTGTTACTATCCACCAGCGTAGTACACGACACAGCGCAAAGTTCCATCCTCACCACCTGGATGACTGGAGATCCTCTACTGTTCGTTACAAGCGCAACTTTTTGCTATGCACCACCACTTTGTGGAATCAGTTTTCACCAGTGGTATTTTCAAACTAATACGGTCGCAAACGTCTGGTGTTGCGACTGTCCATGGCGTCAGTGATCACTTTCCACCAGATGAACAGTTCATTCGTTTGCTCACCCTTATTATAAGAAAAATGTGCTTTCAAAAATTTGATCATTTTAGACCTTCAGTAAAACGTTGTTAATAATAATTAAAACAAAATTTAAATATTATGGTTTATTGAAAAAAAATTTTTTTAAACGGATTCAATATATTATAGAAGCCATTACAATGATCCTAAAAGAATAAACACAGAGAAGACTAATTTAAGTTTCAATTATACTTTAAGTACATATAATATTCAATATCAATACTATTATTGCTGTGTATTAGATTGATAAATATTTGGTCAGAACGGGATTGTGAGGAGTAGTTAAATGAAATCAGTCTGTCGGGCAAACGCCGACATGCGTGTTCCGTCCGGCGGCTGACAGCGGTATGTTCACTGGCGATTCTTTAATCACAATGTTCCTCATGCATCCGGTGAAGCCGCGTCGGGAGCGAGCCCCGCGCACGTCCGATATGGGACGTTTGTGCCCGCCGATGTACAAAGCTGAACGGGTGTCCGTCGAACTAGATTGGCCCAGGCCGGCATCAGAGAAATGACCGTCCACTCCCACCGACACCACATGACGAGATTTCACCGCTGCAACAAAACAATAACGTTAATGATCATTAGTGTTAGCTACCATGGCAGTGCCTATTTCTGCCGCCGAACAGTATTATGGAAACATTGGATGTAGCCAGTTAAAATCCTTGGGTGTAGACTTATTATGTTAAATCTCAAAGTGAAGAGCACATGTTGCAGTGGTCATCATCCTAACTAGCATCAAGCTCTTCACATCTCTCCGTAAAATAAAAAAGAAATTAATGTATCAAATTGTTTGTGTGCCCCATATCTTGGTGCGGACGGGTCTATATCTGATGATTTGTATATTTATTAGTTGTCTTTGTACCAAAAACTTTTATTAATTAATAAAAAACATTACAAAATATTAATAGTAACAGTTTCCTTTATAATTAGTAGTTGTAATAATGAAAATAATTATGCCTTATTGCCATTAACTTACCATGAATTTTATGCCAATTACCATCGCACAATGAAAATTTATTGCCAAGTTTGTAACTTGCGTGGAATGGACCCTTTCCGTTTTCCACGTTCGCAACAACTTCATTATCAAGTAATTCAAGTACCATAAAGTCTCTACGGCCTTGGACACTCAACAGCAATCCCGTGGAGTTCCGCGGCTTCACTTCCATTGATACTGAAATCTCGTAGCCGACTTTGAAGTTTTCTAGAAGCTAGAATTTTTATACAATCAGATGTAATAATGAAATGGCTAATCAATAAATTTAATATTAGATATATTATATATATAAAAACGTAATGGTTATAGTTTATTCTAACCTTTAGATAATTGCTGTGGGCGTTATTAGATGGTCCGAAGTATACACCATGCTCGATGTTGTTAGTGCACCTTAGTGAATTCACGCGATACAATATATTTGTAACGTACTGACCATTCATCATCAAACCTTTAAGACATCCTTTAAATGGCTGATAGAAATCCTGAAAATAAGGAAGATTGGTAATATAATTCACTTGACAGAATAAAACATACAATGATAATAGTACCATCATATTAATGCATAGACAAGCTATGAAAAGATGAGCTATAAATAAATAAAATCACAACTTACCATGAGGTTTTGGTTAACGCTAGAAGTGACATTACCTAAGCCCCCATAGGAAAATGGCGGTGTTAAAATTGCTGGAGAAATGCATGTTACACTGGCTTCTCCAATGCGTTCAGAGTCTACTGTAAGTTTTCCATGACCTTCGTTTCGGACCAAAGTCACAGTGTGCCACTCAGTACCGTTGTATGTTTGTGTTGATTGCACTAATGCAGTTTCACCGCCACAGTTAAAGGTGAAATAAAGCTAAAAGTATTATAAATATTATTTTGCAAGTAATACCTTTAACAAACAATCGACGCTGTATTGCTTAAGTCGCCAGGAACAGTTCTGATGTAAATGATCCACAAGTAAATCACGCTGATTAATATATACATGAAGAGATAAATAATAGATCAAGCGTGTTTCTTACAAGTTATTCTTTCTTTATTTGTGTTAGAACTTTACTAATATCAGTGGCTTTCCTAACTAAACATTATACATTTGATTAATAGCCTCCAAGTATTTTTTTTCATTATCAAATGATAAATAAAACATAGATATATATGTTTTTTAAAAACATCTATTATTCAAGCAAACAAGAACTCCGGATGAATTATATATACAAGTATTTAATAGTAAATTGTTATTTTTATTAGACTCTGTTATGGGTCACATACCATTTCAAAAACTGCTTCTCATACAGCTACAGATATTGAACAATTTAGATAGATAATGAAAGTATGTAAGTACCTTTGCCTCCTTCATATATAAAGCAAGGAATTGCGCTGGTGTCTTCTCTGCTTCGGCATAGAATATAAGACCTCCGTGTTGGTCGAATGTGCGGAATGTGATGGTAAAATCAAATCCTTCCAGCTGTCTGCCTGGTAGCTTTGAGTATTCTATACGACTGTCAATTCTTGTACCTGAAGAAAGGAAATTTCTTATTATCCCTTAAACTAATTTGGGACCCTAAGATCTATAATAATATTGATCAATTAATTCTAAATCCAGTGATATAACTATATCATACATATATTGTAAGTAACAGTCTGGGTTTTAATGAATACCTGATAAGTATTAAGGTCTATGTGTATATATTAAAATATTCATTTGTCAATATACTAACCAAATCTATATCCTTCGGATGGATCACCAATACCATATTGCGGATCGTATGCTAATGAACAACCTGTTTCCGGTTGCGGTGGTGGTCTGGGTGTGGTTGGCGATGAGTGATTTGTTTTCGATTGAATCTTTACCGGCGCTCTCGTAGTTGGCGGCTCCGTAGGTGGCACCGTAAATATTTCATTTTCCTGTACATTCACTGTAACAATAATATTACAATCGTAAAGCGACAGTAAGCAGTATGAAGTATTCATAGATAATACAATTTATCTAACCTTTCACGGTCGTCACCTCGGTGGCGGGTGTTGCCTGTGGTGGTAATGGTGTTGGTGTCGGTAATACATCAATTGGTTGTGAGATATGCCATGATGCTTGTTCTGTTTAAAAAATGTCAGTTTTTTAAGTAAATTAAAGGTATCTAATTTAATATAATCAATTTGGACTATTAATAAAACAATAGCTGTTTTCATTAAAAAATTACTTTCATACATTATGAAAATAATATTAATTTTTCTTGTCTTAATCTCTTTAGAATCATCACCATCATCATAAGCCGATAGACGTCCACTGCTGTACATGGTCTCTTCGAAAAGATCTCCACATCGATCGGTTCCGCGTTGTTCTCCATAATAGTAATATTAAATATTAAGTTATACCTGGTGGAACTCCACCCGTTGTGGTGGTTGTGCCACATCTGCCAAATGTGACACTGTTATTGCTGAAAGGTTCTAGTAGGTTTAGCACTCTGCCATTTATCGTAGCGTCTGCTATGCAACCCTGGAATGGAGCTTTCGAGCCAAGTTTGCCTCCCACAATGTAGCTTGGTTGAACGCCACCCATGAAAAGCACTCCATCGAGAATATTCAATGGTGCTGGTGCCGTGTCAGTGCTGTAAGCAAAAGTTTACTTTTACAAAGGCGAACATGAATCGCTTATACATAATAAGCCGCGATGGCTCAATTTGTATACAGTTCGTACAAGCCTTACGAGGCATGGGTTCGATCTTCAATTAGGCTTGAATTTCCTAAAGAAGACATCGTGAAGATATTGAGGTATTACAAGAACAACAATGTCTTATTTATTAAGAGAGAATTTACTCAAAATAAGGAATATAAATAAAAGGTTCATGTTAAATTAGAAAAGGAAAGGATCGCTTTTCTTTTTTATGATAGTAACATCATTGAACTTTACCTGAAGTAATCGAAATCATCTACAACCAGCCTTAATGCTTGGTTATTGTGTGTTACGGTTACAACGTGCCACTGCGAGTCGTTGTATGTATTCAGACCAGTATCCAGCTGCTCCCGTTGACTCATCAATACCAGTTTACCTAAAATAATTTGCATACATTTGTTTTTAATGCGCTCGAAGAGAGACCTGCTGTTGGATAATATTTAAGCATTCATAAGCCAAAGTATACTTGCCATTGATCAAAGACAGGGATATGCTGTCAGACATTGTTGTGGTTTGTGTTCTACTAAGGTATACAAAAATAAGTCCGTCCGGTTTAGAAGTCTTAAATTTCAATGTCAATTGTAGATTTTCCGTTGTTATATTCACGTAGCGTAGATAGCTATATTCTCCTGATAGAGAAACTAAGGAAGCAAACTGAAATAGGCAAAATGTATCCACATAAATATAATATGAAACACTAAATTCTGAGAATGGATAAACCAAAGTTATTTACCTGACAACCGTAAGCTATTCCAACTGATTCTATATTTTCGCTGAGATCAATATTCACCCCGTCTATACTTATTTGTCGAATACATCCATCAAATCCTTTGTTTGTCACTTGTATGATATTTTTGTTATTTCCACCGAAATTCATTGTATCTAGATCAGGTATTTCCTTTACTTCAGATGTCGATAGGGTTTTAAGAACTTCGCCATCTACTTTGAGTGAGCATGTTGTTAAATATCTGCCAGCATCGAGTCTATGCCATTTGCCATCATTGTATGCCTTTGTTGTACCAATAATGACTAGTTCCTCTGGGTTTCCTAGTGATACCTGCAAACAAATAAAAAATCATAGAAACATTACTTGTTATCCTTGTCTATCAATTTTAAAATGTTGGTGAATACAATACTTCTATGAATATATATATCGAAAATATTTTGTATGTGACAAACCGCTTTTACCTGTAAGTATATACGTCCATCTTGCATTTGCAACGAGAAGAAGTGACTTCCTTCACCTACTAAGTATATAAGGCCGTCAGGAGCATAGGTTCTAAAGAAAAGCAGTATGTGGTTCTTCTGTGGTACCAAATAACCCCTGCCTGGCATAGTAACGTGAGAACGACCATTAAAGCGATACTCCTGTGGTCCACTTTGCGATGTTATCAACTTGTCTCTAGAAAATTAAGACGTGAAAGTGTGAGTAACATAAAATGCTAATTCAAACAATTACTAGTTTTGTAATGAAAATTTTATATTAACCTTTGTCTAGCTCCTTTTAAATTAGCTGCACTGATGAAGTTCCACAGTCCAACAGGTGTGTCGCCTAACATTAATTCTTCTATTTCACCTTCAAAGGCAGGGAAACTTACACCTTGCAGTTTTGCATCTGACGGTACTCCGCCGACGTAAAGTTTCGATTTTTGACGATCTAAATTAAATATGGTATGTTGTCCAGGTAAAGTAGTTTCCTTAGAGGTAACGTAATCAGTACCGTTATCTAGAGTTTCGCGTATTGATAATTTAACGTTACGCCCGATTCTGTAAATTAATATATTTTTTCAATAAATGATTCAAAGATTAATGTAGGATTATGTATTATGTAATTTATCAATGTTACAATAAAATTTTACTGAATTATAAGTAGCAATAATCATCTCAGAATGCCGACGATAGTGAATATATATCAAACAAGTCGATCGTACGGAACACCAGCAGCTAGCACATTACTAGTGATCACAGGACTGATATTTGAATTCAGTGGTATTTCTTACCTATCAACAATAACTTGATACCATCTGTTGTCGGCTACAAACTTTTCACTGCCAATTTTTGTAGGTTCTTGTCCTGGTTTAGCACTGTCGCCGATATCCATAACAAGGTAAGGGTAACCGTTTTGTATGCCGATTACCATAAAGTCATCCTAGAGAATAATAAAAGTAATCATTAAATCCTTTTTATTTTGTCGGGTGAGATATTATTCAGTCCCTTGGTATGTATTATATTAGAAACCAGAATAATTGAGGATGAATATTTAATTACCGATTTTGTTCGTCTGAGCATTGTATCTTTGGGATTGCCTAAGTAAAGAATAAATCCGTTCTTCTCTTTAGTTCGGAAGTATGCTGACACGTGAGTGGAAGTTGACATTTCGTCCACAGTTTCGGGGAGCCTTGGTTGTAGAGTAGACCAGCGATCGAATGCCACTCCAATTTGTACGCGATTGGCTACAGTGCGGGCCTGAAAATATTGACATTATAATTTTTGCAATAATTTCGATTAATATACGAACAAGGAGATAAACTATATGGCAGAAACATTCTCTATAACAAGATTTTTTTTTGAGATTTAAGCACTTTCCAGAAGAAATTATAATTCCATATTTGAATTATATTGTTGCGATTAAAAGTATTGTAGGAAAATTATATATAAAGGAAACAAAACTATCTTAACGAAAATTTATGTGTGTAAAGATACCGGTTGATCAAGTTTTACTATAGTAATGTTTGTATGGATAAATTATCAATATGAACCTGTTCAACGAGTTCCCTTAATTTTTGCAATTTCTCATCCGCTTCTTTTCGACGCTGTTCTAGACTCTCTTGTTTCATTTTCACAACGCGATATTGTGAAGAAATCTTGGGGTCCATCTCTCCGATATTATTAACTGCAATAAAGAAATAATCACTTGAAACATCTAGTTAAAGATACACGTGAACACTCTCTTAAATACTGTACATACCTAAACTATCAATGTTCGATGTCATCTTCTGCGCATCATCAGCCAATTTCGGAAGCGACTGTGCCCATTCTTTGCTAGAAGCGAGCTCACTTCCAAGTTGTGACATTATATTTACCGTAGATTTAACAGTCTCTGTAACCTTGGCAGCTTTTTCAGTTTCATTTTCCAATGAAGAAGATGTAGCGGTGGGAAGAGATCTATAACGAAGGAATAACATAGAACCTATAATCTAAATTTCATTGGAATAAGAAGAATTTTAAAAGTAATTACTACACAAAACTTACAGTTGTATAGCATTGTCTTCGTCATCAGCCGCACCTAAAGTCTGCCAAGCATTTTTCAATGCTTCTTCAGCTTGAGTAAGATTAGGTTTAAGCTTTTGTTCAACCGTTTGTAGCGCAACTAAAGCGCTTACTGATAACTTCTCGGAAATATCTTTAGCTGGTGATACATTTTCAAAGAGAATATTATTCTGAAACAAAAAGTTACTCTATAAATATATATACATTAAAACTTCTAAAACTTCTTGTTTATATTATTGTCATCATTTATCATTATCTCCATACATGGATATCCTCTGCTGGACATAGGCGGGTGTAATCAATTTGATTTTGAGTCCAATGGCTTTCAAGTTATTTTAATATCATCTATCCATTTAGTGGGGTTGGTCTGTTGCCACACCTGCACTTTCCCCTATCTGCAAGTCCCCACTATCAATCAGTTGTACAAGCACGTGCCCTACCTATTGCTTTGAGCCTCACGGTACATAGCTGCAAAGCCATACAAGTCACGAGGCTTAAGTGATTGCAGGTTAACGGAATATATTATTATCAGTAACCCGGATATCTCCTTATTTCTGATTAGATCATATAGAGATGTTCCAGAGAACGCTCTATCGCTCGCTGACAGCATTTATCTTTTTATGTAAATTTATTATAAAGTTTAATTTTTAGCATTTTAATTGTGTTATAATTTCTTAAGCTTACGATATTTGTAGCATTTCGAACAGATTCCTCTGCTTCATCGGCCGCATTCTTAGCGTCACTGATTTCTTGAACTATCGACGAATAAGCCGAAGCGGCACTGTAAGCGTGTTGAGTTCGGGTATTGTTATTTTCTCTTTCCGCCAAAGCTCTGAGACTTTCCGCCTGATGTAAAAAATATATTATTAAATTATGGAAACAGTTTACTCAAAAAATGTGTTATTTGTTCAACTCAAGGGTGTAAAAATAAAAAACGTACTTACCCTATTTCTTAACCCTTTTGCATGATGTAAAGCTACATCTGTCAAGTTAGTTAGGTCTGGTATGTTTTCTGCTAGCTGAGTTAACCTATTTTCTATTTGCTGGTTTTCTTTATTTAAGTCTTCTAATGATTTCGTTGAATTTCTTACAATACTACCAGATAATATATTGTAGAAGGTGGCATTATTGATATCCAAGGCAGCATCAATTAGGTCCTTCATAGCTGCACTGTTCAATTTGGTTACCGATAGTACTTTGTTACCAAATTTTGATTCTCTGTAATATACATAATTAATATTAAATATGTTAAATTAAAATTATTTGTAAAAAAAAGAATATATACTGACCTGTTCTTGTCATTTAGAACTTTAGCAGCTTCTGCTGTGTGCTGTGCCAGATCTGTATATACTAACATCTCCTCTAATCTTCCCTTTAAGTCTTTTGTTGCGTTTACTAATATTCGGAATTTCTGAAATGTATGAACATCATGATTAGGGTAATTTGTTAACAAAGACAGTGAAGATTTATTCATTATTATAGTTAACCTTTGTTTGTTCGTTGACTGGTTGGACGAAAATATTCATTCGCTCTATTTGTTTGGTTGCATTATTGTTAGCACTGATACCCAGTTCCTCTTTGGGACTTAAGTTGGTAGCTGAAAATTTTCAGTTAAAAATTAGTTTTTGTAGTTTCGACTTGAATTATTCTTATAAAAAAAAATTAAAAATAAAATCTCGGATAAATGAAAATAATAAATAAAGGTAAAAAACATAATTATTACCAATAATTTCCCCTTTGATCTGCTGAGCTTCCGTTAAAGCGCTAGCAACTTTAGGTTGCTGACTAAGTTCTAATCCCGTTGCTAGGTCACTGACATGAGTGACGACCTCTTTAGCCTTTTGACTGTTATCCCGAACAGAGGCTAGAACTTTGTCGGCGTCTGCTGCCAAGAAAGCTGCTCTTCCAATCTGATTGTCACTATCGGTGGCTGCAAACTCCGCCTGTTGATTTGTTTTTCTATTTAAGACCTTTGTATCTTTTATCTATACAAATTTCGAAGACAAGAAAGTGGAAATAGAGATTCTAAAAAATTTTAACTTTACTTACAGATCTCAAAAGGTTTTTAGCGCTCGTTTCTAGAGCTTTCACTGAAGATGTTACTTCAGCTAAGTCAATATTCCTCAGTTCAGTTACTCTAGGTTTTAGCAGCTCAGTTTGATTGGAAATGTAGTTTAAGCGTTGCGTGGTAAAAAAGGAATCAGCCTTGTCCTAAAATGATACAACAATTTCGAAATAAGCATTTACTTATTAAATGTGCAATAAAAAAGTAAAGTTACATTGTTTAATTGATCTCCCAGTTTTAACTTTTTTATAAAATTAATTATAATATGTATTCAGTTGTACCTGAAATTCCAAACTCTCGTTAGACAGCATGTAACTCAAATCTTCTACTGAGAAAATCAATGCATCGGTACAGGAGTCACATTCTAAACAGCCTTCATGTGGAATCAATACCCACCTATTAAGAGAAATAATATTGTTTGTTAAAATATGCACTTATTTTTTTTTAACACCATGGATCTTGATATTTTTATGCCGTTTCAGCTATATGGATCTATTATCCCAAAATGTATATTTTGTTCATTTAAATGCAATGAAATTTTATACTTCAACATTAAATACATGATTAAGAACTGATAGACATTCTTTTAACCTCTCTGGGCAACGGTCACATTTTTCTCCAATAACCCCCGGGAGGCACTCGCATTGACCAGTTGCATTGCACATGAATCCTAGTGAATATCCAGTGTTGCAGTTACAATCTGTAAAATTATTATAGACAAGTTATACAATGATGATGGCTCAGCTTGTAGTTATAGTGGAATTAACACAAATAGAGCACAATTGTAAAAGTATTGTTTATGACTTCTGTAGTTATTTCACAATACACAACCGAACCCGTAGACACTGGCAATTATTTGTTTTATACTATGTTAAATACTCACGGTCACACCCATCTCTTGTGTAGTTCCAATATCCAGCAGCACATTGGTCGCAGTGTTTACCTGTCACTCCTTTCGCACATCTAAAAAAATTTTGGTAATGATAATTAAGATATGTCAAAGTAATATAATATAGAAAAGCCAATGTTATTTTTATAGTAACAAAATATACATTCATGTGCACCAAAATGGCTTATTCTTACACTATTCAAGATGTAGCCTATTTAAAATGTTTATGTTGTATTTTAAGTACATCTTAGTGTGCAAAAATAAATATTGAAATGAAGGCAATGTGTAAATGTACAGTTACCAACCGGCACTGTCCTGTGTTGTCGTCGCATTGTGAGGATTCGGATGCGAGTGCACATGCACACGGTGTACACCCTTGTCCGCTGTTCAGGCCCCAATGATCGGGTGCACAGCGATCGCACATATCCCCAATGACTCCTGGTCGACATACGCATGTACCAGTGGAGGAATCACACCTTTCCATACCGAACTCGTCGCAAACACATGCTGAAATCAACAAATATGTAGTTTATTAATAAATATCTAAATTTTATAATACTAATAGAATTTTTCAGAAGTGGAATCTTTTGAACTTCATACCTGTGCAATTTTTGGAGAAAATGGCGTCTCCGAAGAAGCCAGGGGCGCAAAGATTGCATGCTGCTCCAGCCGTGTTATTGACACACTTGAGGCAGTTGCCAGTGATGCTGTCACACGAACCCGGGTCTTCCACATTGATATTGCCAGAACAGTTACACGGTTTGCAATAATCACCTAAAAATAAGTGTAGAATTTTACTTATTTGTTTGTGTGCTTATATACATATAAAACAAAGTAGCTATAGTGTCATTATTCACAACTCAATAACAGTTGAATGGATTTTAATGATATCTAATGTTGGATTCGTTTTCGCCCCGAGTAGCAGACTGTCTGTTAAAATATGATAATATATTTATTTACACGAATAAATCACATTTAACGACTAATTATAACTGACAGTTGTCATCTGTCATCTCAGTCTATGTTTACGAATGTTGCAAAACAGTTAACAAGTCAGGATAGTGAAATAATTTAATAAAAGCGCTAAAATACGTATAATTTAAATTTATTACATATAAAATATCTCAAAAATTCTTTGAAATAAAAAAATGTTTGAAAAAACAGAAAAATTGTTTGAGTCGAAATGTAAACGGTAAAGAGAACAAATGACAACAAATAACAAATCGATTCATTTGCATCATTTGGTTAATCGGTTACTGTATCAATATATAAGCTACGAGTGGCAAAAGAGTAAATTTGTTTCGAGTAAGAAATCTTACTTAAGGAGTAGTATTAACAATGCCGTCTAATATTTCCCAACGAAGCTCTAATGCAATTAGGCTTTGGTACATTGCGAATCGATCCAATGAGGAAGAACGAGAAGTAACACGAGAAGAGCGTCTGATTTCATGCTTCGCAGACACCGGAGCAAAGAGATACAGCTCGTTAAATGGCTGGGTTAATAATGGAAAATCATCAAGCTTATGTATATATAATGAGATAACCTTCGACGCGTAAAAAGAAATGTTTCAACTGTTGATTCTAATTAAGTAATTTTTTAAATATTTTATTATATTCAGAAAATCCTAGATTAAATTCAGCCAAAAAGTAATATGGTATACATTCGGGACAGCTAGTGTAAATATATAAGATATGAATGTCAGAAATACCCATTTCACCTGACCTTTAAATGGCAGAAGCAATATGTCCACCACAATTTGAGTCTTTACGTGTAATAGTTTCACAGATCTCGTGATGACTCAACGAATCTTTGCTTATCTTTTGTATATATTATATATAGATACGAGCAAGTTAATTGTGAACAGATATACACATAGCAATGCAGGACCGATTGATGTGGAGATCTTTAGGGGAGGCCTATGTCCAGCAGTGGACGTCTATCAGCTGATGATGATGATGATACACATAAGAAGTTTGGCAATCATACTGAGAAAACTAATATATATATATATAGTTGTTTAATTAACGTCATTGCTTTATTTGTCCGGATGTCAATGATACAGAATCTGTGTAGACGTGTTTTTTACCAGTTTGTCTAGATAAATGACATATATTATTTCAATTTAAAAACAATAGACATTGTAAAAAAAGAAAATACGACTTACCAATATTTTCCGGTACACCGTAGTATCCCGCTGCACAATACTCGCACCTGGCGCCGCCGTAGCCGGGTTTACAAATGCACGAAATGAGGGAGCCGTTTGCCCTCAAGTCGCAACCGATAGCGAAGCTACAAGGATAATAATTATATTAAACTTTCACAATTATCATATATCGCATTTATATTTAACAAAGCATCGCCGGAATTATTTTAGTATTCCGCACTTTCTAATACCAATCGTCTCGAGATAAACGGAACTGAATTAAGTTCATTCTATTTAAGGGGGAGAAAAACGAGTTAAACCGTTGTACAATGGTTTTTTTTTATATATCAATAGCTGACCCATATATAATATATATATCTTTACCGCGGGGCTCTAAAGACAAATGATCGGAAATTTAAACAAGGTTTCCTGATAATTTATTTGGGTGTTTAACGTTTTTTTTGCGAATTTCATAAAGTTAAATGTATCATGTGATAGAGTTTGAACAATTTCACCAAGCACTAACGTCTCGTTTACGGAGTAATAGCCTACCTACATTGGCAGGTAAATGGCACGCCTGCCTATAACAACGTGGTGCACGCTAAGATGATAAACATAACACCACATTGCACTCATCTTAAGACATAAGAAGGTAAATCTCAAAATTCCAGTAGTTTCAATAGCTACAACGCCCTTCAAACCGAAACATAGTAATGTTTGAACACTACTGTTTGGCGGATGAAATAAGCGGGATAGTGGTACCTACCTAGACGGTATCCGAAGACAGAAACCTACCTACAGATCTTGTCCGTCATATTAACATATGATGGATAAAGAAGTCCCCTATTAAATGAGAATTATGAACGGCAAGTACATAATCGTATACAGACGAATTTTTCATCAGTGTGATCAAAGTTAAGTTAAACTTACTTGTTGGACGGGTAAGGCATTGGACAGGCGCATATGAGACAGTCGTGTGGCGTGCCAACTGTTGCATCGCCGTGGTAGCCAGGAATGCATTGCTCGCAGTGGTCACCCATGGTATAATCAGAGCATTCCTAAAAAAAAGGGATGATCGTCAACTATGTAAACTTATGAAACGAATGTGTATTTTATAAGGTTGCCCATCACAGTATTGCAAAAGAAGAAAATACGAAAGTTTTAAATTTTTATTTCAAGCTTGTACATAAAATATTGTTGGAAAAAAAAACAATGAAGTCTATTGACGTTTCAAAGAGTAATTGTAATACGAGTTTCCGACAACAAAACTAAAATACCTTTTATATGAATACACAAATTTTTAGTAGCATTAATGATTTGATAAATGAAAAAAAATCAATTGTACATGGAAACCTAATACAATGGTAGGTATAAATCAGCGAGCGGTTTAGGACGTTGGCCTTTTTTTTTGGTTTCGGAGGGAAGTCAGGGTTACGTGAGATTGTTACTCACTAAAACCCCCCGGTGCTCTGCATCAGAGCATTCGGTGAGGCTCCGGGATTTCTTATAGAACGCACCGGTGCCCCTCTACCCTTTATGTGAGCACGTATCTGAGCAGGAGCGAAACCCTCATAGGCTGTCACACACAGGTTCGTTTGTTGAGCGTAAGGGCCCACACCCTCAAGGCCCACGAAATTCCTATACCCTTTTAGTCGCCTTCTACGACAGGCAGAGCTTATCTTAGTCCTATTCCTACTAGCCCGAGACTAGAGGGCGGAAGACGTTGGCCTAATGTTAAGTGATACATTAACCATGGGACGCTAGTTAGAATTATATACACTGCACCAAATTGTGCACTTATCTCAAAGTAGTATGATGCTAAATTGATATTTTTATTCTACCTAGCGACGGGAAGAGCAAGACGTTCATCTGATGGTAAATGATACATTTGCATATAATGTCGTTTTGCTAGTTAGGATGACAAACACAGCACTAAATTGTGTTCATCGCTGTGAGACAATACATTGAGACTAGTTACCACAGTAATTTCGATAGTATGTATTATGTAATAGACTGCAGTTTGGCGGTAGGAACAGGAGCTTTAGTGGTACCTACAGAGACAGCCTCCGGCAAAAGAGATAAATGAAACAGCTCATTTTCCCCTATGTTAGTATAAATTTTATTGTTGAAAGTTCTGTTGCCGTTGACTGTCTAGATAGGTACCACCGCAGCTAATATCTTCGCCGACTAAACATTATTGCGTTCTGGTTTGAAGCACGTTGTAGCTAGTGAAATAACTAGGGTCTTAAGAAGTTGAGCACATTTAGTTACTGTTTATATCATTCTAACGAGCATCACATTATTATGAGTAGGTGTATTGTACTAGCTGTCCCCCGCCCGCTTTGCTGGCAGTTATATAAAATTATATTTGAAATTTTTCTAAAGTATTCCTTGGGAGCAACCACAAATGTCTTGCTAGTTTCGTCGCTTCGTCGAATAAAAAAAAATAATTCTTTTTTACCAACCAGACAAATACCAGTGTTGACGTCACATTCGTTGGAATGTCCGTTACATTGGCACGGCACGCAGAAACCGGCGTGCGGTCCGGAACTGAGTCGGTAATATCCTTCAGCGCATTGTTCACACGACAGACCACGGTAAGCCTTTGGACACTGACACACTTCCACGGATGAAGCTTGTCTACCTTCAGCATAGTCTTCAGCGGTGAGTGTATTTCTGCCTTCACCATAATCTTCAACAGCGACATCCAAACTCACACTCATCAACCTTTGAAATCAATACCAAGTTTATAAGTTCATTTGTATTTAGTATATACGAAAAGTTTTAATTTTATACATCCATCATATTAACCAATGGCCACTGCAGGGCATGGAAATCTCTTACACCCCATATATATGCCACAAATTTAGCCATAAAGCCTATTATTTATTACTAGAATAAAATTATTCTACATACCTCGTAGTGACAGCTTCATGCCAATACGTTGCTCTAATATAAATACTTGTAACATTAACAAGGATGTTCATAAATTGGTCTCTAGTCACTGCTGACCCGTCGAGGTTAGTAAATTCATCCTCGCTAATCCTGACGCTGTGTCTCCAGTTAACTAACGATGGCGGCTGTTCAACGCTGTTGTGCACTATGTAACCGTTACCACCTCCGATGATAACGTCAGCTTCAATCACCGGGAATCCGTCATCCGATGTCGTGTAGAAAACGGTGTACGAGAGATAGCCACCATAGGAAGTAAGCCGTTGACCTATAGTGAAATGAAAAAAAAATTATATACTATATTGATGTTTCTTTTTTTAATAAATCTCCATACTTCTCTATTCAGTGTACAAGTTTTTAAAAGCTAATAGGTAAGAGATGGCTGCAAAACCAGAAGACATGAAAGTCTCTAAGTATTTTAAAAATTAATAAAAGCTATGTATTTAAAGTACCTAAATAATATTCTGGAGCTCCAAAGTAAACTACTTTCTGATCATTGTCATCGCTGCTCACCAGCTCAGCACCAATTACAGTTTCATTCAATACACTGGGTGCAATGGTGTGAGGGTAGATGTTCAGAGTGCGGTTCACTTCGATGTTCACCAAATTCCAATCACTCATCGCTCTGATCTGTTTGAAAATGAACGCAATTGTTATAATGTAAAAAAGTTATTAATTAATTTATTTATTCAATGATTACCTCTGCCCATGTCAGGTAGGAGCTAGCGCACCTTGTAGTTTTCCCGAAACAATAGCATTTTGTGCAACCATCGGGATTGTCTGGTTGAAGATTGAAATATTCATCTTTACAAGTGTCGCAAGCCTGAAGATTAAAATCACTTATATGTTATTATGTTAAAAATTAATACAAGGATAAAAACTCATAGAGATGTTGGTCCAAGATGTTGCAAGAATATTCTATTATTTAGTCTATAAAATAATACACCATTAGTCTTAATGCAAAATTACACAATATTACAATTTTAAACTTTTTTGTCTTATAGACTAATGATAGTGGAGTGGCTATTCATCTTAGAAGCCTATTTTCCTACAACGTCTTCTATAAACTTTCCAGCGATTATTCTCTATACTCTGAACATTTTTTGATTAAATATTATTTGGTCATTTCTCCTAATGTTGACCATGATCACCTCAATCTTAACTAAACTACAGCATGTCTCGTCCTGGCCTTCGTTTCTGTCGGTCCAATAGTGCCCTTTTACCTTCTACATCTAATCTTGTGTATTCTCCTTTCGTGTTTAAAACTGTTCCTTTGCGAGAAGTCGAGAAAACCTATACAATCATCAAGTCAATGTTAAGAATGTTGATGACATTAGTCGAAGAATGATTCTTAATCTTAGCTTATTTATGGAACTTTCTGCCCACTGGGCTATTTTCAATTTCTCGCTCAGGTCGAGTATATTTCCTAGCTATTGGCGTAAAGCTGCAGTTAATCCTATACCTAAAGTGAAATATCCTACGTCACTTACTCATTATTGACCTATTTCTTTTCTCCCATTCTTATCAGAAGTCATCGTCATTCTTTAATTACAATGGTTTGATCAATCCTCTTCAAGCTGGTTTTCGCCCTGACCTTAGTACTGTTACTGCTCTAAGCCAAGCGTACATAGTCAAAGGTTTGTGACTATGTACGCTTAACTGTCTAATGAGGAACTTGCTATTTTAGCCTTATTCGATTCCAGGAATGCTTTAAATGACGTAGTTTATGACATCTTTATTATACATACATACATATATATATCACGTCTTGTTCTCAATGGAGTAGGCAGTCCTTATTCTAATACAATATTGGTTGCGCTCTATTTCTTAGGTGGTGGTTTTCTGTGGTAGAATGGTTTCGCAATTATCTTTTTGCGAGGCAGCAATGTATACGGACTAATGATCGTATATTAAGGCTCTGTCATGTATCTGCTGGTGTACCTTAGGGTAGTATTATCTCTTCTTTTTTCCAGTTTCTTTTCTTCTTCCTTGTTCCTTTCATCTGTATACATATGACCTAAAAATTTACACATCAATCACACTGATCATTTTAAAGCTGCTTTTCTTTTAATTAAAGATCTTATGATTGTCCTTCATTGGAGTCAGTGTCATGGTTTAATTATAATAACAAGTCGCAAATTATAATCATCGGTGGATCAAAGCAGATTAACCGTCCTAATTATGATGCTATTTCTAGCATAACATTTGACAATGTAATATTATCTTACAGCGATGTAGTCAAGAATTTAAGTGTCTATTTCGACTCAACCTCTAATTGGTCTCACCACATTTCAGAGGTATGTCACCAGCTCCTTGTTGCGTTAGAGTCAATTAAGCGTCGGAAAAATTGCTTCTCGATATGGCAAAAGTCGAGTTTTGCGCAGTCTTTAATTCTCACTCACCTTGAATGTGCAGATGTTTGTTTGATTGATCTCAATAAAACATGTCCTAATAAATTAGAAAGGTTACAAAATGTTTACATCAGGTCTGTGTATGGACTGCGTAAATTCGACCGTCTCTTAGTACAGACAAAGACGGTTGCCTGCCCATCAAGCTCCGTTGAGATGAGCATGTTCTCATCTTCCTTTATAACGTTCTAATAGACCCTCGCTCTCCCCCTATCAGAAGGAGTGTTTCCATTGTCCGAGTGCTGACAAAGTCATCCACTACGCTCTGAGTGTAGTAACATACTTCACGTACCATAGCTACCAAGTCTGGTACTTAGGCCTGGGGGTGCTTTCGCTGGTAATGTTGCACACTTGTAAAATGATCTACCAGGTGACATTCGAGGGTCAAACACGCCGGAAATTTTCAAATCTAAGCTCCATACATCTTCTGAACAAAATCACTCGCTCAAATTACTATTTTCCTTATTTAAATATGTTAATGATCTTATTTATGTATAATGTAAGTATATTACAATTGTATTTATAGATATATTTTTTCATGAATTGTTTACTTTTCATGTTTACCCCGTTATTTATTTATTTTAACTCTGTCGCATAAAACCGCCCTTGCATATGGGTTATATTTTTAGGTTAGTCTTATGATTGTACCTTCATTAACGAGAGCAAGAAAATGTTAATCAATGAGATTTTTATGTTATTGTTCGTTTATATTTCACGGTGGATGTTGGTGTGTGAATCTTTTTTTGTAAATGATTAATGTTTTAAAACAATATCATAGTTTAATTCATACCTGCCCCCGGACATGTTTCTTGCAGTAGCATTGGGCGGTATTCTGATCGCAGACATCTTCAGTGGTACCGTAAAGGTTACAAGTACATTCCAAACAATCAGGAAAAGCATAATGCCCCGGTACGCAGTGGTCGCAAGTACGTCCAATAACGTTTTCCTTACAACTGAGAAGTAAAAATTAGCATTATTACCGAACGTATTTATTAATTTGAAGTAGTATATAAAGGATGCGCGGAATTAAGTAGTAAAAAAAGGATGCGCGAAATAATATCAGGACATCTTTGTCGCGCATCTCATCGCTGCTAGATGAAAATCGATATTTTAGTCTGGGTTGACGGTTTAAACCAAAATGCATCTAAAAACCGTACTTACTCGCAGTTACCATTGTCTGCTTCACACTGTAGTTGGTTCCCGACTACACCGAGTGGATTACAGTTACAATCGTCACATCCACGTTGTACGTCGAAGTTGAATGTGTAAGGTTTGCACCTATCGCAATTGTCACCCTCCACGTTTTTGGGGCAAATGCATTGTCCTAAAATATATTAGGTTTTGTAAATGCGAAGGATATAAATATATCCAGAATTAAATGCAGACTGAAGGTACGGCGAGCGACAATATCATAAAAATCTTACAAAAAAAAAGAAGATGGTACTGTAATATAATTGTAATCTAAATGTAAAATTTACGAGAATAACTTTGGGGCAAGTGACTATTGTAATTTCAGACGTTTCGACATGTTACTTTAATTTGTATGTTATCTTTTAATGAAGACGCTTAGCGTTATTATACTGTGTTAAAATATGATAATGGTAGAATTACATAGATTTCGCTTCATCGTACAGGTCCAGGTATATATTATGAAATATTTCATTTGCCAGGAACATCTGATCATTGTTGCATGTACTTTAATATTGAATCTTTTGTATTTTTACATTAAATAATAAAAATTTGTTGGTTCTTGGTTAGGACAATCGCTTTCAACAGGCAAATTGGAAATAGATGGGTTTTTAATGTTCGTATATTAATTGCACATATATGTAAAGGATTCGCAAGGCACTGTAATATTTTATAAGCCCCAAAGTCAAATTAGACGTATTGCGATTGTAATACAGTTTTTCTTTGGTAGGAAAATAATTTCTCTGTAAGGATTTCACTTACCATTATCGTCACAGATAGCAGTCAAGGGGCAATTGCAAGGCTTGCAGTTTGGAAATCCATAAAAACCTGTTTTACAAGCACTGCAAGTACGGCCAATTACGTTGGGCTTACAAGGACATTGTCCGCCGAAGGTGTCGCATTCTAGTTCTGTAGATCCCATGAAATCGCACAAACAGCTAAGGGCACCACTGTTGTACTCCGCAGTGATGGAGAACATTGCATCACGACAGAAACCTTACGATGGGCAAAAGCATAAAAACAAAATTAATGAAGCAGCAGAAAATTTAATGATTGTGCAGTTAAATGCGACTCAAAACATAATTTCTGAATGTTCAGAGGTAATTGTTAGGTTTTTATAGAGCGAAACGCTCCGTCCACTCTTCTGAGCGGGCGAAGCGAGACGCATCTCGTTGAGAGCAAATTTCGTAGATATTTGTTTTCAGGGGAACGAAGTTCGTGCGAAATTAAGCGCGCGCAACGCGACAATCGCCGTGCGCACACCTCGTCCATATCCCATCTCATCCTCCGCACCGGATACAGCTGCTGCATAAAGGCAAGATACGCCTGGGTTCCGCTTAATTGTTCTCCTTTGAGCAAATCTTGTTATGCGCAGGGTTGGAGTTATAAATACGTATATATATTGGTTAATGTCTAGTAAACAGACGAATAGACTGTTCAATATGAGCTTTAATCAAGATCGCTCGCACAATCTATATGCGTATTGAATATCGTTAAAGAATAAAAAACTATATCAATTAATATTTCCTTTTATAATGTGATCAGACACAACTTTGTATCAACACAGGAGAGGTGTTCATTTTAATTTTAACTTACCAGTTTCGTTAGAGTTTATGTAGTAATGATTCATGGCGCATTTTTCAATAAATTCTCTAGTGTAATCTAAAGTATTTGCTTCTTTGACGGCAGTATCAACGTAGTCAGGTTTTGCTATAACTAAAACGTAATCAAGCCAAACTCCTTTGGTTTCGTTACCCTAAAAAATTAAAATCATAAAGGTGTTTGTTTTTTTTATGATATACCTAAAATACAGATACAGTATACTGTTTAAATATTTCGTACTGATATAAAAATTACCTTAAACAATAATGTGATGTTTTCATTTACGGAGAATTGTGTATTCCCATTCGCCAATGATATAAGAGCCCTACATCCGGAATTAGATGGACAATGGTCTATCGGCAATGAAGCTTCGTATTTCTGGTCATCGGTGGTAACTGTTACCTCTACTTTGCTCTCTGTAAAAAAGAACTCGTTGGTTTGAATATCGTGAATAATAGAAAAACAATGAGGGAAAATAAGGAATTGCTGCTAATTCGAATACATTTATACGAAATTAGGATTCTTACCCGGATTGTTAGGTTGGAAATAGTGAACGACGAATACATAATCTCCTGGCGATGGTACTTTTGATTCCACTTTTATCGGTTCAGTATTTGGATCCAAATAAACAACGATTGTAGAATTGTCGAGTATGGATGGTCGAGTGTCACGGCTACCACCAGTTCCTAATTCTATTTCCACCTACAAAATAACGTGTTACTTTTTATACAATTTATCTGTAGCGTTTAGTAAAGATCTCACCTCATATCAAAATCACCGCAAATTACAGACAAGCATTTAATCATAGATTTTAAACAATCTCTATAAAACTACCTTTTTGGAATCCACTGCTGCTGAGAATATACCTGGGCTACATTTACCATCTCGCCTCAAGCAGTATGGACGTGGTGTGATGTAGTCAAGATGCCAAGCTGCTTCGGGGATGGCAACAATTGATTTTATACCTGTTAGTGTATCGGTGTCACTCTGAAATTACAAATAAATTTGTTATATTATTAGAACTATTAGAAATATTGAAATTAATAGCTTAAATATTTTCTGCTCACCTCTAAGTAGATGATGTTATTAGGTTCCATAACATTTACAATGAAAATTTTAGATAGATCGTCAGCTATTATCTGTCTACAAGGTGTGGTGTAAGGACAGGCGTTCAGGTTCACAATTGCACTTGATTCAGGCCCATCCCCTGATTGGAATCGTATAGTAATTATTCCTCTTGGGCTGCTACCGTTAGTTTCATTGTATGTTACTACACTTATGTCTGTCATATTTGTCGCACTTGATACAGGCGTTACATATTCTATGACTAGAATATAGGGACCGTTTGGATCGATTTTTATGTTGTATTGTAAATCACTTTGATCGTTACTTAATATAGCAACATCGGATGATCCAACACCGTACTCACTTAATTGCTAAAAATAAGGTTGATTCATTAAAACTTGATTTAAAAGTGGTTTATTAGGTTTTAGATAAAAATCTATTTAGCAATATTAATTTATAATAGTTTTTTCCTCTATGAAGAAAATTACCTGTGGATTATCAACGTATTTTGTGACAGGAGTAACTAAAGTTGATATATTAGCTGTTGGTAAGCCGTTCAGACTTGGATAAGCAAAGTGACGACAAAGATTACGTTCTCCAATACCGCATGGTGTGTCTACCAATTCAGTCAAAACAGTAGCTTCGTAGTACGCTTCCGGTATAAGTACGAAATAATCCTGTAAAAATTTATACCAATTTAGAAATGGTAATGTGGGAAGATATGTTTATTTTATAATATTTTTAATTATTTTCAAACGTATAGGAACTAAGGTCATATAGCCGAAAAATGATTGTAGACTTAAGTGGCAATGGGCAGAGCTCAGTGCTGGAAGGACCTATGGCTGATAGGGCACTAAGATTCTGTGGCGTCCTTGTACCGGTTACACATAGTGTTACGAGGCCCTCATCAGGTAGACTGACGAACAGGTGAAGGTTGCGTAAAACCTCTGGATGCAAGCACCGCAGAACCGAGCGTGGAGATCGGGTTTGGCCTATGTCCAGCGGTAGACGTATTGACTGATGAAGATGATGATGACATCGTTATTTCTATTATTAAACCAGATCAATTAGTAATAAATCGAGTTGGCGTATAATCTAACAAGTTACTAACAATCATGACTTCACGTGTGGTTTTGATGGTGACGGTCCAGTTGCCAGCGTTCATGACAAAAGGAGCCGGCGCGTTTCCTTTTTCCAGTGTCACTGTTATCAGTTGTGGTTGTTCAGTTGGTCTCAAATATACGTTGAATCTGTGTATAGAAGTGGTATTATTAAATAAAACATTAAGTTTCCTACTACATTAAATTTTTTGTCGTAACGCGTGCTTTGCAATCTAATCACCATTGTTGAATATAACTCACGTTTGTTGGGTGTCCACAACGCTTTCTGGCGTTATTATGATCGTGGCGGTGACAGGGTCGTGTAACGGGTTCGCGTACTTAAGCACCATACGATACAAGGAAGACTTGCTGATGTGCACCACGTTGATTACTTCGTTCTGTAACATACTTTTCTTTTATTCGAAGAAGCGACGAGAATGACCATAATAACGTGGCGTTTGTTAGAATGGTTCATATCACCGCAAGCTCGTCACCTTGAGATATGAGATACGAAGTTTCGGCAGCTCAGTATTTTCGCTAGCTATAGCGCCCTTTAAACTGGAATACTGTAATATTGTTTTTTTTAGGGTGGTATCTACCTAGAAAGTCTTCGGCAACAGACCTTTTGAATAACGTTTAGATCTAGACTATTAACTATCAGAATTATTATATTTGGCTTAAATTATTTATTCGTTTGTGGTGACCCATGTCAGTTGACATCTGTTGGATGTCATGATTTATAACTTGTCTGTTAACTTATATTTCTTAATATTACCTGTAAGACCGAAAACACGACGTATCCTTTCCACGAGTATCCAGGGAAGACCTCCTCGGAGTCCCTGTAACGGACAGGACCGGACTGAGTGAGGCCCTCCTCAACCTCGTACTGGAACTGATGTAGCGTTGGGAAGTAGTGCGCGCGGATGGGTCGGTCGCAGCGGCGGCCATCCACTCGTGAATGGCAACGGCACTGTCCGGTGCTCTTGTCGCAGTTGTTGTCGATCGAACCGCCGATGTCGCAATCACACTCTACGATATAAACGGTAAAGCCGATTAGTCGTTCACTTAGCTATTGAATCAGATCGCTTGAGGTTCGGCTGCGGCTGAAGTAATTTTGTCGCAAACTTTATTTAGCGGTCAATGATCTAATGGGTTGTAAGGGGTCCCGCATAACAACTTACGAGATATACGCCAACCTTACCGGCTCGTGGTGCACCCTGCTAATCAAGAAACGCGGCTCTGACTCTCACCAATCCGCATTGGGCCAGCTTGATGTGAAAAGGCCCAAATCCCTCCATACGAACCTCTTCAAATGTGATCTTTGGGAGAATGTATCTGCAGCAGCCAGTAGTGGATAATGGTCTAATGTCTGTATATGTATATCATTTGTTGCGACAAGTTCTAGTCATACTTATAGAGATATCATTGTTGTTGGGTGTGTATATACAGTGGAACTAACCAGTACATCCGAAAAGGTTGCCGGATTCTAGGTTGTAGAAACCGCTCTCGCACTGATCGCACTGCGGGCCGCCGACGTTCATCTTGCAAGTGCATTGTCCGGATCGTGTGTCACAAGAGCCCAATCCGCCCAGGGTACCCGCCAGGTAGCAGTTACATTCTTATAGATAAAAAGAAAATCTTTGTGTTAAAAGTTAACTAGTACATCGATAAAACTTTAAAAGACAAAAATCATCAAAGTTTCTATCATCAATATTAAACTTGAAACAGAGCAAATAAGTGTAATAATGTGACGGTGATTAAGTTTAAGAGCAGTAGGGGTCCTGCACAAAAACTCACAGGACCCAAGCCAACCTCACCGGCTCGTGGTGCTGCCTGCTAATAAGCAGGGAAGGCTCTGGCTCTCATCAACCCGCATTGGGCTAGAGTGGTGGGAAATGACCCTAACCCGATATGAACCTCTACAAATGACGGCCCCTAGTGTCCGGCAGTACGCTAACGCTACTCCGATCGATTTGGAGATCTTTGGGAGAGACCTATGTCCAGCAGTGGACGTATTTAGGCTGATGATGACTAAGTTAATAAATATTTTTTTATATCTCCTTCTAGTATAACTCATGTGATACAGGAATGCAAAATGTATAAAAAAAATTTGAGAGTAAAAATAAAGAAGATAATGGAATAAAGGAAAAGGTTATGCGAGTTGAATGGTAGCAGAGCATTGTGAAGGTGCTTTATAATATATTTTTTTAATTAATAATTAAGAAATAGGTGCTGCTGTGCATCCCCGGCACAGACCTACCACTAGTTAATATCAGTACTAAAATTTCTTTAATATTTGTGATGTATTTAATATTAAAAACACTAATAAAGTATTAAACAGCATTTAAAAAACACTGTTTACATAGGAAAAGATTTGAATAGGCAGCTGTAAGCAAAAATGAAATTTATATCATATATATATTAAGTAAGATATACTGTAAGATGATTACCTTCGCATCCCAGGGGGTTATACTCTTGTAAATTCCAGAACAGTGCTTTACAGTCATTACAAATCCGACCCTGTACACGATCTTTGCACTGGCACAACTCTCCGGCTGGTACTGAACCGCAACCTGGAAGAATACTCAATATATTTAATAATAGGCTAACATTTTCACTCAATGTTAAGTGATGTTAAGGCCGAAGAATAAAAAACCTGATAGTATTGCTCTAGTTCTCGAATGTACCAGAACCGTGTGCAAGTCTATTACAGTGATAATACGATCATAATGTACTGATAAGTAAAAATGAGTGTTGGCAATAGGCAGGGCACATTACTTTAAAGACTGAAGGTCAAGGGGCTGTAAGGTGACGACCTTCACAAGGTGATCCAACGATCTAGTAAAAATCGTGAGTGGTGATCTTTGAGGGAGGCCGATCTTCAGCAGGGTGAGTGTATCGGCTGATGTTGATAATAATGATTATGTGAGTAGTAGCTAGCTTAAAGGACTGGATGAGATCTTATCATCTATAAGATGCCAGACAGACACGAAGAAGGACCACGGTCTACTGTAATCACGTTATAGCTATTATTAATATAACGTAGTACTCACCAGCGAATGATGCTATTACGCCCCTGGGGTCACAGTTGCACTCCTCGCAGGCTGGGTAATTGTAGAACTGTTCCTTACATTTGTCGCACTTCGCCCCGTCGAAGTTTGACTTGCAATGGCAGAGGCCGTTGTCATCACAGGTCGAACCAATAGAACCCGCCAGATCGCAGTTACACGCTAAATAACCAAAGTTAGATTAAACTAACACAGATTAGATTAGAACATAACATCATTTAATAATTAGTATATCGTAAAAGTCGACTATGACGTAATAATACCAGGTATAGGGTAACAGCTTTTATAAACTGAAATTATTATGATGACTTCTTTTAAGTTAATACGATATAATACATAGTGGTTTAAATAAAATCCCACTAACTTAGATTTTTCACTTAATTAATTTAAAAATATTCATATACTAAGTATAATATACTGTTAATGAGTATTTGAATGATACATGAAACATATATTTTATATATATGTATATGTATACTATATTCTTGATGTGGATCGGGCTGCAAGCCACAGCGGCTCTTACAGCTCATCTGACATTGGGCTCGTGGACCCGGATCCACGGCCTGAGCATATGTATACATATCTACATGCTGCTTCAGAAGAGAGAGAGAGCTGCTTAAGCATCAACATACTTTATTTACATAATTGTCATTAAATACTCATTCACAGTATATTATGCTTTATGTATTAATATATTTTTAACTTAATCTGTAAATTAGTCAAGTGGTGAATCTAAGTTAATTAGTGGGATTATATAGATGACGAAATAAGATAATCATCTCTGGTCCAAGATATTTCTCTTGCGATTGCGTCGTTGGTTGTTGGTCAGTAAGTGAATGTTTTTCTTATTTTAAATAAAGGGGTGTAAGGGGTCCCGCACAACTCACAAGATCCACCCCACCTGTTCGTGGTATACCCTGCTAGTCAATAAACGAGGTTTTGGGCCTCACCAACCAGCCTCAGCGTTGTGGGAAACAATCAAAACCCTACATTTGAACCTCTACAAACAACGGTCGCTCGTGTCCACCGATGCGAGGGATGTGCAGATATTTGGGGGAGGGATGTGTCCAGCAGTGGATGTCTATCGGCTGATGATGATGTTTTTAAAAAACTTCAAATTTACAAAAGAGAGGATCGGCACTTACGTAAACATTCGGGATATTTGTAATAGCCAGGTGAGCATTGGTCGCATTGCTTTCCTCCGAAGTTTGAGAGACAGTTGCATTTCCCGTCCGCCGAGCAGCTCGTGGATGTGGAACCAGTTGGGGAACAGTTGCACGGTACGCAGAGCCGCTCCCGGCCGCGGACCTCCATGTAGTATCTACGGATAAGTTGACACTTGAAAAAAATTAAGACAAGCAAGCAAGAGATAAGTAAATATTATATTTCATTATTAACGTGTTGGTAGTAAAAAAAAATGTCGTACCCTGACAGGCATTGGTCACAGCGTTGACCACCGAAACCAACTTTGCATATACATTGACCGCTGACGTCGTCACATATGCTGGCTTCCGTTCCACTGGTGTCACAGTTGCAGTCTGAAAAATATCAATATTATTTATTTATATATATACTTTCACTTTTTTCTTTATATATATATACATATACATAAATATATATTCAATCAAGCAACGAGGCGAGAGGAACGTTCACCTGATGGTAAGTGATACTCCTGCCTATAACAACGTGGCGTTAGTTACGAATAATATATACTGCACTACACTGCGATCGTCGTCTGAGGACTTAAGCTTTTGAGCCTCGTCATCCCAGTAATTACACTAGCTACAGCGCCCTTCAATCCGGAACAGAGTAATGTTTGCATGCTACTGTTTGGCGGTAGACGTAGGCGCTGCAGTGGTACCTAACTAGATAGTCTCCGGCAACAGAGACCTAGACATGTGCACACATTAATGTGTTCGGGTACGAAGGTCGCTGTAGCTGGTGAAATTACTAAGGTAATGAGACTTCACATGTGCCTCAAGGCGACGAGCAGAATGTGGTGTTATTATAAGCAGGTGTATCACTTACCATCAGGTGGACCTTTGGGAAAAAAATATATATTTATTTTGTTTGATACTAACGTTTGCATGTTGGATAGTTGTAGTAACCAGCCTCGCATTGGTTGCATGTGCGTCCGCTGTATTTACTTATGCACGTGCATTTTCCTGTCTCCTTGTCGCACACGTGGGACACGGAGCCCACTGAGTTACACTCGCAATCTGTAAACACGTGGACAACCCTTAATATATTATAACCTAAAATATAAGTAAACTTTTTAATACAATGTAAAAAAATTGTTCACCTACGATTAGTTACCTTTAACATATAAAGTAATAATTTTGATGACTGTAGCTGTTATAGCTCAGTTCATTATACGCGGTCTCGGAGAGGCCCGGGTTCGATCCGATGATGATGGAGAGAAAGTGAGGAAATCGACTTGTTTTAATAAAGGCAACTTTTATGGGCATATGTCTTCAGCCAACTCGCATTAGGCCAGCGTTGATAAATGGCCTTGACATCTCTCCTTATGAGTCCCAGCGGTGGGAATATTGAGTGGACTGCTTTATTATTATAATTAACAATGAGGCCGATTATGGTGAAAGGTATTTGTTCTGACTAATATAGCTCTAATACGTCGACAGTCGTAGCTGTTACACATACGGTGGTAGATTTATAATATATTATAATATAAGGGTCTATCTAGTTAATCAGATATAACTATTCAAACTGTACAACGGGTGACCTTAGAATCGAATAAAAGACCTAGATATTATAACGTCAGCATTAAGCTACTGTGCCACAGAGAAATTAATAATATCAACAATAATAACGGAGTTAAGGCGAAATGAATTTGTTTGCTGAATAAACTTCTGTCTGTAAACAAAGTGTGACACATGAATGTGATAATACAATGTTGTTACGAAATATATATTATCTATACTGCAACTATACAATGTAAAGAAACGGAAACGATAACACTTACTTTTACATTCAGACGAATAAAAACCATCTTGACATATTTCACAGAATTGTCCCGCGTAGTTGTATTTGCACGGACACTGGTGAAAATATTTCAATACATTATATTTCCTATACAATTACTGTGAACTATGACAGCTTTATTATGGTAAATCAGTTAGTTTTGTCTCTTGACTAAAAAGAAATGTGAGAGAGGAATGGCGAATACTTTGAAAATCACACTAAGTGGCCAACATAGTTTATTATCTTTGATTGCTCTTGCAAGAAAACCAGTAGAAAGAATCACGCCGGAAGTGTGAACAGACAGCGTACAATTGTACATATATTTAGTTCTTTGATTCACACGCGAGTTTTATCTACTGCAGCTACTTGTGCGAGAAAATAATTGATAGTTAGAGCCTGAGGTAGAACAAATGTCTAAACTTTCTCTTTGTGTAACAAGGCGATATCTTAGTACCTGTACAGGGGACTTCTAAACAGGATACTTATTAATTTTTTAATTGATCTTGTTTTAATACTCACTAAGCTGTCAATAGGTGTACAGTTGTCACCCTCGGTACCGTTCAAGTTGCAAATGCATGGTTTACAATCAGGGTAGTCGAAGTAACCGTAGGCGCAAGAATCGCAATTTGGCGGATTGAACTCCGACCTGCACTCGCACCGACCCGTCTCCTCGTCGCAATTACCCGTCGAGTAATGCAGGTCGCAATTACACGCTAGAAAATAATAAGTTATCAAAGTTACACTCTTGATTTACAAGGTAGATACCGTATCATTTAAAACGAATCACCCTGTTTAAACAAGGTAGATATATGTTCAATTAATATGAAAACCGATCTGAAAAAGACAAGGGAAGGCGAAGATATGTTTATTATAATCTAGTAGAACGAAAGAAGGATGTAACAATTAAGGATAGGTACTCGTTCAAAGCAATTAAATTGAAAATTACATATATAAACATTCATACATTAATAACCTTCATAACAATTACAATATGAATGAATAGAAATCAAAGTCAGCTTTACTGTAGTTTTAAAAAAGGGTGCCTTTTATCAAAGCGAGCTCCTTGAGAACCATGAAAGTCGAGGGGTTGTACATTTTCATATGTATGTATATCGATACTTCGAAGCTCAGTAGTCGTAATCACTAAAATATTTTTTTTTCTTAATAGAATATGAAAAACACAATTCCCGTCATACTTTTATCCTTTTTATAGTTATGATATGTGTATGTGGCAGAATTTATAATATATCTATTGAATATTTACTCTAGCAACAAATTAGTAGGGATTTTAACAAACTGTTTTATTATCAATTTTCAACTTAAAATGTACCAATCGATGGAGCTTGATAAACTGAGTAGGACTGCATTTAAAAATCATTTCCTGCTGCAACGGTGCTCACGCCCCGAGAAATCGATATATCGAAATAATCATAACAAATTGATACTTACGTTGACATACATCGATTTCGTCCCATCTCTTCCCATACGGCCGGAAGTAAGTTGGTTTGCATTTGTTACAGTTGATGCCCTCTGTATTGTGCTGACAGTTTTGACAGATTCCACCGCCCTCATAGTTGCCATGTATGTCCAGAGAGAGTCGCTTCTCGTCTATGTCAGGGTCGTAGATGCATTCGGTGGTGTGGTTATGGCAATTGCAGGCTGTATATTGAAAAATAATCTAAATTATTTATATGTAGAAATTATCATGTTATAAATATAACGCCGACACAGCTTGTGGGTTTGTTGCGACGCTGGAGATCGTTTCTTTACAATCCTAATTCTTCTTTATATGGCTATCCATTTTAATTCTACACTGTAATTTACGACAAAAATAAGAAATATTCTATAAACTACAGGTATAATAATTTTGTTTAGTACTTTTATTAAATCTATTACTCCACATTGAAGTTTACAGGGGATTATTATGTATATTCTTACATACACATGTTCCTCTTCATCTGCCACAGAATCTCTCTACTTACTAAGTTGACGAGTAGAGAATGTTGATAGGCTTTAAATCCATGATTTATAACCTAATTTTAGGTCTAGCAATGAATAAATAAATGTACATAAATATTTTCTGATAGATACAAGGTAGTGTAGACGTTCTCGCTCAATAACTTACGAGATCCAAGCCAACCTCACCTGCTCGTGGTGCACCCTGCTAATCAACAAACGAGGCTGTGGCTCTCTCCAAACCGCATCAGGGTGGTAAGAAATGGCCCGAATCCTCGCATATGAATCCCTACCCGATCATGTGGGGATTTTTAGGGTAGGTCATAGTCCACCAGTGGACATTTATCCGCTGATGATGATGATATGTACAAACGAGTGATTTGATGCAAATTCATATCATTGGGAAGGACTAGAAATGCTTTTTGAATTGTTCTATTCAAAGAAGCAATGAGACGAAAGATGAGGAATCTAAAGGAAATGTTAAAAAAATAGTTTTTTTTTAAAGCTTCTTCTAAATGTACTTTTAATATGATGATAGTGTACTATTAGCAAATCCAATTTTAAAAGTGTGAAAAGAAAAAAAGATGTTGTTAAAAGCTCTCACGTTCGCAAGCGAACTTGTTCCAGTTTTGCGATATCCTCCACTTCTTCTGTTCAAAACCTGGACAGCAAGCTGCACATTGAGGTCCGCAAGTGTTATGTTGACAGCGGCAGACCAGGATATTGGTGTTGCTCAATGGATCCGCCGGTTCGCAGTTGTCCGCGTGGCCGTTGCACATACAACGGCCGCCAATATTGATATCTTTGATACTGTAGAAATACTAAAAAAACAACCATATTATTATTTTCACTTTAGGCGATAGATAAAAAAGTAATTATTAAAGTAACATTAAATCACTTACACGTCTAGTTACTGTAGGATCCTGCCTAGTGACGGACATGAGATGTCCCAGTAAATTCTTGGTCCTCAAAAGCCTCAGTCTCACATTGGTAGCTCTCGTCCATTCTTGAAGAACTGGTGAATCAAAATACTTGTTCGATGATGGTCGGTAATTTAAAAGTGATATAGGAATCTGTAAGAAAAGTTTTAAGCAATATAACCTTAAAATAACTTTTTTTTGTCCTTGGCGCTTTAAGCTTAGGTTTACTCTTAATAAAAGGTTTAATGTAATTCCAATTATATTTAATTGAATTAAAAATCTTATCACATCTAAAAGGGTATAAAGGGTCTCATATAACCATGGGACTCTAGGCAATCTCGTTTACTCGTGGTACAGCCTACTAAACGAGGCTCTGGTTCCCACCAACTCGCATTGAGCCAGCGTGTTTGGAAATTACTTAAATCTCCCCCATATGAACCTCTACAAATGACGGGTCTAGTACCCGGCAATACCGGAGGCTGTGCTGACTGAAGTTCGCGGGCAGTTGCTGGATGCAGGCGGCGTGGGACCGGTCTATACGAAGATCTTTGGTGGAGACCTATGTCCAGCAGTGGTCATCTATCGGCTGATGATGATATGTCTAAAAGGTTGTCACGGAGATTATTATACCATATCTTACCTCTCCTCCCTCTAAAGGTACAATTTTAGAATATTCGGTGCTGCAGATAACAGAGTCGTCCCTTGTAATAGGCTGTAAACTCTCTTTCCCGAAAAATCTTTCACAATCTCTGAAAAAAAAAAATGTTGTTTGCCTTATTTACTATATTTTGTATATATCGTATATTTATTTATAATTATAGCGTCTACTTGTCAGTAGATAAGTTGTCTTAAAACCAGGAGACTGGAAGAAAGAAGTGACTTGAGAGAAAGTTATTCCTGCTTATGTAGTCACGCTAGTAACACGGTGATATAATAATATATATAACAAATTATATATCATACTTACTGGGGTGAATCAGAAAAATATTGCCATGCTTTGAACGTTTTTCCGTAATCAGTAGACTTCTCCAAAACCCATAGACCAGGGCGAGGCGAGTTTCCCATTTGCACAAATACATAAGCTACGTGAAATTCCTGAAAATAAATAATCTTACTGTATCGAAAGTTGTATATTACAGTAACACGACACAAATATACGTACACCCAGTTCGTTGGTTGCTAAGTTGGAAAGGATATGGAAAATTATGGCAACACTGAGAAAGCATATGATCTCGACAGTGGACATCAATAGGATGAAAGGTACAAAATTTTAGCATTTAGGGTCATCAAATTATTTTGTCTTTCATCAACTTGACATGTTCAAAAAGTATCTACCTATCTAGACATACTAAAAGCAGATATTTAATGTTTTTTTGTCTGTCTGTTTATTATGGATAATCTCCGTAACTGTTGGATTAATTTCAAAGGTGACCTTAGCTAACAAGTAGCTGAATACCCAGAGCATAATATAGGCTACATTTTTAAATACTTATAACCTGTACAAAAAAAAACTGATATAAATTTCTAGAAAGTGCTTCACTATTATGTAAGAAATACTAGTTTGATATTTATATAATAAATGATAACCGCTTTAATGTTCTTACAACTGGAACTCAAAGGTTTCTCATATAACAGAGTCTATGCCATTGTCCACCACACTGGCCAAGTGCGAGTTGGCATTACGGATTTGCTTGACAGTTTCCGTGGTAGTAGAACATATTGGTCATGACAGTTTTTTTTTTATTCTACAAAGCCATGAGACGAGCGGGATATTCGCGTCATTGTAGGTAATACGCCTGCCCCCATATCAACTAAGGCTAGTTATGACGGTAGGCACTGCATCACATTGCGTTCGTCACCTGAGACATGACGTATTGAAGCTCGTTACCCCAATTATTATACTAGCTACAGCGTCCTTCAAACCGGAACACAGTAACGTTTGCAAACTATGGTTAGGCGGCAGAAATAGCCGCCGCGGTGGTACCCAAATAGACGATCACACAGAGACCTACCATCAGTAAATCTTTAAATTAATTGACACTCAGTAGGTTTGGAACCTATCCCTCATCATCATCATTTCAACCGATGGATGTCCACTGCTGGACATAGGTCTCTTGTAATGTGCTCCACAAATCCGACGCCTGTATATATTATAGAAAAGAGTTTCACTGTTTATAATCTGAGGTATTACCCCTTCGATTTAAATGTAATCATTTAAATAATCATAAGAAATCTATTTCATCCCTTATTTTGGTTTTAGACATTTATAATTTAATCCAAATAATTATGTATTCAGCCCTCCATTCTCGGGCTAGTAAGAATAGGTGTAAGGTAAGCCCTGCCTGTCGTAGAAGGCGACTAAAATGGTATAGCGGTTTCGCGAGTCGTGAGGGTGGGCGCCCTTCTCGCTCAATAAGCGAACTTGCGTAGGACAGCGTATGGTTCAGCGATGGTGCCTAAGAGGTTTAGGCTCCTTCTCAGAGACCTGTAACACTAAGTGTAGAGAGGCCCCGGTGTACTATAAGAGATCCCGGAACCTCTACGAATGCACTATAGGTTTTAGTGAGTCTCAGATAACCCTGACTTCCGCCCAGAAGTAGGGTATCATTCGAAGATTTCTTCCCCGAAACCAAAAAAAATTTTTTTTTTTAACAATTTGAGGAATCATTTTAAAAATTTTCTATTGTATTAATTAACAGTTATGGAAGGAACAGAAAAAAAAAATTATACAGTTGAAGGGTAGATAAATTTGTTTGCTTTCCGTTTTTATATGGATACAACAATAGTTAATAGTAATTAAAAAAAAACGTCCAAAGATTTTGTTATCAATGAAATAGGTTACGTTATGTCTACGGGTTATCATGCTATATTAGTTATATATATATAAAGAAGGTTATTATATGGATAATGTTAAATTATTTTTAAAGTAACGTACATTGTAACGTCTCCCTTAAATATTAGTTAGCGGTACAAAAGTTTCATTATCTGAACTACGCTATCGACACCCACAATATCCTGTGTGAGACGGGTAAAATGTGTGATACATCCGGCCTGCTTTTATGAATATGTAAATAATACTTAAACTTGCATTCATATGAGCTCGAGCGTCGATCTGGTAACAACATATATATATGTAAGTTCGACTAGATCTCGTGTATTAAACATTTGGATAGCGCGCATATAGTAATGGCACTGGAAATCGATACCGCAGACCTAGGTTGAACAGTGGAGAAGTATAGGCTGAACTGATCATCAGTTTTAGAACTGGATACGCTGATGATGATGAGATATATTTTAACTATATATTTAGTACCGAAGAGGAGGTTGTTACGGGTGGTAGATCTCAGTTACCGGAGACTATGGATAGGTGCGACCGTACCTCTTATTTCTGCAGTCAAACAGTAGTGCGCTAACTTTTCTGAGTACCGGTTTGAAGGGTGCCGTAGCTAATGAAATTACTGAGGTAACGTGATACAATATATTAGTCTCAAGGCGACGAGTACATTGTGGTGCTGTGTATATCTCTCAACTAGTGCCCTGTTGTTTTAATTAACATCAAATGAACGTTCCGTTAGTTCCGTTGCTTCGTCGAATAAAAAAAAGTTGAGAATCGTTTACTAGACATTTTGTTGTATACTTAACTATATTTTTTTTTACAGGAGAGAGTAGAAGTAAATAGAGAAGTAGAAGTATTCCGTTTTGTTTTTACATCATGGAATCTGCTCAAGTACCTTAATGAATAGTTTATCTTGTTTACATATAATACATTTATATGTATTAAGAAAATATTCTAATATTATGTATAGAAATATGTTTTTTTTTTTTATTTAATAAAAATGTGTATTTGTTCGTATAATATCGATTTTTAAATTTTTGTCCAACTCTCAAATTATACATTATTTACTTAGGTTATAATTTTTAATATCAAGTCTATAGACTATAGATATGTCTAAGTTATATTATGTTGTATCACCAAGTTGTAAGATATATAAATCTATATTTATATATCAAGACTAGTTATAATGAATGCTTAAATCGAAAGATCAGCAAAATATAACGGCTCTCAAGCGAAACAAACGCTTAGATTTATTGTAATATTATAAATACCTGATACACTGACACAGACATCTTGGACTTCGCTGAGTAAGTATTTATTTACCTTCACCTACTAAGTACGGCCACGTCAGTCGGCTACTTAAGTGTGACTTAAAATGTGTATGCATTGTGTGAACTGTCTTCGGCAACATCATCACGATATAGTTATATGATATAACAAATCGAAATAGTTTTAACTAAAGTAGACAGAACGTAACTTCATCCTCTAATAGTTTAGTTCCGTTAATACCTAACTAAATATTTTAATTCTCGTTACCCCAGTAATTACACTAGCCACAGCGCCCTTCAAACCAATACACAGCAATGTTTTCACAGTAGTTTGTCGGCAGAAACACAGTGTTAGCTACCTATACGGTCTCCGGAAACAGTGCTACCGTCAGTATCAGTATATGTTTACAATAATTACGTAAGTAATAGAATTCTAGAAATGTAATGAGACCTAACATCTATATATAAATATTATATTAGACAGCGCGTTATTACGAGGCGTATAATTTCAGTCATTGGCTGGGAATAAGACTAAAGTAAGCCCTGACTGTCCTAGAAGTCGACTAAAACTCTTTACTTGCTGCTTGCTTAGCTGACCCGTGTGGGACGATTATTGCGATGTGGTTCTTTACTTGGCGCACTTCAAAGTGGGTGGTTAGTCTTCCTTCCAAAGTGTAAAAGGGATTGATGCTGTACCGAGGGCCCTCATTGTGATCTGAAGGATGCCACCGACAGGTTTTTAGAGGAAAAACATCTCGCATCACCTTAATTACCCTTTCGAAGTAATTCGAAAGGTGGTGAGAAGGAAAAAGTCAAGGTTGAGGAATATCAGGGTACGGACTAGCATATCTAAGACGTCTGAATTGTTCGGCCGAACCAGAGACGCAAAAGACTGTATCGCGCTGATCGCCAACCTTCACTAGTTGGAGAGGAACTTTAAGAAGATGAAGAAGAAACGAAGGGTATATGACTTAACACGAGATGGACGTTCAGCTTTGATAAATTTGGTAATTTCTTTTGAATGTTGAGATCGCATAAAATGGATTTTTTTTTTTATGAAGCGACAAGATGATCAAAAGGTTCACCTCATGTTAAATGAAACGTCCAAAGTGGCGCTACTTAAGATGATATACACAGCAACAAAATGTTACTGCCCAGTAATTTCACTAGCTAAAACGCCTTTCCAACCGGTACATAGTAATGTATGCACAGTATTTCGGCGGCAGAAATATTACAGCGGTCATACTCTACAATAATTTAAATATTCTAATATTTCTAGTTCTATTCAATGTACTAAAAGTTTTAGTAGAATCATTAATAGATCTGTTTGCATCGGAGATTCTCGTCTATTATTAAATTAATGCCTCTAACAGCTCAAAGTGAGGTAACGTTGAGTTCAACGAACTAATAGTGTCGTATGATGACACTATTTCGGGATCTGTGCTGCTGTGTACCGCGTGGATGGTGCAGTTATGGAGAAAATATTTCGCTCCTATGAAACGTTCCTATGTAGATAGAAAACGATCTTCTTTAAAATATGCAAAGTGTATATAACAAAACTCAACAGCTTCATATGTGAATATATAACAAAGTAACCTACTTCTAGATTTACTAGTCTAGCAGTCTGCTCAGGTAGAAGAACTAGTCTAGGTTGTACACCTAGACTAGTTCTTCTACTTTTAGTTGGGATCGTATTTAAATACTAATCTGTATTATATAAAAAATATCGGTATCGAACGGTGGAAGACAAACTGAATTATGTATATATATAAGTGTAAGGGGTCCCGCACAACTCAGGGGTCTCAAACCTTCACCTGCTCGTGGTGCTCCCTGCTAATCAACAAACGAGTTTCTGGCTCCCACTAACCCGCAATGGGCCAGCGTGGTGGGAAATGGCTCAAATCCATATGAACCCCTATAAACGAGGGTCAGGGGAAGCCTTATATCCAGCAGTAGACGGCTGTCGACTGATGATGATGATATACATATTCCTGTGTTTATATAGCTCCAAATTTTGATAATTAAAAATGTCGACACATCACAACACAGCATCGAACTATGCTCGTCGCCTTATGACATGAGTATTAAGTCTCGATACTTCAGTAATTTCACCAGCTACAACAGTCCTTAAACCGGAACACAGTAATGTTAGCGCTCCACTGTTTTTCAGCAGATATATGAGCCGAGCTCCACAGCTCAGCTACCGTTTAGGTACCTAGGTAGATACCACTATCTACCTAGCTACCTAGACGGTCTCCGGCAACAAAGAACCACCATCGGCTACTCAGCTATGAACCTTTTGATGCTAGGTGAAGAGGGTAAACTGTGCTTATTAAACCGTTGCTTACGTAGGTAAAGATCTACCATCACTATCTTGTACCAAGAACATTTCAGAAAGTAGCTTTTAAAACAATAAGCTTATCACTTACACCAGTGCTACTCAACCTTTCTCTTCTTATTTAATATTTTAATATTTTCGCAATTATGAAAGTAAGTTTTACGTCTCCATGGTGTATTAGTGCGTACAGTTATGAGTACCACAGGTTGGGAATGTATATATGACAAGATAAGAGAATAGTGTGATTTGAAACAAGGATCTAGCTCCACGTAATTATGATATTTTCGAGATCACTGCACATCTGGGCTGCAGCTGGAATCAGTCGCCATGAGGTAATCTCGTAGATTGCATAGCAAAATTCCTTTTACTCACAATTCATACTATTTTATTAACTTGTCTGATACGAAAAAATTTTTATAACCTTTCAGATTGATGTTTGTGGCGAGTTAGATATAACCTTTAAAAACTACATTGAAATCTATTTTGCTTTATATTAAACAGTACGGGAGTTAAAGAAAGAACCATTTGCAGTTAAAGAACCTTATACATCTCTGTTAGAGCAGAAAGAGATTACCTGTCCGAGATCTATTGTTAGATTGACTTCGTTGTACTTCATGCCTCTCGATAGCGGAGGACTTTGCCACCATGTCTCCATACTATCGACTGCGTACTCTGGAGGGTGTTTCTTCGCCTCGTTGTTAGCATCGCAAATGTCGCAAACCTGTAAAGTGTCATTCAGGTATAGAAGAAATTATTAAAATCAACATATCAAGTAAGAAAACATAAAGAAATTAATAAACATGTAAAACGTAATTAAGTCCTTGCTTACTCTCAAATCAATTATCCTTTTTTGACTGGATATAAATTTGAATATAGACAATAAATCAGTAAAACCTTTGTAGATTTATCAAAGTAAATAAGCAACGTATATGTTAATTGTAATTGATGAAGATTGTATGTTATGGTCAGTGAATTATTTTTTCTTTACATACAGTATTCAATTGATATTAAGAAAAGATTTTTATATATACAAATATAAATGTATATGTAAATGTAATTGATGTGTTATATATTTTTTATGTAATATATAATATTTACTGAATTTTTGTTTTTTCGCACAACCCGAAACATTGAATGAAGGAATATATTTTGTCCACGCTTTTGTTCACCAATTACTATTATGTTTTCAGTCTGATTCTCTCAAATAAAGTATATATAACAAAAAAAAAAGAAATTGTTAAATGATAAGTGAACGTATGTAAAAAAAGTATTGTATTACATTATCCCTTGAATAATTTCGTTGCGAGCGAACCCCTTAGAACACCCAATAAATCCGTTCATTCATATACTTTTTCTTTTACAAATCACGCGAACAGCATGTGCCTACAAAAAGAACATTTAAATGCGAGCGCCATTGTTAGAGATTGAGCCGAAACAAAAAGCGGGATAAGTTTGGATGCGCAAACGCATTTGGCCGCCATATGCCTGCGAAAATACCATGAGACCGGCCGAAGACACACGAAGCTCTCCGAACGAACCCGAAGTGCTCCAAATTAAATCCTTCGTAGTATGTTTTATCCGTTATTTGGAGCTAAACAAACTTTTACCTAGGTTATTGTTTCAATCTTATTAATGTAATACTTATGGGAAGCGTATAACTTGGAAATAACTAATTTGTTAACTATTATCATTCAACTAAATCATAATTTAAATTTTTATGTATTAAATAATTAATTATTTGGTATTGATAGTAGTAATTATAGTTTAGCATGGGTAATATCCAGTTTATACTGAAATTTTATACTAGAATATTTAGTGTTTATCATGTTATGTCCATATCTATTCTTATCATAATATAAGACATACATATATGTTTAATTACCTATTTTTTTAAATCATGTTACAGTGTAATGGCCTCTTCGAAATGTTCTGTTGACTTATGAACTCGTTATCGCCGGATAACGATGAATGAACTTATGTCGTTAAAGTTGTAACCGTTCGCTTTTTTCTTTGTTGCTAATTTATAATACATGGTTATATTTATTTCTTTTCAATACTTTAGTGTTTATTCAAAAACGTATAAAACATTGCGTGCATATTTACTGTGGTATTCTTTATACGATTGCATCAAACAAATCTATTTGAAAGTTCCTTATTACCATGATTATAAATATAATTTATTATGTTTTAATCATTTTTAAATAATACTAACAATACATATAGTAATTACTTCAATGAGTAAAAAGCTCAGTTTTCATAATGGTTGTAAAGACCTGCTCTCCATTATCGGCGGGACAGTTGCCTAACAGGACGCGACGCTGGGTTGATAATAGCGTTATCACAAGTTTCTGTTATACTTGCCGCTAGTTAGATGCTGTTTAACTTTAATAATTATAAGACATTTATTCTTCGCTGTTATGTATTTCATAGGATTATAGTTTAGCGTGCGCGAACATGTTCTTACATTAAAAAATAGTTATTATGCAAATAAATTAATTTCTCTTCGTAAACATTTGAATAAACATCGCTTATAACTTCATACATGCTATGATGCATAATAAGACATTGAATAAGATATCGCCACAGATATGAATAAATTAAACTAAGTAATAATATAAATCACAGCGGAGCAGTCAATGCAATGATATAAGGACTAAATAATATTATAAATCGCAAATACTGTACAAAGCGAATGTGAAATTAAGAAGAAAAATACCTGTCCTTGGATCACATGCTCGTCGTGGTCGGCGTTAGCGCCGGCAAGTTTGCAGTACAGCTCCGGGCCTTCGTCGCCGCAGGTCGCTGTTGCGGTGATTTTCTTACCAAACGCCAAGTTGAAGTATGGAGGCGCCAAAATTTTTGCGCACGCGGCGTTTAAAAATAAAAATAGGAGCGCAACGGCACGCCCCATGTTGCGCGCGCGCTGTCCGGGCACAGAGTGACGTCCCGCCCGCCGATAGTACGGCACAGGGTTCGGGAAGGGTGGAGCAGATTGTATTTTTTACTGATTCGGAGGAAAGATAGCTCACGCATCGACCTGTTTGTGTATTATAACGAATGTGGCCTCAGCTAATCCTCGGATGTGAACGAGTATGACAAAAAAAAACAAAAAAAAAAAACCGTATATTATTAGAGCCGGTTTTCTGTCATCTGTGTTAAAATAGGTAACAAATATACAAACAGTGTACAACTGTTGATAAACTTTAATATGCTACAATAACTACAATAAACTTATTATAAAGATTTAAACTTAAACATTGAAGGAATTTGAAATATGAAGAAAGTTAATATATACTAAATTGACAAAAGACTAATATTTTATTACATTTCGATAGATATTCATAATAATATACGAGTTTAAATTATCTAAAAATCGTTCGTAAGTTAAAGGCTAATACTAATTTATATGTATATAGATCTAATTGATTCTCTTTTGTATTCATATCCTTCATTCCAGTACATACCACATTGTATTATATAATATAACTTAATATAAAGATTATAACAGTATGGCCTAATTTGAAATGCCTTAATTTTTTTTTATTTAACATATATTTTGTTAACATTTTATACAAATATTGATGACTCTCATCTTACGATCTTATGTTACAATGAATATTGATATTTATGTCCGTCGTCTGTTTTCTTTTCTTTCTGTGACTTATTATCGTTTATGCTATCAACACTGCTTTGCCTCCGTAGTGATTTTAGATCTGAACTACTCCTCTTAGCAATATTTGTTAGCTCTTCGTTTTCGCTTGAAGTCTTCGCACTAGTGACATTCTTCTGCATCTCTTTCGGAACTTCGTCATCACTTTCTGTCGTACTAATTGTTATTACCGGTATGACAGAACTAATAGAATCCGATTGTCTAGAATATGTGCTAGATTCTGAAGTTTGCTTCTTTGTAAACTTTTTCTCAACGCTATGGTTTTTATTGTGCGGATAATTCTTGTTTGTTGTCATGGTTGTTAGAGATGTGACATCTTCTTCTATGATTTTTTCTTCCTTCAATTTTTCTAATACAGCTTTTTTTTCTGTGCGTTCACCTGATTTTTCTAATTTAACTTTAAGGCATGCTTGTTCAGCTCTGTTTTTAATAATTTCACTATCGTTAGGTTTAAATTCAACGATGGTTTTTTTCTTTAAATCTGAATGTTTGGCTAGTGTAATGTTCTTGTTTTTTAATATTTCTTTAGGTAACGTTTCGTGAAAATCTGTATCGGTTTCATCATCAGCGCTTTGTGTAGATGGCGCCACACATACTTCAGGTTTTTTGTCAAGTGTCAATGCTACTATTTTAGCAAATATTCCCCCTAAAAATACACATATTCCTATATTTTGATTCGGGAATACTATGTTCATAATAAAAATGAGTACTCACCTTTTCCTTTTATTCTCTTTGTTGGTTCTTTGCTTTCTTCTCCTGCCTTTCTATCGTCGGATTCAATCGATTTAGATAGTGGAAGAGTTGGCAAGGCTTTTTTCCACCGAGAAAAAGGTGTGCTATCGATAGCCGATGAACCAGTACGTCTTCTATTATCAGCTAACTGAAACATCTTTCTTCTTTCTTCAGTTCTTTCACGGCGTAACTGAATCTAAAATAAAAATATTGTAGTTTAAGTAACATTATCAATGTTTTAGACTTTACTTTTTTATGTTTGTATAATAATGTACATTACCTTTAAATCATTATTAGCCTCTCTCAGTGAATTAGTTAGTGATATTAGGTAGTAAATGATAAGTACTAACAAAACAAGTAACGGAATGACAATTGCAGGCGATGCAATGTATTCTAGGGCAAAATTTAAGGTTTTGGGTAGTATTTTATATATGTTATTTGTTAGTATGTGATAAATTTTTTCGTATTCTGAAAATGGTCCACAATGCCAAGAAGGCTTGACCCAAACAATAGTATAACCAACGGGTAAAACACACAAAAAAAGCATCGTCAGTAGAAGTGCCAAGTAGAAGTTATTACTTTTTGATACTCTAAAGACTACTGCGTGTGGAACGTTACAAGTCATAACAGCCCAGGATCTTAAATACATCATTATAATCAATTTAAAAACATTTAACACTACAAGCCCGGGAGAAAAAAACATTCCCATCCACACCATCCCTTGATTATTTATGAGGTGTAATATATTTTCAGCAATTTTAAAATCACCGTATTCAGGAAATTTCTTCTCTAAATCCCAGCACCAACAGCGATTCATATATCTGACAAATAAAGCTCTAAAGAAATCCATGAACAACGTTCCCAATAAAACAAACACCTGAAATCGATAGATACAATACAAATTAGAAGATACAATGAACGTCACTGCACTACGTATTTGTATATTCATGTACTTACCAAGTCCATCATAGTTAGCTTTATAAGCTCCTGTCCAAACATTGTCTCCCAGCAGAGTTTAAGTAACTTCTTCTGAGTTGCTTTTGTCAAATTGTACATTTTTCTATTGTTTTTATCATAATAAACTCTATCGATTGTAATTGTGTTATTCGACATATTAATTTTTGTCTTATCTATACCATTGTAATCGCATTGTTTAACGTAGCATTTGACATCAGATATTGTACAATTTGTTATGAAAAATACTTTGGTTATATTCTTATTACCACAATTAACCGAACAATTGAAGGAAACGTTTGGACAGCTTGGATTATATCCAGAAGTAGCGGTAGTTACGAATTCTGCATTTGTAATATTTTCAAATTCTATTAAGTTTGTTAGACTAGTTGTACTTTTATAGTCATACGTATCTTTATTATCATAATAGGGGTTATCTGTGTATGATTTTTTATTTAAATCTGAATTTGTGTCACTGTATTTATTATCAGTACTTATAGGGAAAGAATATTCTGTTGTGGAAGTACTGTAGTATTCATATGTGTCTTTAGCATTATTGGTAGTGGTTTCACTTTCGTTGTCCCATTCGATTGTACTTGTGATCATGTCTAAACTTGTGTAATTATCATCTGTTATTACTGTTGTTATATCAGTAAAGTAATGGGTTATATTATCTGTGGTTGAGTATAAATAAGTTTCATCAGTACTAGCAGTAGTTATTGTTGGAACCTCATCATAAATATTAGTATTAAATAATGTATTTTCATCGGTTATTACGTTATTATGCGTTAATGCATTAGTCAAAGTAATTGGTTGAAAAGAACTACTTTCGTAATATTCAGTTTCGTTATCATAATCATAAGTTGTTTCATTAAAATCTGTAGAATCGTTTAAAAAATTACTGATATTTCTTAATCTGTTAAGTTCTTTAAGAACAAGTAAAATACTGTTTGTCGTAGATAAGTCGTTGTTTGAAATGCTTGTTTCATTATCGTTATATTTTTTTAAATTTTCTGGTCTAGTACCATCCTCTATAATAATTACGTCATCGGGTTTCATGGAAGCCGTTGTTGTTTCACCGAAACCAAAATCCGCATTAGCACTCTCAGAAAATGTAAGTGAATGACAAGGTAAACATGGAATTGCAAACTCACGACAAGATATAGGTCGACTATTTATTAACGATTCGCTTAAATCGAGTGTATGGTCAGAGATGACGGTTGCATTCATTTTTAAACTCGGCTGCAGTAAGTCTAGCTCCTTGCTCATACCTTCAATTTTGTTAAACAAAGCAAATATTAGCGAATATAAGTTGAGTAAATTCAACAACATTATCCTGAAAAATTTAAAGTTTATCATTTATTTTATGTGAGATATTGTACTTTAACAATTATTTATTAGTTGAGAAATCACCTCGCCAACTGTAGTCGCAGTTGTTTTCTTGGATGGCAATGTTCTAACAATCCAAGCGCTTCGAAAACCACCGGGAAAGTGATTGATATGACAGTCACAACGGTGGTAGTCTCGTTTTCCCGCCACCAGCTTCGGACCTTGGTATTGTCATCTGAACGGGTTACTACTGTTACAACAGCGTACGCAGATACACCAAGTAGAATGATAACTGAAATGTTTACTAGAGCCCGAAGCCAAATAATGCGCCAACTGGGAAATGTGCATAAAAAACAAAGTTAAAACAATTTCTTAATGATAGAAAATTGCGTTTAAATGATTATCGTTACTTACTTTCGAGGATCTTTTTTTTTCTCTGCTTCTTCAAGGAGTGCTTCTTTAAAGCCTAATATTACAGAAGCGATGCGATTGTGTGCAGTTTCTGCATTGCCAATCATAAAATCCCATCCGGTGAACAGTTTCCACGAGAATATACATTCATCTTCCTTTTCGGATAGTTTAGACATTCTTGAATTTTCCGCCATTCTGTTGAAGTACAATATTTAAAGTTGTATTATTATGTTTTAGGGAAGTTACTATAATATTGTGTGCGTTTGTATAGATATTGTAATATTTATAATTGCCTCTGATGTAGCTAAAATCTTTTTATGTGTGTTTGTAGTAATATTAGTTAGAAATGTTTGCGTGTCGGACCAAAATAATATTCTGAAATGTTCGTGATCAAACGTACTGCCGTCGGTGACCGGGTATGCATAAAAGATATATTTAACTCACTTCCTCAATATGGCGACGAAGCTATAGATGTACACCACCAAACCGGTAAGGAAATAAGCCAGCGGCATTCGGTATTCAGGCCTATCGACATTACTGTAGTAACCATAGAAGATTGGTGAATATTTCAATACACCCTCAAATTCCCATACTGTGAGCAAGTTTGTAGAGTTACGTTGTTCTTCCTTCATAATAATTTTTCTCTCGCCGTCTTCCAAAGGGTTTGCGGTAAGATACTACAAATTGTATTGATTATTATAATGTTTAAAAACTTTAGTATCATTTGTTTTATTATAAAAAACTTATAAGAAATGAGTTACCTCAGGTATAATGACGAATACCAGCAAGTTAAAACCGATGACTAAATTAACCCAAAACAGCCATCTCAAGAAAGTGAAATAGGACGCCACGACGGATCCGAAATGCGATTCTATTTCTTTAATACGTAATTCCCAGGGTATGAGCAGGTTGGATATATTAGCCGCTTCTCGTTTTAACTGCTGCCATCTCTATACATAAATAATTACTATAGTAAAAAACTGTAAATGTTTCATATACCCCTATCGGAAATTCATGTATTATCTTCATTGTTAATGTGAAGCGATAATGCGCGCTATACGTTTAGAGGAGGAGACGGATTGAATTCTTACTGACTTTTAGCTCCTGATGAGGGAAAATACCCTGAGGAAATTAACATAACTCATAAACATCAGCTTTCTTTTTTGCCAACCTGCTATTGGACAGCGTGATGGATAAGTTGCCTTAATTCTCAGTAGTTAATATTAATCCTGTTGTTTATTATTATAAATGTATTGTTAAATACGATAAACAATTAATCAATAGATGGTGGTGGTTGGGTAAATGAGGATGATGTACGATGTTGATAAATAATTACCGATGCGATCAGTATGTTGAAACGGGCGTAAATATCTCTGGTGCTTTTAGATTGAGCCAGCCTCTCCTGAAGTTGACCCTCGTGTCGTTTTATATAGCCTTTGGCCTAGAAGAAAATTAAAATAATTTCAAACATCCAAAACTCACCATCACAATAATTTTTACATTAATGAACTATTCGTAATTTTATTACGAATACGAGAAAGGCTTTTAATTGATGTTCAGATATATTTTGTAAATTTACTTACTTGATGAACAATTTTTAACTTTCGCCGCATCCCAAGGGGCTGTTGTTTAACTGATCCCAATACTTCCTTATGAAGATGAATATTTTCGAAGATCTGTTCTTGTGTCACAAACGGCGTCTCGTCAATTGAAATCGCCGTGCTATATAATTTAGGAGTTAATAGAAGTATTATAAAAGTGGAATGAAGGACATAATTTATAGAAAAGTGCAAATAACAGTCGATTTCAAGTTAAGATATAGTAATGGTGATGAATGTACTATAAATACATTTTCTATATTGTACGTCAACGGTAAGTTTGGTAAACAGTCACAAAATAATTCATCATCATCATCAGGTGATAGATGTCCATTTTGGACATAAGCCTCCCCCAAAGATCTCCCCATATAGTCAGCACGGCCTCCGGTACCTCTGGGTACTAGCGGTTGTCGTATGTAGAGGTTCTTGGCCATTTCCCACCACTGCTGGCCCAATGCTGGTTGGCAGGAGTCAGAGCCACGTTTGTTGATTAGCAGAGTAGATCACCAGCAGGTGAAGTTGGCTTGGGCCCCGTAAGTTGTTGTGCAGGACCCCTTACACCTCACAAAATAATAGCCGGGCCGCAAATAACACAAGAATTATAGTTATCGTAGCTTATGCTTTGCCAAAGCTGCTTTGTGATTATGAGCAGAGGTTTTGATTTCACGCAATGGTTTACTCACTCTCCGGAACTCGTGGTGAAGATGGATGAACGCCTCCTAGATCGATTCTCATCAGGCAGGAACGGCGAGGAAGGTCTCCTGGCGCGACCTTTGCGGGAGCGACGAACACTTGCCCGGCGTTGTCTTAACACCGCGCTTAGACTCGCTGAGTAATCCTCATCTTCCGAAACATCTAATCAATATTTTTTTATATAAGTTTAATTATTCTTTTTAATTAACAAAAAAAAAAAGACTTATGTACAAAAACAAATCCCTATATATTGTGTTTTGGTTGTATTAAAAAAATTATACACCGCCTACAAATGAAAACAATGGATAGTTAAAGCTTTTGCTATGAAATACTATATAATATTTCATCTCCTTAAGGACTTTGTACTGTTTATTTATAAATTCAGAAAGTCCTTACCGCCAGCTGCCGGAGAAAACTTCACCTCGTTACTGACGGGCGTCTCAGATGGAATATGAAATAAGTTAACCCCCGACGAGGTCATGCTGCTCGGATCAGCCCAGGTTACGGAAAGACGGTCCACAGAAGGCTGCGGCGACGGTGGCGGACGGTCACAGGAGCCCTGGCGATAAGTACCGTTCATAACCTTCAACTTTTTAATTGTTTATATAGGTGTGAGTGTATACGTATGTTATCGTGTGTTCGTGATAATTTCGGTGTGGTCACATCGAGTTGACATCGTTAACTGGTAAGTTATGAAAACAGAAAGTCACGACATGGAGTTAGTTAATAGTTATATATTAATTTTCACTTCCATTAGCCGTAACATACTTTTCCGTTTACTATCACTTAACAGTTATACGTCCGATTTTAATTAATCTACTTTTAACACAAACAATGCTTTAATATTTGTCACCACGAGTTTAGGAAAGCTCTAACTGGATATGTTAATTTAGTGTATCACAATTATGATGTATATGGTGTTTTAAAATATGTGAATGATATGATATATGATAAATAATTTTACCAGTTACATGTGAAATATATTTTAGTGCAATGTTGAGTTTAGTGGGCACTTTTCAAAGCGGCTGCGGCGGTCGTACTGCCGTTTGCCGGGATCCAATTGAGCCTCAGCGAAACCTCGCAGACCGACTAATAAAATATACAATTAACGACTATACAGGAGGTTCGATTGATAGACGACCGAAACGAACAAAATTGCAGTACAATTTAATATATAAAGCGTTTTCAAAGCCCATACAATACATAAAGTTAATAAGATAACTTTTAGGTTTTGAAATAAACTTTTGAAGAAAACTAATCTTTTTTATTTAGACACACAAAAAATATTATGATGATATAAATAATTATATTTTATATAATAAGGGTGGGGAGAAAGAAAGTCATGGTAGAGAAATATCAGGGAATGGACTGGTATATCTGAAGCATCTGAATTGTTCCGCCGAACCAGAGACGGAAAGGACTGTACCACGCTGATCGCCAACCTTCACTAGTTGGAGAGGTACTTTAAGAAGAAAAAGATAATAAACAAAAAAAACGATTTCTAGTTATACATCAAAGGTGTGGAAGTCGGCATAGGTTTAGAAATCCATGTCCGTTATCAAGAAATATATTCTCACGTCAAATCGTATTTATTCAAATAAACGTTGTGATGAACAGGATGCATACCTGATGATAGTTCTAAACAAGGTATTAAATCTCGTCTTGCTTTCCACTGTAGAAATAGTAACAGTGGTGGTAAATAAGTAAACTGTCTCTAGCCACAGAGTTCTAATACCAGCAGCTCAATAGCAGTATAGAATGGATTATGGCTTAAAAACTAGTTTTGTGGAGAAGTAAAAACATTACCGCCACTCTACGCTTAGTGTCGTGAAAAGTGACTAAAACGAGTCTCTTTTAGTCGTTTTTTTAATGAGACTCGATTATATTAATGACCTGTGCGCGACAATCAGTATGCTATGTAGAACAAATAACACTGATGAAGCCTATCTTCAGCAGCGGATAATTAGTAGGCTTTAATGATGACGAACTCGTCATCATTGTCCTAAGTCAAAATAAGACTATTTAAAGTTGTAGAGATGTCTGTATTTCATTCAAATCAACTAGTATGAAATTTTGAGTTAAAAACGTGGCATTATTAACACATTTGTTTATTTTACTCTACTTATAAGTCCGCGATAACCCCGAAGACCTGGTGACGAGATTTTTTTGACATCGTTCCTAATCGCTCATGCCTTGTATTCAACGTTTGTCTATTTATACTCATCTATTGTGCTTTTGACGACTTCAATACAATAGATCGAAACGATACCTTTTGTATCAATTATATAATAAAGTCTAAAGGTCTTCTGGTGAGGACCACACCTTTGGTGTTGTATCGTGACAGAAAGCAGTCAGTCTTTCATGGGTGCCAATGAGTGACCGCCAATCGGTGACTCTGATTAACTATGCTGCCGAGGGTTGCCAACGTTTAATTAATAATACTTAATATTGTATTGCTGTGAACCACATTTTGAAATCACCGTACATACTGAAGTCTCTCATTATATATTAACATACTATTTACGCTCATATTTTTTTTTCCTCAATCTAAGGACACAAGAAATAGACTGTTGTAAAAAGAGACTGAAACACTTATTAACTGATCTTAGATCAATGTTCTTCATTCTCTCGCTACTAGAGATGATACATTTTTTATTGTTTACGTCTCTTGTATGTCTTTTCAAAGAAACTATAATATTTGTAACAAAAATGAAAGAAAAAGGTTCGAATGAAGAAAGTATTCTTCATATAAAACCCAAGTCAACCTCACCTGCTAATCAACAAACAAGACTATGGCTTCCACCACGGCGAACATTATGAATACAACCGAGGGAGTGATGATCACGACCACTCTGTCAAGAGTGATGCCGACTAAGAAGAATGAATACAACCGCAGTTCTGAGTACTTTTAGTTAAACTAATAGAATAATAGCAGGTGCGAAATAATTAACAGCGGTAATTTGAGAGTCAGCCCTGTTCATTCATTCCATTAACAAGCGCACCCTCCCAGCCACCCCATTTGCGTTTATAACACCCCGCAAAATAATTAAGAAGTGATTTTTTTAACGAATGACCACAAAATAAAATTGTATGTAATATTCAGCGATTTACTGTCCATAACATATATTTAATAGCAGACAAACTTGTTATATATTAACAATATAATTGCTACTTTACAACAATCCAATATGTATTTAATGTAGTGTATATAATATACTTTCCTTTATCAAAAAGTAACCGATAGGTTAATAGGTTAAAATACTCTTATTCCTATTCAGATGATTTTCATTAAAACCTCTGGCTTTTTAAAACTGAGATCGTTTTCAAAGTAATCTATCAAAAGTCAGGGTTCTGTTCGTGCCACATTTTTTTTTTTATCTTCACTAAACTTCACTAAAACACTACATCACATGGTTTTAAGGGATGTTACGTTCGCATTGAATATCTTAACCATCTTGGTGGTAGCAATGTACGTTCGTAAAGACCCATGTGGTCCTGGAATCGAACCAGCGTACACGGTGTTGTAAGTTACTTAACTAAATAAACTGTTACGGTTAAAGTTAAAATCAACAGTAATATTTACAGAAGTTAACGTCGTTAGCGGTTAAAGTTTAAATGTAATAAGATCGTGTTACGAACAATTAAGGCTTCCTTTGTTTAGTTAGGCGGTGCCCCTGCCCCCTCCACAAATAGGAAAGGTATCCTAAATTTTATTTATCACCCCTGAATAAGGGTAAGTAAATAATTTGAAATATAATATAATTAAAAATCGACCGGGACCGATCGATGTGGGAATATTTGGGGGAGGCCTATGTCCAACAGTGGATGTCTGTCGGCTGATGATGATGATAGTGAAAATATCCTCTCTTATATATACTTTCAAGAAATCAACGGATTTAAGTTTCCATGGCTTATAAAATTAGTTATTATAGAAAAAGTCTGATATCACATTTTCCTTTCATCATCATTATCGTCAACCAATACACGCTCACAGCTGGACTTAGACCACCCTCAAAAATCTCCACATCGATCAGTCCTGAACTGTTCACATCCAGCGGGTTCTAGCATCCTCCACCAAACTGTCCACATGTCCTCCAATAGCACCGGCCACCAGAAGCCTGGGAGGCTATATTCTTGTTATGAGCGGGCTGGAAGCCACAGCGGCTCTTACAGCTCATCTGACACTGGGCTCGTGGACCCGGATCCACGGCCTGAAGCCTGGGAGGCTTCTGGCATCACTGGCCTTATCCGGTTTGATAAGAGCCAGAGCTTTGTTTGTTGATTAGCAGGATGCACCACGAGTAGGTGAGGTTGGCTTCACCACTTCTGGACCCACATCCACCCCCGTTTAAATTTAATTGTGCTGTTAATTTATAATTATAAATTACAAATAAAAACTACTTTAGACCTTGAATATTTTAAAAACAAGCGAGAGTCCAAAAAGAGTTCAGTGTGACCCACAAACTATTTCTTTACGGGTCTTTGAGGGTTTTGTTTTGATCAAGCTAATATTAGGCTTATGTCCAGCAGTGGACGTATGTCGGCTGATGATGATGAAGCTAATATTTTCCCTCAAATTATTGTAATATTTTTCATGTTGTTCTTATATATACCGTTGGATGTATGAATTTTGGACAATCTTTGACCTCGACTCTAGCGAGTACTACCCATAACACAATTGGGTACCCTGGCTTCAGCAATAAATAGAATATCAGTTCAGTTTGATCTGTCTTGTTTTGGGCGTTGAAGGAGGAGGCCCTTATCGATCAACGAGCGAACCTGCGTGGGACAGCGATGATGCCTAGGAGGGTTAGGGTCCTCCTCACAGTCGTGTAAACACAAAGCGTAGAGGGACACCGGTGCGTTCTATAAGAGATCCCGCAGCTTCACCGAATGCATTGATGCAGACCACCGAGAGGGTTTTACTGAGTAAGAATCTCACTTAACCCTGCCTTCCCCTAGAAGTCTTTCAAAGATTTTCCCCACCGAAAATAAAAAAGTTCTTTGTTGCTGGAGATCGTCTGGGTATTTACCACCACAGCTAATATTTCCTCTGCCAAACACTAATGTCCAAACACTGCTGTGTTCCCGTTTGAAGGGCGCTGCTACTACTAACAAGTACAATTATTGGGTAATAACGCCTATTAACGGTAATGTCGCCTTATGTGTCAAGGCGACACAATGTGGTGCTGTGTACATCATCCTAACTAGCGCCAGGTACGATCCTACCAATCCATGATCCTAACTAGTGAACGTCTCGCTCATCTCGTGGCTTCGCAGAATAAAACAGAAATGTAGAAATATTTCCACTTTCCCTTATTTGTCTATGTCAGGAAGACATAATGAAATGCATAATGCTTAATATTTTTTTTTTTAAAAAGCGAGAAGACGTTCATATCTTAACTACGTGGCGCTAGTTACGATGATATACATTAAACCACATTGCGCTCGTCGCCTTGAAACACAAGATGTTAAGTCTCGTCACCACTAATTCCACTAGCTACAGCGCTCTCGAAACCGGAACACAGTAATATTTGCACACTACTGTTTGGCGGCAGAAATAGGCGCTGCTGTGGCACCTCCGGCAACAGAGACCTACCACTAGTTAATATTAGTACTACTCTTTAATACGTGTGTGATTTATTTAATTTTATAAACACTAATAAAGTATTAAAAAAACTGGTTATATAGAAACGATTTAAATAGGCTGCCTACCTAGATTTAGAACCTAGTCTTAAAACTACTTTTGAAGAAGCTATGGTCATCCTCGCTCTCTTCAAAACGATCATCCCAAGCTGCTTTCAATTTGACAGAACAATCATAAAAACATATATATTCAAATAATATGTTAACATTGTCGTCTATTAAGAGATAATTTTTTATTTTATTGATTAGGCTTAGAAAATTCTTGAGTCATCATCATCATCAGCCGATAAACGTCTATTGGTTGTAGTCCTCCCCCAAAGATCTCCGATTCTTGAATATGTATCAGTTATAGCATGCAACAGATAGATTTACCGCCTGTGTCTAGATTGTACAATATCCTAAAAGTACTCCTCTTTTATTTAGGTCTTCATTCATCAGCGCAGGTCAACTATAAAATAATCGCTATGAGGTATTTCTAACAAGATTACTATTAACTGTTATATTTGATGGTCTGTTTTGGACTACTTGATGAGAATAGTCTCTATATAAAGAAACTTAGCTTTACAAAGCTTTAGGTTTATTCTATTTCTTATTTGTAATATGTAATGATGAAAGTAAATATCATAATTTCATCGGTGAATTGAGACGAGAGTCTGATCTCCAAGAATTTTCTGCCTGTACCCAAAAAATGGCCTGCGACCCCTTTTTAAAGAAACAATTTAATTATAGATAATAAACTTACCTGCGGGGTAAGTTCGGTCTTCGATTCGATCACATTGCGTTGGCGCGGCTCCAGTTTGAGGATACCTTTTTCCTTGCTCTGAAAATATAAATAAAAAAAAAGACACAACGTTTTATTACTTAAATTTTTTTATATCACAGCTAAAATATTACCTGACGAGGGTAAAAAGAATTACACAGATAACACAAAAGCTTGATATAAATAATCATTGGTATCAATAAGAGAAATTTCAGTTTATACTTAATAGGTTAAATTTATAAGTCAGCGATTTTATTTTATCATGCTTTAATAGGTGCATTAGTTACCTTGGCATCCATGTGGACCTCAGGCTTGCGATCACCTTTAACCCTAAAGGACAACTGATGCTACCACCCGTTCGTTGCGTACTAACAACGGGCCCGTTGGCAAAACGCTCTAACTAATATTATTTATTATTTTATAATTATAACTCTGCTAAAAGTACGTAATTTTTACTTTTATTTTTTTTTTGGGGTCACAAGATTAATATTTCGATGATTAACTGGAGCTATATTATAAAGAATAGATGATCAAACGATTGAAGACATACTTTCATCTACCACGGCTTCAAAAGCTCGCAGGTTTGATATCCACCAAAGTTCAATTACTACTGAAGAGAAACAACGCGAGGAACAGCTATACTAAACTGATGATATCTGACGGCTTTGAATTTTTGAGAGGGCAGGCCCAAAGTCCCAGAAGTGGGAACATTGATAGAGCTTTGGATAAGTAAATGATATTCCTTCCATAGATGGTGTGATATTCCTACCTATAACAATGACGCTAATTAGGATGTTATGCACTCCACCACATTGTACTCGTTACCTTGATTTATAAGATGTTAAATGCCGTTACCCCGGAAATTTCAACAGTTACAGCACCTTTCAGATTACAATAAGGTTATGTTGTCACACTACTATTTAGCGGTAAGAATAGATGTGGTGGTATCTACCTAGACGGTCTCCGGCAACAGACACTGCCACCGACAACACCTGAATTTGAATCATTAATAATTTTTATCATATAAATATAATTATTTTATAATTAAAAAAAAATTTAAGATTTTTGACGTTATGTCATTTTACATTACCTCGCACAGTAATTAGTGGCGCGCAAAGGTGTGCTGTTAAAAGGGGTGAAACAACCCAGGTCACTTTACTCGGCCTTCGCGAACACATACATATTTTATAATTTTTATATTATATATATAATTATGATTTTTTTTACCAAACTCACGAACATACACAGATTTAATAGTTACCCGATAAATAGAATTCCTTAAAAAAAACAGCTGTAGTGTTAGCTCCCGCCAATTTGACGAAGGATAAGGTTCCGTCCTCATTTAAAGTATAAAATCATATATATATTATATATAAAGCAGATATTTTATTTCACACAAACCGAGCTTAATAAAGCTAATTGGTTTATGTTATTAGTAAATAGTTCATCGGTTTAAGTAACTGCATACAAATACAATGTAAATTCAAGTTATAATTATGTAAGTGATGTAAACACTAAATACTCCGTACTGGTAACAGGTATCTGTCGTCAAAGACTATTTAGGTAGGTTGTGTGTTGTGTGGGTGTAAGGGGTTCCGTACAACAACTCACGGGACCCCGACCAACCTGACCTGCTAGTGGTGAACTCTGCTATCAACAAACGAGGCTCTGGTTACCACCAACCCGCATTGTGATAGCGTGGGGCTAAATCCTCCCTTATGAACACCTACAGACGACAGCTCCTGGTGCCCGGCGATGCGGACAACGCGGGACAGATCCATGTGGGGATCTTTGGGAGAGGCTTTTGTCCAACTGTGGACGTCTATCAGCTGATGATGATGTGAGGAAACTTTATTGTTGTGTAGGGAACATGTAGCTAGAAGTTATCGACTTATTTAACATGAGTAACGAGACGACATGTTGTCCTCGTCGCTTTGGAACAGATATTCTTCTTCTTCTGCGTCGGTATTACTCTTGAAAGAGTGGTCTTGTTCATCACTTTTTTTATTGTATAGACTAACGCTTGACTACGATCTCACCTGATGGTAAGCGGCGATGTAGCCTTTGATGGTGAAGCGCATTAAACTAGAAATAGCCTAATCACTCTTCTCTTAACGCTGACGCCGGCAATGTGACGATCGCAATGTACACCATCCTAACTTGCATTGAACTTATTGTTATGGTTTAACACGTACCGTGTACCACGTACCATACAATTAATAGACGAGCGGGTCGTTCACCTGATGGTAAGTGATACACCGCACAAGCACCTGCCCACAAGAACGTAGCGCTGGTTAGGATGGTACATACAGCACCACATTGCGGTCGTCCTGGGACATAAGGTGTTGAATCTTGTTACCCCAGTAATTAGACTAGCCACAGCGCCTTTCGAACAGGAACACAGTAGTATATGCACACTACAGTTTTTTTTATTTAAATTAGCGCCGAAACGAGTAACGTTCACCAAATGGGGCGCAGTTCCACTATGTTGTGCTCATGCTGACATAAGATGTTAAACCTTATTTCCCTAACAATTTCACCACCTTCAACAACCCTTCAAACCGGAACACAGTAAGGTTTGCACACTTCTATTTGGAGTCAAATGTAGTAACTGGTGTACTTATTTAGACGATTTCCGGCAACAGAGACTTACCTGCTGGTTTAGATAATGGAGATGATACGGACGTCGTCAATGATTTAATTTTTTTTTTATTTTTAAATGGTGTTAATAATAAGGGTAAGTAAATAATTAGATAGTATAGATATAATGTAAAAAAAAAATTTAGAACAAATGTTAGAAAAAATATATGTAGCTAATAGTAGTTAATACGTTGTAAGTAAATAATTGGATGAGGTAACGTCCTGAATAATATTATCAGAGAAAATTGGCAATAAATAAATAAAAAAAAAATATTAAGTAATAATATTTAAAAGCTAATTATTCTCTAGTACTGGACCAATTGTGTAAAAAGCTTTTGCAATTTCGAGGATAAGATTAAATATAAAGAAACGAGGTCATCTCCCGGAGTACGCGAGGTTCTTTGACCCCTGCTATCTTAGTTATAGATATTCATTACAAAACCCCTCACTAAAATTAGGCATACTCTTATCGCTACACCGATTCACCGCAGCTTCGTTGTAGCTTGATCACTTGAGATACAAAAAAATAGTCTTAAATTACAAGAACTTAACCATATATAAAAATTACTAATTATTATTAATTATTATCATATAAATAAACTTCTTTTGCACTCGCTCTAAGTTACTAAGAAACAACCTTTGCTAAATTAAGGTCGAGGTTTGAAATTTTCATACATTACTTTAAGACGAAAGGAAGTACATTCATTAACATTTTTTTAACTGTTTGTTACTATTACGTTGTTGTTTATTATTATTAATAAGTTGTTTATTTGTTGAATTTCTCAGCATTTGGAAGTATTTATATTATCCATAAGTTGTTGCTAATTATTATTAATGTTCTTGTTTATTATTATATAAATGTGATGCACGGACAATACTTCATCAAATGCTACATATTTTTCGGAAACAATTAATAACAAAAAGGATAAAAGACAATTATAAAATGAGGTATAATCGTAGGACGTTGTAGCTGGTGTAATTACTGTGTTAACGAGATTCAACATATGTCACAGACGATGAGCGCAATGTGGTGCTAAATAGCGCTATGTTGTTATGAGCAGGCGTATCACTTACCATCAGCTGTACGTCCCGCTCGTTAATTGCTTAATTGAATAAAAACATTGTACCCAGCCCATCTCATAAACCTATCTCACCTGCTCGTGGTGCACCTTGGTAATCAATAAACGAGGCTCTGACTCCCACCTACCCCCATTGGGTCAGCCTGGGGAATGGCCCCTAGTGCGCCTCGATAGCACAAGACCGATCGATGTGAGGTACTTTGTGGGGGGCCTGCCTGTATCCAGCTGTGGACGTATATCGGCTGATGATGATGACCAATTCATTAAATATGTATTCATGAAGCATGCATTATTAAATGTCTTCGCATTTACCTTTATATCCGGTGAAAATTTATAGCAAACATAATAAATATGTTACTAACACGCCATTACAATTTCTCATAGAACCCTAGGGTGAAAACTTGCGTGAAATATCAACAAATTAGCTCTGCGATAGCGACACAGATAAGTTTTACCCTTAAAAAAAATGTTTCTCCATAACACTAGGTGCGTTTTTAATTAAGAAATATGTTTAAACATATTGTTAAATGGATCCTTTATATTTCAAATGTGTGCGAACGGACGTTTTACACAAAAACTTCTCTACATGTGGCCGACATCTGTTCGTGTAACGAATCCACAAAATCCTATTCGTCGTCATCATATATGATTGGGAGAATAAAGTCAGCAATATTAAAATGACTCCTGACTTCCTTCTGTTAATATAATACAATCAAGAAAATATGTATAAAATATATTTTAAGATTAATCTATATTTACAAGGAGAAATACTTATTTCTTCCTCTTCAGAGCTCGGTCTGTTGAGCTGGAAGTTTCACATGGGGAAGTAACTGCATTATTCCTCTCAGTGGTTTTGTACAGCTAACATCTTAGAAATTATAATAAAATATCAAACAAGGTTTTTGGATATAGTTTAGGAACAGATGATGAAATAAGTCATACTGTTTCATGCTATAATCTAGTACCCTTTCATGAATCATTCGTCCGCGAAAATCATCATCATACTACTATTAGTGCTGGACATAGGCTTCCACTAAAGATCTTCCACGCTTGTAGGGATCCGTATGAGAGGGTTTGAGCCCACCACGATAGCCTTATGCGAGTTCTTGGGAGCTAGATCCTCGTTTATTGATCAACAGGATGCACCACGAGGCAGGTGAGGTTGGCTCGGGTCCCGTGAGCGGGGCGCCCGGAGAGTTGCTTGGCTGAAACCCGGGCGTCTCCAGTATGCGTATTGCGGGACAAGCGGTGGTGGTTTTAGTGGGTATGGGGGTCACGCACAACATCTCAGTGGCCCCGAGCCCCACATAACCCGGCGTCCCCCCCTTGAAAAGGACGCTGGGTATGCGGTAACAGCATTTCCACCACCGATATCAAAAAAAAAAAAAAAAAAAGGGTCCCGTGAGCGGGAACCCTTACACCACTATCATCAGTAATCAGTCTCTGCTGATGATATCCAAAATAAAATCTACATTTGTGCCTTTATTTATGCTGACGATGATTACAATTGTTTAAAAAATAATCGTCATTGATTATGTATCATAATATAATGAAGACTGAAATTTTTTTACTGGTTAAAATTACACCGTAAACCATTCCGCGTCGGATGCTCGTTCACTGGTTTTCAGGTGATTGGCGAACAAACAAAATCATTTTTCGTGTTATATACATAAATGTAGATAGATGAGTATATAATATTCTTACTTTTTTACATATATAAATAATTCATACGCCTATAACGACATTAAATCCCCAGCGTAATAACATAAGAAATATAGGATTAATTGTATTAAGTTCTACTGTTATATAAAGTAACCGGAAGTGTAAAGTTATTTATAATCGTTTTAATTTTCAAAACGAAAGATTTTTTGGTTTTTGATGATCTAAATTATACTAAAAATTTATAATTTTTGTTACCACGCAGTAGTTGTTTAATGAATGTAAAGAGGCGAGTTCATGGTACACGGCTCCCGAGATGAATGAGGTAGAGCATAGAGCCCGATGAGTGAGAGAGACGCCGCTATCGGATGACCTGATGCACTCTTCTGCGTCGGCTTTGCTCTGACAGTGTTTATGTAGGTACCTCTGAGATAGTGGCCATAAAATAAGGAAATGTGCCACATTTTTATTATCACATTGATAATATGAAAGGAAATTGTGAATCAAAATTATTGACAAAAGCTTCGTTATAGAATGTAGTATTTGTGTTAATTTTTATTTAATTGATTTAAAACAAATTCGTTATTGCTTCAGTACGATATTACTTAGTGTGCCACCACGTGCCTCAGTCTGCGATAGTAAGCCTATACTCTTTCGAAGACACCGCCGCTGAACGTGGAGCTAAATCTAAATTGTATCTTTGTTGGGATGTTTGTATAAGTACGTTGATTCCTTAATAAGGTTTATTGTTAATTATTAAATATACGCCAATAAGTAATTTTATAGAATGGCTGTGGATTTTGTTGGAGATGTTGTGTTTTATTTTCTCCAAATTCTAATGACCGTAACACGCTGTTCTCGGAGGGAACAAAAGCTCGGACCTTTTCAGGTTCGTTCACAAAAACGGTCGCTATGAGGCCACCGCGCCGCGCTTAGAAATATGTACCGCCAGGAAAGCAAAGATTAAACTTTACTTTATATCCATTTTGGTATTAAATATAATACATTTTTTAATGAATTCTTTAATTATGTAATATACTTAAGGAGACTAAACAATAAACAAGCTATGTAAATAATTATATCTTGGTACCAATCCATCTACCATCTTCTAAGAATTAATTGAATGTATAAGGTTTTATCTTTTGAATTGTAGTCCGCCACTGCATTGCTACACCACCACACTTAGCTATCACCGAATAGTAGAATGCAAACATTACTGTGTTACGGTTTGAAAGGCGCTAGAGCTAGTGTAATTACTGGGGTAACAGGTCTAAAGGCGACGAGTGCAGTGTGGTTCAGTGTGTACCGTTCTACCTAGCGCCGTGTTGTTACGAGCGGGCGTATTACTAACTATCAACTCAGGCCGTGGATCCGGGTCCACTCAGGCCGTGGATCCGGGTCCACGAGCCCAGTGTCAGATGAGCTGTAAGAGCCGCTGTGGCTTGCAGCCCGATCTACATCAAGAATATAGTACTAACTATCAGGTAAACGACTCGTTCGTCTCAACGCTTAATGACATAAAAAAAAATCTTATAGCTATGTACCTTACTTCTTACACACAGTGTCTTTCACAGCCACAGTCACAGACACAGTCTTTCACTATGCCACAGCCATTTTATATTTGAACGTATGATGCAACAACTTTTTCCTTATTTCCGTAGCCTTTCTATTTATTTTCACATACTCCTATTTTATCCCAATTCGATGATGTTCTTTATGAAGTCATTTCGCTGAATAAATCATATTTTTTTTCTTCTATGTCTACTCTAACTCGCCTCAATTTCTTATTTTCTATTAAGCTGAAATTTCCGCAAATAAAAACTATTTAGTAATATTCATCACAGTCATCGTTCGTGTTACCCTATCGTGTACTATAATAATTTAAATTCAGCTCTCCAAATGAATGACATTAAATGTATGGTTAGTATATATATGTAATAGTTATATCTCATTAATAGTGATCTATGATGAATATATCCATTTTTAATTATTACTATATCCATATAAATAAACGATTAAAACGCGTTATTACTGGTGATAGGTCTCTGTTATCAATGACCATTTAAGTAAACATCACTGCAGCGCCTATTCCTGTAGCCAAATAGTACTGTGCCAAGCAATACTGTGTACCGGTTTGCAGGGCACTGCACCTAGTAATATTATTAGGGTAGCGCGACATAACATCTTATGTATTAAGGCGACGATTGCAACACTGTCTTAACTAGCGCCTAGTTTTTGTGGGCAGGCGTATCGCTTACTATCAATTGAACACATCGCTTCTCTTGTTGTTTCGTTGAAGTAGAAAAAAAGTCTATGTTTTTTAACAAGATGTTGTCTCGTTCTCATAGATAATATATTTTAACCTCAAATGATCAGATAAATGATTGCTACAATGTTATTTTATTTGATGATATACAATTTTCTTCTCAGAGACAGTGTATGTGTAGGGTAGAATGATCCGATGTCAGTTCTGCGCACAGTGTGATCTTTGTGTTGTGTTGTGAAACGCGACGGGCGTCAGTGCTCGCTGCTCGGTCGACCAGCAGGCGCGTCGACGAGAGCTCTGCGCGCTTACAAAATGGCGCGGCTCCTCGTTTACACACACTTTCTAACATTTATGGCTATTGCGGCGGCACAGGATTACTACCACACGCCGAGGATCGGATCTCAGGACCTGGCGACCTGCTATAACGCCGACGGACTGCCCCAAGTGAGTTTAAAACTTTTAAGTGGAGCTTTTAAAGTTTTTGTTTGTGTTCATTTTGACAAGCAGAGTACCTCAGTTTAATTCACGACGTTCTCTACAATACAACTTTGCTATTCTATTATCGTAAATACAAAGAAAGTTATATAAAGTATAAAAAAACAAAAACTATATTTTTTTATATCTTACTCTGTATAAACAACGTGATTTTTTCCATCGGTACTATAAACTTGTTGCATTCGGGGTTGAAAGATGTGCATTGTTTCCGTTGCTAATGTTTCCCGGCCTAATCTAAGGCTGAATGCCTAGCGAGACTATATTAAAGAACAACTTGCAATAAGTTTTCACCACCTCTTCTTCCTTATAATACCTTTAAAACATTTACAACTCCATCATTATTATCGTAGTTATATTAGTTAATAATGTCGTTGCATAAAATTTATTTTGGATATTATAATCGATCTGTACAACAGACGAAGTTGATACGGTTTTTTTGTTTAGTTTTAAACATCTAATTATAATTCGTTACTAGCCGGTTGATTTTAAATAGATTATCGTAAGGTTATCTCGGGACAATAAATATTGTAAGTCCATTGATACATTAAATGAGTTCGTTTACTCTCAGCGCCTAATGTTTTGTTATCAGGGCCCGACGGAACGGGCTTATCGCTTCGCATCCGTTGTTCTGAGTGAGATATATACAGCTTACTACACGAGCTTGTAAATTTTAACGTTGTGACACTTTAATTAATTATTGCATTATAATCGTTTATAATTGCCGTTTAAAATTACAAATAATCGCGATCTACATTTTACAATACATTATTATTTATAACATCAATCAATCACTACATATACGTATTTTTATATGGCAACCCGATAGTATACACACTAATTTAATTTATAATTATTTTAACATAAGCTTAGTTTAAACCAATTATTTGTATTATTATCCTTCCTAAAGAACATATTACTACGATCCTTATGCTTAATACATGAGTTTTAATTAATTTTTTTTCTTCTCATTCCAATAATAACATTATAAATAGTTCACTAAGGCTACGAACAAGTTTATTGGCGTAACACGTGTTTGCGGATACTCGAAAACACGTGTTTTTTTTGAGTATTATCACTAATAATAACTAAGTTTCCAGAATACGTACTTAGTATAACACATACATACAATTGTCACTTAATTTTATTCTAGACTATTTTAATATGACAAGATACTATCATACTCATTCGCGTTGTAAAACTCATCGGTTACTCATCGCTATGTAAAAAAAAACATGATATATATACATTTATATAGATCATGTTATTACTCCAAAGGCGCTTATTAGATTCTTTCATACATTCTACTTTTAATGGATCTAGTTTAGTTTATTTAACCTAAACAGACAAATGTTATTAAATAAACCTATTATAATTATAATATTATTGAGCTTTCAAAGTCAATTACGGATGGAGGCTTTAGATTATATCATATATTATAATTATGAGCAGATGATCATCAGACAGAAGTAGAAGACGTCTTCATACATTATGATGCTGCGGTATTACTTGACGTGTTTCAAGACAATGATGTGTAATCGGTTTTAATTTTTTTTATTCAAATAAGCTGGTCTGATAACAGCGGAACTTTCACCTGGTGATAAGTGATACGCCTGTTCATAACAAAGTGGCGCCAGTCAGGATGTTATACCTTGTGATCTTCGCCTGAGACATATGTTGAGTTTCCTAACCCCAGTAAATATAATAGTTACAGCTTCAAACCGGAGCACAGTAATGTTTGCACTCTACTGTTTAGTAGCAGAAATAGACCCTGCGGTGGTATCTACTTAGGTGATATCCAGCAACAGAGACCTACCATTAATAGTTGGTTCGTACCATATAACACCTTGGAGTAAGGTATGATTCTCGTTTACGCTTATTAACAGGTGAACGTCCTACTTCGTATAGAGTCAGCAGTTGTTAGGAATATTAAGAAAAAAAAAATCGTGTCTAATCGATTACTAGGGCTTTGATCGTATATTTACGTAGTCCTTACCATATAAAATGAATATGCCCAAAGTATTACTAATAGATAGAAAATATTAATATTTAGTAGAAAACCACACTACAGTCTCTTTTACTTTAATGTGGGGTATTTATTTCTATTTTTTATATCAATGTAAAATAAAAGGGGATGAAAAGTAACCTCACGGAGTTCCCTATTGAACAAGAGAATATCTATAAAAAGTTATTTGTTCAAAATTTGTTACATTATATACAAACTTAACCTTGTCTAAATATTTTCATATAAGTCAATTATATTAGTAACAAACGATAGATTACTTTGCATATATCTTCTGTAGAAATTAAACGAATAATATATACCAAAAACAATGAAGTAAAACGCCATCGGTTACTCATGGCAGCCATTTTGTTTTTACAAAGAGAATGCTGTTGGGAATCTTGTGGTTGCAACCAATCAGTAGGTTCAACAAACGAGCTACTCATATATTAGCTAAGTAAAGCAAGAGGACAGATTTTTCTTATCGTCTATACTAATGTACTGTGAAAAAAATAAATAAAATCTAGATTTTGTGTCAATCTAAAATAGTGTGCTTACTCTGGGAGTGACAAAAGCAAACTCTACCGGGATGATGCCAACGTCCTACGACGCATATGCTAAATATAACGGCCTATACCACTTTGACGGCAAAAGTACTATCTGTGAGGGATTCTGTATACAGCATGTTTCCGTATTGTGAACTCTATTATACGTAGGTTCATAAAGGACTCCTTTCGAGAAAAAATCCCCTAAAAAAGGAGTTCCTTTAAACACTTACTATTAATATCCTATATTCCAATACACTCTTGAGAAATCTCAATCGATTTAAAATATTTTTTTTATACATATACAATTACATATTTTTTGTAGTTATATATCTATGACGGAAAGGTTTATGGAAAGAATAGATAGGAATTGGTAGGTTATGTAAAGGACATGGATTTTGATAGCATATACAGTTTTATAGTTTTAATTTGTATACATATATACCTTGAAGATAGAAAGGAGAGTAAACATGGAGCAAGTGACAACACTTAAAGACAAACATGCATATTAATTTTGTCATCTGAAAACCTTGTAATGTTGGTAGAAATTTTTAAAGGAATTTTGGTTTGTACCAATAAGGTGGTAAAGCCGCTGCTTATACGATGAGTTGTGAAGATGTTGAAGAGCTGTAACCTTTCGCAGAGATGTATACCGGAGTTCGAGAACGCGGCCTTCATGGTGCAGATGGAGGCAACTAATACGTGCGGTGATAATGGACCAAAGATGTACTGCATACAGACGTCGGCAGGCAGTTCTTCAGGAACTAGGTGAGAAAATAAAAATCTTAAATTTTTTACTTGAATCTTTCCAAGCTAAGAAAAATGACAATTTTACAGTTGTATGATGAAGGAGTAGCGATGTTTGAGAATTGTAGACTTATTTTGTTAATTACGAAGTGATTTATTAATTGAACAGGTCTTGTGACTTCTGCCAATCTGGTCAGTTCTCGAGCTATTTTCTGACGGACCTGCATTATGAACAAGACAATCAAACCTGGTGGCAATCGGAAACAATGAAGGAGGGCATCCAATACCCAAACCAAGTTAATTTAACACTGCACTTAGGTGAGTTCTAATGAGGGTTAAATGAATTTATCGATGATTTTCGTGTTGTGCAAAGGGTTATATTGAAAACATTATTAATATTTACATTCACAGGTAAAGCCTACGATATCACATATATAAGAATCGTTTTCTATTCACCAAGACCGCAGAGTTTTGCAATTTACAAGAAACGAAGCGAAGACTCTGATTGGGAGCCTTACCAATATTACAGGTAAGATAAAATAGATTTTCTTGAACATGAAAATTTTGTTTTTTTATAGCCATTAAAGGCAAGCCAAATGTAGCATAGTTGATACATTACCTCGATAAAGTATTTCATTCAATAGAAATCCTATAGCTCTGACTTCGTACTGTAAGGGTAAAGTATAGATAATTGTTAGTCGAAGAGGGCTCGTTTAGAAAGAATCTTAATTTCGGTACTCAGACCATCAAAATATCCTACACATATTATGTGTGAAAAATGAATTGATCTTAAGAGTAGTGTAAGGATAACATGCGAACAGAAAGGATATCGCAAGTTATTATTAAACATCTTGACGTAGTCGAGTAGGATTTTCTCATTTACATCGTTTAGAAGGTGAGGCGGTTGAGATCCATTGGATCAGCTGTTTATATAAAATCGCATTGGTCGCAGTGTGTCGTGTCGCGATACTTACGGCGTGCTAGAGCAACGTGCTGCGGACCTTGGTGCCGAAACCAGAGCACTGTGCACCAGCGAATATTCCGACATCTCGCCGCTGTCTGGCGGTAACGTGGTGTTCTCTACTTTAGAAGGCCGACCATCCGGATATACGTTTGAAAGCAGTCCAGAGCTACAGGTAAATGCGAATGTATCTTAAACCATTAAAGTCATATTTATGTCCATTTTCAACATCCAAATGTTTGACTAGAATTTCTCTTGTAGCATTATGCCGGCCATTTTAGTTATATATATTTATTCTATGAAGATGTATAAATAAATTATTATTGTTATTAAAAAAAGGTTTTTTTTTAATGGATATATTTAAGTACCAATAAACAATAAAATACATTTTTTTACTATTCAAAACATTAGGAAAAATAGATGTATTGTTTTGCACTATACACTGTACGGGTAGGGAAAATAAAGTCCTTGTTACGATTTATTTGCTTTAAGAATATGACATGATGTAGTACAAATATGATAGTTATATCATCATCATCATCAGCCGATAGACATCCACTGCTAGACATGGCCTCCCGCAAATATCTCAATTTATATATACAAAGACAAGTTTAAAAAAATACAGGTGTGTAGTGTGTAGACATAGAAGTAAAAGCTGTTATCATAGTGTAGATAATAACTTGATTTTGGAGAGAATTTATTAATAATCAAATAATAATTCTCGAGGTAAGTATACTTTAACATAGGCTGTTCATTTTTTATATGGTTGTTAACCCAACGATGGGTCAAATCACTTAATAGAGACTTTCAAAGTATGATAAAACTAATTTACGTTTACAGGAATGGGTAACGGCTACCGATCTCCGTATTTCCCTGGACCGCCTAAACACGTTCGGTGATGAAATTTTCGGTGATACACAAGTACTACAGTCCTACTGGTATGCCATAGCTGACGTGTCAGTAGGGGCCCGATGCAAATGTAACGGCCACGCTTCAATCTGCGATTCCATAGAGATGCCGGACGGCTCCAGAGCTAGATCCTGCAGGTATTTACTATTAAAGTCCACCATAATAAATGTACTTGAACTATTAATGATATTTCATTACTTAGAAAATTATAAACAAAAGTATGTTAAAATAGTAAAACTAGATTTGAATTCTACACATGAATAAAATTTAAACTTTTTTTTTTTTTTTAATTGATAATTTTACGTACAGATGTGAACACAACACTGCTGGTCGTGAATGCGAGAGATGCTTGGACTTCTACAACGACGCTCCATGGGGCAGAGCCTCTCCTAACAACGTCCACGAATGCAAAGGTAAGTCTTAATATCTTTTACTTTAGATATTAGTTCAATGAAATGCTCAGCGTTAGATTAATATTGATTTATATTCGACTTGTTCAGAAGTAATTGAGAGTATGTTTATGTATACCATTGATATTGCAAGCGAATATTCCTATCGAATAATAAATAACATTTAATAGCGTCGCAACAAAATATATTTGCTGTAGGCGAAACACTAAATTGTTAGTATTTCTTAATTTTGCGATATCTCTTCCAAAATCTAGACAGACCATCTTAATAGTATTCAAAACCCTAAGCAAAATGCCTCTACTCTATAAGTCTGTTATCTTTGTTTAGTTTATGCTATAATAATATCGTGCAGTCAATTATTATTATAAATATTAACGATTTACATATAAAACTATGTAATTTTGTGATTTAGTTGAATTAGAATATTTTTTTATCTGTACCCGTAATAAATCCTAACCATCATTAATATTTTAGTCAATCTAATATAGAACTCAATAATATTCACAGATTATCATGATAAATAGCTTTCGTAATAGCTGTGCTATTTTTTTTAGCGTTTTCAATTTAGATCTGTTAAAAGCCTGTAGTATCTTCATAATAATGATGAGCAGCTACATCTGCTGTCTTCGACACATCATCTTTGTTTCTTTAATTATACCCTATCAAACGTTTTTTATGAAAATTGTGTTATTACTGCTATATATCTATTGACATTTAATGTGCTAAAGGCGAAATTTTTTATTTAATATTAAATAATTCACTTATTTGTAGCTTCGCGTATGCTTAAGTGTTGCTACAGTTGTATCGTCTGCGATACCTGATGGTAATTGGATAAGGATTTCTCTAATTAATAACTGTATGGATATTATCAAGTAATCCTCCCTTATGGTTATATAACATTTCATAGACTGTCTCTCATTCCATAAAGTTCCTAAATGTAATATATTTTGTTACCGAGCTGTAGTAAGACAGATCCGTTTTACTATGAAATATTAAATTCAAGCTATTGCGAGAAGATAATGTACAGAACCCATTCAAACAATTATATATATTATTAATTTCCATTGAAATCATAATTCTAGATTTATTTGTTTCTTAGGTTTATGATTACTGCAACGCATTGCAAATGTTATCTTATTCAATTAGACTATAATGTCGTCTACTGCACGTTAACTTAATAAGAAGAAAATATTGCTATATGCTACTTATATGTTATCAATTATTATTCATATCAAAATTTTAAACGAGGACTTCAATCACCTATACATAAAGATCTCAGAGTTTTCTTAAAAAACGCAACCTTTGTTTACATACATACCATTTTGTTATGTTGCAGTAATAAAAAGGTATCAAAGTATTTATCTATAATTTAATACTAAACTTGATTTCTTTTAAGTTTATCAATATTTGAAATATTTTGTAACCGTACAACGAATGCAAGCAATTTTTATGTTAAGCTATAACAAAAATACAAAGAGCTCAAATTTGGGAAAGAATTTTGTATAAAGTTATAATGAGTTTTAAAAAGAAACATACAAAAGTACTATTTAAGGCGATTTTGATACTTTGAAAGGTCCTTGCTCGGCTATTCTGCTTCGCTAAGAATCTTGGTGTTATTTTTAACTACAGAAGTACACGAATCCGGTGATGATTAGTTTTTACCTATTTACTCCAGTAGAATCTGGGCTATCCCTTGTTGGTTGCCGTTCTTGACTGTCATCGAATTATGGAGCAGTATGAAATGCTACGTCCCTTTATATTCCTAAGGGTATTTAATAAGCTATTCGTTCGTCTAGTTATTTTTGATCGAAATAAAGTAACACGTACAAGGAGCATACAAATATTGTTCACAGCTTGCAACTGCAACGGTTTCTCGAACAAGTGCTATTTCGACAAGGAGCTGTACGAGCGCACCGGGCACGGCGGCCACTGCATCGACTGCGCCGAGAATCGCGACGGCGCCAATTGCGAGCGGTGCAAGGAGAACTACTTCCAGGGAGCACAGGACATTTGCCTGCCTTGTAACTGTAACCCTACTGGTAAGTAATAAATTTCCTTTTACCATTTTGTCTTTATCATACAGATTTGACCTTCTGAATTCTACCGGAATATCCAGATAAGCTTTCCAACACAGTTGACTGTAGGTTACCAGTTTAACTAATTGTGCATCGACCCCATGGCCCACATATCCTTTGGTGCAGAGTCTAATAATATCGGTTTGCTAGTTTCTCGGGTCTCAAAACACTCGATCCAACCGTAGTCTTAGTTAATTTTGATCTTAAGTTTATGACCTCCTCCCTGATCTTCTTGAATAGCACCTTAAAATCTGGCAACTTTTAGTATATGAATACCAATCATTTCAACATTAATTGAATGTCAGCTGTTCATGGCAATTTTAAACTATTGACATCATCACTAATTTTCACTAGGAAATTTTTGTATCTTTCAGGTTCGCGCAGCCTCCAGTGTAACTCTGAAGGCAAGTGCCAGTGCAAACCAGGCGTCACCGGTGACAAGTGTGACGTCTGCGCCGCGAACCATTTCGACTTTACGGTGCAGGGTTGCAAACCTTGCGGGTGCAACGAATCCGGTTCCTACTCCAACACACCCCAATGTGATCCACAGACCGGTATCTGTCTATGCAAACAGAACGTAGAGGGGAAACAATGTAGAGAGTAAGTCATATTATATATTTTACCATCAGTATCACAATGATGGCACATTTCCGAAGTAGGGTTGAACTCGCTAGATGAAACGAAGATACGAAAGTTAAATCCCAGTCTAAACTCGAGTTTCTGGAGAAGGAAAACTTTGTGAGTATGATGGCAGGTTTCAAAAGCACCAGCTTTCGTGGACATGTAATATCCGCCAACTAGTACTTGGTTGAGAGTGGTGGATAAATAATACTTATTATCTATTACTGGGAAAACACCAGGAGTTGGAATATAAAGAAGCTTCTTACTTTTTGCCGGAGATTGTCCGGTTAGATGCCATTACGATTTTAAATTGCCAAGCAGTCTTCTTCTTCAGTTTCTATTTTAATCCTTTTAACCCCTATGAGAGGCGGACTAGAATAACCTCACTACCATTGTACCCTTGGTATGTCGGGTTGGGTTTGAGCCAACTCGGGAGGTTTAACTTAATCTGATGCTATCGACTACATAATTTCAGATGTAAACCCGGATTTTTTAATCTGGACTTTGAAAACGAGTTCGGATGTACACCATGCTTCTGCTTCGGTCATTCATCCCAGTGCAGCTCTGCTCCAAAGTATCAAGCGAGTGAACTAACAGCTCACTTCATTCGAGATGCTGAGAAATGGGGTGCTGAAGATGATCAAAAGAAATCAGCTCCTTTACTATTTAATGCTAACGCTCAGAATATAGGTATTTACTTAATCAATTGGCCCTTAATGATTTATATAAATATGTTTATGATGATGATAAATAATTTATTTTTCTTCCCCAGCTGTAAAATCGAAAGGTGCCGAAATCATCTATTTTGTGGCCTCTCAACTGTTCCTCGGTGATCAGAGACCTTCTTACAACCATGACTTGAAATTTAGTCTCCGTTTGGGAGAAAAGAGAGGCTATCCTTCCTCTCAGGATATAATATTAGAGGGCGCTCGTACCTCCGTGTCTATGAACATTTATGGCCAGAACAACCCAGAACCTTCTGACCAGGTATAAAGATTGTTTAGTATTAGCTTCGCGAGCTTCGCATTGTATGTAGCGAATTTATTTTTACTTCATAAGGTGATTTAATTTTTTTCTCTCTATCAAATAATTATAATACTTATTCTGATAACATATTTCAAAATAAACGAACTACGTCTTGAATTGATTTTTATGCAAAAAATTATATTACTGCAGCTTATGATGGTGTATTTAATTGTAAATCCTTGTTCTAGTTCCAAGAATATACACTCCGTCTCCACGAAGATCCTCGGTACGGTTGGACCCCGACCCTTTCTAACTTCGAGTTTATGTCAATATTACAAAATCTAACCGCAATAAAGATCAGGGGCACTTACAATAAAGGCGGTGAAGGCTACATGATGAGTTTTAATCTCGACACAGCGAACATTGGCAGGGAGAAGGGTTCGGCTCCAGCCAATTGGGTAGAAAAATGTTCTTGTCCAAAAGCTTACGTTGGTGATTATTGTGAGGAATGCGCTCCGGGATTCAAGCACGAGCCAGCCAATGGTGGCCCCTATTCTACATGTATACCTTGCGATTGTAATGGGCACGCGCATATCTGTGACACGGCCACAGGTGAATAAACCATACTTTTACTTTGGAAACGTTGGAGCAAGTTTCTACAAGAATTAACACATCCGCCCCCGTGAAACAAAATCGTTTTATCTTCCAGACCAAACTTTGAGCCAATTAATAATAGCTCGTTATTAAATGTAGAAATCCCACTTATGCTTTATTATATATTTAAAGAAAGGTGTAATATTTTAATAATTATCTTACACAGGTTTCTGTATCTGTAAACACAACACTACCGGAAGCAATTGCGAACTATGTGCAAAAGGATTCTACGGTAATGCTATTGCTGGAACCCCTAATGATTGTAAACCATGTCCGTGTCCAAAGGACAGTGGCTGTATCCAGTTGATGGATCAGAGTATTGTTTGCACAGACTGTCCATTAGGATATGCAGGTACTTTTCAATCAGTAATCTATCACTAATTTGTTTTTTATTAATTTCATTCTAGAAGATGGAGAGCTTTATCTGATAGCAATGAGATAAATATAAGACTTTAGACTCTCATATTTTATAACAGTGATCGTATAAATTAAAAAAAATTATCAGCGTGATGTTTGTCAGCACTACATTACCTCCAACAATTTAAGAAACTGGTATAACAAATATTTCAAAGAAATTTCTCCATTTAGCTTACCCTAGTCACTTCAGTTCATAGCGACCTAGATGTTGCTTTAATTATCAGCAGTCTTTATGGACTTATTTTATGGATTCGGTCCAAAATGATTAAAGGTTTAATAAGCCGGATATTGCATGTTTGTTTAACAAGTACCATTTTATTACAGGACCCAAGTGTGAGGTTTGCGCGGACGGATTCTTTGGTGACCCCACCGGACAATTTGGACCACCGAAACCGTGCGAAGAGTGCCAGTGCAATGGCAACGTAGATTCTAATGCCGTTGGCAATTGTAATAGAACAACGGGAGAGTGCTTAAAATGTATTTATAATACAGCTGGAGAACATTGTGATAAATGTTTAAGTGGTAAGTGTTATTGGTGGAATTAGCAAAGGCTGTGTCACCGTATGTCTATAAGCAGTGATTGCTTAAATAAAGCAATGCAGATAACAAAATTTTATGACCTATAGTTGGTGTAATAATTTCTATTGACGACGAAGACAAAAGACATAATTGTTATAATAAGTATGTGAATTTAAGTATAAGGGCTTGCACTGTACACTACTTGCAAGTAGTAGAAGGCGACTAAAATAATCTTCGGTATCTTGGGAATTGATTATGAAGACTCTCAATGCGGATTAAATTATCCTTAGAGGGATAACAAATATGATGTATTTGTCATGGCTATGGACCACCACCGTTAATGGCTCCTCGGGGACATAGTGCAGAGGGTATCGATGGGTGACTTCAGAGCAGGATCTCTTTGAGTCTCAAATGAATCGTCTTCATCTAGAACTGCAATAATGACATTAAACATTTGAATTAATTTACTTATATGTATATATTCTAGGATTCTTCGGTGATGCGTTGGATCAAACGAAGAAAGGTGACTGCAAACCTTGCCAGTGCCACGAAGCCGGAACTCTGGAGAGTGCAGAGGGTCCCCCTCAATGTGATGGTCTCACCGGTTTCTGTTCTTGTAGAGCGCATGTTATTGGCAAAAACTGTGATAAATGTGAAGTTAGTAATCATATATAAAGTATTAATATGTTAGTTAGATTACAAATACAATTTGTATATATATCGAGTGTGTTAACGAGAGAACTAATTATGTATATTACATACCTAACTGCTTAGTTTATTTCTGCTTACATAGCGGGATAAACTAGGTCCCCACCACCACGAACAAAGAGTAAATATTATATATATATTAGCTATTCCGCTTTGCTGGCCGTAATATAAATTGAGTCTTGAAATGTATCCTCGAGAGTAATTGGGATAAGGACTTTCTTTAGCAATGGTTGCTATAGCAACTGCAAAAATAAACAAATGAAAATGTATATAAAAAATAAATAGTCTATAGCCATCTACAAATCATTCCGCCTCGAGTGGCTGTTTTAGTGTCGATACTTTCACTAGTTGTCACGTTATTAGTGAACAATTCAAACCCATTTTCATTTTATATACATAGATAAAAGCCAAGTATAACTAACTTACAATAAATTTTGCAAGAGTTGTTTAATACATATTATATATTAATATGATTTTTTTATGACACTAGGATGGTTACTACAACATTGACTCTGGAGAAGGATGCATACCTTGCCAATGTAATCTAGAGGGTTCATACAACGCTACTTGCAATGCTGTTTCTGGCCAATGCTATTGTAAACCCGGTATTAATGGGTAAGTAAATATATACTTTTAACAGTTAATAAGTTTAAGTTAGTTATTAACTTAATCCATGAGCTTTAACCGTAAAAATATAACTAATTTTATGACAAAACATTCTTGAGAGCAACCACAACCGCAAATGAGTTTCTATAGCAACCGCATAAATAATGCGAGCTGAAAATATAAATTAAAATTTATTAGAAATGAAATGATGAAGAATCTATGAAATTTCAAAAAATAAATATCCTATAACCATTTAAAAATCTTTCCGCGTCGAATAGTCATGTATCGGTGTTAATACGTTCACTAGTTTTCGCGTGAATGGCGAACAAAGGAAACCCATGTTCATTATATATAAATATATACAACTAATACTTATTTGGTTTTGGCAGTAAGCATTGCGAGCAATGTCGCGCGTACCATTACGGTTTCTCAGTGGAGGGCTGCGTAGACTGCGATTGCGATGAATGGGGTTCCACGAATTACCAGTGCGACGTCAATGGTCAGTGCTCTTGCCAAGAGAACGTTGAAGGGCGCAGATGCGACAGGTAAGATATTCACCTAATTTTATTCCGATGTCAATTCAAAAATTTGAAGCTTTATAAAGATATTTTGCTCATTTTCCTACATAGATGCATGGAGAACAAGAAACGAAGAGCCGACGGACTCGGTTGCGAGGACTGCCCGCCCTGTTACAATTTAGTTCTTGATGCTGTCAATGAACATCGTAGAAAATTGAAAGAATTGGATGAAGTAATTTGATTTTCCATTAAGCTTTTTGCTATAGAAAAATAAAAATTGCGATAACTAAGCTTTTTTAAACATAAAATAATGAATACGTAAATCTCGTACAGCTTCATTCAAATTTGTAGAAGAATACACTGAAATTTTTTTTATGTCACGAATATGTTTGTTGTAGATATTAGCAAAGATTTCCAAAGCACCAACGGTAGTTGAGAACGCAGACTTCGATCAGGAACTTCAACGTGTCCGTGGTGAAATAGAAGGTCTAGTACAAGACGCACAAGCTGAACTAGGAAACGGCCCTGGTTCCAGCCTCACCAATAATCTTGCCGAATTAGCAGACAGATTGGCTGACGTCAGGTGTGACTTTTCAATATAGAATTAAGAAACTTCCTAAACTTTTTTACTATCTAAACACAAGTGTACAAATATCTAATTTTATAGTTTGATCAGAGAAGTATTTATAGGTGAAATAATATCATTTAGATACACATAATTCTTACTATACAATTTATTTATAATTAATGTCTTGATGAATGAATTTATTAATACTTATCTTTAATTACCAAGGTGTTATTAACACGGTTAGGAGAACAATTGATAATATAGATTATTTATTACTTAACAGTCATTCTGGTGCCTCTACTACCACTGATCCATGATCAATGACCTAGATCTTATTATTGTCGATTTGAGTAAATGTTTACCAAGAGTTGACATGTAATCAAAATAATGAGTTACGCCAGTTACTACGTATAATACAAATATATTTAAATGTTATAAAATATCTTTTTTGCTTTTATTGAAATAACTATTATTTTATTTTACATTCTAGAAACATGCTTTATAAGATTGAAGACGAAAGTTACGAAGGAAATGAGTCTGTTGAAAGAAGCAAGGGCAATGTATCTAAAGCTGAAGATACAATAGAAGCTGCACAAAAAGAGATTAACGTATGTATTCCATAGCTCATGTGAATTGAAGTTCTGAAAACAAAAATACTAAGGTTTTTAATTATTTTCAGAGTGCGTTAGAATATCTTGATGGCGAAGGAGCGGCAGCGTTAGCTAAAGCCCGTAATAGATCTGATCAGTTTGGTAAACAGTCTGTAGACATGTCAGCACTAGCGAAAGAGTCTCGTCTTCTCGCAGAAAAGTTGGAGAATGAAGCTAAGAATATTAGAGAAATTGCTGAAAAGGCTTTTAATACTTCACTGCAAGCTAACAAGATTGCGAAAGACGGTATTAATAAGCAAGCCAATATAAGGTAATATTTGGCAGCATATGTATTATTTAGGCGATGGTTTTATTGATCTCGCTTAGTTTGATAAGAAATTGTGTAATGTTCTATTTTTTCCAGTAATGAAGTTCAAATTCTGGCAAATGAACTAAACGCGGCTTCAGGAAAATTAAGCAGTATGGTAGAATTGGCGGATCAAGCTTTGATGAGAGCTAAGTCTGTATACGATGACGCTCTAGGACTTTACGCTGAAGTGAACATGACTTTGTTGCCTGATATAAAACTCAGCAAACTTCGCTATGACGCAAATGAGATGAACAGAACAGTAGGTATTTTCCTAGTATAGGATATACAATTGCTTATAAAAATTGACAAAATTTAATAAGATAGAAAGTTTACAATGGAACGGGCATTTTAACTTCTGTGGCGCAGATCGTTGCTCAACTTAAATGCCACGAGTATATTTAAGATTGAGGACAAGAAATTGAGTTCGAGAAATTTCCAAATATAGTATTTTAATTAACAACTCTAACGTCTGATTACATCGGAAACCTCCAAACTATTTGTTTATAATTTAAGCTAAAAATATAAACTACAATAAGTGTTATTTTTTTTAGATTGAAGAGAAAGCATCAGAACTAGAGCAATTAATGAACAACAATGAAGAAACACTTAACAATTTGGACGAGGCCATCCGGAAAGGAAGGGATTTATTGGATCAAGGTCACGATAGACAAGACGAGCTCAATGATCTTCTTGCCAAACTTGACGAGTTACAAGCACAGGCTAAAAATGACGTAGAGTTGACTAAAGCAACGCTTAAAGAAGCTAACGAAATATATAAAACTCTAAAAGGTATTATATTATTATGATGAGTTATAAAGGCTAAATATCTATTAAATTTATATAAACTTTAATGAAATCTTCTCAGAATTTAGTGATCAAGTGGCAGAATCTCGACGTCTTGCCGAGCAAGCCGCTTTAGATGTACCAAGCGTACAAGAAAAAGTCGCAGCAGCTGAAGAGAGTATCTCTAGCATCATTGAAGAATTAAACACCGCCAGTGATAAAGCCAAGGAAGCCAGGGATCTAGCTCAACAAGCTCAAAAGGAATACGCTGATAAAGCATCTGAAGTAACTATTTTGGGCTTTCAACTTCATTGCAATGTGTATTTTGCTTGTCAAAAGTCGCCAATAGATAAAAATTGTGTAAACTGTTCGCTCAAATAAATTATTCATTATTTATTTTATAACAAAACTATATTGTTTTGTTGTTATAAATTTTCAATTAAAATTTTCATCGTTATCCATATTTTATTATTGATACTGTAAAGGCAAATATTATCGATTACGTGTAGATGCAAAATTTTGAAAATCAAAATTGTTAGTAAAATATGGATTGTACACAATATTTCTAATTTTACATGAGAACTTTTTAAACAGGGGCAAAATTTCTGTAGCTTCTGTTTCTTCTATAGAGAATTCGTTAGCCACATGAAAATATAGATTTATTTTAATAGATATTTAAATTTATTATTTTGTTAAAGGCAGCGCACGAAATACGTAAAAAAGCATCAACATCTCGTATCGAAGCTGGAAAACTTAGAGATGAAGCAGATAAACTATCTAGTAAGTATAAACTATTTCGTTCCTGTAATGTTACAAACAATAATGAAGATACTTAAAATAAAGCGTCATCAAAAAAAAAATCTGTTATGATTTATAACTTTAAAACTCAAATATTATGTAAAATAAAAAAATTATAGTAAATTTTTATTCAAATTTTATTTTAGCACGAGTAAAAGGAACTGCAAAGCAAATCGAAGATCGTGAGAAACAAGCAGAGGAAAATATGCAATTAACTCGCGATGCTAAAATGAAGGTATATTAGTATATAATAAATAATACTAATTATATTTTAGTAGAGCGAGCCGCGGGCGAGCGAGGTTTACCTGATGGTAAGTGATATGCCTACTAATAACATCATCGCGGTAATTAGGATTGTATACACAGCACCACCCACATTGCGCTCGTTGCCTTGACGTATAGAATGTTGTCTTGTTACCCCAGTAATTTCACTAGTTAAAATTCCCATCAATCCTAAACACAATAATGTTTGCACAATACGGCTGTAGAAACAGGAGCTGCGGTGGTACCTACCTAGACGGTTCCGGTAAGAGACCTACCACCAGGAAATATCATTTAATATTTCTTAAACTTTTAAATTCTCTGTTTATAGATTTTGGAAGTAAGATATAAATTATAATGAATATTATATTGAGTTTTTTAATTTTTTTTCAATTTTAAAGTCACGATACTTTTTTTTATAATTTCTTACTTTATCTGTGCTTTAAAAATGTCATATCTATGACAACATTGATTTGTCGTACCATCGGCGGGTGCTTTAAATTGGATCAGAATTGCACAGACACTATCTTTTGTAGTGCAAATTAAGTAGTAAGATTTTTATTTATCAACAAAATTGCTAATGCACAGGTAGGGCAAGCTAATACAGACGCCAGAGAAGCCGAGAAACAGGTATCTAAAGGATTAGAAGATTTGAAGGTTATAATGGACGAATTGCTTAATCTTCCCACGTTGGACGACGAAGCATTAGACAGACTCCGTAAGTTTTTCTTTCTTATTTAACGGTTATCAACACAAATTGTAGTATAACATTTAATCAGTTTCCAAAATTTTAAGCGAAATTTTGTATTAACCGAAATCATTACTTTTGAATATATATAAAGAGGGAAGCTCTTCATTGTTAAGTGTAATGATGTGTTTGAAATTAGTTGAATAATATTTATTGATGACATTTTTTTCAATTGATTTCAGAGAAAAGTCTTGATACAGCTGAAAGCGCTTTACGCGAAGTGGACTTGGATGGAAAGATAAAATCTTTAACAGAAGCAAAGAATAATCACCAGAGGTAAGTGCTAATATAATTTTACCTCTTAAAATCTATAATTAAATAATTATAAGAAATATGCTAGTTTGATTACTATTTATTGTTCAATTAGTTGTTGAATCATTTATCATTGTTAATAAACTGTGAAGTAAATTACTAATGATTAAATTATTGATGTATAATAATTTCAATTGTATTATTATCATAGATGGATGAAGCAATACCAAGATGAACATGACCATCTTCGCACAGAAGTAGACAACATCAAGGATGTACTTAACCAACTGCCAGAAGGATGTTTCAAAAGGATTGTTCTGGAACCAACTGAAGGCCCCAGTAGAGCAGCCAATTTCAGATAGACCTAGGCATCCTGTTTACTAAGTATAAAAGAGAAATAGACTAGATAACTCTGGTTTGAACCAGTTCTAGTTTGTAAGTTTAATTTCTTTTTAAAATCATCTGAATAAGTTTTCTAAAGAAAATTGACAATTTTATGTCTATATCATGTTTTATTGTTCAATGTGTAGATGTGTAAGTGATCAGTAATAAATGGGTTTACTATTAATTTATTATTCTTACTAAAAAATAATTTTTATACAATTTGAATTACAAATGAATTAATTCAAAATATATATATATTGAACAATACATAATTTTAAATCATTTTTACATATACATACACCATCTGTATTAATTCAGACACCATTTTGTTAATTAGCAAATTTTCTTTAGTACATTCTAATCCTCTTTATATTTCATCGAAATATAAAAGCTGCATTTATTTTGTGTGTTTACTTAGCATTCGCATATTTTAAACTTATCTATAGTTATAACTTTTGTCGTGCCATATGTTATGCGTTGGTATGAAATTGTAAATATAATAAATAACACTGTTAAGTACTAATATATAAACTGTATTCTATATATCTAAATAAATTTCATCAAAAATTATTTTGTTTATAATCTCACCAAAGAAATATGAAATGGTAATTACTTTAGATAACTCCTTTCATTCATTTAATTCTTTTTTATGTATTCATTAACACGAAACTAAAATTGTGTGAGTGTAACTGTAATGTATCGTAGCTTATTTATTTGTAATACAAAACACTGAAATTTTATATGTAGTTTTATTATAATAAATAATCTCTTAATGCATCCATAATGCAGTGGGCCTCCTTTTAACTGAAGTACCTGCCTATTAAAAATCTGCTGCTATACCATCATCGCTGTTTTGTATTACCATCATTATATGTGGTTTTTAGTACAGCATTCATCATCTAGTGTGTCATTTGAAATTCAGATCAAGTTGTCCCAATGTAGATAAACATTAACCCTTAATCAACTCCAAGCATTACCTTAAACGCAATAAAGAAGAAAATAAGCGTTCTCTACTACGGTTACCACTATACTTGCTACTTACATCACCGTTTTAGGAAGATCTGAGTTTAATGGTGGAGAGGCTGTTATCTAATAAATCATTTAAGATTTTCACTAACCACAGTAATATTTGAAATCATATAGATTTTTGTTTTAGTAAAATATTAACCGACATCTTGTAAATGGAGAAAAACGCATAAATAGTAAATCAGCTTAATACTTAAACAGTACAGCAAGACGCGCAGGTTAAATCACATTAAAAGTTTTATCGAAGATTCTTAAGCCTTCTATTCATAGATTATTAATTTTTTTTTAATGTCAAGTTGATGCTCGCAAGTGAACAAGAATTAACTTTAGGCAAGTTTTTTCTATGTAATTATTTACATTTTTTTTTTACCTTTTTAAAGTAGAAGGCTTGAACCAAAAGATATATGATAATGATGTGTTACGTATATTTACATATAAAAAGTAATTCCTTAAAAAGCACTAGAATACGCAGTATATTTAGCCGGTGACCAATCTTATAATGATGCCAAGGACTGATATATTTTTTTTTTTTATATACTGTAACTTAATTACGGTTTTAAAATATGTGGAGACTTTAACGGACTATGCTGTTTAATATTTGTTGCAGTGTAGGTGTATTCAATATTATTTCGGAAAACGATGAACTTGGCAAACAGTAAACTGTTTTAGCTTTTTCTTTAATGGCGCCGTGATAAACCTCTTACTAGTGTATGGATTTACCACGCGGGAAATCATGTACAGGCTTAAAGTAGAAGCAATAACAATATACTCCGACTTGGAAATAGTCGGTGAGCATAGCGGCCCTAAACGATTGCCGTTCTGTGTGTGCGTATCCAATGAGGTTGTTTCTTAAGACTACATTGAACAAAAGTTTCAAATTTGACGGATAAATTCACTAATTTACTACGGTTAGTAATTATCTTAAGATTAATATGCCTTTCGTAATTATTATCAAATGGAAATTCCTTTTAAATATATAGCTTGTGGTAAACCTAAGTTTCTGTACTTAAGTCTGATCGCATCGTCAAATGAAGTCTCGATTAAATATTTCTCTAACATGTACCACTGTTTATGTACAAATTTTGATTTGGAAGTATGATACGTTATTCCGAGTGACAAATGTTTATATCCTGTCAACAAAAATCTAAATGTAATAGGTCCTTTGTAAGTCTAAAATTACTAGCCAAGTCGTAAATGATTCATATTGCCGTTTGTTTGCTGATCGTCTATGCATGGTTGTTCACCTACCACACAGATGTTTCCAGAGAACTCCTTTTTCTCATACAATACGAATTATTACGACTCATTGTTTATTCGAAACTCGCCGCCGGATATCCTCTACTCACGGTTTGTCGCTCTCTATATTTTTCCCGGATCATAGTGATAATTTTTGTAACAATACCAATTAGCATCACATTGCATGTGGTGGGTGTTTCGTTTAACATCAGATGGATGTTCTTCTCGTCTTTGTCGCTTCGTTAAATAGAAAAAAATGTTCAGTACTCATAGAAAGTTTTCATATATAATTGGTAACACTACTCGGCCGGTATGCAAACGCTACAATTCCCCGGAGGAGCACAATTTATGGCGAGCATTCCACTGAATTTTCTTTTGTTTTCAAAAATAACGTACTCTCTCTTTACATATTCCTTGAGCTGTTTTAAGATGTATTTTTAACTGCACCTTGTGTAGAGATGACTTTAAATTTTAAAACTTAAACACCTCTAGCAACAGCGCGAAGGATATTGAAAATTTTGTAATAATTTTCACGCTATAATAAAACCTCTTTTACATTTTATTGATTTTTTTGTATAATATTAACACTAAAAAACTCTCTTTGTGTTTTATATATCTAACTTTATTCGGTGGATGTTATAATATAATTAAATTATGTGCGATCAACTTTTAGCAGTGATCGCAAAAGGTGAAAATAGTTTTTGTCATGTGAGTAAACAAGTTACCAACAAAACAAATTTACAGCAACTAAATTGGTAAATATCTCACTGTCTAGGGGCGCGGAGTTTCCGAAATGCGGCGATAAAGTAAAACTAAATAAGTGGCCGAAAAATAGGTTATAGTGACCAATTTAAGTAGACCCACAATTTGGCTTATATTTGCGTTTACTTCGAGCGGCTCGTGAGCGAGCCGAAGGGAGAGGCGGTTACGGTTTAACCGGTCGCTAAAAGTGGAAAAACAAAGCAGGTAATCCAAAAACTTTCCTTAATTACATTCGTACGAAACTAATTCCCAGAACGAATTAAGTGCGATGTGAATTTGGGCGAAGTCCGGTAACATTACTATAGCTGCTGTGCTGTTGTCAACCCGCTCACAATGCACGAAGTTCACATTGGAGTGAGACAATTTTACGTTAAGGACTCGACTGATGAAATACCCAAGAAAAATAAATAAATCACTTATACGAATTACGTTCTTTACTATATGTATGAATGATATGAATTAATCAGCGAAATAGTAACTCCCATCGCTACCAGCTCAATTTCTTACCTTTTTTCTACATGAGATGTGAAAACTATTGTTACCGCCAAGCTCATTCTAATGGGAAAATTTACTCCTTCCAATTAACAATAAGCTAAAATGGGAAACCTATTAAACATACCATGTAGAAGTCAATATAGTCTAGATTTAGGATTTTCATAAACATATAGAACATAAAGAATAACCAGGTCTTCGCTTCAAAACATTGCTTTCCTTTTTAAAATAATAGGCTTATACTTTTCATTTAAGGGGTGTAAAGGACCTGGCCCAACAGCTCACGGGACCCAAGTCAATCTCAGCTGCTCGTGGTGCACCCTGCTGATCAACAAACGAGGCTCGCTTCGGCCAACCCACATTGGGCCAAAGTAGTGGGAAATCTAAAAGTGGAGATCTTCGAGGGATGATGATTTCATTTAAAGTCCATTGAATTTGTTAGTAACTCATATTATATTTATTCTCAGTTATAATTGGCCATTCGGTTATAGATTAGTAAATATAAATGATTGGTTTTACTCGACGAAGCGTAGAGACGAGAGAGATGATCTTCTTCTTAAAGTGCCTCTCCATCTAGTGAAGGTTAGTGATCAGCGTGGTACAGTTCTTTCTGTCTCTCGTTCGGCGGAACAATTCGGACGCTCCAGATATGCCAGTCCATTCCCTGATATTCCTCAACCATGTATTATATCTTCTCCCCACCGTTCGTTTTCCAGAAATTTATACATCATCAGCTGCAGAAGACTATATCGTTGGCAAAGTAGTACATGACCGAGATAGGGAGATTTTACGTTCCTTAACCGTAACCATGAGATGAGAGATGATCACCTGATGGTAAATGATACATCTGTCTCCATCAACGTGGCGTTAGGAATGTACGCTCCACAACATCCACAAAACAGTAATCCCCTTATTGCACTTTGTCGGTAGAAATGGAAGCTGCTGTGGTTTCCACCTAGACGATCTCTGATAATATTCTTATTAGTAGAATTTTAATAGCTAATCATCATCATCGTTATCAGCCGACTGACGTCCACGTTAATAGCTGATATCTCCTACTAATACTAATGTACGACCTATCGACATTCATATATAAAGGTATACATTTTTATGAATAATTTATCGAATAACTTTTGACAGTAGATATAAAAGTATACCCAGAATAATAATTTTGCTCCCACACAACACCGTCAGGCCCACGTTAAAGTTTGCTTTGTAAAAAAAAATTCTATGAATTCTGAAACATTCTCCTGGAACGTACAAACTGTCTAACATTGCCTGGGGGTGCTGTCAATTTTGTACTGACCCTATTTCTATCTATAATTTCTGTCTAACTTGTAAATTTTTGACTGAATTATTTAGTGCTTGACTATGATGCTAGGTTATATTAAGTTTTAGTGTGATAAAATATTGAACAGCCTAATTTACTCTTGAACGTATGTCATAGTTGTAAAGAATTATTTTTATTCAGTATTTTTATCATGATATGAAAATTAGAACTGTTACTATTAAAAAAAACTGTAACGTAGATAACATGCACATAATAACAGAACGTGTTCATCATCATCATCAGCCGGTAGACGTCCACTGATGGATATTGGCTTCGGCTATAAATCTCCACATCGATCGCTCCAGCATTGCAGTCAGCACGGCCTTTGGCACTGCTGCGCATTAGGCCTTGTCTGTAGAGGTTCATATGGGGGAATACGGGCCATTTCCCATTACGCTGGCCCAATGCGGGTTAGTGGCAGCCAGAGGTTCCCTTGCTTTTTAACAGAGGGCACCACGAGCAGGTTAGGTTGACTTGGGTCCCGTGAGTCGTTACGCAGGATCCCTTACATCCCGAATAGGTGTTACAAAAGAGTTATAAAAATAGAATTGGGAATAGATTTAGTACATACATACATATATATCACGCCTACTTCTCAATAAGGTAGGCACAAACTACCTCGCTCCACTTGCTACGATTCTGGCACACCTCTCTCGCTTCCTTCACTTTCATGACCGTCTTCCTGCATGCTTGTCGGTTGCTAGTACTCTTGACCCGGCCTTTCTTTAAGACATCTTCGAGTTGATCGCAATATGTCCGCCTAGATCGACCTGCACCGATTTGTGCAATCATTCTTACCTTGTATACCTCATTCGTTAATCTCAATTCATCTATTCTTTCAACACGGCCGAACTCTCTAAGCATCCTTTTCTCTATTTGTCGCTACATCTTCACGCCACGGTGCACCGCTTCCTTATCACACTGTTCCTCGCTTCGTCCGTCAGCTTCACTCCAGTTATACTTCTCAAGCTTCTCATCGCCACAGCATTAATTCTCCTTTCACGTTTCTTCTGCCATACCCAACATTCACTACCATACTTAGTACTCAATAAAATTTATGAATTAGTAAGTAACAAGGTAGTAAGAAACATGTTTCTTAATTACTATAAAAAAATTACTTGGTAAGATAACATGATCACATATATATTTGCTATACAGCACAAATTAAGTAACTCGTACATATTTGCATTAAAATTTACTATAAAAGAAAGAATTTGTAAAGAAGAGAGTGAGAAGAAGAGTAAGAAATCATAGTTGTAATAATACTGCTGTAATTCCGTTAAACGACGTCCCTGAACTTTTATATTAAGGGAAAGAGTAAAATAAAATAAGAAAACTATACAAATGTAATTTTTTTTGATGTAGTGCCTACTTTTAGATTCCTTTAAATAGGATTTTAAAGAAGAATTAAAGGGCCTGGAATTTAATAAGGGTTCAAGATCCAAAAAAAGAGTATAAGAATTATTAGTAGTTGTTAATTATTACTAATTTGTATCCAAAAGTTCAAATATTTACATGTATCTTGCTTACTGAACTCAATTCGCTAATAACTCTTTTATCTTATCATACTGACTATGGAGTATACTCTTTCGTATCTAAATTATAGCAGTCTGTACCAAAATATATGAGAAATGTGTTGTAATAGGTTCCGCACAACAACTCACAGGATCCAAGCCAACCTCACCTGCTCGTGGTGCACCCTGCTAATCAACAGACGAGGCTCTGGCTTCCACCAACTCGCATAAGGCCAGCGTGATAGGAATTGGCTGTAATCTCGTCATATGAATTCCTACCCGATCGATGTAGGAATTTTTGGGATATGTCAAGCAGTGGAGGTCTATCAGCTGATGATGATGATGTGTTGTGTAATATATATTATACAAGTAGAAGTTACAGTAATTCTTCTTCGTTGACGATTCACCGTTTCAAAATTGCGACGCATTAAGTTTTAATGTATCGAATATTGGAAACCTTTGTGTTTGTTTGTGGCTTGAACTATACATGGAGTTGGGTAAACATAGAAAGGCATTCGTAGAAATTAATTGAATAGTGGGTAGGTCTCTGTTGCCAAAGGTCGCCTAGGTACCGTCGCAGCTCTTATTTTTTCTAACAAACAGTACTGTGCAAACATAATTGTGTTCCGAACATGTACAGAGAATCAATAACTTGTAGGGAGTCAAGAATGTGTAGGTGGAGCCGAACAGAGGCTAGACCGCGTACGTTCCCCCGCGTTTCAGCCCGTCTGACGGTCGATGGGGCTATGGGTGGTTGAAGGGTTGTCCCTAATTAACCCCGTTTCACTAGCTGCAACACTCTTCAAACCAGAGCACAATGATATTTGTGGATTGTTAGGTGCAGGTGTTAGACTGTATCTGGTAGTAGAGACCTTCCACTACTCTCAGTATCAATCAGCACCATCTAGGCATCAAATCGATGAGCCCAAGCAAGCAAGTTATTGTTAACTTATGATATAGCATCAGGTGAAAGTCTCGTGTAGGCTTCGTCGATAACAATATCGATTCCGCAATCGGGTAACCCTATTCGCTGAGTTAATACATTAAACATGTTATTTTTATTATTGTAATGTTAATTAAACTAAGATCAAGAAATCAGTTGTGCAATGAGCCATTTTTAAAAGTGTAAGGAAAGTTTATTAAATTTTTAAATATATTACTCTCCTACAACGCAACAGGACGGTCATTCCAAAAACCCCCAAGGCTAATAAAACGAAGTATAAATTTGTAAATTTTCGCACGAATGAGCACTGTTCGGCGCTTCTTTAATTTTGACTTTAAAAAAAAAAAATTAATTAGTCAGCGCCGCCCTAATGAAAGTGCAGAGAGCGGGGGAAAACTCCACAACTAAGTTAAGCTTTAAGTGTCGTAAAAATATCGAGAAATTTTCGTTGTTACATTTCTTTTCGAAAGGAATAAGTCCCCTCGCGGTTAAATTCCTCTACATCATCCCCCACTACCCCAATTTAATTAATCAAACAAACATTAAAGCTGCAATGGTAAATATATATTGTCAAACTTGTACTAATAATATTGGCGGTAGCTCTGCTGGCGGCAAGCGCTTATGTAGCTACCACCGCTGATCGCAGTCCCGTTGCCAAACAATTGTATGCAAACATTAAAGCTTTCCGGTTTGAAGGGTGCTGTAGGTAGTGAAGTTACGGGGGTATCGAGACAACATCCTATATCTTAATGTGACTGGCGCAATGTGGTGCAGTGTATACCTTTGTAGCTACCGTCACGTTGTTATGGGCAGGGGTATCACTTACCATCAGGTGAATTTCCCGTTCATCTCATTGCTTCATTGAATAATATATATATATATATAAATATATTCGTCATCGTCATTATCATCATCCGATAGATGTCCACTGCTGGACATTGGCCTCCCCCAAAGATCTCCACATCAATCGATCAAGAGTTGCTCGCTACCAGTGGGTTCTCGCAATTCTCACCTGATTGTTCATATATATATATATATATATACCTTAGAGCCTCGTCCGTCTATCTGCAGGATGCATCAAGAGCTGGTGAGGTTAGCTGTTTGATGAGCTTGGATTGGAATTATATTGAGTACAGGCATAAATAATAATCTCCTATACTTCACCTTTTAAAAAGGTTTCTTTACGAGATGAATGAAATAAAAACCAAATAATTAGCAAAACAAACCTGTTGTTATTTATTATTATAATATATAACTCTCATCCTCCTGGTAGACAGTCAATATTAGCCTAAATATTACTATGTAACTGCCGGTTTAGTTCATTTTTCTTGGTTTGATATCTAATTTAGTTAAACACAGCACCCTTCGTAACGGAACACAGTAATGTTTGCATGCTTCTGATTGCCGTCGGTAGTACCGTAACAGCCGCCAGGAATAGTGTACAGTAACGTACACTGTACGTTTTATAATACTTTTAATTGTTTTTATTACATTTTGTAGAATTTGATATAATATAACACCGGAAATGGTTATAAATTTAAGACTTTTCTACTTTAAATAGAAGTTGTTGTAGAGATTTCGATGGAAATGTATATTAGATACGTGTTTGCAAAAACCTATGAAGTTTTCTTATAATGAAAAGGTTTAAATGCATCATTGGATTCTGAGTTTTTTTCTTCATTATATTATATTTGTTCTTTTAATAGACAGTAAATCACTTCATTCGAGCTCAAATACCTTCTTGTGTACGTAAGGAGAAGGATGTAAGGACAATGTTTGATTGACGTCGTGATAAAAACTCAAATAAAAAAATGTGTTTTTGAATATTCAAAGGAAGAATGCTTACTGTAAAGAATAGAAACGGAAAATGTATTAACATCTTCGGCACCTTTTTGTTTTGATCGAAATAATAGTTTGGCAAATATCTCCCTTCCGCCTTTTTGTCTTTTGAATTTCGCGGCTATGTACAAAGCGCTACAGAGCTCGTATCTGGCAATACTATACATAATTTGAAAGGTCTTGACATAACCTACAAAACGACGCTATGCATAATTAGGATATTGCGTTCAACAGTTATAGACGTGTAAACATATAGTTCACTAACGCCGAAATTCGCGCTATTTTAAAGTTTTCCTTCGTTAAAGGCAAATCCGCTAGAGAAACGTTCCGTGAGATTAATGGTGTTTTGGGGGATGGTACTCTATCACTTCGAACCGCGGAGGAATGGTTTCGCCGATTCAGAGCCGGTGAAAACGACACCATGGATAAGCCAGCCGGCGGAAGACCTGTGACGACAAATACCGATCAAATCATGGACTACATCGAGTTAGACCGGCATGTGGCATCTCGTGACATCGCCCAGGAGATGGGAGTTAGTCACCAAACCATTTTAAACCATCCGCAGAAGGCTGGATACAAAAAAAAGCTTGATGTTTGGGTGCCGCATGATTTGACGCAAAAAAACCTTCTGGACCGAATCAACGCCAACGGAAGGGAGATATTTGCCAAACTAATACAATGAACATGGCATCAGACAGTTTAAGTGAAAGACGGACAAAATGTCACAAAGGTAGTCATGTATAAGTTGTCAATAGATCAACATGGTTACGAAGTAAAACCAAAGTATTTCATATAAACAAAGGCCAAGCTCGATGGTATAATAAAAAATCGCACATTCAAATGATGAGCGGCAGAAATGTGCCACGTAGCCGGATGAAACAATCCGCAAAGAGTCCGGAAAATCACTGGCGGGCCTACTGAAGAATTCACACGAAAAAACTGGTAATGAGGGTTGCTAATAAAAATTGCATATGTATAGGGATGAGTTGAATTATATCGATGTGAATCTCATTGTTGTCTCACCAAAATCGATAGGAGCTACTGGAAGACCTAATTCTGCGACTAGACAGTAGTTTGTGGTGCTGTGTATATCATCCTAACTAGCAACATATATTTATGTATATATCTATGACCTCGTGGAATAAAAAAAATGATAATTTAACACATTGTTACTTAATACAGCTGTTTATAAAGATTATTTGTTAATTAGAAATTTATATGGTAGATATAAATAATCATATATATAAAAAAATAATAATAAAAGACAAAGTATAGATATTGTATATTGTAATTGTTGATAACGTTAGTTAATATTCGCATCTTGATTTTGTTTGAAATGATATACTAATAGTTTGTAAATAAATAATACATTCGATAGTAACGAGTAGAAGTGTCGCCTCACTATTATACCTGTCTAGGAAGGAAGCGAGGGTGCAATGTGCAAGTTGAAAATGGGCCTAGCCGGAGAAGGTCGCTACACTGCAGTACAACTTGAAACTTAACTTTAATTTATAATAGATAAATTAAAAATTTATTTACTTATAACTTAATAGACGATAGGATTAATTTGCAAGAGTAATACACAAATAGATTTCTACAACAAGTCGGAATAAGTTTGAAGATAAATTTAGACTTGAAATTTGTCTGATATATTCCTCTAACCGCAACCATAAGTGACTCTCTATAACAACCGTTACTGTAGCAACCAATTAATAATACCAAATGCAATTGTTTATAGAATTTAATTAGAAATAAAATGAAGGATCTATGAAATTCAAAAAATAATCGCATCGACTGATCATGTCCCCATGTCGATACAAACAGCGTCCATAGATAATGACAACAGGAATAATGCAGTATCATATAAAATGTATTAATTCAGTTTATTCATTATAGAAGTCAACTTTATTATATAAAGAATCATCATCATCATCAGCCGGTAGACGTTCACTGCTGGACATAGGCATAGATAATAAAGTATTAATACTTATAATTCTCATATGTAAGATGTAATTGATAAACTGCTCAACAACCACTGTTCTGTCTAATACGACTCCCTGTGTCTCATTCTCTTCTCTAGTTTCAAACTAGAGAGTTAAACTGACTAGAGCATCAGATCCGTTCTTCAAACGAACTGTATTTTTTTTTTAATTTTCAATACGTAAACTACCACCGTTAAGAATATTACGTGGTGAATTTGCATTTGTTGCCTTATACGAGGTAAGCGCCTATTGTTCACCTCAGCTCCGCCCGTTGCGCTCCTATTGTCTTCGAGTTAGCTTTGCAAGATTGTTTCTGCACCCGCCAACTATATTAGCCTAGTCTCCATTATTATTATAAATTAAATCCCTGCGGGTTGGACGCGATAATTCTCGGTAAAGCAATTAAACCTTTTTAAACAATGAACAACGTAAGTTATTTCCAAACGTTGCTTAATAACGCGTGTGTATACGAAAATAGTATGAAATAAGATGAATTATAAAATGGTAGATGATCGGAAGGATTCGGTATATATTCGTTGGCGTCATTTAGCCGCAATGGCATCCAAAATAATAAACCTGAATGCTGTGCACGATAAATAAATCAATTCGCAACCGCATGGGGTGTCCATGCCGCCCGGGGAACTCTAAATTTTCTTAGGGTGTCACTAAATCACTGTTATTGTTAAATGTAATGTCCGAAGAGGCACTTACCGGCAAGGACAATAAATTATCAGTAAGATATGTTTAAATCATTTATATCTATAACATTTATAACCGTAGTCGGCTACAACGCGCCTGAATCAGAAGTCGAAGATTTTTTTATATACAACGTACTAACATTTAGTCTCTCAATTGGTGTTGTATCAATGTGAATGTCGTGTAGTATGCTCGCTCAGAATACTCTTTTCTATGTTAATTTAAAGTAAGGTTGGTAACTTATGAAGGCGTGATAGGAAAACCTCTACCACCATCCAAAGTGTATGACTCTGCGCCATAGAGGCAGTCCAGCAAAGTGAGTCTACACGCGGTCGGCCTCCTGTTAGAGACCGCTGAAGCACTACTCCAACGTCTCTGTTTATTACAGTTAATGAAATTACTGAGATATCTAGACTTACTGACATTACGAGACTAGACAATAGAATACGTGGTCCATCATCTTAATTAGCATCATATTTGTATGGTCTACGATTTAACAATATGTGAACGTTCCTCTCCTCACATCGGGCCTTCGGTTAAAGTCTTTAAGTATTAAATATCACTTTATTATAAAACTTCGAATAACTTACACGTACTGACGGTGTTAATAATCGATAGTAACTTACATGAAGTAATTTAACCGATAACTGGCAAAAGTTAAACTTCTATACAATTTTTTTCATTTTATGAATTGTAAAGTTCTTTCATAAAATCTAAAACCTGAGCTTGAAATTATTATAATCTACTTACAATGTATATAAAGGTTAACTTAACGCTTATATATATCATAATCATGATTTTTTACAGGGTAATTTAATAATCATAATTCTAGAAGAGTGATCTTTGAAGGTTGATGCTGCAAAGTTTTTTTTTAATACGATTGGTATAACAGGAATAACTGTTTTTTCTTCTGTAAATTTCTATTGAATCATCATCATCAACGATAGACGTGATCCATACATCAGTCAATATATAGCAATATATTAATACTAACGATATATAATATCATATTATATATCGTTATAGTGTAAGGATTACCGCACAACAACTCGTGGGATCCAAGCCAACCTCACCAGCTCGTGGTACACCCTGCTATTCAACAAACGAGGGTATGGCTCCCATCAATCCCCCTCTACATCCCTATCCTATCTTTGGGAGAGGCCTATGTTCCAGCAGTGGACATCTATGAGCTGACGATGATGATGATGAATCATATAGTACATTATAGTTTTAAGAGTATTACATCTGTGAATATAGAAAAAAAAAAAAGAAATTGTTCTTAGTACTGTTCAGAAAAGAAAAATCTAAGTTTATATATCAATGGACCAAGTATTACATAAATAAGCCCAGTGACTAAATTATACTGTATTGAATATAAGAACATTCCATCAAAGGGATGTCTTAAGGATACGAATCCTTGAAGAGCATTTCAAAGGGACATTAAGTGGATTATCAAATACTGCTTACCCCTATTAATATTTATACAAGAACTATTCAAAACAAAAACTACACTGGAGCAAGATTAAATGTTTCGTAGTAAAATGACGGTATTTGTTAATAAATAATGTTGCTGCCGATTGTTTATGTAAGGCGATAGATTTGTTATTGATGCGATGGAATTGATCTACAAAGGAGTATTGCTAAATTCCGTCGGGTAGTCGGCACGATTCAGTCCAAACATCGGCAAACATTCATCCAATTAGAACGTTAAACCAAACAGCTAGATTAGCCAAATATTGTTTGTGCTACACAATACGAGACCAATCTCCATACATCCAATATTAGGGAGCAACAATCATCGCACTAAGGGGAGAGCCTGCCTCGGGCGGACGCTCCTGCAAACAAACCACCACCCTGCCCACACCGAGACGGCTAAACACTATATCCTATACCCGTACCGAAATGTTCAAAGCATCCAGATTTTATTCTACATACAATAGAAATTATGTATTAAGTAACAAATATACTATATTACAATTTTTATCATATGTTTGTTGTAAAAAGCATATGATGTTTATAAACCAAAATCTAATACTAACAAATATATCGTATTAACGAGGAACTCAGTAAAAATCTAACAACAATAACACCCCTTATCGGTGTCTTAATACTTATGTTTAAAGGTACAGGGGTTGTAAGTGGTTAAAAAAAAAATGCGGTTGCAAATAGTTCATCTCGTCATTCAACAGTAAAGCTGTTTATCGAACGATCAAGTGCGAGTCGGATGACACACGCACAAGGGATGTTTTCCTTGAAACTTCTCTATTTTAAAGTCTAACGTTGAAATACTTGATAGCATATAAATTAATATTTTTTTTTAAATAAATACATTAAAATTGTTGTTTTTAAAGTAAATAAACAACTGTAAAATTTCTATCGTTTGATCATGTTAAAATTGAATACAGCAACATGTTAAACGCCCTAAGCGACGCGTGCACCCCACGGACTTAAGTTTGCATATCGTAATTGATTCTGTTTCGATTGTGTACCAATTAAACTGAACAAATTAACCTCTAGTTATTTCTTTAATTGTTACAGTTGTTAAAATTAAAGATAGTGTTTAAAGTTGCAAGATTAACTTGTAACATCTTAACGTTTTTTTTTTGATCTAACACACCATTCTAACTAATACATGTTGAGGCAGCTGAATCGCGTCACACCTCTGTAGTCTCAGACGAGTAATAGAACTAAGGTAAGCCCTGTCTGTCGGAGAAGGCGACTAAATGGATCTAAGAATTCCGCAGACATTAATAAGACAACCCGTGCTTAGGAGGGTTTGGCTCTTCTTCAGAGATGTGCTAACAAAGTGCAGAGAGTCACCGGTCCGTTCTATAAGAGATCCCGGAGCCTTTCCTAATGCACTGATGCGGACCCCCGAGGTAGGTTTAGTGAGTAAGAATCTCACAATCATGACCTCCCCATAGAAGTAGAGTATCTTTCGAAGAATTCTCAACCAAAAAAAAAAAGTTGAATGGCGTCAATAAGTAACATAAACATAGAGAGTAAAGAAAATTACCGTCGAAATATTTCGGTTGGACACATTTAAGTATCTAACGTAGAGATAAAGTGAAGGGAGTAAAGGAGGCGTACCTTTGAGTTACATCTTCGCCGGGTTGTACGTTATACCCCTCGGGGGATAACTGACCCATGCCGCTGTCTCACTATCTTTAACTACAGCAGTAAACATTTTTTTTTATTCTACGAAGCGACGAGACGCGCAAGACATTCGCTTGATGATAAGTCATACATTTGTCTATACCAATATGACAATAGGATGATGCACATTAAACTCGTCACACTACCTTCAAACCGGAACACTGTAATGTTTGCGTACTACTGTTTGGCGGCAGAAATAGGAGCTGACAAATCTTACCATCAATATAAACACGAAGCGACGAGATGAACGAGATGATCACTTGTTGGTAAATTATGCAGACGCGTTACCACGATAGTTAGGATGATATATACAGCACATCATTGTACTCGTTTTGAGGTATAAGACGTTAAGCATTGGCACTTCAGTAATTTCACTAGCAACAACGCCCTTCGAATCGGAATACAGTAATGTTTAACGGCGAAAAGAGAGACCTACTATTACTAGAATAAGTTGAATAAGTAGTGGAAGGATCTAACAATTGCTTTTAACTTAAATGTAGTCAACTAAATTTAGTACTATCACACCTTCATTGTTTATAACAATATCTATTTTGTATCTATTTATGTATAATGATGAGTTTTGTTTATCTACTAATCACGTAAAAACTAGTGAAAGTATCGACACGGAGATAACCACCCGACGCGGAATGATCTGTAGATGGTTATAGGCTATTTATTTTTTGACTTTCATAGATCCTTCATAATTTTATTTCTAATTTACTTTAATAAACATCTCCCTTTGATATTATTTAAGCGGTTGCTATAGTAACGGTTGCTCTCAAGGAATATTTCAGACTAATTTCAAGTCTAATATTATATTACCGCCGGCGAAGCGGGCGTGGAGAAACTAGTTCTGTATGTAATATTTTAACATATATAACTAAGAGGTATGTATGTGGATGACAATGAACATACTATGTAAATTATGTATGTGTATGTTGTGTTATATCTAGCTACTTAAAATTCGTTAAATATTTTAAATGTAACAGGAAAATATATCATACAAGTGTAGGTTATAGCACATTGAAGATTGATCTTATATGTATCGTATATGCAAATGTTTCAAACTGCGGGTTCAATAAAACAAGTAGTGTTCTAATATGCCTATTATCAATTTATTGTTTATTTGTTTCTGCAATAAGTTTCCTTCATTCATTAATTATAATAATCATATAATTAAGAGTTAATAAATTGCGAAGTGAAACTACTGTTAACTACTTACAATATGTACTCGATGAGCTTATATTATATTATGACAATTACAGCGTTCAAATTCGGTTCATTTATATAACATTTGTTATTGTTATATACAAATGATATTAACTTTCAGTTGAAGGCAGCGTTGCTTCTCTTTAAAAGTATAATTTTTTCTTTACTACATTTCAAAATATAACTTTTAAGATAATTAAGAAAGCATGGTCTGATGTTTGTTGAAAGGGATACATCTTATTTTAACTAGTTTATAATGAAAAGTTCGGTGAGCTTTATGGAAAATATGCTTCGTACAAATACATAGTAAAGAACTTTAAGCTGTCAATTCATAGAAAACAGACACTTTCATTATAAACAATATACGATATTGTTCTTGTTATAAATAACAAGAACAATAGCAACTTTGTAGTGGTAGTTAAGTGAATTTTTTATTTACATCCTGGCAGCGGTACCGAATCAGAGTATACGCGAAAATTGTTTGATCTCTAATTCTTAAATTACTGATTTATTGCTTTAAGATAATAAAGCGATAGTATTTCTTAGTCACTGTAAAGCGAGTGATAACGGTTTCACTGATTAAAAATATATTTAAACGGTCAGTCACGCGCACACCCGTTACGCGTTGCTCTTTGATAAATTCCTTTATTCAACCTTTGAAATATTAAACATCACAAGTATTTAATTTAATTATTCAATAAAATACTTTAGAGACGTCCAAGGAGGAATCAAATTTATAGATTATATTTCAAAATAATCACAATTATACTTGTGGGAAAGAAAACCACCCTTGCGGTAATTCTGAAAGAAATTAGCTAAATCTTGTAAGCATCGCTATATAGTTATTAAGAGTTATATAAAAATATTTTAATGTAATAAGATATCCTTGAAAAGTCCCAAGTACCATTGGGAATATGTAGAAGGCTATTTTATTTATATTTATGTATAACTGCTACATTGGAGTGTTTTTTTTATAGCATTTGTACTCAAGACTTTTCAGTGGCTGTAGTTCTAACGAAGGTAATAGATCTTAGAAGATATTGTTATGAAATAGTTCTTAGACATTGCTCTTGTTGTCACCACGTTATAACGTTTGTAGTGTTTAATACATTAACGGAAACGTGTCACGTTTGAACTGAATACGATCAATGGTTAACTTCATCCGGATGCACAGGAAATAAATAAAAATAGTATTTAAATCCAACAATTTACAATTTATTACTCCATCATAAATTTAAGCAAAGTATTAAATAGTCTTAAAAAATATAAAAAACAAATAATAGAAGCGGTGACTAGATATTAATAGAGAATGTTTTTTTTTTTTTTTGGTACGAATCTTTTCCATTAGTCAATAAATTCCTAGCATTTAGTTATAATTATTAACCGAACTCTAAATTGCACGTTTCATTACTTAACTTACATGTGTCCTATATTTACAATACTAACGTTTTAAAAATATTATTTATAATTCGCAATTTTATCGTTCCCCTCTTTTAGGCTTAGTTGTTTTTTTTTTTAATTTCACGTTATAATGAAATTTTTCAGAAAAGCTATCGTATCAAGGTAATACTGAAAAATATCATCTGCGCAATGGTTATTCGTTTATCGTGTAAATTAAAACTTGAGATGGTCATTTTGAACCGATGTTGTACTAATACCATTCAATTTAGTAACTATAAGTTGACTAAACACTATTAATTATTAGAAATGTAAATTATTTACAATATTTTTAAATACTATTTTGGCTAAATGTCGCTAATAAGTCCTTAGTGTTAAATTGTGCCTTTTGTGAATTATTAAGAAGAGCTGTCGAAGAGTGAAATGAAAACAATGAAACAATAATAACATTATTACTAGAGCGTTGCTAACTATCTACAACTTATGCGAGAAATATTACACTTAAGTTTATTTTGTACACATTCAAAAATTAAAAACAAGGGATCCAACAAGTTTCGTATTAAATATTATTAAAGAAAATGCCTGTTCATAGATTAGGCAGAGTAACATGCACAGTCTCATACTCACATACATACAAAAGGGTAAACTGTCCACAGATGACATTGCTCTACATCCTAAAATATATTCTCCTCTTAATCGTAATTGATTATCAGTTATTACGTGTTGTTGAGTCCTAATCTATTTACAGACGCAATTCTTTCGTGTACTTATGCGATGACTGTTAAGGACTACAGTAGTCCTGCAGTGTTCGCATCTACGTATGCGACACAGGATGAAATTACTAATATTAAACACAGAATATTGAATATTTGCAAGGCACATTCTCTTAAAAAATCTGATTCATTACTGAGATCGATTTTCATGTTGTTAAATGTTGATGCGTACAAACATCGAAAGGAAAACGTAGAGGATTTATTTGATTCGAAGCGATTTCTATTTAACGCATTGATACGTATATAATAAATTATATACCCTGTGTCTTGATGAAGGTATGAATGGTGTCCATTACGAGTAACTAAGACCGGTTCAGGTCGTAGTGAGTATAACGCACACAAACTAATAGTAAATTGCGATCGATTCGAGTGGGAGTGAAAATTAATAAGTTTCAAGATCCTATTATTGCTCATCAATGTCTACAACCAGCGCTGGTGCGCCGTTAGAAGGCCTCTTGCGGTGGTAGTCGAGACCGTGGCGGTTGCGGCCGGCGGCTCAGTACCCGTAACCGGTTCCGGGGTACAGGAGAGCCGCGCCGCCGCCCGCCGGTCAGTGTTGCGCCGCGAACTTCATGCGTTTCTGTTTCTGCCTCTGGTTACAGAACCATACACGTACTACGTTCTTTTTTAAATCTAGCTTCTCCGCGATGGCCGCGATCTTCTCACCGGATGGGCGAGGCTGCACCGCGAAATAAGCTTCAAGGCTTCTCTTCTCCGGCGCCGCTATTGATGTTCTCTTCCGTTTCTTTTCGCCGGCGGGCAATACGCTCGGTGCATCCGGATCTCGTCTCTTGTTCTTAGCCTGCGCTTCGGCTTCCTCCAACCACGCCTGAAGTATGGGTTTCAAAGCTATCATGTTATTATGGCTTAAAGTAAGACTTTCGAATCTACAAATGGTGCTCTGCGAAAGTGCTCCGACTCCCGGTAATTTAAGGTTTGCCAGAGCCTTGCCAACGTCGGCCTGTGTTACGCCTAATTTGATTCGTCTCTGTTTGAACCTTTCGGCGAAAGCTTCCAGTTCCCTCGGATCGGTGTCGGTGTCGGGGTGCAGTGCTGCCGTCGGGTGGCCCAAGTGCGCAGGCGGGCCATGAGTTAAACCGCTGGCGTGATGGTGATGGTTCATTACGTGGTTCATCGCGCCGTATCCGTGAAGCTGGTGATGAGGTGGTGCCGCCTCGCCCATAGGAGCCAATGTTGTCATCGACGACGAGGTCAGGGGGTCTAGCATGTCAAGACCTTCCATTCCATGATGGCTCATCTGAGGAAAGAAAGGCTTTTTGTAATTCGTTTTATCATACTGTCAAAATTATAACGATTAAAGAGGATTACTACGGCGAGGGGCCGGAGTGATCATTATTGTCGTGCGCCGAATTAACTTCTGCATTCATGTTAAATCAGACATTTTATTGTAAATAAAGTAGGGGGAGTAACAATGGACGTACTCGGGGACGATATGGCAACATAAACAATAATCTTTGTACAGATTTGCACTCATTCTTTATGAGAGCAAACACTGTTTTTTTTTTCAATTGCGAGGGTGAGCCTGTTGTGACGTTGATTGGTCGCAAGTGTTTTACCAATATGCTTACGTTGTTGACCGGCATTGAAAAGAAAATGAGTCTCTCAAGTGCTCAGAACGGGAATGTATAGCAATATGCAACGTGTCCTTTATTTTCTATAATCAATTTGCATATATATATATATATATATACATTCCGTTATCTACCACAAGTATAAGAGATTAATTGAGATCTGTTAATATATTTTTTTGTTGAAACTCGTATAAGTGAATTGGATAGCGGTAACTAAATCAATTGCTAATATAACGGAGGCAATCTATCTCACTAAAAAAACAGGTCGTATGTCTCTCGCTAACAATTTTTCGGTGTGGCGTCCAGGGGTAGGGTATTAGGTGCAGCCGGTACTGCCGGTGGTCCCTGGAGAGCAGTAGATCACAATTACAAGACAGTGCCCGCGTGTGGCACGTAAACTTACATGCCTCAAACAGTTTGCTTTGTTACTATTCTACAATGTATTTTGCACATATCACTATAACACCATATTAGATATATCCCATTTAGCTTTTATTAACACTCACACTACTAAAAGTAAATATCTTATGTGTATAAAATCAACCTCCATCGCTGTTATGTAGTTAACGCAAAAATCTATATACATATACAAAATAATATGTTACTATACATTGAAATTCTATGATAATAAGTACATAATAAATGGTGGTTAATATGCATATCATATATGTAAAAAATTGTTCATTAATACTTTAAATTATGGGGATGGATGTATGTTAGAAATTTCACTATCAGCTGAACTTCTATCAAAGCTAGGGGCTATGTTAAAATGTATTATTTCGATAGTTACAGAGTCTTTGTTTTTATTTAATTGTATATATAAAGTGTGTAATTAGTATAGATATATAAGAAGTATATTATAATGTGTATATGTACGACAGAATAAAACTCAATACTTTGCGCTTATATTTGTAGCAGCAAAAACCGCAAAGGTCTCAATGAACAGGTGCATGAGTTTCAACAACAAGTGCAATTTGTTCGGGCAATCGCACGCATGGGGTAACCGTGATGGGGGATGGATGTATACCGTCGTGTGTAATGCACCCTCAAGCTGCGACATTTTACTATGATTAGTAAGTAAAACAAAATTACGCAGCAGTCTACTTCAATAATCATCCCCGCTGTGGGAAACTTTACAACGTGACACATTATAATAATCATCTTCATTAACTTCCTTTTTTTTTTTTAATATAACTATGACAATTTTATAACTTAGTAATTCAAGTATTGACGTCACTGCTGATTGTATAATATACGTAAGAAATTAGTTTTGAGAAATATGATTTGATAATTCTTAACTAGAGATACGGTCTACCCGTCAACCCTCCCCATTGCGATTGTAAGTAGATATTAAATAAATTATATTCTTTTAATAGTGATTTGTATCACAACGTTATGATTTGGACAAGTGGCCAAATTTGTTCGGGGTGCGATAAGTTTGGGCCATGAAATAGAAAAAAAAACGGTCATCGTTTCATCAACGCTGTGACGCTAAAATATATCGTTAATGGCGAATAACTTTCCCTTGTTATTAGTTATTATAAAGCTTTTTTATTTAAAGCAACTTTCTTTGAATAAACCTCGACCTTGTCGAAAGGTACTTTAAAAAACTATAACAATATAATTATTAGGTCATGTTAATACTCACATATAGTTTATTTTGTATGAGTATACATTGTCAAATTAATGTGTCATCAATAAATCTAGGTATTTCAGTTTTAATGAAACTTAAAGTAGAAATAAATAGGTATTTTTAATAAGAAAACTACACCGGTAGAGTGTGATAAAGCTCTTATATTCAATAATGAAAAGTAGATAATAATTTTAACGAGTATTTCAATACCTAGTTTTCAAATTTGATTGTTGATCCCAATTTCAAAGAAGTCATTATCAAATTTCTTAAATTCTCAAATTGTTTAAAACTTCATAAAGCTTTTTGTAGAATAATTGTAAACGCAATAGGGGAAACTTTTAGTTAATTAGATAGACTAAAAAGTTTTCCTATGATACATTGTTAAAAGAAACAGTAGGTAAGGATAATTATAACAAAACAGTTTACGTTTTATGTTAAAGTAAAAAGCTACTTAGATATTTTTTTTTTTCATTAAAAAAATACAAGCTTTGCCGCTGGTTTTGTGGCTCCATTTGAATTTCACCCCGGCACTACGGCGCGGTGAACGGAAGCTCGTTTGGCATAAGCTCTAGCTGTGCATGTGTTTGTGAGTTGGGGCTGCGTGAATGTATTATGAGTGGTAGTAAAAGGATGTTTTGACCATCAATTGGGGTTGAAAATCGCGCGTCACTTGAGTACAGAGTTATGACAATTTCGTTACGAAATTTTTCATTACAATTAAACGATGCACGAGTGTATTGAAACAGTAATGTGGAGTGAAATTTCTATTGTCATTTTACTATCTGTGTATTATTAAAAACATATTATTTAATAATAATACTAAAAATATAGTATAGTTGGTTTATTCAAGTATTATGTATGAAATGTCATCTCAACATGAAATCAATATAGTAATATGATTGATCTGTTAAATATATAAAAAAAAATCTAAACATTGTAAATGTAAGGATGTAAAAGTCTATAATATACAATACTAGCTAAATTCGTGTTGGCGGATGTTATATATATGGAATTAATTACTACGTCGGTCTCATTATGATGTTCTTCACCGCCGGAAGCTCGAGTGTAGTGGTGATCGAAGCGGCTAGTCTCGAGGCGCTCGTCAAGTTCAAACGCGAATTGTTTCTTTTCATTTTAGTCTAGAAACTGTCGCAAGTGTACGGTGCCGTTATGTCGGGTTATTAAAAACAAAAAAAAAAAAAGCGGCAGTGTTGATTTTTAAGCAGCGTTGAACTAAACAACGCACGGCCATCCCTCCCGACTCGTCCCAAGTGGCTGAAGCGACAATTGCACGGCAACCTAGTAAAAACGGTCGTATGCCCGCGCTCCCTCGAGTACACACTTGTTTTTTTATCTCCCCTTTCCCGTAGTTTACTTCATGTTTAAGTTTTGCTGTTTGTTCTAGTCCTTTTTGTTGATAGCGACGGAAAAGAAAAAAAAAAGTTGCATGCATTATATACGTTTTTAAAATCAAAACATCACCACGAACGTAATCGACTTAAACTGAACGACGTACTTATTGTGATATTAATAAAGAAAACACATCAATAATAAATTAATAAAGTAGCAGGTTAAAGGTAATAATATACATATAAATAACATTGTTATATGTTTGTTATACATATGTTATTTAACATAGTGCTATGACTATAGTAAACAAATAACCTAACCCTAACGTTATCGAATAAATATATATCCAAATTGTTATATATGACCTTGTTAATTAATCATAAATAAACAATTAAGATTTAATGTTTAGGTAAACATTAATCTAGTAATATTCTAGAATATTTTTTATGCCTAATTATCATTAATTAGTACCTAAAAATCTGGTTGAAGTATATACTGCTTTATATTAAAATCAAGTTAACCCTTAATATTTTGTTTATTGATTAAGTTAACATCTATTATTAACTATTAGTATAATGATAAATTAAAATATATGTAAAGTTTCTTAATATGTTGAAAATAATATATTTATTCGTCCTTTCCTTGTCCCTTTATCATAAAAGTTCAAGTTCTATAACCCTCGTGATGAATCAAGGTCATCATCAGTGTATTTTATAGTCGGAATTGTAGTATAAATTAAAACCCTTCCACAATGGTCTATTAACCTTGAAAAGGAGATTTGCTGTGTATATCTTATACAGTGGGCTCATGTCTCGTAGTGCCTATGGACGTTGGGGTCTTATGGTGCTTGAATGGCGACCCTGCACCAGAAATCGCTGTATTGACAGCCCCACCACTTGGTGGGCAGAGGAGATAAAAAGAAAAGCTGGGAGTCATTGGATTGAAACAGCAAAAGATCATGTCCAGCTGTGGATGTCTATCCGTTGAAATCATGGTGATGATATATCTATGATCTTCATAAAATATTCATATAGTTTTCTGAAGACATCTATATCTATATATCTTCAACATATAAGCTTTTTATTACCGATTAGCAATGGCGATGAATGTATGTGTATATGTTTCTTTTGCGATGACTGCGAGGTCCATTTAGTTACCATTTATATACATTTACAGTATATACGAAATTAATTACTTTAATTAAAATCTTATATTAATAGATTATATTATGATTGATTAAATAATGCATATTACATAACGTTATATATTATGTTGGAATTATGCGTACTGCAAATAACGCGAGACCAAATATATTTTGTGGCGACGATTGTTTGTACTGCTTCTATATAAATAGAGTTGTACAGTTGACAAGGATTAGAAGATGATAACTATTTATTTATTTATTTTTAGTCCCCGAAGCGACAATCATGATCAAGACCTTCACCTGATGATAAGTGATACGCTCGCTCATAATAATAAGGTACTAGTTAGGATGGTATATACTGCACTAAATTGCGCTCCTCGTCTTAAGACAAGATTTCTCATAACCTTGGTAATTTCATTGCCCTCCAAACCGGGACAGTTATATTTGTTCATTACTGTTTGGTGGCAGAAATAGAGGCAGCGGTCGTGCCTCGAAGGTCATAGATATATAAATAAGCGGTCTATTGCGGGAAACCTAGATAGATCATTGCAGCTCTTATAACCGTCGTCAAACGGTAGTGCGCAAATGTTTTATGTTCCGGTTCGAAGAGCGTTATAGCGTGTAAAATTTAGGAGGTATTGCAAAGCAAATATTATGTCTCAAAGCGATGGACACAAAGTTCTGTTGAATATATAATATTAAATAAGCTCCTTACTATGAGCCGGTATTAAGTAACTGCGGAACTTCCTCTCATGAAAACGTGTAATATATAATACACAAAACAATGAATATTGTATGAAATAAAATGGAAAATCTGTCTGTGTTTAATAATAGAAGTCCAGCGATCGAGACCTAACTTATTATTCCAAGACCTCGGTTCTAAATTGGATGCCTAAATATGAACAAGGCAGCGCTTTTATAGGTCACCGAACAGTATTGTGCAAAGGTTACTGTGTTCTAATATGAAAGGTAAATAATTAAATAACTGACGCTTCTATTTATATCTATTAACTGTCTTTGCATTGTTAAGTTATTATTAAGTTTATTAATACTAATATGTTGTTATTTGAAGTGATGTTTGCCTACGTCGTTACATATGAAGCGAGGGCGGGAACACAATCGAACACATTACATCGAACAGTGCATAAAATTACCTCATTTTTATAGCGTACCGTATATATTTCTTACATGTTACACAGCCCTCTCATCTACCCCACTCGAGGCAAATCCCCGAGGATTGAACCCTCCGTTACCGACATATGAACTCTCAAAGATTTTCTAAGGTGGTACGGGGCATACAGAAATGCATTTACTTTTATTATTATTATTTATGTCGCAGCGGAGGCGCGGAGCATACCAATTTGGCAACAATTTTATGAGATCCCTTTAGTTTTATATTCGCGGAATTCGATTCGCATGATTCCCATTCATATTTCCTTTGATTTTAGTTGAAGTATGTAATACGTAACATAATGAGTCCTAAAGAAAAGTATCTTACATTACACAGTATATTTAAAGTAAGTAATAATTCAATTGTCAGTATAAACAATTTATTTCGTTTTCTTCGTCTGCTTTAATTTACATATAAACTCCTATTAAAAAATTATAAATTTTAGTACTTTTTTAAGATTTTCCTTAAGTTTATTACATAAGGTAACACTTAAGAAAAGAAAGGTGTGGATCAAATAAAAAACACATTGGAAATTTGTAATTTTGTTGCCCAATGAACGTTTCCCTAGCTAGACACAAATGTACCTGATGCGGTCGAGCGTTGTGTGTTGGCGGTCCTCCTACTCCATGGTGGTATACCATATCATGCTTCAGCTGGGGGAGGTGCGGTCCCGGTTGGGGGCCTGTCTGGTGCTTCGAGATGTCAACAGCTGCCAAAGCCTCCGCACGACTTAGCAAACCGTCGTTCAGACCGCCGAAAATATCGCCCTGTCGCAAACAAAAGATAAATTACACACTTGTTTTAATTTATTGTAATATATATGCTCTTTTTACTATACACGCTATAAAGAAGTAAATGATTCTTGATAAAAAAACAAGCATCTCTTTCTTTTCCATTTATTATATCAATACTCATAGTTATACTTCCAAACAAATAGAGAATCGATGAAATCTGATCACACTGTAAAATGTCATCTGCGTATTCTCGTTTTCGTAGGTTAACGAATGTGTACATATACATATATAAGCATTAACATGTATCCATTTAAATATTAATCTATGTTTTGTTTGAGTGAAGTGCTAATTGTATAACAGAAAGTAATCAAGTGTAAAGTAAGGCAGTCGCCGAAAGAGCTGGCTCAAAGACCGGTATAATTCGTGGGAGGTATTACGTCGGCCGCATCAAATAGTCATGGCTGCTCAACCGGCAGCCCGCGGACAGGGGTTTTTGCCGGATTACTTTAAATTATTTATGAGTGACTCTGACCCCGTATTCCTCCGTAACTCGTTACACGATTCCGCGGTTCCTCGAAGTCGGTACCGACAGATACGGCGCGCGCCTCCTGACTCCCAAATAGGCAGTTTTATAGTGCCGGGGACCACTTTTAAACTGATAGTTTCCCGTTTCGATTTACCGGCGGTGCACACGTTTGCTTGTTTATACCAACGCCTGCCCTCACAACCCTACACCCTCATTTTCGCTATACAACCAGCATTGGCATATCCTCGCAGAAATCGAACTATACTTTTGTGCGAGGGTAATATTTTAAAGGTCTATAAATTTATTTAATGGATGAACAGACCATAACTAGTAACACTAGTTTACTAACTAAATAATGAATTGACATAAAAGAAAATCATTCATATTACAGGTTTCTGTTACTGGAGAGCTTTAAGATGGGTTTCACGGCAGCTCCAATTTCCGTCGCCGAACAATCGTATGCGAACATAACCGAGTACCGGTTTGAATGGTGTTATAGCCGGTAAATTATTGAGATAACGATACATCTCGTATCTCAAAGCAAAGAACATACCGGTGAAGTTCATTTAATCTCTTATTATCTAACGATTTACTTGCTTGTGCCGTTAAATTGAAAAATATATTAACAATATCGTTATCAAAACTAGCTGGGGCTGTTCTCATAGTTTTCTGCTATCTTACGCACATCGTCGGTGGATGTTCCTGGGCATCCATCACAACACTATACTATAGTGTAACATATAGAAGAATTAATTTAATAATGAATTCGCAATCGAATGTACAATCAAGCGTGGGAATCTAAATTTGTCTCCGCACCCCATCGCAACATTAGTGTCGCGTTACAGAAGTGGTGCAACTAATTCCCAACTGATTGCTATTGTTAAACAAATCGTCCTAACTCGCACCCCCTCCCCCTGACAACCCTCCACTCGAAAAGTAACGCAGTAATTACTGTTGAAAGGGCACAAGTCCTGGCCTATATCGATAATCGGTTTCCGCATCCAAAAGTACGCCGACGGTTCCGTGGCATTTCCATGTTTTATTCACAACGTATTATTATTTATTTACTACTATTACATATATGATTTTATTATGTAATATTATATCATATAGGTTATAGGCTTTATTATTAAAATCTATGCCATATAAATAACAACATATACTTTGTAAATTTATAAAACTAAACATTTCCTATACAACAATTTATACGCACATCCGTGTAAATTTGATAACATATAATGAATTTAATGTAAAACTGAATCATCCTATAGAATTAAATTAATTATCATTGGAGTACGAATACAGGTGTGAAATGAATAAAATACAGCTTTAACAAAACCGAATGCAAATAACAAAAATATAAGCTTTAGGTTTTAAAGTCAAGTATGAATTGCGCATACAGATCCGTTGAAACGTGAATATTTAATAAAATGTACTGAAGTGGAGTCCATCATTTTATTTTCCTTTTATTTACGAATTTTTATTTTATGGGAATGAATAAATAGTGAAGCGTTGTTAAGTGACGGGCAGGAATAGTCTAATTTGGGTGAAAGATTCTTTTTTTGTTTCACCTAACGCCAGGAGAAACGACATCTTCACTTAACGCCGTGGGAAGCAAGATCTTCACCTAATATAATACCCGTTTGTATTGATAAACACTACTCCAAATTAGGGCTAACATAATTTAATTAGCCGCAGCGCTATTTAAACCGGAACATAGTACAGTGGGCACGGCACTGTTTGGAGACAGAAATAGAAGCGGCGCGGTGATGAGCTTGGACCGTTTCCGGCGTGAAATTTCTATATACAAAGTACCTAATAGACAAAATAATTACAGAAGTTTTTAGTATACAAGAGGCCTATTTCGACTGTAAGCTCCAGCTTATATTCCCGCTGTAATACCAAGGTACTTAGTATATATACTAGGTGTATTTCAACGGTAATATTAAAGCACATTTAGCATGTCACTACATTCGGCTACGGCTCTTCAAGGGGTTCAAACATACTGTCGTATTTAACAATAGGCATAGTTTATAATGAAATTATATGTGGTTTTGTGAAACGAAAAAAAATTAATCTATCACCCTTATATCGTGAAAGGCGACTAAAGAGGGAATGATTTCAGAACAAAGAAGATTTTCGTGTATCCGTTATCAGGATATTACTTTCGTCAAGCGTCGTTATTAGTAAGGTGGTTGGTGATGAAAAAAAATTATATCTGAGTAGATATTTAGTTCAAAAACTAATATAAAATTCATAGATTATATCTAAATTTAATTATTTAATCATACATTAATTTTAAAGCAGTATTCTTTGAATCAAGATCAATAATAAAATTCTTGTAACTGTTCTCATAAGGGACGTTATTAGCATAATAAAACTATGTACATAGCTTTGTTACTAACATAGTTATAATATGTCTTACTAACAAAATTAAAAGCATGATTTAAGCTTGAAATAAAGTTATTATTATAATAAGCTATAAGTGCTATATAATATCCAAAAATAGCAATTAAATAGAATAATATTTGTAACACAACTATCATTTGTGTGTACAGACAATGATTTAGACAAAGATTATTTGCCGGTGCCGATGATGGATTAAAACAATAACTATATTTACAGACTGTACGTACAGCACTAAAATAATCCATTACTATTATTACTCGTCAACGTTCTCATTTTAGGGTTAACTGGCGACATCTCCTGATCCCCTGATACATCTGTGCCACGTAATGTCTGTATCAAGTGTCACAGAGACAAGCTGAGGGTTTGTGCGGCCTTAGTGCACGATTAAGCAGATATTAGGCTTTCACGTACCGACGCATACTATAGTGTACATTGTGAATGTAGCATTGTTATATTAAAATATGAATAGATAAGTTTAAATTATAAATCCAAAAGAGAAAAATAGATAGCAGTCATGTTAAATTCTACTAGTCAAGTTCTTTATGACATTTAACCGGGAATCCGATTTCTCTTTACACTTTGCTTTTTTAAACTATAGGTGAAGACTAAAAAATTACGATTTCATTAATAAGTACTTTAATTTCGGTTAAAATCTGATCTACAAGTAGAACTTTTTCTATGTATAACATCATATGTAAGACACCATCAAAATAAGATTGTACCAAAGAAACAATACTCAATGTATATCAAGACGCGTTAAATTTCGTCCGTCGTAAAATGGTCTGTAAATATTAATATCAAAGAAAACAATTCAAAACTATACATTACATACATTCTTTAGTGCTTATAATAAAACCTGGGTTAATTGACTGTGCATCAAAATGCTTTGTTGTATGTAAATTTTCAATTTGTTAACATATTGAATTCAGTTATTTAAGATCGCTACTTCCGAACTCAACTGATCGTTATACAAGTTATATTATTATGGCTTCAATATATATGTATATAAATATTTCCGGATGCATAATAGATATGAAAACGCTCCCTTCCGTCACTGTATCCCGACCGCAACAGCTTTAAAATGAGCGGGATTACGGGATGTGCACTTAGCTACTACGATTATGTTTGGCGAAAAAACACGAGGGTGGAAACTGTTAGTTAATTCATAAAAATACTATGGATTTGGAAACGTTTCGAAATCAACACGAAATCATTATTTCACCTTTTTTTTTTGTTGTATAATTAACAAGTTATATTTCCATATATATATCAGCAGTATCAAAAGAAGTTAGGCTGGACGGTCACTCGGGGATGATAGGTCTGTCTGTAGCAACGTGGCGCAGACATAAGATTATTAGTCTCGTTACCCCAGTCATTACAATATCCGCAGCACCCTTCAATCCAGAACACAGTAGCATTTGCATGCTACTGTTTGGGATCAGAAATAGATGCTGCAATGGTTCCTACTTAGACGGTCTCCTTCATTAAAGGCCTACAACCAGAGACTGCTTTATCATAGACTCTATCTGTTATCAGGTGGTGATCATAATGAGGTGATGATATAGATATACTATAGTTATAATAATAATTTATTTATAACATTAGTATAATATTCTCTAAATATTGGACGTGGATTAGATAGTCATTGCACTACAATTGGTCACGATAAATTACCCCAACCCTTTGAAAGAAAGCCCGGATTCCCAGCAGTGGGAACATGAAAGCTTCAACATGGGACTGAAATTATTACTGTGTGTTATTTACCAATTATTTCAACAACAATTGGTTTATTATATGGTTAAAATGATTATCAATTATTAATCAATGTGATAACGATAATTATTTATTAATAGAGATGATGTATGTTTAATAATAACATATAATGAAACAATTTTTAGTGCTATATGCTCTGCACCAGTTCGGTTGGTGTGAACATACAAAGTGCCAAATTAAAATGGTATGCGGTTCACAATTGGGCGAATGGATTAGTTCCGTTTGTTGTACTTGGCCGCTTCAGATCTTCACAAAGCACACATGATTAAGCCAGCTAATTACTACAATCACATCAGTCTTATTATTTATTAAAATTCTTAAAACAACTTACCGTAGCATAAGTAATTGAACAAGATTCCCAATCAATATGGTATATATCACTTCCTCTTGTCCGCCACAAGCCAGTTGACTCCTGAATATCTAATTCACCGTGATGAAAATACTAACTTTTTGAGAAGGAGTTAAAAAAATCTTTACGCTACCACAAGTCGACGTACTTGTAGAGTAGTAGTAGTCTTGAGAGTCATGTGATGATCGCTTACCTTGTTCGGAGCTTTAATGGAACAATGAATGAATAATTTTTCTATTACACTCTAGCAGGCGAGCAGGGTTCGACATATCACGATATCTATTTCGGTTCAATCTTTGTTTTACATTCTACTTTATCTAACATCCAGGTTAAAAATAATTATATGGTATCGTTACATTTATTATATTTTAAGGGTACCGTTCAACATCTTACGGAGCTCTAGTCAGCATCAAAAACAACAGACGTGGCTCTTATCAACCACCAACACGCTCTAAGTCGGCTTGAGCTTCAGTACTATGCCAGTTTCCTCCTCAATTAGGGTTCATAGGGAAGACCTTGTTCCGCTGATAAGATCGATTCTGCTACGATAAATTCTCGCGAGGTGTATGTGAAGTTTTGCACGTCATTTATAATTACGAATTGATAAATTTGCGCCAACAATTAATATTTTATCACGCCCTGATCGTTGTTAATGTGTGCAGCGACACAGTGACGGCTCTATTAAGCAACAGAGAAACGACTGAATATTTTGTTGAATGATGATAATCAAGTTATGAATAGAAACCCGTCAGAATGGTTATTACACGAAAGCGACGCTCGTATCACTTAATACGTCACATTAAATAATTCACTTTGTTGATTCGATTTATCTCAACATTTGAGAATTCATTAAAACCATGAATTTTAACCATTTTTCACAGTTAATATATATATAGAGATATTATTTCTGCCACTTAGAGGTAAGCAAGATAAGTCCCTTCACCAAAGGGAGTTGTGAGGGTGTTACATCCACGGCTGGGAACAGGTGTTATATATAATCATCTAATTTTGTTCTCTATCATAAATGTAATTATGTATGACTGTATGAGTTCATTTACGGAAAATATATTAATAACCGCTCATAACACTTTATAACGAAGTTAACAATTATGTATAGCTTAAGAAAGAGATTTTTTCTTACGATAGAAAAGATTAATTTTGAAACTTAGTATATTACATATCTATCATTATATATTGTTAGAATGTACCATTAAATCCTAGGGTTTACTGAACACTTGAAAAATATATAAACCTTGTGTATATGACAATAGTAAAGATTAATAAGCAGCTCTTAATAATTGCTGTTTAGATTATGTTCATTACCTATTACCCGTCGGTTCTGTCTTTCTGGAAACTGTATAACAGGTAAAGTCCTCTCATAAATCAAAATAACAGCTGATAAGGCGGCTAATTAAAGTAACTTAGAAAGAACAATGGGATAATTTTGAAAATGTACATATCCCTATACGTTTCGACTCTTTAGATATAGACAGCATTTATTATTATTCAGTACAGTATAAGCTAAACAAATACAAATATGTAATACTTTAAAGTAGATTACGTTTTTCATGTTATGTAAAATATATAGCTTTAAGTTTATTATATTATTTAAAAGCTAATTTAAGTCCATCAGAACACCACCGCCTATAAAATGCAATTATCTTTACAAATTAGCCGCAATTGAATCCGTTTTACATACAATGTAGTAATGAACTCACAGTAAAATTAACGTTTAAGTACTACAATTGAACTCATAACATTAACCGCTGTATATATGAAGTTAGTTAATGTTTTTTTTACAAAATAAAAAGTAATCTATACGCTATTTTCAATGTCTTTAAACCGTTCCGTCCGCCATCTACATCCATTTGGACCTATTGTTGGGAGGTCTCCCATAAGGTGGACTGACGATCTGGTGAGAATCGTGGGAAACTACTGAATGCCATCAACGCGGGCCCGTTCGATGTGGGGACCTCTGGAGGAGCAGTGGACGTCTATCGGCTGATGATGATGATGACACTCCATTTTGTGTCAAATTTATTTTCAATATATCGTGTAAGGAAAGAATTATTATAGACAAAAGCCAATATAGATGCAAGGCAGATTACCTACAAGGTAGACAGACGATCTATTGAAGGTCACAGACAGCACAGGACCGATTAAGATGAAGATACTTGAACGAGGATCAGGGACAGCAAGAGATAATTTTCAACTGTTGCTATAATGTATATAACCTCAAAAGCTCACTGCTCGATGTAAGCTTTCTCCAAAGATGACATACTAATCCTGCCCTTTATCAGATCGTTGGTCGACCTTGTGGACAATCTTCCAGCACTACATCTGTTACACGTCCCTCACTCTAGGACCGTACTGTCTTATCTAGCAATGATGTACATTGCCACTTAAATCTGGTGTATATGTGTAAGTTGTTGGTGACTTGTTTACAGATAATTATTTCATCTATAACGTTTTCTACATCCCATAACTAGGGAATCGGTTATAAATCTAATACGAAAATTTCTATATGATTATGAGTATTTCATGTAGACGCTTTATTAGATAAATTTTGTATAGCACAATCTATGAAACTTACGTCATGAAACATCTGCAAAGAGTACCGAAGCAGTAAACATCACGTGTATCGATAATAGCAACTCTAAAAGCACGGATCAATAATGAAATACTTGTAAAGTTTTTAATGTATTAACTAGTAGAGGATAGCAAAATTTTCAATACTTGAGAGATACCAACAAAACTATGTATCACTCCGTCAAACTTGTACGACTCTCTTATTGTGAGAAGAGCTGATTACCAATAAAGGAAACATAAAGAGAGCTTATTTATAACATAAGTTAAGTGATCTATGGAAATGTAAATAATAGTTTATGAATCTATCCTAAATATTATAGTAATTTAGAACAGATTCATAAACTATATATTGTATTATAACAGCAACTATATCAATAGTTAAACATAAGGTGTAGGAGGAAACATTGAATGTTGTTCTTCATCTTGTCTTACCGAAACTTTCTTCGCTATACCGTGTACTACTGTGGAAGGAACAATGTGTTAAACTTGCATATTTTTTTCCATATCCCCGATATCTGAAAACGCGCAGCTCACACATTATATTGATTAACTAATCTTTGGCCAAAGATCGCAACGGTTCGCATAGCCAACATAATAATACTAAAAATACAATTTAATATGTGAACATGAATGGAGGGATTCGTTTATAAATTTTACTTACGTTATGCCTCGGTGACCATGAGTTGCACATCAAGGATGCATCCTCCAGGATTCGGGTCTGCAAAGAGAGCACTAAGGTCATTTAGATTGTTACGACAGTGTATGAATGAGTTCCCGCAGTATCACAAAGCGTACAAAGTAACCACGAGGAGTGACAGTCGGTAACGGTCCTTCATAACACTGCAATCGATCTCACCATGGATAGATCCCAAGTACAGTATATCAACAAGAAAAATCAACTCAATATATATAAACTAATATTCCTTTACAACTGAAACAGATACCGTAGCGAACAACATAAAACAAGTCAACTTTAATATTACGTTTAAAAGTTTAACTGTAGTTTATTAACTAAAAGATCTACAAACAAAATTTATATTGTTGTCTGTAGTTAAAAACTTACCTATTTAAAGTTATATGGAACAAAGAGTAAAGATCAATAGATTTGATTTCACGTATTCAGTTGAAATTGTCACTCGCGTGGAATATAATACCAAGACGGTGCGGCTCCAACCCCTTATTAACGTAACTGTGAACTGACGTTTCAACTTCTCGCAACCCCGTATTTATTACCGTACAATGCAACGTATCAATAAAAATTATTAAGAAGCCTACAAACTGTAATAGTGACATTTTACAAAGCATGCAATTTGTCACCTTCAAACGTATGTATTATTTACACTGTAACTGGTGTTTCCGAGGCAGTCCTTCGTTTATTTAAACTGGAATTAGTAATGCCTTAAAAAGCACCTAGTGCTTAGGCAAATATTTGTTGCCCTTAGAAACGTTCAGCGATTAATAACATGCTCCATTTGCATTATAGCAACATACGTGTACATATATCATCATTAACCGATAGACTTGGTTGTACGTATATATATTCTATGATCCCTTGATTTTGAAAGTGGTATATGTTATGTTGTGCGGAGGGATGAAGGACATATAACAAAGAAAGTAATGAGAATGAAAGTGGTTACAAGAGTAGAGGAAGACCGTAGAAAGTGTGGATGGATCGTGTGAAAGATGACATGTGTAAGAAGAGTTTGAATTCGGATACGACGGCTGATAGAGGGATATGGATGAGAAGTACATACTGCGCCGACCCCACATAGCTGGGAGAAGAGCAGGAGGAAGAAGAAGATTTTGAAAGTGGCATATGTTATGTTGTGCGGCGGGATGAAGGACATATAGCAAAGAAAGTAATGAGAATGAAAGCGGTTATAATGGTAGAGGAAGACCGAAGAAAGTGTGGATGGATTGTGTGAAAGATGACATGTGTAAGAAGAGTTTGAATTCGGATACGACGGCTGATAGAGGGATATGGATGAGAAGTACATACTGCGCCGACCCCACATAGCTGGGAGAAGAGCAGGAGGAAGAAGAAGATTTTGAAAGTGGTATATGTTATGTTGTGCGGCGGGATGAAGGACATATAGCAAAGAAAGTAATGAGAATGAAAGTGGTTACAAGAGTAGAGGGAGACCGTAGAAAGTGTGGATGGATTGTGTGAAAGATGACATGTGTATGAAGAGTGTGAATTCAGATACGACGGCTGATAGAGGGATATGGATGAGAAGTACATACTGCGCCGACCCCACATAGCTGGGAGAAGAGCAGGAGGAAGAAGAAGATTTTGAAAGTGGTATATGTTATGTTGTGCGGCGGGATGAAGGACATATAGCAAAGAAAGTAATGAGAATGAAAGTGGTTACAAGAGTAGAGGGAGACCGTAGAAAGTGTGGATGGATTGTGTGAAAGATGACATGTGTATGAAGAGTGTGAATTCAGATACGACGGCTGATAGAGGGATATGGATGAGAAGTACATACTGCGCCGACCCCACATAGCTGGGAGAAGAGCAGGAGGAAGAAGAAGATTTTGAAAGTGGTATATGTTATGTTGTGCGGAGGGATGAAGGATATATAACAAAGAAAGTAATGAGAATGAAAGTGGATGGTTATAAGGGTAGAGGAAGACCGAAAAAAGTGTGGATGGATTGTGTGAAAGATGACATGTGTAAGAAGAGTTTGAATTTAGATACGACGTCTGATAGAGGGATATGGATGAGAAGTACATACTGCGCCGAAACCACATAGCTGGGGAAAGAGCAGGAGGAAGAAGAAGATTTTGAAAGTGGTATATGTTATGTTGTGCGGAGGGGTGAAAGACATATAACAAAGAAAGTAATGAGAATGAAAGTGGTTATAAGGGTAGAGGAAGACCGAAGAAAGTGTGGATGGATTGTGTGAAAGATGACATGTGTAAGAAGAGTGTGAATTCAGATACGACGGCTGATAGAGGAAGAAGAAGATTTTGACAGTGGTATAAGTTATATATTTCTTATTATCGGATTTAAATGAAATAACCGTTAAACTAGATTTTAAAAATTTTTGACTTATACCACTTTCACAATCAAGGGCTAATACATATATATTTAGTTTTTGAACTACAACAAATTTCTTGGAATGTAGTAATAAATGAATAAATAAACCGATATACATCCACAGCTGGTCATAGTCCTACCCTAAAGATCTCCACATTCAGACTCGTGGTGATGTTCGCGCTGCAAGCCATTGCGACTCTTACAGCTCATCGGACACTGGGCTCGTGGACCCGGATCTACGGCCTGTGGATCTCCACATGCGAACTACCTGCGTAAGTCAGCATGGCTACCGGTACCGCCGGGAACAACGGGCCTCGTTTGTAAAAGGTCATATGGCGAATTCGGGCCATCTTCTCACCACGCTGACCCATTGCGGATTGGTGAGAGCCAGACCTTCAATTGTTGTTAGCAGAGTGCACCACAAGCAGGTGATCTAGGCTAGGGTCCCAAGAGTTGTGCGGGAGCCATTAGCTTATCCTGAATCTTATCTCTATGGTAATTGATACGCCTGCTCATAATAGCGTGGCGCTAGTAATAACACCGTACCACATTGTGGTCGCCGCCTCGAAACTTATGATTTAGGTGTCGAGTCTGATGACCTCAGTAATTCCGTTAGTCACAACACCCTTCAAACGCGAACACTAATGTTTGCACACTACTGTCAGGGCGGCCGTACGTGGCACCGTAATTATAATGACAAAGTGTGAAGTCCGAATGAAATAAAGTATGAATATTTAATGTTTCATGCACCGAATAACGAGTGAAACAGTAAATTTTACTTCTCATACAAATGTTGAGTACTCAATTAACTTAACTAATAAATAAATAACATTAAAAAACACATGAAAAGTTTTAAAATTAACTTATTTACTTAATAAGTATCGCTTTTCATAAGACATTTAATATATGAATTGAAAAATTGGTGGCAGGTCTGTGCTGTCGGAGACCGTCTAGGTAGGTTCTGCAGCTCCTTATCTACCGGCAAACAGTAATGTGCAAATATTACTGTGTTCCGGTTTGAAGGGCGCTGTAGCTTGTGAAATCGTTGGAGTAACGGGACTCATGTCTCAAGGCGACGAGCGCAATGTGGTACTTAGTATACCATCGTAACTAGCGCCACATTATAGGTAGGTGTATCACTTAACATCAGGTGGACGTGGCGCTCGTGTCGTCGCTTCGTTGAATAAAAGTGTTTTCCACATTTTTCTAAGGATCAGCGAGATTTTAGTCTTTTACAGAAGTAAATTTCAGAAAAATTCTTAATGGTCATAGAATATACTTTAAAGAAGTTTTAATTAATATCAATTTTTTTATGGTTTTTTTTATTTATGTTATTATTATTGAGAATTTTCATTACTTATATAAGTTATTTGTTTGTACTTTTCATTTTCATGCTTTGTGTCTGTTTCGTTGTCTTTTATATGTATGTATGTTGTCGTAAATGTTGTGTATTTGTTGGTTAGCTATAACAATATTTTTTTTTATCAATGTTTCACATTGTATGGTGTATTACCTATTAAATATAATAAAAAAAAATTATATATCCGCTGATGAGAGTTTTATAAAACATTTAAAGAAATTCAAACTTTCTCATACACTTTTGCATTGTGGCTGCATTTGCTGGACCAAGTACTTTAGACATACGTAAATAGCAGTTTGATGTAATTTTTTTTACTGTATTCATTTTCATTATTTTCTTCATACATTTATATCAATTATTGAATTCACAATAATATTCTAAATAATTAAATTCGTTCATTATTATTACCCGATCAGATGTGTTAAGGCTGTTACTTTTCATTTGCGCCTTCAAAGTTATTTGTATATGATTATGACGGAAATGACGTAGTTCTGATATCATATTAAATGTTAAAATTAAACAGTCTTTGACATTTTAATTCGCACAATCAATATTTCAGTTTTTCACCCGAAAAACGTCGCTGTGAAGTATAAGAGCGTCCAGAGTTCAATGTGACATCTTCCGCACGACTCCGCTCCTGGTCGCGTAAATAATTAATTCTTAGCCCTTTGCCGCGCCTGTTAAATGGCCTGACTAAATAAGGGAGGGTCCACCCTTCCCCACCGACCTCACCGACGCCCCTAACCTGAGATCGCTGAAAACTTTTAATACTGTGCGTTTGTTTTAGGATTATTTTAACTAACGTTACGCGCGTAGTCATCGGAGTTTATACGGAGCCTGTGAACGAAAGAATCTAATCATCTACTATAGTATAATATAAGTTAGCTTGAAAACTTAAACAAAATTAGATATAAAACAAATATATTTTCCTTTCCATATTATATATATACATTTTTACCTATTTATTACTATTTTTAACGTACACAAATTGTGATGTAACTTGATTGAAAGGTGTTTGAAATTACATTTAAATTTTACTTCCAAAAGGATATCTCCTTTCCAATATACGTAGTATCCTTCAATTTTAGATAAATTACGCTAATAATTAGTATAGTATACTTTCTGTTTACTTGCACGTATATTTATCTCTATTTACGTATATTTACATAATATTGAAATGTCGTTTGCATCTATAAATGTATACGCAGTATTTAAATGAGACTGTGCAAATGCTGTGTTAATTTTAAGTAATACACGGTGTTACTTAGTTGATGTATCTTATGATAAGGTTAATAACCTGATTTAAAATATACATAAATCACACGAAACAAAAAGAAATGTATCGCACAACCATAAAGTGAAATCAGATTGGACAATTGATCCTATGTTTTATTCCCGTAAACAATTAAAGTGGCAAGTGAATCGTCGCGAGTTTCAGGAATAATTACTACTACAGTTGACGTTTTAATTTATACACATAGCTAGTGATGCCGCACCAGCTGTACAGTTTCACACGAAGTAGGAAGTTTCAGCGGTAAAAATTTTTTTTTTTTTAAAAAAAAACCTTATTCCCCGCAATTACACCAACCTAATCGTATCCAAAGTACCCAAGAACTCCCGAACAATCTTACCTAAATCATGAGAGAATGAGCCGTAAATTTGCGAAGGAATTTTAAAGCTTTGATAGAAAGAGACGACGCTCCCTAATGAGTAAGGAACGAAAGAGATCTCTGATAAGCACGGGAGATTATGGTAATGACGATAAAAATATCCAATGAGGGTAGCGGTACTTAGAAGCAATTTAAAGATATTGTATTTAATGCTTTAGAGAGGAGTTGTTTTGTAGCAGGGGTCTTGAGGGGGTGGCGGCTTTTAAAAGAGTCGGATGCGAGCTGGATTTTGTGAATTGATAATTGGGGTGCACTCTATCGACAGATTTCAACGAGGTTTAACGTGTATGCCTAATGGATTTTCACTTCGTCCGGCGTAGAATTAGTTTATGGAAAACTTTCCAAAAAACACGAAAAAAATAAAATAAAAACAGAAATGAAAAATATTAAAAAAAATCATGAAATATTAAGGGTATTTATAAAAAAAAACAATACATGTTATGCATATGTAAGTGAAACTATCTTCCTTCGAGTTCACGTGTACAATACGTCTAATTAGTTTAATACAAACTAGGGGAACCAAGTAACTGACTTGTTTATAAATATCTGATGCGTGAATATTCGTCTGTAGGTAAGTACTGCTGGGGTAATCAGCTAGGCTGTAACAATAATCGTAAACGGGTTTCATTAGTAACGTGCCGGTGTACATACAACCTCGTATCGCCATGGTCTGCTTGTAGAGGCACTTCTAGTCATAGCTATATGAACACTTAAGATATTATAACAGATCCTATAGCCAATAAAATAAAAAAACCCTAACCAAAGGCGAGGTAATTACTTTATTTCGTGTATTGACTTAAATTATGTAAATATGTAAGTAAATAGATGTTTCGGGAGGGTGTATTATTAAATACTACGGAGAAAGGTAAGGATCTCAGTTAATCAAAGATCACATAGATCATCATGTTATGCATTGGAATAAATCCTTTTTGTAGGCTTTTACTGTAATACCTTGTTACTGGTAGATGCATTTTTAAAATTCACATAGAACTGTATGTAATAATTTAGTTCTCTACGTAATTCATATTAAAATGTATACAGTGCTATATGTATCTCCGTAACGACTGAAGTTATTTTAACGACGCTTTGATTGACCGATAGATGAACGGTTAGGGCATAGAATTATTTAAACGAATTCTAAAATGTTCTAAATTATTTCATTAGTTCAAAGTGACTATATTTGTGTACGGCAACGGAATAAGACAATTGATATATGGATGAAAATACAGAACCACTAATGAATGAGTTTAATTATTCCATTTATTTCCAATGGCTGCGCCGACGGCCACCCTAAAAGGGAGGCTGCGCGACGTCAGCAAATAGCACGCTGCATTAACGTTAGGCTGTTACAATAACCGTTAACCGTTAATTGTTATTGTCATTGGGCTTTCGCCTTAAGAGGATTTTAAGTTGCGGTAAGTAAGGGCATTTGCTAATTCACTCTCCAACTTGTAAGACAGATAATACCGTTCCGCTCACACTAAAGAAGATTATATATTAAATGAAACATTTTCATCGTATCACGTGTTGTCATATGTATTTTGTATACTCTGCTATTGAATATCTTGAAGGGCGGTGTTGATAATATAAATATGAAAAAAATCACGATAATACGCGTATTGTAGTAATGATTTATCGTGGCTGCGTAACATCAGGGTGTAGAACGGAATGATGAGTGCCACCCAACTGTTCCGCCTGACAAGAAACCAGGCGAAATATCTGACGGCCAACCTTCGCTATTTCTAAAAGCACTTGAAGTAATAATTTGTTTAAGCATTTCGAATATGACACACTGATACCTCTAGCCCACAGCTGGATATAGCTTCACCTAAATATCTCCACACTAATCGCCATAACGTGTATAATATTAAAAAAAAAATCCTGCAAATACGCCATTATATATTGACCTGTAATTATGTCTAACGACCTCATCGTCCAAATAGAATCGATAATGTCCCATTGTAAATAATCTATTCAAGAAACTACAGCAATTAGCTTTGTTCAAGTTTGTTAATATTTTAAAAGGGCCGGTAGTATTGTCGATTGCTTTAATTGTTACTAATTATTGGCCAGCAAAGAGATGGACGGAGCTTATTTTGTGTGCAGCGAAATGCATAGAGAGTTACGCTTGAGGCGTTTACGTTGATTCCGGATTAATTCGCTCGGGTTGAATATCGCTGGGTATTGCATTTAATTCCAGCGTTTCACACAAAACATGCGAACGTGATACCTCTTAACATGGTAGCTCACGAAAGAGTAGATGGAGGCAGTGCGGCGTACTTGGTGTTTCAGCGCAACTGGGCGGGACTGATCAATATTGGGCGGGGCCGCAGATTTGACGCTGCGTGCCAGTCTGCGCTCCACTCCAGTCTAATTGATTGACACAGACGGACTGACAGCCAGACGCACGCCGTTTTGGCGGCTTTTTATTGTATCCTTTGAAGGTAGACAGGGATCCAGGACGAACGCTGTACTCATCAATTCCGTGCAATTATTGGCATTCGAGAAGCGCGCCTTCGTCTACAAACGAACTAACCTTAAAAATAGAAAGTTAGATAATAATTTGCCTAATTAAAATACTAATACAAATAATAGAAAAACATACATTCACACAATAACATTATACATACATATTTAATAATTAAACGAAGCGATGAGACGAACGGGACGTTTACCTGAGGGCAACCACACACCCATGACAAATGGGCGCTACTTGGGATGTTATACACAACACCATATTGCGCTCGCCGCTCTGAGACATAAGATGTAGTCTCGTTACTCCGGTAATTTCACTAGCAACAGCTCCCTTCAAAACGGATCAAAGTAATTTTTCAATACTACTTTTTGGCGGGTGCAATAGGAGTTGCTGTTGTACCTACATAGACCTACCACCAGTGATAAAGACTCCATGGAAACTTAAATAAAAAATAGCATGTAATAACTGTACATAATATCAATTATTTCCTATTAATAATACTATGTCAGTATTTAATATTCCATAACATATAAATATACAATAGCTTCACGTAGCGGAGGACGATAAGTTTCTTAAGTCTATTTAAGTACAGACACATTTTTGACAATACGCAACTTTATCCGACATGTTCGTATTTTTAGATACAACGTCAAACAATATAAAACTTTACTTAACAATATTATCAGTTGGTTTCTTTGATATATCAATAGCTATACCAAATATTATCTTCAATAAACTATTAATAACATACGTTTTACTTAACATATTATAAATCGATGATATACTATCGTAAACAGCTCCCCAGGTCTTTCACTTCATTTAAAGTATTAGTTAGTTGTATAGAAATATACAAAAGCTATTTCAAATGTAACAGGTTTTGATACTGGTACTAGTTAATAACAGAGATCTAATTATACATATATTTAGTATAAAAAAGCCTGAGATTGTATGAATGGTTATACATATCCATTATATGGATACATAAAAACTACTGAAAATGTTTTATCAATGATGAAATCAGAGCCAATATTAGTATCACGAATAAAAGTAATGAAAATAGCATTGGAAAGTTTCAAAGTATCACCACATTGTTAGGTGGGAAATGCCGTGTGGTATTTTTAATGGGAAAATTATACTTATCAACTTGGCCATTGGCGAAGTCGCACTTTTAATACGATGCCAAGCTAAGGTAGAGTTTACCGTGCAACTATATATTATAGAACGGACTTGACAAAGTAATAAGTAGTCTAATTATTAGCACTGAAATGATTTAAATCGTAACGCTATTGATCTGTATCTAATAACCTAGTAAGTACTTAAGGTAATATTCATCATCTTCATCAGCTAGCGGCAGTCCACGGCTGGACATAAGAATATATCAAAGTGAAAAAAAAAAAAAAACACTTTAGTAAAGTGTGCCGATATCCATCGTGTTGCAAAATCATAACAGATGCACCGTTATAAAATAACACTCATAAAAACATTAGGGGGTTGAGGTAATGGCGCTGATAATTATCAAACTACCCGCAATACACTTGACATGTTTGTGAATGAGCGCCGGAAGCCGGGGTGAATCCGGAGTGGTCACGTGACCGCACCCGTCCGCCATCTTGTTTTAACTACACACTTCCGTTGCGGTGCACGTAAATGCAGCGGTCGTCAACGGTCGGCGAATTGTATTAAAGTTTTATTACAGCCGCTTGACTGCCGTAGCGTTTTAACAAACTACCCTTTGCAGATCTTCAAATTGCATTTACTTCTTATCACATTTCCATGTGTATATTACATTATTATATCTTTGAACTCATCCAATTAATAGTCTTCAGCTCCTACAAATATAGAGTAGTTTATTTATATAACAAACTGTCTAAATATAGTACGGGGAGTGAACGTTGTCCCGCCGTCAATGAATACAACTGTACGGGATCAAAGAGGATTCGGAGACCGAAATCTTTGTCCGAATCGATCCCCGACAGTTATGAAAAGGACGCATTTGAAATAAGGAAATCCAGCTAAGCCTCCGACCGGGGAAAACCTCAGCACGTTTTATCAAAGAAAATATTTTCTTGGAGGTCGCGTAAGTTTCGTTTACACTCGAGCACTTACAAACACGACTGTTGGCGTTTATAAAAACGTAGTTACTTTAACTGGTGGGAATAAAGTCGAGTATGGTTTGTTTGTTGCTTGTGTAGATGTTGGATTGGATGTGCGTTAGAGCTGACGTAGGGGACGTCAGCGAGTCTCCTGTCACCGACTATCAATATCGGCTATAAACTGACGTATGGGGTAGCAAAGGCCGTCTCAAATCGATAAATTGTGTTCACTTGCTACTTAAGAAAGTTCCGACGACTTTATTGGCTTTATTGACATGTTGTCGTTTAAACTTTAGCCTACGGCCGTCGACGTTTTATTTTCCTCTTCGTTCAATATAATGTACATAAATTATACTGATGGTCGGTCTCTGTTGCAGGAGACCGTGTAGGTACATACCACCGCAGCAGCTCTGTAATCTCGGTCTAGTAAGAAACCGAGCAAAAGGATTAAGGTAAATCCTGCCTGTTGTAGAAGGCGACTAAAATGGTCTAGGAGTTTCGCGGACATTGAGGTTGGGGGCCATTACTACTCAACAAGCGAACCATCGTGGGACAGTGTATACTTCCTCAGAGACTTGCAAAGTGTAAAGGGGCACCGGAGCGTTCTGTAAGAGATCCTGGAGCCTCTCTGAATGAGCGCAGGCTACTGAGGGGACTTTAGTGAGTGAGAATCTCATATATAGAAGCAGGGTATCTTTAGAAGATTTTATAGGTACCACAGCAGCGGCTATTTCTTCTGACACTACTGGTTGTCGGCAGAAAAAATTACTGTGTTCCGGTTTGAAATGTCGCTGTAACTAGTATCTATGTCACAAAAATTCCATATAAACTTAACATATCCAAATGTTTATAACTATTGACCGCTGTGTAAAAAAAAAAGGAATAGCGTGCATGTAACCGGAAACAACACTGTCCCCAAATCATTGCCGAGTGGCGACCAGGTTGGCGCACGTGCTGCTAATTACCACCGGTGGCTGTTTTAATTCATAACATAGGTCTAAGACAATTAGATAAAACTTACTCCTTAACCGCACCACCATTTTTTTGTGTGTTTATTATTTCAACCCTTATAGAGAATTTTAGTAGACTGCCCAAAAAAGTACGGATACGATAATAATATTAATCAACATACGAGTACATAATCGATTATTTCAATGTACTTACGGTTGTAAGGCTGTTTGTGTGTGGTTATAGGCTAGCTGAAGGATTGACCAGATAAAGGCGGAAGTAAATGGCTCATCATCATAACCACTATATGAATGCACTAGGAAGGCTGCAATCAGAGAGGGATGGCGACGTGTTGTTAAGCTTGCGGTCAACACCTGAAGTGATGACCACAAACAGCGATACCAACTGAGAAGAATAGGCTATTTAGTTTTTGAATTTTTTTTTTTTTTACTTTGATATTTTTAATACTTTTTGTTGCTATAGAAAGTCATCTGCGGTTCCGGTTCCTCTCGAGGAAATTTTTTAGACAAATTTCAAGCCTGATCTTATATTATAGCTTAGAAGTCGGATGAGGAACAGTCACTCTATAAATATATGTAAAATGAAAAAGGGTTCTTTGTGTGCCAATGACGTGAAAACTAGTGAAAGTATCGACATAGGAACATGACCTTCCGACGCGGGGTGATTTGTAGACGGTTACAGGTTTTTGGAATTTCATATGTCTTTAATTACATCATTTCTAATTAACTTTTCTATGTTAGACAACAAAAGATTACAGTTGTTATATTTTTTTTATGTCTATTTACTTCTAATATTTAAAAAAAAATCAATGCAATAAGAACAAAAGGGCCGAGCGTGAGAGCTGACACATGCTTCGGGCGTGTACAGCAAGGAGTATGATAAGCCGAAATCACTCGTAACCAGTACCATGCAATCGATACTACTGAGGGGTGAAAGGGCGAACTGCTAATGTCAAAGAGTTATCCGTGTGGTAGTACGCCGAGGGTGTACAATGCAAGTAGCTTATAGTAAAGGGTATGATTACAAATATACTTAATGCTCATTACGATATATCCTACCATCATCTGGGATCACCTTGTCACTACGCCAGTACTTAACGAGTTATGTTTATTAAGTGAATGATACTACGATAACATAAAGGATCGCTAATTAGAATGATGTAGCACCACATTGCGCTCGTCGCCTTGAGACCTAGGTCTCGTTTAACCAGTAATTTTATTAGCGCACTCGAATTTCAAATCGGAATTTGAAAACAGTAGTTTGTCGGTAGAAATATGAGTCGTGGTACCATGACGGTTTCCGTCAACATGGAGCAACCACCAGAAGCTGCGCCAATGTGGCGGTTGAAAAGTTAAAATGTTTAAAGTCGAAACTATTTTAATGTTGAAAATTAACTCAGCACGTTTTCACAGCATCTACAGTGAGTTAATTAGTAAACCGAGCTGTGATATATGATTTCGGGAAATTTCATTTCGTTTCAGCAACCGGGCGACCAGCTGAAGTGTTATTTATTTCTATCGGGTTATTATTTTATGCAACCAAAGTGACAAATACGCATACCAACCGGCTGAAAGTAACTGATCATCACAACTAGAGGACATAAACACTAGAGGATGCAGACTGGCTGGACTAGGTGATGTCCTTTCATTAGGAATTACATAGTGTAATTTTTTTTTTTTTTTTTTTTATTTACTTTTTTCCCAGTAGGGGTAGGCAGAGGTGAATAAACACCCACATTTCGCCAGATATGGTCAGATTAGTGTAATTCCTACTGAAAAAAATAGTAAGTCCTTCATTCCATGCATCTTCGTAACCGAACGACAGTCTAAATGAATTGGCTAAGATTTAGTATATTCTAGAAAGAATCGGAATTATTCACATACACAAAAAATAAACAGTTAAATAGTTCCGTCGGTACATAGAAACTGAAAAAAAAAAACTCGACAAATTTCAATAGAAACCGGTTCTAACGATTTAAAGAATAACAGTAAAGGAACGCAAAATCAACGTTTTCAGTTTATAGGATCAATTCTGTAGTAAATTTTTTCAAACAAACCTTTTCATGAAAATCGGACCTCTGAATAGGTTTTCGAGGTCATACTAAAAAATAGAGGAATAAAAAAAAAACATAATAGTCCAATCGTGTCCACAGTCATGTTGGTGTCGGTTAGAATAGTTTCACGCTTTCGTATTGGAATGGATATGTATTTTCTTTTTTACTTGTTTACTTTACTATAATAGTTTGTTACTATAACTATTGTGTTAGATATTACTATTATCCAGTAGAAATAGTTGGTGTATAGATCTATATCTAGAGGTTTACTACCTCGTATATTTATCACTATATCTATCCGAAATCAAAGTAAAAAAATTTGATATGTCATTACAACGTTTTTAATATTACATCAAACATCAAACTGCTGTAATTTACTCTCATTATATATAAAGTACGAAAGATATTCATATTATTTTTCCATTTCAAGAATTTAAAGATACATCTGTTATGTTGTAGAAGCTTGTAAAGCGTGAGATAAATTTAACTTGAGCCTTTCGAGGCAGTGTTGGGTAAAGTAATCCAATCGCCCCCACCGGCTTGGCTCTGAACGAGCTGTCAAGTTACGAGTGCTCGCCGCGATCCAATCGTAAAAATGATAACACGCATAAACTTTCCCGTAAAATGTAGATATGATAATATGCATCCGATCTGCCCCCGGCGTGATTCGAGAAAACGTTGAATTATTCCCCAAAGCGAAATACTATATCACACGCGGCTCTCCGTTTCAGCATACTGAAACAGACTCAACTTTATCGTCATCAGAATATGATAGGAAATATTTTTTATACTATAATAAATAATTAGATATTATATAACGCAAAGTGCTCGTTATAACGTTAGCTAATTATTCTTTTGGAAGTTCGATTAGTTTTATCGAAGCTCATTGTTGTATTAAAACGTTATTAAAGTGAGTAACAACAGAGTTGAACGTGGCAGCATATTCATGGCGGAGTGCATATCCCTCCCGTGGGCACCAAGTTAATTTCAAGTTTACCAAGCACCGCCGCCGTTCTCTCAGTTATTAAAATGCCAACGTCTTACAGCTTAACAGGTTTTGGTAACTCGGTTTCATGTGAAAAGTTGTTATAAACTATACTCGTGTTAGGGAGGCTTTTGGTGTGTCCGGTTACTCTTTATTGGTAGATAGAGGAAACGAGCATTTTAAACATTTATTCGCCACCTTACTTCTTCGATTACAAATTTCCATTCACCATCGCTCTGAGATATTTCTTATTAAGATACTATCAGATCCAATGTGTTCAAATGGACAAGAGGTAAAGAATGCCCTCGATAATGTAAGAGGTAAACTCAACTTAAACTTTTTGTACTTCATTCAAAACGATTCATCACCGCCGCAATACGACATACTACATTGAACTAGACTTTTCATTATTTGTGTGTAATATATGAAAATATGTCGCGTTCACCAAAACATAGTGCTGATTAATACTCACAAGAAACTGTTAGTCAGACATGCACGTAAACACTGTACCGCCGTTCAAACTCCTCTTACGCAGCCGCGGAATAGAACCTGCAACCTTCGTTATTAATTAATCAAGAAGCAGTTCAGTTAGTTAATAAAGTTATACATGTGCATATAATAATGCATACGTTGATTTTGAAGTGATGTACGTTATTGTTTTCGCTGTAAATTATATATTCATAACTTCTATATCATACGACTATCTTCAGAGACTCGCTATGAATATTTCTTGTATTCTGAATAATTATAAAAACTTTGTAATTTATGTACATATTTAGTATTTCGGAATTTCACCCCTAACTCTCGCTGTATATTATTAAATCTGTGTCTAAATCTCTCAACATCGGAGCGAAAGCAAAAGATTTAAAGTCGGTTCTATCCTCAAAAGCAGCTTAACTGCTTTCAAACTATTGGATAAAAGTCAAGAGAATAAGCTGCTTTATTGGAAAATACTAATTAAGGCGTCTCTTTCGGTGAGACCAGATCTTAATAGTCTTAAACTGTATTAAATTCTAAAATCTAGACCAATTTTTTATTTACACCTTATTATCATTACATAGTTTCTTTTGGACGCAGTAGAGGCTTTTCTCGGAGTCCTTTAGAGGAGGTCCATGTCCACTAGCAGGCGTTTATCGGCTTACGATGACGTTGAAAAGCTTTGTAGCAAAAATCATTTTTGTATATAATAGAATGAAATCAAACCGAAAATTCTGAACCTTTCCTATTCAGCATTACTGTTGACGGAATGGCCGTGGTCATTAGGTGTTGGTATCACGGATAACAATGAAACTCTGAATAATAGCCTGTTATTACTAAAACCTGTAAATTATATACGTAACTATATGTATACGTAATGTGTGTTTACTTAGTTACTTTACTACATACGTTTGAATTAATCAAACAAAAAAAGTAGTATTATTTTTATAAATCAATAAATCTCTCGTAGATATGGCGTTAAAAATGAAAACAGTTGCAATGCATTAAGTTTAAGCCTGACAGTATATTCGGTTAGTGTTGCACACTCAATTATGACTTAACTGCGCCGCGAGTTAACTCGGAATGTGTCGCTAACTACAAGTTAAATATTCATCGCTGCGCCGTATTGTGTCGCGTATGAACCCGTATGCGAGCGACGAAAATAAGCTAAAGTGCTTTCAATCGGGTTCCTTGTTCAGCTATCACTCCGCAATATAATACCGTTCAATCTAAATAACCGTAGTTGAAATTATATATCACAAATGGTTAAAGTTTACACCGTAATATTATACATATAACTATACGAAGCGAAGATATTCACTGTGAAGGCAGCCGATCGCAAGAGCTATTCTCTTAGACGCGTTTCTAATGTGATGCTGGGGACGGATGCTGAACATATCCTGGACAGAGCAAAGGACTTAAGACTCCATTTCAACACAGGAGTAATTACTTGGAGAAACTTGTCGTTACTGGCAAGTCTGATGGTAAGAGGCCGAGTAGACGAAACTCAAAACTTTTTGGACGTTGGACTGATCGGGTGTTGGAGACCATCGAGACACCTGTATATAACGCTATACAGAAACCATCCAATACAAGTAATTGGCGTTACATCATTAAGGCCATTGAGGAACCGACTTAAAGAGAAAGAGAGAAACAGAGAGAGAGAGAGAGAGAGTTAAATATTCTGGGCATTTAATGAAGGCACTTTTTCATACTTTCAACTTAACTACATATTTCACTGGTGGTAAGTCTCTATTGCCGGAGACCATCTAAATAACTACCACCGCAACACTCATTCCTGCTGCTAAACAGTAGCTGGCAAATATCACTGTGCTCCGGATTGAATGGCTCTGTAGATAACAAAACTACTGATGTGACTTAATATTTCACGTCTCTAGACAGCTATAAGTATGATATTCAATGTCCTTGACGTATTTATATGTTAAGGGTTGAGAATATAAAAAAAAAGGACCTAATATCTCAAGCGCATTTCGATGCAGTGTATATCATCTTAACTATGTTTATATACTTTTACATGACATCAATTATTTTTCCTTCTATTTACCTTAACTTAAACTTAAACTAGTATTATAAATCAAAGACCTAAAAAAAAATTGTATATGCCGTTTGTATCGTACAGCCCGAAATTTGTTGCTTTGCAAGTTTAACACACATCGATCTTATTTTAGATGATATGTGACGTGCATATCGTACATTGTAATCTTGTATTAAAGACACTTTAATCAGGATCGGCCTATAAATGTCCACTGCTGGACATAGGTGGTCCCATGGGCGTCCAAAACGTCCATGCCAGTCAAGCCGTCGCGCGAGCGATCGGCGGTCACTAAATAATACATTTAAAACTATTATATAATATGCATTTTCTTTGTACTATTTATATATATTTTATACAGTAATATGTGATGTTTATATATAGTATATCTATAGTGATGTTAAAGAATAACCTTGACGTTGAACGTCTCTTTATATATCCGATATTTATTTAACGTCGCCCGGCGATCCTCATACGAAATAGAATAGCTAAGTTACGATTTCGTGAAGTATTAGATTTCAACTTTAAAAGCACACACGATCAACTATTACTTTTTTTTATAAAAAAAAAATATCCTACTATTTGTAAAGATGTATTAATGTGAATAAAGCATTGGTTTATAATAATTTCATAACATACTTTTCTATGAATTTACTTTCATCTTACTTAATCACAATCCTCGATTACTTAGTTGTGATATAAGGAATGTAATATGTGACGAACATGTTTATGATCAAAACTTCTCTAATAATCACATTTAAGTTAACTTGACTAATAGCATTAAGAAAGAAAAATTCCTACAACTTAACTACTTTAGACTCCGACGATTTTTCAGTCAAATCAAAATAAAGTGTACACAATCTTGTTTTTCTCTATTCCTTTTATATGATAATTATTGTTTTTCTCTTGAAAATAAGCTCTTATATAAATCCATTAATTTCATATTATTATATTAATGATTAAAGAAAAAAAAAGTCTAGATTTTAATCATCTAAATTTGTATCCGATTGAAATCAAAGATATTACAATAGTTTGAATAAAACGACGTTTAAATTGTTTTAAAAGGAAATATTGATTTTCATCATCATAATCATCATCATCATAATCATCATCATCATCTTGAGCCGATAGACGCCCACTGCTGGACATAAGCATCGCACAAAGATATCCACATCGATCCGTCCTGCGCTGCAGTCATCATAGCTTCCCGCACCGCCGGGCGCTAAAGCTCGTCGTCTATAGAGCTTCATTTGGGGGGATTTGAGCCATTTCCCACCACGCTAGCCCAATGCCGATTGGTGGGAGCCAAAGTCCCGTTTGTTGACTAGCAGGGTGCACCACGAGCAGGTGAGATTGAACCTTAAGGTGTTGAGCGGGTTCCTTTACATCCATGACATAATAACATTGTTTCATAAAAATAAACTTTACTCGTTTGTGTATTCGTTACGATGTCTGTTCATCTACGTTTCAATTTTCTTCAAACAATTCACTGTTTCAAAAGTCGCAATACTAAATATCAAGCGTTTAAAATTATAATTGATTTTTTATGAAACAGAAACAAAGCGCTTAATTAAGCTTTCAGCTATATATATCCCAAAAAATGTTAGCGCTCCGTTCTGTATTAAAAGATCTGCAATTTACTATTTCCGTTTTAAATTGTATTTGGCATGCAAAAATCGTGCCCGTTCATCAACGCAGCCCTAATGGCTTCGCAGCAATTAAATAAAAACCGGTACATTTTAATTATTAACGTTTAAGCTATTTTCTGTTTGTTTGACTAAAGCATTCTCTGTTGATGTCAAATGATTAATATATTTCATTAAAAGCTTTCGTCCATTGCATCGAAAGCCGATTATTTTAAGAATAATTATAAACTTATAATCAATGTGAAATCCTTATATATCTAGTATTAAATTGTTATCATTACATTTAATTTCTACTCTATAACTACGATCTATATACAACTAGCGTAACTTGAGACATAATGTATCTGATTTAACCTCGTTTACATTTTAGTTATCATCGCTCCTTTTATATCCGCCGTCGAATAGTAATGTGCTAATATTACACTGTTCAGGTTTGTAAGGCGTTGTAGCTAATCAAATTACGGTCGTAACGAGATTCAACATTCTACTTGTAAGTGTAAAGCATAATGTAGCGCTGTGGATATCGTCCGGAGTAGCGCCGTGTTATCACTTGAATACAATTGGAATTATGGATCGTCTAATTATTACATACAATAAAAAATATTATATTATTAAAGGTTACAATAGATGCATTTTCCTTTTTTTTTTTATTATTATTATCGTTCTTCCTTTTATGAACGTAGACGTTACTATATAAGTGGAATAACAATCGTCCGCGGCCGCTCACCCTCGCTTATGTTTTGTTTGCAGTTGGCCACGGGAGGCCTTGCCGTCCTTGCTATTCGCAAGACACTCCGTATAAGGCCTTCTCGCCACGCGGCGCCTCGTGCCTCCATGAATAAAACAAGAGGGTGCCGGGTGACTCCTACCGTCTCCCTCTACACACACAACAGCAGCATGTGCCAAAACGAGTAGGCCGTATTGAGAAATGCAATAAAAGCGCCTACACGGGAGATTTGTTTCTATATATAAGCTTATAGTTTGGATAGAAAGTGAGGTAGATGTTTTATTTGCTCGGCGGACTCTTCACACTTGTTAATTCCCGTTTAATTTCGTATAATGACATTGCTTATATCATTAAGGAATTTACTTAAAAAAATTCAATTGGCATGAGGTCATTTTGGACCGGTTCGCATTAAATTTTAACTCCGCTTTCCCTTATTACTTTCAATAAAACAATGTTGGTTTGCCGTTTTATTCATACACTGCACATAGCTTTTAAAAGTAAGTTTTTTTTTTATTATAGTACATACATTTTGTCTTCGCAATTGTATTAATACCATATCCATATTTCGCCAACTAGGTTGTAAGTACATACGTAAAGCCACGTCATTTCCCCTCATCGCCGGTAAACAGTTAAGTTACGTTATACTTATGTATTACACGATTACGTGTGGAGGTAATAACAGAAATGACAGGCTTCTTTCAAACCTAAGACATGAACACGCAAGTTCACAAATTATAGGTTATAGGATACCTTAACATTCTACTAGACAGGTTAAGTCTTGAGGAATCTAAATTAATCCGGAATCAATGCCGCGTGCATAATCGATTAGACAGAGTCGATGTGTTATGCATTTATTGATGTTCCGTTTGAGCAAATGTCATATGTTTACAATGTATTATATAATCATATGTTTGTAATATAATGATGCATTTTGCATTATTCTACGAATCCTACGCTTTTGCAGTGCCTCCTAGATATTAAAGAAGCTTGGGACATCCGATTACATCGCTATTATGAGAAGTGTTGGTACTGTTTGTAGTAGGAACAAACTTTGATTTATTAAGATTTGTTGTCTTCTCTTTGTGTATTGTGTTTATACCTAAACAAAAGGAATTATTAGTATAATACTGTTTCATTATTTATTTATTAAAGTTATCAGTGTTTGGAGGTAATAATGGAGTAATTAGATCCACAGGCCTTTGTTAAATGTACCTCAATCAATCTGTAAAAATTACGGACTATACTATCATTTATATTGTTATTAATATACATATATATAATAACTTTTCCAAACAATACGGATACGTCATTACAAAATAAACTGATAGAGTTTTTTTTTTTTCGATGTAAAATTAGGTTGTTTCATGTAATAAAATTCTGTAGTACTCAGTTTATATACATATACAAAAACTGTGTTTGTTCGTTATATCAAAGTAATTTATTATTTAATTCCTGTGATACTTGCAATGTTACTATAATTTAATTTGGCCACTTACTATGGGCCTAATAAAAAGGCTCAAAGTCACCTAAAGGGCAATGGAGAGGGCTATGCTCGGAATTTCTCTGCGCGATCGAATCAGAAATGTGGAGATCCGCAGCAGAACTAAGGTCACCGATATAGCCTAAAAGATTGCTATTCGTACATTGCTCGAATGACCGACGGCCGATGGTGCAGCAAGGTCCTCGAATGACGTCTGCGTACCGGTACACGAAGTGTTGGGTGTCCTCCCACAAGGTGGACCGAGGATCTTGTGTGAATCGCGGAAACCCACTGGATGCGAGCAACGCGGGATCGATCGATGTGGAGATCTTTAGGGGAGGCCTGTGTCCAACAGTGGACTTCTATCGGCTGATGATGATTCTAAATCATAAACGCGGTTGGACTGTTAGAGGACTTTTGCGGGAATATATCTTTATTATATTTATAAAACTAATTTCCGTCTGGTGATTAGTTAAAACAAATATCCAATGTTACAGTTAAAATCGCTTGAGATAATAAACCCAACCTGTACCTGTTGGTGAACCCTATCTAAGTCATATATCACTGCATTGCCTATATCGTACAACAGTGTGCAAGAACTTATGTTGAATTTGAAGCTTGTGAAACGTAGGAAAACGTGAAAGGATTACAATACCGAGATCCCGAATATCGGAATATCGGACGAATTTTGTCTGTTATTAGAAACCAGTATTGTGTATGATTTCTTAATGACAAGTGTCGATAAATCTAGAATAAGAAAGCTTTATCGGCTGCTGGTTACATTTGTACGAAAATTTGGTACCCGCTTGATGATGAAACGATTGTTTATGTATTTTAAGAGCTTACTTTAATAAACAAAACGCTAAATACTTTCCAATTTATTTATAACTTTTCCTTCTTTTATCATATAATGCCATACGAGCATATTGTATGTGAAATGTATCTATCTACTCCTACTCTCTAAAGTAATACAATAAATAATATCAACTCATTTCAGAACAATATTATTCGTTAACAAGTCAATATAACAACTGAGGTAAGTAAAAGTATAACTAGTACATTTTCTATTAATAATAGCGGTGTCCGGCTATTTCAAATTTACCAAACGTCAAATAGCGGTGTTCAGATTTTAGTTCGGTCTTGTAAGCACTAAATGGAGCCTATTTCAACAAAATATAGAACAGTTTCAATAGATAAATATAAACCTAATGAAGAGACAACTCAATCCCGATCTATTATTATTTAGATTATGGTTCTATTATATATTCTTTATAAGTATTTCGTAACAAGTATAACTCTTTACGATTTAATATATATATAACTATTATTCAGTATAATATTCTGTACTTTATTACTTATATTATAATATGTATCTATAGTATAGATAATTATTTGCTTTAATTATTAATAACCACAGTTTCAAACTGGTAGTTTATCACTTTACTTTCATTCTTTAACATACAAGTAATAAACATATACGTTTTAGTATAGATTTTAAATATTAAATCAATTTTATTGATATATTGTTTCCCTACTGAAAATTATTTATATATCAAAAACGATTAAGAATAATATCTATCGTACTTCATCAGGTACTAAGAATGAAGTATACTTGCGAGAATAACCATTAACGTTAAACGTTAACGCTTTTAAACTTGAATGTACTGTTTTATTATAATATTAAAAACATTAAAACCCATAAGAGTGTTAATATCAATTTGTAACTCATGATACCGGCGGATACAAAATGTGTTATGATGCAGTGATATCCGGTTATTATTTTCATAACTTACTTTATTAAACGTAACCTCAATGTAACGGGTTTTAAAACAACATATAAGTAAATTTATATTTTATTTAGTAACGACTATGAAAATTTACTTTATTAAAATTTATATTAATTACTCTTATTAAAGCGCGATCTTTTTCATCACTCCTCAATATTGAAATTTTTTTGGAAACTCAAATGCTAATACACGCGGTATATCAAAATTGTACTCCCGTCGGCAATACGACGGCACATTTCTCTAATTCACTATAAAGTACTGCTGAAAAAAAAAAACACGTAACAAATATCACATGTGGATATAGAACCTAAAAAAAAAAAGGTGCATTAAAACATATTTGTGCATATTTTTTAGATTTCTAGAGAATTTTTAATCGAAAAAGTACCATGACGAAAAATACAAAACAACGATCAACGCGTTGAAGTTTTTTCTGAAGAAGATCTCAGCAACAAATAAAAGAACTAAATCAATTATCTTCAATAAAAAAAAATATAATGAAAAATGTAAATAAATATATAAATATAAAAAAATCGTAATGCTATAAAATAATACTTTTACTTTTTAATTTAACAGTCATCTTTTTCTTAGGAAATATTTTTTAGTTACAATTACTAAAGTAACTAAAATCTAAAATACAAAAACACTACTAATAAATGATTTGTAGTAATTAAATGATTTATTTAACTTTTATATATATTTATATTAAACAAATATATTGGAATATTATAAAAAAAAAATTAAAATTAAGAAATTAATTATTTTATATATTTTATAAATAATAAACATAAATGTCTGCCAATAAGTACTTAAACTTTGCTGAAAACGTAGCGGCGGCGGGCTACGCATCGCTACGCGGCTACGCTGTAGCCGCCGCCGACGGAAACTATACAGCTTTCATTATAAATCAAGTTAAATTATTCAGTAACTCTGAATTCATCTATAGACTTCAGTGTCTATTAATATAATTACCAAATTATTTATAATCTTTAATTAACTTTAAGTATATAATATTGTTTATAGTATAACTATTTAACCATGATTAATATATAAACAATTTCTTTTAGTACTATTAAACATTAGTACTAATTATGTATGTAGTTAAAAAAAATAAGAGACTCAATAAACAAATAAGCGCATTCAAAGTTTCGTTCGTTAATAGATCATACAAAGAAAGGAAAAAAAAAAATCCCTTACAAATAATATTGAAACAGACTAGAAACTAAAATATTAAAGTAAATGTCGGTAATTCTAAAAAGTATGCACAAACTAACTATTAGTAGTATATTCGCTGAAACAACAAAACAACACCACCCCATGGAGCTCCATATAAGTCGCAACGGCAATGCTAGCATAAATAAATAAATAGTAAACAATTCGCGGTGCAACAAATAACAATATGCGTAAACAGAGAGCTCGTGGAGATGGAGATTCCTGAAATCAGAACAGTGTTGTGTGTTATGTTGTGTTGTAAATAAAGTGTTGTTGTCAGTGCCCGCCGCGTGAAGCCTCCACGAAAGGACTACGGTTAGAAGGTGAACAGTACTCACGGATGGATTTGGTACACAGCGGCGCGGGTCGCTGCTGCGGTACGTTGGACTGTACCGGCCAGGGAAGCACCCCGGTGGTGCCATCAGGCCACCACCGGACTTCATCTTGTCCGGGGAGTACATCGCACATGACCCCCAAGGGTCGTCCTCCAACTTCAACACCTTGGAGGGTGAGTGATACTGACGGTCGAAAATTTTGGCGACTTTATCGTACTTTGGGGTTAAAAAGGCGACGCGTCGCCGCGACCGCTACGTGCGCCGGGTGATGACCGACTGAGCTGGGAGCCTCGTGACGTCACCGGCCACGCCCTCACCCCTCCAGAGAGCCCTCCTCCAACAACCCCTCGCCCCTCACACGCATGTTTACGTCGCCGGCGGCGACTCCACGATTAAGTGAATTATTTAATTGGTCCATTCACTTGCCGTGTCTGTTACCTTTTCACGCTTCTAACTCCGAAAGGCTGACGGATGGTCCGTGACGCGATTGGCACAATCTCTAATTATTCCTTAACCGACGTACGAGGAGAGACACAACCAACTTACATAGTTACTAACTACGGTAACGGTAACGGGAGGGATAAGCCGGCTGTCAGTGCCGACTCTTTGTCGGCCTCTTCCTCTATGTAATCCCGCTAATTACAATATAATACCTAATTTAGTCGAGTATACACATCAAATTTAAGGGAATAATTTTTTTATATATCAAAAGCTAACTGTATTATATTGCTTATCAAAATTAACATGAAAGGGCAACATATTCAGTTTCATTATGTATAGGTGTGGGAGGCTTTCAGTCTAACAATAAATCTACTACAATCCTCTTTTTATTTCACTTAACCCTGAAGCTAATAACAAACAGATGTATTTTTAAAAACTTTAATAATACGCATTAATTAATTGCTTTGTGCTTGCCTGTAGTATTTATTGTTTTTGCTAGATATAGATAAATATCTGTAATAATCATATATCTGTTTATTCTAACACTAACGTATAAGAAAGGCAGCATGAAAACTAAGTGTTAAAGGTAAATACTTAATTTCTTATTACTATTATTTATAACAACAGAAGTAATCCCAAAACTGGTGATAATACCAGATTTTATGATATATTAACGTTTTGGATTAATATAAAATGTATAAATCTTTCTATAAAACCACATAAAAAGACTTTCGATACATTAAAAATTTAAAAGTGGTAAGGATAAGACAAGTTTGTTAGTACTTAGTTCTTAAGGTAGGCCTTACTTCGAGCAGAACTAAGACTTATTAATGAAATTTCTTTACTTTACTTTCAGCTAACGGAGCTGAAAAATTACCACGGTCCGTACATTAAAGTAACGATAATTTTCAGGCAACTGCTTGATGTGTTTGTGGTTTAACATGTAGTACTTAGCGACTGAAATAGGCGCTACGGTACTGAAACTATCTCCTAACAGAGATCTACTAAACTGTTAAATAAACAACTAAACTGTCTTTAGGGTTTTTTTTTTATAATATATTTACGTATATTGCATATAACGTAATATTAGTACATAGAATAAATAATTAAATTGTTTTGATGATGAAAGTTCAATTAGTAGCTCGCCGGCCTAACGGTTAGAGCGTGCGGCTTTCATTCCGCAGGTCGCGGGTTCGAATCTCGGCATGTACCGATGACTTTAATATTTAAGTTGTGTACATTTGTGAACTTTACAACAGCGAGATACAAACGGTGAAGGAGAACGTCGTGAGGAAACCCGCACACTGAAATCATCTTTGTGTGTGTGTGGTGGCCCCAATAAAGTGGCGACAGGCTCGCCCCCTGTTACATGGGACCTAATCTGACCACATCTGGCGAAAAGTGGGTGTTTATTCACCTCTACCTACCCCTACTGGGAAAAGGGCGTGATAATATAAAAAAAAAAGTTCAAGACAGTATCAAAGTAGTTTATCTATCTGTATTTATTACCCTCATACTATGATTATGATCTTTTAGTGTTAATGTATGAATCTGAGTATATAACGCGCGACTGATTTATCTGTAGATTTTGAGCCAATCGGCTGATGATACTGATGATGATGATAAACTTTTTTAAAACGTGACGAGATGAATGAAACGTTCATTTTTTTTAAGTCATCGGTACATGCCGAGGTTCGAACCCGAGACCTTCGGAATGAAAGCCGCACGCTCTAACCATTAGGCCAGCGAGCTACTACGTTCGTCTATGATAGTATACACTGCGATCGTCGCTTTGTGACATACGATGTTAAGTCTAGTTACATACTGATGTATCTAGACAATAGCTAGAGAAATTAAGTAATTTCACCGCGGTGTGCCCGCGGAGAGGTATATCCAGCAGTGGACTGCTGCAAGCTGATAATGATAATACCACCCTTGCACCCGGAGTATAGTAACATTTGCACAGTACAGTTTGACCGCAGAAATAGGGCTGCGGTTATAGGTACCTTTTTTATCAAGAGGAAAATCTTTAAAAGATACCCTGGTTCGGGGAAGAAACCCCTTCGGTGGTCATATTTAGTGCTTTACAAGTGTCCCCAGGATCTCCTATATTTCACACCAGTCCCTGTTTGCACTGAGCTTATCCACATCCTGCGGATTGCTTTAACTCTCCTCGGCTCTGGGTCTTTATTACGACAAGCACATGACCACATCGATCTTGTCGTCCACCCCGGGATCGAATAGCGGGCAATGAGGGGTCGCACCTTCAAAGGTCACGAACCCGAAAATGTTTTTAGTCGCCTTTTACAACAGGCTGAGCAAGCAGTGATAGGTAGCTAAACGGTCTATCACGTCAGAGACCTATAAGTACCAATTAGTGCATTTACAACACTGTAATTAAGATTACCATAAACCCTACCTAGTATCCTATATGCATTTGCATGAATTTTTCAGTGGAAATGAAGGAGATTCGTATTAAAAACTGGCGGCTATGTTCTGCAGTGCCGCACCGCACCCACGGGGAGGGTGGGCTGCGTCGTGATACCTGATATGTATGTGCATAATTAGCAGAGATCATAACCCTGCAAACCGGCGGGTACATGTCAAAACAAGAGCAACCCTTCGCGTAATTATCCGGGCCCGGCCGGCAGATGGCGGGAGTTTAATTTTTCGATTTTGGCCGTCCGTACATTATGCATGACGCTTTTATCGCTCGCTGCGGTTCCTTCGGGACTTTGCTACATAACGATCAAGGTATAAGCTCAAGCGGGCTCCATTGTTTAACCGGCAACGTTATCACGAGCTGCCTTCTTCAGACATAGACAGAATAGCCCATTAGTTTCAACATTTTTATTATATTTATGTACTGTATGTAACATACAATATGCTTACATAGTACTTATATAATATTCTTGTCTTCTATCATTATTGAATATAGATTATCTCGTAAGAGACCGGAAACAAAAATACGAATCGTGTTGATTACATACTTTTAATAAATTCGATATATACGTAATAGTGTGGAAATATTACTGTATTACGATTAGAAGGGTTTATCTAGTGAAATTACTGGATCAACTATAATTGACGTATGTCTCAAGAGGACGTGTACATTGTGATGCAGTGTATATCATCTTACCTGAAGCCGTATTATTATGGGCGCGTTTTTATAAAGATAATATACGTTTGGTCAAAGTGTTATGACTGGGATGGTAATATTTTTTTTAAATAATAAATCACCGCTGTCAGCTTATTGTGTGGACCGAGAAAAAAACAATGGACCCTTTTTAAGGGTCTTGTAGATAGACGCGGAACCACGGATGGGCGCAGACGATTTGCGAAAGCGAAACGCAGTGTACCATAAGGTACTCCTTTTGTAATAATCCAATCCATTTGTTAAGTTAAACAATGGTACTAATATATTAAAAAATTAAGCATTTTAAAAACTATTAATAATAAAAAAATGCAGTATACTAGGTTGTTGAAAGTAGGAACATAGTGAAGATTTACAAGACTAATGTGGTAGTGAAAAGAGGACCCGAAAAAAACCTAACAATATCTAAACTTCACCACAAGTGACTCGGAATCGAACTGGGGACGTCAGTGTTAAAATACATTTAACCATTGCGTTACTGAGTCAATCGAATGGTTATAATATTCCTATAATAAAACATAACTATTAGATAACTATGCAACAGAGAGCTTATGAGATTGATCTAGTAATTATTCAATGAGCCGTATGTTGGACCTAGTAGCTATTACATTATGAATAATATACCAAATTCATATAGTACGTGTAGTAATTACTAAAATGGTAGAAAATCTCTCTTTTTTTAATTTAAATAATGCCTTGTGATGCCCTTTCTAAACATATTATTGTAAACTTCAACCTGTTTACTCAAATTAGCTCTCTTTAATGTTCGTCGTGCGTAAAACGAAATGGAACAATAGTAGGTTTTCGTTTATATAAAACGGGGTACGTCGGCATCCGGCGGATGTGGCCGCCCCCCATCTACCACCCTTCTACACCGGAAGTTTACGAGCCTTACTGACGAAAATCGGCGTAACGATTACAAACGAATTAATAATATGTACTTAAATCATTTCAGACGAATAATATTCAAAACATATATTCGTGTTTTTTACTCTCTCTGTAAATATAGGCGAAGATTAATTGGTGGTCCGACGATCTGATGAAGGTTGCAGGAAGCAGCGCAGGATCTATCATTGAGGAGATCCTTTTGGGAAGGCTTATGTCCAGCAGAGGACTTCTACCTGCTGATGACGATGATATATATAACAAAATCATTTCACTGCTAACTAAAGGTTAAATTAGACTTTCTTTATCATCATCATTATAAACTGATACACATCTACTGCTAGAGCTAGGCCTTCAAAGATCTCCACAGAGAACATTGATAGGAATTGGGTCTTAGACCACCATGTTGGCCTAGTGCGGGTTGGTAGGTGTTTAGAGCCTCGTCTGTTATTTTTCAGGGTATACCACGTGCAGGTGAAGGCCTGTAGTCTCGGGCTATTGAAAAGGACTAAAGTATTCCCTGCCCGTCATACAAGGCGACTGAGAGGGTTCTTCGGGTTCGCGAGCTCTAAGGGTGAGGGCTCTCAAAGATCAATCAGCCATCATTAGGAAGAAGGCAAATACATGGTGGTCTTGTATTTGCCATAGTACAGCGTGGGTGTTAAGGGGGGCTTTGCCCTTCCGTGGGATGTTCTAGCCAGAGCGCAGGGGTGTGCCGGTGCGTTTCATAGGAGATTCCGGAGTCCTTCTTAATACACTGACGGAGACCACCGAGGGGGTTTTAGGTGATAGTAGCCCCACATAACCGTGTCCCCCCAGAAGCAAGGTATCTTTTAAAAAGATTGACAAAAAAAAAGGTGAGTGGGATCCGAAAGATTTTTGTTTAAACCCATTACCCCTTCCATAGAATTCATGCTATAATTTCACCATGTTAAAGATGATTGTGCTTATTATTCATAGCTTGTGAATAATATGATGCTGCGAACCGTACACCGCGGATAAAGGATGGAGGTGAAATCCGTGCAACGAAGAAATATGTTATTCGCGCGCTCTCAATTAAAAACATAATTAAGGTTATATTAAGAGCGAGCGCTGAACCTAATTATGACAGTCTTTAGCATTTTCTCATTCGTGTTAATTTGTATCTTTGTTTCGTCCTTCTATTATTCATAACCAAAAGCGAATGGAGAATTAAAAGGGTTAAAATATCGCTCTTAATAAAACTTCATTAATATAGTATAACTTAGTTGAACCTTGATTATAAGTAAGTAGTTTTCTGATTTTTTCTAACTAAACTAAACATTTGACCAAGAAGTATATACTCTGTATAAATATTTAAGTTTCAGCTTTTCAAGAGTACAGATAACTGTTTTTGTTATACATAAGAATATTAACTTTATTCATAATGATGAGTTATTATAGTCAAAGTATGCTCTCAAGACAGCCTCACTCTGAAAATTGTTTCCAGGCCCGCAATGGACCAAATCCTCACATATAAGCCCCTACAGACGACGGCCCCTGGTATCCGGCGGTACCGGATATCATGCTGACTGTGTGAAACTTGCAAGAAGCCGATGGATGACCGATCGATATGGAGACCTTTGGGGGAAGCCTATGTCCAGCAATAGACGTCTATCGGCTGAAGAAAACTGTGATATATTTCTACCCTTAACGAGAGATGTGTCCGTGTAGTCGCATTTTACCACAACAGAGCTTACCCCCTTCCGGTTTTCAACTCATGACAATTAGATTATTATCAGCAACAATTCTCATCATCATCACTTCTCATCAGGTGCTATGTATATCAATGTATCCTACTGTTGTGAGACATATAGAACATTGGCATTTCTGTACGGTTGTAATTGATTTTGTTTTTAGTATACGAGAGAGGGTGCCTCAATTTGTATGATTACCAGACACGTGCCATCGCGAGGCCACCATGGGGGGACCGTACAATTTTAGTACTCTATCGGGACACTTGTAACCTATTTATTCACTTAAACTTGTATATTGTATTATTACAAGCGGTAAATTTACAGCGAGTGAAATTATTACAAGTGAAGAAAATTTTACTTGACTAAAAAGCTCTACGTAAACTCTTCATATATAAAACATCTGGATATTCTTTTTGTTATAACATAATAATATACCATGGCGTCTTATTTCTTATATTATGTTTTATATATAGAACAAGAGACGACATTTTGTTTTATATTTGAAATGCCAATCGCGACTGTTAGGCGTGTATTGCTTGGGAACCTGCGGATGCATTATTGACTACGTCCGCCATACAAGTTGAAGTAAAAGTTATTTCAAGTTATGTCACCGCTTCAAAATACTATTGAAGAGCACTTCAACTACTACAGTATACAATATACAATGAAACTTCATATATATCATACCGTAACAAAGATAAAATGTATCGCATTAGTTTAATGAAGGACGACAATAGCCTCACTGGAATGTCAATCAATGGGGTTAAAACTAAAGGATTTTTTTGTGTGTTAATAGAAGTAAGGTTCGTTAATCCTAAGCACTTGATACTGTGTGACGTCAGTCGGTTAGTCTCCGGGGAGTAAGAGTAATCGCCGCGTGGCGGGACTATAGCGAATAGATTAGTTTATGATTCGCATATAGATTAAGTTTATACATCGGCCATAGGAGCCGAACCTGATGACTGCAACTCTATGCGATATTTAAAAAGGGAAAGTCATATGATTTTCAAGAAAAAAACACTTTGTGGAAATCTGAAATTGGGTATTTTTTTAATTTCGTAAGTGATAAGTGGAAAAACCGATTTTTTATATGAAAGTATTTATTTCTAAACCGTATACCAGAGGGGGATGACTACCATCAGTTGAAAAGAACAGCTGCAATAGTTTTCTCAATCTGACCGACAAATATCAGTTTGAAGAATGGTGAGGAATTACCATGAAAAAAAAAAGGTTTTATTTATTAAATTTCTAGGTAACGATAATTTCTTCACTATACAAGAAAACTGCTACCGATGCCTGTTTCAAGCGATAGCTTTTTACTATATTTTTTATCGTACTGTACTATATCTTCTTATCAGACGGATAACTCTATTATATCTGTGTGACATTACAGAAGGTCATCATCATAACAGCTACTGGACATTGGTCTGGTTACAGAAAGTAATATAAGATTCATCATCATTATCAGTCTTTGTTTATCCACTGTTGGATATAGGCCTTCTCCAATGTTTTCCATCAAATGCGATCCTCAGCTTCTCGCTCAGAGCGGTGCGAAGTGGGTGGATACCCACTTCGCACCGCTCTGATGATGTTGTCGGTCCATCTGAAAGGAAGGCGTCCTAAGCTTCTGTGACCTGTACGCTGCTTCCAAGACTTCCTCCCCCAATATCAGATTATTGAGTGACCATTGTGAAGTTTTCGTACTACAATTTTCTACTGACGTCACAAGAACATCTCGTATATGGTCAATATCAAGTTACAATTTAAAATATGACAGTAGATACCTCAAGTTATAGTGTTTAAGAAGTATCTATTAGAACTAAGTAAAAGTTATCGAACACCGAGTGGAGAGTTAGACAAGTTGAATAGATACTGCAAAGGCCCCGTGGCCAACGTCAACAATTAGCGACCTGACATCAAATTGTCATGTAAACTTTAACTGATGGGTTCGAATCCAGAGGCACGTGTGCGCCACGCGTCCAATTTTGGGGCTTTTACCAGCGGAACTAGACCTCCACCATCTGACAATACATTCAGAAAACCATCTGTAATACATAGAAACCTTTAAAAATAAATATCAGTTGTGACTAGTCGACGTGGCAAGGTAACGCACTTATCTAGTATTTCTTTATTTGTTATACATTTTAGGGGGTGATTTGAGTGTTTATAAAGAAATCGTGGTGCGTAGATGTGACGTGAATGATCTATTGTCATAAATGTGCAACATAATTATTTTTCTGTTATTACAGTCAAAATATTTCGTAGGACTTTGAAAGGAGTTTTATCTGTTAATCGATTCACAACATATAAACTAAGAGAGAGAGATGATGATGATGATCATTCTAAACTATAAGTATACAGTATTTACCACAGCTACAAATAATAACAATTATTCCATTTCTGTATTTTAATATAAGGAATATAATGTAATCCTTTGAGTCTTCCTTAATACTTAGTTTGTTTCTAGTTTGTTCATTGGAAAGACGGAAAGTTCATTTATTGGTAAAGTTAAAACATTTTAAGTTGATAACTTAATACTCAGTCTGTCAAGTTCTGTATACATAACGTTCTAATCTCTTTATAGAAACAAACAAACGATACAAATATAAACTATATAATCTATATAATAGATAACTAATCTATTTATAATTTGTACGTTAATAAGTAATTACGCTCCTCGCCTTGAGACATAAAAGCCCAGCTTCTTAAAGAAGTCTATGTCCAGCAGTAGATTGCTACAGGATGATGATGACGATAGCGTCTTCCCAACCGGATGACAGTAGTATTTGCACAGTACCGTTTGACGGAAGTAACAAGAGCTGCGGTGATATATATCAACGACAACAGTGACCTGATACTACTAATTAGTATATTCATTACACCGTAATTAAGGTTAACATAAGCCCTACCCTAGCTACACTATATGTTAATTGTTTGTATTACTGTTTCAGAGGAATTTAAGAAGATTATTAAAAGCTGACGCCAAAGTTCTGCAATGACACATCACGCTCACGGAGAGAGCGAGAAGCATACACAGTATCCTTCAAACCGGAACACAGTAATGTTTGCATACTACTGTTAAGCGATATGAATATGAGTTGCTAGTGCCTACATATAAAGACTTACTACCTGTTGTTGTTTGTCTTAGCGCTATCTTCACTTTTATACACTGACGTGATACATCAATTTCATCAACATTGATGATGATCACTTCTATAATACAAAAAAGCTGTATTATACATCATTATACAATCATTAATTTAAGGTATTTTTTTATTTAACTAATTATAAAGCGTTTCTTTATATTATATATCAATGCAATAAATCAATGACGAACAATCTGCGCATTGTTCGAAGACGATTTGGGCACATTAAAATTCAAGCCGCATAGGGTCTGATGGGAATAAAGTATGAGGTCAAATTCAACCGAAATTTAACCCACTGGGGTTAATTACCTCTCTTCTTCACATACGAAAAGAGAATAAATCATGGAGCGAAATAATAAAATGTACTGTCGAGTTGTAGTAAACATTAGTATATAGAGACTCACAAAGGTGATGGGAAATTTTTGGCTGTATCACCAGTAAATTACAACTGATGACTTTTCGATATCATCATCAGCCGATAGACTTCCACTGCTATACACAGACCTCCCCCAATAATAATAATATATAATATCTTTTCAATACATAATAATTATAATATAACGTTCATATCAATTATTTATAAAGTAGAGGCCCGAATATCACAGTTTTCAATGTGTTTAACTGTCGAAGTAATCTCTTAAATGTTCAATAAGCTCCTGTTTCCGGTGAAAGAAAACATTAACAGCAAATCGATGTACTCCAAGAGCTTTCGTAGACGTGATATAAACCATCTAGAACTTTGTCTTGTCTGAGAACTTATCGGGAACTACGAGTGAGAATATTAAATGGGCTGTTTGTTTACTTTATTATTTATTGAATGATTAAAACATTAGTTTATATTGATATATATATATATATTGAAATTTAATTTAAAATGATACAATATGAGTAAAAAAAAAATATATAAATTAAATCGATATTACATAAAGCTACGAAACTTTAGTTTGTTTTGACTGGTAATGATCTACTTGTTTCATCTGTATCAGATTTTGATTGTGATAGATTTTGATATAAAAAAAAAAAAAATGAAAACGATTACTATTGAAGTATATCCGTAGAAAAGGTAAATTTTATAAATATTATAGAAATAATGAAACTGAATCGTATTTTGTTTGTAATTTTAAAAGTTCCTTTAATGTGTAGGTCAAACCTAATACTTTCTCATAGCATACATCACGACTTTGTTTCTTTATATATCTGAAAAGTAGGTGTCGAGATTAACCGGAAGCAATAACCAGAAACATATATCCATCATTTTGTTGTTTTTTTTTTTAATTAATGCGGCGACGATGTGAGCAGGAAAGATCATCTGATCATATATACGCCCATAACAACGTGGGGCTACTTCGGTTGATATACACTGCACCATATTGCAGTCTTCGTCTTCTCATTACCCTAGTAATTTCACTAGCAACAGTGCCTTTTAAAGGCAGAAATAGGAGCTGCAGTGGCACTTAGTCTCCGATAACGGAGACACTACCGTCATGTTATTGTGCAAATTTAGTTTGATTATTTGATATGAATATAACGAAGGGTGTCATGGTAAAAGAAACATGGTAGAGTTTGTCCAATGATTAACACAGAACATAAATACGTTCTCCAATCTCTTTGCAGCGAGCTTGTTCTATTCCTCCTCTCTCGGTTCCAGTGATTTCTTCTTAATATTTTATTTACGAGATTAAGCCGGTCTCGCAGCCGGCGCATCGTTAGAGCCTCTTTCGTCCATTACGTCACTTTATGATACTGCTTCGCGCGGGACGGTCCGGGAAAGAATAAAATTGTTGACAGTCCCAAGTTGCCCCGCGAGAACTTGCCAAATTGGGTTTTTTTTTTTTTTGTTTATACATCAAAATGTTGACACGGTGAAAGTTTTCCTGGTAAACGTGTGAAATGCGGTAGTTCCTCTGCCAATCGATCTACGCAACAACTGAGAAAGAAACGACTGTACATTGCTTCTATTTGTTCGCAACGAAAGTTTTTTTTCTATTTTTATTTTTTTTTTTTTAAATAGTCAAAACGATGAGATAAAAGAGATGTTTATTCAATAGCAAGTGACACGTCTGCCCGTAACAATGTAGCGCGAGATGCAACTGTATATTGCAACAAACTGCTCGTCGCTTGAGATATAAAATGTTAAATTTCGTTACCCCAGTAAACGATACCTTAGCTACAACGCTCTTCAAACCGGAACACAGTAATGTTTGCACACTAGAGTTTTAGCGGCGGAAGTAGTAGTTGCGATGATATATACCTAGACGGTCCCACAGTGAGACCTACCGCCAGAAACAAGAACACCATGACTGTGGCTAAAAGGAAATCGATTAATTATTAAAATACTTTTACTCTATATTATTTTAAAGCGTCGTTTCCGGTCGGGTAAATGTATTTCCTTCATTTTGTACTATGCAAAGCATTTACTGGTAATAAGTTACTGATGGTAGGTCTGTACTGCCGGCGACCACCGCAGCGCCTATTGCAGCCGCAAAATAATAGTGTGCAAACATTACCGTGTTCCGGTTTCAAGGGCGCTGTAGCTAATGTAATTACTGAGGTAACGAGACCCAACATCCTAAGTCTCGGATGACGAGTATAATTTAGTGTATTATATATCATCATAACCAGCGCAACGTTGTTATGGGCAGGCGTGTCACCATCAAGTGAAACTTCAGCTTGTTTTGTTGTTTAATTGAATAAAAATAATCGCTAGAACTAAATTCCACATCTTTAAATGATGATAATGTACATCAAACAAGAGGGTACTAGAAAGGCGGCCATCAGAGAAGAATGGCGACGTGTTATGAAGTTTGCCACCAACACCTGAAGTGACGATCACGACCACTCTGTCAAGACTGATACTGACGAATGTTACAAGTTATCAATATGTGCGTAAGGTGCAACAATAAATGGCAAGCGACAATCGATAATCAACTTACAATAGACGTCAACAGCACAAATAATAACTATCAAAAAAAAAAACTACCCTACAATGTAGGGTAGAGCAAATGGAATTGAAATAACAATAAAATTAGAGTTGAACACCGACAACATTCCGCCCATGCGTTTACCAAGGGATCGAGTCCCGGACCGACAAATGGCCCAGCAAACCATAGAACAACATCCACCACTAACCAATGCGGGTAGGGGGATGTTTGATTTAGCAAAATAAACTTTACCACTTTATTAATACGCAGCGCTACATATTGATTGCGATGAAACAAAATTTGTATAAGTACTAGTATAGAAATAAATTTCGGGGCGTATAATCGATTATGTTGTATTATATCTCCATACCCATGGGATTGTATGGCTGAGTGCTTAAAAGGATAAGGGTGATTGTTTGCTTAAAATATGTTACTTTTGTTCTCGAATTTAATTATTATTAAACCCTAGTCACCCCGCTAATAAATTAAAAGTCATTAACTGAACCTACGCTTACTTCCGCCGAAGATACATTTAAGATTCTAGGTTCTAAATGAGAAACAAACATAACCTGAACGCTAAAGTGGCATTACTTTTTTTAATATACATGAAGGAAAATATATAAATATTTACATATACAAAGAAAATTGTAATATTATATGAGAATGCATGTTTAATGAAGTTCTAGCGACGTAACAAATGGCATAGAGCTTGTAATACTTTTAAAAATATACTAGATAATACAATATTAAGAAAACATGTAATAAGATTTTCAATAACTTGTATACAATTATTTAAATTAAGTTTTTTTTTAAGTACAACTGTTGATTTTTATGGATTTATCAAGTTCAAGTCCAAATCTCTCAAGGCCCCTAAGTGCCCAAACAACATTACGTCGCACCTCATTTTGGACGATCGTCAAACGAAATCATAAGCCAATAGAGTACCGAGCCCAAAATGTTATTTTCAGTCACCTGACAATAAAAGGTTGCCAACATCGAAGTGCAAAGCCGAGATCAAAGCGAGGCTATCTAAATCCGACTAAGTACATTATTATACCCGTAAAATGTCTGCATCTGTTGGTTTTTTGCTATTAGATACAAATAAGCATTGATCTAGCTGGTCACCCCTCTTCAATGTTCATACAATATCCACGAACTAATTTCGCTCTTAAGGCAACTAAAATAAAAACTAAATTCAAAGGCAAACACCATGGATGTACGTTTGAAACATTTCAAGCTCTATTCTTCATGATATAGAGTCCGATATTTTTTATTAAAGGTCACCCGATGGGTCAAATCCTCCCTAATTCAATTTCCACTTGTGCCCTTGATCTGATTATTTTTGGTGCAGCGGGTGACATTTCACTGCTGCCTTCGCCATTAAGCACTTGTGCGGTGGCAGTTTTTTTTTTTTAAAAAAAAAATCTAAACTTAAAAGTAATTTTAAGTTAGAATGATGATCGAGTGGAAAATATGAAAAATGTACCAAACTTCATTAGAGCCAACGTCAATGCGGATTAGTGCTGCGGTCCAACAGCGGGCTCGAACTGTTAGTATCGGAGCCGACGTTGCTCGCTGAACTGTCTATTTCAATTAACTGAAAAGCGATACCGTACCGGTGCTAAATTCGGATTTTATTTACAGTTACCCGGCACACTCGCAGGTACAGTAAACAACATCAACGGCACGATACATTTTGATCCGGGTTCGACGTAAAGTTCACCGCAACGATCTACGAGTCTACACCTCAGCGCCTAGCGCAGCCGACAAACAGCAGTATGCAAACATTAACATGTTACGGTTTACACAACGCTGCAGCTAATGTAATTACTGCGGTAACAAGACAACATCCTATGTCTCAAGCGACGAGCATAATGTACTATAGTAATTATCGTCATAATTAAACATCCTGCTCGTTTTGCGCCAGAACTAATTCCCCACATCATCTACAAGTAATGATAATGTACGTCAGATAAAAGCAGTAAATGGCTCATCATCGTCACCACTATACAAATGCACTAGGAAGGCGGCCTTCAGGGAACAGTGGCGACGTATTCTGAAGGTTACCACCAACACCTGAACTGATGACCACGACCACTCTACCAAGAGTGATACCGACGAAGAAGACATCACATAAGAAAATACAACTACATAAAATTAAGCTTTCCCGTAAGTAGACAGCGAAAGTTACAAGTTCATTTATAACAAGATCGTAAATGTGTGAAATAAAGTTTTTTTTTATTAGTGTTTTTAAATAAATCTAGATGTCCTAAACTTAATTCAAAATAATTTTTTATATGAAAAATTAAAAGTGATTCAGGACTATCGTCTAGTTGTATGTCCGTACAATAAGCTACGAAAAGAGACGTTATAAACCACCCCATTCCGCTAGTTACCTTAAGTTATTATTTTTTTTTATATATCATAAAGTAATGATACGTACCGGATATTCACTCGATAGTAAATGATACGTCTTCCCATAAAAACATGGCTCAAGTTAGTATCAAATACAAAACACCATATTGCGCTCGTCGCCTCGATACATAAGATGTTAAGTTCCGTTACTCCAGTAATCATACAGCGCCTTTCAAACCGGAATTCATTATTGTATGCACACTACTGTTTGCAGGCAGAAATAGGCGCTGCTGTGAGATACCACATACCTAGACGGTCTTAGGCAGCATAGACTTACCACTAAACCTATCACATTAACTATCGTTACCTAAAAATTTCACTAGTTAACTTAAGCCTTTAACTAGAGTATAGCAACCAGAGCTTACTATTGTTCAGTATCAGAAACGCTTATTGTGAATTTATCTTCAAGTTAGTCCTCAAGTTAGTCTATTGCTTAGTTACAAAACCTTGGATATTCTTCGGTTTATTGAAATAAAAATTTCTTATTCACAACCAAGGAGATTCTCAAATAGTTACATTACTAATTCATATTCAAACCAACATGTAGGTTTGATTAAATTAAAGTATGAATAATCAAACAAAAATACTACCCTTTACAGTTATAATGTTCAGTATATTAATAATTTGCGATAAGTTATCAGTAGTTTTTTTTTTCCAGAGCTCCACGTCATATTCATGAAAGACGTAAGCAAAACGTTAAGAAATGTACATACGAAATGTATTATATTAGATCTAGACGACCTTAAAGCAACATCTGGGAGTTCGATGACGTAATACAAACTGACCACTTTATATTCCCACCGCTGGGACGTTAAATCTTCACAAGACAATTAACGCCACCGGGCCGGAGTACTCGAAGGTTACATGTTGATGTTATATGAATGCACAAGGGGTTAACATTCAATGTTTAATATATAACACATGTCAAATTTTATGTAACGTTTGACTAAACTGCTGTTCGGTCAAGTTATTAATACGTAGTATTTTAGGTAGAATACAAAAGATTTAGATGACCTAATAATAACTAATTGATATAGACGTAGACATAGTGTTTAATACAACCACCGCTGTATACATTTGGAAATTACTGGTGGTAGGTCTCTGTCGGAGACCGTCTAAGTATCCGCACCGTCTATTTCTACTGCCAAACAGTTATGTGTAAACTTTACTATGTTCCAGTATGAAAGGCGCTGTATTACTGGGTTAACGAGAATCAACACCTTACGTCGCGGACGAGCGCAATGTAGCGCTGTGTACATCATCCTGATTAGCTCTACGTTGTTATAGGCGTATCATTTACACGTTATTTACATAAAAAAAAAATATACAGTATTTACAGCGGTGTGCGTTAATAAGCATTCGGAAGCCTCAACACAAAATAAACTTGATAATCCACACAATTTAGCCCTGGGCTTGTTTGCGAGCCAAAAATAAGAACAACATTTGCCCAAGCCAATAGAGTTCGCTATAAAAAATTAATTACATTTTTAATCTGCACAAACGTGCACGCCAAGTGAATAACTTGAACATAAAGCGACTGGATAACTTATACAACTTAAGCACAACGGTATTAATTATAAATGTTTAGCTGTATAAACATTTTATAACTTACTAGTAAAAGCACGGCTGATTAGAATTGACTGACCCGGTTACATTGAAATCTAATTGTCAATGTTTAATTGTTATGGAAATTGAATTTAATGATGATAATTGCATGCATGGCATCAGTGTACATGGACTATTTGTATTCTGTGCCAGATTCACTGGATTAGCTGGCGCTGGTAAGCAAGGAACCAATAAGCTATCGGTGATAAACTGAGAAACGGTTAAGCTGCATATTAATAAGATAAACACCATCATGCGAACAGCGAAGGATTGGAACAGTCTGGCGGTGTTTCTGTCCAAGTATGACGTATAGGTCTTTAAGAGATGAGTAAATAGCCTACTTCTAGACTAGTACGCTTTACCATTAAAGGCTACATCGCCGCTCATTAGATGGGATCGTAGTGAAGCGCTAGTAATAAACAAATATCATCATCATGAAGATCAAACCGAGGTTCGGTAGTCAGATTAAGAAAACTATTCAGGATTCAACTCTTCGACTATTTTTTATTTTATTAGTCTACCAAGCGAGGAGACGTACCAGACGTTCACGCAATGGTGAGTGATACGTCTGCCCATAAAAATGCAGCGATAGTTAGGATGATACAGCTCCGTATTGCGCTCGTGCCGTCGGGACTTTAGCATAAGTCTCGTTACTCCAGTAATTTCACTAGCTACCTTCAAACCGGAACGCGGAAACGTTTGCACACTGCTGTTTGATGGCAAAAATAGTCACATTATATCCTCATCATCCCGAAGCCAGTGGATCTAACAAATTTATGGAATTTCATCAGCTCTTTAACTTGGTTATTCAATATTCCCTTCACTTATCTGTATTAATTATTCTTATCTTCAACATCAACACTTAAAGACTGGTGACCGAAGTTTAGCTTTAGGCCACAATTAAGAATCCCGCTATTAATATAGAATAGAAAAAGCTCCGTTATTAAGAAATTCATCATCTTTATCATCATCAGCTGATGGATGTCCACTGACATAGGTCTCCCCTAAAGATCTCCATATCTATCTGTCCTGCGCTGCCGTGGTTCCGGCGCCATGCCAACATCAGTCACAATCACCATGGCCTCCGAGGGATACGGAGGCATTGGGGCCATTTCTCATCACGCTGGCCTAATACGGGTTGGTGGAAGTCAGAGCCTCGTTGATCGAGTAGCTGGTTTCATCACGAGCTGGTGAAGTAGGCTTCAGTTCAGTGAGCTGTGCACCACTTACACCCCCTAATATTAAGATTTTAGGAATCATAATTAGACAAAAAAAAAAAAAAAAAAAAAAAAACAAATCAAACCTTGAATGTAATTCTTACACCTATGTCTCTTCCATAGATTTATAAGCGCCGTACTTGTTACAGCCCTCAACGACCCCGAGACGTGTACAGTGGGCCCTAATGTGATTTTATAGGGACCATAGGATGCCGATTAGATGGTGCTAGTAAGGGGACTCAGGGTCGCCTATTCTACGGCGCTCTGTGGTAATTTAATTTTATTATAGGATACAATTTATTTTTCCCTCAACCTTCTTTCCTTCGCTATACCTTTTTAAATGTACCCTCATTTCTCCCTTGTTCCATTCTGCATGAAACAGGAATTATCAAATTCAAAACTAATGGAATTTAATATCAATCCAAACGCAGACGTTCACTGGTCACAGCGGATACTCCCAATACTTGAACGGACTTAATAGATAATAGAAAATTTAGAAGTACGTACATAAAAATGAAAATTAAAAAAAAAAAACAATAAAAAATATAAAAAATCGCTGGGAGCCACTGGATTCAAACAGAGCAAGATCGTGGTTTATGGAACACATTACAAATGATGATGATGATGAAATAAATGATTGCTTAAAAATATATAAGACTGTACACAATAGCAATAAGGATAAGTAAATATTACTTTATATATATACAGACAATAATATTCTATGTATTTCTGTAAATATTAGATAGCAAGGTAAAAAAAGGAATAATGTTAAAAAAAACTTAAATAGCCTAAATTGGAATATGTTGTAAATAACAGGATAAGGCAAAGTCCTAAATAATAATATCAGGGAAAATTGGATCCAAAGACCAAACCAGTACTTTAACACTTGAAACTGAAATATGCTTTCAAGTGGTGGGTCTCCTGAATGCATCATCTATTTCCGCCGTCAAAAGGAAATGTGAAAACATTCCTATGTTCCAATTAGAAGGGCGTTGTAATTAAGCAGGATAAGGTCCTTCAGGTCACTTGAGTTAAAAAAAAACCACATAGATGTATGCAGTAACCATCATGCTTTATCAATAGTAAGAATAATCCACTCCAGTCGATAAATTTGTTTCGACAAACAAATAAAGTTGATTTCAATATCAATAAACATTTTTCGACCAAGATTTCATTTGATAAAGATGATGATGATCTAACTATGGTCTACATACTAGAAATATATGATCATGCCAGCTCCGGCAATGGTATCCAATGGAAACCAAATTCGTCGAGCATTGATTTGTAAATTCGGAATGCAGTTCAAGGTATTTCCAGTATTCTAGTACCACTCTTCAAAGTCTTTCACTCTGTTAGTTGGAGGAATATGGAGAACACGAGTGTTGAACTAGCCAGATCAGACAATGATGTATTTATCTATAACAGCAGGGGAAAGGTAGAAGGCATTACAGTACGAGAGCAAAGAACCTGTGAGATCTTACCAGCAGTAGAGAGTAAAGAGCTATTTTGAGAGAATGTGCGAAACAGGTACCAGTTAAGGCAAAGTGGAGAAGACTTATGTAACTGTTCACTGCTCTACTTGATGACCACGATCAGTCTATCAAGACTGTTACAATTGAGAAGAACTATGGTCTAAACTAGACAAAAAAAGTACAAAGGTCTAAACGTTTTTAAATATTTCTCTTGTATATATATTAGCATAAAGATTTCTACGGCAGCTACCATCGTACTCCTTCCATCAGCCAACATACCGGTAGTGATGAATTCTCTGCACCGGGAAATACTACGTCCAGCAGTGGACATAATGCATCTTGATCGTATGGTATTCACTATAATGTGATGGCCCGTTACAACCAAACAAAGACTTGTAGATTTTTTTTACAACCACAATAATATACTTACCTTTGACTTTGACTTTGAAGCTCATATAATAACTGAAAGCTTCATATTACAAGGAATGAAGTTAGCTACTATATTCATCATAATCTCAATCGATGAATATCCACTATTGGACATTGTTGCCTTCTCGGCTTTATTACTTAATATAGCATAGTCTAGACCAGTGCTTTCCAATCTTTATTCGTCTCGAACTCCTCAATAAAAAATGCATCTCGTTTGTCTTGACTTTTAAATATAACTTCTTTATTCTGCATCAAGCTAGTAAGTTATAAGGTTAATTATAAACTTAATTCATTATAGTTATGTACGTAATAAGTTAACTGTTTTAATTTCTCAGCATTTCTACCAGTGCCAATATAAGGACTAAGCGTACCACAGGTTAGGAATCTCTGACTAAAGTAAGCCCTGCCTGTCGTAGAAAGCGACCCAAAGGATTTAGGAGTTTCGCGGGCCTTGAGTGTTGGGGCCCTAATCCCTTAACAAGCGAACCTGTGGGGGATAGCCTAGGAGGGTTAAGCCCCTCCTCAGAGACGAGTTCAAACAAAGTGTAAAGGGACACCGGTACGTTCTATAAGAGATCCCGTACACTCTCCGAATGCACTGATGAAGACCACTGAGAGGGTTTTAATGGATAATGATCTCACATAAGCCTGACTTCCACCCAGAAATAGGGTATCTTTCTAAGATTTACTCTTGAACAAAAAAAGGTTAGGAATATCTAGTCTAAAGCAATAATAAACTGTCAACCGATTATATTTCGACCATCACCATTTCAACCAATGGTCGTCCTCAGCTGGGCATAGGTCTCTTGTAATATGTTCCACAAAGCACGGTCTTGCTCTATTTGTATCCATTGGCTCCGAGCAATTTTTTTTATTTCCTCTGTCCACCTAATGAATGGTTTGCCAACACAGCGGTTTCCAGTGCGGGGTCGCCATTCCAGCACTAAATCACCAACGTCCATCGGTTCTACGAGCTATATGCCCAGATCATTGCCATTTCAGTCTCGCAATCTTAAAGCTATATATATGACCCTGGTTCTTCACTTTTCTTCCTCCTGCCCTTTTCGTAGCTGTTGGGGTCGGCACAGTATGTACTTCTTTTCCATATCCCTCTATCAGCCGTCATATCTGAATTCACACTCTTCTTACACATATCATCTTTCACACAATCCATCCATACTTTCGTCGGTCTACCCCTACCCTTATAACCATCCACGTTCGTTCTCATTATTTTCTTTGTGATACGTCCTTCATCCCTCCTCTAATATACTTATTGTTAATGACTCTGGTTCTTCACTGTCTGACTTAAATACTACACACTGTAATCGGACAGCAGAGATATTGGAACGATAGAGATAGTACTGCGATCACCAACCTGCCTGACAAGCGTGGTGGTCATGGCAAAACCCTTCATCATCATTATCAGCCGACAGATGTCCCCTGCTGGACATAGGCCTCACCCAAAGATCTCCACATTAATCATTGAGAAGAATTGGGGATTCGGATTAGTGGATGGTCAGAGCCTCGTCTGTTAAATCTGTCTATATTGATATTTTTTTCCATACCTTTTGTGATGACGATCATCACGTCGTTTTACCAACAACCAAAACTATCACATAATGGATGTTAAATATTAAAAACCTTTTTAAAATCATTTTATTCACTTCCGTTACAAGTAAAAAATGAAGACGATCGAGATTCAGTAAAGTGCATCTTAAATATCGCTTCTTATAGTAAGGAATCTTTGAAAAAAGTTACTATCGCGTAACAATCACTATTGTTACTATTCATAATTTGTTACAGTTTATAATACTATGACAATAGTTGTATCTATCACATTATTTACATATTTTTTTATATATGAAGCTATAAAACGAGCGGCGCTAATTAGGACGTTGTATAGTGCATCGCATTGCGCTCGTCGCCTTGAGACATGATGCTGAGTCTCGTTATCCCATTAGCTACAGCGAATTTCAAATCGGAAAACAGTAATATTTTCAAACTACTGTTTGGTGGCTGAAATAGGAGCTTTCAAAGCTACGTAGCCGGTTCCTGGTAACAGCGATCTATCATCTATATATAGACCATAGATATAGATCACCTATGTATGACATACAAAGAGAAAAAACTTTTCTTAATACTAATTGAACTAGAATATATGAAAGTAAGCATTAACAGTTATTTCATGCATTGTTAGCATTCGATACTGAGAATTTTATTTTTTATTAGAAATCGTATTTTTTCTTATATCTTAAGCTATGAACATATTCAAAATCTGTCAAGCAGTTGCCTTGGTTACTGGGACCAAACAGTCGATAATATTATAATTCATATATCGTATTAGTAAGGTGTATATGTTACGATAATTAAGTAAAAAGCTTTAATTTTAACGTTACGGACAGATATACAATATTATCATAGTCCGTATATATATTTCACATTGGTCGCAAATGGCGGATCTTCGTAACATTAGTTATTTTAGTAATGTTTAGAGCAATCTCATATACGACAAACGACATCTTCGCTGGAATTTCTTATGTAATTTTAATTATGTGTTTAAAGCAAGTTATCACCCGGGGCATACAAGTTGTAAGTAATTCCATTATTAATGTATACAGACGTAACACTGTCATACCGTACCGGGTTAACTTGGCCCCGAACATAATCACAATAACAGTAACAACACGGCGGAATGATATACAGGATGTTTCCTTTTAATCTTCGATGGGAGAACATATAAAATATTTATTTATTTATCACTAGCTCAACTCGACAAAGTCAGTCCAATCTATTACATTCTCTACATGGTGGTGAGGCTTGTTGGTGATGAAGAACTTGTCACAAATAGCCTTGATAGTCTTGAACATAGGCGCCGAGTGGTCAACCTCGCGGTGCTCGGATACATTGCAGAGAATGAACAATGGAATAACACGATATATCCCCAACCCCTTTTCTCCGCCAGACAATCAGTCGCACGGCGAATCACCGCCGTTTATGTTGTGGACATCCCCAGTATGAGAACAAAGAGGTTCAGCTGCTCCTTCCTCATGAGAACAACGCAGTGGAACAACTTGCCGGCATTGGTATTCCCATCCAAATATACCATGTCTTCAAGAAGAAAGTGAATAGGCTGTTACTAGGTTAGTGCGCTTTATCATCACTTAACATCAGGTGGGCACCACTGCATCTCCTATTTCTGCCGACAAACAGTAGTATGCTAACATTACTGTGCTACGATTTGTCATTACTGGAGTAACAAGACAACGTTTTACGTGTTAAGGAGACGAACACAATTTGGTGCAATGTATTTAGTTGTTATGGGCGGGCATGTCACTGATGATCAGGTGAACATCTCGCTCATCTCCTCGCTTCAAAAATAAAAAAAAAATGGAGAAAAGATTGTTTCTTTTCTATGTATAACAACACACAACATAAGAGCTGGTAAGTACTGGTTAGCCATGTCAGCATCACTTCGCACTGTACCTTCTCGTTAGATTTTTTGGAAACAGGTTTTTTTTTTAAACAAAATTGCTATTAATAAATTAATAAACCGCTTAACGTTCTCTATACTGGGACTCGAGGAAAGAAGGTCCTATCTTAGTAAAGGAAAAGGTTAAGGCGATTTGTCGCCCACGCAAGCCAAATGCCAGTTGACACATGTCCTCATCACCATGTTTCTTCACCGTAGCCCAAGCTCAGTGGGAATAAGAGTGTAGTTCGTATGATCGTCATACAGAGTGTAATATCACGGCTTCCTTTCCCCAGTTTGTAAACAGCGATATTTAAAAATGATTAGATATTATTATTTTTAAGCGGTACAGCCTGTAACACCCTGTATCCACGTCGATTCAACAACCCTTTCCCAAAAGTAATTATCATCGGGACTAAACTGCAATCAAAAACATACCAAAAACTGCTTCACCGAGATGCCTGTTAATATTACAACAGCTATCGAATTAGATCGTGCGCTGTTAATCACCAACCTCACCCCCACCAAGATAATTACCTCGCAAAACAACGGCTTTAACCGAAAAACGTAATCTAATTTTAATTTTAATAATGGCAACCCTTTCGGGAGAGCAACTTTGGAATTTCCGTTTTCAGCGGTCGCGTTTAATGTTTGTTCAGAACTTGGACACAGGTCTATCGCATCCATTGTATATAAAAAATTAAATTATATATTAACAAACATATACTAATGATATTTAAAGAACTATATATACAATTAAAATATTTGTATATAAATAGTAACTTATCATTAGTGTTTGTTTATTTGTTCAAATGAACTATATATCTATTAATTTCATCCCTTAATTTTACGACTGACGCTATAGAACACTTTTATAGAAACTGTGTTATAAATATACTTATATATAAGAAGTATTCAAATGTATTTGTTATTAATTATCGTAAAACAATTATAGCCTTTGCCACTAATATCCGGAGGGGCGTCGATAACAAATTTTAAGTCATCCCGCAAATGAGTGTAATAATTTTTACGCAAAAAGGGTCAAAAGAACAATTCATCTTTCTTACCTCTCTTACACAAAACTGAGTTGCGCAACTCTACTCTCATTGCTTTGGTAATTTGTTAAAGTTAACGCACGTAGCGACCAAGTTGGGGTAAACTTAACCAACGTAGCAAGGACCCTAGGACGCCGTATCAAGAACAGGTTCAGGCGTTGGGGTCCCGCACGTTTATAGGAACAAGGGAGACCCGACAACAGCAGTCAAGGAGGAATGATGATTAGAATCATTTATCATTTTAATACGACTGCTACCCCTTGTTAATAGGTTGTCGAGGGAATTAATAGACTCGACATTATTTTCATTGTCAATTTTGCGGGTTCAGACATGTAATTGTGTATTGTTAGCAGCGGCTTCATTATTTATTAACATGTAACGGTATTTTAAAAAGCGTACGATAACAGAGCTCTTATTAATTTACAATCACTGAAAATACTCTAATCAATGTATGAAGCATTCATTTGATAGTATTTAATGAAATAAATAAATAACTAAATGAAATCTCGTGATACACTCTGATTGGAATCGCTTAGTACAAATAAATTTTGTGTTTATTGTTGTCCACGTTTCGCGTATTACCTTCAGTGCTTACTTCACCGTCAAACAATATAGTGTAAACTTTACTTTGTTCGTATTTGAAGGGTGCTTACAGCTTGTGTGGGCTAATGACTTATCGTACGATGTCACAGGAACAAGTGCCAAGTGAAGCTACATGCGCCTAAGTAAATACTTTTTAAAAGAAAAGTGGTTGTTGTACTCAAAGTTTATTACTTACGTATAGTTCGCATAAATCAAAGAGTACGTGAAGTTTTACACAGATAAATAAATAATTTTATTCTCCTACTATTTTCATATCGGTAACATTCGTAAAAAAGGAAAAAAACATAAAATCTCTGTAGTATTGTAGACGTTTGTGTCTATGTGGAAGTTAAACACATATTTCTCAAAGTCCATGAAACATGCAAAGCAGTCCCCGTGCTCGTTGTATTTTATACGATATTTTGTCATCTGGCCATGCCATTCGAGGACGTGGCTCGGGTGCGTAAAACGATGAAGACTTTTAAATAACTTATGAAAAAGAGAGAACTTTTTTCAAAACGTATTATATACGTAAAACACGCCGGCAACAACAAAACTATAAAGATGCCGAGAAAAAGTACACAGTGGCGTCGGCGTCGTACAAAAAATATATTTTATTTGTAATTACTGAAGCAATCCAAAAAATTTTATCTCTAATAAAAACTGAATAATCTTTGATCTATTAAATAATAATTCTGTGTGGTAATAAAACAAAATTAACTATTTGAAGATATTCAAGACCCGCCACGGACATACACACAACTATAATTAGCTAGACCTTTCTAGAGACATTAGTATCAATTAATATTCTGTAATCTATGACTATGGTTGTGTTTTTCTAGACTTTTTTTCCAAATCTCGGCTATGTATAGTTTACTTCTTATCATTGTAATGTTATGTCATAAAACCATAGACAGGCTACCTATGAGCAGGGCAAAGAACCAAGGACCTTAATGCCCCTCAAGCATCAACCATTGCCGTACCCATTGGATTTTAAGTCAAGCAATTCTCCAGCGCCGGGTACATCGCTATAGAGATTTTTCGTGGCGGCCCACGCCCAGCACTGTACCTATATTGACCGATAATAATATATTTATATTTAACAATATTCAGTACGTATTACTGCTATAAAAAGTTTTTATATATCTATCACGACTGCCTCTTTTTCATATAAATATAAAATACTCGAGTCCATCAAATGTTTAAAAAAAAACGTACTGTAAAATAGAAGTCACGACTGTATTGGTAAAAGCCGCAGTTGCGCTTCTTTCCTTCATCATACAAAACAATATACTTTCACCTTTGTACTCCTGAGTGAGGACTTATTTATATTTAGCATTCTTTCGCGTTCTCATTCCGGTGTAGAACTGTATGATCGCGCTCGGGTTTCTTCGCTTTTAAATTAAATAAATAATGCATACAATTTGTGCGCAATAAACTTTGGAGGTGTAGGTAGGTAGTCTTTGCGTTGAATTTCGCGCGCCCGCCCCATTGGGAACAATAACGGTTGGCGTTAGCGCTAGGATGCTGCCTTCTTTTATTACTATAACGGACATTTTAACACTTATTATATTAAAAATATAACCCATTCAAATACATATTTAAACGTTACTTTGTTTTCCTATCATTGACCGACGGACGTCCTTTGCTGGACATAGGCCGCCCTCAAACATCTCCACATCGATCGGTTCTGCGCTTCCCGCAACCTGCTGTTTCCCGCGACCTTCACCAGATCGTAGGACCAACTAGTGGGGGGCCTGTCAACACTGTGTCTTCCGGTGCGCAACCGTCATTGGAAGACCTTATTGCCCCATCGGCCGTCAGTTCTTCGAGCGATGTATCCTGCCCATTGCCACTTGAGATTAGCAATCTGATGGATTATATCGGTGACCTTAGTTCCTATGTTATCACTGAATTTTACAATTATTTTGTTAAAAAATTTAGCCCTATTTTCCTATAAAAATCATACTCAACACAGTTAGTCTTAGTAATATATTTATTTTCATACTTATGAATCAATAGGCATTTGAAAATGTAACCGTTGGTAACTATGTCTAAACACGATTCGGCTACGGTCAGCCACGACACACATATCGCAAGCAGAAGTTTGAATCATACATCACAGGATGATTAGCATAAGTGTAAATATTCTAATTAGAATGGATTATTAATGTCACGCTAATCGCTTATCACAATTCGTTCCTCCAATACTTTAAGCCGCCATGTCATAGACAATTTAAAAATTCAATATACTTGCGAATCGGACTAATAGGTCTTTCAGAATTCCTTTATTTTACATCGGATAAGAATTATATTGATACAAATAACAAAAAACTTTTTAAGATGATATATTGATAAGACAAAAAGTTAAGTAAACACAAATATTTTCTTACCTCTTAGATTAGTCGCCAAAATATTTTATAAAACATTGTTTAGTTGAAGAAATAATACTTTTTTACTGTTTTAATATTGAAAACTTCTTAAAATGTTGCAAAGTAACATTTTAGTTCTCCGTCAGCTATACCTAAAGGTGGGTTCACATCGGCGTATACCGAAGCATTGTCATATTTCCGAGCACGACCCCGAGTTTGAATAGCAGCGGTCTACCTCCTGTGTGGCTACTTCCTTTGTATAGTGTTTACAATACATAAATAGTAAATAAGTAGAACCTGTAAACAGGCTTATAGGAAAGTTTTATTTCTGGAAGAAACAAAGTGTAAGTGATATTTTGTGTCAATTTAAAAAACGCTTTCTATTATTTACGCTTTACATAACTTTTTCTATACCATTCGTAAAGATTGATACGTTTGTAATTAAGGTCAGTGTCATTGCTTTGGTTTTAAAGGAGTATAGAAATTGTCAAGAAGAAAACGTTAAATAAAAACGTGTTATTAACGTTAAAACTAAAATCATACCTATGATTAATAATTATAGATTTTGATTCATCATCATCATCAGCCGATAGACGTCCACTGCTGGACATAGGTCTCCTCCACAGATCACAACGATCGGTCCTGCGCCACCCGGATCCAGCTTCTTCCCGCGACCTTACGGTAACCAAGGCCTCTGGTGCCGTCGAGCACAAGGGATCGTAATTTGAATAGATTTATACGGAGGAATTAGGGTCATTTTGCACCACGCTGGCCCATTACGGGCTGGTAGGAGCCAGAGCTTCATTAGTTGATTAGGAGAGTGAACCACGAGCATGTGAGGTTGGCATGGGTCCCGTGAGTTGTGCGGGATCCCTAACACTTTTTAATTACAACAATCGCTTACGCACATTTAAACGTTTATAATATATGAAGCGAGCAATGGAGAGAGCTATGCTTGGCATTTTTCTAAGAGACAAAATCCGGAACGAAGAACTAATGTTGTCGACTTAGCTCTCAAAATCTACAAGCTGAAGTCGCAGTGGGCCGGCGATGTATGTCGTGTCAGTGACGGGCGATAGGGCAGAAGTCTTGGTGAGAAATCCGCGTACAGGTCGCAAAAATGTAGGACACCTCTCCAGATGGACCGATGACATTATCAGGGCGGTCGAAGGTAGGTGGATGCGAGAAGCCGAGGATCGCATTTGCGAGTCTAGTATCAGAGAATAGAGAAAAAACAAAATTAACTTAGACTACAAATAAAAATTGTCTAGTGATATATATTATTAAGTACAACGTGCTTTTTTTATTTTTATTGGACGATCAAGATGTACTCGATAATTACATGATAACAAATGATGTACTACTCGTAATAACCATGAGTTAGAATGATATAATCTGCGCCACATTATGCTCGTCAACTTGAAATATAAGATATAAAATTTTGTTATCACAGTGATTATACAAATTCTTCAAACTACAACGTAGTAATAAATGTAAACTACTGTTTTATGGCAGAAATAAACGATGCAATGACGTTTTCCTAGTTGGTCTTTGACAACAGAAATAAACTACTGCCATTCTACTAAAACTAATAAACTACTTTTTAAAAAAAATATAGTTTTATTACTTAAACTTTATTAAAAACATTTGTTTTTTTTTATTACAATTTAAAAAGAGCTACGCATAACAGGCAAAAAACCTTTTATACTTACAGGTATAATTATGACATTTCATCATTTTTTGTCTTTGAATTTAGTCGATGAACACAATGAAAGTTAAATGAATTTCATAAATTAAAACTTGTGTACCTGAATAGTGCAATAATATTTTATTTTACTCTAAAATCATATTTTTTATCATGTATTATAAATTTATGATATGTACTTTTATGTTAACATGGATATTGTTAGCCTCTGTAAGTATTACAATTACGAGAATACAAATAGACAATTTGTCTAAAGTAATCATTTCATATATAAGATGTATTCATAAATACATCTTTTTAAATAATTATCACTACGTTTGGCTTCTTTTAGCGCAGCAGGTGTATTTTGTTCAAATAAACTGCATGACCTGCATAGGTCAAATTAATAGAATGTATTGTACTGTATTACTTAATTGGATAAGTGTTTGTTATAGATATGAAATGGCGACGTATAAATAAAAGTAAATCCGCCGAAGATTATGGCAAATATGCAACATGTGAAAAATTTTATTACGTAAAATGGTGCATGATTAACATCGTCAATCATATTTATTTTCATAATTTTGTAACTTTTAGAAAAAATTATGTTGATAAAACATTCATTTCAGTATTGATTTGTGTGAAGTAACACATTGTTATTTAGGTAGAATTATTTTAGGTTGTTGCTTGGTACTTGGTATTTTATATTTGAAATTATAAATAAGTAAATTAATAACTGTATTATATGTCAAAGGGGCAGTCATATGAAGATAAACGATGTATGTGTGTGTGCCCCAGTCCTGCTGCAGTACTCAGTAATACTGCCGGATCTGATCGCAAACTCTACATTGGAAATGTCCCACCCAACAAATGGTAGTTTCCTTAAACTTTAAAACTAATTTTTCTTTTTCTTAACAATAATTGAAGTAAATTATCAGTTTTCTTTTTTGGTAGCAATTAAATCAATTATTAATTTTAGTGATTGTGATGGAGTGATTTTGCCTCGGGTAGGAGATATAATAAAAGGACGTGAGCAAGAATTTTGTCCACGTTGTGAGTGCAAATATGAGAGCAGGAACACTACCATTATCAAGGTAAAGAATATCAATAGCCTTTTTATAATTCAATAATCACATTCATCATTAAGATGTGCAAATAATAGTCTATGATTATACTTAATTAATAAAATGTTTTTTTGTCTCTTTTATAGGTAGTAGTAATAATTGTTATTTGGATGATCATGTTGTTGGTGGTATATATGGGATTTCTTATCTGCCTTGACCCACTAATCAATAAGAGAGCTAAAGCTTCGTACCAAGAACACACCAATGAGGATGTAAGCTCTGTTTTCCTTCCATTAAAGTTTCTATTATTTAGAATAGTAATAAATAATCTAACTTTTTCCAGGATGAATCTACTTTAAGTGGACCGTCTCAGCATCTTGGGGTACGAGGCAATGTCCTCAACCGTGTTACTCACCAACAAGATAAGTGGAAAAGGCAGGTTAGAGAACAGCGTCGTAACATCTATGATAGGCACACTATGCTAAACTAGTTTACGAACCTGGGGCTTGAATTAAAAAATATGTTGCAATATTGAATTGACTTTATCACAATGACATATAAACAAATTTCAACTTTTACACATTCACCAACTATTTTGCAGCGGTTTATATTATTATTATGCTTGATATTTAGCACATGAGGATGAGGTCATTTTATAAATCATCCTGTGCACTTAAATACATTAGAGTATCATGAGAAAATATTTATTATCATGTTTTACATTACTATATATAAAGTATAATTTTGTAATGACATTGCAATATGTGATCAGTGCCTAACTTAGTAAAATCTACCAGCGTTAACAATAGCTATACTGATAAAATAAGCATCTTGTCTACACAATATTTAGATTGCCTAGATCTTAAATACATTATACATATAATGATTTATATGATTGCAGAAATCAAAGTACAATGGAGTAGCTATCTTTAATGCAGAACATATTAAACCAACATGTGTACATCTATCTGAATATGATAATTTAGTATAAATTGTGATTCAATAAATTGTTATATTAACTTACTGTTAACAGTTGACTATGTAAATGTAATATTTCCTAATGGTAGCTGTCTGTATAATATTTTTTATAGAGGCTGCTAGATCACCTCACAAGATATGCCAATCTATTGTTCTCGCAAAATCCTATCGTCACATATTTTCTTATTTCAACTTTATATTGATCCAAGTATGTTCACAATTTGTGGTAACAACCATGACCGTGGAACAGCTAATAAATATTTATATATATATATATATTAGATTGCCATCTTGTACATAGGGGTATGATCCCATTGCTATAGAATTTTTGGGACTTCAATCAAAATACTGCGACAAGTAGTTTTGGCCCTCCTCTTGTAATGTTAACCTGACACTGCCTAAAGAATTCTGAGGAGACGGAAACAGGTGGAAATCTGAAGGTGCAAGATCAGGACTATACGGCGGATGCATTAACACCTGCTAGCCAAACTCTTAATTTTTGCTGAGTGGCTAAAGAAGTGTGAGTGTCTAGCCTTATCATGATGAAAAGCCACACCCCTTCTGTTGATTAATTCCGGCCGCTTTCTTCTAACTTCTTGCTTTAATTTCATCAGTTGATCGCAATAGAGTTCAGAATCGATGGTCCTGCCTGGTGGTAACAGCTCATAATGAATAATGCCCTTCCAATCCCACCACACCACACAGCATCACCTTGTTGCGAGTTAACCCGGGTTTCGCCACAGTCTGACCGGCCTTTGACCACGACGTTTTTCGCATGTTCTTGTCGTACGTGATCCACTTTTCATCACCAGTTATCAGCTTCTTCAAAAATGGTTCGGTTTCATTACGTCATAATAAAGCATCACAAACGAGTACACGGTTCATTATTAGGTTTCATTCAGTGAGCTCGTGAGGTACCCAAGTATCGAGCTTTTTTGTGTACCCAGTTTTTTTCAAATGCGCCAAAACTGTTTTATGGTCAATTCCCAGTTGTTAAGCTACGTCATAACTACTGATATGCCGATTTTGCTCCACTTTTTCAAAGATGGCATCCATTTTATCCGTAATAGGGCGACCAGAGCGACGTGCATCTTTGACATCAAAATTTCCGGATTGAAAACGCTTAAACCAAATTTGTGCTACTCTCACAGACACTGCACACTGCACTAGCTCCATAAACATCGCAAATTTTTTTCGCGGCTTTCATTGTATTATTACATTTTATGTAGTAAAATTTTAAAATGTATAGAATTTCTTCATTAGATTCACTCATCTTGAGTCAGTACGAATAACAAATGAAAATCACACATATTGTTAATTTGAATTTGGAATTATGTTCTTTAAAATTTAAACTTTCAACGACACCAAAACCAGCCAGTTACAAATAGTATAGCCAAAGAGATTTTATTACGAGTTCATACATACTATAAGATGAAAAGACTTCCCCAACCTAATATACAGTGCCGTTGTTTGCACATCTTTTTACTTTGTCTCAGATTTGTTTTCAAATAAAAAAAAAAACTATTTTGTTTACTTTATATTATTTAAATATTTCACTTATATTTTATTCATTATTTATTTATTATTATTACCTTAACATCACAGATAACAATTGTTGCTAAATCCTTCTTTATGATAGGGAAAGCGGCCAAGCCTTATATCTTACAAATTAAGATGCCTTACCTTATGTAATTATTATCAATATCTATGTATATATATATATATAGTATGATAATAATATTTTTATTTAATAACAAGCAATAATTAATATATATAGAATAAGTTTATAATATTAAACTAAATTAATACATTGTTATTATTAGAGACAAGTTGCGCCCCTTGTGAGTTTTAGTGCCTCATTAAATATAGAATGCACATGTTGGATATTATTAACGCAAATTGAAATTGTATGTATTAGAAAGTTAAATTTGTGAAATTAATTATGACAAAAGTACTAATGACATATTATCATTGAAGAGTTTAACGATAGCAAGATCAATGAAGAACCTGTCTCCACCGATGTGACTAAGTATTAACAATGATGAAATTGTATTCGTTACCATCACATCTGATAATCATTCGTTTTATTCGAATTATATGTAGTAATGTTATTAAGTTTTAATACATAACAATGTAATGAAATGAATTAATTACTAATGATTTTTAAATAGCCAATGATATCTATTGGTCATCGTCAAAGGAGAACGAAATTATCAATCCAATTATAATTGGGTCCATTATAAATGTCTGACAGTGGATTTTTATCGGTTTGATGATGATTTATGTATCGATAATAACAAACAATGTAAAAAAAATATATCACATTCCCTGGTTCAAAATGAATTTGAAATAATTCATCGCAGTACTGCTGCTAGTATGCTGCCACACTCTGGTAGATCTGATCTGGTGAGATAACCATTAGAAATTAGATGCATATGATTCTTAATGCTTTAATACATCCAATTTACTAAATATAGAGTAGAAAATAAATATTTACATAAACAATAAAATATAGATATATATTTCTGTTTGTCCCTTTGTTGGGAACAGGCTATGATTCTAAGACCATACAGCCTCAGATATTTTATTATTCGATGGTATGTTTTTTTTTTTTTTTGTTCATTGATTGTTTTAACTGCTGAATAAAATATTTTAAATACTAATAATAAGTTTTAACTTGTTTTGTATCCTTGTGTTAGTTTTAATAACAAATTAAGCATCACTTTTTTTTTAACTAGTATCTGTTGTAATAATACGCTTTGTATATTTATATTTACTACTTCATAACAATACAAGTGAAATTATCTTGCGACCTTTGCGGGGCTCCTCGAAATTGGTCAGTAACAAAATGAAGACTTATTGTGATTTTATTTTACAACAAATACTTTCTTTTATCGTTGACATTTTCAATGTAATTGGGCATTGCCAGACTAAAGGGGAAAAAAATCAAAACGTTCCGTTTTGTCGTAACATACCCCTTGGTTTTGGAAGCTCCAGCATCAAACAATGTTGCTTGTCTTCTTGAAATTTTTTAGAAGCCGCGTGTTATAATTGCGCCTGTCGCTGTACGAATGTTTTCGACTCTGGAGACACCCGTGATTGCCCTTGAATGTGTTAAGGATTCGCTCAATTTTCTATTTAAATGGTGGCAAGTTGTCCTTTATGACAACCATCGTGTTGGGCTGCGAGCTATCCTGGTTTTCTTTCCATTTGCATCTGGTTTGCAACTCGGAAACATATTCCTTCGACCAACGTCTCCACATACCTCCTTTTCCATTCGTCAAGTGTTTTCAACCTGAGCTGTCTTATTTTATTCCTCACGGCCGTTTCCTTGGCCTGTTGGTCCATCCCCGCGTGCGTTTTCACCCAACACTAACTGATATTCTTCCCTTTTATTCTCGCTTTCATTATGTTCTCTTTTACTCTCAACGCTAAGGGACGGAGAGTGTCCGGTTTTGCGACTGTTTCGAGTGCGTACCTTGAGTCGTTGTACGACACAGGATTCCGCCGACTAGCTGGCCGCGTACCCTATCGTTTTCACAAGTGTCAACAGCTGTACCTGGTATATTATACAGAAGTTGCCCAACTTGAGTTTCTTGTCGGCAACCTCTGCGGCGTTCCGCATGACGTAGAGCCTCGCACCCACCTTGTCGTCAATTCGGCTGCCATCGGTGTAAATAACCGAATCGGCAGCCGAGGTGGCAAGTTGGACCTCCTCCGCACTTTCCCCCAGGCAGAACTCCACACCAGCCTTAATGCATCATACACATCAACCTGTTCAGACGGTTATGGTATCTCGAGTAGCTGACTGGTACCTCCGGCTCCCGGTTACCCAGCACTTCCCGAGTGTGGTCGCGCATTTTTCTGCGCCAGCCAACTCCGCCAGGTACATTGTCCAGGTTCAACCCGCATGATACCTTCGAGGCTCTACACAGATGACAATAGAGAAATCTCTCCCTTAAATAGGCCACCATGGTTGTCGGATGCTAAAGAGATGCCTGGGGAGCTACGTGCTCTTTGCGCTGATGCTCACTCCGTATGAACAAGAGTGAAAAGTGATATTTTGAAGAAGGCAATATTGGATGCCTTTGTTCGTAGTCGAAATTCTCCGCATCACCAAGTCTGCCGCCGACACGCAAGATACGATTGTCGTCAATAAATATGTTTACATTAAAAACACTAGGTTCCTTCTTTAGCGACTTATTTTTAAAAATTAATTCGCGTTCTTACGAGAAGAATTTCCATTTGAGACATTCTAGCTAGACCTAACTCTGAATCCGTCAGCTCGCTGATAGTGAGTCTTCCCGAATGTCGATGTGCTTTATTCTACGTATTATGAATGAAACAGAGGACGTAGGCAAAGGCACATCTCATGAGCTCATGCTGAGATTTTCTGGAAAGGGAAAGATGCTGCAGATTTCGTTTGCAGAACGTTCACGGACCCGACTTAAACTTCGGGAAAATTTTCATGTTTAATTCCGGCGAATTTTGGATAGCGCTGTTAAAGTTTATGTCACGTAGGAACTGCGGTTCTTCCCACCGTAACGGTGAGAAAGGAAGGGTGGGTGACACCGCGTGAAATCAGGTTGTCTTCACTAGTAATGTCTCGCCGTGGTAAACCTTCCGTATTCGCGAATTACTGCTACGCGATTTTGTACGAGTCTCAAGCAAATTGGATGGTCATCCGCCACCATCCTTAAACTATAGTTGAGTCGCCCCAAAAACCATTTTTTTTTTTAAATGGCAATGGGAATTACGTGTCTGGATGTACAATCGGGCTCCTAAAGATTCTTCTTCTTAAAGTGCCTCTCCAACTAGTGAAGATTGGCGATCGGCGTAATACAGTCCTTTCTGTCTCTAATTCGCGGAACAATTCAGATGCTTCATATATGCCAGTCCATTCCCTAAAATTCCTCAACTATGACTTTCTTCTCCCTACCTTTCGTTTGCCATAAAATATTAACAACTTTCTTAGAGATAACCATAACTTTCGTCTTCTTAACATTCATTTCGAGACCAGCTTTGTGACTATATTCCTCTAGACTCTCCACTATACGTTGCAGATCATCCTAATGATGGTGTGTTTCAACGGCGCTACTTTTCCTTTTAAACATAAGTCTTACGGATACCGATGCTTTTCCCTAACTTCATGTTGAAGGCGTGTATGAATTAATTTGAAAATCGTGAAGTTAAACGTTATAATAAATGGTTTAGATTTGTCTTAGTTTACATATACATACTTTTTCTATTATTGTAGACAAGTATATTTAGTACAGATACACGTGCGATCTTAGATTGATTGTATTTTTTGTGTATCCGAAGCGTATTTTAAATTTATTATTACAATATATCATACAAAGTGTTTATTGTTTTTCATTATAATCAATTTTTAATATTGTATAATACAAATATTTTTTAATCTTTTAGCTGCACTACCGCTTTCATTATTATAACGTGTTTAGTGTGTTTTATAGCTTATACATTATTATAGAAAATTTAAATAAAAAAATAAAACACAAAATATTGTATTATTTGTATAAATTGTCTTCTACATTAAAATGACCTAGTTGCAGAATAAAAAAAATATTGGCCAAACGAAACTTATAACACATGTCTTAACACAATGTCTTCGTCTCCATTGCAAGAGACCGTCGAAGTAGATAATACTGTAGCGCCTATTTCTATCGCTAAACAGTGGAAAGCAAACGTTACTGTTCCGGTTTGAAGGACGCTGTAGCTAGTGGAATTACAGGGACTTCGAGACTTAATATCTTAGATCTCGAGTTAGAACACAAAGTGATGCTGTGTATATCATTCTAACAACCGCCACGTTATGGGCAGGTGTATCACTTATGATCAGGTGAACTACGCGCTTGTCTCGGCGCTGAATTGTATAAAAAAAAGTAACTAGAACATTGTCGTACCTACCATTAGATGAACATCTTACCCGTCTCATCTCTTCATCATATTAAAAAGGAAAATTTTATATGGTATAGTGAAACTAATCATGTTGCTCTAAATTTATTTCATGAATAAATGTAATTAACTTCATTTCAATAAAAAAAATCATTACTTCCAAAGACCATCACGTTTCAATCCTTTCAAAGGACTTCACTACTAGTCTGATACAATAGCAATGATGTCACAACATTAATTATTTGCCTCGTAAACAATTAACAATAGATTTTTAATCATCTCCATTATCATTCATCCCAAACAGACTGGGCCTGAAACATTTAACAAATTAAAATACTCATAATAATGATAAATTTATCTTCATAGAATCATTATCAATGATAATTTTTAAATATTAAACAACATTCATTATTTCCGTAGTTCCAGTGGCAGCAGTATCCTTTCAACATAAACATGTTTGTTTCAATATCACTGCATAGAAATAGCTTGAAATCTCTTAACAATAAGAAAGACTACAATCAAGCAGTAGAAGTATCAATTTTAAGCATATTAGTTTTTAATTATTAATAATTTATTATTATAAAAACCTATATTAGTAGCATAGACATTTACCTCTACGAATTCATTTTCCATGTACTTCTTTACCACCTTTCTATTGATGAAAGGATCTAAGCACATTAAAAACATTATATATATTTCTAACATCAGAACTGACGACACTAATATGGGATCCACCTGAAAACAATAAGGATAATTATTTCTACAAAGAAGCATACAAACTAAGCAGTTGTTCATCTGTTAGTAAAGTTATATGACATAATAAAAAAAATAATAATCCTTTACCAAAATTACAGTAGTATTCCGAGTTTCATATTGGCATTGACATCATAGAAACAATCTTCGAGCTTGCGATGCTATTTCTTTGCCCATTCTTAGAAGAATAACATTATAGCAATTGCTGTAAAATGGAACAGATATCAAAATTTAAAATATTGGAAAGCAATTTGTATTTTTCTTCCTTTTAAATAAGAAACCTTATTAACCATATTGTAATTCAAATTAGATGAAAGTAAGAAGTAACTACTTATGTATTTAGTTACAAACTAGTAGTGCAAATAAAATATTAAACAAAATAATCTTACCATTTATTTGGTGGTACATAGTTAACAAAAGCTCCATATTCCTTTTTTTGCTTGTTGCTTAAAGATGTATTATGTACCACTTCTGGCCTGCGACATACACAACCACAACATTTGTCTTCATAAGCCTGGCTCTGAAAGAAAAAAAAAATTCTGTAGCAAACCATAAATTTTATCACAATCTGGAATTGAAAGCAATCGGAATTAAAGATATTTCAGATATCTCTATAAAAAATCAGGACACCATCGAATTAACTTTAAATGGTGACAACAATGGTATTTAACATTAACATAAAGCCTTTGCCTAGCGCCGCAGTTCGATGATACCAACCATTAAAGATTATCTTCATCTAAGCCATCTGATACGAAAACACAATTTGTTTATAAAACATTTTACCATTTCAGTACTACAACCACTGCGGCTTCATAATATAATACGGAATAATCAAATTAATCTATAATTATAAGAAATAAACTTACCGAAACAGTAACAAAACAAACAAAGACGGAAAGGAATATTGTGCCTACTATAACAAATACTTTATTAGATTTATGACTTGATAACAATGTTCAAAGATAGCAAAATAAAACAGAATGAAATATTGTTCAATATTCCTGTTAATATTTTTGTCGTATCCTGTTGTTATTGTGGACGTATGCAAATTTGCGGTTACAATAATGATTAACGCGGCATCCTAAAACGTCAAATTTGACAAATCATTATAAATGTCAAATCATATTTTTGTTTAACATTGTTAATTTATTAATGCAGAATATAATAAAAAATGTAAGCTTTTAAATAAAATTAGATTTGTACTAAAGAACAAAAAAAAATTAATTTGAGATTCAATCAATTTGAGAATGGTAGTGATGACCGGTGTTGCAGACTCTAATCTTGATATTTAGTGTTCGTGAAAGTTGAAATAAGTAACGTGTAATTTTTTTATATACATTTAAAATATAGTTCTGATTTAATATATTTATTTATTGCAGTTTAAGCCAATATTCTTAAAATTATGGAAAGAAAAATATTGCTTTATTCCATACAGCGACACAACTAGAAAACAGGTCATAAAATTTTAAAGATATTGAATATTATTTATACGATTAATCTTAATAAAAATGATTGAATGCTTATTCGTATTTTAGTAACAGATAAAAGAATAATTATTATTTATGTACAACCTTAGCAAATAATATTTTTCGTCCTCAATGATAATTCATAGATGCAGGGGCTAATGAAGTGTATTTATTTTTTTAAATTATAAGACATACTCCATGATGTCATTAAATGTATTTGTTGTATTGATCAGTTATCGCATAAATTAATTATTACGTTCATATTTTATTACTAACACTAAATACGGGCCAGTACACAATGGCTATACATTATATAATGAATTAGTTGTACGATGTTAAGTTTCTAAACTTATTTAATTTATTGCTAAAAATTGTCGACTGATTGATATATTCAAATGAAATGAATGAGTATACTTAGGCTTTCATCAACCCGCAAAGGGCCAGTGTGGTGTCCAATGGGTTAAGTTCCGCTAAATGAACCTCTTCAAACGACGGCCCTTAGTGGCCAGCGGTGCCGGAAGCTATGCCGACTGTGAATATCGCGGAAAGCCGCTGGATACGGGCAGTACCGATTGATGTCGAGATCTTTGGGGCCTATGACCAGCACTGCACGTGTATCAGCTGATGATGAATACGTTTTCCCTGTTTCATCGTTACAAATATTTAAAGATAATTCACTGTATATCTTCTATACACCATCATACATAACTTACATATACTTAAGTTACCTTGTTATTAGGAAAGTAAAGACATTTAATGTTTTGGATACAAGGTGGCACAAGGTGCAATGAGGCATCTAAATTGTATTGAAATTAAATATACGAATGAAAAACAATTAAGTATTCAAGCACTTTAATGCGAAAAATAAGAATTACACACTAGCATGAAAATAATATTATTATATACTAGCAATAAAAAAAACATTAAAGTAATGAGAATATATTTCATTGTAATAAGTTTAAATTTTACAGCACTTTCGCTGCTATCTTGATAATTATTTAATTATATTTTTAATAAATATAGAAATTTAATACTATATGATCATTCAATTGGCCGATTCATAAATTGCTTTTTTTTTATATTAACATACATGATTTTGTGAAACATTAGCGATAATCATACAATGGGAATTCTATATGTATATGTAGATTTATGTCAATTTTTCATTGTAATCTAGATTGATGATTCTAAACAAATAAATAACAGACTTCCAATGAATCTAACAATAAAAAACAATGTATTTATCAATTTTTACATTCTTCGATTATTACTATGACAAAAAATAGTAATAGATATTATCACGCGTATTTTTTATTCCAACTTTAACACTGATTAATGATGAGAAAATGAAATTTAGATGATTGATGAGAAATTATTTGTTTCACGATTTTTACGCTAAATAATTCGTAACATAATCTATATGAGTCGAATATTTTCACTACACAGTAATAATTTAAAAAATCTCGATAAACACTAAAAAACAGTAGGCCTGAAAAATATTGCGAAGCAGGAACTAACATTATATGACATCATGTAAATGCAACACTATAGATATATCTAATCCTAAAAACCTAAATGTATAGTTGTAAGATCAACGGAAATGACGTGATTATATTGTATGTTGAATTGTGATTTCGTAAAAACAAATAAATTATTATCAGATTTACATAGAATACTGCAAATTGATTTTTTTTTTAATTTGCAATTGGAAATAATTCTAAATTATAAGTAATATTAACAATAATGGATGGGATCGTATTACAGTTCATGGTGATGGATTTGACTACGTTTCATACAAAACATTTCTATATTACCTCGCCTATCAAAATAATGACAAATACCAAAATTTCACATTCAACAATGACAAAAGTCATAATATTTTGTTTTTGAAACATACTTTTAGCTAATCTATCTAAAACACACCTCATATCACAATTTTATAAGCAACGCCCAATGACATCATCATTTCAGCCTATTTTAACGCCAATATGGTTAATATACATAACAAATACATACAATTCCAAATGGAAGACTATAGCAAATTTTTTATTTTTCTAATTAAAATTTAAAATGTATCCTTTCACATATTTTTTACGTATAAAATTAATTATAACCGACTAACGATTTAAAAATTAACAGCACCCTTATTCCTATACGATTAAAGGTTACTCTGATGTAGATTCTTTAATAAATGTCTTCATGTCTAAATATGTCAAAAAACGTGTTATTTCTCTGAGAAATAAATCAAAATAAAAGTGTTTTTTTTTACTCTTATTGCGTGCAATGGAATATAAACGACCAAAATTTCATATGGCGTTAAATAAAGACTTGAATGGAGAAGTGTATTCGTACAAAATATTCAGCTACCTCCTAACATGTAGAGAGCCGAAATACTGCTTCGATGGCGACAGACATTAAAGGGGTGGTAGTACGCCAGGTGGGATAGAAATAACTTGGCATTAACCAATCGAACCTAGTACCTCCGTAAGTATAGCGCTTAGCCACTACGCCACGGAGATAGAAAATTAAGGAACTAAAAAGATCATTAAAATATATATAATTAAGTAGCATAACCTAAGAGGAATAAATCAGATATTATTTATTTGGTGTCAAGCTTTCATACGTTAGCACCGTATATTGATGAAGGTGGATTGGACTATACAGGGTGTTAGGAGACCGCTTCCGAAAATGAAGACAAACGATAGTACTAATGACACTTGATGATGGGACGAAAAAAAATCGATCCTGGTTAAAAAAAAAAACCGAACGCCCGAACGCGGCGGGAACTTGTGATGTTTCCAATCAGCCGGAGGACGTCCACTGCTGGACAAAGGCCCCCCCCAAAGATGATGTGACTTGTGATGTGTTTCGTTTTAATTTTAATCTTACTGCATGAGTTCCGGTCGGTCGTTATTACAAGCATCAGCTGTTTTTGATTTTGTGTTTCATTGCTGGTTTTTTTTTTTTTAGTAAAATAATCTATTTTTTATGAAACTAAGATGGAGTGTAAATAATGATAATAAAACGTTTTAAAAATATGATTTTTTTTTTCATTCAGGATTGATTTTTTTTCCGTCCCATCCTCAAAGGTGTCATTAGTACCATCGTTAGTCTTAGTTTTCGGAAGCGGTCTCCTAACTCCCAGTATGTGTTATTCGTTGAATCAAAGGCTTTCATATCATGAACATAATTAAAAACCAATATTTGTGCTAATTTATTAAGTCGAATTAATTAAATATATGTGGGTATCGACTCTATATCATATATGTTTTATTAACACGTTAAACGCCGTGGGGGTCACCGGTGACCCCCAGCAAAAAAATGTCTAAATCTTCTTTTGTGGTGTTAAAGACTTTTCCAACACTTTTAATGCCGGTTGTGTCACTTGTGATTTTAATTAAAAAAATGGTCTAAACCTCCTACTATGAAGTTATAGACTTTTAAAAACATATTCGAATACGATTTACTTAACAGAACAAAAACCTGCGAAGGCGTGTTGAGAAGTTTTAGTCAAAAACCCGCGGCGTTCAACGTGTTAAAATCAAAATTCACTATCATAATAGATAAACCATCAACTGCATATGCTCTCGTGTGCACTATTTATACAGTATATATATAAGTACATATAAATCGAAGAACTATTTTAATTTTCTTGTTAACTGTACTAGCTAATTATAATTAACTCATTATGGCCGATACACGACATAAATTGTCATTGATTATATTATTCACAATTTGATACTAATTCCTATTTAAGCGTCCTCTAATTCTTTTAGGAAGACGGAGAGAGAGGGAGAGAGATCATGATTGTATATTTTAAGTAGATCTTTTTGTATTCATTATTTATGTATATATACATATGTATAATTTACTAATAACATTCAGTTGCTATTGATGTATAGATCAGATATACCGTATTTAATATAAAAGTTACGAAATAGGCTCACACATAAGAAAGTAATAAAAAAATAAAAGAATTATGTTAATTATTACCATAGACTAAAGTTGTCAACGACAAACAAAAAAAAATTAAGTAATAATAAAATATGAAAAGTCGCTTCACATAATCTCTGTGATAATGGTCATATATCATAATTTAATAATGAGTTAACCGTAAAGCTTTACTTCAGTCTCGACGCAATTCTTCATCAAGTTGTCCAAGTCTTCTAATGAATTGGGCTGGCCTTTGTAATTGGTAAGATATTCCTCTATCTCAATGATGCAGCCTTCTTCCATTTCCTGCAGTACCTTCGTAATGTTCTCGTTGTTCTGCTTCTGGATGTGTTCAGCATGAAGCTTGTACAGGTAATGCTCTCTCTTAGGCTGAAAAAGGAGAGTTTTTATCTGTAATTATTCTACAACATGCTAATAGAAATAATATATATTAGCAATACCTCATTGGGGCTCTCAGTGAATGGGGATACTTGAGCATTCGGAGTGAAGACAAATGGTTTGAAGTAAGATAGACTGGGATCTGGAGTGCCAGTAAACCAATGCACGGAAAGACTCTTGACTGTCAAGGAAGACACCTGTAAAATAAAAGTTAATGTTGTTTAATAATATCTTATAAAACATTAAACACAATATGTTTATATTATTATTGGAATAGTTGTAGTGTTTTTACATAGGAACTCTTGATCATCAACGGCTGAACAAACAATGTTAGATCTGTATATCTATCAAGTGTAAGGAGACCGCTTCCAAAAACGAAGATAGACGACAGTACTGATGACACCTTTGGTGATGGAACAGAAAAAAGATCGATCATGATTAAAAAAAAATGATATTTTTAAACCGTTTCATTAGGATTACTTACGCTCCATCATGAACAGAATCATGAAACGATAGTTTCATAAAAAATATATTACATTATTAAAAAAAAAAAACGGCAATGAAACACAAAATCAAACACAGTTGATGCTGTTGATCAACGAACGGGATAGGGATTATTCATATGGGGAGATTTGGGTCAATTCCCTCTACACTGGCCCAATGCGGGTAGGTGAGAGCCAAAGCCTCGTTCGTTGATCAGCAGGTTGCACCACCAGCAGACGAGGTTGGTTTAGATCCCATAAGTTGTTGTGCGGGAACGATTACACAAGAGAAAGGTTATCTTCTAAAAACTTCCCCTTCAACAAAAATAGAGATGGTATTAATTTTGAATCGAAATAGTGGACCTCGTGTTATGTAGGAAGAAGTGATGGAGGTTGGTGATAGATAGTCTTTTATTTAATGAATTGACGGGACAAGCGAGACTTTCCCCCGAGAGAATGGGATACACTTGCCCTTAAAAACGTAGCGCCAGTTAAGATGATATACACAGCATCACATTGTGCTCTTCGCTTGGAGACCTATGATGATAAGTACTTAGACGGTCTCCGGCATCAGCTCTACCACCAATAAGTAATAGTGGTAGGAGTTGTATTGATATATAATATAACAAAAATATCACCTGGCTGCCCTGAGTGGGAAATGTGTCGTCGCAGCCACGACAGATGCAGCTCTCCTTGTCGCGGAGTATTGTGAACATATCTTTAACATCGAAACAAAATGAGGAGCTTGCTTCTTTCAGCAGCCTCGCTCCCTCTCTCTGACGATCCTTATCACCTCCAGATGAGAAACAAGTAGTGAAGTCGAATGGTGTCTGTAATAAAAATGTTATTGAATTTTCAAAATGCTCTCTGGGAAAGGTATATAAACAATCATTTGAATGCTTCCACTTCTGCGGATTGCGACCTCCCCAGCGATAAGCCCCCCACCATAATTGCTAAATGTGTCTAATGGATGTTACGAAAGTTTTTATTCTTGGCAATAATACCGTCATCGCCTTTTCACTACTGAATGTATGGTGTTGTAATGCAAAAATCTACGGATTGGAATGATCTGCCGTTGTTCCTAAGTCCAGATATGCCGTGGGAGTCTCTAAAAGAGCGAAGGACGGCTTCATCTAGACCGGTGCGCTTTACCACCTATACTACATCTTCGCTAACCACCAGGTATATATGTCTATTGTAGCTATTTGTTTACGCATCGACCCGTGCTCACCCGATAGTAAAATTGCATACACGGGATATTTGAAATTTCAAATGTATGAAATGATTCATTCAAAATTTCCAATGTGACAATTTATTAATCACAAAATTATTACATATTTCGACTAAGCATTTTATTCTAATACACCGTAAAACAGACAAAATATTGCCAAAGTTTAAGTTGGCTATTTATCGGGTTATTTGTCGATCGGTCACAAATAAACACTTTATAAACATAAAAATGGTAAATAATCTTTCTCACCTCACCGTCCCAAACGCCTAAAGCCTTTGCTTTCTCCAACAATCTATCGGAGTGACGATCGATTTTAGTGCGAATTGTCAAACCATTAGATATGTTTCTAAAACCGGATGAAATCTTCTCAGCGGCCCAAAGCTTCCCACTTGTCTCCAACACCCAAGCTTCCTTGGAATCAGCGATCAAAAAAGAATTGTGGTAAAAGTGGCTGTCGTCAAACTCGGAACATGGCCCTCCTTGTCCATACTTTTCTAAAAGACTTGTTATAACAGCCAGAGCTTCTTCGGCTGTACTTCCTCTTTCCAGCCCCAGCCTGCGAATTATCAAAAATATTATAGAGCATATAAATACCATAAATTTGATAAAACATTCTAACAAATTTTTTACTGAAACGACCATACAATTTAATTTAAAACGTTTTTGTAATATTATGTATTAAACTAAAACTTAATCTAGATTAGAAGAAATAAAAAAAACAGTATTTTAGTCATTTACAGACATCGACAGCTTTCTTTTAACACAACATTAATAGATTAAAATTAAGAAGCCCCGAGCTAGAGTGATTTGATATTACTATATCAAATTACAAGTTCATCTATGTGTCACACTAGACCAGTGCTTCTCAACCTGTTCTTGTTACCGTACCCCTTGATAAAATGTTTCATTATATGTATGTCTCCCCTGATAACTTTACACCTACTCATGAAAATGTTCCTCGTTTCTCTTAAGCTCTGCCTGTCAAGGTTAACTTTGAAATAATATACATCCATTGTTGCTCCTTTTATTCTGTAGCACTTAAATAAGTTATGTTTCATTCTAAGCTACACATTATAGGCAATAATTTACGTTAATGTTTATATAAGTTATCATTTGTTATTTCTGAGTATCTTAATTATTATCAATTTAATTTTCATATATCTCCAATGGTACTCTGCAGACCTTCATGGGTATTAATAAGATATGTTGGTAATTCTGCTCTAGTTAACAAAATATTAATTTTTTTGCCTTCATCAGTATCTAATGAAAAACTGATCATTTATCTAATTCAATAGATTATAACATTTAAAATGTTTACTGGTGGTAGGTATGTATTGCTGGAGATCATCTATATAGGAACCACCACTGAACCTATTTCTGCTGCCAAACAGGAGTGTGCAAACACTAGTGTGTTCTGGTTTGCGGGACCCCATAGCTAATGTAATTATTGGGGTAATAAGACAAAACATCTTATGTCTCAAGGGAAGCTCTACATTGTTATGGACACGTATATCACTTATGTATGCATTTAATTTACGATATGTACTTTAAAAAAATCAAGTATTATGTCATCTCACCCTTTCTCACGTTTATATGATATTATAACAACGAGATCAAGTTTCTCAGTAAAAGTTATTGAGTTTCTTATTGAGAATCACATGGCACTTTGTCTTATTCATGTTAATTGGGCCATGCAGTATTTCTATGAATATTTTGCTTATGTGAGTGGCTGCAAAGTTTGCGAACTGTGTGACTATCTATGAGTCACCTGTTATGTTATTGTTAATGCGCGAGTTCATAGAACTCAAAAGTAACTATAAGTATTATGCTTATATATAGATAGTCGTAAAAGTAGTTCTTGCACTTGAGGTTTTCTAAATCAAATCTCTAATACACTCACCGTACCAAATCCATTCCTAACAGTCTCTTCTGCCTAGCATCGCCTTCCCCTTCATTGTTGTTTGTCCACACAGCTTCATTGCCAATGACAACATTTTTATCATTAGCACCCATCTCTGCACCCCACATCCACGCAGGTTTGCTTAGTATAACACTATTTATTGGATTTATACTCTCATCAATTGTAATATGAGTACACTGAAATAACATCACTTTTAACAATAATAAAAAAATTATTAACCTTTCCTTATTTTGTCTTTCAATTATTAATTACAATATTTGTAAAAAAAATCAGTGCTTAGTAAATACAAATTAATATATAAATGTGTATATTTATACAAATGTGTGTGTAAAGGTATGTATATATAAATAGATGCTATAGTAATGATTATTATTGAAAGTCATTTGTGGTTGTAGTTGCATTCAAGGAATATTTTACAACAAATAAAGTTTAATTTTATATTACAGTCAGTAAAGGGGGAAATTCCAAGAGAGCAACCACAAATACTTTCTACAACAATCACATAAATAATACTAAATGAGAATGTTTAAAAGTTAATTAAAAATAAAATAATGAAGGATACATGAAATTCAAAAATAAATATCCTTTCACTAGTTTTCATGTGATTGCGAAACTAAGAAAATCCATTTTCACTATATATATATATATACACAGTTAGGTAAGTAAATATAATTTGAAATTTTTTAATGTGTACAGAATTATTGATAATGAATGTGCAAGGACCTTTTGTTTAGTCTATGTACCCAAAGTTAAAAAGAGATAGAAATTAATAAACTTGATACCCCCAAATATAACAACATGTATATAATCAGCAATAAGATATAATCATGACAAATATGCTACTTATAAAAAAATAACTGATTTTCGAGTTTATTATTATTTCTTAATTAAAAGAAAAACCATTATGTTTAATATTTTACTTTATTACAAATTGCCATGTTTCAAAATATCCTATTTTGTGTAATAAAGATTTTAAATTAAATAGGTCATACGAAGAAATAATTCATTAATAACATTTAAAATTGTAAAAATGTAATCAATTCTAATTACATTTTTCATTGGATAAGAGTTTGTGTATGGAATGGAAAAAAATTCTTTTGTGTATGGAAATTTATTACATAACATTTTTTTAAAAAATTACTATTCACTACGTAAAATAATTTACCTTCAATTTTGATTTTCGATCTCGCTCTTTTACAAAGACGACTTCTTGGACTTCATTCTGTGGACGATCCGAATTTTTTCCAAATATCACTTCATTATTTTTCGTGTACGGTGGTAGAACAACGAAAGTATCGCAAGATTTTGGTAAATACATTATTTTGGTAAATACTATAAATGAATGGAAGAATGTTTTATAATATTTGCGCTTTGACTTCGACCCCTACTTTGTTTATACGTTTTACATACAAAGCGACGTATAATAACAGTTACAACGCTGAAGTGTCTAATGAACTGAGGAATGTTTTTCTTTCGCATGACAGATAAGCCAAAAGATTTTAGTCATACAGGCACATAAATTTATTCTTCACTTTAAAAAACTAAACATTTTTATTAAAAAAATTAGGGGCAACATTTTATAAAAAGGCGATTTTAATAACAAGAGGTATTAAGTTAAAGTTGGAGGTTTGAGCAAAATTATGTCTGTATATGAAAAAATGGGAGAAAAAATTATATTGAAATAAATAAAAAAAAAAAAAATTAATTCGGCAGTAAATGTGGCACTGGGTAGGTATTTTGTAAAAGGCGACTTAAAAAAAAACTGTAGTAGCATTGTAGCGCACTTTAAAAACGTATGTATGTATTCGTGTATATGTTATATATTACAAATTTCTTTATGTATTTTATTATCTTTGCAGCGCTTTAATATCTAATGCTCAACATAGCTCTTCCCACACAAGACTTCTTATATTTGCCATTTACGGAATTTTATTTCCTTTCTGTACAACTAATCCTATGTAAGTAGTCGGCATAAAAATGATACGAGAATATGATAAGGATATCGCTTCTATTACAAAATTCCATTTTCTCACATTAGATTTATCGTGAAGTAAATAAAAACTATTATTATTTTACTGGTGGTGTAAGGGGTTCCGCTCTACATCTTACGGAGCCCAAGTCAACCTCACCTGCACGCGGTGCACCCTGCTGATTATTCTGCAGGGTGCACCGCGTGTTCTGTTATCAGACGAGGCTCCGATCACCCACTAAACCGGGCTACACTGGGCCAGCGTGGTGGGGTTACGGCCCAATTTCCCCCAATTAACTCCAACAAAAGATTGCCCCAGTGCCCGGCGGGACCGGTGGCAGTGCCGTTTTTGACGAAAGTCGGTGAGGCACCGGTATCAGGGGTGCGAACACCCCCGGGTGGCGAAGATTTCCTGTCAAACGACCTTGACCTTGGCAACCTATAACGCACGCACAATGCGGACCGAAGAAAAGCTCCTGGAACTGGAAGAAAAATTGAGCAGGATTCGCTGGAGCGTAGTAGGATTGTCTGAAATCCCAAGAGAGAGTGAGGATACTATGACTCTAAGATCCGGTAAACTGCTTTATTTCCGGGAGAGCGAACAACTGCCCCAAGGCGATGTCAAGTTCATCGGGCAGAGGTCTCTTGTGAACGATGTTGTACAGATGGGGAGTGTATCGAATAGAGTAGCGTATCTTATATTCAGAATCACCAAACGGTATTCGCTGAAGGTCATACAGGTATACGCGCCAATTTCGACGCACCCCGATGAGGAATTGGAAGTAATGTTTGAGGACATCTCTCGGGCAATGCATTCTTCTAGTACTCATTACACCATTGTCATGGGAGAATTCAATGCAAGGCTAGGCAAACGTTGCGGTGAGTGAAACTGGAAGAGTCCGGATGGTTCCACAAAAAATGAGATCGATTACGTCCTGTCGACAAATACTCTTCTCTTATCGAAAGTTTAATGACGTCTTAGTGAACAACTCATTCAACACAGGAAGTGATCACTGAATGGTAAGAGGCACATTAAATCTCAAAGTGGAGTTCGAGAGATATCGACTGATGAAGTCCACGCTCCGCTCAGGTACCGCCGAGATCCAAAACTTTGAGGACTTTCAACTCGAATTACAAAATCGTTTTGCATGCCTAGAGAGTTGCACTGACGTGGACACTTTTAATGACAGATTCGTGGAAACTCGGTGGGGTCGAGCTTCTTTAAACCTAGCCGAACCAAAAGATGTAAAAAAATCTCTGAGGAGACTCGCAAGCTTATGGAGGAAAGACGTGAGATGGTTCTGCAGTCTTCGGAAGACGCTTCTTTCTATCGGCGGCTCATCAAGCAAATCTCTAAGTCACTGACTCGCGACCTGCGCCGATTTAATACAAATTGTATTAAAGAGGCAATCGAGCATAACCAAGGCTCCAAAGTTTTCGCTAGAGTTTCTGTTGTTGGGCAGAGCATGGTGACTAAGCTGAAGACTGGGGATAGCAGAATCATTAACTCTCGCCCTGAACTTCTGGCTGAGATAGTAGACTTCTACGGACAACTTTACACAACATCACAAGCACCTGCCAATAATCAAGCCACCGATCTAAGAGCCAAATTAACCCGACACTATACCGAAGATATGCCGGACGTCAGCCTGTACGAGATTAGTATGGCTCTAAAACATCTGAAGAACAATAAGGTGCCGGGTGATGATGGAGTTACTGCTGAGCTTCTGAAAGTTGGTTCTTCAGAAGCTATTTAACTCAGTCATACTCGAAGGCAAAACGCCAAAAGTGTGGCGTAGGGGTGTGGTGAAACTCTTCTTCAAAAAGGGTGATAGGTTCCAGTTGAAGAATTATCGATCCATCACACTTCTGAGCCACATATATAAGCTGTTTTCTATAGTCATAATGAATCGTCTCGAATGCAATCTTGACGACTTTCAGCCTCCCGAACAGGCCGGATTCAAAAAAGGGCTTTAGGATCATAGACCACATACATACACTGTGGTAAGTCACACAGAAAATAGAGGAGTACAACTTGTCTTTATGCTCAGCGTTTGTGGACTATGAAAAAGCCTTTGACTCAGTCGAGACTTGGACAGTGCTTCAGTCACTTCAGAGGTGCCAAATAGACTATCGATCCATCCAAGTGTTACAGTCTCTGTATGAAAACGCCTCTATGACAGACCTTCTCCATGGCCATTTCTCGAAACCCATCCACCTGCAGAGAGGTATCAGGCAAGGTGATGTGATATCGCCGAAATTGTTTACAGCTGCGATGGAAGACGTGTTCAAGCTTTTGGACTGGGAAGGACTTGGCATCAATATAAACGGCCAGTACATAACTCAACTTCGATTCGCCGATTATATTGTAGTCATGGCTGAGACCCTGGAAGATCTTGGCAAAATGCTCGACTGTCTCTGCAAAGCATCTCAACACTTAATACGCTTAAGTGCGCTACGCCTTAATATCAATATGGAGAAGACAAAAATTATGTCAAATGCCCATATTGTACCCACGCAAATTATGATTGCAGGGTCTACACTGAACGTTGTTGACGAATATATTTACCTGGGACAAATAGTACAGCTTGGTAAGTCCAACTTTCAGAATGAGGTCAATCGACGACTCCAACTTGGCTGAGCAGCGTTCGGGAGGCTACGCAGCATATTCCCGTTCCAACCACGGCAGTGTCTAACGACAAAGGTCTTTAATTCGTGCATGTTGCCAGTGATGACTTGCAGCACTGAGACGTGGCCGCTTACAGTGGGCCGCGTGAAATGGCTTCAAGTCGCACAGAAGGCAATGGAAAGGGCTATGAACGGGTTTCCCTGCGTGATCGAATCAGAAATGAGGAGATCCGCAGGAGAATTAAGGTCACTGACATAGTCCAAAAGATTGCTAGCCTCAAATGGCAATGGGCAGGACACATCGCTCGACTGACAGCTAATGGGGTACTAAGGTCCTCGAATGGCGACCGCGTACCGGTAGACGTACTGTTGGCAGGTCACCGACCAGGTGGTCCGACGATCTGGTGAAAGTTGCGGGAAGCAGATGGATGCGAGCTGCGCATAATCGATCGATGTGGAGATCTTTGCGGCAGGCCTATGTCCAGCTGTGGACATCTATCGGCTGATAATGATGATCATGATGACCATTTTACTATGCCTCACATTGCGCTGCGTTGTTAAGATGTTATACAATCAGATGAAAGTTATCTCATCTTCCTGTTAAATGAAATAAAAATATGTCCAGATTGTGCAGTAATTTGTAGTGTAAAATACGGTGATATATTGCGAAAAATATTTCATTGTGTTTAAAACTATTTTTTAAATAATTTCATTAATTCATTCTATGTTCTAATGGTTTTAAAAATAAAATTTAATATGTACTATTAATTATAATAATTTATTACTGAAAATTTCAGACAATATTTTCCATCTTTTAATACTTTAATGGTAACAAGTTTTCCATTATGTCTTTATGGATAACACATTTCGTTCCCGTGCACTGAAAATAAATATTATAATAAAATTAATATGAGCTTTTCTCAATAGTCTAAAAGTATACTTGTCATAATATCAGTAGGCACAAAACATAAACTACACTTTCGTAGGTGAGATACCAAGTTAAAAACAATATATTGAATTAAAAAAATTGTAAAATACAGGCACAATTATTAATACATTACATCGCGTAAACTATAACTTAGTACGTTTTTAAACCCTTCATAAAAAAAAAAATCTTTGATAATTTGTTCTATGTGTCAGAGGTCTGTGGATATGTAGACATTTTATAACATGAAACAAGCTTTTACTTCAATAATTTTATATTTAAGTTTCAAATGCGACCAGGCTTCCTTTTGTAGTAGAAGAAAAGTTAACTTTTAGGTTAACTTCTATACATCAAGATGCATATTTGAAGAAAATATTATTATTAAAAAGAATAACATTCATTTATTAATTATAAAAATATGGATTATATTCATACCTTTGCCCTACAGTGGGTTCCTTTACACTTATAGGAAGATATTAAAAAGAAATTAGTAACTATTCGTATAACCCTCATGTAACTATTCTATTTGAAACTGTATCTATTGAAATTATAAATTAATTCTATAAATTATCTAAATGAATAAACTAATTCTCTATTTATATACTCAGCTTAATACTCTATATACTGAGCCATGGCCGTTTGTACCATTTGCACAGCAATTTTGTCTTCCAATTTCTGTTTGTTTTATATTTTTGTGTGTTTTATGTTTCAATAAACCTATTATCTATCTATTTATTTTATGTTAAAGTACCTCTCGGTTACTGAGACCCACAGCTACGGGGGAACCTATTGGGGAAGCTACTAGTGCCCCTGCGCTATGGGTAGGAACATATTTTATCCATAGATTCATATCCTGTTTGTCTCATGGGCATATTGAATAAAAAAAACAGCCTACACAAAATAATAAGTACCTGTATGTTCTTAACTTCGTCCACTTTTAGCCTTACGTAACTTATACTTTTATATAGCTTAGAAAGAGCGTAAGACCAACGTTTCTACATGGAACCTGTTCCCAGTACAACAGAGTTCATTTTAAGTGTTCAGCTCAACATCCTGAAAGCGCTTTTTCGCCATTTATATTTAACGCTACTTGTAATTTTAATTGCGGATACACCTATATACGTGTGATAGTTGTTAACAATAGTCAAATTTGATACTTACAAAAGCGAGGCAGTTTTCTGAATTGCACTAAAAAAAAGTTTAAAGGCTTAAAAAATATTCTGTTTTTCTGTCATGCTTATAGAAAATTAAATAGAATAATACCAGTGATGAGCAGTTAATTCCTTCACACTGAAAAAATAAATAACATCAAACACATTGATTATTTAGTTTTCAGTAGGTTGTTTCATAATATATAACTTTACAAATTACCTTAATTTATGACATAATTCATACAGTTGTATATCTCATTATTAAAGAAGACATTAAATTATTACACATGACCAATAAAAGTAAATTGTAAAGCTATTATTATAAATTTATTCATACCATAGATTAATATAATATACTTCTTATTACTAATATAAGAATAGCCCCAGGTCATCCCCATCCGGCAGAGTATTGAGCAAATCAATGGCATACTCTGCGTTGGATGGTGAGGCTTATTATTTGTGTAATATATATTAGTTGCCGGCTTCAGAGAGAGAGACCTCAGGGTCTAAGGTTGCTTCTGTTTTTTTTTGGAAATATAAAGCGCACCCGAAACCCAAGTCTATAAGTTTTCCACCAAAAACGGTTCAAATATGAAATCCTCGCTAAGGCTCTCAAATTTGCAACGCTTGAGGTTCTCCGGGTGGTATGCAGCTGCACCAGCAATACTCGAAGTGCGGTAGAAGTGGACAATTATATCGACGCAAGAGACCCAGACTCATCCCATCCGGTATCTTGCCATTATCGCTCGCCCGACCAGAGGGCTCTAGTAGACCGGCGGTGATATGAACCCAAATAAGGAGGTCATTTACAACACGGCTCCGGGAGATAGGTCCAGTGCTTCATGAGGGACACCAAGATGTAGCGCAGTGGCTGTACTGCGCTCCATCAATATACCAACAAAATGCGATGGTAGTGGCTGCAACCAAAGGCTCCTTTTCTACCTCCTCATAACTAAGAGACGAGCAAGCTCTGCAGACCTAGACATATTGATAAGATTGTTTTCCAACAATCTGTAGAGAGGCTTGTCTCTTAGCTTTGGGACGAAGTATTTAAGGGTACATCACTACCAACCGCATCGATCCAGATATCGTGCACAGTATCGTTATGGGACTGTATGAGCGCTCTTGTATTTTACAATTTTCTACTTTTATTATATTATCGTGCTGGTAATAACTAGAAGTTACTCACCCCCGTTTCACAACCTTCCCCCTTGCACTAAGAAATATAGTAATGATATTATAATCGATAGGTTAGAAGGCGATTTAAGGACTTTTGTGATCACTGTGGTTCTGTAAATGGATATATATATACTAATGTACAGATATAATAGGTCTTTACCTATGAAATTGCCGTTCTGCAGCATGAGGTTACGCTTTCGTTAAATAACACTGATATTGGTCACTCTGAGTCCAGCCAATGGACAACATGCGTCTATATGTCCACATCATAAAAGCTTCAATACGTTATTTAAGATCTTACCTCAATAGATGATAGTAATTTTTTTTTTTATTATTGATCAATTTATAATCTTAAAACCTAATGCAAATCGAAGTCTTTTTTCATAAAGAAAGAGGCCTTCTTCTATCACTCTGATACCAATAAGTACAGTTTGACGATTGAAGGTTTTTGTTTGGCTAAGAACTATAATTTCAAATTAATTTTATTTTAAAAACATGGAATTCTTTTCCAAAAGCAATCATTTGTCTATTGATTAGTGTTACATTTTCATCGCATTTCAACCTTTTTCGTCATCATGGATATGTTAAAAATTCGAGTAATTATGGAATATGAGTACCGTCGTGGCAGCAACGCGGCAAAAGCGGCGCGCAACATCAACGACGTTTACAGAGCTAACACTACAAACCAACGCACCACCTGTTATGGGTTTGCTCGCTTCCGTTCTGGATATTTCGACCTGAAAAATGAACCTCGCGGTCGTCCGGAGACTTTGGTCGACATTGACGGTGGCGGTTGTGGAAGCTGATGATACACAATCTACGGCTGAATTAGCAGCAGCTTTCGACGTTAGCGTCAAAACAATATTGGTCCGTTTGCGTCAAATTAGCAAGGTAAAAAAACTTGACAAATGTGTGCCCCATGAGCTCAATGATCGCCAGCACAAAGTACGTGTAGAGACGTGCCTTTCACTGCTCAACAGACACACAAATGAAGGAATTTTGAACCGCATTGTTACCTGCGATGAAAAATGGAATCTGTTTGATAACCGCAAGTGCTCAGCAAGTTGATTGGATCCTGGTTCAGCACCTAAACAATGCCCTAAACGAAAACTTACCCCTAGAAAAGTGATGGTCACTGTTTGATGGTCTAGCGCCGGTGTGATTCATCACAGCTTCTTACCAAAAGGGGTGAGAATAACTGCAGATGTGTACTGTGAAGAACTGAACACAATGATGGAGAAGCTGGCACATCTCCAACCAGTATTGGTCAATCGCTCATCTCCGCTGCTGCTGTACGAAAACGCGCGACCTCATATTGCACAGCAGATGGTCTCCAAGTTGCAAGAACTGGGATTAGAAGCTCTCCGTCATCCGCCCTACTCACCAGACCTTCAGCTACTACTTTTTCCAGAATTTGAATAACTTATTGGCGAAAAAAAAATTCTATACCCGAGTGACAGTAAAAAATGACTTTTTTTATTGCATCCCGTTCAGCTGATATCTTTAAGAAGAGCATCAATAAACTGCCACTGCGTTGGCAAAGATGCATTGATTGCGTGGGTGTTTACTTCGATTAACACAATAAAAAAAAAAAAAATCGTTTATATTTTTTCATATAAAAAGGCAATTTCATAGGTAAAGACCTAATATATACATATATAGAATTTGTCATTTACTTACAACGACGATTTTGATGAGATGAGATGATTTTTAATGACGTCTATATATCGTCCTGTTATGAAGTTTTGATCAATATGACCTAAAACAACGGTGGACGTAATGTACCATAGTAATGATTGACCACCGCCTATATAAGTATAATATGACGCAGTTGTGATTCCCACTGAACTGAACATTGCTATGAAGGAAAACATCGGGAGAACACCAAGATGTTTCAAGAACAGTTTTCGAGCATGCGAGACATTCGTCAAACTGTACTTATTGGTACCAAGGTGATGGAAAAAGGCCTCTTTGTTTGTGAAAAAAGACCGATTTGCATCCGGTTTTAAGATTATGAATTGTTCAATAATAAAAAAAAATTATTATCTTAAAAAACGTATTGAAGCTTTTATGATGTGGACATATAGACGCATGTTGTCCATTAGCTGGACTCAGAGTGACCAATGTTAATGTTTTTTAACGAATTGGCCAAAAGCGTAACCTCATTAGGTTCATGAAGCATTCTTCATCATCATCATTATCAGCCAATAGACGTCCACTGCTGGGCATAGGCCATAACCCACCTCATGCTTACGGTTAAGAGAGGTAAAATCTCCCACCTCCGTCATGTACTCCGTCATCAGCGATATGATCTCATGTAGCTGATTTTAATGGGTAAAGTTTTTGGAAAACGAAAGGTGGGGAGAAGGAAGAAGTCATGGTTGAGGAATATCAGGGAATGGACTGGCATATCTGGGGCAACCAGAAACAGAGGGGACTGTACCACACTGATAGTCAACCTTCACTAGTTGGACAGGCACTTTAAGAAGAATATTGATATAAAAATATGTTGACAAACTTACATTTGAACTACACGAATGTCCAAAACACTATAAAAATGTTTAAAATATATTTATAGCTGTAACAGCACATTTTTTTAAACAATTTACGTATTAATAGTTTATATACGTACAACACTCCTGCATATGTCGCCATTGCACTGTAACAAAATATTAAGGAATTAGAATTAGAAGATGAGATTTGATGGATCATGAGGTTCGTGTCGTATTCACTTCGTACATCATTCACAAGCTACGTTTCAACCTTCATCATCAGCCGATAGACGTCCACAGCTGGACATAGGCCTCCATCAAAGATCTCCACATCGACCGTTCCACGTTGAGCTTTATTTCTTCTTCTTAAGGTACTTCTCCGACTAGCAGAAGTTGGCGGTTACGGATCCGAAACATCAGGAACTGAACCGATCTACTCCTTGAGGTTACCCAGCATTTCGCAGCAAAATCGTAAAATACATTATTCCATATTAACCAGGATAATCTTAGAGAAGTTTTAAGTCAGAAAACATGTACTAATCAGTTTCCTGTATAAATTTCGATATAAGTATGAATGTATGGCTCATGTCCAGCAGTGGAAGTCTACCTGCTGATGGTGATAATGATGATGATGTATATGCGGCCAATAATAACAGAAGAGCTATCATAACAGAGCACATTCAATTCTACAATTTACATAACACACACATGAACGCGTTTATTCAAATGTATTGAACGACGTCCTATCAATTCTGATTGTAGTCAATAATTCAGGCTTGACCCCATTCTTACGCAGATGCATTATTTACGACATACAATGAATAGTTTATAAAGCTGAAAATTATACTTTAGATCATTTATTCATTTCGATAACGTCGCAGTAGAAAATTGAAAACATGTTTGTGTTTCTTGGACAGTTTCGTAATCTCATTCATATGCAGCTTAAGTGTGTGTCAGTTTGTCGTCGACAGATTATTCTTTCGTAACAAGACCAGGTAATGGAGTGAAGTTGGCACGGAATTCAAGTACTCCATATACACTGATATCATGCATACAATTAAACATTAAACATTGATGATAATTAGATTTTAATGTAAAACAGCTGTTCATTCCACAACAATTAGCAATAAATATAAGATTGTTTATAAACAAAACTAGCAGTGTATCTTTAGGAATGTACCGCCAGTAGTTTCCTTGATTCCACTCTACTTTGAGCAATTCAGCAAGTAGAAGGTGGAAACCCAACGGGGCAGTAAGCAAAGGAGCGTCTTCGCCGCCTGTACTGGGTAATTCAATTTGAATTAACAGACATCATTGCACAGATATTCTTAATATCTAGAACAGCAGCCAATTCCGTTGACTGCCGGGCTTCTACTAGTATATCATAAATGAATATCGGATGAGGATTCATGAATTATATAAAAGCTGTCGTCATTCTGTTATCACAAGTGTAAACATATCCTAACGTATTTTTCCTGCAATGCTAATTCGCGTACTGTTTACGTTGCGAATGTTACGAAATAGTGCTGTTTATTCTAGATCGTATATGTAATTTCAATATATCGATAGACTGTCCACTTCACGCATCGTACTATCCAAACAATTCCACATCACATAACCTAAAAATCAACCCGTCTCCTAAAACCGTATCTCGTAATCCTCGATAGATCTTTCTCTTCCTATCTCTGGACTATCATCACTTTACTCTAGGTTTGTTGTGAAAGACTATTAACGTGGTAATAACTCTAAAGAAACTTCAGCGATATTCCCTGCATCCGTTCCCATAATAATGTGTAGGCTTCGGCAAAAGTATTTATGTTCAGCAGTGGACATCAATTGATTAAAAGGATGATGATTATGATTGTTTACATATAATACTTTTGTTAATACATACCATCATACATTAATTACTACGTACAATAGTATGAAGTAAGTATTGTATAGTAATACTTAAAAATTACTGCTTGATGCAAAAAGGGCGATTTCCGACCTTCATGGTCTACGATGAGAATATCACCAGTGTAATGATATTGATTGCTTTTTTATCCACGGAGACGAGAAGGACCTTCCAGTGATGGTTAGCGACACTTCAATCTAATGTAGTGCTAGTTAAGATGATACATATTACATCAAATTGTACTTATAGCCTTAGTATATAAAACGTTATATATCGTAGTAAATGTTAATGCGAATAAGATATAAAATATATAAAAAAATGTAAAAAATAATATACCATTGAATTACATCTTCTTTCATCCCCAAGACACTGAAACGGGGACCAAATTTAACTAACTGTTTTGTATGTAAATAAAGTTTTATTTTCTAAAATAATACACTACTGTGGGTGCCATTTGAGACATATTATTATAATGAAAAATATATATACGGAATAAAACATTTCTTACGCTTGATTTACAAAAAACACCAATGCACTGAAAACAAGAACAGTTGGATATTTAAGAGACATTGGTTATTATATATAAAGTCTATTTAAAGAGCTTTTCAAATCGACTACGTACCGGAAATAAAATAAGAGCTTTATTTCAATTATTATGTACAAAAGCAGATAAATTGATTAATCAAATTTAATACCTCAGCACGAGAAAATTCACCAAGAACCTGTTAAGTAAAGATACTATATGATTCATAAGTGCATAGAAGTAAGGAGCCAACAACAACTCGCGGGACCCAAGCCAACCTCATTTGCTTACGGTGCACCTTCCTAATCAACAAACGAGGCTCTGGTTCTCACCAACCCGCATTCGGCCAGCGTGGTGAGAAATAGCTCAAATCCTTCATATAATGAACATTTATAAATTACGGTATCTGGTCCACCGGAGGCTGTGATGACTGTGACCTGATAGCGGCTCAGGAAAGCCGATTAAAGTGGAGATCTTTTGGGGGATGTCTATGTCCAGCAGTGGATGTCTAACTGCCGATGATTGATTGGAGGATAAATAGGAAGATATTATATTATATTCAACGATATAAAACTATGATATGATATGTAAACTCGATGTATTTAAAACATAGTAAAATAATAACAATAACAATTATTATGATAGTGATGAATAAAAAGTAATGATTGTATTGAAATCCTCACCAAGGATATAGAGCAAAATTTTCCAGAACACAATGATTATGGATCACATAAAAATACAGTTTGCCGAAGGTCGTAATAGATCTGCGTTTCATGAACTGCTACATATTTATTGTGACCTACTAGTGTGGCCATCTGTTTTTGTATAAAATGCGACAAATGCGACTATGAAGCTCATATCGTAGCTGCACCAGTCAGAAAGAGCTTGCCTAGGTGGATTCTCCGTTGAATAATATGATTATATTGAAACTAATGATACACGGGTTCAAAATTGGGAAGAGATCAAATCTTCGCCTTTAGAAGCGAGCAATGAAGAGCATAACTAAAATATGACTCCACTGAGGGCAGTATGAAACTAGAAAAAAAGCAACTCATCCAAATACTAGAAACTTACGATGTTGATATGACAAAATGATCAGAGAAGCCAAACGGAGGTCGGAATGGTGGTGCGTTTCAAGAATTTCCTCATAGATATATCCTACATCAATGTTTTGCTGTTTTCATTGTTATCATCCCACATTGAGTGGCAACAGATGTACGTAATAATCCTTAGATACTTAGCTATTTTTTTTATTGGAAACTAACATAAAAGTTATCACTTACCCATGATTCAGATTCGTAACCAACACTCTGCAATTAATGTTAACGCTACATTACGAAGACGAAAATAAACACTTCAATGTTCAAGTTTATTAACAATGTAAGCTATAAATTTATAGTAAACAACATAAAAAATACTTTATTAATAACTTAACTTCATGTTATGTAATTGGCAATGTTTTTTTATATAAAAAAATAATGATTTTATTAATATCTTAGTCGCCGGATATCGTCTAGGATAGGCACTGCGTCTAATACTGTCATATGCCAAACAGTAGTTTGCAATCATTACCGTATTCAGTTTTGAAGGATGCTGTAGCTATTACTGGGGTAACAAAATGAAGTTTAGGTACGTTTCTTAAAGTAGTGAAAATTATGCATTGTTTTATTTAGATAAATAATCTGGTAATGATTAAATGAAAATGTAGTAAAGTGATTCAACACGGTAGTTCTAAAACATATATAAAGAAAGTTCAAAATTTCTGTTTTTGTATACGTGATCAGGTTAAAGTGGTTAACTAGGTAAAATCAACAACTTAGTTTACGACAATTAATATAGGAAAACATACATTCAATGAATATTTCGATAGAAGTTAATAATAAAAGCTTAAGCATTCAGTAAACAAATATTGCCTGGTGAACAGAAAGCTTCTTTGGTAGTCTGGATAGTCCTTCTCTTATTGAAAGCTTAAATTGTTTAAAACTTATAGGTCAATTTGTATTAGATATCGTAATGTTATTTACCTTGGAAATCGATTTTTTACCAGTACACTGAGGAATAACGAAATTATATTCATATGTAAATGTTTATTTACATAAGGTATGTTATAGTCGATATAGTGTTTATGTTTGAGTACATACCTCTCACCTTCAATAGATACTTAATTATCATTATCGGTAGCTATCAATTAATTTTTTTTTTTTTAATAAAATTAATCTGTATATCGCAAATAATGTGTTCTTGTTAAAAATATGTTAATAGTTATGAATGAATTTATTTCTGTTATATGTACTTTCAGTTAATAAAACCATTATTCCTGTATACTGTCTCTTCTTAAACCCAGTTTTTTACTATTGATCTTCTTTTATAATTCAAATGTAGTTAAACCTAACCGCTACAATATAAGATATATGAAGTTATTATATAAAGGACACATCTTTATGCTACAGTAAATTAAATTTTCTATAATAGTAATACTTTAAAAGTAATGATAATGTCTTACATTGGACACGCAGCTAAGCCCTGTACACTAAATAAATTGAATTGCTTTGTTTATACATACATATATATTTTAAAAGGTTATCATAGTTGTTAAAATTATTACTAACCTGTGCAACGCATAACCCTTTGTGAGCCTGACAATTAATAAAAGTATTAATTAATTACATATAAGTCTCCGTATATGGAGAGGGTGATAATATTTTAAGCCTTTCGACTGGATGAGTCTGTACTGTCTTCCGCAAACCACGGTCTTGTTAGAATCCAGTCGCTTCCAGCAACTACAAGACACCTCCAGCAGTGGACGTCAATCAGTTGAAATAATGATGATGATGACTGGAGATTCGTCGATTTGAACAAGTGTAAAGATTTCTATAGAGATAGACCAATTGTGATATTCTAAGCAGCTATCAGCAATACGCATTGGGCCATTAGTGATTATGGCCCATCTCTCTTAAATTGAGGGTATGCCTGCCCCAACAGTGGTAGTAAATGTGGCAGTTGAAGCAGCTATCTAGTTTTAAGAAAATGCTAGATGGAAAACGTAGTCAGGAAACTAATATGTGCATAGGACATTTGGCCTGCTGAATAACGATAACGGTAACTACCTGAAGACTAATGAATGTAGTGAAGTAGTCTTTTTATAGTAGTTCTTCTCTAAGAAGACAAGAATTTTATATTACTCAAATAAGAAAAAGAACGTAGTATTTATTAAATTAGTGTATTACCTTCTCCATTTTTAAAAATGCCGTCTGAAAGAGAATAGTTTATACTAATGAATGATTTTATGTGTAATATACATAATCATCATCATTAGACAGATATCAGCGGATCACTGTAAACTTCACTAGATCCTTGTTCCACATGGTTCCACTACAGGACCTTACAGTTTCATCGGTCTTAAGCCTTAAGAGATGTTTTCCGTCTATTGACACCCGTCTATCTGCTACCGATGACGACAAATAACCTAACCTATATTGTATGTATGTAATAGTATATTACCACTGTAATAAATGCGATGTTTATTAAGAACAGAATGAAACGTTTGGTTGAATACATTGTTAGCTATGTATTAAGCCATCCCTGTTATATTTCACGGATTAAAAAGTGATTACATCATTCGTTACACTTAATGTAATAAGTGTTCGCCGTTTATTATCCATAGATAACGGATCCATGAAAATGAAATTCAGTAACCTAATAGTTTGCCACAGTTCTATAGTCTCGCTATTAAGAATAGGACTAATGTATTCCTTGCCTGTCCTACAAGGTGGCTAAAAGGGCCCGCAAGTTCGTCAGTTTTGAGGGTGGGGGTCCTCAGAGCTTTCTAAGCGAGCTTGAGGAGGTTTTGGCTTTGCAATTCCGTGGGATGTTTTAGCCAGGATGCAATGGAGCACCGGTGTGTTCCAAAAGAAACCCCGGAGCCTCTCCTAATGCACTGAGGGACACCACCTAGGGGGTTTAATTGGGTAGAAGCCCCACATAATCTTGTCTTCTCCCCAAGTAAGGTATCTTTTAAAAAAAAATCCCCTGTGATAATAAAAAATTGGCGCTGTTGCCAGAAAACTTTTAGGTTGATCCCGCAGCACCAATTTCTGCCGCTAACGTAAGTGCTCAAACATTTCTGAGTTCTGATTTGAAGGGCACTGCAGTTAATGTAATTACTGGGATAATGAGACTGAAAGAATTTGTCTCAGGCGACGAGCGTAATACAATTCAGTGTATACACCCTTAGGGTCACGTTGAAACGAGCAGCGGTCATCACTTACTATCAGGTGAACGTCACGCTCGTTTAGTTGCTTAAAAAATATTACAGCAGCGCTCAAGATTTACATTTTGTAGTTGCAACGTTTTTCTCAATAGTTTATAGACTACATATATGTACTTTTTTAACTGTATATATTTTACTCTGTGTAACTGTATAATTCATATCTATATGTGTGTGTATATGTATATAAGGATGTGAAATAAAACAGCAATGTCGTGAGAACACGGACTTTATTACGACTGTGTTGATGCTATGAGAATTACAATTGCACAGTTAAGAAGATACAATAATAAGTGATACTACTAACACTATAATGCATGCAAGGTTATGTCTGAATTACTGAAACTATTTCGAATTAAATGTTATAGTTAATCTTATCGGATACATATACATATATATTTCATCGATTGAACATTTAAATTTAATCTATAAACGACTCTCTACATTACGGTTAGTATATTTTGCTAGACCTAAAGTGATTAGTACATAGTAAATACATAGATTTCGAATTTATTACGAAGATCAGTTTTATGTACAGTGAACTCACTGAAGAAGAAAGCCTTGCTATTTACACTTGCTCTATGCCTTTGTGTAAACCCTGGTACGTAATAACTAGTTGATCCCTCTTACAATTAACAGCTCTTTTGATACCAGTCCACGCCAATTCAATTGAGTTAGAGTAATAGTTTCATGGATTCATAGAAGTAAAAACTACGCACTAAGTAGAGACGCTACGATATGATATCACCCTTCGAGGACTAAACACGCTAAGGACATAGGAAAAACTTGTAGAAGTTTATATGATATAACATTATTTTTTTTTTTGTTTATTTTATACCTTTAATGATTAGTTGAAATAACCGCTCAAGTTCCTCTTTTTATGTCCTTTTCTTCCTCCGAATGGAATTCAGTCGACGTCCCCACATAAGATTGTATCATACTATAGTGCCCTGCAGATTTTGGGGCTCCGGAGACGGCGGCGGCAAAGTCGGAGTCATCGAAGTTGACGGCAGGGCAGCGGCCACGTCTTGGTACGGACCGAGAGGGTAGCTGGTGCTGGGTCCGGCAAAGAGCATACGATCTTCAGGGTACTGATCTGGAGGAGTTACTTCCAATCCGATGCTTCCGTTCAGAGCTAATTTAATTGCGGTCGCATTTTGCTGCTGTTGTTGTTGCTGGTGCTGCAGCAGAGAGTTGAAGTGTGATATCCCGATTTCCTCGAGGCTACTCTTCCTGCGACTTCCTACGCCGCCCAGTCCTTGACGGAGTGAGTTTGAACGACGAAGTAAGATGTCATCGGCAACGCGCAGGGAGTTCGATCGGCCGCGGATGTCAGTCAAAATAGTTGGACTATCAGGTAGTGATAGCGAATTAGCTTTCGTGGTAGAAATGGGAGGAGCACGCGCCTGCTGGTATCCTCCGCCAATCACGGAGCCGCGGCGACTGGCAGCACTTTGAGCTTGGATCAGGGCTTGGGAGCAGAAGCTGATGTTAGATTTGCGCCGGCTGTTGTGACGTTCGAAGGTCTTTTGAGCAGAGAACGGGGAAGGACGAACCAGATATCTGGAAATGTTTGAAATTAAATTAGCTAGAGAGATTAATTAACTTCATTACAGCTTATCAGTTGTACTCGAAACATTTGGAATAATTGATAGAAGCAAATTATTAATATTAAGTTCACTGTCTTACATAATATCTCCTTCCTGCAAGTTCAGGTCGCAGCTGGGATTTATGATGACGTAAGACAGGCTGTTCCGCTTCTCGCTGACGTCGTCGTAATCAATTCCAGTTAGATTAAGGGACTCCATTCTAGATCGGACTAGGTTTGCTATTTCAGCTCTTTCGATTTGTTGAATATGATTGTCCCTTGCCTCATCGGCCGAACTTGTAGAGTACTGTGAAAATTTAATCGTTTGAGTTATATGTACAAACGTTTTGATATCATCAAAATATTGTTATAACAAAGCCATCAACAATAACAAGTGAGGTGGAAATGAATGCTTTTTTTTTTCTATGCTGATTTGGTGCAATATATGAAGTTATTGTTGCTGTCCCGAAATGGTATCACATTTGTGTTTGCGTGCATGCTGCTCACAAAAAAAAGGATATCAAACGTAAAGTACAATGTGTATTGCTTAATTTAAAGTTTAAGGACTACGGTATTAGGATATTTTTTCTTTGTAATAAATCTTAAATATCTTTAAAAACTATACGAGACTAGAACAATAGTAATAACATAGTCCCTAAATACAAAAGTACCAACTAAATAGGCAGTACATTTTTTCTAGCTCGCGTCCTAAAAATTTATAACAAGAACTTGTAGCTATTACTTTTAGTGTCTACGACTAAAATCTATGTCTAAAATACTAGATTATTTTATATTTTAAACGTCTATGACTGTATCTATTATATGAAATTAGCTTAGATAAGTGTTCAGGCGATTTGCGTTATTTTCTAGCTTTCGCTTTAATTTTCTATTTATAATCATATGTTTCACTGTGTACTTTATATTACCTCACCTCGTTTAACCCTTAAACCTCTCTTTTACCTGTTTCATTACAAAAAACAATTATTTTATTTAATACTTTCGTATAAATTGAATATCTGCCACTTTAGCTGTATAAACAGTTATATAGTTTTACGGTAATAACAAGTTATATTTAGTAGTAAATAATACGGGGGGAGTTGAAGTTGGATGTTGGGGGATCAGTTGGGGATCGCTGAGTGTGGTAAGGTCAGTGGTTGTCGGTTTGCGATCAGGGCTCATCGCTCAGTTGCTTACCGCAGGGGTGCGCTCGCCATAGCAACCGCCGAGGCAACCGGTCGACTCCCCGCGCCCAGCCGCGCCCGCGCCGCTCTCTCCTGCCTCCTGCTACAACTCGTGAGTCACACACCGCGCAACCACCACACAACCACCAATCCGAGCCCTAATCCACACTTGGAAACACGTATCCACTACGCGAATACCTTTAACATACATTCTAATATAATAACATCTCATACATTCTCGTCTGCTTTCTAATATTTTCATTTATCAAGCATTTTATTACCAAGCATACTTGAAGCTTAAGCTCACAGTTTCAGTGACTGAATTCGTTTATATGAAATGAAATTATTATATATTTCTTTCCATTTCCAAAGTATTTATGCGATTTAGATATAGATGTATTTGTTGTTTAATGATTTTTGTTTAAACAAAATCGATACAGCGTCGAATTGATATGTAAGCTTCTATTATCTAACACGACATGCATCACACAAACTAAATAACAACATCACAGGCGGGATTGCGATCATCGACATATTTGCGATAAATATTCGATTATTTTTTTTATCATTACATATCGTATTCGTGTCGATTTATTACGCAGAGCGCTCTTTACCGATTGACGTATGTAAACCTTTTTAAAAAATATTTCAGTGTTCACGAAAAAGCAAGAGATTTATCATTGTTTAGCTACAGCAACATGTGACTTAAAGATTTTGAAACAAAAGCACGTGTACTTTATATACGAAACATTAAAACAAGTATTGTGTAAGAGGGAGAGAGAGTTAAATAGATGCCAGAGCTAAAGACAGACACACGTTACAGGTGTTAGGCACAAGAAGTTAATGTATACAGTTTACAATAATGAACACAGAGTGAGTCTGACAAACGCGGAGGAAATAAATATTAAAAAAAAAAAAGTTATATTAAATATGAACCCGAAATACAGTCCAATGAGTTGTAACTACTCGAAGTACGTTTGCGTGCTCGGAGTAAGTAATTTGGAAAAACATTTATCATATATAATTTCGATTCACAGACGTGGGCTAATGTAGGGTGCCGTTGACGGACTGTATTTGAGGAGTTTATTGCCTGGTATAGGAGTTGTCCAACTCACCAATGCGCGCGATGGTCGCATTCTCGCGATGCGTGACCATAACCACTTTGGGGCCCTTGACGACATACTCACGTGATGCGCGGGCTCGGCCAGGCTTGTATCCTGGGTGCGATAAATCCCAATCGGGATTTCGCATGTGGTCGAACACAATTTTTGGTACAGTCGCCCGTATGTACGGATCCACATGTCTTCTTTTGTTATTTTCATCTGTTACAAGTCCACGGGTTAGTTTCTCATGATAATTTGCAAAGATTTAGATTAATCTTAATAATAATTCGCTTCAATCATCGCTTATTATGAAACATGTAAACTCGCTACGCGGATAAATTAATGAAATGATAATGGAATGATTGATAATGTTGTATTCGCAAAGTCTGCAATGTTTACATCTTAAAATACTACACATTACATTGCTTGCTCGTATCGTTCCTTACCGAGGTGAGAAATCCGGATCCAGGGGCTTGATCGACGCCCAGGAGCAGACGCACGAATGTAATGACATAATCTTTCACAAAAGCCTGGTACAGTAAGGTGTCAAGCATGGATGCTGAGAATACAGATCCGGCGGCGAATGGTAGGCGGAACATGTACGAGATGTGGGAACCACGCTCCTTCTCGCGCTGAAAACGTTAAACGTTGATAAAGCTTCATAAATCATCAATAAATATTATGTAAATATAGATATTCGTCTAATTTGCACTAGTTTTACCTTCTCCATTTTAGATAGATGCAAAGCATATTTGTCATGAGCGCGGAATTGCATAAATCGCATATTCGATGATTGGGACAGTTCCGTAATAGATTTAATGGATGGAAAGAATCTGAAAGAGACGTTTCATTTGCAATTACTTTACATAGTAAAGGAATTATTTCTAAAAGGTACGCAGGCGAAACTAAATAACTATCATCAAAAGTATCGCCAGCGTAAAAAAAAATTTAATCGCATCCGCAGTACACGCAACAGTAATTTTTTTTATTTAATGTTATGAAACAAGATTTACTTGAACATGGTTTGTACTGCGACGATCGTGTTGCAATCAGCGAGGCTGTCTTCTTCCGCTGAATTGGAGAGCTCTTTATTGACTACCACCACGTTCTCAGCGAGGGTTATACCGGCGCGAAGCAAATCGTCCAAACTGTAAATAGATACATCGTTGAATCTAATTGAATGACACAGACTCAATTCCCAAAATATTCTAAACATCTTACCAGTCAATGGTACCAAGCATCCAGTAGACAAGAGGAAAGTATGAAATAGCATCTAAAAATGCAATGTCTGGACGTCGCTCCAGCAACAGTATAATTGGGTTCAGGGATGTTTTGGACCTGAAATGGGCCCTCAGCGGTATTATGAAGTTGTAGATCCCGTTAGAGCCGTAATCGGCTGCCAGAATGATCGTTTTATTTTGCCATTGATATTCCTTAGCGTTCCTATATGCGCAATGCTCGCAGACTTGTGCCAATTGCAGACAGCATAGGGGCTTCTTCTCTTTCAGCAGGTAGCATAGGGTGGGACTTACGCCGATGAACGGCGACACGGGTGGAAAGCCCTTCACAATTCTGCGGAAAGCAACACTCACGATTAGTCAAGAATTTAGATTCTTTTCCTAATAAAGTTTTTTTTTTACAAAGGCGAAAGCAAAGCTTAGTTTGAAAATTATTTTATAAATTAAAAATACTTGTAATTGAACCTCACGAACCGGATACTTACAACGTACTCTGATTAACTTCAGGAACATAATATATTAATTATATACTAACACATATTAAGGGAACATTCAAACGAAGAGTAAGGACATGTGGACAGTCGGTGCTGATCTAACATTCAACATATAATTCGAGGTATTTTCATGCTTTTCTAATAGGTTTAGGTGCAAATAGTTAAGCCCTACTAGGATCAGAAAGATTTTAATGAAAACACAAACGTATCGAAATAAATTCGTATGAGTTTTAAACATTCTTCGTGACGGTTGTACTTGATGTAGTAATGGACCATTTTTCACATATTCCGGAGCGTTTGACATGAGGTGTGGTGTCCTCACCTCGAGAAATCGGTGCGCCAGGCGCTGCGTGCGTCGCATCCGGCCATCGAGGAGTAGCTGCTGCTGTGGTCTTCGCTGCGGCAGAGGAACGGCGCGCCCGGTTGGGACATACGCTCGAGAGTGTACGACACACAATGCACACAGTCGCATACGCACTCTCTGTACATTCTGTATTACATGTACAGTGCGTACTAGTTTTAATCGATAGCTTTAACGAATGTTTAATGTATCGCTTAAAGCTATTGTAACTAATCGATAAAGCGAATGAAAACCTGTACCGTAATTTTCTCTCATATTAACATACAAACGTATTCTAACCAAACAGAAAAGAAATGAATCGACTATTACACTAGAGTTCGGGAATATAGCTGTTGCAATTTTAAGGGTAGCTACGCATACAATATGAAAATACAGCAAGCTCGATTGTGTGGATATTTGTAAGAAGTAATACTAAAACCTTCTCAATAATAGATTCGTTGTTATTAATGGCTTAAGAACACTATAATAAAAGTATTGCAAAGTATTGCTTCTTATTGTACTAAGGTAAAAAAGCAAGAAACAAAAATCACATACGTATGGTGTTCAGTGCTTGCTGTTGTTCGGGATGATTATCTATGTATGCACAGGCTAAAACAACAGATAAAAAAACTAATGTATGTAGATTGTGTCTGTTTCAATCTATGAACAAACTTTGATATATTATAATTAATATCGGCATGCAATAAAACAATTAATAAGCACGACATTGGACACTCCACGTGCATCCGGAAGAAAAATCTTATAATACATATGTACCTTAGTAGTTATTGGTGCGTACACAAAAATATAATTAAACTAGAGTGGCTAGATATACAAACCGAAAATTAATATAGAAGTCCAACTGATACGCTAAGTAATAAAATTGGACGTTCTTATGAAATTAAAAAAAAAAAAATTAAATAAAGGTGATATGTTTGAAAGAAAGTCAAGGGCGAGCTCGTGAGGCGATCGCGTGAAGTTCTCGGGCGATATCTTACGCTATTTTCTCTGATGGAGACCTCCACGGGACGTCATCGTCCAACTCATCCTCACTTTCATCGACTTCTGCTTCCTCATCCTGATTATCGGACGCTATATTCAAGCTGGACGTCACCATGTCAGGCACTGGAAGTATTGAAGGTCTGCGACTTCCCGCGTCTATGTCTATTGATATAGTAAATTGCATTAGTAATAAAATAATTAATATGAATTGATCATCCATTTGTGTACCATGTGAGGATTTTGCCAATGATCACCACGTCTGGCATAGCTCGTAGAGCCGATGGATGTTGGGAAAAAGCAGCGTTGGCAGAACCTTCACTAGATAGACAGAGGGTTCAAATAGCGAAAGACTGTGGTTTGTGGTACATATTAAAAGGGACTTATGTCCAGCAGTGGACTTCCATTGGTTGAAATTATGATGATGATGACCATCGATTACTCCTTTGATACTTATCGCTTAAATTTTCAAAGGAAACCGTTGAAATAATCAAACCGTTGATTCATGATTTAACTAGTCTCTACCGGGAGCTTCGGTGTTGTCATCACAGATACAATAAATAAAGTAGAAACCGTTATTAAACCTTTCTTTTCTTGTTCTGTTTAATTTAAATTTGTAAATGTTTATTTACAGACCTCTGCGGTAGTTGACAGAATCGGGGCTCAAGAAGTTGCTGTCAGGGCGAGGCAGCAGCAAATGGCTATCGCTCGCACTGTCCGTAGCTGGAGATTCTTTCAAACAGTTGCGTGATTCAGAAGTAGATGGCACTCCTTCTCTATTTCTCCCTGTAAAATTATATTCAATATATAAAATACCAGTGTATATCCAAAAGGAAAACTTGTCTCATTAATATTTCCATTCACACCTTCTCGAACGAAATTAATAGAGGTTATTGTAATTTTCGGTATGGTTATTCTGTTACATATATAATGTGATATACAACATAAGCGATCGTTATTTCAAACAGTTGAAGCGTTATAAGATATTTAATTGAAATAAACAACAGTGATGTGGTGACTGTTAAAACACCGGGCGCAAAGTTACATAGTTACCTTGTATATTCAAAGATAGTATATTGTATATAAATATGAAAACATTGCGCCGAGTGAGCCAGCAATGTTCATGATCAAAATGTTGTTGTCACGAACTACTAACAAATTTTGAATAATCTCCAATAACAAACAGCATGCAAGTAATTTGCCACACGACATTATTAGCGAATTAATGTTGCCAAATGATTTTTAATATTTGTATGATTTATCTGATATTATGACGAAAATTGATATGAAGCACTTACAGCTCGCTCTGTCGACGGTGGAAGCACTGCAGTTAAAACTCGTGACTGTTCTTTAATTATTAATTTGTTTAACGTACAAACTTAATTATTAGATAAAGTTAATAAAAAAAACATTCAAGTAAATATACAATTTAAAGAAAAAATTTCACGTATTATGTATATAATAATTCAATATGTTTAATGCTTGTTGTTTATTATGAACTAAAAACAAATAAGCCGCTCTGCCCGAAGGTGGTGTACCGGATTGTAATCTGCTGAAGTAGACCCGTGAAACGAGACAGAGCAACTTTGAAAAGTAAATATGGTATAATAGACCAAATGGAGGTTCGATAATGAAACCAATCGAACCTACATGATCTCCAAGAAGCGTTAATTGAACTGTGGCACTCACAGTTAGCGACTGCGAAATGAGTGGATGATACGTTATTAGCTGGATTGATGCGAGATGGCGATGCTATAGGTGTCGAGCTCGCGGGGGCCTCAAGAATCACTTGTGGTAGTTCGTACGGAAGCACATTACTACCGTCTGGTCTTCTCTGCTGGCTAGTGCCTTCTTCAGGGTCCCCTGATTTCTTCTCGTTAGATAAAAGACTACATGCCGTTTGATCTTTTGGCATTACGGGCTTGGTTTCCTGTTTGTCGGAGACAACGAAAGCAGAGTTCTCTTCTTTAGTGATGCTCATATAGTAGCATGTGTCACTGCTTTTCATGATGTGTCGTGGGCCAGGATTCAGGAGAATGGTATCCTCATAGAATTCCGGTAGCTCAGCGGGGCGTACGCCAACCAAAGCAACTCCGTACCTTGTAAGAAATTACACATTCGGAGTTTAAATTTTTGAACTTATTGGATTTGGGGACTTAAGGTTAAAATACTTACTTCCTGTGGGAGTGAAAACTGGCATAAGTGAAGCTCTTGCCTTCGTACTCGCCAAAAAAGCGACTGTCTCCGAGAACGATGTGGTATATCTCATTGCCAGAGCATTTACCGTAAAGACGATGCCATTCTTCAGGAGATTGTTGACCCTCTCTGAAAAAAATCGTGATATGTTTTTAGTCATATTTAATAAGTACATTGTTAATTGATTAATGAGTATATCACATCCTAACGATTAATCTCAGCTAACTTCCGATTCGTTTGAATTTGCTGATATGGTTACAAACTTTTCTGCACCAATAGCATATCTCCCGGAACTATCTTCACTCATGTTATTGAACAGCTATCAGATGATTTCGGTTAAGCCACCTTGTTACCTATGGTATAGAATAGCTGTCATAGGCGATTAGTTTTTCTTATTGATATGTTAAGGTGCTTTCGTTTTAAGTGGACATTATATCACTAAGACCACATTTTCTTCTTTCAGGAGTACAATTGCAAATACTATGAAGCATAATTTCTTTAGTTTGTCGGTTGGAAAGACCTTTAAAGATAAACGCTTATGCTGATGCAACTGATGATTATTTTTATGAATACTTGGCTACTTGATCCACCATTTTTGATATAAATTTAAAAAATAAATATTGTTTTTTTTTTTTATTAGGGCCATTGTACGTACTGTCCGCGGCTGGTGTGCAACAGCAGGGTCACCAAAGTGGAGGCACCTGGGCAGGTACAGTTGTTAGCGAGCAGCGCATACTTGAATTCATCTTCGCAGACTACGAACTCTGCAAACTTCACGTGCAATTTGTTCTCCGGTCGGAAAATTTGAACATACTGGGGCACGTCCGGCGCGAAGTCTTTCACGGCCCAAGATCTGAAGATATTAAGATAAAATGTTAAGATTTTGATTGATACATCTACAAGATTCTGATCATAAGAAAAATTCTCTAGAATATTATAATAACTTAAATATGTACTTATTCGTTATTAATGTCTTATAGAGAAATCACTGAATTAAGTTATCTCTTACCTCAGAATGGTATGTTCGTCAGCAGCTGTCTTATCAGCGTAGTTGCGAGCCGCCAATACAAAGCAAGCTTCAGCTTCGTTCATCCTTGCTCGAATCAGATCAGTGTCCTTCAAACAGGATCCTTGGATGTAAATCACGCGTTGTGCCCAAATAGGAACCTGGAATTGACCATACGAATATAATTTCAGGTACAAGTCATCGACGGAAACGCAAAGTAATTTTTTGGAACATAAGGAGGTATAATATTAAGAAGTTTATTTAAACTGCTAACCTGAAGAATCATACGCATAGTTGTATCCAGCTCCATGGGGGACAAGAGGACGACGTAATAGTCTTGAAGTAGGGGATGAGCGTAGAATTCGTTGAGGAAGTCCATGATGGTGTCAGCGTGGAGGGTCGTTGAACAAACAACTACATGCTTCTCAGATTGGGCGCGATGTGAAGAATATGATCCGCCTAGCTTCTGTCTCTCCATCCAGGTGAATGCAAGTTGCTCAAACTGTAAATACATTTAGAAAACTAAACATTAAGCATTAAACAGTTTCCCCGTGTGTGGAGTACAAATACAGCTACGCCAATCTTGGTGTATCTAAAAAAAGGCGATTACGAATACTTGTGTGGGCAAGACGACTAGGGCTACGCCGATCATGATGACCATGTAGAGTTGGGATGGCCAGATGTCCGGCACGAAGTCTCCGTATCCGACGGTTGAGAAGGTCACAACAACGAAGTAAGTAGCTTGGAAAAGATTTAAGTGACGGTGCCCGGCGCGCTGGAAGTGTTGGATGCCGCAGACGCTGAAATTCATGATTAGTGTTACGTCAATTATAAAAACTTACTTTTTTTAAAGTAAAGCTTAAGCTACACTATCACTTATATAAAAACTTTTTTGAAAATAACTTTTATGTATAATCTAATCGACTTTCGGACGAAATGTAGAGCTTCATCTCAGTGTTTCAAAAGAAACGACTTGTTGAATCTGACTTTCAAATGTGTTGTATTTATTATACGTTAAAGCCTAATAAATATTTAAATAGTAAATATATAATATATACGTATGTATAACAAAAATTATAATCACAGCACAACATCTCCGAGCGAATCATTACCTTCAATATGACAGCAATTACAATCACTGTAATAACTGTACACCCTGTGTAATTTATCACAGTGTTACTCTGCTATAAAAATTCTTATTCAAAAGCTTTTATTTATTATTTACAAAGAGAAAATATTAAAAGCCAATGTCGTTACGATAAAAGAGCTATAAACAAAGTGAAAATATTTACCGTTAAACGGCAAAGAAAATTGGGCAGAGTGACGTTTAAGAGATAATTGTATATTACTTTACTGGTACGACAATAGCGATTTTATACGATGGGCTTTGTTCAACCGTTTTACGTAAAGTAGAGTGAAGTAATTATTTGATTACGAGGAAAACGTATATTAACTATTAAGGTAAACGATTCCTTATACTGCGGCCATTGTGTGTATTCGTAAAAGGTAGAAATCAGTAATATAAGCAGTTGGTAACTTAAGATGCTATCTTACTGAAGTACTTAGTAACTTAAGAAGAGTAGCATTCAAGAATTATAATATCAAGTTGTATTATAAAAAAAAAATATATAGGTACCGAAGAGGCATCGTTTTTATACCAATTTAGTTTGAGCTTTTCGCGTAGGAGAAATAGCGAGGTGATCGACCTATTCCAGGAAATAGGTTTTCGAGGACACGTGACATCCGCTCGAACATGGACAGTGTCGTGGATAAATTATCTTGACTTCCTTGTGTGAGAAAGCCCGATGCGGGGGGAACATTAAGAGGGATGTTTATTACAATTTAGATCTTTATTCCATGTGAATGCTATGTGAGACATTTAATTAGCTGATCGATTAACGTTTTAAATTAATGATCGTGCGATTGGAAAAGCACAGTATTACTACATGGTAGAGTAGAATATTTCCTTGACGACACCAAGCTTGTTCTTGCCGTTATAATAAAATAATATGAGAAACTGTGAATGTAGATCGTTAACTGTTTTGTTATGTAAAAGAACACTTACCTAGTAAACACGAGACACAAAAGAGTAACGCATAAGATCATAAGCTGTTGGGAAAGAGCCGATTGCGACTTCTGCATAGCACGGTGTAGATCATTCTGAAAATTAAAGTTTTATATACTGTTTATATGTTTTTTTTATAAGAAAGTGATTAGGCGAAATGATCAAGATATGATGCCAGATGATTTGTATATAAAACACCACATTTTCTTGATAATAATATAGATATTTTCTCTTCTTATTCTCTTCAAATCAAAGTAAGGTAATGAATAGACGTTGGTCTGGCGACAGAAATTGGTGCTGCGGTCATATCTTCGGTCCTTTAAAATAAACACCTACTAACAGGAAATATTTTCTGATATAAGAATATCTAAATTGATGGAAGTCCACTGCTATTTCATGTAAGGTTAGACTTTTACCATCCACCTTGTAACTATAGTATAATTTAATTATTACTTACAAACATATTCTCGAGAGATCGCTTCGCCAACCAGCAGTTGAGGAAAACGGGAATGAAGAGATTGCGGAGTGGTGGGAACAGCAACTACAAGATGCCATTTGAGTTCATATCAGTGAAAACGTTATTAAAAAAAAAAAATTAAGCTATAACTTAAGTGTGTACTTAATCTATTAAATTGATTAATATCGATGTAGAGTTCGTTAAATTCAGAGTTACTCACGGTCAGCGCAAACGGTATCGTATTCACCATTTCCAATATGAAGTGGAACGAGAGTATTTGTTGCCAGATGTTACCCTTAAAAATAAAAAGGGGTTTTTATTACAACGGCCTATAATTCTTTAGTGCATCGCGTGCATTCTAATTGCAGATAAGTAGGTTGAGGTTTTCATACAAGTCGCTCCAATCAAATAATCAAAAGGATGACACCATAACCTACATCGTATAATAAGAAAATCAATAATCAATAACAAGTAAAAACACTTCATATTACTATCAATATTTTTTTTTTTAATTTTCAGTATAACAAACGTATATGATAATTAAGTAGTTTTGTTTTACTAATGATATATTTATCTCTACTACAGCTTAATAGGTAAAGTTGCTTTAGGTATTTTACCTTGTAACCCAAGTAGACGAGCAGGATCGCCTCGGCGAAGGATATCATTGCCAAAACAACCTGAACAATCCACAAGTAGAGTGGACGGTTGACCCATAGGATACCGTCCCAGTTTATAATTGGGTGCTCTTGGAATTCTTCCTCGGTCAAGTTGGCCGAATACTCGAACTCGGTTTTATTGCCAGGCTTACATCCAAAACTGTTAAGGCAGTCAATATTATTTTAGTGATCAAGTAAACATACATTTACATGAGAAATAATATAATTTTTTGTCATTAATGTACGATTTGTATAATTACCAAGAGGCAGAGATAGGATCCCCATCAGCACACACGCGAAATATGTACAAGAGGCAGGCGAAAAGCTTGAACACCAAGTTCGCAATTCTAATGCGAAGACCTGAAAAAAATTATATGTCTATTATTAGGAAAAGTTCTGAAGATACAAAACTAATATCGACGGCCGATGGGGCAGTAAGGTCCTCCAGTGGCGCCCGCGTACCGGAAGACGTAGTGTTGGAATGCCTCCAATAAGTTGGACCGACGATCTGATGAGAATTGCGGAAACCCTCTGGATGTGAGCAACGCTGGACCGAATGATGTGAGGAGATCTTTGTAGGAGGGACTATGTCCAGCAGTGGACATCTATCGGCTGATGACGATGATGATTAAAAACAACAGGACAGATTTAACGAAAGCGTTACTTGTAAAATACTTCAAAGTTTAAATAAATTCAGCATTAATATCATGTAAATATATTTATATTATTTATATGTATGTATATATATGTGGTTACTATTACCAACATAGTTTATGTTAGTAGTTATCACCTAACAGAACATCTCACCTAATCGAAGGTTAGCTGGTAGAGAGTGCAAACAGGCATTAAGCCCGTCTTATGTATGCCTCGCTATAAAGGTTTTAAATAAAAAAAAAAAGCTTATAATTTATATATATATATATGTATAAGGTTATAATATAATAAAGGCATTTATAATATATATAATAAGTTTCTTTTTGAAATTGCTTCTCTATATCATTCTCACGGACGAGAAACTTTACTTACATTAATTACTAGATTTAGCGCTTAACCTAATAAAGGAAGTTAATTAGGTTAGTTACAACAAAGGTTACTAGTTTACTGTAACGCAGTTGGCATTCGTTGGCCGTGCTTATTAGTCATGATTATTTCCATGCTGCTTTATAAGTAAACGGCCATTGCTGTTTAGTAATTATAAATCGCTTGCACGGCACATTTGCTAGATTAGAAATATGTTAATATTTCTCCGTTTCAATGTATTAATGGTTCACAGTTAAATAATTAAAAGTTAAACCAAGGTTATATTACACGTGTTGTATTATAGTATCGGCATATGATCTTGATTGACCCGATCAGGATATACTCCTTTGTTCTAAACTAGTTCAGGCTAACAAGCTATCTATGCAATATCAAGTTATTCTGGACTACTTTTGCTTGAATCTTGTATTTTTTTAATAAATTAATTAGTATATATATTAATTTCCATTAGTTTATATCACATTTGAACGATGTGGATACACAGTCACTACATAAAAAGTATATTTATGTAAATTGTAGCACTTTCTCGGTATCTAAAAGCTTAGTGCAAGTTCATAATAAAATTACAAATTGTATGTCATTGTCACATATCACTAATTAAAGTCACCGAGCGGTATGTATAATAAAAAAGGTTTTTTAACCTTTGCAGTGAAATATTGTGCAATTACTATAATGAATAACACCGTTTCATACTAATAACTGTGTCGCCCGCGGCTAACGTCACGAATGGGCACCGAGTGACTCGCTTTGTTAAGTTATTTTCATAGAAACGAAAGAAAATCAATGGAATATATGTTTTACTATTGATATGCATGCTTTTATCATTTAGTAGTAAAAACAATTATCAATATGTGGGGTGGGAGGGGTTGGTTAATTATATTAAGTACCTCTACACGAAACAATTCGCATATTAGGGGGGTAAGTAGTACCGCACAATAACTAACGGGACCGAGGTCAACGACACCAGCTCGTGATACACTCTGGTAGTCAATAAGCGAGGTTCTGGTTCCAACCAACACGCATTGGGTCAGCGTGGTGAGAAAGAGCACAGGTATCCCCATGTGAACCCCTACAAGCGACTAAAAGTCGCTGGATACGGGCAACGCGTAGCCAATCGATTTGGGATCTTCGGAGGAGGCTTACACCCACCAGAGGACGTCTATCAACTGATGATGGTTATGAATCAATATGATAAAGTTACTAGTTCTAGTAGGCTTTTGTTCCCGGTAACCGTCTAGGTAGGTACCACTTTAGCTCCACTAAACAGTAGTGCGCAAATATTACTGTGTTCCAGTTTGAAGCTGTAGCTAGTGATATTACTGCGGTAACAAGGCTTAACATCTGTCTCAAGACGAATACCACAAGGTGGTATACCACCATAACTTTCGCCACGTTGTTATGGGCGGGTATATTACTTACCATCAGGTGAACGCCTCGCTCATCTCCTCTCTTGCGCATTGAGCGAGACAAACTCTATTTTAAGTTAGAAACTTACTTCAGATGTCTTCATTAGTAGAGAATTGAACTCTTTAGACTCAAGTAAACTATATTACTTATACTATTTTAAATTTTTATCAGGTGAGTTCCATCCTTTTCGCCAAGTTGTCGTCGCAAGTCAACGCCATTAGCTTTGTGAGGTTTACCGCGAAATATTTAGATTTCCTTTCACGCTTCACTCCTTCTCTTACGAGGGAATTTTAAAAATGTAAATTTGATTTACCGAACGACGTCTTGAAGGATTCATAAATTTATCAAAAGCTCCAAGCTTGAGGTGACACAAGTGCCCTTTAGTATTAAGTATGCAAAGATGTAAGCTTTGAAGTAAGATATTGGAAATTCTTTATGTGATGTTATTGTTTGAAGACTTGTAGTATTTCTCTCTAAGCTTCTACTCCTCTTGGAGTTTTAGAAGTATTTAGAGCTTTCACTAAATATAAAAAGTAGCGTCTAGGTACAATGATAATCATCTAGCTCTTCGCCACAGCTTAAGACTATATACAATTGTAATTTAAGCTAGAACGTATATTTCGAATTGACACTGTAGTGTTTGTAAGAATTGCGGTGGTAGATCAAGACTGTCTCCAGCAAAAGAGATCTACCATCGCTACACGTGGTTTATCGTTTTACTCGCCTTCCACAGTAGATATAGATAACCTAGGAACAATTTTTTGACCTTAGAAATAGTTAATTATATGCGTTTGTGTACTTAGAACTATGCCACGTTAGCATGTCGCTGGTGGCGTGCTTCCCCACGGGGCCAGCGACTTATCCATTGAGCTATTCACTTTAAGTGTTTCATGTTTTCACTTTATATTACTTAACACGCTCGCAACTAGCACATAGTATACATACACTACATCATACTGTCGCCTGTTGTAGCTTACTGTTGGTAGTAACATTACTGTATACTGTTGACGGAAACCGATTAGATAGCTATCACCGCGGTGCCTGTTTTTACCGCTGAACTGTAATATGCAGACAATACTGAGTTCCGGTTTGAAAGGCGTTGTAGCTAGTGTGATTACTACGGTAAGAAGGCTCGCTGTATACCATTTTAACTAGCGTCACGTTGTTATGGACGGATGTATTACATACAATCAGATGAATGTCCGGTTCGTCCCGTCGCCTAATTAATTCACTTATTTATTCAAACTTTTCAAACACATGATAACGCTCGGGTCCCGAATTAAGCACAGCTTGTATGTCAGGACCCTAACTTATGAAGGTGCATATTTCCGGTATAATTAACAAACAATTTCCCTTAATATATATATTTGTAACGTGTGTGTTTTGGGTTTGAATGTGTATGTTTGCTGGGTGCCATTTTAATGAGTACTCTATTTCGTCATATAAAAGGCTGTAAAGTAAGGCTTTTTTAATAAAATTTTGTACTCTGATATCGAGCAATGATTAAGATAATTGAATAAAAAAAACTTTCTATACTTTTTTGACTATTTAAACGACCGAAGCACATTGAAAGATATCCTAAATTATATCCGTTAATAGAGCTAATGGTGCTGTATCTTAATTACTAATACTACAGCCATTAAGAGTTTGAGTGTCTGAAACTTAAGTTGCTTATCAGTATAAAAAACGTCATATATGATAAATTCATATATGTTAACATACCTTTACGAATTATCGTTGAATCTTTTATTAATACTAATACTTCCTTTTACAAATCTAATTAGAATGTGTGATACTACAGCTGCAAATTAGTTTTCCGCATTTCACAAGTACGTGAATGCCAATTAGTGTAAAACTTTATGGTGTAGGTCATTTAAGCATTTAATATGCACCGGGTAGCTTATACTTACTGGATCGTTGGTTCTTTATGAAGTACAGCTGTAGGCGTTCCTTGAAAGTATTTTCGTTCACGTAATACTCGACGCGCACCCTGTAATGAGAAAAAAAATATTAACTTCAAAGGGGACACTTATGAAATATAAATAACCACGACCCCTCTGTAATAGGTTTTTGAAGAACTGCATTATATCATCGTTTCCGGTCATTGCTATTTAGAACTATCTGTTACAGTTATTAATTTTTTTTATATATTTACCAAAAAAACTAAAGCAAACATCAAGAGTCATTTACTAGTGGTCTCATACTAAGCAAACCTATCCTGTAGGTGCCTAGATTTATAGTTATTTTTTGAAGATTATAGAAAATTTTAATATTTTTTCATTATTATCGATTGACCTGTTTCAAGTATATTGTATAAATATGTAACACAGTAATATTTTATTATATTACAAAGGTTTTTCAACGTCGAATCATCGAGGTTTCATACTCCCTGTTGAAGAGAACTTTCTCTATGTCGAGTAGAAAAGACTTGATATACCATATACGCAAATATTTAAAGTCGATCTGCAGTAAGTAGTTAAATTCGCAATTAATATGCACGGGCAGGAGTTTGCCTTAATAACAACGGATCTAATTATAAGTTCATGTATACGTTTATTTTTTTATGCATCGAATGAACCATACTAGAACTTTCTGCAACTAAAACCAACTTGTCTATAATTATATGAACCCCAAGTTTAGCATTATTATATTTTATTCATACTGGTAGCAGTAGTAAAAAAAAATCGCTATGATTAGCATAATCTGTATTATATTTATGAACAAACACATTATATGTTCTGGATCAGATTGAGGATCCTTCAAAAAACAATACTTAAGAATCATACAAACACTTTACAACACTTTATATACACATTTTGTTAGATGAACATAACAATGGATTTTTTACTTTATTGGTCCCTTTTTTGTTGAAGAGGAAATCTAAAGATACTCTGCTTATGGAGGGAGCGACAGGGTTACGTGGGATTCGCATCAACCAAATCCTCTTCCGTGCACATCCTTTGCTACAGGCCCGGTGATCTACGAAACACATCAGTGCCTATCTGCATACGCCTAAGCACTTTCCGGGAGATGCTGTAACACTCTACAGTCTCTTTGCTACAACCAGCATAAAACCACCTCGTACTTGTTGTTCACCCTGGATTTGTCTAGAGAACAATAAGGACTTCAATTTTCAACGTCAACAACACGAACATCTTTCTAGTAGCCTTCTACGACATACAGGGCTTACCTTAGTCCTATTCGCAATAACCTATGTTATTAGATTTAAAAGGTTGTCAATAAGAAACCGTTTTTTAAAGATGCGAATCTCATTTTGGAAATTAGACAGAGTATTCCGGTGAAGTTTTCATTTCAATTTACACCTAGCCTGTTTCCTGATGATGTTACGCCTTTGAGAGACGTATTGGCTTTTACAGCACATACAGACCCATATACACGGCATGTTAATTTACACTAGTGGAAAGCCGGTTTCAATAGATTGAAATATATGTATATATATGTGCTTTCCCTATTAACCGGATTGGATATCGATCAATGAAAATATAGACGAATAAATCAACGGAGTACAGATACGACGACGTGTAAAGAGTACTCTTAGTTTTCCCACTATTGAGATTAAATGCGGAATATACCATGTTGGTTTCCTCGCTGAAAGCTGAAGTATGATGGGGATCGAATCCCAGTCCCTTTGATATGTATAACGCTTAAGAAGAAGAATTTGCACACTACTATATATAGACGTAGACGATTTCCAGGGATAGAAACCTACCGTCCTTAGAACTCTTTGGTTGCTCTAACATCTCAATGAAAATGGTAGCCTAAGTTTCTGAATAACAAAAAAATATATTCACAATAAATATTAGGGGGACCGGAAAGTAATGTCGTTTTCTTACGCTAAATACAAACGCATACATTTTTAACGAGTCTTTATTTTTAATCAATGATGTATTCCCCATCATTGTCAATAACCTTTTGCCATCTAGTGAGTAAATTTTCAATCCCTGATCGATAAAAATTAATTGGTTTTTCGGCAAAATATCTAGAGATGGCATTTTGGATATCATCCAAATTTGCAAATGTTTTGCCACTTAAAAAGTGTTGCAGCGCTCGGAATAAGTGGAAATCCGATGGTGCAACATCGGGCGAATATGGTGGATGAGGCAGCACCTCCCACCCCAATTCATTAATTTTTTCTAGAGTTCGCCTTGCGCAGTGCGGTCTTGCATTGTCATGTTGGAGAATGACGCCTTTTCGGTTGACAATCGCTGGCCACTTTTCAATTAAAGATTGATTGACTCGCTGCAATTGTTCGCTGTAGAGGTCTGCAGTAACAGTTTCTCCAGGTTTCAGTAATTCAAAATGAACAATGCCGCGAATACTCCACCAAACACACAAAAGCGCTTTTTTGGGGTGTAAACCTGGCTTAGCAGTACTCCGAGGGATTTCATTTGGAGAGAGCCACTGCCTTTTGCGTTTTGGGTTATCATACAGGACCCATTTCTCATCTCCTGTGATCAAGCGATCAAAAAACGCTTCTGTGTTGTGTCGTTGAAGCAATAAGTTGCATGTGATTGATCGGTTAGCCTTATTCTGTTCGGACAGATTATGCGGGACCCAAACACCTGCTCTGCTTACTTTTCCAATCTGCTTCAAATGTTCTTGGATGGTCGACCAAGGTTTGTTGAGACTGTTTGACAATTCCTCGATCGTCTGACACGGATTTGCTTCCACTTCCGCCCTTAACACGTCGTTGTCTAACGCTGATGGTCTTCCTGATCGATACGAGTCGGAAAGATCAAAATTACCCGATTTGAACTTGGAAAACCACCTTTGGCATTTACGAATGTCCAGTGCATTTGGATAAACATCGCAAATGTTTTTGGTAGCAACTGTTGCGTTATTTCCCTTGCGAAACTCAAAGAGCATGCAATGCCGGATGTGTACCTCTTCTGGTATTTGGCTGGCCATTTTACCCAAAATTACAAAAAAAAATTGTAATTCAATTGTCTATAAGTAAAGAAATCACTATAACCTCACAATGTCTTTGGTACGCCTCTGAACAAAACAATGAGCTGACAAATGACAATCAAGTATTGGCATGCGCAGAAACGACATTACTTTCCGGTCCCCCTATTATTACATTTCATTTTAAATTTTAAAACTATAAAATAAAACATAACAACCGGTTTCCGGTTTATGAAGATTTCAGTTAAAAGTAAAAAGTCAAATGAATTCCTCTCGCTCCTGAACTTCTGAACGACTTCCATTTATTTACAGTTAACAGATCAATACAAAGTTGAACCTGTATTTAAAAAAAAATATTTATTATAAAAAAAAAATATTGTGTTTTATTGTTGCGTTGCCATTTAATACTTTTTCATATTTGAAGATGTACATGCAACACCAGTTGGGTACAGTATAGACATCTGCGGTCAAACTATACACAATTCAACATTGCATATTCATGAACTTTGGCCTATTCGTCCTTTTACGAAAGCTTTAAATACTGCTTCTGCCTTTGAAGTGAAGCAATAAAAGCTTTAACATGTTCTTATAAATCAAAGGGATGCAATGACATTGAAATAAAATACGAATGAACGTCGCTCCTTAGAAGTCGTTTAATACTTTCCCTTCAAACGTATCTTTCCTTAGAACTGCGACACTCTCTGTGACGCTCACTGCGTTTAGCTTTTATCTACTTCAGTTCAACGAATAACTAACTCATGCGTTTGTGTGTTAGTTGTTGAATAGCTACGCTATTAAATCCACCATATTAATTTCTCTATCGTGGATCCCAGATTTGTTCATCATTAAACTCTCCTCGTAGAATGTCTAATAGTTCGTCAGTAAGAAGCCTATTCAGTTTTCAAACATTACGATGTTCCAGTTTAAAGGGTGTTGTAGCTAGTGAAATTAGTAGAGGTAAGACTTAATTTCTCATATCTCAGAGTGACGCCCATAATGCTGTGGTACCACTAAAACTAACGCCATATTCTTATGAGATATATTACTTATCATCAGATGAACGCCCACCTCGCTTCTTCACTTTGAATAAAGAATATTTATTATGCATTATATATATAGGTACAAACAAGAGCTAGGTCCAGCACTGGACGTCCATCGTTTCAAAAGATAGTCATACGTAGAATCGGTAATTTTTTTTGTATACTCGAACAAAACCAACAAGTATTGTTGTGAGAAGAGCAACAGTCGCACATTCTTAAAACTTCGAAAGGGTGTAATTAAATGGACGATAGGAGAATTTCATAAAATAAGAAGAATAGAATAAGAGAAAGTGGAATAAAATAGTGTAATATAGAAAAAAAAGCTGTAATAGAATAAGGAAGAACAACTTATAATGGTATATAGAAAACAAGAATGCGTAGACATAAGGAAAATTACGGAAAATTGTGAAAAATATAATAATAGTATAGTAATGAGAACGGATTGTAGTCATTATTTATTGGAGATGCGTGAAAGGGGTGAGAGTGAGAGAGGGTGGAGTTTGATAGAGAACTGTACTATGAAATAAATAATTAGATTGATGGGAAAAAGTAGAAATAAAGAAGAGGGTGAGTAGTTAAAGGAAAGTAAGTTGGTTAAGAAATGGAAAATAAGGACCCGAGCCTCACATATCTGGAGAAAGGAGAAAAAAGGAATAAACAAAAAAAAACAGGAAGTATAAGAGATGTAGTATTCAGAGATTATTTATAAAACGTATTGATTCAATGGTCAGTCGGAGAGCCGCAGGTCATGTCGACTATTTTTAAACAGCGAATTGGTAAGGTTTTTGTTTCCCCGTTTCTCCCCTTTTCTTATATGACATACCGTTAATTTTATAAAGACATGCTGTAGAGGAGATTCTCAATTCGAAGAGTAACCTTTTTATACTAGCTTCTTTACGTTTTTTTTTTATTCCGCGCAGCTACGAAACGAGCAAGAGATTCACGTGATGCAACGTGGCGTTAGGATGACATACAGAACCACGTTGTGCTCGTCGTCTTTGTAATTTGTAATGTTTCGGTACGCCGATAATTTTTCAAGCAACGAAACTCTTCAAACCGAAACAAATAGGTGCTGCGGTGGTACTGATCTAGACGGTCTTCAGCAATAGAAATCTACCACCAGTAAATCCGTTTCTATTGTGTATAAGCAACGATTTATAGTGCTTTGATATCCATCGCATAATTGCTGTAATTTTATCAAAATGTGTAGTTTTACGTAAATTTTTCAGCATCAGCCAATAAACGTCCATTGCTGGATATAGGCCTCCCCAAAAATCTCCACATCGATCGGTTTGTGCTGCTCGTATCCAGCGGCTTCCTGCGCTAGAGGCCCTCGTTTTTAAGGGTTTGTATGAGGAGTTTGGGCCATTTCCTACCATGCTGGTCTAAAGCAGGTTACACCACGAGCAAGTGAAGTTTGCTTGAATCCCGCGAGTTGTTGTGCGTGTGTAAAATTGTTATAACGTCCGTTGTATGTGAAAACGAAATCTTACAGAATCCGAACATACGACGATACAAGTCTATAATATTCTTCTAAAATGTAAATTAGATCAAACCTCTCGAGGGCCTCCTACTGATTCGGAATCTATGCATCTAAACCGTACATTCAAAGGTCACTTTAAGGTTTAAACATAACTTTACATATTGAGATAAACAACCCTTTTCACCGATGCAAATAACATATCATATCTACAATGATGACTAATTTTTAAATAATTGTATATATTATATATTACTTCTCCCACCAACCTGCATTGGGCCAGCGTGGGGGGAAAAGGCTAAAAACCCGCCTTATGAACCCTTACAAACGACATCCATGCTGACTGTGACGGAAGTTGGTATGACGCCGGAACCGGAGCAGCGCGGATTCGACCTTTGGGGGAGGCCTTTGTCCAATAGTAAGACGTGTATCAGCTGATGATGATGATGATCTATTACTTTGATGACTTTTATTATTGTTTCTCATATTATAATACACAAATTATTACGAATGGCATTTCAAAAGACCTCTCTGGTAAACAAAATATATTATATGAAGATGCACAAACTATAAAGGAGAGTCAAGTCAAAGTTAAGATTCATGCAACTTCAGTTAAAGTTTCCACTTAGTTTAGATTGTGTTAGACGATCTCTGGAAATAGAAATAGACTTTGGTTAGATCTATTTAATATTTGTAGTATAGTTTGAGGAGCTGAATAAACTTTGCAAGACGAAAGCTTCAGTCTGTTGATTTACTTAGATTATATTTTGTATGTGTTGTTAATAAGTATAACATAAGAGAATGATTGCGCAGACGCATCGGTTAATGAAGTGAGAGAAGAATATAAACCATTAACAAAATATCAGCAAGATTATTCAATAAGAAATAATCTAAAGTTTCTAAATGAGCCTTATTTGAATGAGCGTTAGTACGAGCCGGTAAACGGGAAATTGTCGATGACAGATTTCATAATTAACTGTACTTAATTATAACATTGTAACTTAACAAGGATTTCGTAGCGACGCTTTGCTACAGAAAAGTAATTACAAAGCGAATGAAATCGCGTAGCTGTAATGGAAAAGTCATTTGAAACGAAATACTAAGTCTGGTTCCGGGGGTTTATTGAGGGCTCGAGTGCTTAACTTTTATGATGGTCGAAGCAAGTGTGACGTTACTTTCATTTTAATAGAGTATAACGACCTACGAAGAACGTGTCTGACAACTCCTACGCATTGGTCATCGATTAATTTAATACAATAACTGATAATCTATTAATAGTGGTGAGTAGACTTACCACTAAACTACTAGACCTACTGCTACACTATGAACTTAAAACATTGGTTTATAAATTACTAGAATGAGTCTATTGGACTATAACAACGCGGGATTGATCGATGTGGAGATCTTTGGAACAGGCCTATGTCCAGCAGTGGACGTCAATCGGCTGGCGATGATGATGATGATGTTATTTGGACTATAACAACATCAATAGATCATACAATTTCTACTAATACCTGCACTGCGAATATTTGGCTCGTTTTTTATCGAATTTTTCTTTTATTAGGTAGAAAAAACACTGTTCTGTCGGCCCTCCTCTGTTTTATTTCAGTATTGTTTGAAGGAGTAGAGCTTTCGTAGAACTTTTAATTGAAAACTTATCCATCGAACTGAAAACGTTGCTTGCGAAGCAAACATATTTACTTCATTCAATATCACTGTTGTTCGATGATAAATGGATAATATATCTATTTCGTTTACATTAAAGAGATTTATATAGATTATATAGAAAGATTCAAAATATTATATGTATAAAGAAGTGAGTAATTGTTGAAAGTACAAGTTCTTAAGCACGTCAACAAAATGATCATCGAACAAAATTCATTTAGTTGACATATAGAATATTTGCAACCCTGTACCTATTTCATATATTAAACCTTACCTTTAAAGGAATGTTTATTTTTGTAATACTCTGTCAATAAATAGAAAAATCATTGAAACACGCAAACAACATGTTTCGTTATATTCACTTGTATTATTTCTCTTTGAACTATTTTAGTTACAAATTTAATCTTTACAATTTTTTCCAACCCCTCGGACCATTCAGTGTTAATTGGAAGGAAGAAAAAAAGATGTTCGCTTTGATATTGAAAACCGGTTTCATCTCGTGGGGAAAAATATCTACATCGGTTTTTTTTTTCAATATTCAATTTCATTTAGCGTACAGGAAATAATTGAAGGTAGGCTGTAGCCTTTGTTTTACGACGTTACACCGTGTGAGTGTGGCCTTCACGCTGTTTGCGTGCTTAGGCGGGAACTTGCTGCCCACCCTCGAGAGAATTCTTTCATTACAACGATTGGGGTGAAAAATAATTTAATACACTGTTAAACGAAAAAAAAAACGGACTGAGCTGTTTCATATTTTAAAAGATTTTTTTCAGTATCAATGCACCCTTCAAAAAAAATTGGAGGAGGATAAAGTGTAGTTAACTAACAATGTTGCAAATGAAATCAGTTCAGACTCAAATGCATTAAATCGAAATGTATCATATAACATGATATTGATGACATTGTTCTTCCGCAATGAAGACAGGAAGTGTCACCGCAAGGATCATAAATTTCAATCTACGAGTATGTCATCATTTTTCAAATAAAGCCAATAGCAAAGTTTCTGTGCAATAATTTACTCCTTTACTATAATTAAAATAGACTAAATGCACCGAACAAATTACTAAAGCTGATTTTCTCTATGATTGATATGGTCCAAGACATTAACAGTTACATGCCTTTCAAACAGAAGTTTTGGTTTTGATATGGAGTCAGTGATAATTTCAACATGGTCCACACAACTTGGAGGCTTCACCTTTTCTTATACATTATCTTCTATTGAAAGCTTATCTAATCAATATTGTTTCCTGCTACTGCATCTACTTCGTCTTTCATTTTTAGTTATTATTTCTGCGCTACTGCCAAAACATCAAATTTTTGTTCCATACTTTCACTATCTTTATTGTATGCTCTCATCATATTTTCGTGAACTTTCTGATAGTTCTGTTTATTATTTCAACGATTGTTACCATGTTTAAAATAGATTTACCACCTGTATACTCTTCGGAACATAGCTCTTTAATTAATACTTTTCATTGATATTCAATAATTCAAAAATTGTTATTCTAGTTGCGTGAGAGGTATTATCGACAACATGAAAAATATTCGTCTTTATATTGTTCCTTCCCACACTTTACTTGCTTGATTCTATAACTTCTGGCCCTATGACCAGCAGTGGACTTCTAATGAATGATGATGATGAATTTTCTCTTCGCATTTTTGTCTTGATACATCTATCATTGCAAACCTAAATATATTTGAATTCGTCAAATAATCAAAACTAGAAACTCTTAAAAATCAGATGCGAGGGAATCGTTTTGATACTGTATATAAATCTATTAAACTTGATAGTTAAAAACTGATATATGTATATTGAAATTAAACAATCAAATTAATAAGTTTATAAGTCAGTAACTTAATTATTTTTTCATCTACTACTACTCTACTACCCTGCTAAAGATACAGTGCGATGATGAGAGCTAAAGTATGGAGTTAATATATACAATAAGTATACTACGGCTAATATACTAGAAGGCATTTGTATATATAATAAATAAAAATGTTAACTTTAATAATATTTACTCTGTTTCTGATATAATGTTGATTGTTTCAAATGCAAAGCTAAATTTTTATATTTCAACTGTCAAAACAAAAAGGGTTAATTCCAGTAAAGCATTAACATGTTCACCGGTTTTCTTTAAACCCCGCCTACTCGGTGAGTTTAATAAATTGCAAAGGTCAAAGTTAAAACATATATCAATCATACTATATCTCCACTTAGCAAATATGTTGGGTGGACCAGACCGTGGTGCACGTCCTGACTTCATGTACCTAATTTGGGAGAGGAAGTGCAGAGATCGAAATAGAATTAGGCAAAAGATTGGATACGGTGGCTATTCTCTCTGATGAGTGAGGACGAAAGTCGCTCAGCGTTCCTGAAATACGCAAAAGAAATTATAAATAAAGGAGGAAAAAGGATTGATTGTAAAATTAAATTGTCAAACAAATAAAGGAGATAAAAAATGTAAATGTAAAGAAAGAAATAAAAGGAATAATAATGTTAATAAAACGGAAAAAGGAGAAGCAGAGGAAAGGAGAAAAATGGATGATTGTTTCAGGTGCAGCGACTACAGTCTTCACTCAGCGAGAGGTATGAAAGGAAATGGAATGGAGTATGATAGATAGAAGATAATAAGTATGAAAGATAAGTATGTTAAGAAAGAGAAGATGGATGAATGAAGAGAATGAGGACCACAACACGCAAGAGGGACTATTAAAAAAAATATGTTGCAGCCTATAAATGCTGGAGAAGCCAACTGAAATATACTCGGGGCTCCGAGTTGCAGTCACACAAATACTACATACAGGTTATAGTTATTTTTGAAGATGTATTTGTTATCCTTGAATTAAAATTTATATCCTTGGTTCTCCATTAAATTAGATTTTAATTATCTCCATCGTACTATGGTTGTTTGACTTCTGCATAGGTTATTAAGATTGTTGTTTGTACAAAGTTTTGTATGATGAAAAACTAACAAGCGAATTTCGCGCGTCCATCTCTAGGAACGCAAATAAACCTTTGCAACGTTAGAAATAGAAGTTTCCTTTGTGTTTTTAGTGAGGGGAAACTGCTCTGTTTGCGCAAAATTAATTGACTCAGCTCCGAGTAACAATATTTCATTAATTTAACATAATACTTACTCATCATCATCAGACGATAGACATCCACTGCTGTACATAGTCCTCTAACAAAGATTCCCGCCTCGATCGGATAGAGAATTCATACAGGTATTAGAACGATTTCCCACCACTCCACCCTAAAGCAGGTTGGTCGGAACCAGAGCCTCGTTTCTTTATAAGCAGGGTGCACCACGAGCAAGTGAGGTTGGCTAGGGTCCCATAAGTTGTTATGCGGGAACCCTTACACTACTTTTTACCGTGTATTAGATTGAAACACTTGTAACATCAAGCACTTCGTAGTATTTAAGTTACAAGTATCAAGACATGGGCTCATCTCTATCATCATGTTATTGGCGTAATTTTTAACATTTTTTTTTTTAAAATATGTAAATTATGTACCTGGGTATTTTGTCGTAGCTGTCCCATCCAGTGAGGCAATTATAAGAGCTGTATCTGCTTACGGCTGCCATTTCGCACTTTTAAATTTATAATTGTTCAAATAGTTATTGTCTCTTTATAACACGTATCGGAGACGTTCGCGACGACCACCTCCCTCAGCTTGGTTCGAACGATGTCTCTGAAGAGCTGACGATTGCAAGCATACGATTTTTGTTCACATATTCCCCAGCGACTAATTGTTGTCCGTCTATGAGCCAATTGAACTATCTGCCTTTAAACTTCTAACGGTCAAATATTATAGACCGTTCGAAAGAATCTACCTTCACAAAAATCAAGTTAAACTATACACTGTTATAATAAAACCCAATTTTTCAGTTTGTAGCCTAAATAAAATTTTTCGAAAGAGCTTGAACTGTTGTATAGATTTTTTTAATTGTACGTAAAAAAACATCCGACAGAGTTCCGTATCGCTAACAAAAAAAAAAAAAAACTAGAACAATGCCCTAGATAGACACATTTATAATTTCCCTTTTGTAGTCGACATCTAAAATTCATACGTTACACATTTTTTAAACTGTATGTTATAACAAAGAAAAATGAGAAATACAAAATCATGTACTGAATACTACACCCTCCTCTCTATTTATTAATAATCGTCAGACTTTATCATGTATACATTAATAAATAATAGTGTATCATTAATGAAAATAGACGATTATTATCAGGGGTGTAGTCACTGTTTTAACACTTTTATGAAACATGTGAAAACGTATATACACATCAATAATCGAATTCCAAGTAGACAGACAACAAATAATCGCAAAGGAATTTTTTTTATTAAAAACGTGAATATAAAACGATGAAATGGTGAAATATTAGTTTGTAAGTTAATAGAGAATTAACTTAATGTGTATTTACAACTTATATGTGAGTGAAAGAGGTTTTAAGTCGTAATAATTAAAGTCGCGGGGTTGACGAAAATCGGTAGGTCGTGGGGAAGGCAGGCGCCGCGCGGCGCGTCTCCAACTGACTGCCGCCGTGAGCCTCGTCGTCCGCCAGTCGACTGAACATGTACCGTCCAACGTGTTGCTCGACTAAACGGCCAAATGTACAGTCGCGTAATAAGTGCTTAGCATTAGTAAAATTACACGAAAAAAAAAATTCATGAAAAATATCTTTTCGTATATAGATAATTATTCGTTGCGTCTGGATAATGTAAAGGCAACACTTAACGGATCAAGTCCAGTCTTCGTACGAAATTGGGGGGAAAAAAATTGTGTTTAGTTATCACGTTAATGAACGTTTACTTAGTTTAAGCGTTTAATGTCTGTATAGGTGAACGATGACGTCACGTTGCACGTTCGGAATTGAAATTCCTTCAATACTTGTTCTGTTGGAGAAGAGATGGTAAGTAAAAAGATGCATAGTATTTTCTTAAAAAATTCTAGAATGGATAAATTCTCTATAGTCTAATTCTAGATAGGATTATTATCATATATTCTATATTAAAGGAATATAATATAATGTATAGTCATATAATTTTTTGCTTATAGATATCGGCTTAAGTTTACGTTTAAATGATTTACATTTAAAAAGTAAATCATAACTATAGTACTATAATAATATATACCACAGTCCTAATTATTGTGATTGTAGGTCATAGTTTAGAAAAGAGTTCATGAGGCCTAAAATAAGGAAGAAAATTATTCTAAATTTTCTATAGATACAATCATTTGTAGTGACATCATTTTTTTTTTTATTAAATTTGGGATAAAATGAGCTAGATGTTCCCCTGATAAACCCTCGCAGAGGTCACCGGTAAAGAAAAACGAAATATATTTAATATATGTAGTGTTGAATAAGAGAAGGCAGGAAAAGAGGAAGCTAGAGAGGGTTGCTACGATCGTAGCAAGTGGAGAAAGGTGGCTTACGCCTACCCCATATATTTGGTTGAGGAAAAAGAAATCCATTATGTTTTCGGTAGATGGCTGTAGTGATAAATTTCTCGTAAAGTATCGATCAAACAGTTTCAGATTTATGCTCGTTGGAAAGGTGACATTTCGCAGTAAAAAAATTCTTTTGCTGTTTTTTGTTTGGTGCATTCAATTGTGAGTTACAGGGTGTTAAAAATGGAAGTGAACAAAGAGAAAATTCGGTACATTTTACAGTTTTTCTTTGACATAGGCGAAAATGCAAGCCAGGCGGCTAAAATTGTGAATGGTGTTTATGGACCCGATACTGTAACAGCCAATTATGTGCAATTTTGGTTTCGTAGATTCCGTTCAGGAATTTTTGATGTTAAAGATGCACCTCGCACAGGTAGGCCGGTCGCCGAAAATGTCGATAAAATCGGAGAAATGATCGAAATTGACCGGCATGCTAGCAGTCGTAACATCGCCGAGGAGCTAAAAATGGACCACAAAACAGTTTACACAAAGCTGGATTCAAAAAGAAGCTCGATGTTTGGGTGCTACACCAATTAACAGAAAAAAACATGATGGATCGAATTTCCATCTGCGAAGCCTTGGCCAAACGGAATAAGATAGACCCATTTCTTAAACGGATGGTGACTGGAGATAAGAAATGGATCACATACGATAACCCTGTGCGAAAACGATCATGGTCAAAGAGCGGTGAAGCACCTCAAACGGTGGCCAAACCAGGACTAACGGCTAGGAAGGTTCTGCTGTGCTTTTGGTGGGACTGGAAGGAGATTATTTATTATGAGTTGTTTCCATATGGCCAAGCACTAAATTCTGATCTCTACTGTCAACAACTGGACCGTTTGAAGATAGCAATTGACCAGAAACGGCCAGAATTGGCCAACAGGAGAGGTGTCGTGTTCCACCAGGACAACGCTAGGCCACACACGTCTACAGTGACTCGCCAGAAACTTCGGGAACTTGGTTAGGAAGTTTTAATGCATCCGCCATACAGTCCGGACTCGGCACCAAGCGATTAAAATCTTTTTCCTGCATTTCAAAATTTCTTTAGTGAAAAAAAATTGGCATCTAGGGAAGATTGTGAAAATCGGCTACTAGAGTTTTTTGCAAATAGAGACCAGGACTTCTACGAGAGAGGCATTATGAAGTTATCTTTAAAATGGCAACAAATCATAGAACAAAACGGTGCATATTTGACCCAAATCGGACGATCCGAAGCATTTTAAATAAAGTCCTGAAGTTCATATAAAAATAATGGATTTCTTTTTCCCCAATCTATTATGTATGTATGTTAAATAAGAATGGAGATTCATAGATATATAAAACTGTCCAAGTACTTCCCATAATATTACATTTATGATATTTCCATCAAGTATGAAAGGTGGGAAGAGGGAAAAAGTCTGAGGAATATCAGGGGATGGACTGGAATATCTGGAGCGTCAAATTTTTCCGCCGAACCAGGGACAGAATGGACTGTACCACGGTGATTGCCAACCTTCACCAGTTAGAGAAGCACATTAAGAAGAACGAATATCGACATTGCAGCAAAGCGAATGCGAAGTAATACGATTCCAACATCGTGAATGTTAAAATCGATTTTGCATTACAAATCGCATGTATTACTCGAACGGATTCCGTAGTTTCCGTAACTTCCTATTGATGCTAATACTGTGTCAAATAATTTGAAGTTTTAACTAAGTTTTCAATCCATATAGAGCGACTCACATCTACCAGGTTCTGGTCAGTCTGCTTTATACTCTGGCCTTGCGAAAACATAAAACGTACCCTATGTTATTAAGGAATACACCGATAAGTTAAAACTGTTGATTCCTAATGCTCTAGAATACTATATAGCACCAAATCCATTTGCTCCACTGATACAACTGTCAGTCAACTGTGCAAAATAAGCGAAAATTCTAACCAGAACCATTTTATAGAATAGCTTTCGTCCAGCGATAAATCTGGATCGATTCCACTTATAAGAAGAGAACTATATTCTCGAAGGAGTACGACGTAACTACACTTCAGTTGTATCGACTGTTCAAGGACGACTGAAAAATTTTATCTAGATTTTCTTATGTAACAAAGAAAAAAACTTATATGTTTATATCATAAGAAAGACTAATATTACGATATAAGAGTCAACTGGGATGTGTGGTTTAAGTCTTTAAATCATTTCTTGGGTTATTGGGGCGGATGTATACCTTCGTCTAACACAAGGACGAAAGCTCTGAAGAACAAGTGTTTATGTCAAAGCGGCTTTACATGCTGATCAATTACAGGCTGTGTATTGTTGGAGCTGTAATCCGTGTAAGTTCTCATCTTTGTGAAGGTGTAATCGGAATGGTATGCATATATCATGAGCGTCGGTATACAAAGCACAATGGATACAAAGAACATAGAACATAAATTCCTTGTGTGGAGGCCCCCATAGTAGACGAGCTGGTAAGCTCTCGGGAAATTGTTGCTTGCAAGTAGCACAGAAGCAATCTTTCGAGGAGTGGATCTCCGGACGTTTATGATGTAAGGCATGTTCGTATGAGTTAGGAAAATATACTTAGTCGAGATTTATTATTCTTAGTTCTAAATAAAATCAGAATCTAGGTATTATTGATATAGGACTGTAGCTTCAGGCTATTAAAAATAAGACTAAGGTTTTCGAGTTCGTGTAGCTTGAGGGTGGGTGCCTCAGAGCTCATTAAGCGAGCTTTAGGACGACGGCAAATCCATGGTAGTCTTGTATTTGCCATAGCACAGCGTGAGGGTTAAGGAGGGCTTTGTCCTTACGTGGGATGTTTTAGCCAGAGTGCAGAGGGACACCGGTGCATTCCGTAGAAGATCCTGAAGCCCGTCCTAATGCATTAAAGGAGACCACCGAGGGGTTTTAGTAGGTTATATCCCAACAAATTGTCTTTCCCACAGAGGTAATGTATTTTTTAAGAACATATAATAGCTAGCCGTAATACAAAATTAGACGGTAAATGACTTTCTATAGCCACCGTTACTATGGCAACCGCATAATTAATCCGAAATGAATATGTTTATAGAAGTTTATAAGATATAAAATGATGAATGATCTATGAAATTCAAAATATAAATAGCCTATAAACATTTATTGGTATACATTGGTCCCATTTCCATACGTTCACTAGTTTTTACGTGATTACCAATAAAAAAATCATATGCGTTATATAATATATTTAGATTAGTTAAATATTTAATTAGTGAACTAGATCAGTGCTTTGCAAACCGTTTCTAGCATTCCTGCATCCCTTAATTTTCATTTGTGTATCCCTTCCCCGATAACTCCATACCTTCCCCTAATGACATAGAACAAAGAAAGTAATTTTCATATAAATATAATATAACTAAAGTTTTCGAAATTTTAATTATCCGTACGGAGTTATACAACGTAAAAAGCCTTTATTTCCATCATCTATATCTTCTCTACGTGCTTTAAAAGCTTGATAAAAAGAAAGTTTTCATATAACACTTGTATTTCTTAACGTCGATTGTTTAACAAGAGCCGAGAATATTAAGTTTCTTACCAACTCTAAGCATCTCAGATGTCTCAAAGTAGTAAGTAGTGATGGAAATATATCGATATTGCCTATGATAGCTCGAACAAACTGACATATTACGATTTTGCTCCCAATCCATATTTTATTCCAATATAACCTTTCAAGGAATCGTGCCAGGACTCAACGTTGACTATACTAATATATGACAATACATTCTTAAACAATCTCCTTGCTAAAAGCGTTTACAAAAAATACTTGTAGTAAATACTTGTAATAATGTAATAGTGCTACTATACTTATAATAAATATACTAATACAAAATATACTTATATTACAGTAATTTTTCTACAAGCAAAATACAGATAGAGAACAGAAATACGTCACTCTTCGGATAAAAATACTGACGGTAGATGGAAAGCTTAAGGAATACGAAGATGTTAAATACTTCTTTATATTTAAGGTATAGTTGTTAAATAGGACATTGTTGTACGTATTTTTTTAGTGACTTACTAATTGACTCCAATATACCATGATGTTAAGTAACAAAAACACCAGAGATGGTGAAGCATACTCGCTCGGGATATTCCTGCTGGAGGATAATTTACTGTATTACAAAAGCCCAGCCGTTGTGTTACGGAAGCATACAAATGGAGAGAGGAGTATTGAAGCAAGGACATTGATAGACTATTATTATTATATAAATTAAATCTAGGACTAGAAGAGTTCGTGGTTATACTTTATGTTCAGTGAAAAAAATAGCTCTTAAAGAAACAGATGTGTGCTCTTGTGTGTTGATATTATTACATATAATTTTACCAGCTGTATGGATAAACACAATTTTTTTTTTAATCCTAAGCCACAAAGCTCTAATACATTCTACTATCTATTTCGTGGGCTCAAATAAAAACGAAAACTCATTAGAAAGCTTCATAAAACTTGATATAGTTAAAATTCCTTTTGAAACATTCTATACTTGCATCTAATAATGTTTGGTCTCTGATCTTTTATTAATTACTAAACAAAGTCCCCGAGGCTTTATGGAGTGTATAAAAATAGACTTTTTTTTTAAATTATCAACAGTTAATATCACTAATAAATAATGCCTGAGTTTCATATAAATATCAATAAGTTACCAAAGAAGCTGAGATTATATAGATGATCCTAAATCATTGCAAATGGCGTCGCGTTGGTCTCTTACTAAAATTCAATGTCTTGTACTGTCTCTAGCTTACTAACATTGTTGAAATAAAAAAGAAATGTTACTTAAAATGAAATTTAATAAAAAAAAAACTATTTATCTATACCTAATGTATAACTTAATAATTCATATGTAAACTTTTCAGTTTATATCAACTAAATAGGTATGTTTATAAGATTACTAGATTGATTTAGATGTATCTAATATTATAGTTTGTTCAATTGATTAATACATATCATCATCATCATCATCATCAGCCGATAGACGTCCACTGCTGGGCATAGGCCTCCCTCAAAGATCTACAGATAGATCGGTCCCGTTTTGCTCGCATCCAGTAGATTCCAGCGATTCTCATCATCGTCTACGTTATTACACATAACCTTCAATTTATTTACTATAGAGAATTGCGAATATTTATACTGAAATATTTTTTAAAGTTTCAAGAAAGTTTTCCTAAATGTACACCGTTTCCGTTATATAGTCAGTTGCAAGATTTGTCCATTAGTTAAAAGCGTACGGTGGAAGCGTTTTGACATAAAGATCTATAAGTTAGAATTATGTCAACGTTAATGGAGAGTCTTAGCGTAATCATTTATTCAATAACACTGAATCAGATGGCGACGGCCACATTTATACAAGAAAACAAAAGAAAAACAGTTTGATAATTTTATTCAGGTGCTTTCACGATGCAGCGGACAGCCATTTACCTAAGTACATAATAATAGTTTAAATGTCGGTCTAATTTTCGCGACCCTATTTCACTAGTAATTTTCACGTTAATATTACATCACATGAGAACCTAAATATCCTTCGTCTGCATAACATATCATGTGAAAATGTGTTGGCAAGCAGGTGTCCAGTCATTAAAAAGACTTATTAGTTGCAGCTGTAACCTACTTCAGTACCATAAAAAATTTAAAAAGGCTGCAGTAACCCCATTGTGACGTCCGTAATTGTTACGGCCGATGCGGTCTATGATTTGTATTAGAAATCCAATTATGCCAGTGTATTGTTAAATGGCAAAGTCGTATATAGGTTAAGATTGTTACAAATGAATATTAAATTATGACAGAACGACGTCGTATATGCTATATACAGGGTGTCTAGTGGCAGATTTATGTTTTCAAATTTAAATAAAAAATAATATGTTTGACATATAATTTTACTAAAAGTATTAAAAGATAGAGTACAAATGCGGATTTTATTTTTTTAAGATAATGTCATCCAAATGTCTTCCATCCTGTTGCACACACTGTTCGAAACGGAGCCTCGTATTCCGTGCCACACGCTGCAGTAAACTTTGTTCAATTGCGCTGATTTCTCGCCGAATATTTTCTTTTAAGTCCACAACAGTTCGCGGATTGTTGGCGTAAACTCTCTCTTTGAGGTAGCCCCACAAAGAAAAATCCATTGGAGTTAGGTCGGGTGACCTCGGTGGCCACGGGATGTCCCCAAAGCGACTAATCAGTTTTTGAGGGAGATTTTCTCGCAACAAATCCATCGAAGCTCTGACCGTGTGTGCGGTCGCACCATCCTGTTGAAACCACGTGTGTGATGAGAATGATGAATGAGCTCGCAGGTTCGGCAAAAAGAAATTCGAAATCATGAGCCGATAATTCTCACCATTGACATTCGTCGCTTGGCCCCGTGCATTTTCAAAAAAAAATAGTCCGATTATCCCATTCGTGGATAAAGCGCACCAAACAGTTACCCTTGGGCAATGTAATGGTTTTTGGTGCTTCAGTCGAGGATTGCGAGTTCTTAGAGCCCAGTAACGGCAATTTTGCTTGTTTACGTGTCCGTTTAAATGAAAATGAGCCTCGTCGCTCCAAAAAATGGAATTCACAGTGCGAAACGCTCCAACATGGTTTCACAAAAAAATTTGCGTGACGCAAAGTCATTTTTTTTCAATTCTTGAATTATTTGAATTTTAAAAGGATGAAACTTCATATCTTTTTTCAAAATTTCATGCACAATTGCTCTTGGAAGTCCCAGTGAAGCTGCCCTTTTCCGTATCGAAAGTCGTGCATTTTCACGTAAACTGCGTTCAACCAGTTCAATGTTTTCGGGGGTCCTTGACGATCGACTAGGTCCTGGCCGTGGTGTGATCATAGCCGAAGCAGTTGCGCGGAACCTCTCCACCCACGAACGAATTAAATTTACACTCGGCCCATCGCCTATCCGTCGAATATTGAAATGTGAACAAAACTGTCGGCGAGCGAGTACGTAAGAATCGTTACTCTTGAAAAATGCTTCAATAGCGAACGCGCGATGCTCACCCGACCACTGCGACATCGTGACTAAGAAATCCGCACGATCGGTGATTCTAATGACACCACACTACCACCTTCCCCCCGCACTGTTTATAACTTATTGAGATATTCGTTTTTTAAAATATAAATCTGCCGCCAGACACCCTTTATGTATAAAATAAACTGTATTGACCTGAATTTGAGCAAATTTGTAGTAACCAGAGATTAGTATTGCAATTTATTGTGGATAAAGTACATACCTTCCAATAAAAAAAAAACTTGAAACAGCTAACACCTTAAAGTGACTGAAGAAAAATACATCTGTAGTGAAAATCGAAAAGTTTGTCTCTTTACCCTAATCGCAGTTTTCTGTGTAAATTAAAATGATTAAACACAACCAACTCGCATTGAGACAGCGTAGTCGGGAACAGCCTAAATCCCTCCATCTGACCCCCACAGATGACGGCTCCTGGTGCCCGGTGGTATCAAAGATCATGCCGACTGTGACGAATGTTGGCAAGAGCCAATCAATGTGAAGATCTATAGAAGAATCCTATATCCATCATTGGACGCCGATCGGCTGACGATGATGAAACAAAAGTAACAAACTGTAACACCTGTTACTTTCCGTATATATCACAGTTATATCATACTACATTTATTCATCATCATCATACTAGAAGACTGCAGCTGTTTCTTCCCGCCCTAAAAATGTTAATTTCCGTTGGCGATTGATCTATTAATAATGAATATTATAACGCAATTTTAAATGAAGGGTAGTCTTAAATCTGTTTAACCATATTATAAGGTTGTAAATAATTTATTTACAACCCCGTGGTCTCTGTATACGATTGTTTGAACATCGACTTTTGCTCCTAACTTTGCTACACAAGCACAAGTTTTGAACTTTATGCAAAAATCAAACACAAACACGACTGATGTACAGCTAAACTTTTTCTGATCTCAAAGGCTTTAAAGGAAAATACAGTGGGTGAACTTAAGTCATTGTTACAGAATGAAAAAGATATTGGTTTATAATTTCGGATATTTACCCTAATGTTCAGTAAGCCCATAGAAACGAAGAGCTATGGTAACTGGGCCTGAAGTGATAGATGTTCCGATGTCACAATCATCACGGAGTACTTAGAGCTTTTAACTATTATTTGCAATACAAAATGAGCCACATATTTAAGTCTTCAAGTGGTATACTTAGTGTTAGATTTATTTAAGTAATAATGGGATCCAAAATCCATAAACCATCCATCTTCTATATTGAAATTACGATTTATTATTTAATTAAACCCTAGCCTCGTGAATCATCCTTGGTAGGAATTCTGATAGTTGTGATGCTGCAAAACATAGTCACAGCTGAAATCTGAAATTTCCATCATTCACATCAATTTTAGATCATCATCGTCATTGTTTAGATTAGTTGATTTTTCTAACATTGCTCGTATAGCAATGTTGGCGATTGTTTAACAATACAGAGCATCGAGCGTAGATTATACAATATTAATTATATGTATAAATACATATATAATTCATGTTTATGACACTATGACTTTAAACTGTCCAATATCTTGGATAACAGACGTCGGTGCCTGTTTAAATCCAGAAACTGGATAATAAAATTTTATTGCGAACATGATAAGATTAATGACGCCAATATTTCGCTGTAACGACTTGCGCACACACGTACATCATTTATTGAATCAGATGATGCCCACTCATACAACAGTAAATAACACAAAAAAAAATCATCGTACATAAATATATTAGCTCTTCTTCGTCCATTTTTTGACCCATCAACCTCGCAATTTCGTTAGAGGAAGGATTTTTGTTAAATCCATTCTTAGCTGACCTCCAAATGGCAGAAGCAATATCTCTATCTCTCATGAAAAGTCGATGAATCTCTAGATATCTCCTATATATATATATATATGAAACATGAATATAACAGCTCTTAATTAAAGCTTTTAAAGTATAGATAAATCTGATTAAGAGAACCAATGCTTTTGAGGGTCTGTGAAAGAATCTCTGATGATATAAAATACACGAAACGGGTTACTTTGTAGTTTAGAGTCGGTGTAAAATTTCGTGTACGGTGATTCCATAATAAATACATTTCTTTATTAATCAAGCTTCTATTATATGTATTTTATAACAGTCAAATAATATTAGGTCGGACAAGGGATGTAATTAGAGCGGTAACCGCAAGCATTTGAAAGAGTTCGTAATTTTTAATTTATATTCACAAAGTAAGCTCATTAGGGTCTCCTCTATTCACATATTTCCGTCCCGTGACTGTGAGTTGAATGAAATGCAGTACATTAAATACAGAGACTGCAATCGAATATTTATTTGTATAGCAAATAGATTTACTACTAACAAATTGACTGGAAGTAAAGTTATTGAAACTGTAGTATTTATAAAGAAATGATAACGTAAAACGTTTACTGGTCTCTGTACTGAATGATCGTATTTCATACTGCAGCAGCTCCTTTTTATTGGGGTTCCACCATCGACGCTTCCTGGCGGGGCCACGGGAACGCTTTCGCACCCCTCCGAGACACCACCAGCGCCATCTCGGAAGAAGAACCCTTTTCCACTTCCGTAAGCTAGCGCCGGAACACACAGCGCCGTCTCCACGTCCGCTTATAGTCACCTGAACAATGGATCTCCCCGAATCCGTCACCCAGAAGCCATGGAAGCCAAAAGAGAGAACTCTCCCTCCTCTGAGATCGCCGACAACATTACTTTATTCTGAGTAAAGTTGTAGCTAGTGAAATTACTGGGGTAACGAGACTTTATACCCTATGTCTCAAGACCACGAGCGCAATGTGGTGCAGTGTATACCATCTTAACTACCGCCACGTCGTTTTAGCTGTACTGATAATGGAGAGGGCTGTGCTTGTACTATTTTCTTGAATATCTCTCTGTGATCAAATAAGATATGAAGAGATCCAGAAGAACCAGGGTCATCGACATAGTGCCGACCGAGTAAGCATGAGGTTACGCTTATGGCCAATTCATTGAAGATTGAAGAACACATTGGTCACTCTCTCAGTCCAGCTAATGGACAACATGCGTCTATATGTCCACATCACAAAAGCTTCAATAAGTTTAAGATCTTTAATAGTCCAAGCCTCACATCCATACAAATAATGTGCCATATTTGTTAAAATACGAGTACCCTCATATAAAGTGATATCATTGTAAACAGCAGTTTTCTCAGCTTAATTATTCTGTCTAAAATACCATACCACAAGTTTGTCTATGGTAAAAGTCTAGCCCTAAATAGTGCCGATATATATTACTGTTGGAATACAGCAAAGATGATAAGCAACAGATTGAGGATATTAAAGAAGTTGACCATAGTAAAAAAAACCATATCAACATCCAACATCGACTTAAGCGAATAAACGAACCACATATCCATATAAGGCACGAGGTCAAGCGCCATAAAAGCTCTTAAATACATAACTATATAAATATGTATATATACATAAAAAAAAAAAATAGTAAACAGTTAAATTGCAGTTGAACTGCGCACGATTTAAAAGTAAATCGTTTTTGTTTACTAACGACTCTTGTGTTCTTTGTAATAAAGTTTTCAGACAATTCGCCAAGAGTGATCTGTATACAATAATGGCAGTCGATTTCAGAGGCTTCAGTTGGAAATTTTTTTTTTAGTTCTCACCCGTGTTGTGTATAATTAGAAAAGGGATTATATTTGTAGTTATTGTTAAAAAAAAATTACTAAATCTCAGAGAAACTGCGATACTTCTACCAATAGATTAGAGGAAGTCTGAAAGCTGCTCCAGGGACAGAGAAATTGAGGAGCAAGAGGTTAACGTGGTACGGGCATGTTGTGCGGAGGGATGGAAGACATATAACAAAGGGAGTAATTAAAATGAACTTGGTTAGTTATATAGGTAAGGGAAGACCGAAGAAAATGTGGATGGATTGTGTGAAAGGTGACGTGTGTATGATGAGTGTGAATTCAGATACGACGGCTGATAGAGGGATATGGAAGAAAAGTACATACTGCGCCGACCCCACATAGCTGGGAGAAGAGCAGGAGGAAGAAGATGAAATGAATCTGTTGTTTGTTGTCTGAATTATAATAGCAATTCCAATAAACTTAGTTGCCTTTATAGTATTCTCAAGTCTCTCTCTCTCTCTCTCTCTCTGTATTTACTTGTTTATTTTGAACATTTAAAGTAATATAACTTTAAGTTATAGTATAATAAAGATTTATTGCAAAACCCATGTAATAAAAGGGTTGCCAATATAAAAGAATCTGTACTGTAATTAGAAACATAAATTAATACTCATGGAGCCGACCATTTATTACGTAGACTTAACTTGAGGTAACTTAAAGGAACGTTCACCGTGATAAAACTTCGTTATATACTTAAATAACCTTCGCAAAATATAACCGGACCCCTCCATCATTTTACCTAACCTAAAATAAATTGACCTAAAATCTTTTAGTGACCTAAAACAGAGATTTTAATATTGCTTCCATGATTAGACTGTAAATGAAATATACAGAAGCAAATAGTAAAATATAATATTTAAACGGAACTCTAAAACACTTTAAGTTTAATAGCTTAGTACTTTCCCAATCTATCCTTTCAAATAAAGGATGATCTAAAAGGACGTTCAAACAATATTCTACGGTTACACAGTAGCAAAGGTTTTTGAAATTCTTTCACTTGAAGTTGTATTGATACGCCCAGAATCTACCTGTACACAGTCTGTAAAATTTCAGGATCCATATTTTATATCCTTAAGGAGAACCCGGTCTGTGGCTGTAACTTTGAAAAATCAGAGAATATAATACACCTGATAGCAGAATGTCCCGTATAGGTGAAACAGATACGATTTACTTATATAACTGAAAGTAGAAGTAAATAGTAATAATATATATAAAGAAATATTTTTAAACTATAGTAAATACATCACAATGAATGTTTGTATAAAAAAAAAATTAGTTAATAAATAAGGTGAAAAGCATATGTATGCAAGAGAAACGTATGAACGGAAAATCAAGGACTCTGATGTTTAATGTATGTAGAAAAGGTGAATAGAAAACAAAAAGATTTTAAGTTGCAGGTGAAAAATGGTTAGAAAATAATCTAATTAAATCTGTCTCAACCCTAATTGTAGTAATATTACTGAGTATCAATCAAGACAGTAATTACGGAGCCATCGCAGCATTCGGTATATCGCTACCATGTAATGCTGATTGCTTGGCACGTACGCTTTGTTATGTAAAGGTACGACAGCTGCAAGATTCCGCTATGAATATATTAAGTATATATATTATATTTATAACTGAATAATGATTTCAATCAATAACTTAATCCAAGTATAATGTAAAACAAATTAGGTCTTTCAAATGTGTTAAAGTCCCTAAATGAAAACGCTGACAAAAAAGCTCTGTAGCCATCACATATCTATAACAGTTATTATAACACTCTATATAAGAAAGGACGCGGTTCCAATATGTCATAATTAAATCGTTTTCTTATACGCCGTAAAGATATATAACTAGAAAAACAAGATATCACAAAAAGAAATATCTATAGATATATTTATATATGTCTATACCGGTACGTTATCGCGGAGATTGAATCCGGGAAATCATAAGGATCTAAACCATTACCTCCATCGAACAGTTGATGTAAGGCTTCTGAAAGTGTAATTTAATAGTACTTTATATTAATTTATATTTATATGTTAACATAAAAGCGTATTTACTTACCATACATTCATATTTTTTCTGTATGAAATAAATTTCATTCGGTTAACATTGAATTGAAGCAAGTAATGACGACTGTTATTTTACGGTTAGTTTAACTATTAGATTTTATAATAAAACTCATAGTAATCTAATTACTATAATACATAGTTTAAGCATTGTCTAAGTACGGGTAGACAATCTTATTTTAATAGTAAGAATTCCTACACATATCTAATATACGTAAGAATTCGTTTATATTTGCATTATGGAACAAGGTGATCAGCGAGACTGACCCTTGCTTATCAAAAAATTACATATTAAGCAGTCCTTACGATGGCGTAGCGTTGAATCCCGGCACCCCTATACGGACCCGAACAAAACTCAACAGCGCGTTAAAAAACACCCCGACGCCATCTATCGGCGGGCTGATTGATAACACTGAGGGGTGATTTCCGCCCTCTGTGCCGCACGACTTAAACTAAAACATCGTATAAACACCATATTTGCATAGACGCTAATAATATCGTCACAAATCAATGCATCTCTCTACTGTACATGAAATACCAATAAAAAAAAAAACCTTTTAATGTATTATCTATACAAGGATTCAGCAGTATAAATTGTATCTTTATATATATGTTATTATTATATGTATGTATATTATTATCTCGATGTAGACCACAAAACAAACGCTACTCATTACATTATACATCACATTAAATCATTGGTAATATATATATCTATTATTCGTTTCTGTATAGTAAAACAAAAAAAAACCTTTCATAGTATGAATAATGTTAATGTAGGCACTTCAGGAAGTTTCGCTTATAAATTCCAGAAGCTTCCATAGATTAAATATCGTAGCGGTACTTAGTCGGTCAATCACTTGTCACAACTACTTGTTATATATTAATATTCATTAATATATAAAAAGTATATAATGTAAGTAAACAAAGAAATATTGAAATATATGTTTCTTGAGTACAAAATAAATAGGTTTATGACGAAATATTAAGCTTTGTTATCAGTTAATTATGCTGCTATTAAATATAGCATTTAACTAGTTAAATATTATTTTGTAGAGTTGTTTCATATGCAACCCCTAAATGGGGTGATTGAGATGCTTTTAGAATCCGTTAGAATTGTTATAGTTCGTAAATGTCTAGACGAGTTTTGGATTTAGGTCACCACTGAAACCCTTTAGGAATTAGTGATTGTCTATTTCTAAAATAAATTTAAAATTATTTCCGGTGAGGGTATACTAGGGTAAAGCGCTCAACTTATAGGTTAGGTAGGTTTATAACCTCTCTGTCTTTATGTAACGTTTATTACTAATCTAAACCTAAAATAATTTAATGCCTTTTTTGTATTTCAATATACTCTATAAACGACTTTAAATATGGCTTGTAAGTATCATAGCAAAGTCTGCTTAGAGATATTATAATGGTTTTCGATAGGGAATACATATTATAAGAGCCTGAATAAAGATAGTAAAGGAGTATGGAGATCACAAATTTTGATTATTATCATAACACCAGAAAAAATCATTTTGCATCATGATTAATACCATGTTGTTTGATTTGTATCATAGATTAATAAATCAGTATTTTAAGGGTTCATATAGAATCTGAATTAGTGATTTTATTTAGCTCTAAATCCTTACTGGAAGTAACAAGAAACCATTTCTAATTGAACATGCAATAGTTAGGCCTCCTTTGTGAGATTAATATCAAGACCTCTATTGTCAAACAATAGACGCTGGCACAATGGAGTTTCTGATACAATTATTTTCGTAGATAAAGTTATTGTAAAGGTAGACGCAGGTAGATATCTATGATTCAATATATCTTTAGAACTTAATTGTAAATTTCACATTACAAGATTGGGTTGATGCGAAGTAAAGCAAACCGACTATGAGCTGTGTAATTGATCCTAGCTATCATGCGGGCGAGACTAGACCGGAGGTTATAGAGATCATTGGTAATGACTAATGACCAGCTGTGGGCATAATAATATAAAACTAATACTCGCATTTGACTACATATATATATTCGCTTATTTATTATTAAGTTAGCTAAGTAATTATCGCGTTTATATAAAATTTTTACATATTAGGTTGGGGAAAAAGAAATCCATTATTTTTATATGAACTTCAGGACTTTATTTAACATGCTTCGGATTGTCCGATTTAGGTCAAATATGCACCGTTTTGTTCTATGATTTGTTGCCATTTTAAAGGTAACTTCATAATGCCTATGTAAGACTAATAGTTTTCTTATTACTTCTTCACTGTCATACTTTTCTCTCGTTTACTTCCTTTTCCTAGAGTTATCAGGAAGGTAAATGTTTTAGTAATCACACGCGGTGTAAAGTGTTGATGGGATCTTCTGTGGTTAAACGCACTAACCTAGTAATATGGTTGTAGAGTTATATTTTATATTACTTACTAGCTGTTCCCCACTCGCTTTACTGACTGTAATTCCTCGACCCCTTTTAGGGGTAACATTTCGTATCTATTCTTAGCTGACTTATGCTCGTTAAAACGAATTTTCCTACCGAATTTCATGTCTCAAAGTCTTATGGTTCCGGAGATATCGTGATGAGTCTCTTACACATGTGGAAATCTCTTATATACGCTAACACGGCGACGGAGGGAGGACAGTGTATGCTTAGATCTATTGAAACGGAAGGAAGTAATATTTGAATGTCGGTACTTGGCTGCCGAAATTCCTGCTACAGTAATGAATACTTAGGCTGTTGACTATAAAACTTAATTTATATTTTTAACACGAACTTTAAATGATAAGTTAAGGGGGGAAGGTTTCGTAAGTTTATTGGTTAGTTACTTAATATGCCAATGCATAAGCTTTGTAGTTTTGAAATTAAATAATTAATGGATAGGTATGAATTAAGTAATTGATTAATGATACGGCAGGTGCTCGGTTCTCATTTGTTATTCCGTTAACATGTTCACATACGCCGAGATAATGCACTCCATCTATCTCTAAATAGACGGATAAAGACAATATACGTTATATATATATATATACATCAGAGATTTCCACCTACATAGAGACTCATCGATATATCTCTGGAACTATAAGACCTAGAGACACGAAATTTTGTAGGAATATTCCTTTTGCCGAGTGTAGATTAGTTCAGAACGGATTTTACAAGGTGTTACGCCTTAAAGGGGTTGTGAGGGCGTTAATCAAGGGAACGGCTCGAGGAGGCTGTTCGACGCCGGGTTGGTATATTTCCGACATATTTCAAGTCTGAATTTCAAATCCAGTTATATATTATAGCTATTAGTTGATTAATATAAAAATTCAAAAATAATACACAGATCAGTCTTTTTATGGGTTTTCTATCGCTTTAAAATTTTGCCTATTTTTCCATCGCATCGAAAATATTCTTATCTTACACATGAATAATTTCTATAAGAATAAACCTATATAGAATTATTTATCCTTCATTACAACTACTATTTGTATAAAGCCTAATAAAACCACTGTTATGATAACATACTGAAGTAAAACCTAAGACCGTTTTGTCTTCTTACCTTAAAATATATACAGTATTTCTATCAGACTAATAGAAAATCGTAACTGAAATGTATGTATGAAGATGCAATGTATTTTTAACATTTTCTATTTTATATGAAAAAAAAAAATTTAACAAGTAAGTTTCAAGCGAACAAAGGGGACACGGAACACTGTGTGAATTTTGAATGGACAATAACTCTGTGAGACAAAAGATGGAGATGTCTCGTGTGGACGAATCGGCGTCTAAGCACACCCAGCAGTTTTACTACCGCCACGACAATTACTAGAAAAATGTAACATATATATATGTTGCCCTTAACATTATTTATTGTAAGCATGTTTCTACGAACGAGAAAACGGTTAAGCATTTCTAGTCTAAATGTAAGGAGACTTCCGTCCTTTTCCTTGAAATATTCTCTACTTAGACGCCTTGTACGTCAAATTGATTGTAAAGATATCCGTACCTGTTTCTCAAACTGGCTTTTCGAGTTGACAATGATGCTATTGTCTATTTTATATATTGTTAGTTGACTTCCAAATAGTCATAGTGTTGGGAGCCCTTCTGCAAAGTAGACCAACGACCTGGTGTGAATCGCGGGAACCAATTGGAACTGGACCGATCGATGTGAAGAATTTACGGAAAGCTTTATGTCCAAGAGTAGACGTCTATCGACTGACAAAACAATCATTGTCTTAGTAGAACAAATTAATGTAAATATCATGAATAAAATAGTAGAAGTAACTCAATTCGTATGATTTTAAAATTTAACTTATTGTATATTTTCTCATCTCATCATAAAGACACTTACAGTTAAGCTGTAAGTGATATTTGGTGGTTCACTTTAAGCCACATTTTACTATTTTGTGATAGGAAAATATATATATATATAATAATAACTGTTATAAATAAATCCGCGCAGTCACCACAAGACAGGATAAAATGTGGAACAATATAAGTTATCTTACTGTCTTGTTGCGAGAATCTTATTAGCAACGACCTGAATACGAAGACTGAGACGTACAGAATCTATACGATGGATATCTATCTATACTTATACATCGGTACTTACTTCTGATCTTATAATATTCTATGCGAAATTCAGTCTTATTTGTACTACATTCCGTTCGAGAGCAGGATACGTTGTATTGATTTGAAGAGCAAGTTAGATTGTTAACTACTCAGCAGTATGAACTAGCTGAATGCAAAGTATGCATAAGTAACCACAAATCAAGAAACGCCTTCAGCATCGTTGCAAGTTTGCCTAAGTTACTGTAAATACATAATTCATGGCTTTGCTCGACCGTACCTAAAATTATACACACCTCGTGTTAGTTTCCAAGTTTGTGTTTACAAAGCTCAGAACTCAAAGCTTAAAACGTTCAAGTTATGTATTTATTTTTACTTGTCGGATGGTCGCTTATATGTTTTAATCCAAATATAACTCTCGGAAGCCGCTGAATCGATTTTCATACAAAATGAAAGGCTTACGGTTTTTTATACTACTCTAATTTTAACCACTTGCCACTAGAGGCAGATGCATCTTATAAATATTTATATCGTTTAATGGATTTGTATGGTAATAAACGACGCGAATCGACCATTTTTCCCTACATAGAATATATTTGAATATATTTTGGATGCAAACAAAGCGGACCTGCCTCACACAACAGCGTAGCTACTGTTAAACGATTTTACGCACTGTGAGGTATAAATAAATATCAGCGAAAGGGAAAAAAAACGTATTGTTTTATTAGTTTATTTAACAATAAGCTGTTTACTATATTACCTTTGTTCTGAATACTCAAAAATTAAGAATGCTTAGTAATATATCCGATATGTAACATATAATCAATTTCCATCCATCACCACGACAGTGTGTTATTAACAAAAACTTTATTGTAATCAAAAAGCTATATATACGAACACTATTATCACTGGTGATAGTTTTATGTTGCAATTGACCATATAAGGCGCTGCTTCTAGCTTGGTGTGATCAAACTCAATACACAAAACCATATCCTATATATATGAGTACAATATGGTGCAGTGTATATTATCATAACCAGCGTTACATTAATATAAACAGGTGTATCATATGTCGTCCCCGTGCCGTTGCTTCCTCGAAAAATTAATGATACTACAGATATACCCAAGAGGATCGTATCATCATCAGCAGCAGCAGTCTACCATTCAACAGAGGCCTTTCTAAGAACTCAGCGGTGTTAGGATTGTATAAACAAGCTGTTGCTTGTATAAGTAGCTAGTGAAATACCTTCAGTTACAAGATTTAATATCTAACGTCTGAAGGCGACGAGCATATTGTGGTGCTGTGTATATCATCCTAACAAGCAGTTGTTATGGGCTTATCATCAAGTGAAAGTTTTGTGTCGTCGCTTCGTAAAATATAAATAAAATTGTACCTTCATCTCACTCCTTCTTACAAGGCATCTTCTGTATACTGGAACTTACCTGTAATATGAAAGAAATATTTAAAGGTATAAAACATGTCATATATTATATGATAATCACAATTGTCCAGCGTGGTGGATTAGTAGTACTCCCTCTTTCATTGTGAGAGAAGGCCCAGGCTCCAATGAGAACGTTATAAGTGGAATTAATTTATTTTATTACCAATATATGCCAACCTATTAAATACAAATAAGTAATAAACGATTAGTCTTTAAGGAAAATTAGGTATTAGTGAAAAATCTAGATTAGTATATAGTATAGTTAATGTCAATATATAGCATCATAGTAATTAACTTATATATGTTCTTAAAACTTCAAACTGACATCCATGTAAGAAGAATATAATATTATATGTAAATAAATTACTACTAACTTGCTTACTTAAGTGTAATCATAGTAAATCTGAAAAAATCGATATAAGATAAACTTCAATATTCATATGGAGCCTAGATCTGTGGAAGAGTAATAACCGAAAAAGTACACAGAGTAAAAGATCAAATAGGCGTTAATAACCAACATCCTGATATATCCTTCCACCTGGAAGATGCTGGTATCATCACAGGGATTGAGAGGAGCTCAAAAGATTCCATTATATCACAGATTCGTAAAAGCTTCATCATCAGAAGATTGAGCTCCACTGCTGGACATAGAATAACTTACTGCCAACAATTTTCAGAATTTAATACATTTTCATATATTATATCTTTAACTTTGTATAAAAGTATATAAGTTACATAAATAATACAGGATCTAAATTTGCATGTACCTAAATTTTTGGCTCTTCCTTGACGGCAATGAAGCCAATTATCACCAAGTAAAATCCTCGCCCATTAAATCGCTGAGTCTCACTTCAAAATATGTAAAAAAAAAACGTATTTGCCTAATTTTATCATAAAAATTCATAACGCTAAGTGGTCCTCTTTGAAATATCAATAGAGATTACCGATGGGCGGATCATAACGAGATCAAACCATTTACCGAACTATGTGATCTCAATTAAGGTACCTATGTATGCGATATGATCCTCTGCAGCTGATTATAATGGGCAAAGTTTCTGGGGAACGAAAGGTGGGGAGATGGAAAAAGTCATGGTTGTGGAATATCAGGGAAGGGACTGGCATATCTGTGGCGTCCGAATTGTTCCGCCGAACCGGAGACAGAAAGGACTGTACCACGCTGATCGCCAACCTTAACCAGTTGGAGAGGCACTTTAAGAAGAAGAAGAATTAATGTAATTCATTACATTATATACATGAAACCGCTATGGCTCAATGTATCAGGCATTTATACATGCTAGTGCCGAAAATGTCCAAGTTAGATTCGCACTGAGGCTGGACTTCCAGTGAACGGTAGACACAGTAAGGATACCGTCATCTACCGGCACGAACCTGGCAAGAATGATGGCTTTTTTTTCCTTTACGTGGGGGAAATGCCTTCGCATACTCCTAGACAGCTTTTATAGGTTCAGCACCGACTAAAAACTTCGCGGTGTTCCACTTTCGTCGCTTCACGGCAGAGCCACGGGAAAGTTTTCGAGGAGTACTCTCCTATCCTCTGCAAGGGCGCGCCGCTACCTTCAACGCGCCCTCCTTTCGGCCTCTTATAATTACTTGGGCAAAGGATCCTTTCAAATCCATCACCCAGAGGCCATTAGAGCTAAGAGAGAACACTCTTCAGGCTCCATGCGACGGGTTTAGTCTTGGGTTCCTCTTAGCTTCACCGTGGGTGACCAAGCCACGGCTACTGAGCCCCATCGCCACAAGGCGGGAACATGGATAAATGGCCTTAATTATCTTCTTGTCAGAGATGGCATTGGGCCCCGGTAGTACGAAGAATAAGAGAGCTGATTATTTATATCCATATATTGTGAATATTCTTGAATGATGAAGAGATAATTGCTAGTTTAATGTGAAGGGAATAGATGAAAAATCTTGCATGATACAAATTTGATACATGAAATCTCATAAGAAGTGAGGAGTAAGTATCAAGCTTAAGTAATGTAAAAGAAAGCTAGATTATCCGAGCGCCAGGCAGCTTGCAAAGGAAGTGCACTTACGGACATAGATGTAGAGTGGTTCCGCGGCTTTGTCCTTAGAGCCATCACATTGATGACGTCACTACAGTAAAATTATTTTTGGACACAACAAATACTTTACTTAGTTCTTCATCTATTAATTGAAATATTTTAGGACTTATCAACATTGATAAATAAGATCAAAGGTTCCGAACTGATATCGTTCTTGTTAGTAAATCAAAGTGATGATAACGTAGTGGTAAATGATAACGACAAAATTATCACATCCATATAACACACAGCAAAATCTGTATTTATCTAATATTAAAAAAAAAAATAATAGAAACGATAGCAACCCTAAACTAGAAGTGAGCTACAAGTACGGATATGAAAAAGGAAGTTGTTCCGATGAGAACTGCAATCGGTAGACGTCGGGATCTTAAACCTTATTAGATGATCCACTTTGCAATATAATCTGAAACTCGTTCCGTCTTTCCTCTCGACTACATCTAAAACGGTTTGAGGAAAATAAATTTTATTTAAAGTAAGTTAAGTCGTTCCAATTAACTAACATCAATTACACTGTTCAAAACTAACACTCTAGTTAATTCAATCATTTAACAAGAATAATAACCTAGCAACTCGCACTGAAGTAGCTTGGCAAGGCACAATTCCTCTCAATGAACACGGTGAATATCTTTAGGGGAGGATAAGCTCAGCTGTGTCATCATCATCAGCCGATAGACGTCCACTGCTGAACGTAGGCCTCCCCCAAAGATTCCCACATCGATCGGATAAGGATTCATGTGAAGAGATTTGGGACATTTCACACCATTCTGGCCAGAGCTTCGTTTATTGATGAGCAGGTGAAGTTGGCTTGGATCCGGTGAACTCCTCACTATCGGAGTTGAAAAGTACCACAAACCAGTGAACACAAGTAACCTATACTTAACGAAATAATTCGTTAGTCATAGTTAATTAAAATGTTTAACTTTCGTTTTCATGAGGGAGTTTGTTTGTTACCATTAATTAAATTCACTGCGGGGTCAAAAAAAAAAACAGTGTTAAAATCCGCAAATTGTGTCAAGATCACTCTTACATACCAACCTCCGCATAAACAATGCAGTTTTCTGTCGATTTACATGAAAAAAAATATGTTTTTGCATCTGCCAATCGATAAATGATACGAAACTTAATTGTACTAGATACGCACGTATAGGAAGCCCGTGTGCTTAACTTAGAGTCTAACATGTTTATCTCAACACCAGATCAAAACCCTTTTAACCTTCAGAAGGAATATATTATATGAATAACCTTAAAAACACACACCCGCATTACTCTTTACTTAGTTTGAATTGAATTGGTTTGATTATAATGTTGGTGATGTTTCTGGAAGTCGAAAGATGAGGAGAAGGAAAAAGTCATGGTTGAGGAATATCAGGGGATGGACTGGCATATCTGGGGCATCCGAATTGTTCCGCCGAACTAGAGACAGCAGGGACTGTACCTTTCTGATCAACCTTCGCTAGTTGGAGAGGCACTTTAAGAAGTAATGGTACTCCAAAATCAAGAACTTCTAACTAATAACGCATAGTTATTAGCCGATTTTCCATCGGTTATAAATTTCAAGTTAGTTCGACGGAAGTGCTAAACGAAAAACATGTTCCAGGTCAACTTAATTACTTTAATGAACTTTAAATAGCTTCAGCTCAAACGACAGGATCGTAATGCCTATAATTCACTTCCTGCGGTTCCCGCGGATGGTTATTAGCATAGCACATTTTGCATACTAAAGGACCCATCACAGGCATGAAATTGAGCTATATTCCATGCTTCAGGCTAAAGCACGTTCGCTGCTATGGCAGACATATTGACAGCTAACTTAATAACGAGCCACTTCCGACGATCTCCCTTCGGAGGATATTCATACTAATTCTTCACTTAACAGGGTGTCTTGAAAGTAGTACAAGTTTAGCAGTTGGCAGGGCGAATTGCTTGATGGACCGACGGCCGATGTAGCAGTAAGGCCCGACCACGTGGAGGTCTTTGGGAGAAGCCTATGTCCAGGAATGGACTTCTATCGGCTGATGATGATGATGAAGAAAAGTTTAAATATGAATATCTAAAGGTCTAGATGGCTGTCTCTATTTAAGATAACTTTGTAAAAGTTGAAAGACATAATGGTAAGAATTCCACATGAAAAAAAAAATCATCATCATCACCATCATCAGCCAATAGATGTCTGCTGGACATAGGCCTCCTCCAAGGATCTTCGCATACAGTCAGCACGGCCTTCAGTACCGCCGGGCATTAGGAGTCGTCGTTTACAGAAGGTTCATATGGAGGGATTTGTACCATTTCCCACCACGCTGGCCCAATGCGGGTAGGTGGAAGCCAGAGCCTCGTTTATCGATTAGCAGGATGCACCATGAGCAGATGAGGTTGGATTGGGTCCCGTGTAGTGTTTTGTGAGACCACTTCTACTACTTCCTTGATATCTATTAATTCCTCAAATATTTACTTCCCTTACTACCGCGATTGGATTTTTGAATGAACCAAAAAACCAAACATAGATACATAATAAAAGCTTTTTTTACCTGTTGTATGACTATTGCATAATTTATAATTTGCAAAAAGCAATAGTTTTTATGTATTCCAGTATAAATATACTAAAACACCGGGTAATATGATGTCCTAATTAGCTACATTACCAGTCACATTCGAGTGGAGTAATCTACTTATGCCTTTGAGCATATTTAATACAAGCAATGTTAATACACATACACTGAGTAGATTGTAATGAAATGTAATATTTTTTTTTTTTATTTAACTAAACGACGAGACGAGAGGAACGTTCACCTGATGGTAAGTGATAAGCCTGTCCTTAACAACGTGGCGCTAGTTTTGAATATATACATAGCACCACATTGCGCTCGTCGCCGGAGATATAAGACGTTGAGTCTCAACGCCCTTCAAACCGGAACACAGTAATGGTAATACACTACTGTTTACTAACCGAAGTACGCGTTGCGGTGGTAGAATTTGATACATGTGTACTTAGTAAGTCTGAGATATCGATCGCAATGTGGCTGAGTATATATAATATATCATATACTCAGCCACATGTTTAAACATCACCCTGTATAGCGCTATGGGCAGAGCAGGGTGTATCACTTTTAATCAAGTGAACGTCCTGGTCTCGTAGCTTAATTGAATAAAGAAAAAATATTTTTCAATAACGGTTTTGCGAAAAGCCAAAGATTATGCATCAGTGGGGGGTGTAAAGGGTCCCGTACAAAAACTCACGGGATCCAAACCAACCTGCTAGTGGTACACCTTACTAATTAACAAACTAGGCTCTGGCTCCCACCAACTCCCATAGGGCCAGCGTGGAGAGTAATGGCCCAAACCCCCACATGAAACCCTACCAACGTGACGATCTTTGGGGTAGGTCTATGTCCATGAGTGTGGCGTTTATCGGCTGATGTAGTAGCAGTATAGTATATTAACAGAAAACTTTTTTTTTATAATATAGGAAATTTCTTCAATGATCATCTCTTCATTCCACCCTATTGATATTCATTGCTGAATCCAAATTTTTGGGCACAATTTGAGTACTCGTCATGATTGGCATGCGACTTAGCAGACGCATATTAGTAAAGCTCGAAGGTAAACCTTCTACCCTTAAAACTTTAACCTCTTAGTACTTCGAGGATAAAATGAATGAATGTTCTATATGTTAGAGGTTTTGAAGCACGGCTATCTAAGATATACAAATGTATATCTTAATGTTATACTGCGATTACCCATTGGATACGAGGAACTCGGGACTTATCGACGTGGAGATCTTTGGGGGAAGCTTATGTCCAGCAGTCGACATCTATCGGCTTTTGATGATGAACTAGACAATTGCATAGAAAGTACTGAAACATGTCGAATGTATTTATATTTGATTAAACAGAGAAACTGTTGGGGCACAGGCCTAACAATATGAGGGCGATGGGGCCATAGTCGCCACGCTGACTCAAGGAGGGTTGGTTTCACACACACCTTAGAATAAATTCAAATTCATGTGCAGGTTTCTCGCCATGTTTTCCTTCACCGTTTGTATTTCGCTGTCGTTACTAAAGTTCGCATATACATAGCTTAAATATTAAAGTCGTCGGTACATGCCGAGATCCGAACCACGCTCTAACCATTAAGCTAGCGAGCTATTAGGTTATAGTTACTTTAAAATAATATGTTTAAGATGTGTGTTCTGTTAATTATAGTATAAAACACTTCATTCATAAACGTTTGACTCGGGGATTGTCTGAACTCAAGCTTGTCTGGGTAACTGGGTCAGCACATCTAATTTACGTCTTTCACTTGAAGCTATTGCTCCCTTTGCAGATATATGGCCGCTTCATTCGATATATGCCCTCGAAATTTTCACTTTTGTCTATAACTGAATAGTCATTGTTCTTTGGCTTTTTCATAATATTATTTTTTACAGTAATGTATATGTTAGAAGGCTCGAAATTATAAACTTTGAGCTATCTATGTTCTGTGTTTCTCAGATTGCGCTAACGTTTGACCAAGCAGAATGAAAAGTTTCAAAAGCTCGAGCTTAAAATAATTGCAGTGAGTACTGCAATGTCGTTTTAAAACTGAAAAGGTTTCTTTTTAACTAAAGCTTAGTTTAGAACTGAAAGCCTTTATGGATTATACTAATAACATCGCATCGGTTAAAAACACGCGTTATCCATTTTAGATAAAGTGAGTTCGGTATTGCTTTAACATTTTCTGCATCCGCTGCGATTGTGTATGCTTTCGAACAGGAGCCTCACTTTCCTTAATGGCGTATCATTTCATCATCATAATCATCATTTCTATTGATGGACATCCACTGCTGGACGTACGTCTTTTGTAATGTGTTCCACAATGCATGGTCTTTCGCTGTTTGCGTCCGTTGGCTCCAAGCGATTCTTTTCATATCCTCTGTCCATTTAGCAGTGGATCTATCACAGCTCCTCTTTCCGGTGCGGAGTCGCAATGGCGTATCATTTACCTCCAATTAAATTAAATGTTGATTGAACTGCTGTTTCATAAAAAAAACACATACTTCACATTATTCTATATTGAGACAAGTTTATTATAAGATACGTCATGTGAAATACACAGTTTTCAAAGGACAAAAATTATTTTACTACAATAAATAGCTCATGCAATAATCTAAAGTAAAATTACATCGACATCGACATTGAAATTAGAAATAGTAGGAAACTTGGAAGAAATTGGAGGAAGAAGAGAAAAGGGAAATGTTGCAGAGACACCTGTGTTAGAAACACACTTAACACAACGGCTGTCCGCCATTTTGATGTTAAAGCAAAGGGACAGGTAAAGGCACAGATAAAGCAAAAAATAACTGTACTGCTGACTGCACCTGGGTATTTGGAGGGCGATTTCGTCAAGAATGTCCAATGGCTCGGTGAGCGGTCGCTCGAGCAGCCGTGATGGGGCCGTGAGCGTCTCCGAGCCCATGTTTTGTTTACTATTTCTACCGCTGCTCTTTCTCTTATTCTCCTCTTCAGCGCGACGCAAGTTGTGTAATCGGAAGAAAAACACTGACATAATACGTAATAGTGCTCAATGAAATATTTGTATTGCTTTTTGAAAGAACCTTTGTATTGTTTGAAAGAGAAGAGAAGAGATTCGGAAATTGAAGAGGTGGTTGAGTCAGTAATCTTTTATAAAGAAAATGTCCTTTAGTTGTGTCGTTTAGGTTTTTACATATGTTATAGTCTGTATTCATTTGACCTGTTCACTCGTATCCTTCATTAATATGTTACATTTAATTTCTCTTATAGTCTTGGCCTTCATCTTCTACAAGAAGAAAGCTATGTGGTAATAGGTTATGAGATATGTGGTAATAAGTTTCATATTTGATTCTCTTTCTATACTATTTCAAGTGTTTTTTTTAATACATCCGTACGTTTTGTACGAGATATAAACTTAACAAATGTTTCATTGATAAGATTACTGACTCAACGAATAATTTGAAAATTAGTTGGATGATGTTTAATTGATTTGATTGATGTTCCATTCAATGGACTTGACTATTTCCTTGTGAGAGAAGGTCTCAAGTTCCATCAGAGGAAACATTCAAAACGTTTGTTTACGTTATTTGAGATTTGAAGGTGGTGGCGCTCGCCGTCTACTAAAAGAGGCCGGGGTGTATTACTTGAACAAAGTGGTCTCGTATTTGTCGTAGTATTATAAGGGTGCTGGGGGAGCTACGGCCCTTTCTAGCGTGCATAGGCGTTGTTCAAGAGGGGAGGAGGAGGCATCGGTGCGTTCCCCTTTTAAGTGGGTTAAAATCCCAAAAACTCTGTGTTAGAACAAACATGATTCCTTTTTTTAAACTTCCCCTCCGATAACGAATGATAAATTTAAACTGTTTATGAGATTGTGTTAGTTTCTTTTTAATTGACGAAAGATAAAATGAAACTATTGTTAGTCTCTCTACCAAATTTAGACCTAGATGTAGATACATTTTATAGTAATTTACATCAGGAACGGTCCTGTTGTAGATCGCTGTGAAATACTTGTACCGGTGACTAGGACAGAATTTTTATAACGGAACTTGGAGACTCACCTTGAAAACTAAACATTTAAATGAGGCATTTGAATATGCGAACTAGACCGGGGTACAAAGGCACTTGTTTCTCAGAGTAAATTGGTTTATGCAAAGAAGCGTATCTACATAGGTTTTCAAACAGGTATTGCTTTCTTCGCAACGTAAAGAGGTTAGGACGCGAAGTACCCTATGTCCCTTTTAACGATTTAAATAAACTTTCAACCGATGCAAAGCTTTACATTTCATATAATAATTGCTTTATGAAAAAAAGTACGGTTCAATTTATTACAGTCGAGGCACTTAGATACTTAGGCTGTCGGCACGCTAGTTATATATTCAAGGTCAAGGCCCCAACGTCATTCGACCTACAATTATAATGATGTGAATTAGGTCTTATTACAAACGGCTAACTCCAGTTCACAAAGTCTTTGTGAGTAAGATTTCTGCTTTAATTTTAGTGAATACTTCAACTTTTCAATACAAAAGAAATAGGCAAAGTACGTTTAAAACTCAACAGGAGATTAAAAGTATAACTCAATGACAAATATGTTAACGTTAAACGAACGTCAACTGATGATGATGATGATGATGCAAAAGTGCAATATAAAAATATAAAGAAATAAGTAAACGATTTGTATATTACATATTCACGTACTCTACTATTATTTGTTTTTAAGTAAACCTTTCATTCTTGCTTACTTTCTCTCCTAGCACCACATTCAAATTAAGCTTAAACTTTATGTTTAACAGATAAACTTAATTATACTGTGATGGTTAATTTTATAATTAACTTAAAGCAACGGTTACTTTATCCACAATTTTGCAGAATACACTTTCAGGAAATTCTTTCAGTTCACTCGCAAATACATTACGACCGTCTGTACAAAGTTTGACATCTTTTCCTTTCCCTCCTAAAAAACTAACTTTCTCAAACTTTCGTTCTATTGAGATCCAGTAAATATATTGTCTTATAAACTTAACTAGGGGGAGGTTAGTTTTTTTTGTGTTCATATGAATTTGTTTTTAATAACAATCATGTTAAATGGATTTTTTGTATGAAAGACTTGATTTTCACTGTCGTTCTAATTATGTACAAGCTACTAGAATTAAAAGGTAAAACTATTTCCGCGTATGAATTCAAGTTAGAAGTAAATTACTTTCTATATCGACTGACAAAAAATCTTGTATACTTCAGATCGATCTTACAAGATTACGTCACGCTATTGGCTTAACAAACTCTTCTCATGGTACAGTTTGAAGATTACTTTCCCCGTTCAAAAGATCGATTATTTGATAACAAAGATATAGTAGACCATTTACAACAGTCGTAAACAACTTAGCGTAAGTAAATGGGGGTGGAACAGTAACCACGAGACTGTAGTTGTTTCGGATCGTTAACACCCTTACTTGAAATCAGCTATCTCTTGAAAATATTTAACAACAAAAGCATAATTACTTAACACAAAGCGGAAGCTGTATCATGAAGATTATGCAAGTATTTTCGTTATCACTTAAGGAGAAGCGATGATAATCAAATATTTGTGTTAATATTTTCGATTTGTCATATTAATGTGAACTCTCTCGATGTTAATATCAATTAGATGTCATAACGTTTTGTTTTTTTTTTTTATTCAATCGTTTCTAGTCATACAATATCTCTACCTATAGCACAGGTATAACTAAAACAAGGTACTAATTTAGTTATAATCATAATTACTCTCTATATGTTTTAAAATAAAGTACGGAAGCAATTCCAGCAATTAAATTAGGGGTAGAAATGTCTAAGTCATGTAATATTGGTAACTTAACAAATATATATTTTTAGTATTGATTGCTTTTAAATTGCTACAATTTTTAAATAGTATAGAGATAACTGAATCAAACACACATGTATTACATATAATGCAGTTATTTCATTCATTAACTATTCATAAAAGTAGTTAAACTATATTAATGTAAAAAAAAACTATCATAGCATCATCATGGTTTACTTTTTTCCCTTTTTTTTATTATCTTTACTATTATTAGTAAACAAAATTAACAAAACAAAAGGACATTTTGTACGACAATAAACGGTTAAGCTTAAATCGTACTGGAGTAACCGGAAATAGTATGGTATAAGAAATTTCAATTTAACTGGTATTTAGTATATTTAAACCGTACGAAATTAATGGTACAGTTTGTCATCATCATTATCAGCCGATAGACGCCCACAGCTGGACTTGACCTCTCCCAAAGATTCCCACATCGTTCAATTAGGGATTCATATGAGAGGATTTCGACAACATTTGGAAAGGATCCGATTTTGTGAAGTATACAAATATAAAGAATAGGCTTATTTTAAAAGGTTGTTGTTTAAACTGCTTTTTTTTTGCAGTCAGTAATGATTATCTTCCGGTTGTTCCGCGATAATGTGAAATAAAGTCGCTAACAAAGTTATGCTTTGATACAACGCGCTTGCAAACAATCAAATTTATTGCCTAAGCGTGATTTTATTTTGATTCAATATTTCCGTTCGTAAATTTCACGCTTAACGTTATTTATTCATATAAGTATGTTATACAAAAAAAAAGGAGAAAGGTTCAATATATAGATAAACAACAGTTTAAACAATATTATTTTGCAGCTATGTTGATTTTCATATATCTTAACACAGCGAACTTTATCATAGAAGTTTATCGTACGTAACCTAAAGTATGCATATAAAAAAATAGTTAACTTCACAGGTATTATAAGAAACAAATCAACGATTAAAGGTTTCTCTATAAGTTAAATCATCAAATTACATATATATCGATAGTTAACTGTAAAAAGTTAAAGTTTATCAACTGAAAGTTCTTTATGTTTGTGAGATAAAGGACTACTGATGTACAGCATTGTTAATATAATGAAAGGGTAATCTTGATCGTCATCGTAAAGATCTTCATGTTTATGGATCTTTAAGGGATATTTTGGGTAGTTATGGTGTGATAAGAAGTTTACTAAGCGTTTACTGGCATTATATTAAAACTTGCGGCGCGTAACACGGTCGTTTTAAAACTTTATCACAAATCATACAAACCCACTCCGCCCGCGCGTGAAATACGAATCGTCCCCAAGTTCCATAACTGCACCATCCAACTAATTTAACGTAAATGAATTGTTTAAATAGAATAGTCGGTGTGTGGTAAGTGAAATGGGTATGGTTGATGTGGTTTTAATGATGCAGTTCCGGTACGCGGCTGACGCGATAGTAATCGGCGTTATACTTTACGTATTGAGTAACGCCAAGTGCGGCTGGGCCGGACACGCGGTGCGTCTCCCGCCTGCAATGCCGAACGTGATTTGAGCCGTCGTTGCGAGATACTGCCCTGCCTGCCTGAACTACCACCACCCTCCTCACCTCAACCTCTCCCCCGCACGGCACCCCCAAACCCCCGAACACCCGCACAACATCCCCGCTCACATACCCACTCTCTCTACTAAACGCTGTGATCCCGTCCCACCTTGGTCCTTCGGTGCTGTTTTCATTTCCGTATCAAAAGTTAGAAAATTTTGGACGGTGTTCGATGAAATCAATTCATCATCATCATCATCATTACATATTGGCTGTATATTACCTTAATTAAATAGATAAAATCATTACAGTGGACGTCCATTGTATTGGATCAGCGACTTTCAACCTGTGATGCAGGTACATGAAAATTATATTGGTAATAGCGGCAATATTAGGAAATTGAAACAGTTAACTTATATATATATAAAAATAACGTATTAAGTTTACAATTAACCTTATAACTAATAACTTACTAACTTGATACAGGATAAAGAAGTTATATTTAAAAGTTAACATTGACAACAGTTAGAGTTTAAGGGATATGAAACATATCTTTAGGGGTATGAAGTTATTAAGAAAGGGATACACAAATGAAAAGTTTTATTAAGGGGTACGGGTTTAACAAAAAGAAGGATTCAAAAGCACTGATTCAGTTTACTAAAAAAAACATTTCATTAATCCATATAATATATCCATATTATATCTCATCATCATCAGGCAATGTATGTCTAATGCTGGACGACTGTCGTCTGCGGGAACCCACTAGATGCGAGCAACGAGGGACCGATGGATGTGGAGATCTTTGGGGAGGCCTATGTCCAGCAGTGGACATATATATATATAATGAAGTTATGTTTTCTTGGTTTCAATCACTAACTGGAAGTATATCATGAAAACGCTTATGAAAGTGGAGGAAGCGAGAGAGGTGTGCCAGGATTGTAGCAGGTGGAGAGAGGTGGTCTCTGCCTACCCCGCTGGGAACGAGGCGTGATATATATGTATGTATGTTTCAATCACGTGAAAACTAGTGAACGTATAGACATGCGAAAATGAACTTACGACGCGGAATGTATTGTATATGGTTATAGGATATCTATCTTCTGAAGTTCATAGACCCTTCATCATTTTATTTCTAAACAACTTTTGTAAACATCTTAATTTCATATTATTTATGCGGTTGCTATAGTAACGGTTGCTGTAGAAAGTCATTTGCTGCCTAATTTTATATTACGGCCAGCAAAACTGGTGGGTAATCAACTAGTAAAGTATAATTTGGTGACTAACATATTACAAAGATTTCATCATCATCAGCCGATAGACTTCCACTGTTGGATATAGTCCTCTCCCACAGATTCTCACCTCGATAGAGTAGATCCTCACCTCGATAGAGTAGATCCTCCCCAAATAGATCCCAATCTATTTGGGGAGGTTTGGACCATTTCCCACCACGCTGGCCCAATGCGGGTCGCTTGCAACAAAAGATTCATTATCATATGAAATAATTCAACAATTAACAGTTTTAAGCCGTTTCTGAATAATAATGTAAATAATATTGATTGCGATGCAGAGTTCAGCAAGAGAGAGATTAAAAGGCGTTTCACAATACGGTCCGGACCGTGTCGGTACGTCGCAATAAAGGATTTCCATTGCAAAAGGACGATACATTTAAAATATCTCATCCTTGTTGTTGTCCACCTCAACACCACTAATAATCCGTTGTTAATGTCATTTGTAAGAAAAATCTTAATCTAGTTGATATCGAGTGATTTTTGTTAGCAAGCTTTAATCATTTCATCACATTATCAAAAGGGATTCATTAGAATGTTATTTTCATCGATAATAGCCTGTCGTTTGATCTCAGTGTTAAGTGACGGAGGCTGGTAATGATGAAAGCTCTGAATAATCTGTACCATGATCACAGTTGAAACAGCGACGATGTTGTGACGACAGATTTAAATCAAATACGGGTGGCAGGTAGTAAGAAAATTAAAGAAATATCTAAATAAAGACATATTTTTGAACTTAATTCTTCTTCTTCTTCTCGTGCTTCTCCAATTAAGGAAGATTGGACATCAGTTCTGCGAATTCATTCCTCTCGCGTGCTAAGTGGATCAGCTGCGCGGCGCCCTTGATCTTGGTCCACTCCTTGATGTCGTCCATCCATGCCTTCTGCGACCGATCTCTTTCCGGCTCCTTTATCCATTATTCCTACCGCTGGGACATTGTATTTAGCATTTCGGACTACATGTCTTTGATGTGCTGTCTTCGCATTTTCATTGTTAGGAAAAGCTGCCGACCCGTTTTCACTCGTCGCAAAACTTCCTCATTAGTCACCTTCTACACCCATCTGGTTTAAAGCATTTTGATGGCTTTAATCCGCTTCCGAAGGTCTTCTTTTACTGTTCAAGCCTCGCAGCCATAGAGGAATATGAGCCAGCGTGATAACCAAGTTACTGCTGCATAATACCATTTCCAAGCATTTGAACGTGGAGCGGGTTATCTCTATACGGGTTTTTATCTCAAAGTTTATGAAAATACAGGTATTAAAATGTTAAAATGCACTAAAGTATAACTTACGTGTGTCGCTTATCTTAATCACTCATTTCAAAGTAATCTTACATTCACTCGACTCGGTCAGATCCTTGCTTTGAGGAGTGCTATAGTTTTATCTACAAGTTACATCTGCCTTTTACTAAATAACACTTTTGAATGCAAAAGTAAAACATTTATTATCATTATTAATGCGAAAGTACTTGACTCTAGTGATTAGTTAAAGATATGAATGGGTTACCGGCTGCACCATCCATATGTTCCAGTATCCACTCCTTAAGGCCAAGTACCATTATCCTCTCCAACTGTACATTATTGTCCAATTAACAACGCTTGTTATTTCTAAGTGATTCAAATTAAATGACGACAAATTATTCCCGTTTTATTCATGTCCAGTAATTATAAAGAAAAATGGTTCAAATCCCCTCACATGAATCGTCCTAATGTTGAGCGGTTCCGTAGACCATGGTGACTGTATGAAGGTCGCGTAATGCCACTGGATGCGGGCACCGCTGGACCGATTAGTAGGCTGATGACGATAAAGACCTAAAGTTGCATATGTATCACGGAAAACTGCTAGTAGATCTTTCTCGCCGGAGACTATCAGATAGGTACAACATCAGCTCCTATTCCTGCCGCCAAACAGAAGTGTCCACAGAAATCTATCAGTTCTTACCCACGGAACCCAAAATTCAAAGAGGTAAAGATTCAATACATATGTAGAAAAGTTTTCCATATTCCTTAATTAAAGAAGTAATAAACTCAGAAGTTATATATAGACCATTGTACTGAAACAGACCACATTTTTTTTTTCATTTAAGCTACAAGACCAGCGGCACGTTCACACGAGTATGATAATGTATACTGCACCACATTGCGCTCGTCACCACATTACAATACCTACAGCGCTATTCAAACCGGAACACAGTAATGTTTTCACATTTTAGATAGATAAAATTAATATGTAAAAGGTGACAAAATCAATACAGATGACCATAAATTAGATATGTAATGAACGCAGTACATAGGCTTCTCTCAAAGATTCCCACCACGATTGAGTAGTGATTTATATAGGGGGATTTGGGCTATTTCCCACCACGCTGGCTCAATGCGGGATGGTGGGAGCCAGAGCCTCGTTTATTGATTACTCGGGTGCTCGAGCAGGTGAGGTTAGCGAGTATCCCGTGAGTTGTTGTGAAGGAACCTTTACACCTCTTGCTGCAGCGCAACCAACATATGCTCCGAGGACCGACGTATTTACTATAATAGCGAATGAAACTAATAATACGATTTCCTCTAATAAGACTTTTGAGTATTTAAGTTCACTTTCATTTTTACTAAAACATCAGTAGACAGTCTGATAGCAAGACATTACGCAGGCCAAACATCAATCCTTACGAAAAAAAAAACCCTTAATGATGATGAGTGAACAGCGAGCGAAAGGAACATTTATACGTTCAGGTTTCTTTGAGCGTAAGGAACTAATTTAGTGATAAATTCGCTGATAGATTTTATTATTCGTACTATAATAAATTTTTCGTTTAATGAAGAATCCTCTCCTCTAGTCCTCTTAATGGGTGACTTCATAATTTTTTCACGAATCCTCTTCCTCATCCGTTTCCACAAAAGCGATTTTAGAAAATCTTCTTCTTATATAGAATCGAAAGAGGAAAGGTTTTATGTTAATTGTAAAGGCTTAATGAATATATTTTTCCCAAAAAGAGTATGTGTTTCTTCACCTTATCCTCTTACGACTACCTCCTCATCGACATGACATATCAAATAAACATCCTTCTTTTTTACAAAGCGAAAACGCGAGCAAGACCTTCACCTGATGAAAATTGATACGGCTGCCCATAACGTGACAATAGTTAGGATGATATACACTATACCACATTGTGCTTGTCGCGTTGAAACTTTAAATTGTTACGTCTCGTTCCCTCAGTAATTTCAGTAGCTAAAACAGCTGTTCAAACTGGAAGACAGTAATGCTTGTACACTATTGTTTGCCCGCAGCGATACCAGCTGCGGTGGTGTCTAGATGGTCTCCGGGAACAGAGATTTACCACAATAACGTAATACCTTCTAATAACAGTATTTCAAGTATTTTTTCCTATTATTAAGTTATGAAACACTTTTAATAGATTAAATATAATTTATGGTACAATTAATGCAAGGAAGGTAAGGGGTGTAAGGTGTCCCGCACAACAACTCACAGGACCCAAGCAAATCTCATCTGCTTGTGGTGCACCCTGGTAACCAACAAAGGAGGCTCTGGCTTCTACCAACCTGCATTTGGCCAGGAATCGCTATAAATGAGTAAATCTTTGAGGGAGCCTTTGTCCAGCAGTGAACGTCCATCGGCTGATAATAGTGGCGGGTAGTGGATTAAAAAATTAAGGCTTTCATTAAAAATGTATACGTGGACTCCTGTGTCTTCAAAACTAATATAATGTAGAAGCGGTAACGGCACAATTGTAAGAATAGTACCCTCCATTGACGGAAGAAATCGTGGACTTATGACATCCTCCAACTTGGACCTTGTATCCAACACTGCTTGTGGGAGAAGGTCACAAGTCCAATTAGTTGGAACTTTAAGATGGCAGTTTATTTTATATTATATCAATCGTAGTTACACACACGTTTATTACTCATCATCATCATCAGCCGATAGAGGTCCACAGCTGGACATAAACCTCCCCCAAAGATCTCTACGTTTGTAGGGGTTCCATATGAGAGGATTTGATACATTACTGCTTCCAATGAAAGGACTAAGAAAGAGTAGCCCTATAATATTGTGAGTAGTTCATACTAATAATAACACTAATAGAGAGCTCTCGTAAATTAAGTGGCAAGTAGTTTATTTATAACTTACGATCTATTTCGCAAGGACTTAAGAAATAATTAAGTTTAGAGCCTCATTTGATGTGATTTGTATGAAATATTTTTTTTAGTACTTAAGTATGGTCTGCTGAAGATAATTTCCTTATAGATACGTCGGAGAGTGAGAGGGGGTGTCAATGGATAGTTTACATAATTGTAATTCATAATCAAAGTTATTCATAGACTTTTCACGAGTCTTACTTAGTCATCTTAATCCAAAAGAAACCTTTTTTTTTTCAGCGTCTTTATAACATAACTCCTTTTTTGCCTAGACAATATTTTAATATGAATTCTTATAAAAATAAAAACAAAACTAAATATACTTTAAGTTATAATGCTTTATAAGTTCAAGTTCGCTTAGAACGTGCCTACAGGTGGTTCCATAATAAGATAACGAGATTCTTTAAGAGTTACTTGGTGGCTGTTTATTATTCAAATGAACACAAAGCAAGTAACATAATAAATAATTTTCCAGTAAAGAAATCTAGCGCCTTAGCTGAAGAGATCTAAGTCATTTTTAATAAGTATAAACGTTATTAAAATATCCACAAGTACTTAGAATACTTACGTAAAGAAATAAAGCAAAGAGATGAAGACGAACAGTCTCTTACTATCTTCTTAAAGCAATTAAGAAGGAACAAGTACAGAAATCGTGAGGAACATTCCAAAGCTTCATCGCTTTTACGGTAAGATAATTACAGTGATATTTACTGGTGGTAGGTCTCCGAACTTTACCGTTTTCTAGTTTGAAAGGCACTGTAGCTAGTAAAATTACAGTGGTAAAGAAATTTATTTGATGGTAAATGGTACGTCCGCCCATAATAACGTTTGACTAGTATATATAGATGAAACACACTGTACAACATTGTGCTCGTCGCCTTGAGACTTAAGATATTGAGTCTCGTTACACCAGTAATTTAACTAGCTGCAGCGCCCTTCAAACCGGAACACAGTACATATTTGCATACTACTGTTTATCGGTAGAAATAGGCGCTGATTTGGTACTTAGATGGTCTCCGACAACAGATATTTTTTTGGTTTTACGTGAGAGAAATACCTTCGTATACCTGCCGTAGCTGGAGCAAAAACAGGTTATGTCGGACTTGCACCGACTAAAACCCCCACGATGTTCCACTTTCGGGGATTTACGGCGGGGCCACGGGAACGCTTTTGTACATATCCGCAACCCCGCCAGTGCCAGTTGTAACGTGCAACCCCATCACGGGTGAGAGAAAGGAAACCGCCCACCCCTCATTTGCACCTCTAGGTCTCTTATTGACACCTGTGCGATGGATCCCTCAGATTCCGTCACCCAGAAGCCAGCAGGAGCAGAATCCAAGAGCCAAAAAAAAGCGACAAAGACTACCACCAGTAAAAGTCGCGGAGGAGCGCAATGTGGTGTAGTGTATATCACGCTAATTAGCGCCACGTTGTTATGGGTGAGCGTATCACTTACCATAAAACGAATCGAGAAGATTCGTCGATTAAATAATTACATATCTGTGTAAATATCCCTAAAAATATATGAATGCATCGAGTAGAAACTGTAACCAATCTCTACATGAGACATCCGGTGCCTTTAGACGAGTTGTTCCGCTATCTCAGTTAGTACAAAGCCTTTCGCATTTCCTAATACCACAAAGAGATATACATATATGAGATACTTTCAAAGAAATTTCCTCTAGAATACATTTATATAATACCCTTTAATATTTTCAAAGCTTTGAAAATCGGGATATTTGAAATCTTTCCATTATTGAAAATATCCTTTTGCAATGCAGACCCAGCATCAATGTTCAGCACGGTGAATATGCAAATATAAAAGGTATAGTGCACTATAGTTATTATATTTATATATATGTATATATATATAATATTAGGGGTGTAAAGGTCCCGCCCGACAACTCACGGGATCCAAATCAACCTCACCTGCACGTGATGCACCTTTTTTTTGTTTTTTCGTATGGAAATCCTGCGTTGGATACCCTTCTGCTGTGGGGGCAACAGAGGGATTATGCCGGACTCTTACCGGCTAAAAGCCCACGGTGTACGTCTCAACGCTTTTAGCCAAAACCACAGGAACGCTCTCGCACACAACCGTAGTCTCGACAGCGAGAGGCCTTAATGAGGTCGCGTCTCGGGGTGGAACTGGAACTCGCCTCCCCATTCACCAGTAATAGGCGGATGTACCGCGCGCTCCATCTCGAGACCTAACATACTTGGTAACGGATTCCCCCGAATCCGCCACCATGGCCTCCGTTATGGAGGTTGAAGGGCGTGGAACATCCTCCTACGACGCCCAGGTACGTTGTGCACCCTACTAATCAACAAACTGGGTAATGGTCTAAATCTCCCCGTATGGATCCCTACCCAATCGATGTGGGAATTTTTAGGATAGGCCTATCTCCATCTGTGAATATCTATCGGCTGATGATGATGACACATATTAATTCATCAATCATCAGCCGATAGACGTCCACTGCTGGACATAACCCTCCTCCAAATATCTCCACATATCTCGATCCTGCGCTGCTAGCATCCACCGGCTTCTCGCGATCTTACAATCAGCATAACCTCCGGTACCACCGGACACTAGGCACTGTCCCCCTCCAACAGGTTGCCGCCTTGTAGTGGCGGAGGGGCTTAGTAACCGTGGCGTCTGTCCGTGGGGACGCCACAATGGTGAAGCTAAGCGGAACCCTTCCGGTCGGCCCGCGCCCAAGGGCCGGCCAAAGCCGCTCTCGGTTCGAGCACCGGTTGGGATAACTGGAGCTTACCGGAGCGACCGGGGCCCGGGGGCGGCTTTATGCTGCCCCCTACGGTCGGCTGCAAGGGCGTATCCTCCGCAACCAAACGATGTCGCACCGGCGATGCGGCGGTGGTGGGGCCGCGGGGGAAGAGGAGTGTCGGTATTACGATGCGCTGTTCTCCCTATCCTCCGCGGCTGCTAACGGGTAGCGGTGGGCCCAACATCTGTCCGCCGCGGGAAGCCCGGAGAGGATATCTCCCGGGGCTCCCGTGGCCTCTGGGCAACGGATTCGGGAGAATCCGTCGTCCGCACACGGGAGGCCGAGGTGGAGGCGCGCTGCAACTCCCAGCGCGCCCTGCAGGGGGAGTTCATCCCTCCCTTCCGAGGTGGGGTTGCGCAAGTGTAGTAGGCAAAAAGCCATACCCGTAACCCTTGCCACAAGGCGACGAGTCGGGAACAGCATGAGGGTTTTAGTCGGTGCAAGTCCGACATAACCCGTCCTTCCCCCGCGAGGACGAGTATGCGTAGGCATTTTCCCCACGTAAAACAAAAAAAAAACCTAATGAACTTACCATCACCAATAAAATATTCATATGACAATGTATGAAATTTGAAAAGTATTACTCAGATTTCATTCAGAATAAGTTAGTTTATTTTTTAAGGTTGTAAATTTAATGAAACGATTATAAAGACTAAGGTTACGCTTTTCCCAATCGACTTGAGTTCGGAGTAAATCGTTTAAGGGATGAAGAGATTAACCTATCGAATAAGTAGGCCGTATCGATTTATATATGTCAACTTATTTATTCTACCACATGTTTCCTACTTAACAAAGATTGTATTTAACGTGGATTTCTTAATGAAAATTTATCTGTGTCTTTATCTGACGAACATTTCTATTTTGTACTAGACAAGCTGTTACTCGACCGCTTTGCTGGCAGATATAGAATTAGACTTGCAATGTGTCTGCAATGTTCATTGAGAGGAACCGCAACCGCGAATAACTTTCTACAGCAACAGTTACTATAGCAACCGTATAAATAATTCCAAATGAAACTGTTTATAGAAGTTAGAAATAAAACGATGAAGGATCTATGAAATAAATAACTTGTGGAAGTAGTGTCTAAGTTACTTATTTTATCTGTTCAAGTTTTGTCTTTAACTGTATCAAACATGACAGGTAAAGTAATATTTAAACTCAAAACAAGTATCGTTTAACTAATTGAATAAATATCACTTACACAACGTACTTCGTAATTTTAAACCGCTATATTATAGTACCGTCAAAGTTAACTAGACAAGCTTTGTAATCGGCTATCATTAACAATACCTTGGATTTTGATACATTTATCCTAACAATGGTACTAATTAGGCAAAAAAAAATTACCGAAGCACATAATTTATGTAAGAAAAATTATAAAAATTCAAAGGTTTTCTATGAAAGTTGAAGATAAAAGCAATACAGAAAATTTATCTGTTATAAATACTTCGGTGTAAGGAGCCCCTCTTGGTGGACCCTGCTAACCAACATGGCTCTGGTTCCTACCAACCCGAGAATGGCCTGAAATGATGGTCCCTTGTGCCCTACGGCACCGGAGACCATGTTAACCGTAAAGTTTGGATGCGGGCAGCGCAGAACCGATCAATGTGGAGATTTTTGCTTGAAGCCTATGTCCAGCAGTAGTCCTCTATCGGCTGATAATGATGATGATGATGATCATCTTTACCGTAGCGTTAAATTGATATCGAGTTTTAGTCAAATGAAGATATAAAAACTCGATTGAAGTAATGCGTTATTTTATTTAGTATCCAATTCAATGTTATCACGTATATAGAAACCCAGCCTTGTAGTCTCGGGTCAGTAAGAATAGTACTAAGGTAAGCCCTGCCTGTCGTAGGAGACGACTAAAAGGACCTAGAAGTTTCGCGGGCCTTGAGCGTTGGGGCCCTTATCGCTCAACAAACAAACCTGCCTGGGACAGCGTATGGCTCAGCGATGGTCCTTCGAAGGGTTAAGCTCCTCCTCAGAGACGTGTAAACGCAAAGTGAGTCGCCGGTGCGTATTAAAAGAGATCCCAGGTCTCTTCGAATGCACTGATGCAAGACTGGGGCGGTTTTAATGAGTAATAGTCTCATATAAGTTTCCCCTAGAAGCAGGGTATCTTTCGATAATTTCCTTTGGAACTCGGTACCAAAAAATTTATATAGAACAAACTTCTAGTTATACACACTTAATAAAATTTTCTTTTCAAATGTCACGGTAAGACTATTTCGTACCGCGTAATATTTGCCAATACACCCTCTCCCAAATTGAAATGGTTAACAGTAACAAGAGCGTGTCCGCTTGTCTCCCGTTGAGGAAATTCAAGCGTAGATAGGAACTGATTTTTGTAAATCTAATACTCAACCCTTTTGGAAGTCATTTCACTCACTATTAACAATACTTTACATACGTTTAAATATTTATATGAAATTATATAGCGCGGTCAAACTGCATGATGAATAGAGGGAAAGAAAATGAACTAAACACACAGAATTATAATTATGACGATGATATGATTTTTTTAAAAAAAAACATTAACAGACTGAAAAACCAAGTGCTTTGCTCTCCTCATCACGGCTTCTAGAGATATTTTAGTACGACTTCAGCTCGTCGCTTTGATACGAGAGTTTCGCCGCAATAAAAAAAATCATACCGAATAATTCATGAATGTTTTATAAGTACTACAGTTGTTTCTGAATTTTTTGTTACAACATCCTTCACCTTTTGGGTTAGACACAAACTGCACGTTGTGTTAGTGGTGTTGGACAGTGAAAACCTTTTTCGATAACAGAAAATCTTAAAAATATTAAAACGTGCTCTTGTCAAACGTAATCTTGTCGTGCGTGGTGACAGGTGATAAATCATGACACTGTCGTGTACCGTTGGCAAAAATTATGCCAAGTTTACACGATGACTTTAGATCATACACATATATACATAAGAAATTTTTTATACTATGTTTAAGTAAAATCTGAAAGCTATCAATTGTATCTGAATACCAAAACAATTTGATTAATTAAAGTTATGCTGAAAATAGACATTTTCTTATAAGTCTGTTACTGGTAACAATTTAGTAAAGAGATTTTTTTCTAGACCTAAACAGTCATTAGTATATACCATAATAAGACACTACAGCTAATGATATTAACTTATACGACCTTATGGTTTTACTTGCACTAACAAAAGCCGTTTAAATAAATTTACCGGAAATGTAGTTATTTTTAAATATTACCATTGTTTCATTTGGTGCTGAATTTTAACTTTCCTAATGTAATTCACAGCTGCTATGTGCTAAACAGTTTCCTGTTATGATAAGCACTATCACTAATTTGTTGTTCCTGTATACATTGTTGATACGATCGACGACAAATTGAATCTGTTTCGGACACACCATAAGGTATTTATCATCAATATAAAACGAGAACACCTGGAACTCATTTCATCATCATCATCATCAGATGATAGACGTCCACTGCTGGCCTGGAACTCATTTAATTACCGAAAATAATGGTGATGATTGATTGATCATAAATGAGATGAACTGACAGGTAATATATTTCAGATCGATTCTACTATTGCAGATTAGGTTAAAAAAAACTAGTTTAAATCATTCACGATTTAACTAAACGTTTGAAAGGTCCTTTCTCATTACATCTGTATCCGAAATTCGGTCAATGGATAACTCCTGATCCCTGGTGACCCCTACTCTGCTTTGTTGGCAGTTCATGTGCAATTGTCAGGGAACTACATTTAGACACGTGAGACAAACACACGCTTTGCTCCTTTAAGAGAATAATAATATATCCTTTTACCAACCACGAGATTACAGAGAATGAGTAATTTTTTTTTATACTACCATAGTATTGAACTTATCAAATAAAATTAAAGAAAAGTCTACTTCATTACTACCATTAACAGTCCATGTAATATTTTTATCAACAACCTGAAATAACTCTCGATACCTTCTTTTTAAATTGAGTCTCTAACCGATCGTTGGAATCTTTGAGTGAGACATCTGCCCAGCAGTGGACGTCTATCGACTGATGATAATGATGATGATATTCTATTAATTCACGCATGAAGCCCCATCATATTGTATACATATTTCTTTACAGGTAACAGTAAATCGTCACTTTCACTATTTTATAAATAACATATTAAGCTACTATTTTTAGAAATTTGTTAAGACCTAAAAAAAGTATAATTCTAGATTAACTAACTATGTTCTTATTTATTAAAGCCAAGCTGCTTCAATTATTTTGAAATAAAGTAACAATAGAAAACTTTTAATGTAATGTGATCAATCTTTATCTATTACACAGATGAGATCGGAAGTAATCACTTGAAAACCACTAATACAGCTGAAATGATGCGGCTTTTATTCTCAATTTTCTATTCCAAGGTTGCATTCAACGTCTAACTATGCGGTGTAAGTATATAATAGCTCAGACAAAATAATTTTAAACTAAGACTTATTGCATTTACATAGAGTTCAATTTACTAGAATGAAGAATCGAGCTCCGAATGCAATGGCGCGTCGAGAACGGGCTCATTGCGCATGACGACTCGTAAGGAGATGCTTCAGCAACATGCCTTACCGACTCTAAATTATAATAAAATGGTAAGTGTATGTATTAGTATCCGTACGTGCATAATAAATCCTTACTAAACAGTAGACCCACTGTCTTCGTACGCTGTTTCCTCTTTGTCTATAATCTATCCTCAACAATTCTCCCTAATTGCATGTAGAAAGCTATATGTGCCAGTCGTAGTCGTTGTAAGCACGATATGTTATGTACTATATGTTATAATGTATGAGTACCTACCTTTCCTCGAAGCGTATGCTGGATCGGCTGATGTCGCTCCAAGCGCTCATAGAGCGGCCACGACCTCGTCTAAATGATGAGGTGAACGTGGCCGTAGGTCGTCGTTCTAGCTCGACGTCAGGCGGGAAGTTGACTTTAGCGGAGCCTCGCGACGGCGGGCCTTCCGCCGATTCTCCCCCACCGGAAAGTTCCATTTCAAAAGCTGTGTACTCAGGCTCCTCGTCAGGCTCCGCGTCGCTGCCGTCGCTGGCGGCAGATAGAGCTTCATAGCCGTACCCGGGCCGGGCGCCGCCGCCTGGCCCCGCGGCGGCGGGCCCTCGCCCTGTTCGCTCCCTCGCGCACTCCTCGCTCGCAGCCAGCCTCGGCGAAGCCTCTATGCGATTCAATGACGCCGCCTTCACTGTGTGCTCACGCTGGTTCGACGGCGAACCACGAGCTGAGAAATGATTAGAGTACCGCAACTTGCTGTGACGAAACGTGGTGCCGCCTTGTCAATCACCTCTAATATCAAACCTCCGTCAACTCAACACTCTGCCACAAGTTATCACCCGTCAATAGAGGAGACGACGAATTAAAACATCGTCCGGAAACATTACGCCAAGTATACGAGTCAATGTTACTATGTTGTTTATAGCGCCACAACAATAACGGTCGTCGACGAAGAGTCTCGGCCAGCAGTGAGTGCTCTACTATTCCCTACACTCTAATAACTTTAAGTTCAGCTTTCGTGTGAAGAGGAACGGAGAAATCAAGAGTACCGCAACAGACGCACGTTATCCATGAAAACATAGCCACCACAGCGGTTCGTCCCCTGACCTTCCCACGATTTTTGTTAATGGGAATAGCTAAGTAAATACTTATAAATACTATGTTTCATACATAGAATAGTACTCGTGAAGTAAGCAAGGTATGAAGCAAAGTGAAGTGTGCGCGCATGCCGCGGGGTGGGGCGGATCGATGTGTGCCATGCTGTCCTTTTGTAGTACGCACCTCTTGCTGCGGTGTTGCTATTTTTTTTTCACCCTAAACTCAAATCCTAATATAAACATTTAGGAAATGTCAGCGATGATGCAAAAATACAGATATTACGCATTCGCTGCGTGACTGAAAAAGTTCTGAGAAGGAGGAAAGGCTTTAGGCCAATAGCACAAAAAACTACAAACTACAATAAGTTTAAGATTTTTTGGGAGAATGATGAATCTTTAACAAAGCGAATTAATAAGTATACGGGATAACGTCGACCGTTTTACATTTCGAATTATCTCCATTGGCAACACCAACATCAATTTTCTTCACCAGATTGAACTTGGATATCAGTTTCAAATTATATTACATACGAAAATAACAAATCACGTAATAATGTTATAAATTCTTTAAAAAAAAACTGAGCCATAGTAAACTGCTCAAAAGTTAGAAGAGTCAACAATTCAAAAAATAGAGATCGCGTCTTAAAATTGTTTAGTAGAAGAGAATAAGCGAAAACCTTACAACCAAGTTAAGATGAAGCACCAGCAGCACCATCTGTTGACATCATGTTGAAATCTCCACTACTAGAAAGTACTGAATTGATATAGCGGTAAAAACAAAAAAATATATTAAATCAGGCTCCTTTATACTTTTTTTTTGATTCATACATAAAAATGTTAACACCTTTTGATTTATACAACCAATGGTAATTCATCACAGATACTGATGGCAGGGCTCTGTTGCTGGATATCATCTAAAGCAGCATGTACCACAGCAGCGCCTATACCTGCCGACAAACAGCAGTGTGCAAACATTACTGTGTTCCAGTTTGAAGGACGTTGTAGCAGCTGTAATAGCTGGGGTAACGAGACAACATTTTATGTCTCAGGCGACGAGTGCGGTGCAGTCTATAACGTCTTAACTAGCGCCACGTTGTTGCGGGCGATGGTATCACTTATCATCAGGTGAACGTCCCGCTCGTTTCGTCACTTAGTTATATTTAAAAAAAAAAAAGATAATAACGTCTTTATATATTATAGTTTAAATAGAGAAATCTCTGTTATAGAATTTTAGTTCAGGAACTTAAAGAATTTTTATAATTGTCAAATTCTGCCATCTATCGAAAAGTTTCGTCGATTGTTAGCTTTTCTGATCTTACCAGCAACAGAATAATGTTGGATACTGGTGGTAGGTCTCTGTTGTCAGATACCGTCTAGGTAGGTACCACAGCAGCGCCTATTTCTACCGCCAAAGTGTAGTATGCAAACATTACTGTATTCAGATTTGAAGGACACTGCACTTAGTGTTATTACTAGAGTAATGAGACTCAATACATTATGTCAGGCGATGAGTGCTATGTAGTGCAGTATATACGATCCTAACTAGCGCCAAATTTTATGTTATATATATGTCGTAGGATAGCATAGTTCGTGTATTGACTGTTGTTCGAATTATACGACACCTGACGTACACCTGTTTGTGCAACGAGCCAAGTCGGTAGACTTGAGTGGGGATTGTTGCACCGTATAAAAACATCCGTCATATAATATATAATAGGTTAGCAAATATCTCCCTTCCGCCTTTTTGTCTTTTGAATTTCGCGGCTATGTACAAAGCGCTACAGAGCTCGTATCTGGCAATACTATACATAATTTGAAAGGTCTTGACATAACCTACAAAACGACGCTATGCATAATTAGTTTGGATATTGCGTTCAACAGTTATAGACGTGTAAACATGCGAGTTCACTAACGCCCAATTTGCGCTATTTTAAAGTTTTCCTTCGTTAAAAGCAAATCCGCTAGAGAAACGTTCCGTGAGATTAATGGTGTTTTGGGGGATGGTACTCTATCACTTCGAACCGCGGAGGAATGGTTTCGACGATTCAGAGCCGGTGAAAACGACACCATGGATAAGCCAGCCGGCGGAAGACCTGTGACGACAAATACCGATCAAATCATGGACTACATCGAGTTAGACCGGCATGTGGCATCTCGTGACATCGCCCAGGAGATGGGAGTTAGTCACCAAACCATTTTAAACCATCTGCAGAAGGCTGGATACAAAAAAAAGCTTGATGTTTGGGTGCCGCATGATTTGACGCAAAAAAACCTTCTGGACCAATTCAACGCCTGCGATATGCTGCTGAAACGGAACGAACTCGACCCATTCTTGAAGCGGATGGTGACTGGCGACGAAAAATGGATCACATACGACAATATCAAGCGAAAACGATCGTGGTCGAAGGCCGGTGAATCTTCCCAAACAGTGGCCAAGCCGGGATTGACGGCCAGGAAGGTTTTGCTGTGTGTTTGGTGGGATTGGAAGGGAATCATCCACTATGAGCTGCTCCCATATGGCCAGACGCTTAATTCTACCATCTACTGCGAACAACTGGACCGCTTGAAGCAGGCGATCGACCAGAAGCGTCCAGAATTGGCCAACAGGAAGGGTGTAGTGTTCCACCAGGACAACGCCAGACCACACACTACGTTGATGACTCGTCAGAAGCTACGGGAGCTCGGATGGGAGGTTTTATCGCATCCACCATATAGCCCGGACATAGCGCCAAGTGATTACCACCTGTTCCTGTCCATGGTGAACGCCCTTGGTGGTGTAAAGTTGAACTCAAAAGAGGCTTGTGAAAAGTGGCTGTCCGAGTTCTTCGCAAATAAGGAGGGGGGCTTTTACGAGGGAGGTAATATGAAGTTGCCGTCTAGATGGAAACAGATTATCGAACAAAACGGCGCATATTTGAACTAAATCCGATCACTGTAACACTTTTTATAAAGCATTGAATAAAGAGCAAAAAAGCGGAAGGGAGATATTTGGCAACCTTTATATATATTAGTAATGAAGATTTTTTTTATTTAATGAAGCGAACAGACCACCGAGTCGTTCACCTGATGGTAAGTGATACGCACGCCCGTTACAACGTGGCGCTAGCTAGAATAGTAATCACAGCACCATATTGCGCTCGTCACTTGACACATAAATTCAGTCTCGTTATCCCAGTAATTACACTAGCTACAGCGCCCTTAAAGCCGGTACACAGTAATGTTTGCACGCTACTGTTTGACGGCAGAAATAGGAGCTGCGGTGGTACCCACCTAGGCGGTCGCCGGCAATTTAAAGATCTACCACTTACCATCACGTAAATGTTCCGTCTGTCTTGTCTGAATTAAATAAAAAAAATTGATTTCATTCCCCTTTTTTTATCCTTTTCTGATATTTATTTAGCATTAAAAACCGCGTTGCTTCCAAATCGCTATGATTGGTATAATTGGGATCATGGATGGACTAAGCTCCTCGAATGGCGACCGCGTACCGGTAGACGTAGTGTTGACAGGCCCACCAGGTGGTCCGACGATCTGGTGAGGGTTGCGTGAAGCAGCCGGACGCGGGCAGCGCAGGATCTATCGATGTGAAGATCTCTGGGGGAGGCTTATGTCCAGCAGTGGACGTCTATCGGCTAATGTGAAAGAGGGCTGCCAGCAAATTCCAGTAGCTTTATAATATAATTTCTATAACATTGTCTACATAAACTTTATCTGCTGAGTGATACCTCACATTAAGTTGAAGATATACTGAAAATATTAACGATTGATTTAGTACTTTATATAACTTTCTGGGGAATTTGGTAATTTCTATAATTGTTGGAAAGTATGTTAATCCATCAAGGCACCTCTTAACGCATACACAACTGTTTTATTATACTCATCCAACATATTATCACATCCTTATTTGAAAGGTCAATCGCTAGTCTGAGAAGGTTTGTTTAGTTCATCACTATCACCATCATCATCAGCCGATAGAGGTCCACTGCTGGACACAGGCCTCTCCCAAAGATTACTATTATACATCGATCGAGTAGGGATTCATACGGAGGGATTTGGACTGTTTCCTACCACGCTATGTCAATCCAGGTTGGACGGAGCTAGAACAAAATGGTATTGTTGAAAATGTTCCCACATATTTTACTATAATTTAATTTAGCCGATGCACTTAACGGAACGAGCTTTTACGAGGCCCGTTGTTGCAATTTAATGCCCTCTTTTCACCCCATCATGGACCTTTCACACGTCACTCGCACGTTAATTGATTCTCTGTGAGGCCTGATTGCAGGCAGGCTCCTCTGGCATATTTCAACGGCGTAAACTGGTTTGCTTTGTATAGGAAATCCATTAAAACTAACCAAGTGGCAACGGGGTGCATTCTAGATATTACATCGTGGATTAGATACTTTTATTTTTTATTTTACGATAAATGTGTACAGATAAATTATAACTATTCAAACCACCGAACAATCTACACTTCCCATTGGGTAACTATGTAGATTGCTATAATAAGATATGTAATAGATTTTTTACTCATGTGTAGATAGACTTTACTAAGACTATTTAGCAAGATAAGCATGAAAATGATGAAAATAAAACGAGTCGATTTTGAAGCAGTATGTTAGTCAGTGTGTAAAATATTATAGAATTTAAATATAAGTATATATATGTATACATTTAGCCTACTGAGTTTCATGGTCAGGTCTGATGAACCACTGATGAATCAAGTGTGAACAAACAATCATATAAGGTTGTCAAATATCTCCCTTCCGCTTTTTTGCTCTTTATTCAATGCTTTATAAAAAGTGTTACAGTGATCGGATTTAGTTCAAATATGCGCCGTTTTGTTCGATAATCTGTTTCCATCTAGACGGCAACTTCATAATACCTCCCTCGTAGAAGCCCCCCTCCTTATTTGCGAAGAACTCGGACAGCCACTTTTCACAAGCCTCTTTTGAGTTCAACTTTACACCATCAAGGGCGTTCACCATGGACAGGAACAGGTGGTAATCATTTGGCGCTATGTCCGGGCTATATGGTGGATGCGATAAAACCTCCCATCCGAGCTCCCGTAGCTTCTGACGAGTCATCAACGAAGTGTGTGGTCTGGCGTTGTCCTGGTGGAACACTACACCCTTCCTGTTGGCCAATTCTGGACGCTTCTGGTCGATCGCCTGCTTCAAGCGGTCCAGTTGTTCGCAGTAGATGGTAGAATTAAGCGTCTGGCGATATGGGAGCAGCTCATAGTGGATGATTCCCTTCCAATCCCACCAAACACACAGCAAAACCTTCCTGGCCGTCAATCCCGGCTTGGCCACTGTTTGGGACGATTCACCGGCCTTCGACCACGACCATTTTCGCTTGATATTGTCGTATGTGATCCATTTTTCGTCGCCAGTCACCATCCGCTTCAAGAATGGGTCGAGTTCGTTCCGTTTCAGCAGCATATCGCAGGCGTTGATTCGGTCCAGAAGGTTTTTTTGCGTCAAATCATGCGGCACCCAAACATCAAGCTTTTTTTTGTATCCAACCTTCTGCGGATGGTTTAAAATAGTTCGGTGACTAACTCCCATCTCCTGGGCGATGTCACGAGATGCCACATGCCGGTCTAACTCGATGTAGTCCATGATTTGATAGGTATTTGTCGTCACAGGTCTTCCGCCGGCTGGCTTATCCATGGTGTCGTTTTCACCGGCTCTGAATCGTCGAAACCATTCCTCCGCGGTTCGAAGTGATAGAGTACCATCCCCCAAAACACCATTAATCTCACGGAACGTTTCTCTAGCGGTTTTGCCTTTAACGAAGGAAAACTTTAAAATAGCGCGAATTTCGGCGTTAGTGAACTCCATGTTTACACGTCTATAACTGTTGAACGCAATATCCAAACTAATTATGCATACGTATATACGTCGTTTTGTAGGTTATGTCAAGACCTTTCAAATTATGTATAGTATTGCCAGATACAAGCTCTGTAGCGCTTTGTACATAGCCGCGAAATTCAAAAGACAAAAAGGCGGAAGCGAGATATTTGACAACCTATTATGTTGAATAAAAAAAAAATTTTTTGACTAGACAAAGAATAAAAAGGGGTGCAACGGCTCCCGCATTGTAGCTTACGGGTTCCAGGCCAACCTCGCCTGCTTATGGGACTCCTTGCTAATCAACAAACAAGGCTCTGGCTCCCACCGATCTACATTGGGCCAGCGTAGTAGGAACTGGTCCAGATCACCTGGTATGAACTGCTAAAAACGTAGAGATCTTTGGGGGAGGCCTATGTCCCGCCGTGGACATCTATCGGCTGATAATGTTTTTTTTTTTTACTATACACAAGAGTTCTACCGGCATTGAAATTTCGCCTACAACAAAAATGGAGTTAGACTGTACCCATACATATTACACTAAATTTTCATTTTTTGGAACAAAGGTTTGTATATTATGTACACAATATGAAGTTATGGTAAATAAGTACAGGCAAATATACAATCGACGACATTTTTCATGGATTGACACAAGGTTCATATATACAGGGAGCGTTACAACACAGTGGTTAGGATATATTACAAAGGAGAGCTTAATGATGGTAGTAAGCTATATAATAATGTATATATGTTATTAAATTAGGACTTATTAAGTTATATAAAACATCTCAAAACCTTGAGAACATAAAAATATGAAATTACTTAAGCAATTCTTATTTAAAGTTAAAACATAGCAGACACACGATGATAAATGGAAACGAGCACTAGTGTTAAAGGTGGCGATATAGCAACGATTTATCTGCCTTTACACAACAATGTTTTTTTTTTTAATTATAAATACGTAACCTACCTTATTGTTTAATTTTTACGCTATCTAAAACCCCCTTTGTCTGAAAATTGCTTTCGAAATACCTCCCCATTGTTCTCTCTACGCATTATTCTATGAACTGATGGCTGAACCGACACACTGTCGATACGTCCATGAATAATTTTAGTAATATTTTATTCCTAATACAAAATACAATACTTTTTTAAAATATTTTTTTCTTAATTTTATATTAGGTTGGGGAAAAAGAAGTCCATTATTTTTTCGGTAGATGGCTGTAGTGATAAATTTCTCGTAAAATATCGATCAAGCAGTTTCAGATTTATGCTCGTTGGAAAGGTGACATTTCGCAGTAAAAAAATTCTTTTGCTGTATTTTGTTTGGTGCATTCAATTGTGAGTTACAGGGTGTTAAAAATGGAAGTGTACAAAGAGAAAATTCGGTACATTTTACAGTTTTTCTTTGACAAAGGCGAAAATGCAAGCCAGGCGGCTAAAATTGTGAATGGTGTTTATGGACCCGATACTGTAACAGCCAATTATGTGCAATTTTGGTTTCGTATATTCCGTTCAGGAATTTTTGATGTTAAAGATGCACCTCGCACAGGTAGGCCGGTCGCCGAAAATGTCGATAAAATCGGAGAAATTATCGAAGTTGACCGGCATGTTAGCAGTCGTAACATCGCCCAGGAGCTAAAAATGGACCACAAAACAGTTTTAAACCATTTACACAAAACTGGATTCAAAAAGAAGCTCGATGTTTGGGTGCCACACCAATTAACAGAAAAAAAACATGATGGATCGAATTTCCATCTGCGAAGCCTTGGGCCAAAGGGAATAAGATAGACCCATTTCTTAAACGGATGGTGACTGGAGATGAGAAATGGATCACATACGATAACCCTGTGCGAAAACGATCATGGTCAAAGAGCGGTGAAGCACCTCAAACGGTGGCCAAACCAGGACTAACGGCCAGGAAGGTTCTGCTGTGCATTTGGTGGGACTGGAAGGGAAATATTTATTATGAGTTGTTTCCATATGACCAAGCACTAAATTCTGATCTCTACTGTCAACAACTGGACCGTTTGAAGATAGCAATTGACCAGAAACGGCCAGAATTGGCCAACAGGAGAGGTGTCGTGTTCCACCAGGACAACGCTAGGCCACACACGTCTACAGTGACTCGCCAGAAACTGCGGGAGCTTGGTTGGGAAGTTTGAATGCATCCACCATACAGTCCGGACTTGGCACCAAGCGATTACCATCTTTTTCTTGCATTACAAAATTTCTTTAGTGATAAAAAATTGGCATCTAGGGAAGATTGTGAAAATCGGCTACTAGAGTTTTTTGCAAATAGAGACCAGGACTTCTTCGAGAGAGGCATTATGAAAATCATAGAACAAAACGGTGCATATTTGACCCAAATCGGACAATCCGAAGCATGTTAAATAAAGTCCTGAAGTCCATATAAAAATAATGGATTTCTTTTTCCCCAACCTATTATTTATGACCAAAACATTAAGCAACGATATACTTACATAGACAATTTCTATACTTTTCGTTATGTATTTAAATATTTTAATACTTCTATTAAAAAAATCCGCTATATCAGTGATTTCTAAAGTGTGTGCTACCGCCCCCTAGTGGGCGCTGTAGCGATCCCGGAGGCCAGTAATGGTCCATGGGTGCATTTAGAGGCGATGAATAACTGTAAGGGGGCGGTAAAATCATAAAATAAAGATGAAATATTTAAAAAAATGTATTTATATATTCCGCTAACTTATAACGCTTACGTTTTCTTTGAACAACCTATTAGCTCGGTTCCCGCATCCCCCTGCACTTGCATTGATATAAGTGCAATGGCGCACTGCTACTGTCAACGTGGTGGCAATGCCACTGCGCTGCCGTTCTAATGCACGTGTGATTGGTCAATCGCATGGTTGAAGCCTGGAACGCGAACGGTACCCTGAGACTGTGGTAGCTAGTACTAGCTACCACAGTCTCAGGGTACGTAATAATTCGGGAACATAACGACTCAATTAATATAACTCTAACTTACTAGATTGTCTTATTTTTGCGTTAATTACATACGCTGTACAATTAATACTGTCATGTTTATTTATTTATTATTTTAGTTAGTTTTTCATAAATATGTACAAAATAAATATAAATTAATATAATGTTAAAAAATTTATTTCATAATAATGGCTGAACCAAAAAAAAAATGTAGACAATATAGTATTGAATATTTAAAATACGGTTTTATTGAATCGCCTGTAAATAATACTCTTCCAATGTGTCTGATTTGTCAAACGAGGCTATGAAGCCTTAAGACTAAAAGATAATTTAAATAAAATTCATAATGATAAAAAAGATAACAATTTATCTTATTTTCAAAAGTTAAAGGAAAATTTTATCAAACAACCGACATTGGCAAAGCTTTTTCCAAGCTCAGTCCAGCGAAATGGTGATGGTTTGCTTGCATCCTACAATATTTCCTTAATGATTGCCAAATCAGGCAAACCTCACACTATTGGCGAGGAACTAATTATGCCGGCTATCAGTGAATTAATACGTACTGTGCTACATAAGCCGGAATACATATTATGCAATATTACAGTGCAGAGAAGAATTGATGAAATGGCACAAGATGTTGAAGATTCATTGTGTGGCTATTTAAAAATATTTCGTTTTTCTAATCAACTTGATGAGTCCACATTGCCTGGAAATGAAGCTTTGCTTTTAGCATACGTGCGGCTCTCAAAGGAGGAACAAATTTGCCGAGAATTATTATTTGCAGCACACCAGGTTCATCCTTCTCACTAAGGTTTCGATTGATTTAACTTTTTCTGTTTAATTTTCTATTTTGCGTTAAATAAATTGTTTCATATTTTATAAAAGAGATAGAAACATGAACACATACGCATGTCTTTCGGCTTAATTGCTATAAAAAATTTGAAAAAATTATTTTGAGAGGCACTGGATAATATTTTATCTGGAAAGTGGGCGGTAGGCCAAATAAGTTTGGGCACCACTGGGTTATATTATGAAAAATTAATTGAACAGTTTTTTTTTCAGTATGTATATATAACGTAGTATGAGCACATTTCTTGAAGGACTGATGGCCGATGAGGCAGTAAGGTCCTCGAGTGGCGGAAGCTTACACGTAGTGTTGTGAGACCTCCTACCAGGTGGACCGACGATCTGGTGAAAGTCGCGGGAACCCACTGGAGGATGCAGGCAATGCTGTACCAATCAATGTCGAGATCTTTGGAAGAAGCCTATGTCGGCTGATTATATAATAAGTTTAGCTGTCTCTGAAAAACCGCTAGCTTTGACTTATAATAAGTAAAATCTTTTTGACATTAAATCAGAAAAACAAATATAAGGCCAACAGATAAGCTATTGAAATAAACAAAATATATTAATTGACACATATATACTACGTCAATACTCTTTTTCGCTCCAACATATTTATTAATATTTTGAATAACTTACAAAATGGATATAAAATAATATGTTATATACAATTTGGAAGTTATTATTAATAGATATTTTGTCCATAAAAACATTTGAATAAAAGGTTTTTTGATAGAATCCTATGTGAGTGTACTTCGAGTAAAAAGAAACGCATTTCACGGAAAACTATATGATGCTAGAATTCGGTGTATTCTTACTAAAAGTAGATTGTGAAAAAATGTGAATAGGTTGTGAAAGTGTTCAAGAAAGTTTACAATAACCATAAATTGATTGATTGATCATTTGAAAAAGTTTTTGTAATTCGAAAACAAAAAGTTATTACAAAATCGTTGCAGTATAGAAACGACGGCCTTCGAAATCATCTTGCCTCCATAGAAGACTTGGTTACTCATCATCATCGTGAAGTGACATTATGTGTCGATCAATTGTTGAAGAGACGAATTTGTCTTTCCTGTTTTCTTATATTCTATTTTGAAAGTTAAGGTGAGATAATGTTACATTCTCATTAATTCACACTTACGACACTATGTGTCGATCAATTGTTGAAGAGACGAATTTGTCATTTCCTGTTTTCTTATATTCTATTTTGAAAGTTAAGGTGAGATAATGTTACATTCTCATTAATTCACACTTACGACACTATGTGTCGATCAATTGTTGAAGAGACGAATTTGTCATTTCCTGTTTTCTTATAATATTCTATTTTGAAAGTTAAGGTGAGATAATGTTACATTCTCATTAATTCACACTTACGACACTATGTGTCGATCAATTGTTGAAGAGACGAATTTGTCATTTCGTGTTTTCTTATATTCTATTTTGAAAGTTAATGTGAGATAATGTTACATTCTCATTAATTCACACTTACGACACTATGTGTCGATCAATTGTTGAAGACACGACTTTGTCATTTCCTGTTTTCTTATATTCTATTTTAAAAGTTAATGTGAGATAATGTTACATTCTCATTAATTCACACTTACGACACTATGTGTCGATCAATTGTTGAAGAGACGAATTTGTCATTTCCTGTTTTCTTATATTCTATTTTGAAAGTTAAGGTGAGATAATGTTACATTCTCATTAATTCACACTTACGACACTATGTGTCGATCAATTGTTGAAGAGACGAATTTGTCATTTCCTGTTTTCTTATATTCTATTTTGAAAGTTAATGTGAGATAATGTTACATTCTCATTAATTCACACTTACGACACTATGTGTCGATCAATTGTTGAAGAGACGAATTTGTCATTTCCTGTTTTCTTATATTCTATTTTAAAAGTTAATGTGAGATAATGTTACATTTTCATTAATTCACACCTGCGACATTATATGTCGGTCAATTGTTGAAGAGACGACTTTGTCATTTCCTGTTTTCTTATATTCTATTTTGAAAGTTAATGTGAGATAATGTTACATTCTCATTAATTCACACTTACGACACTATGTGTCGATCAATTGTTGAAGAGACGAATTTGTCATTTCCTGTTTTCTTATATTCTATTTTGAAAGTTAATGTGAGATAATGTTACATTCTCATTAATTCACACTTACGACACTATGTGTCGATCAATTGTTGAAGAGACGAATTTGTCATTTCCTGTTTTCTTATATTCTATTTTGAAAGTTAAGGTGAGATAATGTTACATTCTCATTAATTCACACTTACGACACTATGTGTCGATCAATTGTTGAAGAGACGAATTTGTCATTTCCTGTTTTCTTATATTCTATTTTGAAAGTTAATGTGAGATAATGTTACATTCTCATTAATTCACACTTACGACACTATGTGTCGATCAATTGTTGAAGAGACGAATTTGTCATTTCCTGTTTTCTTATATTCTATTTTGAAAGTTAAGGTGAGATAATGTTACATTCTCATTAATTCACACTTACGACACTATGTGTCGATCAATTGTTGAAGAGACGAATTTGTCATTTCCTGTTTTCTTATATTCTATTTTGAAAGTTAATGTGAGATAATGTTACATTCTCATTAATTCACACTTACGACACTATGTGTCGATCAATTGTTGAAGACACGACTTTGTCATTTCCTGTTTTCTTATATTCTATTTTAAAAGTTAATGTGAGATAATGTTACATTTTCATTAATTCACACCTGCGACATTATATGTCGGTCAATTGTTGAAGAGACGACTTTGTCATTTCCTGTTTTCTTATATTCTATTTTAAAAGTTAATGTGAGATAATGTTACATTCTCATTAATTCACACTTACGACACTATGTGTCGATCAATTGTTGAAGAGACGACTTTGTCATTTCCTGTTTTCTTATATTCTATTTTAAAAGTTAATGTGAGATAATGTTACATTTTCATTAATTCACACCTGCGACATTATATGTCGGTCAATTGTTGAAGAGACGACTTTGTCATTTCCTGTTTTCTTATATTCTATTTTGAAAGTTAATGTGAGATAATGTTACATTCTCATTAATTCACACTTACGACACTATGTGTCGATCAATTGTTGAAGACACGACTTTGTCATTTCCTGTTTTCTTATATTCTATTTTAAAAGTTAATGTGAGATAATGTTACATTTTCATTAATTCACACCTGCGACATTATATGTCGGTCAATTGTTGAAGAGACGACTTTGTCATTTCCTGTTTTCTTATATTCTATTTTAAAAGTTAAAAGGGAGATAATGTTACATTCTCATTAATTCACACTTACGACACTATGTGTCGATCAATTGTTGAAGAGACGACTTTGTCATTTCCTGTTTTCTTATATTCTATTTTAAAAGTTAATGTGCGATAATGTTACATTCTCATTTATTTACATCTATGATTATTTATGTCGATCAATTGTTCATCTCACCACCCAGGTCATCCCCGTCCGGCAGATTACCAAGCATACTAATGGAATTGTCGCACTGTATGGCAAGACATATTCTTTTTGGCATGTAACTACGTACGTAAGGGTGATTTCCGTAAATTTTTGGTTACCACGCCAAACGGTTTAACTATGAAATCCTCGCCAAAATTCTCAATCTTGCTCCGCTTAAGCTTTTGCATGTAATGTACGGCTGCACCAGCATAACTTTAAATTCCCAGGACGTGGAATGGAGCAAGTGCATCTATGCAAATAGCGTGTATTATCCCAAAACCTCTGGGAAAAGGTATTTACCGGTACATCACTACCAACCGTAATTCATCGACGGACGGAATCGTTATGAAGCTCGATGAGCGCGTCAGAACCTTATTAATTCAGTGCGCTGTTTACATCGACGGAGGACGAGAACACCGTCAGAGACACCGAACCTTAATGGAATCGTTGCTTTGAGTCCAAGAGCGGTGATCATAACTAATGATATAAATTGAAGAAAGCGTATATTTTATTGTATCATCAAGAGATGCGAGGAGCTGGACGAACTTCCAAAGTTGATCACACCGCAAAACATACATAAACTTTTGAACCAATGGGCAACGTGGCAAAAAAAAGAAACGGAAGTCTAGTCTTACAAAAGCGTAATTTACACTTTATAAAATCTGATTTCTAAAGCTAATGAGATTTAATATTACATTATCATTCATTTACATGTATCATGTCTATTAATTATTACGTTGAAGTAATTGGCAACTTCCTGTGCTTTTTATTATTAATACAAGAAATCTTTTTCTATACTTTCGCTATGCAGTTGTCATATGTATGTTAAGAAATGATGTTTCATTCCTATCTATTTACATAGAGGACATTTTGTCTATCTATTATTATAGTACTTAAGTTTATAATTTCCTATTTGCAAGTTTGAAAATTATCCAGATATTATTGCTCATACTCGATACGTCCACCGATATTTTATGTTACACATGTAACAGTTCATTTCCTGTATTATTGCTATACAGTTAACTGAAACTGAAATAGTTACATTCTCAATAAATCATATTCATAATAATTTATGTTGAATAATTCTTACAGAGGTGCCTTTTCATCTTTCTGTACTCTTGAGTTGTAACTTTAATAGGTAATAATGTTACAATCTTATCTATTAACATCGAAGAACTTTGATTTAATAATTATTATAGTAGTAATTTCTTAATTTCCTGGCTATAATCAATATTACAAAGTTTTCGATCTATATTGATGAATTTGTATTAGTTCATATCGGTTTTGAATTTTATAAGGGAAGTAATAGATTTTATTCTTACGGGCTGTATTATTACACAACTAGGGAGGAACGATTTCATCATTATTTTATTTAATACATACGTTTATTTAATATGTACATACTAAACACTCACTATCTTTAAGTACTTGTATATATCGTGCTGTTTATCATGTTTCATCGACACAACACAAACGGATTCCGTTGATTCGTTTAAAGAAATGCACAATGGATGGCTGAAAAGAATTCTGCATCATTCTTCTCCGCAAGAGTTCTATGTAAACATACATTGTATTCTCTTACACAACAAGATTTCATCACAAATCGTTTGATAGAACGTGTTCAGTGTTACTCGAATACTGTAAGAGCAAGTACAACTCTTGAACATGGACGGAATCGTGAAATTGATATATTTATGTTCGATGATTTCGGTTGCCCAGGTAACTAACGTCAACATTCATTTAAAAAATTGCATCTTAAGTTATAAACTTTAAGGATACTGTTTAGAACATTCAATTTGATCTGTGGTAGAACTGATGCTGTATAAAAAGGAGCAATCTATTAAATATTTGCGCAGTTCCGTTTATTAAGGGATTGTAGCAACATAGAGTGTACACAATCAAGTTCTATATTGACTGCTAGAACGTTGTGTCTTAGTTTCTATCCTAATACCAAATAAATACCTAATATAATTATGTGGTATACAAGAATAATACTAAAACAAGTATAATATATTGGATTTATGCAAGTCAATTATAATCTATTACAGCTCTTTCCAAACTTAAGGCTTACAATTTCTCAGTTCATGTGCTAGTACATCCATAAAATAGTAAGTCTTAGTTTTTAAATATAATCAATACAAAATTAATCTCGAACCAGTCGTAGATAAAAAGTTTTTGTTTCTGTACGTTTTAAATGTATAATAAACTTATATCTAAATATAACTGTTTATTATAACTTTCAGGCAGCCATGCCCGGTACATTCTTTTGGAGGCCTCGCTTGGGACTGGATCTCTCTGTACCAACAACCGGTATATATCAAACCCATTAACCTTCAAGAAACCAATTACAATCATGTCAATAAATGATAAAGATTAAGCAATAGATAAATTGTCGGGATACGGTAATATGTGAATGTGTGAAATATCTAGATCGAATTTATGCCTTAGTCAAATTTTTTGGTTTTTTTGTTAGAACGTATATATCTTGTAATTACTTAATTACCCGAATTAAATCCAAAACAATGATTACAAACTTTTACTATTATATTTGAGGTAAAGTCGGCCTTGCTCCGACTAATATCGACTTCTCACTTTTGCAAGGGCGCGCCGGAACGTACAGCGCGCCTTTTTCTCGGTCTGTTACCGTCACGTGGGCGACGGATCCCCCCGAATCCGTAACCCAGAGGTCATGGGAGCCAAGAAATAAAACTCTCTCGACTCCCTGCTCGTCTGGTCTTAGGTTCCGCCTCCAATTTATACGGCCGCGGAGAATAGAGAGAGCGGCAAGACGCAATACCGACACAACCTTTCCTCCGGGGCTCCACCGCTGCCGCATCACCAGTGCGACACCCTTTAGGCGCGGAGGGTAGGAAGAGCGGAGAATCTTAATACCAACACTCCTCTCCCTCTGCGATTCCACCACGGCTTTAAAGGGTAGTGTAAGCCTGACCCCGCATCATGGAACGGCCATTTCGGGCCGGCCATGTAGTTTTGTCTTAGCTGCACAATAGGTGACTAAGCGACAGCTGCTGAGCCCCACCGCCACAATAAGACAGGAACCTGTTCGAGGAATCCTTTTCGAGCTTAATTAATCGTCGTTAAATGAGACAACCATTTACATCTATCGTCAAGTTAATTGTAACACTTTTTTTATTTATGTTAGTAAAATGCCTTGATCCTAGTAGTTTTGTAGGTATGGAAATTGATTTTGTAGATGAAAAATGATTCACGAGAAACTCTTCTCTGTAACAGTGGCGTCGCTGACACACATCGATGAATCGGTGCCAAGGCCCACGGTCAACGAGATAAGAGGTGGCACGGCGGTTCTAATTGATGGCTACCAACTTGGGGTGACGGTGCTGGCTCTGACAATTGGCTATGAGGTATGGGAGGTGTTCCCCCATCTGAACCCTTTTAAGGCTTGGTTCTACACTACAGCTTATAGATGGGGCCTAAGGCATCTTTCTTTGTGAGTATTTAAACATTTAAATCCTCTTTCTTTTAAACTGTTTCAACATTAACACGTTAACGTTGTACTATGTATAATGAACTACAAACTGCATAAAAGAGATATTAACTTACATGATTTTAAATAATAGCACATTTAGTTAAAAGGAAGTTATCCAAAACAAGGATACAAACGTATTAAACATGGAAGTCAACGTCCTTCTTCTTAATTTAATGGTCCGCTAATATCACAATATTACATAAGCATTATAATTAGTGGTAGTAGATCTCTATTTACTGAGACCATCTAGGTAGGTATCATCTCAGCTCCTTTTTCTACCACCAGACAGTAAGTAAACATTACTGTGTTCCAGTTTGAAAGGTGTTTTAGCTAGTGTAATTAATTGGGTAACGAGACTCTACATTTTGTCTCAAGGCGACAAACACAACTTAGTGTTGTATATAACATCCTTAATAGCAACACGATATTATGGATAGGCATTTACCATCAGGTGAACGAACCTTCTTGGTCCTTTCTTGATTTTTACCAGTAGTAGTGCACGAGAATAACATTTATTCTGCTTGCTGCTAGCTACCTGCTAATATTGTTGCTTTTTGTACGTTACAAATGTATAAAACTTCAACACTAGGATAAATCATTACAATAAAAACAAACTAATACTCTTCGTAACTTTTTCTCAATAAAAAAGTACTCGCAAATTTTTTTCAAGGCGCATTGTTTTTCGTTATAAAACAACGATTTTAGGGAACAACGAGAGCAAGGACACAACGATTCATGCATTGGCTTAAAATAACTGCAAAACAACAAGGATGACACATAATATTATAACGTTTTACTATGTTATTAGGTTTTTAGCGACTTAGTATGTACGGCAAAGGGTGAATGAATCTTGCTGATACTTGAATCGTGTTGTATTATCGCATAATGTATATTTATTGACTTAGTTTCGCTATATATTAAAAGTATTTGCTTAGCGCGACTAGCGGAGGGATTAAACATCACTCAGCCGAATTGCGCAACAATTAAAAATATTGTGCAATAAATCAAACGGGAACTGCGCATGCGCGAACGGGAAGCGTCCTTTTCTAAAAGCATAAATATAGGTCGCGCACGGGCTCGGTTTCTTTTCTGCGTGGGCCGTTGTAGAGTTAACACGTGCTACTGCTCCATACTTCGAGGCGTTGTGTCGTCGGGAGATGCCATGTTGATGAAGATTCTTATATCGTGACTGATTGTTCTTTTGAGAACAACTGTATTGTTCCTATCAAATAGTTCTATTCAGAACAACCATACTATTTCCATAAAATTGTTCTTATCAGAACATTCAATCTAGGGGTAGCGTTTCTATCGAGAACGTCGTATACCTACAGGTTCAATAAAGACGACCAATTTTCACAGGATTCCGCAGTGGCTTCGTGGCTCCCAGTACACCTTCATCGACACACACAGAGTGTGGAGGAGACGGTTCTGGTACAGCGATAGATTCGTACCGAAATGGTTGCAAATGATGTTGCCGCACGTTTGGGAATTCGACCGGGAGCGTCATCAATACAGAAGATGGTCTAGGTACGCGCAGCCAGCCTTCGCGAAGCATTTGCACTACCCCGGTGAGGTATTCAATGATTGGCAGTCAGAAGAGTCCACAGAGACGGTGGAGAATCTAGATATATCCAATTTTTCGATTCACGTTAACAAACCCGACTACTGAGCCGTTACGGTCCTATATCTTTTATGTTTACTATGAAATCCTTTTACCAGATTAATTCGGATATAACCACATCCTTTTCCTATAAATATTTAGAAAAATCTATAATAAAATTTTTACACCTTAATAATTACGATTAGTAATTGCTGCTTGTTGTTGTCCGTCGTCCTTAAGCATTCTTTCACAATTTCCACTCACCTTACACCTAAGTGAAAATAATTTCCTAAAAAAGAAAAAATAAGCTAACGTTTGTTTTAAAAATTAATAAAAATCTATCAATTGTTGTGTTGTTTCATTTAACTTATGAGATTTTTAGTTTGATTAATATTTATAGTTTGATATAAACAAGTTGGCGAGTCAACACCTAACCAATGTTGCCGTTTGTTATTTTTTTTTTTCCATAAATCTAAATAAAGACTCAATTGAGAATATGTTTCAATATTTCCAATGGAATGAGTTACCACTTGCTTCAGCTTCGTATGATGTTATCAACAAAGGCCAGATGCTCGCCCAGAATGTATACCACCATGCCACACGTGGGTTCGGAAACTAACCGTTTTTTACCAAGCAGCTAACTGTTGTGCTATCATCATCACTACCAGCCGACAGATATCCACTCTTGGATATATGCCTTCTCCAAAGATCTTCACATCGTTTGAAGTTCATTACAGGGAAATGGGCCGTTACCCATTAGGCTAGCTCAGTGGGGTTTGTGGCTGATAAGAGCCTCGTCTGTTATTCAATAGGGTGCACCGCGTACAGGTAAGGTTGACTCGAGCTCGGTAAGATATACTATGCTACTAAGGCGGTATACTATAATTTAAATTCCGATATCGCCGACATCAAAGCTTTGTTTTAATTTAAAAAAAAATAGCGTTTCATCATCGAATACTGCCGCCGTGATACATAACCTGCATTTTCTTACTACTTAAATGTTCTTCTAATTAGAATATTACTGTAGCGCTGTCTCTTCTTTTCATATAGTTTATATATATTTTTATTGTTTATTGAAGAGATTGCTTTCAGAACAATAAGACCGCCTCTTGTACATTTTACAATTGATGTATTGTTTTATTTATTACTATGTTTCATCATCAGCCGACAGACTTCCACTGCAGGCCTCCCCCGAACATATTCACATCGTAGAGTTAATTGAGAGGAACCGGGCTGTAATCCACTATTGTACCAGTGAGGGTTGGTGGATTATTAGTATGTTTGGTGTACAATAAAGAATATTATTATTATCGTCTAAATTTCAGCATAATCTTCATTTCTACTGATACGTAGCTACGCAGCACCTATTTCCGCTGCTAAACAGTATTCTGCAGACCTTACTGAGTTTGAAAGAAGTTGTAGATAGTGAAATTACTGGGGTAAGCAGACAACATATGTCTTAAGGCGACGAGCGCAACTTGGTGCTGTTTATGTAGGCGTATCACTTACCATCAGGTGAATGTTCCACTCGTCTCGAACTCGTATTGAACCTCTACAGAACAAAGGCCTCCCCCTAATCAAATAAATAGTAAAATTTAAAAAAGAGGATAGGGTTGTAAAATAAAACTCACGATATTGATTAATCATATATTGGCCGCTTCCATTATATACCAGCGGCTAATCTTTGGCTTAACAATTACGTCTACTAAGATTAAAATTCATTAAATATAGTAAGTTGTAAGTGTTGCAAATGCTGTGTCAGCGCTCTTAAGACTAAGTATTTTTTTTTTTTAAATCCTTAATTACATACTGCATTAAATACGGAGCGAGCCGCTCAACTACCTTATATTAATGATACATTAAATGCGCTTTCTCTAAAGACAGATTGCGCGTCTATTTATAGACCCTATAATATTTATGACCTAAGATTAATTAGTACGTTACGTTAATGTATATAATATTAAATATCATCAAAAACGGTGCACTAAACAAATATCTAAAGTTAGAAGAAAATTACCAAGGACTAAATATTTGAGTTACATAAATATAAAATTAGGCAAGATATTAACATAACACAGTTAAGGACGATACATTTGAAAATGAAAATTAATAAGGACTTAACACTAACATTGATATATTTTTTTTAAAATGAGATTATTTAAATCCTTAACCTAGTTTTAACTTCCTTGTGCTATAATATAGCGGCTAATTATGTTTACCACCAATCCTTCATCGTGCATTGTCGTCTCTGGTTTAATGATTGAAATGAGTTCGTAATGAAATTGTGAGCGAGGTCAGTCCACATGTATGAGAAAATATAACCTCGAAAGTATGAATGAATCAAAGGGAGGATCGAGGGAAGAAAAGTAGAAAGAAGAAAGACAATGAAATTAATGCAGTACATTGACAAATGTTTGACAAGTCTGATAAATAAAACGTAATGATTTGTGAATTTTTGAATTTATGAGTTTATGGTTTCGTGACTTTACGGTCCATATATTTAAACATATATGCCCGGGAAATATATGTTCATGTAAACGATACTCAAAAGAATCAAGTTGACGAAGAAGTAGAACAGGTGTAGGTAGAGACGAAGACGCACCTGGCTGAAGGCCTGGTGGTTGGTGGAATTTCATGGATCCACAAAGGAGATCATCACGTACCGGGTGCCGTTGGATACCTTGAGCCCCTCGTGGTAGTGGGTAAGGCGGCCGGGGTGCATCAGTAGCCATCCGAGACGGGTGTCGCGCACGGAGCAGTTGTAGCGCAAGAAGTTGCAGCCGCCGCCGATGTAGTCCACGTCTGTGACAACAGATACACAACTGTGAGCCATCTCCTCATTTTGCACAGATTATATCAAAAATGACTTGTGGAGGCCTTACGTGCTGCGCGGACCATAGACACATATTATTTAATTCAATCTGCGATAAAAGGCTGAGACAAAAAAAAGGTAAGATTTGATTGGGAAATAAATATTTAAACGAAAACCTACTTATATTAACTTCCAAATACTCTAAGCAGGGACAACATTAAACTAGCTACAAATTACTCTATTTATACTTACTGGGAGTGTTGAGAGCCAAGTTGATGGTGTAAGTTGAAGAGTCATGGTGGGGGCGCAGGGAAGCTTGCTCGTCGGGGCGGTAGCGTACCACAAAGTTCATGATCGACACTGGTGGCTGAAAATGTCAGTGATATTCACATATACATACTTTTATGTATTGATATCATCAGAGTTGAAGCATGCCAGTTTTTAAAGACTTTCTTATCAAGGGCATATCATCCATATTATTTTATAAACAACATTTAATATGAATTAAAACGATTAATTATTTAAAGCTGTAAGCTTTTTTCGAAACCATTAAAATTTATTTTAAATTTGCCACCATAACAGCATTGCTGTTCCCCTGTCGACATACGAGTGCCATAGTACTCTGGACGGGCAGCACCATCAACGTCCTGACTTAAAATCGCGTGACAGACAGCCCAATTTTGTTTAAAAAAATAGGGCATAGAGCAAGTAAATTCCTTTTACTCGTCTGTCAATCATCATCATCACCATCAACCGATAGACATCTACTGCTGGACATAGGCCTCCCCCAAATAACTCCACATTGATCGATCCTGTACTGCCCGGATCCAGTTTCTTCCCGCAACCTTCACCAGATCGTCGGAACACTTCGTCTGTCAATAAAAAATTATATTGGTTAACATACATTATGGAAATAGCCGGTGAAGACCATCTCCTGCAGAGGGCGGATGTATTCCTTGAGAATGTACAGCCATTGCTTTTCCAGTCCTACTTGATTCATGTGGATGTCGCGAGTGGGTACAGCCTCGTAACCGCTCTCCAGGCGTTTGTCCTGAAAACGTCAAGCAGAAATATAATACACATACAATCATTCAAACCATACTAATAAGTATATGGAAAATTCTTTATCAGTATTAATCAAATGTTTGACAATTACGTTGTTAGATCCATCGCTCCAATCTCCGAACGCTTCCATGATTTCAATCCATTCCTTGCAGAAACGCGGCGACATCATCGGGAACCAGTAGACATCAGGACAGGGCTGTTAATGATAAGAAAATTAAAATATCATAAAGACAAAACGTATAATTTCACACAACCACATTGAACAGGCTTCAATAATTGCCTCGGTTTATTTTAAACCATCACTGATATTGCTATACCAAGTAATCAATCATAGCTGATTGATCCTCACTGGATAACTTCAAATAGCACCGTTGATCCCATATTTTTTACTGATTGAATGAATATTCATATAGTTAAACTTACTATCTCATAATGAGGAATACAGTGCAATAATCCTAACCTGAACATTTCGATGCCAAGTCGCTTCTGCTGTATATGAAAAAAAATGATATTCTCACCATGCGAGGCTTGCGTCCGTCTTCGAAATTATTCAAGTAATCAGGGTGAAGGTAACGGTGCTCCCATTCCAACTTATTGTCGAGCACTTGGTACATGTCCGGATGGGTACGGCTAATGTCGTAAGTCTCAGGGTTGACAAGGTGTCCAAGGTCTTGCTCGTTGCTTACGTACATCATCACGCCCTATGGTATTTGTAAAATATTAAAAACAAGTCATACATATTCATCATTGGTACTAGTAAAAGAAAATTTTACCAAATTATGAAAGAGATCTAAATTTTAAAAAATTATAAAAGCATACTTTGTATTCAATGAGAAGTTATATCTTACAATATTCCTGAGGCTACCGCAGAAAGCCATATCAGGATCAAGTTCTCCCTTTATGTAGGTCAGGTCGTTGGCGGACGGTTTGCGGAACACGTTCATATTTATCAGGTAGCAGTTCGTGATGAAAGGAACATTCCATATGCCCCTGAAAAAATTTTTAATATTATTGATAACATGTCAGGGGGGCTACGATATGAAATTGAAGTTGTCACGCCACAGAATGATGGCTATACTTTGTATAAGCAACTCTAAAACTGCGGAACGTATCCTGATGATTAAATGTTACCGATATAACTCATTTCTCATCTCATGTCAGTAGTATATATATTATGATATGAAAATGAAATTTTAATAAATTTGACTAAAGCAGTCCGAAGATATAAAAGAAATACTATCAAGGGTTATCAACAAGGTTACTATGCTATACATATCAAGAGCACACAATGTGTATATCTGAATATTATATTGTAAATACCGAAACTCTTAAAAAACACATATTTCCAGTAAAGACCGCTACTTAAAAATTATCTAACATGATGTATTCCTTAGTAATGGAAAGAAAATACTTTAAAGATATAGAAAGAAGATAGCTTTAAAAGTTTGTCTATATCACGCTGAAGTTGTAGAAGTCTTTCGTAAACGAGCATCGTAAGAAATGAAGCGATCACGTCTGTAACATTTCTCGAACATTGCTCAAATTGCTGCCAATTCAAAGCTCCGTTCAAATGGCGAAGGTAATTGGGAGAGTCGCATCGCAGGGGCGACAGGGTCCCTCCTTTCGGCTCCTCCAACATTAATCAATTGAGAGTACGAGAGGAGAGTGTTCCCTCGATCCGCAACCGCATCATTTCAATGGAGGCAGGCGACTAGACGCATCGCTAGCAAAACCTAAAACCAAATGCTGCTAAGGTGCTTCCTCTCGATATTGATACTCGCGCTGGTGTTCAGCGCTGCGGAAGCGCGGAGAGGTCGAGCGAGGAGTAGAACCAAGTCGAAGGTGAAAATACCACCAGAAGTATAAGCTTTGACGTATTTAATAGATAACTAACAGATTACTCTTGCGGCAGGTACAAATCGGATTGCCCATAACCGGCAAGTACAGAGACCCAGAGTCGGACCAATACTACAACAACAATGACGTGAGTACATTTATATTATTCTATTTATCATCGATTACATATACAATTGAATATACATCTAAGTTTTCACTTACAATTATTTACTACTTACATATACGTAAGTTATAACTATAATGTAACATTCAGCGAGGAATAAACGGTACAGTTTTAAAAGCTCATACTTTCTAAGTTATTGAAAAGTAAAAGATCAAAAAACCGTATATACTTGATTATTTAAAAAAAAACGGCCTCAATAACCAAATGATATATTAAACGATAGTTACAGTTACAGATGATACATACACAAGTGCATAGGTATTTCTAAAATAGCTACCCATGTTCGAAGAGGTGAACGCAGGGCATTTTAAACTTGTTAATTCTAGGGTAGCAACAAGTGAGAATATAGCTTGAGTCGTCGCTCTGCTTAGCAACAATGTAAAATAGGTCAAATCAGTCCAAGCTAACGTATTGTGCTAAATAAGTCCCCCTCGAACCTAGCCCTCCCAACACGCGCGTGCGAATGCTTCAAATATCCAATGCAATAAACTAAACAAAGCTCCATTATAACAATAACTAACAGTATATAAAAAAAAACTACACAATAATATATTCACTAATGGTATTAATTATTTTACTGTACTCATACAAATTAATTTATTTTAATACATTAGACTATCTGATCAATGTGGAGATATTGGCCATTGTACATCAAGACGGAGACTGTTTTTATGATATCTCCATTATCATCATATCCATTGTAAAACACTAAACTCATATATGAAATAATGATCTTCATTCTTCATATTTATATCTTTTTCTATATAATACAATTATTCCTCAAGCGAAAATTATTTTGTAACAAAAACAATACTTAAATCAAATATTTGATGAGCTTACGCCATTAGTCAAAGCGAATGTAAACAAGTGCGGTGGTCTAAGTCTTGGAGTTAGTAATAAATTTTTTTTTTTTTTTTTTTAAACTAAAACTTAGTACTTTCACACAGATCACACGAAAATATCAAGCGTTTATAATTTATCAGACGTTAAACATTTTTTACTAGCGTTAGAACTCTGTGTATGTATGTATATTGGACGTTAGAACTTCGTGTATATATGTTTGTGGTTGGTCAATGAAACCAAATCTTAAAAAGCAAATTAATCAATTTGTCCAATAATTCCATTGGATGCGAGATGATTGTTTTTTTTTACAGTAAAAACAATTTATCTTTCTTCAAGCCTGCTGCCGCTACAGCCCTCGCGTCCGCTCGTTAACATATCGCCCGTATGGAAGATCCGTACTAGATATAAATCAGCCGACGTCCGCTGTTGCGAAGTAAATAAGAGGGGACTCATGAATTGGTGTATCCGAATAACCGTTTCGCCATAAGGGTCATTTGAATATAGATTTAATTCAATACAAATCATGGTATCAGATTCTTTCGTTATTTCTATAAGTCAAATATATCTATAGGCGAAACGGCAAGTGATAAATTATTTGACAATACAAAGGTATATACTTAACAAGAAACAAAGCGAAACTAAGTCAATCTGCTGATAACTCGTAAAGCTTCTTGGTTTAGTTTGACTGGGGAATTGGAAAAGCATTGCTTTCGCTATAGGTCAAGGGAATATATAACGTTACACTATAATCCAAAAAAGGGGGTAGAAGAGATAGCAGGTATTGCAAACTATACGAAGGATTAACGTAACTAAAATTTTTCACATATCTTTCGACTAATGAAGATTTTTTGCGTGAATGAAGAAATTGATATAAACTCCTATAATCAAATAATAGCTTTGTATACGTTTATTTAAATATAATAAAAAAAAAAAAAACTTATTGCAGGGGGCAAAGATCGTGCTGGCATCGCATTTCGATCTCGAGTACGTCCTCGGCCACAAGATCGCATTCCTCTGCATCGCTAAGGGATCGCCGAGGCCTCACATTACCTGGTTCAAAGATGGAGTAGAGATCTTCGCGCATCACTACTTACATGTAAGTTATTATCGCTTTATTCGAATAACAACTCATGCTATATTTCTAGCATTTTTATAACATTCTAGACCGATCACAAGAATAGCGCATTAAGACTTTTTATTAGGTCGTTCAACTGTACACGATCACACGCGCACACTTCTTATCAAGCGTTAGTATGGAGTCACATTGTTGACGCTTTAATTTTTATTATATATAGAATATTAATAAAAACGTGGTTAACGGCGTAGTTGAAGATGTAGTGACAAGGATAGAGAAAGGGATGCTCAGATGGTTCGGCCATGTCGAAAGAATGGATGAAAGAAGATTAACGAAAGAGATATACAAGGTAAGAATGATTGGAAAAATCAGTGCAGGTCGACCTAGACGGACATATTCCGATCAAATCAGAGATGTCCTAAAGAAAGGCCGGATCAAAAGCACATGCAACAGACGAGCGTGCGTGAAGACGCTTATGAAAGTGGAGGAAGCGAGAGAGGTGTGCCAGGATCGTAACAGATGGGGAGAGGTGGTCTCTGCCTACCCCACTGGGAACGAGGCGTGATATATATATATATGTATTAATAAAAACCATATCCTTTTCAGATACATGAGTGGCCAATAGGAGATGATCGCGTGAAATCGAAGATAGAGATTGACCCGGCCACACAGATGGACGCCGGTGTATACGAGTGCACGGCCGACAATATGTACTCGATCGACCGTCGCTCCTTCAAAACTGACTTCTCCATCGCCTTCGATTAATCTTCCAACAACAATATATATAATGGCTAACAATATATAATGTAGATATATATGCTCATAATCATATACTTTCATTATTCACCATCGGAATTACATAGATATTATCATCATACGTATTATCCACTTCAAACATTTTGTCTTCTTCTTCTCCTCAAAGTGTACTTTTTGTCACTTCCTTATAAATAATTTCATAACAACAAATACTTTATTTAATACATACTTTAAAGTACTATTTGTTTACCTGTTTGCCTAGATAAGTTTTTTTTTTTCTATTCAGAAACTTATATTGATATATTTGTATCGTAAATATTCTAGAGCATTGATTGGTTGATGCTTTGATATGAAAGTTTCATTATTATTATTTTTTTTATTTAAAATTATTATGCACTAATTATTACCATTTATTAACTTCTTATATGTTACATATAACATGAGGTGTAGATTAAGTGATATATAAAACAGCATATGAGGCTTAAAACTTAAGCTTTTAAGCTGTAAGTAATATTGTAGCGGACCTTATTGTATTTCAGAAATGATTGTTTTAACTTTTTTTTTTTTTTAGTTTATATAATATTTTATATATTTGTAATGAATATCTCTTTGATAATAAATATTTAAATTATTTCGCATTATTTTTTAAATTTTCTCTTCATAGGAGATGCATCGAATACTAAGTACAAGTTGGTTGGAACAACGACTTAAATATACTGAACCGATACTAATGCTTCTTTCTTCTCTTTCTTTCCTTTTAGGTTTCGTTTGACGCAATAACTAAATAATTTAAAGTGAGCTATTCATCTTATATCTCGAATCATTAAATACGCGAAACGGCAATTGGTTTCTACTTTACTAAAAAATTGTCTTTCTCATATATAAATAACTTAAAGTAGTAAAAAAAGTATACGGATATTTAGGAAAATAACGTTTAAACTAACAATTCATGTTTTTAGATCTGAATTAGTTATATATCACAAATTCCCTATTGAGACTGTCTCCCAATCTAACACTATGATATGGTAATCTGCTGATGAAGGAGCATTGAAACGTTGAGAACATATGAAAGTAAGAGCAAGCAAACTTCATCATACTCTACCTCTTTGGCATTAAATATGTTAAATCGAAATCAAGTGGTGTCTACTGTTGGAAAAAAGGCGATGTATCTCACATCGTAGAGCGGAAAATAAAGTAATACATACATATTTTTTTTTATAACTTACCTCACTGCTTTGTAGACAATATCCATGTAGTCTGCCGAACGGGCGTAGTAGCCAGATGCGTTGATGGCGCCCCAAAAGTTGGACCAAGCTTGCCCCGGGCGTGTGAGAAGCGGTGCTATGACATCATACCCAGAAGACAAAAGGTAACGTAAAGCGTGCTTGTCAATTCGCGACACGCTGTCAACGACGAACATATAATGGCAAACGCTGTTCAAACAACGATCCCTGAAAGTAAAATTAATTATATTATCCATATAAAAAAAAATATCTGTTTTCCCAGTCAAAACATCCGGTAAAGTTCATGTACGCACTTCGCTATGTTCCTTGCTTCAGCCTCCGAGATGAAGTCACTGGGCATGATCCTCTTCGCAGTGGCATATTCTTTGGAGTAGTTATGGTAGAACATATCCACTAATTTCTCGTGAAACTGCACATTGTTGCGGAGGAGCAGATCGATCTTACTCTTCGGGTAATCAATCTCCAAGATCCCCCGGAAGAACTCTTCGAGGAAGGGAGTAGCTTGTTCAATGAACACTGCGAGCATTACTTTTGGTAGATTTTCCTCCTGGGAATATTAATTACTTTTTAGGGCACAGCTTGGAAAATATCGTGTATCTCTGTGTACCTCCATCTCAGAAAAGAGATCGAGTCTCTGCGATATGAATATAAAAGGAGTGGTTTATGTAAGAGAAATAACAAGTAAAACGCCATTATATAAAGATTTTGAAATTTACATCAAGTTCCAGCCTTCTCTCGTCGCAAGCGGCGCAGCCTTTCTGAAGTGACCACGACTTGGCGAGGTAGTTCCCGTAGTGGTTAAGCGTGAGCTTGGATGGCCCGTTTCCGTGGACGATGAGTGGCCTCACCTTCGTGGCTACATTCTCTATGAAGGGCCATTCCTCCGTTGTATTGGTACGGAGTTGAACGTCGGCTGAAATGATTACACTACGTTACCCCGAGCAGTATAAGTTACTTATAAACCAAGTATTGAACGTTGGTCTATGAAAAAAAAAACTTTAAAGAACAAATACGTTAACTTACAAAGCGCACCATTCAAGTTCTGGAATATTTCCGACTTATGATCCAAAGCAATCCCCAAAGTGTCCCTCAAGTTTTTGTTAAGGTATACTTTGGTATAGAACAGTTGGTCATCTTCCTTGTCTTTCACCTCATTAGCGTTTACTATTTCAAACAGCTCTCCTAGATAACCTGTTAAGAATATTGTTATCATCAGACTTAAGTCGCCCAATGTTGAGGAGCCACCTTAAAAATCGCAACCTCGACTACTGATGCGCTGCTATCGATCTTAAAAACTACTGTATAAAAAAAGATAATATATATACGAGATGAAATCATCATCAGCCTATAGCCGTTCACAGCTGGACAAAGTTCTCCCTCTAAAATCTCCACAGAGTTAAAGGGAATTGGACCTTATCCCACCCTACTAGCCCAGTGCGGGTTGGTGGGTACTATGAAATATACTTTTCTCTTTCTATGATCAAGATGGCTATCAATAAGACGTTTATACTAATTTTAGTATATATTAACCCTCTCTTACTTTATATATATCGAAAATATTTGTATGCACTATATTAATATAGTATTATTTGTAAGTATATCTTATTTACTAAACGGATAGTGCACCCGTAGTATTGTTCTCTGCTCAAACCAGTATTGACCGGAAGAGAATGCCTTTTTGGGCATTAAATCCGCTTTTTTGTGTGCGTAAAGAGTTTTTCAAAATATCTACCACTAATATAGACGTGGTGATATTCAGTTTTCATTACATTTAATGTAATTTTTTAAGCTTCCTTTCACGTCAGTCTTACCTAAAGTAAAGTGACCGAGAAAATTCTATGCATTGATAGTAGCGATCAGAATAACGAAAAATAATGCACAATATCAACTTTATTAATTCTCATAACATGTGATGTTGTTATCGAGACTTTGTTCAACACACACATAATCATGACTTCCTTTCAACATATCCCTTTTTGTATGTACGATACAACTGAATCACAGTTTTTATACAGAACTGACACATTTTAAATAAAACTGTGATACCGCAACAACTGTACTCTTTTAATGTCATGAAAGCTACTTTTTTTTTCTTCTATAACTTCTATTCTTTATCTATTCTTGTAAAAGTACTGTAATAAAGATATTGAATAAAGCTCGGTTCTATTCTAATCTATTTCTATGAATGTCTTTCTTAACAATAAGTCCGAGAATATCTAAGGCAAATTGTAGATAAATAGGAATCTCAAAATCCACAACTTCAAGAAGATTATTCAGCTTTATATACATACGTATGTAAATATAGAAAAAAATTGAATTATATTTCGTGTTGTAAAAGGCCAGAACTTATGAACTCTCCGATGTTATACATTTCATACAAATTTTATTTTTTCCCTCATATATTTAACTTCTGATATAAAGTACTAGCATTAATTTTTTAAAAGAAACGAATCTACTAATATTTTAATTTCTAATTTCAGTAGGACCTAAGTTTAGCTGCGACGGAATCAAGGAATTTATTTGATAGTTTCTTCTCAATCGAAATATTCTGCATAAATTTCTTACACAGATCGGAAATTGTCATCAGAATGGACCGATAGTAAAATATAGAAATCATAAGAAAAATTATTATAACATGTTTATTCAGACACCTAGGTGAAACTAGGTTAAAGGTTATAACTGTTATAAAGCGGTTGATGTTATTATCAATACAGAAATATATATTTTTTTTCTTACTTATTAGATAACTGTGTGTTTAACAGAGCTGGAGAGTGAGTGCTGTTTCATCTTATTGCATCATGATTAAAGTAATATTACAAAATATGCCTTTCGTTATTTGTCACCATATCGCGATCTACAGAATATTTTATTTGTACATAACTAATTCGATACAAAACTACAAAGGAGATATTAGTTTTGTGTTCATCATCAGCCGAGAGACGTATACAGCTGGATATAAGCCTCCCCCATACATTTCCACATCGATCGATCTTGCGCTTCCCACAACCTTCAGATCGTCGGTCCACCGCCTCGGAGGCCTGCCAACACTATCTTCCGGTATAAAACTATATATGATACTGAATGCAACTATGTATATGAAAGATGTGATAATTACTTACCTATGAATCCGCCCGAGTTCAGATAGGGATTGGTGATTTCCGTGTTTGGATACATGGGTGCCAGTTTTGCATCCGGCCAGCAGAATGGTTCAGCGGAGAAGAGGACCCGAGCGTCGGGCATTGCCTTGAACTTCACGAGGATATCACCCAAGTTGCCGAGGAACATGACGTCATAGCTAAGATATATATATTACATTGTAAATATTATATCTCAATACTGCCGTAATCCATATAGTATTATCAATATTGTCCTATAGGCTTTAATAATTTCTCAAACTAAAGTAACTAACCTGTCAGTGAATAGTACAATATGATCCTTCTCTTTCGTCTTCATTAACTCGGCGAGCTTGTCTTTTAAGATGTTAATCTTCTGGCCGCCACCAGCATAGTTCATGTCACCGCCATTCCACTCTACACCCTTGCCCAGAACAGTGACGTTGATGCCGTATACGCGAGCTGAGCGCATGTAGCGCTTGTATCCATCGGTTTCTTCAGTGGCAACGGTGAGAACCGTTACATCATCTACGAAAAAAAGTAAACGGTCTTCAATTATTATATAATTGTACTGAAAACTATTATAAAAAAAAGTAAAAAGTATTTTATAATGTGCCCACGTGACTATTATCAAAATGTTTAGTCACATAAAGTTTTGCGTAATCAACCTAAAATTGTTATATCAAAATCTAAAAAAAAAAAATGTTTCGGGTTTATATAAACCATTAATACATAAAACCCCATCCAATGGTTATGATAGAAAAATAATAAACCACTATATTCTATGACCGCATAACCATTACGTATGGAGAGAGCAAAAAATATAATTCAAGTTAAATATACGGAGCGAATACAGAAATATATATATATTATATATCCGGAAGTAATGTTATAAACTAGAATTTTCATCAAGAAAGAAGTTAACCATTTATTTTTTTTTAATGTTCGATGCTGCTAACCTTACTTGTCTTTACGAGTTCACCGAACTTTTAATATCAAAAATAGGAGATCAGTTATTTTGAAATAGCGTCATAAGTAGTTATCGGTTAGAGAAAGATAGATCTGTATTTATATATTAATAAATCTACAAGTAGGTCATCGTGCTTATACATGGGCGTTGTACATACACCGAAGAGGAAATCTAGGCACTCAGGTACAAGGCGCATGCCTGAAATTGTATCAGTCAGCGTTATATCGATTTTATGAGGTCGCCGTCCCGGGACGGAATGGAATGAGGTGCATCTCGCTTGCACACAACAGAATGCCCGGGATGCGCCCATATTGCGCAGGACTGCGACCGCGCCCATACAATTGATTTTTCATTTCACCTTGGACACCGTTATACCGATATGTTATGTCCTAGATTATTCAAAGATTTTAAAGAGTCTAACTATCTATATTGTCAATCTTTAAAATCTTTTAATAATCTATGTAATATGTAATGCAACAAATATTAAGAATATTATATATAAAACAACAAAATGGAAAAATTATAACACAAAAGATTTTTTTTATATAAATCAATATATATATATATATATATTTAGATATATATGCACCCACACACACATCTATATATAGATTTGTGTGTATGGGTGCACATTTTACATTATTTTATTACAATACTGATTTTACACATTGATACTGTTATAGTCAGTTAGCGAGTAGAGAACTCTATATGAGTTAAGCTCGTCTGACTTCATGTTTTCATATATTAAATGATGTATATTATAATAGGAAAGGTAAACCGCATAAGGTAAATGAAGATTGCTACAAGAACGGGATTGTTATTATGATTCACCTTTTATAAAATTCTTTACTCGCATATTTGGGTTATTAAGCGCAGTTTAAGTTTTTCAATATATTTATTTCACATAATTATTATTTACATTACTTATAATTTTGTTTAATTATTTATTTTTAATTTAAAACAAAGAGTACTTGTAATTTGTAAGTTGTTCAAATCAAAACTGAAATCATGCTCGGCTCAAACTTTTTTATTATTTAATAATATCATCAGATACCCTTAGTGGTTTATTGTTTCAAAAAATAGATTATAGGAGGGCATATTTTTGTATGACAATAACTCATGTTCATATAAATGTATATAAGTTACTGGAATGAACCTTTTCCTTTCATAAGTTTTATTAGGAAGGGAGGAAGGAGAGAAGTAAAAGCCCTCAATGTGCTACTTTTGTTTTGTTATTTACAGTATTATCTACTTTTATCAATTGTATAAAAATTAATTATTCAAGTAATTCAAGTACTAAATGCTTTAAGTTGTTTGGTCTTTTTACATAAAACTTGTGTAATATTAAGTTATTAAATTAGGAAGTCTTATTCTAAATATTTATTGTATTACATTTTGAATATTAATGTCAGTAAAACTAATGACTAAGTAAACCTATAGATTACAGAATGAACCTCTATATTTCTAGAATTCTTAAAAATTATATTATTGATTATCCAAGACAGTACAAATGGAACTATCATAGCTAACCTAGATTTCATATATGCAACTTGCGTATTTGATAATAAAAATTCGGAATAACTACAAAGAATTATTAATTACGACTAATAAAAAGATATATATTAATATCGATATGACAAATTGATTAATGAAAACATAAATTAATAAAAAAAATTATCATTCATAACGCCTCCTTCGTATAACACAAAGAAGGCCTTATACTTATTTCGATCATCGACTACTTACCAATTGCTTCAGCATAAACAAAACCAAAGAACAGAGGTAACAGAAGAATGGTCTTCATGTTTCTACTATTTCTATGCGACGACTTCGGTTTCTTAAGATTACGGAGCTTTTCGATTTTGAGCTATAGATCTTAATTGTTCTATTTAATAAATGCTGCTTCCGAAATGATAAAGTTTGACAAACATTTTTTAATATTTATTACTCAGCAGTACACCCTATCCCTCGCACTATCAAATTCCGACTGGACCCCGGGCATAGCTGCCGGTATCAAAACCACGCTGCGCATGTGTAAAAGTTTCCTGATGCAAGTATCGATTAGTGCTATGACCTGAGTTAAAGGAATTAGAACACCATTATTTATTTATAGAGAATTTAACTAATACGCTAAAAAGCACTATTTTTCAAACACGTCAAACGTTGCAAAGCAAAAATATTACTCCACTTTTTTTCTTTAATAAAATATTAATCAATATTTTTTTTATTTAGATTTTGCTAGATTTAAATGAGAGTCATTCTTCAAAAGCGATTTTTTAAAACTTAGATTCTGTTGTTGATTCCATCAATGGCAAAGAATGTTGATGACAAGCTCCAAGACAATAAAATCCATTTGATTTTATGTTTATTCGGTAGATGGCAGTGAAATATAATCGAAAGATTATTAGGGTAATGTTACTTGAAACGATCAGAAAATCTGAAGAATATATGTTTATTACATTTATTTTCCATGTAAACATACTATTCAAAGTTACTTTTAATTGTAGTTATTATTTGAATGATATTAATATATAGCGTTTGATATACAACAGCGCCATCAAGTGGCAGGCAATGTGATTAACATTTAATCAATATATGAAAATGGGTTTCCTATGTTCGCCAATCACGTGAATACTGGGACAACGTTACGACATGGGAATAATACTCGACATGGAATGTTATGTAGATGTTTATATCGTATTTGTAACTTGAGTATCACTTTGGCTACTCCTCTCTTACGCTGCTCCATAAGGCCCATACTCTTCTACGGCTGCTAGACGTGGACAGTTAAAGAAGACCTTCCGTAACGGATTCAGGCCTTAACGAAAATGTGAACATATCGCCATATACTGAAAATCAATTGGGAACAGAAAGTGACTAATGAGGAAATTCTGTGGCAGTGAAAACGAAACGGGAGCTTTTCTTAAAAATCAAAAAGCAGATGATCTAGGACATATAGTCCGATATGCCAGATACACTCTTCCGAAGATAAGAGTATAGGCTAATGTGGCCGAAAAGAGTAACATTGGTCGTAGAAACAAGTCATGGCTTGACAAAATCAAAAACGATTGCAGATGATCCACCTAGCACTTAACGAAAATGCATTCACAGAACTGGTATCCAATTTTAACTAGTTGGAGAGTCACAAGATGAAAAAGAAATTAGGCTTTGTTGTAACGGATGCTATAAAGTCATTTGTGGTTGCAGTTGCGGTTACGCTCAAGGAATATTTCAGATAAATTCAAGAAGAAAAGAAGAGAAGCATGCGGGGAACAGTTAGTCTTCAAAGTAAAATTTATCGAACTAAAATAAATTAATCGATACACGTCGTAAATAATTTTCATTATAGTCTTATAACTACGGAAAGTCATGACAAAATTAGTCTACCAGTTTCGATGATTACCTAAAACAATTAGGGTGACCAAAAAATTGTTTTATTGTTTCCATTATTCTTATATGCTGTTTGCTTATTGTTAAATAAGTATAAGTAAATTACATAGCAATCCTTATCTACAACTTTATCGTAATGTTTAAAATACAATTTATATATAATTGCAAACTTTTAGCACAATCATTTCTTTAAAGCTAAAAATGTTTTTTTACAATATTCCTCCTCCAAACCGCATTTGGTCAGTGGTTGATAAATAATGTTTACTATTCTCCTTGTAAGAGTGATCGCAAGTCCCAGTAGTGGGGCTATAAAAGGTTATTTGTATTCTAGATTCTAGATGAAGCTCGGGCTACAAGCCATTGTGACTCTTACACTGGGCTCATGGACCCAGATCCACGGACTGTGGTTTTAAAAACTAAAGTTTACTACGTGGAGTGTAGTAGTTTCTGTAGTCTTTCCGGCGACTCTACTCGGTCGTCGAGGCCAGGCGCGGACCCGTTCCCCGACTACCTTCGCTTGTATAGGAATCTCAGCGGTGAGGACCGCCCACGATCACGGGTGTACTTCGTGTACGCGGTGTATGTGTAGCTGTGGCGCCGGGTTCTGAAACGAGGGCGGCGTGATTTTGAGATTCGGAGCGTGTTGGTGGGTGTTGTCGGTGATAGTGGGCGCGTGTGTGGTGAGCGGGACCCCTAGTGATGTCGGAATAAGCGCGTGCGCTTTTTTATCTTGAGATTCGGAGGTGGCGCGTGGTTGGCCGCGCTGGCCACCAGAGGGTTGGAGTGAGTTGCCGCCTTGGCGAAATAGGTTTCGGACCACTCTCTAAGGTGCTCCGTGATGGTTGGGAGTTTGAGGTCGCTGTGGATGTCCACATTGCGTTCTGGAGAACTTGCAGGGGTTTGATGCGTGCCTCGAACGAACAGGCGGAGACTGCGCTGGCGTAAGTCATTATAGGTCTTACGCAAACCTTGTAGAGGTGAAGTTTGTGTCTGAGAAAGAGCTTGCTCTTCTTGCACAGTTGGGGCTATAGCTTGCCCATTACTCGGGCCACTTTGTTTCTCGCCTCGCGAATGTGGGCGACGAAATTGAGTCTGGCGTCGAATGTAACGCCGAGGTATTTGTCCTAGTTCCTCCATGGGATGGACTGGCCGAAGAGGTAGATCTGGCCGAGTTTGTGGCCGCGAATGCACTCCTTGAGAAGGGTTGATGGCTTTTGGTGGGTGGAGTGAATGCCTTCACTTTTTCCGGGTTTACGTCGATTCGCCACTTCCGGAACTACTCGCCTAGGTGTGTGGTCGCGTTCTGTAGGCGATTCGTTATAATACCCGGAGCTCTGCCGGAGTGATAGAGAGCGGTGTCATCCGCGAAAAGAACCATCTTGACGAAGAGATCTTTGGGTATGTCGCTCGTGTAGAGCAAGAAAAGTAGCGGGGAGAGACAAGAGCCTTGAGGAACACCGGCTTGAATCGACCGGGGCGAGGAGAGAGCGTGCTCGGCGCGGAAGCGGAAGGAGCGGTTCGAGAGGTAGGCTTGAATGATGGTGACGAGTCGGTCTGGCACTTTGTGGGTGTAAAGATTGTATATCAAGCCTTTGTGCCAGACTTTGTCGAACGCCTTCGCGACGTCGAATAGCTTATTTGTATACCGTTATTGATACGTGTCGGCTCGGAATAACTTGTTTAAGATCTCTCTCAAAATAGAAATATTATAGGTAATATAGATTTAATTAATATAATTGGTATAACAAAATGTGTAGAAAATAGATATAAATCGCATTAATAAAAGAAATGGTGAACGCAATACTAAAAATATACTAGTTGAAAATTAAAAGTATGAAGTAGAATCTGCAGATGAAATTACTGTTATGGCTCTGGTTAAAATACTACTTTTTGTTTTGCTTTAGCAGTTATAAGAAACTGAAATTGAACAAAAATATATAATAGATAGTAGAGAAGAAAATATAGATAGAAATATTTGTACAGATGACAATCAACCATAATAATACAATTAATACAAATGCAAAGCATAACTATCGCTGCACGGCACAAATAACACTAACTCAATATTCGCATCATTAGCAAGGCATATCTTATATAATGAAGTAGTCATATAAGAAAAACTAAAGTAAAACTGTTAATATTACAACCTTGGACTTTGGTTTATATTACTATTTTTATCTTTATGTTGTTTCTATTAAGATATGATGATCACGTTTCATTTAAACGAACACGAATAACTAAAAAATCTTTTTGTGAACTAAAGTATACGGGTAACAGATAAATAAATATAACACTATATCTGATTTATAAAGACTTAAAATTGTAAAATTATCATTCATAGTGATATATATTTTCAAATGCGCACAGCGAAGGATCCGACCGTCCATTTATTTATATAGATGTTTCACATACAAAATGATATTCTTTAGATATTGTATAAAATATTTTAATCTTCCTACATGTTATCTAGTCTAGCTGCTACTGCAACGCCGTCTGGTGGTGAGGTACAACAAAGAAGGACAGCTTAAAAATATTTTCTCCATCTCCGCTGTGTTAAATCATTTTCCAAAGAATTCCCGCACAGATCTATATTGTCTTCACATTAATCTCTATCATCCGAATTCTAGCTTAATATACTTATATGGTGCAAGTAGTTTTTTACTGATAAAATCTACATATTTTGTTAAAAATAAAGATTTTGTTCCTTCCGTGTTGCCTTAAAAATTGTCTTCTTTTATCTGTTTTCTTGTTATTTTTTTTTAAGTCAAAAATTAAAGGTAAATCAATCACATATGTTTTTTTAACAAGGAATCATTTTATCTATTCGCATGTTTAAAATTAGTCTTCGTCTTGAAGTAACAGGTAGCATGATTCATTCATATATGATACTATAAGAGTCTTACTAGTTCAGTATATAATATAAACCTTTTCTGTTTTTTGCAACCCGTTACTATTATGTACTCGTTGTTATACATACCAAAGGTCTCTGCGCAGGCTACAGCTAAGAGTAGTTGCAGCAATACAATGGTCTTCATGTTTCTAGTTGTGCTCACGATGTTTATAGCTCGAGAATTTGACGTTGGAATGTCTCTAAGCCAGGTTCGTTAAAATTTTATTGTTACTGTTTCCAATGGACATTTTTAGATGAGAAAGAGGGGACCCGTAACCATTTGCAGCACAGTTATGACTGTTCACATCGCCCGGACCCTGCTATGAGATCACGCTGCGCATGTGTTTTAATGCTCTTCGCGCAGTTATCGACCGGCGCTTTGACCGGCGCTGTCTATTATTTCAAAAATAGCCTTACCTCACCTAGGCACTGAAGAATATAATTTAACTGCAAGTACTACATTCTTAAAATGTTAAGAAGTTAGATCCAACTAGACTGAACCTTAATTCTGATCCTATGGGTACAGCTGGTGCGAGCTAACCCAGAATGCCTTTGCTCTCATATCAACAAAAAACCATGCCAGGACTTTTGGCTCCGAAATCAAACCTGGTACCTCCACGATACAATGCAAGCATCTTGCAATTGCATCACTGAAGCAATTTACTGTTTATTCCAACTATCAGAGATACCAGCGATCGAAATTTGTTATACTATAAATGTTGCTTTATAAAGGCACTAAAATCTGTTAAAACCTCATGATGTGACTACTCTTGTTCAAGAGAAAAGACGACATTTCTTATATGAGTAGAGAAATATATAGGAGTAGGGTGTTTGATTTAAAATATTACTAGGAATATGCGGTAACAGGTGACGGACAAAAGAATATTGAACATTGAAAATGTTCTTAATGAGGAATTATTGAGTTAAAGTCTAGGGAACGACAGAAATGAATTCTATGTGAATATTTCGAATTATCGAAGAAGAATTGTAGATTATTTTATATGTTTAAAGAGGGAGATAACCTAGAGAAGAGACAAAATATATCGTAAGAACGAACACTAAATAAAACAAAATTTTGTTAAACATGATGAACCTGAGCCGAGGGTAGGTATACAACGGAAGGAGTAGTCATAGAAGGTACTTCGCATGCGCGATGGCCTCATCGACCACCCAGATATAGGATATAACTTCTTTTTTGTAAACTTTACTATTCTATAATAAAAATAAATACTGAAGATACGGGAACGCTCCGCCATGATAAATCTAATATTCATTTCGAGTTTATCGATAAACTGAAGCTCCTCCTTACAGATGGAGCTCGCATCGCTGACCTAGATTGTTTATTACAGTCCATTTAATGTATTGTAAAGAGCTTTAACGCGTTGCAATGTAACATAAGCTCTGTGACAATCAATTAATATTTATTACTGAAGACACAAACGAAAATCTGATGCAACTTGCATACATATAATCCATTAGAAACATTATATAATTTGTCCGTTATCAAAACGCCAGCTTTAAGACATATATATATATATAAATATATAAATATAGGTAAAGTCTCACCAGTAGCTTCAGCGCATGCTCCCAGCAGGAGGAGTGGAAACAAAAGAATGGTCTTCATGTTTCTAATTTTGCATTTACCAAGTTCAACGTGCTTGCCAACAAAGAAAATAAACTCGCCGGTTGGGGCAATGAAGGTTTACGACCGATTCTTGCTGCTACCGAAATGATAAGCAGCGACGGACATTTTTAAATGGCCACAAACCAATAAAGCAACCGGATCCCGCCGCGGTGCGATACAAACTGGATCCGTTGACCGGTCACTATTGTATCATCACTTTGCGCATGTGCTCCAACGATTTTCGGGGCAATTATTTGTAATAAACGATCGACGCTATGACCGGCACACCAATGGTGTTGTCAGCAGTAAAATAAAAACGAGTAGCTGTATCATCTACTATAAATAATTAAACATACAATAATACGACTTCTTGTAATAATTGTTTACTTAATTGTAATTTTATTCTCTCATATAAACAACATGACAGATTATGCAGAATCTTAAGATCAACGAATAATTTCTCGAAATTCAGATATCTGTACCAGTATATAGTTTATTTTACAGCGAATTATGGTTTTAACAAATGCTTCTATTCTTAAATAAATGTGTAATTAGTATTAACAGTGTTTATTTTAAAGGAATATTTCAAAAAAATTACATATTGAGTTAACCAAGATGATTTACAACTTTCTAAATTTTGTAACGGCGTGGGCTGTTACGGTTGATATTTCTAGAATATATATACATTAAAAGGATTAAACGCAGGACGCAAAAGCTATATTATATTATAAATTCTAGATTAAAAGCAGACCTCAATTTTATATGGTGTTACCTGAAAATGAGGTCATGAATAGTGTGAACGAAGCACATCTACAACACTTTGGTATTGTCAAAAGTTAAAATTTGAAACTAGATTAACTGTTACAGTGGCTGATTTATTATATCAAGTTTATATTTATAATATCAAGTTAACTAGTCAAAGCAATAACAATCAAACTACACAACGTTTGTCTCCGTAATCGAACCTGGGTACTCAGTGTAACAAAGCAAACAAGCCAACTGCGACACGGAGGGATTGGTTTAGTAAATAATGTATACTCTTTTATTTAAAAACGCATGGAGAGAGGTAGGGTTAGTATCCAATGGTAAATGATACCCCTGTCTTTACAATTGTATGTTTTCACAGTATTATGTTACTTTCAATTTCAAATTAAATCCATTAGCTCAGAACCCTTACTAATTGTAACACAATATTATTTGCCTAATACTGTTTTATGATAGAAATAGTATAATTTGTATAAAGGTGTTTCCACTGCGCGTTGTTCCTCAATAGTTATGTGTGTCCTTTATTAAATACCGAAATGTATTTAATATTTTATATTATTAACCAACGACTAATATAAATTTTATTTGTTTTTTAATCATATTGTATATAATATAAATACGCCTATATCCTTAAATCTTTTCTAAGAATATTATCAAAATACAGTTACAGTTTATTTAAGTCTGAAGGTTCCTAAAATGAACACTTCACATGTATCAAATAATTTAATTTTCACAAGGTATAAAGTTATATAATTATTATAATGTACATAATATATTATTGATAACAATGTTTAACACTAAAGTTTATGATTATTCAGCTGATGTCTAGACACATCATCTGTAAGACTATGCCAATGAGTAATATAACAGTGAAGCTACTTTATATTAATTATTGGCATTATAACATCATTCGAACATATTGTTTGTTCAATAGCCACCTGTTAAAATGTTTGTAACATATAATGTGAAAGTCAACTTTTTTTTATCTTCTATTCTCCTTTGGTGTATTGATGATGTGAAAAGATAGTTTGTATCTTCTCACTTCAAAAGCTATCAAATAATTTAACCAAAGTAATAGAGTTAATTACAAATTGTAATTATTGTTTTACTATATAACTTTGACTTTCTCAAATCAATGCCCTATATAAAGTCTTTAGTTATATTAGAAATTGAATATTTTCAAGAAATATGTTTCTCTAATATAAGGAGTAAAGGGCTAAAAATGCTTTAATAATTAGATTAAGTTTAATTTATGTATCTTTACTTTATTTATTGTGGAAAACAATTGTATATTATGTACACAAGATGATGTTATGGTGAGTGAGAATAGTATCTACTCACTACATACTTCACCTAATACCAATAAATTAGAATTAGAATATGTTTTGTTTTTTTTTCAACTCCTTTTACTTATAAGCTATCCTAGATTATATTTAGTTTATAACTTTTGTTCTATAGTATTATCAGAGTGCACCAGGTTCACTGTCACTTTAATGACACAGCCCAGCCACAGGCCTACTGGAAGAAACTTCATATTGGAATAAGTAGTGTCTTTGCACTTATTTCTGTGTTATATTTTCATTGCAATTACTGTGTGCATAAATAAATAAACAAATAAAAAAATTAATTACCACGGATAAATACAAGGGGCGTTGCAACAAGGTGATTAGTATATTGTACAAAGGACAGCTTAATGATAGTAGTAAGATATATAAAAAAAAAAAGTAGTAGACTTTAGTTAAAAAAAAAATTAAAAAGTAACTAAATTAAATTTTAAAAGAATATTTATAAATGTAACATAATTTTTCTTTAATTATTTTATTTATAATTAACTATTTAGGAATAGAACAAATCATTAATATTATATAGGTAAAGCCTTGTCAATCATAATTTACAGTAGCGGGAATAGAAAAAGTTTTTTTTTTACCTTTATGGAAGAAATTTCTCGGTTTACATTCATCTTCCTTCGTATCGATGCTGCAAAACTCTTGAGAGTGCGAGCCGATGGACAACGTTAATAGAATAAATATCCATAATAATTTAGAGCGGCCTCTTGGTTGATCAGACATCTTTCCCCTCGCGCTGGTGCCGAACGAATGAGGGCTTTCCGCCGATGAATTGTGTTAAGTTAATTTTAGTTGAAAAGGTGAGAGCAAAGTTCTGTTCATAGTTTCAGAAAAAAAATCGTCGCGACGCGAAGTGAAAGCAAACGAAAATTTTCGTATTTTAAAGCGAATCGACCTTTTTGATAGCGATTGTCATCGATCCGAAGTTGATCTATAATATTTAACAGACATTTAATGTTTATAACTAAGTAATAAGTAAACATTTTATGTATCTCTAAACATATATAGATTACTTAAAAATTGAATAAAACAATAGTTTTATCATTTTTTAAACTACTTGAAAAATCACTGTTAATAATCACAATATAATTCTTCTTCATGTTAGATAAGGGTGTCCGTGTAACTATTCCTAACATGCTCGATCGAAACTGTGTAATAATAAACTTCATATTCATTATATAAATTTATTAGTGTTAGTAAGCACTTAATATTTTATATGTTGTACAAGAACTTAGGTTCTTAGGAATAAGATTCTTAGAAACGAGAAATTAGGATTAGTCCTAGAAATATATAAAATATAACGAGAATTGGAACTTCGTTTAAATCTGTTTTAAATCAAAAGCAAAAATTAAAAAATGAAAACTTGTAAAATGTATCATCTTGTACTAAAATTGCCATTTTCTTTCGAAAGTAGACGATCAAGGCAACCTGCATTTATAATACTTTACCTAGGTTATTCTTCTTCGATCCACACCGAGCTATTCTTGTTGGTCCCCCCGCTTTAGTGGTCATAACACCCTCGCAACTCTTTGCTCCCTAGCTGAAATGATATTTTGAGTGTTTACATGCAATAGTTTTGAAGATCTCAAAATGAGACAATTAATCTCTTTCTCTCACTCTCTCTCTATGTATATATAATTTCTTTATATTAAGTTATGCAGCTAGAAAATATTCAATTGAAATTTCTCTCTCCTGACCTTAAGCAGAATGATTGTTTTTTATATTGTTTTTGCATCGGTACCGTAAAATTAATATTTTTTTTATTAATAACGAACACTTGTTATAGTAATAACAAATTTTGTACCGTGTAATTAACAAAGCATATACAATAACTTTACCATTATATCTATTGGAAACAGCGAAATAGAATGGACGCTAACAATCAATATTTGTGATAAGACTTTATCACCTTTTCAACATAATACTTTCAGTGATACAGGTTTAAAGTGTCCTTGGAGTGTTATTATTCGAGAAATAAGAAAGTGAGTACTAATTTTGTATACTTTTTTTTATACATAAATACATATTTATCACGCCACGTTCCCAGGGGGTAGGCAGAGACCACCTCTCTCCACTTGCCACGATCCTGGCACACCTCTCTCGCTTCCTCCACTTGCATGAGCGTCTTCATGCATGCTCGTCGGTTGCTAGTACTCTTGACCCAGCCTTTCTTTAGGACATCTTCAATTTGATCGTAATATGTCCACCTAGATCGATCTGCACCGATTTATCCAATCATACTTACCTTGTATACCTTTCGTTAATCTTCTTTCATACATTCATTCAACTTTTTTTTGATTTTTATTATTTAATTTCACAATCCTTTCGCTCTGCAATGTCAGGCTATCAATTATATGTCTAAGTTAACCTGTCGTAGAAAGTCTCTGAAAGAGTCTTTGGGTTTTCGAGATTTTAAAGTAAGGGTGCTTATAAATTTTAATGGGTATGGCTTCCTTATAGAAGCCGGATACATTCTATAGTCCCCTCTTCCCCACTCATAAAAATAGAGCACTCTCAGAGGGATGAAAGGAAAAAAAGAAACCATTGGTTCTTTGATCCCGTGGCTGGTTAATTTTTTAAAGTTAATTAAACTTTTTCAATTAAAGTTCGTTAGTATGAAAATTGTAAGTCTTTATCATGGAATAAGCGTCGGAGTACGAATTATTCTCATGCTCCACACAAATTTGTACAATTCAAAGGAAAAAAAAACTGAACACTTGAGAGACAATATTTGTACAACTGGTGTTTTTTATTTCATACATTTTCAATGTAACTCACCCGCGTATCTACTGTTTTCATCGTCATCATCATCAGCCGACTGATAATTATAATAATATAAAGTTATAATAATATTACTCACTTTATTAATGTAAAGCATATATATGTATTTATATTTATGATATAGATTTAGATATAGTATATCTGTGACGTCTAAATTGTTCCGCCGAACCAGAGACAGAAAGAACTGTACGCTGATCGCAAACCTAGCCTAGTTGGAGAGGCACTTTAAGAAGACGATATGTAGTTAATAATAAGAATAATATGTATTAAATAAGCAATATACATGTATTAAATAAATAAGAATCAGATTTTAACAATTCTCATAGTTTCATTAGCAGCTTATTGAATATTATTCATATAAGACAATTGCCGGTTCTTATTAAGGAACTTGATTTAATCACGTGTTATTTTACACCCTTTGCATACTATATTATACTTTTCTATATTAAAATGGTTATAAGATTATTATATATTTTATAGTCAAACTCGAGCCATTCTTCTAGATAATATATTAAGAGTTTGCATTGGAGTGAAATAAAACAATTCAATACCACCGGAAGTCGACCACATATTGTAAACATCTACAGTTTGGAAACAAAGACATTTTGTTCCTGGTTCTTCATAAAAGCAGCAAGATATCGAAACAATTAGCCGGCGTCTGTATTTTCATTATATATAATACGATGTGTATTATCTACTATGTTAGCGTTAACCAATGCAGACTAATTATAACTCAACACTAAGTGGCATTAACTTATTCGATAAAAAAACTTACTGATAGTTGTGGTAGGTGTCTGAGATGAATTTTGTTATATTTTCAGCGCCTTTTTCTACTGATAAGCAATAATTTGTAAAATAATAGTATTGCTGATTGATAGAAAATATAACTTTTCTAGAAACCATATATCGACATAGTATTTTTAAAAGAGCAATATGGAACTACACATTTGTGAACATCTTAATTGTCACTTCAAGGTTATAAAGAGTATCGCTTCTCACCATGTAAATGTTTTATGGTTTTATTGGATAATAAATGAGACAGTACAAGCGACTTGATAGAAAGTAAATCAAAACAAGTTATTTACATTTTACATATTAAACAATGTAAATAAATCCAAGTAAATATTATATATACAATAGTAGTAGTACAAAATAGTATTGTAACGGCTGATTATAAAACGGTATAAGTAAAAGTAAGGATATAAGTTAGTGCAAATATTAATAAACACCTGTAAATAGTGTAAATTAATAATAAATATATGATATCAAGGAGAAGAGATAAACATATATGTTCGCAGTTCTCACCGAAATATATATAATTTTCGCCTTTAAAAGTTATTAAAAGGTTAGTTTGCATACTGCTGTGAGCTGGTGTCTGCCTACCCCATTGAGAACGAGGGGTGATATATATGTATATATGTATGCTGATACGTTTCAGGTATATTATAAGGTGGACACCAAAATCCGTTTGTCGAACGCTTTTATATATAGTCGTTCAGCAACCATAGCATTTTCAGTAAACGATATTCTAGAATTTACTATAGAACTGTTTTTTCTGATACAATACAGATTAAATATTAATAATGACTCATTGTTTATTTCAAACTCGACGCCGGATATCCGACTTGCAGCACATCGCCCTCTTTGTTTCTCCCCGAATGTTCTAGTAGTACATTCAATCGCGATTATTTTAGTACTAATTCTTTAGGACTTATATAGAAAATTTTCACAATGAAAAAGAATATTGTTAAACAAATATGGTTGACGTGTCTACTTGTAAGTTCGTAGCCGATTGTTTGTTACTGTAGATTTGCTGTTAACTATCAGACGGGTGTTATATAATGAATAAAATCTGCAAAGCTTGATAAAGGAAATCAATCACACAGAACAGTAACTGTGGCAAAAAGTTCGGTGAAAGTGTATTATAGTAGGCCAATAGTAACGCTTCAACGCCTTAGATCATGACAATCGTTTACTGTTTGTCTACCTTGATTTCTCTCGAGACGGTTGTAAGGAAATATGAGAAAAAAAAACAATAATTTTGAATTAAAGGTATATGTACCACACATATTTGCATTTACAGTTATTTTATTGAAAAAGTTTATATGGAAACATTAAATAGCTTAAACTATTGCTGTTAGTGAAAGACAATCATGAATGTTTTCTTCGTTAAGTTTTCAGTCATACTCGTATATATAGAACATTTTTTTTATTAGAAAATCAATATAAAGACACATTTAAAATATATGTACTTGTTATCGTGTACTTGGTATACACGATGAAAAACTGTCCTATTAAAGTATTATAATATATAAAGTTAATTAGTGATACAGTCGATTATGTAAAAGGGATATAAAAAGTATCAACAATGTTGATAGACGGTGGGTATGATGGGAAAATCAATGATAGTTAAGAACTGAATATATTTGGATTTAAATATGATGTATGTTTCACAAGAAAATACAGTATTTTATATATACACTTGTTTAATTTAATTAAGCGATAAGATCACCGGAACGTTCACCTGGATGGTAAGTGATACCTGCCCATAACTACATGGCGCTAGTTAACTCATAGCATGAGATGTACGACGTTGAGTCTTGTTATCCCAGTAATTACACTAGCTACAGACTCCATAAAACCGGACACAGTAATATTTGGCGACAGAAGTAGGAGCTGCGGTGGTACCTACCAAGACGGTTTCCGATTTCTCCGCTCGCTTATCTGGCTCTAACACTTCCGCATCTCCGTTTAGGGAAGGAATTTTTTAAATTCCGTTCTGACCTGAACTATACTCCGTAAAAGGAATATTGCTACTATATTTGACGTCTCTATGTGTTATGGTTGCAGAGATATCGTGATCAGTCTCTACATAGGTGGAATCAGAAATGAGATCTGCAGAAGAACTAAGGTAACCGACATAGTCCAAAAGATTGCAAGCCTCAAGTGACAATGGGCAGGACACGTCGCCCGAAGGACTGACAGCCGATGGGGCATTAGGGTCCTCGAGTGGTGACCGCGTACCGGAAGACGTAGTGTTTGCAGATCCACCACCAGTTAATCTGACATTCTGGTAAAAATTGCGGGAAGCAGGTGGATGCGGGTGGCACGGGATCGATCGATGTGGTGATCTTTGGTAGACGCCTATTTGTCTAGGAGTGGACGTCTGCCGGCTGATAACGATAAAGATATATATATAGAAGGCTTATCTTTTATTGGTTTGTCAAACTTTTACTGTTCAGTGGCATAATTAAAATATAATATATGGAGTGCCAATGCAAACTATTCATTATGAGAACTGAACACACAGGAATCGTAATCATCAGCCTTCATATAAATATATGAAGCAATATCTACTTTTAAAAATTACTATTGTGTAGTAAGACTATGCACATGTGAAGCTTCAGAAAATTGAAAGCCAATTACAGCAATGGGATTAGGGTCAGAAGCGAACAACAATCCCGTTGTGGCATACGTTTGTAGTCAGCTAGTACAGTCGGTCGTGTTTAGATCATCACCTCGAAAATGCCTAAGGACGACCCAGAGACCACCGCCCTGAAGAAGGAGTTGACGGATCTAATTGCTAAAGTGAAGGTAAGGATCCTAACGCTTGATCACCATCTCCTTGCGAAGGTATTAAACAAATTTATATGATTTATATCCTTGGCTCGCGTCGCAATTTGCTATAATTTTTTTTTTTTTATATGCATGTCATAAACAGAATTATTATTCTTGTCTAAGCGACTGAACTTCTATCAAATATACTTTAATTACTACTTTAAAACAAAAAAAAGTGAATATGTTAAACTGTATTGTAAAACTATATTCGTTGGGTTTTTTTTTAACCGACGAAGCTACGAAAGATCTTTATCGTGGTAAGTGATACGTCTGCAATAACAACGTGGCGATACTTATGGTGGTATATACAGCATCATATTGTGTATAAGATGTTGAATCTCGTTACACCAGTAATTTTACCAGCTATAACGCCTTTTAAACTGTAACACAGTAACCATTGCAAAGTATTTTTTGGCAGCAGAAGTAAGCGTTGCGTTGGTATTCACCAAGTCCGGTACTAAAGACCTGCGGCAATTAAAAACTTTTAAGCTATCTTATATTAAAAATTAAATAGTAACATAACCTCTGCAACACTCGTAGGCTGCGCAAGAGAAGGTAGCAGATGCGAAGCTTGGGGAGAAGTGCGGCGATATGAGCGATGTTCCCAAGATAAGGTTTGTGACGAAGAAGACGCTCAAAGGCCACATCAACAAGGTCAATTCTGTTCATTACAGCGGCGACTCCAGGTAAGCGGAACATACCATGGACTATCCATTATTAATCTGGTGTTAAACTCGAGAATTATGATCTAAGCATTTATCACGCTTCCCCAACATTAATTGGATTTCAACCCCATTACTATTCTATAGCAGCAAAATCAGTTTCATCATCATTAGCCGATAGACGATCACTGGACATAGGCCTGCCACATGGCCGTACCATCTGAGCATTGCTTTCTCTATTTTTGTCACTACATCTCAACATCACAACAATAAACCACGCCGCACCGCTCTCTTATCACACTGTTCCTCACTTTGTCCATCAGCTTCACTCCAGTTATGCTTCTCATGCTTCTCATCTCCACAGCATTAATCCTACTTTCATGTTTCTTCTGCCATACCCAACATTCACTACCATACATCAGTGTGGGGACCAACACGCCTCTATGCACAGCCAGTCTTGCACTTTGTGATACGTTCCGGCTATTCATAAAGTTATGAAGTGCCCCATCACTTGACTCCCTTTCAAAACTCTTCTTTCAGTATCACCATCACACCTGCTATCTCTCGTAAACTGTGAACCCAGATATACGAGTACAAATTCTTTCACTTGTTCCAATTTTTGTCCCTCAATCATAATGTCACAGTTTGTCATACGTTCTTCTCTTTCAAAAACCATTACTTTCGTCTTGCTTACATTCACTTTCATTCCTTTGCTTGTTAAAGCACCATGCACCATGTCAACCATCGCTTGCAACTTTCTCTCCGATGATAGTAATAAAACTTGATCATCGGCGTATAGGAGGGATTCAGATCAATAATAAGCCCATATTATAAAGACTCGTTTAATGTAATTAAGGAATTCATCGAGAGATCATTTACAGACACTGTGTTACTGGCTCGCTGGACGGCAAGCTGATCATCTGGGACACTTGGAGCGGGAACAAAGTTCAAGTCATCCCTTTGCGCTCCGCTTGGGTCATGAGCGTTGCCTTTGCACCTTCTGGCAATTTCGTAGGTCTGTAACCATAACTTAGATTTACCTTCTTTTATATTAATCAGGTAGTTGCTTCTTCTTTTCAAGCTGAATCCGTATTGGATATACTTGACTAGTAAATTTTACCATTTTGTGTATAAATGACGAAGGCTGTCATGGTACTATAACATATTACAATAGATTTTTTTTATGTATAATTTTGATAAAACATTATAAATCAGTCATGACAGAGAAATATAAATCATACACTGTTACTATATATAATAATATAGTACGTATATTATATATGGGTACGATATCTTTACTGAAGGCGGAGGAGACCGTCTAAGTATCATATCAGCTCTTATTACTGCCACCAAACAAAACTGTGCAAACATTACTGTACTTCGATTTAAATGTGGACTACCTAATGAAATTACTGCGGTAACGAACTTAACATCTTATATCTCAAGGCAACGAGAAGGTGTTATATGTATCATCCTAATTAGAACCAATGCTCTAGTTAGTATGATATATACGATTATGAGTTATGGGGTATACATGATGAGATGATCAGTTATGACTTGTAGAGTTGGAGGCGTATCACTTACCATCAGGTGATCGTCCCTAACTACTGGTCGCTTTGTCAAAAAAAAATGTTCAGTAGTTTAGTTTCCCATGAAATGTACAAAGATTACTAGATGCAGATAATTCTAGCATTAGACGTCGTAAAAGTACTAATGTATATGTTTGTGGGATTAAGGATTTGTTTAATTAACAAGGACTAACAGTAGATCAACGGGATCATATCTCAAAGTAAGCACAATATACTATCCATTATCCCGAAATTTTACTAGGTAATATTTTATTAATGGTGGTTTTGATGCGTAGCCTGTGGTGGTATGGACAACATGTGCACGGTGTACGATGTGAACAACCGCGACGCTACCGGCGCGGCGAAGATGGTGCGCGAGCTGGCGGGCTACGAGGGCTTCCTCAGCTCCTGCCGCTTCCTCGACGACACCCACATCCTTACAGGATCGGGTGACATGAAGATGTAAATGATCTTGAATGTTGCATTACACAATCTTCAATACAGTTTAGCTATTTCAGAATCTTGCTGTTCAGCATTCAGCTCTTCGAAATAGGTTTCCTTTGTGCGCCAATCACGTGAAAATTAGTGAATGTATCGTAGCTTATAGTCGTATGCCTATTTCCAATCAATTTTTATAAATATTACAGTCAGTTAAGTAACAGTTGCTATAAAAATCCTTTGCGGTTTACCTTTGCTCTCAAGTGATATTTTAGACCAATTTAAAGATTATCTTTATATCACTCGGTAATAATGGACGTTAGGGTCTATTGTTAATCGCACATACACTAATGGGCAAAGAGTTGCTCTACCACTTTACTAATGTTATTAATTGCGAATAACTTAAATATTTACAACTTTGATTATCGTATACGTATTCTATCAAAAGTCATAGATCATCATCTATCCATCGATCCTGATAAGATCTAACAACTTTCTTCTTTTTCTTCTTAATGCCTCTCCAACTAACAACTTTCACAAATATCAAATATGTAAAGAAAATACTTCTTTTTAGCTGCGTTTGGGATTTAGAGGCTGGTAAACGGGAAATGGATTTCAATGCACACGCAGGAGATGTCGTTAGCATTTCTTTGGGACCAGGTACGTGAACATGTCTGCAGTTGTTCAATTTCATAGATTATCACTAAAAAAAATCAGGCCTTTAGTATTATAACATGTCTACGAAACAATCATATAAACGTCTCTGTTAATAATTATATTTTTGTTTTATTTCCATCATCAGCCGATAGACTTCCACTGCTGGATATGGGCTACTCTACTACTCTACTCTAATGATTCCCTCTTCAATTGGATAGGTATTCATACGATGGGATTTTGGGCCATTTCCAGTGTTAAAAATTGTAATATTCTTAAAAGCGAATTCCATAGGGGTATAAGGGTTCCCTTACATCAACTAACAAAACTCCAAACCAACCTCACCTGCTCATGGTGCAGCCTGCTAATTGACAAATGAGCCTCTGGCTACCACCAATCCGTAATGGGCAAGCGTGGTGGAAAATGGCTCAAATCCCCCCATATGAATCCCCACCCGATCGATGTGGGAATCTATGGGGGAAGCCTATGTCTAGTAGTAGACGTCTATCAGCTGATGATGATGTAAGTTTTAATAGAATCCTGTATAAACGTTTAATGTGTCGACGTAGACATGAAGACATACGTCACAGGGTCTGTGGACCGTACCTGCAAGTTATGGGATGTACGCGATGAGAAGGCCAAGCAGACATTTTTCGGTCACGACGCTGATGTTAACAGTGTTTGCGTAAGTTTGTATTTTTTGTATTAGTTTACTAGTGGTAGGTTCGGTGTTCCGGATTAAAGGGATCTGAAGCTAGTGTAATGACTAGGATAACGAGATCTTACGACTTAATGCGACGAACGCAATAACTTGCCATCGTTATTAGCGCTACATTGTTATGTGCAGACGACAATAGTGATCATCAGATACGCGTTTCCCTCGTCTCATCTCTTCGGCGATTAAAAATATAGTATACTATTTAGGAACAGTATTAAAAACCATTATAGTAATCTCTATAAAAAGTAGTAGAGAATTTCGATGATGATCTATCTACATCAGTAAAAGACTTCCAGCTGATGATGATAGAAATTTGAAGCATAAGTTAGCAATACTTAATTTGTATAATAATACCAATATTTTTAACAGATTTATTACTAATTATAGATATAATATTCAATTTACTGTTAAATCATTAATTAAAATAGTACCATCCGAGCGGGCAGGCATTCGCGACGGCCTCGGAAGACAAGACGGCGCGTCTGTTTGATCTTCGCAGTGACCAGCAGCTTGGCCATTATACACCACCCGGAAACGGCGGCTTCACCAGCTGCGGTGAGCACCACCAAGATATCATGCCAGAGTGTTCGTTTACACAGTTTAAATATTAAAAAAAAAATAACGAACGTTCAACTGTTCAAACTGTATCAGGTGTTATTCGAAACGTATCTACATGAATATTCAAATGTAATTTTTTTCATACTCTATTTGCTTTTCGATACACCAAAGAATATATACATTAAGTTTTAAAGTTATACAATACAGTACTGACGTCAATAACTGTAGAATATAATATTTGTTTGTGACATTAGTGGGCAACATGCTGGCAGATACCTGTCGATAACAAGGTTTTGGGAAGTGACATATATCTCCTTGCTTTGGATTGCAATTCCAATAAATATGACGTAACGTTAATACAAAACTATTGGAAGTTCTAATTAACATAAACATTTCATTTAATAATACACTATCCGATCAGTTTGTGGTTTCTCAATGGTAGAAATAAGAGTTAGTCAAAAAAAGAAACTACATACCCAAAATTCAAGGACAATCATTAAAAACTTGTAGCTTATATACTAGGTCTGTAACGCAGCGCCTATAATTCATGTTTCTAACTCAGAGGTCACCTTTTCGATTCCAAGGTGACATGTGAGGAATTATATTCAATGGGGGTAGAGTCGTAGTAGTAGTAGGGGGTAGTCTTTCTTAGAGTTGAGATTTTTTTTAATCGTTCCCCTTTACATTTATTTTCATTTACCATTAGAACTTTCTTACTCTATTTTCTACTCATAGTCATCTTTCATTCTTTCTACTCTTTTACGCTCTGCTCTTCTTTGAAACTTCTTATTTCTATCATTCTACATCCCAATTCTTTCTACCATTCCCGTCTTTCAAGAGAAAACCGTCGCTTCATATTTGACTCCCGGCTGTAAAAGACCTGAAGGTGATGAAAGTTTTGCGTACGTTTGTTCTTCTGCTTTTCCCTTTCCTTCTTTATTAGACTATTATATCTTTATTCTCATTATAATGTTTTGATTCCTATATGCTGTAGCTATTTTGATGTTACGGACAATTTTTTAGTTATTCTTTCTCTAATTATATCTGCTTTAGTTACACTGCAGAATTTCTTGACGACTATCGTCTTCACTCATCATAGAGCCTATAGTTGAGATTAATAATCTTACTCTTTAGCTCTCTCGCTGAGCGGAAGGTATCTACTTGCCGGCTCCGATGACAACACAGTTCATTCTTGGGATACGATGAAAGTCTCCCACACAGGTAAGAGAATACTATATATAAATTTCACATTGAGATACTAAAAACAATAACCTTGGGTAACCGTTATTCAAACTGTAAGACAAATATTGATGTAACATACCCTTTTTATTGTTATTAAAGGTCTTTAGAATTCATTATTATAAACCATCTGTCCACTATTGTAAAGTGAAAATATAGTAACATTACTTATAGTAATTAACAAGAGCAATGTTTGTTATTAATTCTTAGTTAACAAGTTATTATTATTTTATATTTTAGGTACTCTGAACGGACACGAAAACCGTGTGACCTCCATTTCAGTGGCACCCAACGGAATAGCAATGGCAAGCTGCTCCTGGGACCAAAGCGTCAGAGTGTGGGGCTAAAAGGTGTTTAATGATTAATTTGAAAAAGAATAGGAACCAAGTAACATTAAATAATCAAATTTCTCTCCCATATCGTTATAATACACCATACAATAAAATTTGTGAAGACAGTATGAATATTTAAAATAATCTTAAAGAAGTACTAACTTTTCAGCTCATAACTCTTTCGCTTTTATGTTAAAAAAGCAAAAAAGCTATATATGTGTAAAAAATAATTAAGATAAATTCGCAGAGTTAAAGAAGTCATTTTGATGTCTTCGGTTCATGATTTTTCTCATTTCGTCAAATAAATAATGTTTTACTTATCATAATTAACTTAAAGTTACACCGGTGTTTAATTATTCACGGGATCTGACCGTAAACTGTTAAAAAATATATATATACAATATTTAACTGTATTAGTATACTAGTCACCAAATACCGAGTAAAGTTTAAAAATATATATATATGTATGTATATATTATCGACCATATGTAATATTCTACTTAAAAAATTGTTCCTGTTTTGATTAATTAAATAAATGAAAGTGTTTCTCATTAATATCCACTTTTTTTACTATTCGTTTAAATTTCAAAGTTCCTAATTAATAATTCATATAAACTTATTAATGATTTAGGGAACGTCTTAGGAATCTAAGTATACAGGTTCAAATCTGTAACACGGCACTCTTCGTATAACCATCGCCGTAACCCCTCAATGACCACTAACAAGGAGATCTTTAGAGGAGGCCTATGTCTAGGAGTGGAGCTCTATCAGCTGATGATGATGATCGCTTATAATCAAGTGTACTAGTTTGTTTGATGAATAAAAAGAATGGAATTTTTGACAACCCTGCCACTTAAAATTATTCTGTTCTGCCTCACTTAAAGATACTTAAAAACATTCACAAGAAATGCCGCGGATGTGGCGGGAGACAAAGAATTTGTGTATAACCGTGTTATGTAAACACGATGCAACGCTTTATGTTCTTTGATAGCATCTCGTGTCACTTCATCACGAACCCTCTTCAGGCCAAAATGTTTTTTTGGAAACGCGTCATAATTCCTACGAAATTAGCAAAACTTGCCTACGTGTTAATAATTATAATATGTGCTATAATACTATTTTTCCGTTGGAATTTCAAAGACGAACCCGAACAAATGCAGAATTACAATGTTGGAAAGAAAGAATTGGATATGAACGAAATAAGTCGATCACTAAATCCTTCAATAAAAGATCTAAAGTACATCCTCCGATGGATTAACCCGAAGAACAAACCCGTAGAAAACGGCGAAGGCTCCAGATTGTTTTCGATAAAGAAATGTCCGTTCAAAAATTGTTATTTAACTGATCAAGTGGAGCTCTTGAATGTGTTTTCCAGCTTCCGAATAGTTCTTTTTGATGGACCGGACATAGAATTTTTTCAAAATTCACGTAAACTTCCAATAAGGCGAAGTTTAAAACAGAAATTCATTTTTGTCAGTGGAGATTCAGCAGCTACGTTACCAATATGTGATGATTTGTGGAATGATTATTTCAATTGGACTTGGACGTACAAATTAGACTCAGATTTGATCTGGAAATATTTTGTGATAAAAGATAAAAAAGGAAAAATTATAGGGCCAAGCAAAACCATAAATTGGATAAAGACCGATAATATGAATCCAGTTGACAGTAAGTTCATAATGAAGTTGAGATCTAAAAAGAAAATTGCTGCATGGTTCGTTTCCAACTGTGAGACCGAAAGCCACAGAGAGGAATTCGTGAAAGAATTACAAATATATCTTAACGAATATCAACTAGAAGTAGATATATACGGAGAATGTGGTAAATATAGTTGTCCTAAAGGGATAATGACTAGATGCCTTCAAATGCTGGAGCGGGAGTATCATTTCTACCTCGCCTTTGAAAGTTCTATGAGCGAAGATTACGTAACAGATATCGTCCTACATGCTCTCAACAGCGACACCGTACCCATTGTATTCGGAGGTGCTAATTATTCGAGGTAAAGTAACTAATTTATTAAGCTTTTAAGCTTAAATACATTTTAATTAATTATAAGTACAATTATTAACTAACGTTAGTTACGTCGTACACAAAATGGTACTACAATTCTTATCAGATGCCAATAAAATCTCTTTACCAAATCTTATCTTCAGATGAATGTATTACAGCGAAATACGTAAAACCTATATTTTAAAAAAAAACCTATGTTAATGTGAAATAAACATCTTTTTCATAAAATAATTTAAAATTTTTTTTAAGTGATACAGCATTCACTTAGATCGTATCTCATGGTGTTGAAAATTAGTCCCCATGGTATTTCCTTCCTAACCGTTTTTAAAGATGCCTGGAGATTGTTAGAAGTCTTCCGACTTCATCAGAATGAAACTATATTTTAATTAATTATATAATTTAGTTTCCTAGTAACGAGAATATGTCGAAAAGTAACGAACTTTAGTACTAAAGAAACATTCTAACTGTGCTTACCAATTTTTCATACTTTAGCAAATCGCTTATTATCATGAACATTTTCCACGTCCCATTTGTTTTTAACTATCTTTATATAATTCTTCGTTGATTAAAGAAAGTAAAGTTATTTTTTTAAATTTCATCACTTAATAGATGTCTATTCCTGGTTATAAGCCTCCCCAATAGATTACCACATCGAAAGGTACTGCGCCGCTTGCATCCAATGGCTTCGCTCGACCTAACAGTCAGGATAGTCTCCTTTACCGCCAAGTACTAGGGGCTGTCATTTGTAGGGGCTCCTATGTGGGGATTTGGGTCATTTCCCACCACGCTCCGCATCCGTCCCGTTGTAAATGTTTTAATTTCATATATTTTTTTAAATACATCTCTTGTAGATTTCTACCGGAAGGAGCCTACGTTAATGCCTTGGATTACGGCCCGGAGGGACTAGCGAGACGTATGTTCGAGCTTATGAAAAATCCATCGTTATACCAAAGATTCTTTAGATGGAAGAATCATTACACGTATCACGCACCAGATAATTCGCCGGAAACCGATAACTACTGCGCTTTATGTGCGGCCGCCAACGCCGCCGACTTTAATACTGTATCAATGAAGAAACAATTTAACTCCTGGTGGACACCTAAGGACAAATGTCCGGAGAGATAAATTTGAATCTGATGATAATTGCTTACTTTAAATAAAATGGTACAGTTTAACAATTGATTCGATGCATTTTATTAATTTATAACCAACTACACAAGAACTGTAATCTCGTTAATTATTATAAAACTTAAAATGGCTGCAATCCGTTAAGGTAAACTAGACATTGGTAGGTAGTGGTGATAATACTTACTAGTGATAGATCCCTGTAACTGGAGCTTTCCCTGCCTTCAAACAGAAAAGTGGAAGCATTAATATGTTGCGGATTTAAGGGCACTGTTGCTAGTGAAATTATTAAGGTAACTAGAGATCTTGGCTCAAGGTGATGACCGCAGTGAGGGTGAGCAAGTTTATCACTTACCACTTGTCAATGTGTTAAATTAAACTAAATATCAACAAAAGCACAATGTAAAACTATACAGCTCGCTGGCCTAATGGTTAGAGCGTGCGGCTTTCATTCCGAAGGTCGCGGGTTCAAACCTCGGCATGTACCAATGACTTAGTATTTAAGTTATGTACATTTGTGGACTTTAGTTACAACAGCGAGATACAAAAACGGTGAAGGAAAACATCGCGAGGAAACCCGCACACTGATATCATCTTTGTGTGTGTGTGTGGTGGTCCCAATAAAGTGGCAACAGGCTCGCCCCCTGTTACATGAGACCTAATCTGACCACATCTGGCGAAACGTGGGTGGTTTATTCACCTCTGCCTACCCCTACTGGGAAAAAGGCGTGACAATATAAAAAAATAAAAATAAAACTATACAGTGTATTGTCTTTTTGCATTTATGTACTATTATAATAAAATGAAAATAGTATTGGTAGAAAAATACTTATAATTTTATGATTTAGATCAGACAAGGCGTTGAATATAATACTTTGTAGATATTTATGTAGAAGCAATTCTAAGGTGTAAACTGAAGAACATTTAATGTGATCTTTCATATTTAAAATCTCTACGTAATTTATCTGAGTTATACATCATTTCTTCTACTTGTCTCATTGCTCATCGTGACCGTATTGAGAATGCAATGAGGTTAAAGTTTCTTAACTGAAATAATTGAGCAGACAGTCTACTTTCAACAGTACTTCGATAATCGATTCTATCGCTTGTACATTACAGTTCATCGATAAATTTCTTGGTGCGAATGCTATGCCACAGTGGCAGGGAGCCCCAGACTCTGGAACGTGAGGCCAGATGGTTCCTCATTTTCTGCTCTGATCCAATCTCCAAATACTCCATGTTCTTGCTATTGCTAGCAGGTTCCCATTTGTATGGAATTTTTCGAGGCTTGTTTGGGTTACTAAAATAATTAAATTACAATTAGTTTCATAGAGGATATAAGAATATTAACAAAGTTGAAGTGTATACAGTGAAAGTCTATTAATAGTACTACAAAAAGTAAAAAAGTATGTAACAGTAGTAAATATTGGAGTTATTAGATAATCAAGAAATAGCTTTTTATACGTTCTTCTTATAGATAAAGTCTTTTTGTTCTCTTTCAAGTATTTTTAAAAAATAATTATAGGTATAAACCAATTATATACGGAAAAAATAATGTACCCAGTAGTAGCGAAGTTGGTCCACAACGTTATAATCAGCTCACTAATCTTCCTGTCCTGTTCGGTGAAGGGTTTCGTGAGGAAGTAAATGGGAAACAAGTGCATCAATTCGTCGGCGTGGCAAATACCTAGAATAGCAGTTTAGTAATTTAACAAATTTATCCAGTTAAACATTTTAACTTTTATATCCATCACTAACCATAGTCGCCTTCTTCATCACCGAATATTTGTGAGAAACTATTGCTGGCCCTGTACGTAAGCTCGTATAGATAAACAGGGTTCTTGCTGTAATTCAGCGTCAGCTCGATGGCTTCTACAGCTGGATACGCGAAGTAAGAATCTGTGTAGATCTGTAATTTTTGATTTTTAAGCTCCTGGTTTATGTTTCAATAAATAATAATAAGTAACTTTTATATTAGTGTTATAAACTGTAGTAAATCTTTGCCTTTTGATTTTAGGATCTAATATTTAGGGTTTACTTATACAAAAATTATTGATCGTTATCCTATTCTACATGAGTTAGTGTTTAACCGCAATGCTCTTTGGTGTAAGTTAACTATGAGTTTTTATTTGGTATAGCTCAAAAATTGTTTTCATATTATAGTACTTCGCCTACTGCTGGGTATAGGCTTCCCTCAAGGATCATCATTGAGGAAGAATTAGGCATTGTTTAGCAAGGTGCACTGGGTGCAGGCGAGGTTGATACGGGCTCCGTAAGATGTTGGGCGGAACCCCTTATACCCCTTTTTTATTACTTTAATATTAATATATATTACTAATGATACATAATATAAAATTTTTCTCACGTCAAGTAAACCCTTCTTGATCGCTTCTGTATCGCCTCCATTAAAGTATAGCTCCCTGATACGGTTCGTAATGACATCAGCGTACGGCGAATTTCCATAGTAGAAGGTTACAGGCGCTATTGCCTCGAAGGCTGACATGAACTCTTGATACCGGCTCGAGTTGGCCGTGATCCCTGGACAATTTTATTTACTATAGAAAATCACGCTCACAATAACCATACGTCTTCTTGTTATAAAAAAAGTAAACTTACAAATAGATTTCAAACAGCCTTCGTCTTTATTGAGGCCGGTCATCCACGGCACGGCAGCGGTAGAAGGAGTCTTTCGGGGACTTGATGTTAAGAAAGCCCCTGGCAAATCGGGCTCTGCCACCGCCTTGAACGGTGTCATGGGTTCGTAGTCCCATGCCTGATAAATATTAAATATATCGGATCATTATATCGTAACTGCAACTATTGTTGTAAAACTTTGCTCTTAACACGTTAAACGCCATTGGGGTCACCGGTGACCTCAAGAGGTTTTTTTATTTTATTTACGGAACCCTACGGCAGATTTTTTAATAAACGGTATATGTACATAACTTGATAAAATACATCGATTTCAAGATATTTTAACAAAAAAAAAACACTTTTCTGTGATGGCGTTTAACGTGTTAAGAAGGGTTTAAATGTTAATAGGATAGATAATAAACGATTCATTCCCTTTTTGAGAAAAAAAATATCATAAAGATGTTATTAAATTAATATTTCTATGCTATATTAATATAACAAAAGCAACTTACGTAAAATTTATACTCTGTATTTATAATATCGTAGCTGTCCCTAGTCCGAAGACAGTTCAACATAACATTAGATGGAGCTTGGGGACAATCCAGGAACTTAGATAGAAGTAAAGCATTACGTAACGCCTCTCCCGGCGGCGCTTCAGCCCAGGGCACCAGAGCCGTTCCTGATTCCGATATAGCCTTATGAAATAGACCTGGGGAAGATAACGCATAACGCACTTTCAATTATTAACGTTATAATTTTATTCCAAGTGGCAATGCTATCGCTAAACCGGAACTTCTTCAATGACTTGAGAAATCGGTTTGGAGACCTTTGAGGTAGACCTATATCCAGCAATAGACGTCTATTGGCTTATGTTATTATAATAAGGATGAAGAATTAATGCTGTCATGCTTTTCCATAACATTATGTTCTGTACAACAATGGAGTCCGCATTTTTAACAAGATTGTGAAAAAAAGGTATATTGTTAAGAAGTATATTTGAAAGATGGATAACGTTTGGGAACAAATAACTATGAATAAACGATTGACAGTTAATAAATGTTTGTGTAGTTAAAAACTAACGTTTAACTAGTAAACTATAGCGAGGTAATAAATTTCCTCTCAACACGTCAATTCACATAAAGATAGAAATTATGATACTAATGTTAATATTGCAATTTAACCGTTAAAGAGTAAATAAAATATTGTCTGTATGGTCATTTCGCGGTTCCTGTTTTCTGAAGATGTGCGCTTGAAAGTGTTATTGACTCTTACAGCTCATCTGATACTCGGCACGTGGACCCGGATCCACATCCTTTAAAAAGTGTACTACTTGGAGTCTAGTTTTCCGTCGGCGGATTTGCGTATTGTCTGTCTGGAGTTTTGCCTTCTGATGAAATTGCTCGGTCGTCGAAGACGGGCTCGGGACCGTTCTCCGACCACCTTCGCCTATATCGGAAACTCGGCGGTGAGAACCGGCTCTGATCGCGGTTGTACAGCTTGATGTCGAAATTCGGAAAACGTTGGTAGTGTCCGAAGTGTGTGATGACGTGGATGTTGTCGGTGCCGGTTTTATTGTGCATGGTGTGCGAGACTCCTGGAGATCTCGAGATTAGCACGAGTCGTGATCTACGCTTATTGGTCTTGAGATTCGACGGCAGTTCGTAGTCGGTCGCCTTGACCACCAGAGGGTTAGAGTGAGATGACGCCTTGTTGAAGTAGGTTTCAGAGCACTCTCTGAAGTACTCAATTATGGTTGGGAGTTTGAGGTCACTGTGGAGGTCTACGTTGCGCTGGTACCATTCGGCACCGGTGGTCATTTCGCGTTTAATTGTATTCCCTTTATAGTTCCCACCATGAACTTTTGATACAAGTACGGTTTAGATCTTGACTGATTAAAAGACAATATGTTTAAGTGAATGACAATGTGGGGTAACTCTGGCTAGATTATTGTTTCGCTTACCGGCGCTGGTCTTGGAGAGCATGTGATAATGTACACTAGCGCCACCAGCGCTCTCTCCGAAAATAGTAACCGAATTATTATCACCGCCGAAGCTGTGAATAGTCTTTTGTATGAACCGCAGAGCCTCCTGCTGATCCTTCAAGCCATTATTGCCTGGGCAATGCTCGTCTTGCGTCGATAGAAAACCAAGCGGACCTGAATTGATTAAAACACTTTATTAACACACATAAATACATTAATAAACCTGTTCATACGGATAACCTAAGGTATAAAATAAATAGTTTATCTTTCAGATGTTGCCTAAACTTCCTGGATTGAAAATGAATTTGATATATACAAAGGTATACATATAAAATTGCGTCGTGTTTACCACGTTACATGTGGTAAATATTCTATCGTTTGAGATAAACGTAAAACCGGTTTTTAATACTAATAACTTGTATAACTAAACAGATCAATTAATTTGTCATGGCATACAACAACTGTCATACTTATATCTATCAAGTTTAAACAAATTAATCGACTTATTTACTATATGTGACTATGTTTCTTTCATCAGTTTAAATCCTAGCTTTTTTTTTGTTGATTTTTCCTCCTCCCAAAGATTCGACTCTTAGTAGTAACCGATGGAAATTTCAACAAACATATATTTTACATTGACATTATTTATAAAATATGCGTGTAAAACTTAGCGTATAAATTAAGTCAATAGTAGCTCGCTGGCCTAACGGTTTGAGCGGCGGCTTTCATTCCGAAGGTCGCGGTTCGAATCTCGGCATGTACCGATGACTTAATATTTAAGTTATGTACATTTGGGAACTTTAGTTACAACAGCGAGATACAAACGGTGAAGGAGAACATCGTGAGGAAACCCGCACACTGAAATTATCTTTGTGTGTGTGTGGTGGCCCCAATAAAGTGGCGACAGGCTCGTCCCCTGTTACATGGGACCTAATCTGACCACATCTGGCGAAAAGTGGGTGTTTACTCACCTCTCCTCTCTGCCTAGCCCTATTGGGAAAATGCGTGATAATATAAAAAAAAAATCATTCCTACCAAGTCTATAGTTCATTGCCACTAGGATGACATCCCTGTCAAGAAGGAACTGAGGTCCGTACATTTGTGTAGTACTGTCGCCGCACATCCAGCCGCCTCCGTGGATGAATACCATTACCGGTAAAAGACGTCCCTGGTCTACTTGCTAAAGAGTATATAAAAAAAAATGAACTAAAACATCTCTTCAAGTGTAAATGTAATTTAGGTTGATTTCTCCTACCGTCAGATGGCGTTGCGCTTATAAATATACTAAATGCCATTTTTGATATGTACAGATAAAATATTTATAAGATGACTACCTTCTTATGAAGATGTTAAGCAGTTTGAAGTCACATTGACTCGTACAATACATTTAATACTTAGTTCGTGGAGTTGGCCTGATTTACTATAACTGTTGCCCGCCTGCTGTGCTAGTCATTGTATAGAATAATACTTGAAATGTGTCAGAAACATTTCCGCCCGGCGACCACCAGCCGCTCCCTAGCCCCTTCCTATTACTAACACCCCCATAACTCCGTTTTGGGAATGTATTTCGTAAAATCCATTCTTACCTAACCTCTTTATGTGAAAAGCAATACCTCTATGAAATTTTGAGTTATTACCTATAATAGTTTCTGTAAAGTAATGGATATTTCATGTGATATGAGTCAAGGATTCTCTGGATATCTCCTGTATATATAAAAAGTGAAAGAGTAACTCCTGAGGTGTTCAGTTAGTAGTAAATAAAATTAATTTTGCATTGATGTACTTGGAATTTCATCAACACGCAACAAGTCCTAATGTCTGACTTGAAATTATTAATAATCTGACCTAAAATAATTAATTGCAGATCGTTCTGATGACTGTAATAGCTCTCAAGGCCTTCATTATTAATAACAACCTAGGTATAATATCTTTTTTAACTTACGTTATCTATAATTGGTGTGTAAATGTTGAGATACAAACAGTCCTCTTGTCCAACGACATCCTGCTGGCGGACGTAAGGGTTCCGTTGCACACAAATCGGACTCGTTTGCGTCGCGTCCAAAGTTCCTTTCCATCCTCCAATAGGTACTGGCGCCTATCATAATAAAGATAAGAAAGTTAACAAACATATATAAATCTGCAGGAGTTGTCATTATACAACATTACGCAGGAATTAACGATTTTATCTATGAGATTATTTTCCATATTTGATAAACTAACAAATTTTGTATCCTTAACATTGCGATATTGTATATGTATATCACTTACAACATTATACTTATAGTATAGAATAACATCAACGATTACAATTGGTTACCTGAAAGTTGCATCATAAAATCATTGATTTAATAACTATTGTATGCTTTAATAGTTAAAGTTGAGAAGGAAAATATGAAATATTTTCTCAACTATAACAAATTTAATTTATATGGCAACGTTTTACAGATAAATGCTTGTCCATTAGCACTGGAGTCTGATCTCTGTATCAAGTTTGTAAACAACAACAAACAACAAATCTCACATGCGTATTGAAATTGATTTAAACTCTATGGACTCTTCCTTATTGAGATTTATTGTATACCAGTTAACCAGTTTTTAAAGATGAATATACTAATATCGCGTGTATAAAAAGAGGAAGGAAAACATAGGAAATCCTTTGCACGCAAATGGATAACGCTATACAGGTTTTTATAAATCTCTTATGAATTAACAGCTATAAGGAAAAAACACAATGGTAATTATAAATGACTTGAATAAATTACTATCACATCGTTACTTATATATAACTATTATATAGAATATATATACTTTCGCTATTAATAAAAATGTATTAATTTCTCTTCATTATAGGATCTATATAATAAATCAGTTAACACAGCAGAGGGATTCTTTATACAGTTAGTAGATTTGTTCGCGCGTACATATATTAAAGAATTCTTTGATTAATCATCTTCCAATCTTAAAATGTTAAGTAAAATAGGAGGGAAATACAGTGATGTGTAAACATCCTTAGAAGAGCTTCATTGTCATAGATGGTCATGTCATAATCATCACCAATCCAACTCCATGATGCTTCCATCGCGTTGTCACGTATATTTTAACACTAGAGCATCGGATCTACGATCACTAAGTGTTAGACATTTAACATGGTCGACTTGGAGTCGATACTGATATCAATAGTTTCCCTCTTCCCCAACCCCGGGTAGTTACTACTGACATATTAATTCAGGCTGTAAACATAGGAGCTAGAATATTCTGGGCGAGCACGATAAAATTGAGGACAAATGTAAGCCGACTGGTGATAAAGAGTAACACCAACAGACAATGCGGATGTGAATTGTAAATTTACGAATACGCCAGAAGTACGTTAAAAAAAGCGCATCCTAACACAAAAAATATCCAAGGCTTTACAATCTACCAAATTAGTTTTAACCTCTATGAATAAATATTTTTTTTTTCGATATCTAAAAACCGTCAAAACCTGTTCCGTCTAAATATCAGTTATTTTTTGTTGGCATAACACAAACGACCATGATTAGAATAATCCGAAAAAAAGTTCTTCACACTGCGTACATATATAGGAACAGCTGATATGAATGCTGTTCCTCGCTGGCTTTGCCGGAAGTAACACAGCCATAACTCCTGGAGAAGGAATTTTATTCAATCCTCCACCAAATTTTGATTATTTACGTCTAATGATTTCGTAGAACTCGTGATAAGTCAATAAATCTTGATACGTATATACTATTAAGAATAATCTTCTTTTTTATATAATAACAATGTATAGTTCAATTAATTCTCTATATTAACATGTTCAATAAACAAGTAAGGTAGGTAAGCAAGTTCGGTAAACACACAGTAGCGTACAGATAACTTATCGCAAAGCGTTTTATTGTTTGAATTTCCATTGCGTTTATGAAACACATATATACTTACAACATTCTTGTTATATACTAATAGGGGGACCGGAAAGTAACGTCGTTTCTGCGCATGCCAATACTTGATTGTCATTTGTCAGCTCATTGTTTTGTTCAGAGGCGTACCAAAGACATTGTGAGGTTATAGTGATTTCTTTACTTATAGACAATTGAATTACAATTTTTTTTTGTAATTTTGGGTAAAATGGCCAGCCAAATACCAGAAGAGGTACACATCCGGCATTGCATGCTCTTTGAGTTTCGCAAGGGAAATAACGCAACAGTTGCTACCAAAAACATTTGCGATGTTTATCCAAATGCCAAAGGTGGTTTTCCAAGTTCAAATCGGGTAATTTTGATCTTTCCGACTCGTATCGATCAGGAAGACCATCAGCGTTAGACAACGACGTGTTAAGGGCGGAAGTGGAAGCAAATCCGTGTCAGACGATCGAGGAATTGTCAAACAGTCTCAACAAACCTTGGTCGACCATCCAAGAACATTTGAAGCAGATTGGAAAAGTAAGCAGAGCAGGTGTTTGGGTCCCGCATAATCTGTCCGAACAGAATAAGGCTAACCGATCAATCACATGCAACTTATTGCTTCAACGACACAACACAGAAGCGTTTTTTGATCGCTTGATCACAGGAGATGAGAAATGGGTCCTGTATGATAACCCAAAACGCAAAAGGCAGTGGCTCTCTCCAAATGAAATCCCTCGGAGTACTGCTAAGCCAGGTTTACACCCCAAAAAAGCGCTTTTGTGTGTTTGGTGGAGTATTCGCGGCATTGTTCATTTTGAATTACTGAAACCTGGAGAAACTGTTACTGCAGACCTCTACAGCGAACAATTGCAGCGAGTCAATCAATCTTTAATTGAAAAGTGGCCAGCGATTGTCAACCGAAAAGGCGTCATTCTCCAACATGACAATGCAAGACCGCACTGCGCAAGGCGAACTCTAGAAAAAATTAATGAATTGGGGTGGGAGGTGCTGCCTCATCCACCATATTCGCCCGATGTTGCACCATCGGATTTCCACTTATTCCGAGCGCTGCAACACTTTTTAAGTGGCAAAACATTTGCAAATTTGGATGATATCCAAAATGCCATCTCTAGATATTTTGCCGAAAAACCAATTAATTTTTATCGATCAGGGATTGAAAATTTACTCACTAGATGGCAAAAGGTTATTGACAATGATGGGGAATACATCATTGATTAAAAATAAAGACTCGTTAAAAATGTATGTGTTTGTATTTAGCGTAAGAAAACGACATTACTTTCCGGTCCCCCTAATACATATTCAATAAGTTTTCGATGACATGCTGATTAATAGCGTTTATACTACAAGATTAATCAGGATTTATTCTATAGCAAGGAAAAAAATTCAGTTTATTGTTCTGTATATTTGTAAATGAAAATGGTTTAGGTTTAGTATGAAAACAGATTGTAAAGCTATAAGGGGTGTAAGGGTTCCTGCACAACAACTAACGGGATCCATGCCAAACTCACCTGCTCTTCGTGCAACCTGGTAATTAAAAAACGAGGCTATGGCTCCCCCAACCCGCATTAGGCCAACATGATGGCAAATGATCCGAATCCCCCCATATGAATACCTACCCGATCGGTGTGGGTAATCTTTGGAGAAGGTCTATCTACAGCAGTATACGGCTGATGGTGATGATGATGATAGAACAAAATACACAGCTTATGTGACAAGTGTTTTAAGTTCAATCTCTGAATGGAATATTTTATGAATCTTCGTTTCCATTAATTCATACAAATCTAATACTTTACTGATGGCAGGTCTCTGCTGCCGAACACCGTCTACATAGATATACAGTACTGTGCAAATATTACCGTGTTCCGGTTAAAAGGGAATTATAGATAGCGAAATTACTGGTGTAAAGAAACTTAAAAGCCCATATTTCAAGGCGACGAGCGCAATTTGGTGCTGTGTCATCATCGTCAGCCGATAATCGTCCACTGCTGAACGTAAGTCTCTCTGAAAGATCTCAACATCTATCGGTTATAGTTCCGGCGCCTTGCCAACGTTCGCCAGTCAACATTGTTTCCGGTATCGCTGGACACCAGAGGTCGTTATTTGTAGGAGTTCATATAGGGGAATTTTGGGCCTTTTTGCCACGACACTAGCTCAAAGTAGATTAGTGGGAGCAAGAGCATAGTTTGATGATTAGCAGGCTGCATAACGAACAGGTGAGGTTGGCTTGAGTCCTGTGAGTTGTGCGAGATCCCTTACACCCTACGGTGCTGTGTATAACATCCTAAATAGCCTTACGTTATAGGCAATTTCACTTACCATCAGGTAAACGTTTCGCTGGTCTCATCGCTCAATTGAAAAAAGCTACAGCGCCTTTCAAACCAGTATACAGCAATATTTACACAGTACTGTCTCTCGGTTGCAATAGGGGCTGCTGTTGTACCTAGACGGTCTGCGGACATATAGACCTACCACCACTTTAAACCTCATTGCATACATATCCTTATAGGATGATGAATAATAAAATACTAGCACGTGGCATTAATTTGTGACTAGGTCCTTATCTCATGTATTTAATTACCATTGTAACAATGTAATTGATGTTGTTACACGGTTCCTAAACTTCTTTATGCTTACGTCTGTTTAACATAAAATATACGTACATCGGATAAATTTAATATTCGATGAATTTGAGAACAAGGCTCACTAGTTTTTAGGTTCATAGGCATGACGTAAGGTCCAACAGATAGGTTTGCCGTAACCTTGGTAATTTTCATGAGGTGAGACTATAATTTTAACTATATTAAAATCCATGAAGTAGAGAAGAAATTTGACGGATAATTCAAATTTGCGAATCAAACAGGAAGCATTGTGACCTTTTAAATAATCGGCAATAGATAAGATGGCAGTTATCACCTACTTACAGTGCCTGCACAAATGCTACGCTTCAGTTTTTACAGAATAATACAGATAATCTAGATAGTCTATATATTATCCAATAAACACCGAAGCATAGTCTGTAGTATTTTTTTTCTTTTCGCTATGTAAAACCTTTCTATCGATTAAACACACATTACGATAAGAATTCTCTTAACTGTTCAATGGTTATAATTAATAAAAAATAGTTAACTTTAACAATATCTGCATTGCATTAACACTAAAATTAAGTATATATGTGATCGTCATGGAATAGTAAATCAATCTCAAGCTGAAACATATACCATATGTAATCTAAATAAATATAACAACGAATATACATACCGTTGGTACTAGATGTACTATACTAGAGGTTTGTTAAAAAAAAACCTACTTCCTTTGGATAAATACATCCGAAGGTAATAAGCTATAGTCCATACACGATATTTTCGCTTCAATGCAAAGCATATTATTTTTAATATATATTATATATGTACGCAAGCGTTACCTTAAATCGTAATTCATCAATTGGTGGCTTTGCATACGGTATACCGGTGAAGGCGGCGATTTGTCTTCCACCTCTCGTTTCCAACGTGTACCCTCTCAGATCCCCCAACGGTGTGCTAACAGTCGGTTGCTCGGCGATTGCAAAAGCGCAAAGTACCAACACAGAACATGTTACTAGATACATTTTTTTTCTCTCGTTTCAACACGGTCCGTCTCTAACGGAAGCGTGACACTCAATGAAATCTTTGGTTAGACGACGGCGTTATTTAAATACGATTAAACTCTTATTATACCGTGTACTTACTCGCGGTGTGTTCACTGCCCGCCGTGAAGATGACAGCTCCTCACTTTCCCTTTTTAATGGTAATATCGGACCCGTGACCCCGACGGCTGATACTAGTATCGAAATGGAAATCAGGTGCGTTATAACAAGACTTGCTTTATTGCATACACTACATATTCTATTTGTGTTAAATTCAAACAATCGGAAGCATGAAGAAGAATATTCATACTCAATAGAATATAATTTATGCTCTCAGATTCTCTTTAAGAACAAGAAGCATTTGGTATTTAAAGTGTAGTTTTTATAGAAGCAAGTGACAAAGAAGCGATCTACCTAATACTAAGAGACGTCAGCTAATTATTTATGATAGTGATACGTCTTGCTATAATAATAAGACTGTTTATGATTGTATACACAGCATCTCATTGATAACAGTGTTAGAGACGCTGTTATTAGATAACCCTAAAAGAATACATCAAATAGCCAAGTTAACAAAACACAGGGCAAATTTAAAGATCAAAGAATACATTTGTAAACATATAATGTTCCGTTAATGTTGATATTGAAGGAATTATGACATAAACAGAAAACCCTGACTAACACTAGCACGTCTCAATGAAATATCCAAAAGCTACATTCACGTCTCATTCATTAACCATAAAACGTACATTTTCCTGTCAGGATCTTATACAGGGAATAATAACTACCATTGAAATGCAGCTCGACTTATGGCTTAGCTGAAACAGATCTTTGTACCATCTATAATAAACTTTGAATCTTGATTTAGTAATATACAAATTAACGAATTTAGTACCTATATATATACTATCTTGATGTATATAAATTCAAATCAAGATAGATCTTCGATTGTCCATAACATGCAAAGTGCAGGTGAACGTCCCGTTCGTCTCGTCGCTTCATTGAATAAAAAGAAAAAGATGCGGTTAAGAGACCGTCATCGCATCATCCGTGGTTAACCACTTAACCTTAACTCAAACGCTTCGTTTACTGCATAGAATATAGCAGTATTAAACCCGCGGCTTTGAACTTATATATTGTATACAAATTTATACAACTGTAGTCTTTATGAATCATCAACAATGAAAGACAGCATAGTTCATCATCACCATTTAAGCTTGTCGTCGAAAGCTGAAAAAGACCCTTATTCATGCTCATCTCGCTCAGTATTGCTATATATTGTAACTGTAAGAGACAGTACATAATTGTTTCTTAGAATTATTTCTATTATAATCCTCATTCCTGACAAAGAACGGTTGGTTGGTCCGCAAAATGAAGCAAGGGTTACTGTAAAAAATATTACAATAGGAACCCATAAAAGGGACAAGCGAGGTGCGCGACTATTCATCCAACACTAAAATTGAAGTCCTTCATTATTTGTCATCGGTTTAAGGACAAAACGTGGTCTAAATATTCATGATTAAAACATGAGCCGCGATTTTCGGCGCCTAAACCTAGAGCCTTCTAATCCATTGGTGTGAATTGTATTCAAATAAGCATCCATCAACTCAAGCTGTATATGGCGAAGTCAATTGTATTTTTAACATAGGATCGTTAACTAATAGCTAATTGCATACCTCCGTTGCTAATGTAAGAGCGAAGGCTAAATGTCACTCTAACTTACGTATACTGAACAGTTAAAATATTACCGTTTCCATATCATCAAGAATACTTTTACCGTTTTCGTTACAAACAATTGTTCTTAGGTTCTCGTGTTGTAGAAACAATCTTAAGAATAGAGATTTATTTACAAAATTTTTCATTTAGATAACACTGAAGTCTGATGCAGCTTTTTGTTCAATATTAGTAGTACGTCGTGTAACGTGTTGGACCGCCGTCTGCTTCTATATCTCACCACCTTCTTCGCAGCTGGATGTACCGTCGGCTGCTGTACTTCGTCGGTTGTTTTCGTCCTCGGCATCAAGCTCAAGTGCCTCTTTCTGTACGAAGCGATTGGTGCAGATTTAGTGTCACCTTTCTCCTGTCCATTCTTTATCTCCTCTATCAAGCGTAATATATTTTCGTTCTGCCTCGCGATACGTTCGGCTGTGTTCTTTATATACAGTATATCAACGCTTAGCCTCGGTAATTGGATCTTGTTGACCAAATCAAACTTCTCAGATATTGTGTTCATCGCTGTTAATACGTGGCTAGAAGAGTGCCCTAGGTCCTGTTCAGATTTCCCGGCATGGTGCTGGCATAGCGCGCAAGTCCAGTGGTAGCCGAAGTCTCCGCTCTCAAGTACACCATCAGTTTCCTTCACACATTTAAGATGATACTTGGAATCGCACTCGAAACATTTGATTCCGTCGCCGCTCTTCATGATTTTTCGACAGTGATGGCAGATCATACTGGAAGTAGTTCAATATTCAATTTTTTAAAATTAAGAGAAGTTTGTTATTCCAAGTAGTTATCATATAAACTGCTCACAAAATATCCTTGTCTGAATCAGAGATCCTTGATATTATCAAGGTTCATTACAAAGGTTTTGCAATTGTATAGTAATAAAATAGTATCATTGCTACAGCTTGTAATTTTTGACACAGTACAGTTCGAATGTATTGTACTGTATGTGTAGTTCTAGTTATATTTTACTTACTTAAGGAGACTCCAAAACTTTTAATGTATTCTACCAAATAACCGTTACACGTACAATATTATGGTCCAACAAGAAATTTTGTCTGCGAAAGACTACGGCTGTTACTTATACAAATTTCCCGATGTAACCCAACATCTAAAAGCGTTCACATTATTCACATGTACAAAAAGATTAACAAAAATTTTGTATATTACAGGAAACGCTATCACATTTTACAACATTGAAAATTATAGGTATTTCATGACAATCGTTTAACTGTCATTGTATTTAACAGTGTTTAAAACATGTATATGAATTGATGCTACAGCCAGTGCTAGTTATAAATAAGAAATAGCCGATAAGAACATGTTTATGTGCCTTTCAGTGATAAATGTACTCTTAATAATAAATTGCAAGTTGTGTTTATAAATATATTAATGCTCATGACCATGAAACGTACATCTGGTTATCAATATAACTTAACCTTTCCACAATTCATATAGATAATCATCATGTGAGCATCCCCATACTATGCTTAGTTATATAAAAACGTTACAACATTGCTGCACCACAGAGGCAGCTGTACTGATTGTTTCAAGGCTACATAAATCTTAATTTAACTTTATTTAAAACTAATTTCGTTATTAAGATTATCACGATTGTTTCTATACTTAACAAACTCACTTACAACCTTTTACTACGTATTTAGGTTTCTACAAATGGTGACAAAAGTTATAAATAAGTTGTGATGTGATTTTGTTATTTCGCGATTAGTATGTGATTTTCGATGTTCAATAAATCCAGTCGACTTGTTAACAACCAGTAACAATAACTAGTAATTAGTATCTATTAAACCATATCTACTTCATTCTGAATTTATTTGCTATAACATTAGATGTCAAAACTAGGGGAGTAATATAAAACGAGTTATTTATTAACCATCGATATCATAACAATATATTTTTTTATTACATATACATATTTATATAGCATGTGTATATATTTACATTTTATATGATGATAAATGTACATATGTTTATAATCTATTGGATAGAAAAAGAAATGTTGAGTAAGTTAAATAAATAAACAACGTGGCCTGTTGCAGTCATAGATAAAATAATGAAAAAATGTTTATTAATAAAAGCGACATCTCTGGTCATAACAGAAAATCTAATGCACACAATAACCGTTACTAATGCAATAGAGTGGTAGCTTCTTTGTTAAATACATCACAACAATTGCAATATAGTGAGTTCATGTCGCAATAAATTTATAACCTTGAGAATATATTGTGTGATTGCTACTGCAGATGTAATGGAGAATTACACAAATTGTTAGTGTGAATAATATCCGAATATAACATATTCTTCACGGTAGTCAATGAGATCATATATATCATCATGAGTTCCTTTACAATAAAACAATGTTTAAATATATGCGTGTAATAAAAAAGAAATTTTTGTAGCGATCTACTAATCTAATACTAATAGACAAAAAGTTGTAGTTTCTAATTATTAACCGAAACAGGAAATTTTTAGATTGAAAAAGCGACATCTAGTATTATAAATGATAAACAAGATTATTAGTTTCAAAGCAATGTAGATGCTAATGACTTTGATTGTTTTCAAGTTTTGAACTTTGTCAAATAGATGGCGGAGTCTACTTCAATAACAATGTAACCTTGATAAAATATATAAATACCATATCAAAGACGTAATAAAGTGTATGCATAATATTATTTTACTTGTAATCATATACACGGTAAAGAAATACATACTTGAAATGTATTATGCAAGTAATGTTTTGTGAATAAATCATACATTTATCGAGTTTATGAGCAATATGTAAAAATATCAATTAGATCAATTGAACGAGGTCGAGCGGGGCCGCACATGATTTGCAATTACATTGTTCATAGTTATCTACTTTGATTATTATTAGGTCAAAATGATACTAATTATTTCAAGCTAATGCATATTTTAAGTGTAGCATTTGTGATTATTAACAAAAAGACTACTAATAAAAAAAACATTCAAAACGAAGGACGATATCAATAAATGTCTCGCTGAATGTATTTAGGACAAGACAGAAAACAGGTTTGATAACGCAATCCCCCGCATGAACCCATAATAGTTTGTCCTTAACGTTCAAAATGCTTCAATTTACTTACATAAAATAACTACCTACTGAGGAAGTTAAATTTGAACTAATTTGAAATTATTAATTGTTTGTTAGTAATAAAGTTTAGAGTATTTTTTACGCTTTGGAGTTAAGTGTGTAATGATAATCAAAAATCAATAGGTCATCAAATTGAGTACTAAGAAGAAAACGCCAAAAAAAATTATGCATTTTAATAATTGTCAGTGCAAGATAACAAAAATAAAAGATAAGTAACAAATGAATAGCAGTGTCCTTTCTCCTTAAAATGAATAAAATATTGACCCTATCAGCTACATTAAAATAGCACCCACATCAGTCCCGATGGTACGATTACAAATTAGCATGATACTTCTTAAACGGAGCCAAGCCGGCGGCAATTTTGCTTCCTAAATCTGGGTGGACCTGCGTGAATATCTTGATTCCACGCTCCTGCAGGAAACCAGCGGCATCCTTCAAATTACCAACAATATTTGCAACAAGCCGTTCTTTGGCGCCATCGTCGAATACTTGTTTGTACAGCAATGTCGCCTGTGAGAAATTGTCTTCGGTCTGTCCACTATCGTATCTATCAACGTCGCCGGAAACATTGTACCTTGGCTGAAGCCGCTGCGCACGAGGGCACTCTTGGGGTCCCGAGAATGAATTGGGGAAGTAGTTAGGACAACCTTCTTGGTTCTGCATAGCCTGTGGACCATCTCGTTGGTAGTTGGTTACAGAAACCCTGTATGGGCAATTCACAGGAATCTGTAAAAAGTTTGCACCCAAGCGGTGGCGATGGGTGTCGCTGTATGCGAACAGGCGTCCCTGTAACATTTTGTCAGGAGACGGCTCGATACCAGGTACCAAGTTCGAAGGGCTGAAAGCAATCTGTTCCACCTCAGCAAAGTAATTTTTCGGGTTTCTATTCAACACCAACTTACCCACTGGTATTAAGGGGTAATCAGAGTGCGGCCAAATCTTTGTCAAATCAAATGGATTAAATTTACAATTTTCAGCTTGAGCCATGGTCATCACTTGTATATAAAAGGTCCAACTTGGAAAATCACCTTTACCGATAGCATTGTACAAGTCTCTGATAGAATAATCGGGATCTGAAGATGCAAGTTCTGCAGCTTTTTCGACGGGCAGATTCTTTATGCCCTGATTGGTTTTGTAGTGGAATTTGACCCAGTGAGAAACTCCTTGGGCATTAACCAACTTGAAAGTATGGGAGCCATAACCATTCATGTGCCTGTAGCCATCAGGTATACCGCGGTCACCAAATAAGTAAATCACTTGATGAGTTGTTTCTGGTCTTAAAGTCAAGAAATCCCAGAACATATCGGGATCTTTTAGATGGGTAGCGGGGTTCCGCTTTTGGGTGTGAATAAAGCTGGGGAAAAGAGTTGGATCCCTGATAAAGAAGATAGGTGTGTTGTTACCAACAAGATCCCAATTTCCATCATCAGTATAGAATTTGACAGCAAATCCTCTTGGGTCACGTACTGTGTCTGCAGATCCACTTTCACCACCAACCGTTGAAAATCTCACAGCAATGGGAGTTTTCTTACCAATAGATTCGAAAACTTTAGCTGCAGAGTATTTTGTGATATCGTGGGTCACTTCAAAATAACCAAACGCACCAGCTCCTTTTGCGTGTACAACACGCTCTGGGATTCGTTCTCTATCAAATGAGGACATCTCATCAAGGAAGTTAACATCTTGAAGCAAAGCTGGACCATTCTTTCCCACTGTCTGGATGGCTGTTTTAATTCCAACAGGGTTACCAGATTTAGTTGTGATGTACCCTGGAGAATCCTAGAAGAGAAAATAAAACAAACTTCAAATAAGGTACTTAAACTTTTAACTAGAAATATTTTTTGGACTATAATAAATTTTTTTTGAAATACCAATTTTTTTTTTATTATAGTATTTTATAAAGGAAAAACAAGAATTTTTTGTCAATTAATTGAAGTTGTTATTATAGTATAACTTATTCTTTTTTAAACATTTAAGTCAAGAAACTAAGACATTTAATTTATTCGGTTCGCATTGCGCACAGCTTAAATATTTTGATATTTTAAAATCATCCTCATAATACTTTCGTATCAAATACAAATCAAATAGAATTAAATGTATGAAACCTAAAAGCTACCATTTAGATTTTTAATTAAGATACTATTATTAAAATTAAGATAAATGATTCTATGCAAATATTAAAAGAAACTAAAATATTTCTACGAAGTATTATGATACCGAATTGAGGATGAAGTAATTTTTTTCTTAAAACATTATTATGATAAAGATAACAATAGAAATAACGAAGCATGCACAGCTATTAACCTAACTATTAATATTAACAACGAGCAAAGGTCAGAATGTGGATACGATGATTTGTAACTTTGATAAATCAAAAAGGTTTTAGAGGTTTCCGTTTTTAATGTTCAATTCGATTATTAAAATAGGAATGAAAGTGTTTACCTTGACGCTTTTGCTGTAGTTGACGAGCTGGTCGGACGCGGGATCCCTCGAAGCCATTTTGTTTTGTATTATCTGTGTATGCGTTTCAACGGAGCGACGCACTGGACGCGTACCGCGTTGACAAATGGCGCCCGGACGGCACGCTCACTACTTTATATAGAGTTCAGTGGGACGATAAACATCTATCGCGTCAAACAAGTGCAACATGTAGCGGTACATGGCGTAAGTACGTATAAAGTAAAACTTTGTTATTCTTCAGTGTATACAAGTTAACTATACCGGTTCCTAATTTAATGACAGACTATAACACAAGTTTTTAATAAACAATCAAACGAAACCGTTTAATAGATAAATACATTTTTCAAATTCTCCCCTTTGTATGTTATCTATTTTTTTTTAATATATCGATGCTCTGATATCGATATCTTTTTTGTCATCGAGTGTAACCTCAATGTTGGTCAAGGAAGAGCAGTAGACAGGCTTTAGAACATAGTCTACCCGGTATAAAAAATAAATTAGAAGGAACTTTAAAAATGATTGCATAAAAATGTGTAAGATAGTAAACAATAGAAATAAGGATAAGTAAATATTACGTAAGTACGTAGGATAAATAAACATTATGTATAAAACATATGTACATAATATAGTAGATAGTTAGATAGTATAAGTATAGATATGACGTATTTGTATAATACTTAATTCATTAAAATTTAAAAAAAAAATGTTATTTTTTTTTTCTGTCCTGTTTATTTTGGTCCTGCCGAACTGGTTTGCAACTAGCCACCTACGTTGAAGCTAAAAGAAACCTACTTGGCCGGCCCGAGTTGACCGTATAATGATTATTGATAGAGTCCTAGACTATATTCTGTGCAGAGTACTGGAAGCGCTTCCCCTTATAGCACTCATGCTCTCTGGGAAACGGATTCTGAAGTAGTTCATTACCCAAGTGAAAAGGATGCGAGAAGTGCGCGCTGTACATTCTAGCGCATCCCATTATTAAGGTAGTTTCATCAAAAGAAAATATTGTTTTATACAATTTAAAAGTATTCATTACTTTCCATTGTTACTGTTAGATTTGTTATTATTGCATCCATTCTGACATATACGGTATCAATTAATAAAGGATCATCAAAACCGGATAATTTTGAATAAAGTATGCCAGACGTGGTCGATTAAAAATCTAGAAAAAACTGTTTGTTACAAGACTTTGACAATCATATGTTATGTATATATCAAACGTGATAATTATCTACGTTACAATACATATATTATTTGGTAGAGGAAATGATTATCGAAGGATTTAAAATTATTATCAATGTTACGATATCAATGTCGAGGATGGTCGAAGGTAAAAACGCTTCATTCATCCTTTCATTGGTTCAACAAGTTTTGTGTTCCGAGTACTTAATTTTCATCATAAGTCGCAAGTAAATCAAGTATATTATAAAAAAAACTCAAGCTCTAAATTCTGGTTTCTTAGTTATTGTTAAATTCTAAAGCTATAGCACATAATTGTGTTACTTATCGATAAACAAGTATCAAATGATTAATACTCGTTAAGTAATGTACAGACCTTGTTATAATGTAACATTTTGCTATAGGGTAAACATCCTAATTACAACACTTCATTCGCTAGATAGATGGAAATTATGCTCGTCTACCCATATAGTTGTAAAAAAAAATTATACTTAATACTTGTAATATATTGAAACACCAAAACATTGTATGTTAGAACTTGCTCATAGATTTCAACACAATGTCTTATCAGTGATACAATACTACAAAGGTTACTATTGTTTTTAAATGCGAACAAAAGAAGTTTTTAATAAATAATAAAAGCTTTAATAAGTGAATAAGTTTTTTAAACTTTCCCCTTTGTATTTTGTTGTTATTTTTCTAAATATCGATACTGTGGTATTTCCGAAATAGGGATCAATATTGGTGGTTCTTTTTTGTCACTGGTTATAACCTCAAAATGATAAATTTAAAAAAACAGTCAAGGAAGAGTGGGAAATAGATAACAGAAAATAAATTTGTTAGAGATAAAGTATGAACAAATAAATATAACTTTATATATACGCAAATACATAATAAAAACGATAGCATAAACAAAAGCATAGATATGTTAATGTACTGTAATATAAGTTATGTTATGTATAATCAATATAAATATATAAATAAATGAATAACGATATAGAGCTCTCAACATCAAGCAGAAACCGAAAAAAAAACCCTCTGTGTTAGCGTATAAAAAAAACAACATAGTTAATAATTTCGATTCAAACTCTTCATTAACTAGGTCATTAGTTAATTATGTCATTCTTGACTGGATGATGATGATGATGAATTAAGGTCATGAAGAATCTTAATCGTATTCACAATTTCTATTGATACTTAAGTTAATCGGTAATAACTTTATACTCGTCTTATTCTTTAAAGTAATATGTATATATTGTTTCTAGTATTTTCTTAAAGAATATTTTGTACTATTTAAATTTACATGAACCTAATGATACGCATACAACACAATAATGAGCAGCTTATTAGCATAATAACGTACAGAAGTACTATTCTGTAAAATGTAGGTGGAGTACTCTTAATACTTTACGTAGAAATATTACTGAAACATTCTCACTAATGATTCTTGGTAATACGGTTTCATAGGAAAATATTGTATATTATTTAAGGGGTCGTTTATACTCGTATGCAAACGACGTGGTAATAATGACGAAAGGTCATTTTTTTTAAGGCTTACGAGAATACCGCGCCCTTACGGCTAAGAGATCTGGCACTTGACCATCGTGCTGGTCCACCGATTCAAAGTAGCACGAGAGATGGAGAGAGCTATGCTTGGCATTTCTTTAAGGGTCAAAATCCGCAACGAAGAAATTCGATGGAGAATTGAAGTTGTGGACGCAGCTCTCAAAATCTGCAAGATGAAGTGGCAGTGGACCGGCCATATACGTCGTGGGGGAGAACAATTCCAGATGGACTGACGACATCATCAAGGCAGTCGGAAGTGAGTGGATACGAGAAGCTGAAGTTCGCATTTAGGGGAAGATATTGGGAAAAGCCTATATCCAGCGGTGGATAAACAAAGGCTGATAACGATGACGAGAGTATCGGTATAATTTCTACATTGCCGATGATAGTCTAGGTAATACTGTAGTGTTTAATATTACTACATGTTGCTGTTTGAAGGGTGCTGTAGCAAATTTGATTACTGTAGGTACGTAAAGGTAGGGACAATGTTATGATGGAAAAAATCTATATAGTCCCCTTCCATGGTCTCCCCGCCTACGGTTGTGGACATTTCTATATTAATTTATTACTAATATAACTATTATTATTAAATTCTATTTATTTGCTCTCACTTTTATCTTTATCTCTATCTATCTTATCTGTTCATCATCATCATAATGATCTTATCTGTGTTACGTTAATGTTATTCCTTATTTCGAACCTCGTGTTATATTCCAATTAAAATCTACAACCTCACTCCTGTTTCTACTTCTAAATATATGTGGTCTTTTCCGTAGAGTCCTATTTAGAAAGGCCAGATGAAAGTCATCCATATGCTGCTTGAAAACTTATCAAAAGAGGGAGGAATGGGGGCGATAAATCAAACATCTCACAGACAGTCTTCGAGATATTGAAATCTGATGTAAGATATTCCCTTTGATGGTTCTGATGGAGCTGATGATTATATGAAAAAATAATTAAACAACACATTATGTTGTAAAGTCGAACGGTGGATCAAAGCCTGATAGTGAATAGGAGCATGCACAGAGATCTTCGAAGGTAGAGCCTGAACCTGAAGAACCTTATCCAAAATTCCTGAACTTATTTATAGTTAAAAATAAACTTACTACAATTCATCATAGTTGCGTACTTTTTTAATAATTTAGTTGATTATTATTTGTAGGTTAAGGGAAGACGTATTGTTGCCTGCCACCCTGGTGGGGTGGCGATCTGGTGAAAGTAGCGGGAAACATCTTTGGGTTGAGGTCTAAGTCCGGCAGTGGACGCCTGTTAATGATAATGAGTATACGTATAATGCTTATTTGCCTACATGATGTAATAAGATGTATATGAGGAGCCGACTACACGGCGCCGTGTGGTTTAGGTGAATAAACAGAAATCCAATCAAGACAAGTATGAAAAAAACTCGTATAAATGAAATCGTCAACCTCATACATTAAAAAGATATTATTATAATATATTATATGAATATAAATAAATAAATTATAAACGATATAAGTGTTTATCGCGTAAGCGTAACATGTTTTGTTATTGTTCTTCTTTAAATCTCTGACCTTGGTCCAATGTCTTGCTACATGTACAGCATTAAAATTAAAAAAAAAAAAACTTTTATATATACACGGTATTATTCATCATTTGTAAATGTTCACTACCTACTTTAACACATGACCGACACTCGAGTAGTGGAAATTTTTCTTACCACAAACTTGTACCAACGATACAGTTTGTCATCACAATGTGGTTGTACTTAGGATGATGTATACTACCTCACTGATATCGTCTTGTAATCGCCTGTTTAGCGTGGTTCATAATTTTTTTGGGATAAACTAAACAGTTAAACGTATACATTGATTGTATTTGAGAATATTATACCCCCCGTCCCCTCTTGTTGGTTAAAGACTGTTAAACATATAATATGAACGCATTAATACCTAGTTAATTATTAGTTTCGTTTTACTTCGTAGCACAGGTTCAATGTAATGAAAAATCGTGCAACATGCAAGTATACACAACGTATGTTATTTTTAATTTCTGATCAATAATAACTTTACGATCGCTTATAGAGAGATATGTAATTATTTTTGTTTGTATTCAAGTTGCTATGACTACGTCATTGAGGGGCGGAATCGATGGACTTTTCTAGGGCTATCAAATAAAAGGTTAAATATCAAGTACGTGAATAATATGTTGTTGTGTAATATTTAAAACTTTAGTCTTAAGAGAGGGACACTGTTTATTATAAAAAATCGGTTCAGCCGATTGTCAGTCGGTTATATTGTACGGTAGTTATATGCACCGTATTATTCATCTAAGAAAGGCTGTGTAGGTGATCTCTTTACGGCTTACTTCTACCCGAAGACGAGATGTTTTTGTAAACCTTTTAAGATCTGGGAATGTGTGAGGGATAATCGCGATCATTAACTTAAGGAAGTTAATAACCATTATTAATAAATCTGTGCTACAGAGGTTCACCGCTTCCTGGATCAATTGCCCCGAGTTCTGGTTCATTTCCATTGGGATACATATTTAAAATGATACAATATCTCTAAAACTTAATGAATAACGCTTAGAATTACGTATTAAACTGTTGATCAGTTTTAGGTGATAACTCATCATCATCATGTGTGTAATTAGTATTTTTTTTATCTTTTACGTGGGGAAAACGCCTTCGCATACCTATGAAACATACAGAGCGCTCTTTTTCCGTCACCTGGGCATCAGATCCAGCCGAATCCGTCAGCCAGAGGCTATGGGAGCAACGAGAGTAAACTCTCCCGATCCCTACGAAGGATCTGATCTTGGTTCGGTGATCATGTTATATGGCCGCGGAGGTAATAGCGACACTCCTCTCCCAACGCAACTCCACTAGGTCTGTGAAGAGCTGTGCGAATCTACCTCCATTTCACCGTGGGTGAGCAAGCCACAGCTACGCCACGATAAGACAGGGTACCTCTTTGGGGTGATATAACAGGTACTTAGTGATAATTTATACATTAAACATCACATTCGCTAACATACGGTCACGTCGAACAATAGTACACCTCGTATCGATTGACCCCGCACTGACGTTCAACTGCCTAACATTCAATTTACATTCTCATTTAAAATCTATTACTACAGTAATAACTTCAAGTCATCAAGCAGCCGTAAAACCTTTAAATATATTAGCAAGATGATTTATGAAACCAGATATACAATGTGTATATCCTTGGCATTGCGTCGAGTCCATTCATCTATGTTTTTGCTTTAAACCTATAGCATCATCATCATCAGCAGATAGATGTACACTGCTGGATATAGGCCTCAACCAAAGAGTCCATTGAGCGAGTAGGAATTCGTATAGGTCGATTAAGGCCATTTCCCACCACGCTGGCCGAAAGCGGGTTGGTGGAAACCCGAGCCTCGTTCGTTGATTAGCATGGTGCACCACGAGCAGGTGATGTTGGTTCGGATCCAGTGAGTTGTGCCCCCGTTGCCGTAAAAATATATCTTCGTTATTATACGTATAGTTTATACACTGATATTATACATTTACATCTATTCTACAATTATTAATGCATTGTTTTTTTCTTATGTACATATAATGGAAATGGGTTTTTCTGTTCGCCAATGACGTTACAACTAGTGAGCATATCGACATGGGATCAAAGTTGTGTTTCATAGATCCTACATCATTTCATTTCTAATTAACTTCTGTAAACATTTACATGTACATCTCTATGTATATACGTATATACAGAGAAATGTACATATGTGTACATAGGAGATATCCAGAGATGCATTGGCTCATCATGAGATCTCCGAAACTATTAGACGTAAACACTCAAAATCTGGTAGAGATATTACTTCTGTCATTTGGAAGTTATCTAAGAACAGATTTTACGAACTCCCCCAAAGGGGGTTGCAGGGGTGTTACTTCCAGCAAATCGGGCGGGAAACAGATAGTTATCTTGTATGTGTTTGTGCTGATCAAATGTTGACTACAGACTACAAGCGCTACATCCGCCTTTAATATCACAAGGCTTTACAATAAAGGCTGAAAGATAATCAAACGTTTAGATTATTAACACTGATATACAGAATAATATATAATATAATAAACGTATTGTAGTTGGTTAGAGTCGCCGGAAGCGAACGACGTGGTTCCGATCGATGTACAGCCTATGTCCAGCAATCTATCGGCTGATGATGATGACGACGTATACAAGCTATTTAATTTTTTTGTATACGGTTTGAATCATTTACACTGCTGTTGATGATTAAATCGTTACGATCGTTAAATCTTGCATTTTATCGTATAGCAGGAAATAAAATGAAGATGTATATAATCAAACCATGTTCATTATTACTTTGGATAGAAGTTAAATACTTTATCAAATGGAAACAATCGTTTTTTTATTTATTTCGACAGCACTGGATCAACAGGGGACACCGAAAGTCATTACGTTTATAAATATTTGCATGTTTTCATTATAATTATCGCTGCTGACCGAATATGACGAAATCTTTTAGCATCTAGACAAACAACAATTGTTTTTATATTAAATAGTTTATTCCTAAATTCCTTCTTATTTACACTACATATATATTCTTCTTCCTCCTGCTCTTTTCTCAGCTATGTGCGGTCGGCACTATATGTACTTCTCATCCATATCCCTCTATCAGTCGTCATATCATTTACACTTGCTTCGGTCTTCATCCCTTATAACCATCCACGTTCGTTCTCATTACTTTCTTTGTTATATGTCCATCCCTCCGCATAACACGCTACATATAAATTGAATAATATATTATCTATTTCTCTTCTTTGATAGTTTACTTCAATCATACTCAGTTCATATTCGTTGTACTGTGCATAGCAGTAATTACTGTTGTGTTACATTAAGATTTTAATATAATTAGTTTAGTAAAAACGTAAATTGTATAATGCACGATGTTACTAAGTTGCATACTGATATCCTTATCGCACATCTGAGATATGATTATTTGCATAATGAATGATGATGACAAGCCAAAGTACAGCGATTATTCCACACAGATACGGAATATGCCCCACAGTCATTATACACTGACGCAATGTGTAATTTTTTATGATTATATATCACACTTGTTTTTATGTATTAACACATCCGTCTGTAGTTAGTTTTAGTGAATGATTGTTCGGAATTTTATTATAACTCCTATTTAATACATGCGAGTTATGCGCTCGCATTGGTCACATGATCAGATGCGAGTTGTACACAGGTGGGGCACGGGAGGCTCGACGCCGATCAGTCCAAACCCAACAAACCTGTTCGCGCAATGTCGCAGACATGTCGATATACACATTGCACACTAGACGGATGTCGAACTTTATAAAAAATATATATTTAACTTACGAAAATATCCTCTTCTTAAAGTGCCTCTCCAACTAGTGACGGTTGGCGATCAGCGTCGTACTACAGTCCTTTCTCTATCTGGTTCGGCGACATTAAAATACACACATATATATGTGTATATATATATAAGAAATTTCCATCTGCATAGAGATTCATCACGATATCTCCAAAACGTTAACGATGAGAAGGATCTGAAATGTGATAACAATATTCCTTTTACCGAGTATAGGTCAATAAAGAACGGATTTTACAAAATGTTACCCTCAAAAGAGTTGCAAGGGTGTTACTCCCAGCAAAGCGGGAGGGAAACATTTATTTGTACTATGCAATAAATATGTTTTTTTTTTGTCATATAATTTCGTTATCTAAATAATGATAACGTGTTTTATTTGCTCGCCAATCACGTGAAAACTAGTGAACCATTCGACGCGGAATGATTTGTAGACGGTTAAAACTGTAAATCCACCATCTCTTTATTTCCAATCAACTTTTATAGACATTCTCGTTTCGTATTGTTTATACGGTTGCTATAGTAACGGTTGGTATAGATAGGTATTTGCGATTAAAGTTGATCCCAAGGAATATTTCAGACAAATTTCAAGTCTAATTTTATATTAGGGGAGCAACTAGTTCTGATATCACAAACAGATCATTCACGTATCTATCAAAGCTTACTGGGATTTGGTTTTCTTACTTTATTAAAGTAAATATTGTAATAAATATATAATACTTTCGTGTACACTTGGAGGTCAATATTGACGGTGAAGGTGGACAACACTGCAGTGCTTATTTCTCCCACCACAGCTGCTTCTGTTTGAAAGGCCCTATAGTTATTGAAGTTATTGGGATATCGAGACAACATTTTACGTGTTAATGCGATAGCTTTGGCAACCGTATCACTTACAAACAGGTGAACGTACCGCCTGTACCGTTCAATGCAAGAATGGCATCGTGTGCCGCTTCGACTGCTTATATGTATTTTCACAACGTGATTTGAATGGAATGGTAATAAAACGCTCTTAACCGACTAGCGTTGTATTTATATACATCTATTAAACACGCAGAGTTAAAAATAGATTAATCGAGATTAAGTTTATTGTTGTCTGTAACCTGAACCAATAAATTTGACCTTAATAGTTAAATGTTAATATATACGATTAGTTAAAAATAACATTGATGCACTTGATTGATCAACTAGCAACTATGTAACTCAGCAATCCAAGCCCTCTGCCGGAATTATATAACATTTTTTTTTGTACAATTCATATATGTAAAATCGAAGTATGTAGAATAATAATACGATAACCGATGTATGATAAAGAAATATATTTACATAAAAAAGGCCGATCTAGTTGGCGAACGCAGCAAAATTTACGCTCGTCATATCGCTGAGTAACGTCGTTAATAACGATAATTGTTACTATAAACTGATAACTTCAACACGCTAATACACTTCTATATACACTACCCATTTTCCTAAATCGCAAACGCACATTACACGACAATAGTCGCTGCAATAAACGACTAGTAACGATGTCTTAATTTTAATGGAGATTGGTCGCTGTTGCCGGAGACCGTCTAAGTAAACACCAACGCAACGCCTATTGCCACCGAAAAACAATACCATTCAAACATTACTGTGTTTCAGTTTAGAGGATCCTGTTGTGCAATTACTGCGGTAACGAGAATCGTCATCGTATGTCTCAGACGAAGGGCGCAATTCGATGCTGTGTATATCTTCCTAACCATCGCCACCTTCTTATGGGCAGATGTATTACTAACCATTAGGTAAACGTCCGGCTAATCTCTTCGTCTAACTGAATAAAAAAAAAAGTTAATTGTAAGTTTAAATTAATGAAAAAGCTAGACGTTTGTTCATTAATAGCCAATGAACTGATCAATTAAGAATTAATTAAAACGATAGGTCAAGATAAGGATAAAAAGGAACATCAAAAGTTCAATATATATAACAAGGGATTCGTTATATACCACCAAGATATATTATTAAAAAAACAATACTGTTGTTATAGCGACATATCCTATCAGTAGCTAGTCAGGCGGGTTCAAAAAAAAGCACTTGTTAATCTAGCTTTTAGCCACTGCGAGACAGGTAGTTAATATAACTGCTCCATATACTATATTTAGTTTGACATAGTTTGAAGAGTTATAAGGATGAAAGAGGACTCTGTATTTAAATGGAATGTATTAAAGATTGTTACCAATTGTATTACTGATGCCATCTGGTAACAGCGAAGCTAGAATCATATCTGAATCTATTGTTGTAGACGATTTTGTAAGAGACAAATGGATACTCATTAACATTGCCAGTAAGTGTTCCAGTTGGCACCCCTACGTGAATTGTACGCTCATCAGAAGCGTATTGTTTTATATTTAAATGAATCTTCACAATTTGCTTCTCCGTATCAGATTTTAGACAAATTTAGTACACTAAATATACAAATACATAAGTTTAAGTAATACATTTAAGTTAATACTTAGTACACATAAACGTTACGTTTTGCTGGCGGTAGGTTTGTATTGCCGGCAGATCCTATTCCTGCCGCCAAACGGCAGTGTGCTAACATTGCTATGTTCCGGTTTGAAAGGCGTCCCAGCTAGTGAAATTAGTGGGGTAACGAGATTCAAAACTCGAGGAGACGATCCGAATTAGCGTCCCGTTGTAATGGGAAGGTATATTTACCATCGTACGTCTCACTCGTGTAGTCGTTTCGACGGAAGGTAATAAATCGACTTCGATCAGTCAATCATCAGCCGATAGACGTCCACTGCTGGACATAGGTCTTCCCCAAAGATCTGCACATCCATCGGTCCTGTGATGTCCCCATCCAGCGGCTTCGCATGACCTTACAATCAGCATGGTTTCTGATACCGCCGAGCACGAGGGACCTCGTTTGTTCATATAGGGAAGTTTTATTATAAACGACTTCGATGAAACTCTACAAACATTTAACCGTTTTTTTGGTGAAGAGAGAAATCTTCTAACGATAAACTGCCTCTGGGGAAGACAGGGCTATGAATGATGTGAACCCCTAACACGCCCTCATCCTTAGTGATTAAAAAAAACATCCCTAATTTCGTATGAAACACACAGGCGCTTTCATTCAATACCGTAATCTTCTCCAACATCCTCTCTTCGGTGCGACAAGCACGAGACCACTTGACCTCCACCCGGGTTTGCTTAGTTAGCAATGAAAGCCTTCAAATCTCCATGAATCCGAAAATTCTTTCAGTCTCCTTCTAAGACAGGGCTTACCTCAGTCCTATTATTCTACAGACAACAGGGTAGACAATAATTTAAGTTATGCAACTTATGTAGTTATGACAATATAGCCAGAGATCTCAGTGATTCAAGACAAGCCATTGGCTATCCTCTAAACCACTTAACAGTGATATAAAGATTCGAGGTTCATCATCATCGTCATCAGCCGATAGATGTGCGCTGATGAACATAGACCTCTTCCAAAGATCTGTACATCGATCGGTCCTGCGTTGTTTGCATCCAGAGGGTCCTCGCGATTCTCACCAGAACATCGGTCCACCACTTCGGAGACCTCCCAATTCGAGGTTAAAACATATATAACAAAAAAAATATACATTATTTGTTAATGTCAAACCGTTCATTTAGGTATAAATAAGTTATCAGCAATAACTGTTTATCTACTTAGTCGTCAAATGTTATCTTATCTGGCCACCAGTGACTTTTGAAAACACAGTTTTCATAACATTTTATAATTTTTTTTTTTTTTTGTGGCGTTTCTTCATGAATATTAAGGATTTTTTTTATTTATTCTCAATATAGGATAATCATGTAGATACATAACCGTAAACAAAGAGATTATTGATCTAATGAAGGTATATTATGTAATAATACTACAGAATTTGAATTTGATTAAGTGAAACTTTCTAGTGCCTGAATGAGAATCCTAACTGAAGACTCCCGGTTTTTTAGCACCAATTTAAGCATAAAAACTAGTCTATGACATGCATCATTTATACAGAGGATGCGATAGCAGCATCGATCGCGTACACATCCTATAGAAACGTATTTACTAACAAGAGACGAAGGCTCTGTTTCGTACGTAACTACTCAACTGATTGATTATTGAAATACTAGAAAGTTATAGTCAATAGTAATAATTAACCATTAGTTGAGAAGCTTGCTATCGTCAAACCGTTCGGAAATATTTCTATAGAGGATATTCAGAAAATAACACTCAAGATATCGCATAGTTATCGTTATCATTTCGTTATCTCATATCAAAATTCTGTATTTGATTAGCACAACAAAAACAGCACTAAAATTTGAGATACCATTAGTGTTTTTCATCGAGAGTAAAAATGACTAGACTATATAAGTTTTTTTATATATCTATACAATTAATATTGTTTGTATGAGATAACTTAATAGTAACAGCATATTGACTTTGTTAAAAAGTTAACCGTCACATTTTACTTAGAAATAAACCCTTTAACCTTATTACACAGGGGTTGTTTTTATTTCCGGTGTATGTTTAGTAGTTTGCCTGGCGATTTACCACCTCCGTTGTCTTTTTGACTGATCAATACCATTTATGTATGTATACTAGAGATCCAGAGTGCTGTGGGCAAGGACTCTCAACTTCTCGTCTGTTAAAGTTATCTAGTTTCATGTTAACTTAACATCGTGATATAAGTTAACTATTTGACTGTTAAACAATATATTAATGATTTAAGAAAATGAAGTACTTGTTGTTTTTTTTTATTCAATTAAGTGACGCGACGGGTCGTTCACCTGATGGTTAATAACACGCATACCCATAACAACTTGTTGAAGAAGACGTTGTCGCCTGAGACGTTAAATGATGAGTCTCGTAATCCTAGTAGTTTCCTCCTCCTAGTAGTAGTACTGTTCGACAGAAATAGGAGCTGCGGCGGTACCTACATAGACGGTCTCCGGCAACAGAGACTTACCATCAGTAGGTAATGGATAAGAGTAATGTTACAATTACGAACAAATTCCTCGATAAGGTAAATATTGTAGATATGAAATCGATCATGCATTAGATACGGTTACAGTGTAGATGATAATAGCGTTTTATTTATGGATAGGTACTGTTAAAGGTCACAGTTGTCACATAGGCGTAATGCTCACCTCATGTCACCAAGATCCCTGGTTCGAAACCGTGACCACATATGGAGTTTAGTTAGCAACAATCGCCAAGTGTTAGCTGATTGTAGGTAAAGTATACGGTTAAAAATATTACGTTTATCTGTCTACAAGTGGACATCATCATTAGGCGATCCGTCCACAGTTGGGCTTAGGCCTTAAAGATCTCTTTATACAGTCAGTAGGCCTCCGGTACAGCTGAGCACTGGTGGCTGTTCTATAATATGTTGGGGTTCATATGCGGAGATTTAAGCTATTAGGGGGACCGGAAAGTAATGTCGTTTTCTTACGCTAAATACAAACACATACATTTTTAACGAGTCTTTATTTTTAATCAATGATGTATTCCCCATCATTGTCAATAACCTTTTGCCATCTAGTGAGTAAATTTTCAATCCCTGATCGATAAAAATTAATTGGTTTTTCGGCAAAATATCTAGAGATGGCATTTTGGATATCATCCAAATTTGCAAATGTTTTGCCACTTAAAAAGTGTTGCAGCGCTCGGAATAAGTGGAAATCCGATGGTGCAACATCGGGCGAATATGGTGGATGAGGCAGCACCTCCCACCCCAATTCATTAATTTTTTCTAGAGTTCGCCTTGCGCAGTGCGGTCTTGCATTGTCATGTTGGAGAATGACGCCTTTTCGGTTGACAATCGCTGGCCACTTTTCAATTAAAGATTGATTGACTCGCTGCAATTGTTCGCTGTAGAGGTCTGCAGTAACAGTTTCTCCAGGTTTCAGTAATTCAAAATGAACAATGCCGCGAATACTCCACCAAACACACAAAAGCGCTTTTTTGGGGTGTAAACCTGGCTTAGCAGTACTCCGAGGGATTTCATTTGGAGAGAGCCACTGCCTTTTGCGTTTTGGGTTATCATACAGGACCCATTTCTCATCTCCTGTGATCAAGCGATCAAAAAACGCTTCTGTGTTGTGTCGTTGAAGCAATAAGTTGCATGTGATTGATCGGTTAGCCTTATTCTGTTCGGACAGATTATGCGGGACCCAAACACCTGCTCTGCTTACTTTTCCAATCTGCTTCAAATGTTCTTGGATGGTCGACCAAGGTTTGTTGAGACTGTTTGACAATTCCTCGATCGTCTGACACGGATTTGCTTCCACTTCCGCCCTTAACACGTCGTTGTCTAACGCTGATGGTCTTCCTGATCGATACGAGTCGGAAAGATCAAAATTACCCGATTTGAACTTGGAAAACCACCTTTGGCATTTACGAATGTCCAGTGCATTTGGATAAACATCGCAAATGTTTTTGGTAGCAACTGTTGCGTTATTTCCCTTGCGAAACTCAAAGAGCATGCAATGCCGGATGTGTACCTCTTCTGGTATTTGGCTGGCCATTTTACCCAAAATTACAAAAAAAAATTGTAATTCAATTGTCTATAAGTAAAGAAATCACTATAACCTCACAATGTCTTTGGTACGCCTCTGAACAAAACAATGAGCTGACAAATGACAATCAAGTATTGGCATGCGCAGAAACGACATTACTTTCCGGTCCACCTATTATTTCCCACCATGCTGCCCCAATGCTGGTTGTTTGAAGCCAGTAACTCGTTTATTAATTAGCAAGGTGCACCACGATATAGAACTGTTATCTAGGTAACTAACCCGTTGTTTTTCGATTCCTAAGGTATTCCAATTTGGGCATTAAAATTGCAAATGTAACTGATATTTGTGCAACGTAATGTTCTTGACGTATTATTCAAGTATAAATTTCATATGACCTTCCTGAAGGTTAAACCGATACAGCACAACGAATAAATTTCCATATAAATTTGTTTAAACAAGATTCCGGACTTATATTGTCAAAAAACTAAAATGAATGACGGAACATATTTGAAATACTAACGCTGTTCCTTATCAGCCTGATAACGGCTACTGCTGGGCCCTGCGCTGTCTGTATTCAGCAACTTCAGGAATAGGGCCTTAGCCCACCACGCTGGCCCAGTGCCGGTTTGTGAGTGGTCAGAACCACATCCGTTTTCAGCAGTTTACACGGCATGCAGGTGGGGTTGAATTGGGCTAAGTAAAATGTTGGACGAAACCCCTTACACCCCAACATCGGGATATGTATGTTAATGATTACACGTACTAAGAAATTTTCATAAATCTTGTTTCAATGAGTCTCATCTAAATAAGTACAATAGCAATGCTTAAGGAATATTGAGTTGTTCTTTTGTCGGGTAGTTTAATTTTTTTATATAAAAGCGAAGATGTAAGTTTAAAACATTCGGACGAATAATTATATCTCCACCAATAACAAAAAGAGAAAATTCCTAATTCCTTGCATATATACTTATAGTCCTTTTAGTTAAAATAATACAATATGTATATATATAAAGCAGTAGGAAGGACTGGAATAAAATTAAATTTTATTTCTACATCTTTAATAGTTTGTAATGTGTTTCACTAACACCTAGATTAATCATTACATTGATAAGAATCTTCATGGAGTTTTAACTAATGTATTGATCTTAGCGTACCGCACTACCGAGGTATTAGGTATCGGGACCGGTATTTGATTTAGCGCCAGGAGTGGCGGCAGCGACAGTGATTTGATCTCTTTTTCCTGTGGAATTGCTGCTGAACCCTTGACGATTGCAATGGGAGCACTGGCGACGTCTCGTTTAGACTTTATAGATTTTTGTGATGAATTAAATCCAAGATCACCTACAAACAAACCTACAGATGATCTCTTTACATTTAGACAGTTTAACAATTTAACAGCTATAAAATATTCCGATGCTCCTTTTTATATATAATTAAACGACGAGGCGAACAGGACAATCACGTAAAAGTAAGTGACACTAATTAGGATGTTATTCACTGATCCCATTGCTTTAAATTAAAAAAAAAAATAACACGATTATTTTAAAAACACTATCAAGACAACATTGTTGACGTAGAAATTATACATTATAAATAGTTTGTAAGTTTTAAACCTTGAAATATATCATTTTGAACGTTTGAAAATAAGTTAAAGTAACTTTTTATTGAATTGCTAAAACTATAAATAATCGAATGAAAGTTTAACTTTTAAAATTTAACCTTTATATGAATAAATATTAGATAACATCTCAGTTACTATGTTAAAATCAGACCGTCTTTGGTTAATCTTTCATAATTACACTAAGTATAATTAAACTTAACTTATTTTTTAATTAATAATGTTCATTCATTGCTAAATAAACTTTTCCAGTGATTAATATTTATAATTAAAAACTCCTGTGAAAATAATGAAGGCAAAGGTTTGTAAACCATATTTTAGCATTCATTATTATCATAGGAGGTTTCTTTTTATCTACTCTACTTCTGCCGCCAAATATTAGTGTGCAAATATTACTGTGTTCCAGTCTCAAGGGTGTTGTAGCTCGTCAAATTACTGAGGTAACGAGCCTTAATATCTTATACTTAAAAGCGACGAACACGATTTTGTGTAATGTATAACATACAAACTAGCGCCACGTTTTTATATGTAGATTTATCACTTACCATCAGATTAACGTCTCGCTGGTGTCATAGCTTGATCTTACTTACCAGTTGCTTTAGTATTAGGTTGTAGAGACGCCAGATTTTCCAAAGCAGTCCACGGTAAGGCCCCATTAGTCTGATTGACTTTAACCACAGGTGCAACACCAACTAAACTCTGTGCCGTTACGTTTGTCAGAAGTGGGTTGCGAATACCACTCAAGTCGATTGTCGATCCGTTGTTACGGTAAAATGTGATTGCCTCTTGGTGACCACTGAAACATGGACATTTACATTTGCTTTAGAAGTGCTCTAAAAATTTTAAAGTTTCAAATTGATTACAGTAGATTTTGATTGCACAGTCTACCAGGCCGAACTCCTGGCCATATGTGAGGCAACTAAAACAGTTATCAGGAGGACAGAGGCGAGCTATGGTTTGTACAGTGACTGTAAAGCCGCGCTCGATATTGTTACGAATCATGGCTCGCTCCATCCTCTTACCGTAGTGGCCAGGGAGAATCTGCAGAGGGCTTCTACCCAGAGCAAAGACGTGTCTTTGTTCTGGGTCAAAGCCCACGCGGAAGTTCCTGGTGATGAGCGTGCTGATGAATTAGCCAAGCTGGCCGCTCTTAACAGCCGAAGGAAGCCAGATTACGATCAGTGCCCGGTAACAGTATGTTAAACGTTTGCTTCGAGATACCTCAGTTGCGAGATGGAGCGCCCGATATAGGGAGGGTAGCACCGCATCCGTCACTAAGTTATTTTTCCCGAACGCAGCAGAGGCATATCATTTAATAAGGAAGGTCCGGCCAACGGAACAGTTAACCCAGATATTCACTGGTCACAGTGGATTCTCCCAATATTTGAACCGTTTCAAGTGTCGGGAGAGCCCGTGGTGCAAATACAATGACACCGTGGAAGAAACGGTTCTTCATTTGCTGACGAAGTGTCCTATACATAGATGCCTGAGGTATGATTTTGAGCAGGAGACAGTCTTAATAATAGATACAGCCGGTCTACCGGAAATAGTAAAAAATAAATTATTTAGAAGTAAGTTTATAAATTATTGCATAAATATATGTAAGATAGTAAATAATAGAAATAAGGATAAGTAAATGTCACTTTATGCATACGTGCACAATAATATTCTGTGTATTTTGTGAATACTATATAATTAGATACCATAAGTATAGATATAATGTATTAAAAAAAAAAATCGGTCTTTTAGAAAAAATGTATATAGCCTATAATAGTGTAGATGTTATAAATGTAAATGTTGTAAATAATAAGATAATGTAAAGCCCTGAATAATAATATCAGGGATAATTAAATATAATAAATAAAAAAAAAAAAGTAGATTTTTAATTACTTTCTTTATAAGTGAAATGAACCAACCACCCAGTGATCATTGCTGAATAAAGCAGTACAGTTCGTATTTGCTATATCATTTTATTACTTTCATAAATTATAGAGGCATTATGTTTGCACACTACTGTCCGGCGGTGGTACCTGCCTAGACGGTGGCCGACAACACAAACTTACCACCAGTAGTAGATGAGAAAGAAATAATAGTTGCATAAAATGGTAATCGATGTCCTTGACCTTTACGTTAAGCGAAGATTGAATATACTTACTGGTCTTTTGACACAGCAGCGTCTGTTTTATTTGTGAGAATACCAACTTGATACACCGTAGCATGGACCACGTACCTGTAAAATTAAACATTAAATAGTCAGTACTACATACTCATGTACTTTAAATTAGTATGTTAGGCGACTACTGTTAAATCCTAGCTTTTTTTTAATTTACCTCTCAGAAAATTATCAGGCGTCAGTGTCTCAAAACTACAGTACACTAAAATTTATTAAAAAAAAAAAATATAATAATTTTGAAAGCCTAGGTCTTAACTCTAATCTAATATTTTTCACACTCCATCAGCTGATGTTAGACATCTATTTTATTGCAAGTACTGCAATAAGGAGTATTCTTTTTTATTTAGATATCCATAACTTGCTGGTGGATATTGACCAGAACCAGGGCTTTTATAACATTTGTACTTTCAATTAAAAAACTTGTTTTGTTCTCAAGGCTGCTTTCTTTTCAATTAGTAGTTTAATTTGATCCGTAAGCCATGGAGCCGGTGCATGGACATCATAAACCCATTAGGTTTTTTGGAGAATATATCTACTTTCTCTTCTAGTGTATTGAGAGTACTTTGATATAAATTCTTGTCCAATATATACTCCATCTTCTTTAAGGTTGTCAATATTCATGCCACTAAAATTACGCTGCAGAAGAACTTACTCTTTATTTTCAGGAGGAAGCACTTGAAAAATCACCAGCTGAACACCAGCCGTGTAAACCAAATCAGGTGTAGAAACAATAATCAGGTCAAAAAGACGAAGGGCAAAAGGAAAATGATGTATCGCATTTAAGTTAAGGATTATGAGCTCATTTGAACTAAATATATACTAAAGAGTCGAAGACCGAAAGTTTTCTTTGAGGAGACAGATCGCCCGTAATAATCATTTATCATCATCATCATTTCAACCGATTGAAAGTCCATTGCTAGATCCAGGTCTCTCGTAATGTGTTGAATCCAGTGGCTCCCAGCGATTGGGGCCCTCTGTCCACCTAATGCAGGGTCGCCATTCCAACACTTTAAGCCCTCAACCAACCACTGGTTCTACGGCTTTGTGCCCTGCTCGTTGCCACTTCATCATCGCTACTCTTAGAGCTATATTGATGACCTTAGTAAGGGAGAAGGACGACATGGTTTAAACCAGGTCTTTGAAACAAGAATGGCTTGTACATTTATACAACTGAAGGTTACCAGCATATCGCGAAAATGAGCTGGTATGCTTTGAGCATTTATGTGAAGTACGTGGGTATTGCGAAAAGATATCTTCAGAAAGATATGGTGTACTTGTAAAACTGTCAATGTTACCGTCTTTTTATAGGAACGAGCTAACAGTTGACTTGTATAGTGATCATTGATGCCCACGGACAGTCGGGACACATGTGGGACCGTGGCCACTTTGCAGACATTTATGGAAATAATATGCTCTTTTCTTCAAGGCCACCATATTCTATTGGTATGCAATTACTTCTGGCGGCAACTGATTCCACAAAGTAGTAGTGCTTGGTAAAAAGTCGCGCTTGAAAAGCACAGCGGAGGTTCGCCAGTCATCCAAGTGGTCAGGGTGGAACTTCACGTTGTGTGATGTACTGCGCTGATGGAAAGTAGCAGCTGGAATAATTCTGAACAATTCCACGGATTACTCCCCCATAGTACATTGGTGCCGTCCACAGTGCAAAATGTTTCCTACCTGTAGAATCTAAATGAAACTAGTTGCATAATGTGTACAAAAGAAAAATAATGAACTAGTATATAAGTAAATAAACTATTGTTTATACAAAAGCAGATATAAAAAATATATACTAATAATAAAGACACAGAACAGAATTAAAAACCATACAATAAATGTTATAATAAATAAATAAGGTAAAAGGAATATTTACATATGTAACAAAAAAGTATGTACAATCATGTCCATATACCAGTGGAGTGGTAAATAACTAGACCAATTAAAAAAATATAAGAAAATACAAACAAAAGAAGAAAAACAATTTACAGGGTAATGTACTTGTTAATCCCAAAAACTGTCATAATTATTATTTTAATAACAAAAGCAGTTATAATAGCACAGTGGATATATGTATATAAAAGTCCTCCTAGGTTCAAGGTTTCCTTATATACATTTGTTAACAGTTAACTTTACACATAAACATAATTAATTATGTTTATTAACAATGAACTACAATATATGGCAGAAAAAAAGTATTCATGATCAAGGTATAATTATAATAATTAAAATTAAAATTAAATTTATATACATACACAATTAATTATTAAATAATATTAATTGGATTTGTGTGTTGCATCTGTGGGTGTATATATTTTACTAATATATATATATATATATATATATATATATATATATATTGGTTTTATTGACATATTTCACAATTTTGATGAAGTACTTGTCTCCAAATCTGTATTGTAATAATTCAAATACTTACTAAAATATCACTTTATATTAAATACTTATATAAACAAAAGTATTATATATTATATGTTTTAAAATATAGCTTAATGTTTGATTGAACATATTAAAATAGCTAACAGTGAGTATGTATATATACTATATATTGTTTGTGAAAACTGTTGAAACAACAACAACATTTGCCATTATCATTGATTATATTATTATAAATTATATATATATAAATACATATATATATATATATATATATATACTTTATAATCAGTGTTTAAATGCATACACTAGAAATTGTACATAAGCTTAATGTTTATATATATCAACATTTTATATATATTTATATATATATATATATATATATCAACATTTATTACAACAAAAAGGATTAAATTGTTTCATAAGTTAAACATTAAGCTTATGTACAATTTCTAGTGTATGCATTTAAACACTGATTATAAAGTATTTAGAGAAAAAGCACCTGGCGCGTTTTTAGTGAAATCAAGACTGAACAGACAAGACCAAGACCAATACCAAGATTGTGCAAGTCTTAGTCTTGTTATTCCTTTCCTAATTACAATACAGGTAATGCTTTAGTTTTACTTACATATCTTTTGGAGACGTGGAATTGAAGGCACCTCCATCAGGCACCGCGCAGCGCCCATTTCCAATAACGCTGATTAGTAACAGTAGAATCTGTAATTACAAGGGAAATTTATTAATTGTGCCCCAAGGGCTGGTTATTTAACATTAGTGTAAGCCACGATTTATGATACGTTCGTAAAATAAACGGCGCGGTAATATTAGTGTACCAAAAGAAAAATTATAAACATTACTGGTGACAGGTCTCTGTTACCGGATTCCGTCTAGCTAGGTGTCACCTCGACGCATATTGTTGCCGCCAAACAGCAGTTTGCAAATCTTACTGTGTTCCGGATTGAAGGGCGCTGTGGCTAGAGTAATTAGTGAGGTTATGAGACTCCACGTCTTATGTTTGAAACGAGGAGCGCAATGTGGTGCAGTGTATGTCGTCCTAACAAACACCACGATGTTATGGACGGGAATATCATTTACTATCAGGCCAACGTCCCGCTCAGTCGCGTAGCTTAAATGAAACTTTTTAAAAATATTCTGGCCACATTCCTTTATTAACACCCCCACAGCTTGCTTTGGGGAAGGAAATTTATAAATTCCATTCTCAGCTGATCACTAACTGACAGAAGCAAAATCATTTTCAAATTTTGAATCTATATATCCAATAGTTTCAACGATCCCGTAATTAAATAATCTGTGTACATATACATAGATTATATATATAGATTATATATAATTTATATATATAAAAATTTAATAATCTCGGATGAATGATGATGATTAATGTTATGTATGGATATCTCCTATATATATATAGATTAAACATATAATAGATATAAAGAAATATACCTTCGTAAAGTGATTATAAAATGTAATTACTGTCAAAAGTTATTCCTTTAAAAAAAAAACTTACCAATGACTGCATAATCGTAAATGTATTCAACGTTAGGTAATGTCGCGTATATATATATGTTATATATATACTTAGTTTTGCAGGTATTGAATAGTTGAATGTGATAATTAAAGCTAAATGTAACACGTAAAATATAATGAACTTCAAAGAACAAACAACCAAGAATATATCAGTAAATATTATAAAAAAATATTATTGATTTTACTGTTAACGATATGAAAAAGTGGTGATACTCATCACCAGCATGCTCAATTTTGACCATAGAACTAAAAAAGACGGTGGGCTGAATAAAATATTTTCAAAAAAAAGTGGGTAGACTTAAAACTATTTGTCTACGTAACGCGGAGTTGACCAATAGCGGGCCTTTTTCCTGACAGTTGGTACTGTGCATGAAGGAACTGACAACTTGACGGACATTTGGCAAGGAGCTGATAATTTCTGGTGTGAACCCCAGGTGAGTTACTTGTCATTAATTCGGTCTCGACGTGGCTGTAGCCTCAGGTGCAGCCCTTACATATTAGCATTAGAAATGGAATGATGTTATCTCGCATGTATCGCCGTTTCGATTGCCTTATCGCCTGAGAACTAAGATATTGTTTGTTGCAGGATCGTCGTCGTGCCTTTTGCCGTGAACATCTCATTTTCGTCAATATGGCAGTTAAGAACGTTATCGTGATCGCCGCTGTGGCTACGAGCGTGAGTAAAACATTCATATTATATCATTAACGGAATAATTTTTAAGTGTTATCACCGCTAACGTATCTTGTTCTGCTTAGATTTATATATTGGAGATCATTATATAACATTTTTAGGTTATAATGCGCCAGGTGTTTTTGGCGTCGGCGGCCATTTTGCATATAAATTTCCATGCTTTTAAAACGAATTAAACTTGTGATATTTCAATTATTATACTAATAAATGATCAAATTACACATATATTTCCTTATTTATACATACAACTTTTATTATGTATATTAATTATTTAGAAACATTGTTAGGTGATACATTGCTTTGTACATATGTACTGTTAATTAAGGTTATTTTTGGCATGCCTCTGCTAATTATTAACAGGGATGTTAAATACAAATTCATTTATTTCCATTGAGTATAATGTTTAAAGTGAAATGTTTTTTATTTCTCACTACACCAGTCATATGTTGTATATAATATATAAACTTTTTCTTGTCATATAAGCATATATAGTGCTTATGTATTTTAAACAGATATATTACTGTGTACATAGTTAAAACAAATACATATATTTCCTTTTATACACACACCATTTATTATATGTATTATATATTTAGAAACATTGTTAGGTGATACATTGCTTTGTACATATGTACTGTTAATTAAGGTTATTTTTGGCATGCCTTATAATTATTAACATGGATATCAAATACAAATTCATTTATTTCCATTGAGTATAATATTTAAAGAAATGTTTTTTTTTCTCCCTACACCAGTCATGTTGTTATAATATATAAACTTTTTCTTGTCATACAAGCATATATTGTGCTTATGTATTTTAAACAGATATAGTACTGTGTACATAGTTAAAACAAATACATATATTGAATTATTTTTTTCTTTTAACATGAGATTACTTGATGTGTATAATTAATGCAGATGCTGTATCATTAAATTGTATTATGATGGTGAATGTTTTAAACAAACTGTAATGCATCTATTGCATTATTGTTCATACCTTGCATGCAATTGTTAAGACTTTTTATTTTTATATATAATGTTTATTTATATTCCTAACCCTAACAAATGTATGTGTAAGGTATGCTGTTGCTATTGTATAGTAATTTAATTATTTTTGTTTATTTATTTCTAATTACTTGACATTACTACTCAGTGCATTACCATATCCTATTACTTACAACATTTACATACAACCATCATTTTCTCTATTTATGCTATCTAATATTTACAGATATACACAGAATACAGTTGTGTCCATATGAATACAGTACATTTACTTATGCTTATTTCTATTGTTTATTATCTTACATATTTTTAAACAATAGTTTATGATCTTACTTCCAACTGATATTTTTTATCATCTCTAGAGTAGACTGACTATATCTACAATTATTTTTATTTTCGACATTTTATGTCTGCATACTTTTTGAATTAATTTACTTCATATCATTTGTGAGATTCAATTTTAATAATTTCTTCATATATAACAAATGAATAGAAAAGATTCCTTTGCATTTTGCTTTTTAATTAGTATGACACAAGTACTAATAACACTAAATTGCTAATCCAATAAGTGTCTATATGATAACAATGTTTGAACTTGGAAACGAGAAGTGCATTTTGTTTGTATATTACATCATTATTTTCAATGCGAAGACATGAAAAGCTCTCGCATAATAATGTGATGATATGATGATGCATACTACACCACATTGCGGTCATCGCTTTGAGACAGAAGTCGAGTCTCGTTACTCAGGTAATTTCACTAGTTCCAGGGCGGTTTTAACCCGAACACAGCATACATTCTAAAGGTCTACAGCGCCGCCGCGGCTCCTGTAGCGTAGCGACTGTCAGTTTCCACCAGATGAAACGTTAGCTCGCTTGGCCACTCATCAAAAGAAAAATACACAATTTAACCCACCCACAAAAATGTATATGTATTGAAGTTTAAAGTCTAGATACTATTAGATGCCCTGCGAAAGTTATAAGTTATATACCTGTACTAGCAAGAGCGGCTGTTAGTGTATAATTTATACATACTTAAGATTGAGAAAGAGAATATGCAAAGCGAAATTAACTTAGCTATAACATAAACTTACTGTTAATTAATAATTTGTATGAATGTTAAATAAATAATGGACATATAAAGTGTTTATCACATTATATATATATTTACTATTTTATTATATATATATTATTATACTGATAATTGCTTGTGATTAATATATTGTAGCTCGCTGGCCTAATGGTTAGAGCGTGCGGCTTTCATTCCGAAGGTCGCGGGTTCGAATCTCGGCATGTACCGATGACTTAATATTTAAGTTATGTACATTTGTGAACTTTAGTTACAACAGCGAGATACAAACGGTGAAGGAGAACTCGTGAGGAAACCCACACACTGATATCATCTTTGTGTGTGTGCTTGTGGTGGTCCAAATAAAGTGGCAACAGGCTCGCCCCCTGTTACATGGGACCTAATCTGACCACATCTGGCGAAATGTGGGTAGTTTATTCACCTCTGCCTACCCCTAATGGGAAAAAGGCGTGACAATATATATATATATATATATATATATATATATATATATTTGTCTGTTTTATTCCAAATGAGTTTTTCTTTTCGTTTGATCTTTTTTCCTTTATAAATCATATTTTTGTTACATGCATGTGTAAGTTATAGTAACTTCATATATCATAGCTTTTATAAGTTATAGTGTTATGTAATTTTAATTATTTGTTGGTATAATATATACATAATATAAAACAGTGGGATATTTTGTATATATAATATACAAAAAATCCTAAAAAAGTTTATGTCAACAAATATATTTCTTCTAATATCAGATTTGAGAGACGGAACCCTAACAGATAGTATACAGTAAATATTTATATTGGGCACATTTAAAGTTTTATATAGGTTAACCGTTATAACGGTATTATTTACTAAATAACTAATTTCTTTTACAGATCCAGGGATTGGTCCTGATGCTGTTTTCTGCACTTTCGCTCGCGCAATACTACTGCGTTATTGACTTCCTGCAAAACGTTTCTTTGTTGACATTTATCAAAGTGGTGTATTTTTTTAGTAAGCAAAGTTTTTATTATATTTTTAGATTAAAACCCTTAAAGACAAATGACTACTTTTCTTCTAGTACTGTCTAGACTATAAGTATAATTTATTATTTCAGATCCGTCATGCGGACGGACTATTATCATTGGCAATGCGATCGATGGTATCCCGGATCAAGCATTTATAATGATTACCAATGAGCCGCTGCCCACCACTAGGATGTTTTATATTAATTGCATCAACCTGGCAATGAGCGTATTGTCCATCATAGCAAGCGCCTTTTTAATGGGTAATCGATACATATTTTAATAAAAGAACTAAAAGTGGTAGAACTAAAGGAAAATCCATTGGGGTGGCCTATTTTCAGTAGTGAACACTAGTATGCTAAGATTTACGTAACTTGAAATCCTGACATCTCAATATAGATAAAAGCTGATGATGAAATGATGCAAATGTATTATTGTTAATTTATATGTATTGCTTTATTTTCTTATCCTTATACTTTTCCATTTATTTCTGAAGGGTCATAATTGCAACACTAAATCCTCAACTTCCATTGGTTCTACAAGCTGTGTGTCTTGCCCGTTGCATTTCCGTCTCGTGTCTCCTAAGAGTATGTCGGTGATAGTGGTTCTTCTACGGACCTCTGGGTTTCTAATTTGATAACGTAGAGATACTCCAAGCATCGCTCTCTCCTAACTAGTATAATTATAAATAATATTTTTTTTTACATTGTTACAGTTTATGCAGGAAATGGTGTTTTGGTCAATACAGTGCGCAGACTGTGGACAGCGATTACAATTTGCTCGTGTATTATTGACATAATCATTACCATCTCATTAATCAACGATACATTCTATTTATCGGTGAGTGACCAATTATATAAATGCTAGTTATACAACTTTATACATACAATACGAAACTGTTGTATTGTAGTGTAGATTACATAAATACATTGTTTATTTCTTCCGCAGAAGGTGGACAGCATCATGATGTACCTCAACGCACAATTCTATGGAATTGGCAATACGGAAATCGACTTATCGTGGGGTGCATGGGTCATGGTTATTTTGTTCTCTCGTATTGGAGTACTGTTGTTTCTTAACATCGCGCTGCTGTATATCGTCTCCTTTTGGGCCAACTTACCAACTGCGGACCCTGTAAGTAAACCGACATTCTAAAATCTAGTTACACCTAAACATAAATATTTGCTGAAATTAAAAAAAAATATATGCACTAAACCTTTGAAATCCAAAAGACGATACCACTTTCCCAATATCACTAACTTTTTACTGCTGGTAAATCTCTATTGTGGGAGACCGTCTAGGTAGGTCATCCGCAGCTGTATTTCTGCCGCCAAATAAAAGTGTGAAAACATTACTGTATTCCGGTTTAAAAGGCGTTGCAGATAGTGAAATTTCTAAGGTAACGAGACTTGTCATCCTATGTGTCAACGCAACATAATATAGTGCAGTGTATATCATTTTATCTAGCGCCACGTCACGGCCTAGCATATCACTTACCATCAGGTGAACATCGTGCTTGTCTAAAAAGCAGCATTTCAAATTATACTATAATATACTGTTGAATATAGGCTTTCTTAGTCCATTCGCTGCGTGATCTAGTCTAGGAATTTACATCGATTCCTACCGATCTTCAATAGGACGTTGGTCCACTAGGCAGGCCAGATCATCTCCTGACTTACCAATACAAATACTGTTTGATCTTCGCGATATTTATGGCGTCGATTATCTTATTAGCTAGCAAATCTACTAGACTATAGCTCTATAGTTATATCTACTAGAAATATATAGCTTTATCAGCAGTTTACTAACAACCTTGAATTTTTTATGAGAGCTGTAATTAGTCTCCATTCTGTAGATACAAATGTCTCCTTATCCCACTTTTAGTAATTTTTCTAATATCTGTATCATAGCGCCCACGTCGTATTATCAGTTACTAGTAACTTATCTACTATTGTGTAGACAGATATCTCACCAAGAACTAAGATTTGCTTCCATATCCTAAAATGTTTATTGTAGACCAACATAACTGGTAATATATTTATATATTGTTTACTATGTAATTGAGTATAAATGTATATTTACAAAGTATACTATGTACCTGTAGTAGTAAACTAAATATTGATATTACAAAGGCGAAGTTGTACATTATTATTTATTTATAAGATGAATTTACAATGTACAATGTGAAACATTGATAACAAAAAAAGATCTATAACATATACCCACAAAATAATATATAAAGTATATAACATACATACAAGAGAACAAAAGTACTTAAAAAGAAAATAAAAACCTTCTTATAACATAAAAGAACAAATTCTCATTAAAATAGTTAGTTTAACTGTTTTGAAAGATCTAGGATTTTTTTTTTTATATAAAATACTTGTTACACGATGTTTGATTTAAAGCATTCTCATCGAAGAAAGGATAAACATTACAGGTCTTTATTGTAAAGTATTTTTTACTTTGCAGGAGCGGGTACTTCGACCACCGACACCGTCCTTCGAGGATAATGATTACCTGAGTACAGATGACGAGTTATTTTCAGCATCTCAATTAACCCCCTATACTGCTAAACGGAACTTCCAGTCAAATCTAAAATCTCTTGCCAAACCGACATTGAAGTCATCGGATAGGTATGTTAGTTTTCTTAGCAAAAATTTTAATAAATATTTCTTACATACATACATATATATCACGCCTCGTTCCCAGTGGGGTAGGCAGAGACCACCTCTCTCCACCTGCTACGATCCTGGCACACCTCTCTCGCTTCCTCCACTTTCATAAGCGTCTTCATGCACGCTCGTCTGTTGCGTGTGCTTTTGATCCGGCCTTTCTTTAGGACATCTCCGATTTGATCGGAATATGTCCGCCTAGGTCGACCTGCACCGATTTTTCCAATCATTCTTATATTAAATATTTCTTTATATATTATATACTATAACTAACAAAAACTATATGTTAGTTACAAAACCATTACTTTGATATTTTTTTCATTCATGGGATCCTTTCTATGTGTAACAATGTAATACAAAAAGGATAAATGAAATGATACTTGCGATGAATAATACAATGTTATATAGTTTGGCTAGTTAAACTCTACGTTAACCTATTTTCTATTATAACTAACTAATTCACTACAAATATAATTCTATTAAAACCAACAGTTTTTATAAACGTTGTCAGTAATAGAAATTACTGAAGATCAGGTGAAAACTGACTTTTTCCTGTATATTTAATAAAATCATATTACTGACTTAATAAGATATTACGTGTGTAGTAGGTACATATGTTATAATTAAAAATAATCTAGCATACGAATTAAAATCAGATAGATCATACAAATACATAAACATAAAGATAATAATTGTAATACATACGTGTGTGTATGTATAGATGCCAAAATATTCATTGTTTCATCACGTGATCTCCAAAACTATTAGACGTGAACACTCAAAATTTGGTAAAAAGACTTTCTACCATTTAGAGGCCTAAGCAAATTATGAAAGAAATATACATATGCCTACTTTAAACAATGTAATTGAAAATTCAAACGAACGCAATAACCAGATAGCTGAGGAATTTGTGTTGTTTAATTGTTGTAATTTCTTAATAGTAAATTAATCCAAACATTATTTCTTTGCCACGAGATAGGCTGGGGAAATTGGATTTCGAACATAAAAAGATAGTACATTTCCCGGACAGATTGGTCTCGGTGCCGCAGACATTGGGTAATAATAGAACACGTTTACAAGTGAACAAGGCACTGGATCACCCCACGGTAGACTCCACTGTGTCGAAGGCATCGCATTCTGCTCATCTTCAGACCAAGTCTCAAGGAAAATTCGGCGGCAATGTGAAAGAGGCTACACTCGAGGACACAAAGGAGTAAGTTGTATAAATATTTTAAGTAGTGTTATAGTAACTCCATAGTCATAAAAATAGATAGGTGATAATAAAACGAAGTCATCACATTTAACCGTTTGCGGCTCCTTCACCTCATATAAATACATCAGCCTTGTCGTCTCGGGTTAGTAAGTAATAGGTAAGCCCTGTCTATTGTATAAGGCGACTAAAAGGATCTAGAAGTTTTGCGGGCCTTGAGGGTGGAGGCCCTTATCACTCAACAAACGAACCTGCTTGGGAAAGCGTATGGATCAGCGATGGTGCCTAGGAAGGTGGTTAGGCTCCTCCTAAGAGATGTCTTAACACAAAGTGTTGAGGGACACCGGTGTGTTCTAGAAGAGATCTTTCGGAATGCACTGATGCAGACCACCGAGAGGTTTTAGTGAATAAGAATATCTCATAACCCTGACTCCTCCCCAAAAGTATCTTTCGAAGATTTCCCCTGGAAACCAAAAAAAAAAACAAAGATCATATAAATACATAAATAATAGCTCTTTACCTATGTATTATAAATGCCGTTTTGCAGTACTGGCCATTTCAAATCGAAATAATTTTTGTTTGGCTAAGAATTCTAATTTCAAATTAATTTTATTTTAAAAACATGGAATTCTAATTCAAAAGCAGTCATTTGTTTATTGATTAGCGTTACATTTTCATAGAATTTCAATCTTTTTCGTCATCATGGATACGTTAAAAATTCGAGTAATTATGGAATATGAGACCGTTATGGCAGCAACGTGGCAAAAGCGGCACGCAACCTCAACGACGTTTACGGAGCTAACAATGGAAACCAACGTACTATCTGTTATTGGTTTGCTCGCTTCCGTTATGGAAATTTCGACCTGAAAAAGGAACCTCGCGGTCGTCCGAAGACTTTGGTCGACAATGACGAATTAAAGGCGATTGTGGAAGCTGATGATATACAATCTACGGCTGAATTAGCAGCAGCTTTCGACGTTAGCGTCAAGACAATATTGGTCCGTTTGCGTCAAATTACCAAGGTAAAAAAGCTTGACAAATGGGTGCGCCACGAGCTCAATGATCGCCAGCACAAAGTACGGGTCGAGACTTGCCTTTCACTGCTCACCAGACACACAAATGAAGGAATTTTGAACCACATTGTTACCTGCGATGAAAAATGGATTCTGTTTGATAATTGCAAGCGCTAAGCAAGTTGGTTGAATCCTGGTTCAACACCTAAACGAAAACTTATGCCTAGAAAAGTGATGTGAAAGTGGTCACTGTTTGGTGGTCTCGCGCCGGTGTGATTCATCACAGCGTTTTACCAATCGCGGTGAGCATTACTGTAAATATGTTCTGTGAAGAACTGAACACAATGAAAAAGAAGCTGGCACATCTCCAACCAGCTTTGGTCAATCGCTCGTCTCCACTGCGTCTGCACGACAACGCGCGACCTCATATTACACAGCAGACGGTCTCCAAGTTGCAAGAACTGGGGTTGGAAGCTCTCCGTCATCCGCGCTACTCACCAGACCTTGTGCCTACAGACCACAACTTTTTTCAGAATTTGGATAACTTCTTGGCGGGAAAAAAATTTAATACCTGAGAGACTGAATTTATTGCGTCCTGTCCAGCTGATTTTTTTAAGTAGGGCATCAATAAACTGCCACTGCGTTGGCAAAGATGCATTGATTGCGTGGGGGTATTTACTTTGATTAATACAAATAAAAAATACATGAAAAAAAATCGTTTAAATTTTTTCATACAAAATAGCAATTTCATAGGTAAAGATCTAATATAAGTATGATAATTATAATACATGTACATAGGAGATATCCAGAGATTCATTGTCTCATCATGTTATCTCCAAAACTATTAAACATGAATATACAAAATTTGGTAAAAAAATTTCTTCTGCCATTTAGAGGCTAACTAAGAATGGATTACACAAAAATTTTCCCCAAAAGGGTACAACAAACTAAAAAAGAAAAAAATATATACATATGCCAACTTTAAACAATGTAAATGAAGACTAAATCGAACAATATAACCGTATAACTTAATAGTTTGTTTTGTTGCCTTGTTGTTTTTTTTAAATATTTAAAAATTAATCCAAAGATTCATATATTTTTTTCTTTTGTACGAAATAGGACCGCGAAGATGGTTTTTAAGGATAAAAACAAAGCATGTGTTCCGGTATTACCGCCCGAGGTGCCGCAGAGTTTGGAAAAAATAAGAGCAAAATTATCAAAGGAGAATGAACCTGTTTACGCTACGATTGAGTCCACTGAGCGTAGGCCATTGCAATCTACCGATCTTCAGGCCAAGATTCAACAAAAAGTCGGCAGCAATGTGGATCAGTCGCTTCCCGTGTGCACAAAAGAGTAAGTTGTGTGAAAATGTTCATTCAAAATCAAAATCTGGTTCCGGCCATCTATCCATTAATCCCAAGATAAATATAAATAAATATAATTATAATAGGGCGATATAATTCAATATGACATAAATCCCAAGCTATAATTTTCTCTTTCACCTGAAATAGGCTGGAGGATATGGATATAAAAAATGAAAACAAAGGACATTCTTTGAGAACACCGCCAGCGATGCACCGGATTTTAACGGCCAAGTTAATGGTAGAATTAAACCAAAAATTTAACGATGACGGGCTTTACATGACGATGAAGCCCGCTAAGATTCAACCAGAAGTCGGCAACAATGTGGATCAGTCGCGTCCCGTGTGCACAAAAGAGTAAGTTGTGTGAAAATTTTTAGTGAAATTGAAGTAACTCCATAGTTATGAACACAAATAGGTAATAATAAAACGAAGCACATTAAACCGTTTGTAGTCCATTCAAAATCTGGTTCCGGCCATCTATCCATTAATCCCAAGATAAATATAAATAAATATAATTATAATAAGACGATATAATTCAATATAACATAAATCCCAAGCTATCATTTTCTCTTTCACCTGAAATAGGCTGGAGGATATGGATATTAAAAATGAAAACAAAGGACTTTCTTTGAGAACACCGCCAGCAATGCACCGGATTTTAACGGCCAAGTTAATGGTAGAATTAAACCAAAAATTTAACGATGATGGGCTTTACATGACGATGAAGCCCGCTAAGATTCAACCAAACGTCAGCAGCAATGTGCATCGGGCGATTCCCGAGAGCACAAAAGAGTAAGTTTTGTGAAAAATTTAACTCAAGTTACAGTAGCTCCATATTCATGAGCACAGACAGATAATAATAAAGTGAGACCTCACATTTAACCGTGCGTAGTCCCTCCAAAATCTTATTCCGTCCATCTATACAACTTATTACCCATTTGACCAAGGACTGTATGAAAGCTACTTTCTGTAATTCATCAGACACTTGTGTTGAATAATGCAAAGTTAAAAAATCGTTTGGCGAATTAAACTCTACATTAAAGTATATTCTATTGTTACTAACTAATCTATAAAATAAATATAATTACATTAAAACCAGCAGTGTACCTAGAAGTTGTGTGTGGAAGTAATTATTGAAGATCGGGGGGAAACCGAATCTTCTCTCCATCTCTGATTGATTCATGTTATCCTTAATAAGATATTACGCGTGTAGTAGGTACATATGATATCGTTTGAGGCGGCCACTATCCTGCCCGGTTCCCACCTCTGGACATTCTGGCGGAAAGGGACGCGCGGATTTATACGCGTCTACGTTCTCATCGAGAAGAAGCCGAACCCCTGGATGTGGTGGAAGTGCACAGGCAAGAGCGCCGCCGCGCTTTGGAGGTGTGGAGAGAGAGGCTAGCTGAGCCGCGGAACTCACGGCAGCGTATAGTAAGCGCATTTCTGCCGAACCTCGAAGCCTGGCTTAGATTGGGCGGAGTGGCGCATGTCACGTTCAGGCTGACTCAGGTACTCACAGGACACGGGTGTTTTGGTGAGTACCTGAATATGATTGGACGTGAACCAACCACGCAATGCCACCATTGTGGTGGAGAGCTGGATTCCGCTCAGCATACGCTCGCAGAATGCCCTATGTGGGAGCCTGAACGGAGAATTCTCATCCACAAAATCGGGCATGACCTTTCTTTGCCAGTAGCGATATCAACTGCACTGGCAAAGAAAAATGGGTGGATAGCGTTGGTTTCCTTCTGTGAAACCGTTATGATGCAGAAGGAGTCCGCCGAGCGAAGTCGGGAGAGGGCCGACTCCGTCCATAGACGAGGACGTCGGGGCGTTGGCAACGGACGCCCTAACCCGTCAGCCCTGTAGTGCCGGGCCATTAAGAATAGGACTAAGGTATTCTCTGCCTGTCGTACAAGGCGACTAAAAGGGTCCTCGGTTTCGTAGGCTTTGAGGGTGGGGGCCCTCAGAGCTTAATAAGCGAGCCTTAGGAGGACGGCAAATACATTGTGGTCTTGTATTTGCCGTAACAAAGCGTGAGGTCTAGTAGGGCTTTGGCCCTTCCGTGGAATGTTAATCTAGAGTGCAGGGGGGCGCCGGTGCGTTCCGTAGGAGATCCCGGAGCCCCTCCTAATGCACTGAGGGAGACCACCGAGGGGGTTTTAGTGGGTACAAGCCCCACATAACCTTGTCTTCCCCCCAGAAGCAAGGTATCTTTTAAGAAGATTTCCCCCGCGAGAAAAAAAAAAAAAAATAAAAAAAAAAGGTACATATGATATAATTAAAAATAAACCAGCATAAGAATTAAAATCAGAGAGATCATAAATACATAAAAATAATTTTAACAGTTATAGTATATATTATATTTAGATGATATCCAGAGATTCATCGTCTCATCAGGAGATCTCCAAACATATTAGACGTGAATACTCAAATTTTTATTACATATTTCTTCTGCCATTAAGAGCGTAACTAAAAATGGATTTTACAAAATTCTGTCCCCAAAATGTATTTCGGAGGTGTTACGGCCAAGTAAGCGAACGAGGAACCTCTAGTAGTTGCAGATGTTTAAAATATAATATAAGTACATATAGAACGTTAACGGCGAGTACTTATCGCACCTACAGTTTGCCGATGACGTGTACTTAACGGAAGAATCGCTGGTTGATCTTAGTCACATGCTCCATGCCGCTTCTCGATGCGTTGGACTGTATATAAATTTGGACAAAACTGAAGTCATGTCAAATGACTTAATCATCCTTAGTATAATAACCGTCGAGAATAAGATGGTTGAAGATGTAAAAGAATACATCTTAGTCGGACAGGTAATAGAACTTGGCCGACGTAACTTCAGAAAAGTGATCGTTAGACGGATTTAAGTCGGTTGGACAGCGTTTAAGAAACTTCGCCATATCCTCCCTCACAAATCTCCCAATGTCTAAAGGCAAAAGTCTTTAACCAGTATATCCACCCCATCCTCACTTATGGCGCAGACTGGCAGTCGGGGTGTTCCACCGTAGCAAAGTCGCACAGCGACCGAGAGAGAAAGTTATGACTGACATTTCTCTAAGAGACGAAATCCACAACAAAGAAATTCGACCGAGAAATAAAGTTGTCGATATAGCTCTCAAAAAATGCAACCTGTAGTGGCAGTGGGACGGTCATGTCCGTCGTGTCAGTGAAGACCGATGAGGAATGTAACTCTTGAAGTGGAGCCCGCGTACAGAACACAGAAGCGTTGGACATTCTTCCTCCAGATGGACTGTCGACATCACCAGAGCGATCGCAATTTGGTGGATGCAAAAGCTTAGGTTTACATTTGAGTAAGACATCGGAGGAGGCCTATATCCAGTGTTAGATTAACAAAGGCTGATAATAGTCACAAGTACAAATAAATTATTAAAAAATATACGTGTGCCTACTTTAAACTATGGAAATGAAGACTCGATCGAAAAATAAAATCGGATAATTTAGGACTTTGTTTTGTTACTTTATTGTTACTTCTTAATTGTAAATCAATCCCAAGACTCATATAATTTTCTTTTTGACACGAAATAGGTCCAAGAAGTTGAGCTTTGTTGAAGAACTGGTTTTATTGCGCAAGAGAATGGAAAAAATAACCGCAAATCTGGATGAGAAACCAATTGTCAACACGAAGGAGCCCGCTAAGTTGTGTGCATCGCAATCTACAGAGTTTCAGGCCAAGAATCAACCAAAAGTCAGTGGCAATGTGGATAAGGCGATTCCCGAGCGCACAAAAGAGTAAGTTTTGTGAAAAATTTAAGTAAAGTTACAGTAGCTCCATATTCATGAACATCGATTGGTAATAATAAAACGAGCCCTCACATTTAACTGTTTGTAGTCCCTCCAAAATCTTGTTCTGTCCATCTATACAACTTATTACCCATTTGACCAAGGACTGTATGAAAGCTACTTTCCGTTATTCATTCAAAATACTGCTTAGTTGTATGATGCAAAAAGCTTCGGTTTACATTTGAGTAAGACATCGGAGGAGGCCTATATCCAGTGTTAGATTAACAAAGGCTGATAATAGTCACAAGTACAAATAAATTATAAAAAAATATACATGTGCCTACTTTAAACCATGGAAATGAAGACTCGATCGTAAAATAAAGGGTGTCTGGCGGCAGATTTATATTTTAAAAAACGAATATCTCAATAAGTTAAAAACAGTGCGGGGGGAAGGTGGTGTCATTAGAATTACCGATCGTGCGGATTTCTTAGTCACGAGGTCGCAGTGGTCAAATGAGCATCGCGCGTTCGCTATTATAGATAGTATAGTTCCGCGCAACTGCTTCGGCTATGAACACACCACGGTCAGGACCTATTCGATCGTCAAGGACCTCCGAAAACATTGAACTGGTTGAACGCAGTTTACGTGAAAATGCACGACTTTCGATACGGAAAAGGGCAGCTTCACTGGGACTTCCAAGAGTATGCGTGCATGAAATTTTGAAAAAAGATATGAAGTTTCATCCTTTTAAAATCCAAATAATACAAGAATTGAAAAAAATGACTTTGCGTCACGCAAATTTTTTGTGAAACCATGTTGGAGCGTTTTCGCACTGTGAATTCCATTTTTTGGAGCGACGAGACTCATTTTCATTTAAACAGACACGTAAAAAAGCAAAATTGCCGTTACTGGGCTCTAAGAACTCGCAATCCTCGACTGAAGCACCAAAAACCATTACATTGCCCAAGGGTAACTGTTTGGTGCGCTTTATCCACGAATGGGATAATCGGAACATTTTTTTTTTAAAATGCACGGGGCCAAGCGACGAATGTCAATGGTGAGAATTATCGGCTCATGATTTCGAATTTCTTTTTGCCGAACCTGCGAGCTCATTCATAATTTTCATCACACACGTGGTTTCAACAGGTTGCGGTACAGGTGCGACCGCACACACGGCCAGAGCTTCGATGGATTTGTTGCGAGAAAATCTCCCTCAAAAACTGATTAGTCGCTTTGGGGACATCCCGTGGCCACCGAGGTCACCCGACCTAACTCCAATGGATTTTTTTTTGTGGGGCTACCTCAAAGAGAGAGTTTACGCCAACAATCCGCGAACTGTTGTGGACTTAAAAGAAAATATTCGGCGAGAAATCAGCGCAATTGAACCAAGTTTACTGCAGCGTGTGGCACGGAATACGAGGCTCCGTTTCGAACAGTGTGTGCAACAGGATGGAAGATATTTGGATGACATTATCTTTAAAAAATTAAATCCGCATTTGTACTCTATCTTTTAATACTTTTAGTAAAATTATATGTCAAGCATATTATTTTTTATTTAAATTTGAAAACATATATCTGCCACCAGACACCCTGTATAATCGGATAATTTAGGAGTTTGTTTTGTTACTTTACTGTTACATCTTAATTGTAAATCAATCCAAAGACTCATATAATTTTCTTTTTGACACGAAATAGGACCAAGGAGTTGAGCTTTGTTGAAGAACTGGTTTTATTGCGCAAGAGAATGGAAAAATTAACCGCAAATCTGGACGAGAAACCGATTGTCAACACGAAGAAGCCCGCTAAGTCGTGTGCATCGCAATCTACAGAGTTTCAGGCCAAGAATCAACCAAAAGTCAGTGGCAATGTGGATAAGGCGATTCCCGAGCGCACAAAAGAGTAAGTTTTGTGAAAAATTTAAGTAAAGTTACAGTAGCTCCATATTCATGAACATCGATAGGTAATAATAAAACGAGCCCTCACATTTCACTGTTTGTAGTCCCTCCAAAATCTTGTTCCGTCCATCTATACAACTTATTACCCATTTGACCAAGAACTGTATGAAAGCTTCTTTCCGTAATTCATTCAAAATACTGCTTAGTTGTATAAATATAATACATGGAAATAGAAAAATTATATACAATTTGAATGCCTATACAATTGATAAAATGTTTTAAAGTCAATGGCTTTGTAATGAAAGACCAGGTGAACATTTCAGCCAATTTTAGTGACGATTGTATTTTGAATATAATATGTTTTATCATATAATATTTATATAGATGTGATAATAGGATAATATGTAAAGTTAATGGTAAAATATCAGGAAGCGTGACACCGTGACCGAGCTGCAAGGACAGCGACCATGGACTTATTTACCGGCTCCATCAAACCGCATGCGCGACGGACTGAAATCAGACGAGGACATGCCACCAATGCCACTACCCGACTACAGCGCTAGCTGTAAAAAAACTTGTGAGTCTTTCTCTTTCTACTCATCTTTGCTCTGTCTAACGTCTAAGATACTGAAGGATAATTACAAATATACCGTTCTTTGCCCCGCTGCATTCGATCGAGACCATAGACGATCTCAGATACGACCACCGCCCGGTTCTTATGAAGTTGGGCCGGCCCGCTGGTGAGGTCCCTGTGACCAAAACTATCGTCAACTGGCGCAGCCTCCAGGTCATACTCAAGGCCGCGAACCCCCAGCACCTAGACGGAATCCCCGATACGATCGAATCGCTCGGCGCTGCAAGCCGAGCGATCGACTCGTTAACAAATCACATCGCCACAGCTGTCGGGGAATCGTCGAGAACGGTGCCTGAGTCGAACTACCTGCTCGGGTCCTTCTCGGCGGATATTCGTCGGCTGATAAGAGCGAAAAACGCCACAATGAGACTATTCACGATACAGATCCGAAGAACTCAGGATAAAACTGCGCCGCCTTCAAAGGCAGGTAAAAGAGCGCATATCCGAACTCAGATCCGACAGATGGGACAACCTGCTTTGCGACTTGGAGCCTTCGAGCGCCAACTTTTGGCGTCAAGCTCGCAGTCTCAAAGCAGAGAACATGGCCCGTATGCCTCCCCTCGTAATGAGCGATGGTTCCTCCCTTGCGTTGGAGGATGCCGAAAAAGCAGACTGTCTCGCCGACAGTCTAGAGAGCCAGTGCACTCCCTCTACCGCACCAGTGGACTCCGATCACCTCAAGTTGGTCGAGGACGAGGTGTGCCGTAGGGCAGCCCTCCCACCAGGAGGTCCCCCCCTAAAACCGGTCTCCCCCGGTGAGGTCGCTGACATCGTAAAGAGGCTGAAAACCAGATCAGCCTCGGGATCCGACAACATCTCCAACAGAGTTGTGAAAAGTCTCCCGCCCCCGATCGTCGGTCTGCTAGTGGCCATATTCAACGCCCTGCTAGCCGACTGCTCCTTCCCAGACGCCTGGAAAGAGGCCGTAGTGATAGGTATTCCGAAGCCCGGAAAGCCGAGGAACCTACCCAACAGCTACCGTCCGATCAGCCTACTGAACACCTTAGGCAAACTATTCGAACGCATCATTCTAAAGCGTCTGCGCCATTTCACCGCAGAGAACAACCTCCTCCCTGACGAACAGTTCAGATTCAGGAGCAACCACTCTTGCGTTCATCAAGTGCACCGACTGACCGAGCACATTCTGGTCGGTCTCGAACACAAACGACTGATCGACACCTGCGCTGTCCTATTCGACGTCGCCAAGGCGTTCGACAAAGTCTGGCACGAAGGCTTGATATACAAGCTTTACACTCACAAAGTGCCAGACCGTCTAGTCACCGTCATTCGAGACTACCTCTCGAATCGCTCCTTCCGCTTTCGCGTCGAGTACGCTCTCTCCTCGCCCCGGCCGATTAAAGCCGGCGTCCCTCAAGGTTCTTGCCTCTCCCCGCTACTCTTCTCGCTCTACACGAGCGACATACCGAGAGACCCCTTCGTCAAGATGGCCCTTTTCGCGGACGACACCGCTCTTTATCACTCCGGCAGAGTTCCGGGTATTATAACGAACCGCCTACAGAACGCGATCACCCGCCTAGGCGAGTGGTTCCGGACATGGCGAATCGATGTAAACCCGGAGAAAAGTGAAGCCATTCACTTCACCCACCGTAGGTCATCAACCCTTCTCAAGAAGGCGACAAAAGGCGGCCATGAACTCGGCTAGCTCTCCCTCTTCGGCCAGCCGATCCCATGGAAAAGCTCGGTCAAATACCTCGGCGTCACACTCGACACCAGAATCAATTTCGTGTCGAGTGTGACGCCGTTCGCCCACATCCGCGAGGCGAGAAAGAAAGCGGCCCAAGTACTGGGCAAGCTATACCCCTTGCTGTGTAAGAAGAGCAAGCTCTCTCTCAGACACAAGCTTCACCTTTACAAGGTATGCATAAGACCTATAATGTCTTACGCAAGCGTTGTCTTCGCCCATTCGTCCGAAGGCCGTCTCAAACCTCTGCAGACTCTCCAGAACCGTTTCACCCGCACCGCGACTGGTGCCGAATGGTACCAGCGCAATGTGGACATCCACAGCGACCTTAAACTCTCAACGATCAAAGAGCACTTTAGAGAGTGCTCCGTGACCTACTTCGCCAAGGCGGCAACTCATCCCAACCCTCTGGTGGCCAGCGCGGCCAACTACGCGCTACCTCCGAATCCCAGGACGAAAAAGCGCAGCCCGCGGCACGCGCTTATTCCAACATCCCAAGGGGTCCCGCAAACCACACACATACCCTCCGTCACTGACAGCACTGACGTCACCACCACATACACTTCGGACACTACCAACACGCTCCGAATCTCAGCATCACGCCGCTCTCGCTTCAGAACGCGGCGCCGCAGCTACTTACACACCGCGTACACTAAGTACACCCGCGATCGTGGGCGGTCCTCGCCGCCTAGAGATTCCGATACAGGCGAAGGTAGTCGGGGAACGGGCCCGCGCCCGGCCTCGACGACCGAGTAGAATCGCCAGATAAAATATAACAAGAACCAGACACACACAAAAAACAGAATCATCCGCCAGATAGCTACATCCCGCGTAGCACATTTTGGTTTCTAAAACCATAGGCCGTGGATCCGGGTCCACGAGCTCAGTGACAGATGAGCTGTAAGAACCGCGGTGGCTTGCAGCCCGATCTACATCAAGAATATAGTACCGTACTTTACTCCTAGAATATAACAGTAATTCATCTTTTAAAATGATCACGAATACTCACCCCTTTATCAATGGGGTCCAAGATATATTATAAATTTACAAACAAATAATGCAAGTATGTATTATGAACTTCAATAAGATTAAAGAGAAGAGAAAAATTAACATAAACAAGTATAAATTAAAGTACAGAACAGCAGAAAAAAGAAATATATGAAAGGGGTCCCACATAACAGCTTACGGACCCAAGCCAACCTTCCACCTACCTGCGTTGAGCCAGCATGGTGGGAAATGGCTCAAAACCCTCATAAACCCTTCATACGATTGAGCGCATCGATCGATGTGAAAATCTTTCTGGGAGACCTATGTCCAACAGTGGACGTTTATCAGCTGATCATGATGATGCTGTTAAAAAAATATACATACTACTAAGCTTGTAACTATTTTTATGACTGATGTACATATAATTGATATACATTTTTCACTTTACCTATGATTCTGTAGGGAAGGTTTATTAAGGCCGATGCTCTAAAATATTAAGGAGAAACGAAATGAGAAATTATTATCTAGATTTTCAGCGTATTTTTATATTTAGATACTTAGACACTTGTTGCAATTATGAATTCGTTCTTTCTATTGCAGCGGTTCATACTGCCCCGTCCGTGTTATTGGAAAAACGGGACAAGAACCAGTTTTCGGTGCCAAACGGTAATAATAATTTGTTTTGTTCAACACTAACTATATAATAGCTCTAATACAAATCTCTCTACAATTGCGAATAAAAAAAAAATATTATAGAAAACAACGTAGCTGTAGAACATTTCAAGCTTGCTGTTCTCCGCCCGCTTTTCTGGGAGAAACTTGCCCGGGGAAGGAGTTTAGCTTGACTAGTATGTCCAGCCTTAGCTGATTCTTAAATGATTCAAATCAGTCAAATTTCGTCTACAAAAGTGTTTTTGTTCTCTTTACGTGTAATATAGTTTCAGAGATCGCGTGATGAATCGCGGAGTCTCTGAATATATCCTATTTGTATAGAAACAAGTACTGATAATTTCATATAATAATAATACTTATTCGCAATAAAACAACGCTTATGTGTATCCATGTTCGTTTTTAATCATACTTTATACTGCAATTATAAATAATTATTAATTTACTTTCAGTTACGAACCAAACGAAAACTGATATTTTCTTTTATTAATGCTGCGGCGAGTTGGACGAATCTATCATCGATACATCGTTTACATTCATTCTCATCATTCGCCAACATAAATCTATTTCAATACGAAAACAATGAACAAAGCGCGAGATCTCAACAAAATGGATAAAGTACAAAGCTAAAACAAATAACATGTAAAATATATTTTTATGGTTATTAATATATACTTTTACTATTACTATATTACTTATATACTATTACTGTAAAATGATTGTATAGGATATTTTATATTACGTTAAATGTGTATCGCGAATACCAAGATGAGAGGATAAAAGAAATTATTTGAAGCTGTTATTCAGATAACTAACAGCTGTTACGTTTAGACGTTAAACAGCTAACAGTTAAACAGCTTCCTGAACATCTTAAAGTTTTTAGTCTATCATTCATTATTATGTAATAACCCACTGATGTTGGTGCTCTAGAATTTTTTATATCACAAATTGTATACAATGAACTCAGTAACGATGTTAAAATGCGTGATCGCCACTGTACTATTTTTTTATATTTTTTTTTTTTTTTTCAATGGCAATGTAATAATTGTCTTAACAATTTTTACTATTGATATATTGATTACAAGCATTGTTTTAAATAGTTCAATCGATATGAATTAAATGTTCATGAAGTAATAATGGTCTTTTACGGGTATGATTGTGTAACATACGTTTGATAAGAGACGGAAAAAAAAGAATAACATGCAGCAACCAGAGTTTGTGTTTACATTACATTAATACAGTAATACATACAGTTTTGCATAGCGTTCAGTTATTTTTTTTCTTCTAAACTACGATAACAGTATTTATAGTCTATAATCATTGTACACGTACGCGACGGTAGTTTGTAGTTATTATTTCTTTATGAACATTGCAATTTTTTAATTTTCTTAACCATTTACTACTTATATATAAATTATAAACTGTTTTTTTGCCATTTTATATAAATGTTATAGTTTTAAATATTATTATAAGTACATCATTGTATATCAACTTTATTCTGTGTAACAAAGAAAAAATTTCTTTTCTTTGTTACACAGTAAATGTTTACGAATATTAGTTTTAAGTTACTTTTTTCTTTTTGTAGTTATAAAGTTCTATAATAAACTTTTTGAACTTTAGTAGACAATTAGTATTATCCCATATTTGAACATATCGCGAACTTGAAAGTTTAAAGTTTGTACTTTTGTTTTCATGCCATACATTGGAACAATTAAGTTTGTGATCCACATGCAAACATTACTGTTTTTAACAATAGTAATTATATCATTAATTGTTACAAAAACAGAGATGTTATTTGAGAACATGGTAAAGGGAGAAAATCAAATAATGTTTTAAAGACCGCAACCCCATCACTTAAGGCGTAAATATTAGAGAAATTTAATCAGTGTCTTCGCCCAAATCAACATCAAAACATTACATACATATATGTAATATTATGATTCTGATATCTCTTATAAAGATTTCGATTTTAAGTGATGTGGATAGTAAAAGTGTTTATATAACTAACCTATCATGCAATGGTGAAACGTATTATTTAACTTCTGCTGTATAAATTAGTTCAGTTTAGGTGGACAGGGGACATCAAACGGATCGCTGGGAGCCACTGGATTCAAATATCGCAAGACCGTGTTTGTCGAAAATGTTACGGAACACCCATGTCCAGCGGTGGGCGACCATCGGTTGAAATGATGTACAGTCTACATACTCCACATCGCTGTATGAAAAAAAAAACAGTAAATGATATAAATCGCACGTCAACACATTAACATGCATTTATTATGTTTTCACTGCCTCCGTGAAACAGCAGTTAAGCTAAGCTTTTCACTTAAAGCAGGCGCCACTGCCTAGATTCTGTGGTCTAGCATGTCAAGATTATATGAAGGTAAGATATTTTTTTAACCCATCTATCTAGCTACAACCTTAATATTGTAAATCAGCTAAACAAACACTGCTGTGTTCTGATCGACAAACGAGATTATATGTCGAGCAATTCCGAACGATCACGCTTTATCATCAACGGCATAATTAGAGCCATTTCGCACAACGCTGGCCCAGGCGAGTTGGTGATGGTGCGAGATGTACCACGAGCGGATGAGGTTAGCTTGAGTCCCGTGAGTTGATATGCGCGACCCTTTACACCCCGATATGAACCCCTACATACGTTAGCGTCTAGTGCTCAGGGGTACCGGAGGCTATACTGACTGTATATGTAGATCTTTGGGAGAGGCCTATGTCCAGCCTATCGGCTGATGATAATGATGATCATGTGAAATTGAGTCAACCTTTAATCAACAAAGCGCTAATACATCTCGTTACTCCAGTACACGACTAGCTACAGTACCCTTAAAAGCGGAACACAGTAATGTTTGCACAGTACAGTTTCTCAGCTGCAATAGGCGCGGCGGTGGTACCTTTTTTTTCTGTTGGGAAATCCAGCATCGGATACCCTTCTGCTGTCGGGGTCTTATGCCAGACCACAGGAAAGCGTCCGTACACTACCATGGTTCCAGCAGCGAGGGGCTTCATAAGACCACATCTCGGGTACCACTACCTAGATGATCTCCGGCATTGGAGACCCACCACCAGTACAGTTAACTCATTGTGCATGAAAACGGATTTAAACACGAAGGTAAATAAGGAATATTTTAAGTAAAATATTATTTATTTATTATACATACATACATTTAAATACAAATCAATTAAATAGACAGAAAGGACAAATTCAAAAATATACAGTAGATATAAATGGACGTACATAGCAAAACATACATTATATATATGACTGCTTACTTATTACTTGATGCTGTCTTAACTCTGCTATATACAGAATACAAATATTTGTATAATAATAATAATGGTATTATAATAAGTATGAGCCATTTCAATGAACACTGCACACTTTAAATCTATCTAGACCACAAATTAGAATATGAACTTGCAGTTGAGTGTGCTAATGTAGAACTGATAATATAATACTATAATTATAGACATTATTGATATACAGCGGTTTTATTAATAAATCATTAGTTTTTCTCTCATATAATTCTCTCGATGTCGTAATACAAAGCGTACAAAGTCTCAACGATTGATAACATTATAAATAAATATAGAACTACGTTAAAGCGTTGACTGTTCAAAGCCGGACCGACGTACTCGTGAGCAAAGTACATCGTGTAGAACTGCGATGGTATAGTCATTAATCTGTTCACCAAGTTGATCGTAGGGAAATCCGCCGAGGGCATCATATGAAGGAAAAGGGAGCTGATTGCAAGAACTCCCGTTACGAACAACCTTGGACGTTCATCTGTAGACTTAAAAGTGACTAAATCAGCAATGGAGTAACTTGAATAAAACAAACTCCATATACGCCAGCCCCAGCAAAACATTAGCAGCGAGCTAAGGATCTCTTCGGGAGACATAACATCGTTTTCTATACAAAAATGTTCTGACGTAGTTTTTTTTTTTAAATTCACACAGTTGTCAATGAAAGCAAAGCAACGAAGAATTAGTCTCCTTATTGTATCGCAGATAATTAAAACGCGTAAGTGAAGTTAAGAAGAGAAACAATTATTTATAAATACACAGAATTTATTTAAAATTAAAGAAACATTAATTAAAAAAAAATCATTAATCTTTATTTAAATACAAGTAGGAGCTTTGTTTGAAAATTTTTCGCTTTTACTACTTAACTTTTTGGCAGATAATATATACTCTTTAAAGCAGATAATATACAGGAGAATATATAAGACTTTTCAACTGTGCCGTATAATAATAAACAACAAATTATTCATTCGTTTGTACCAATTGCATAATATAATAATTTTATATATATATATTGTTATTATATATGAACAATTATTAAGTTACAATACTAAGAGGAATTCTTAGAAAATTATTTCTGATTAATTCTTTGAAAATACTGTCTGATCCTCCTACGTGGAACGGCTACATTATTATCTAAAATTATCTTTTTACTGTTAGAAGAAGTAACGAGACGGGCGGATGTTCACCTGATTGAATGGTATATCTGTTTATAGCTATTTGGCTCTAATTAGGTACAGGTACTAAGTAACATGTCTCTTCAAACCGAAACACAGTGATGTTTGAAAATATCTGTTCGACTGCAGAAATAGGTGCAGCGGTGTTACCTTCAACTAAAGACCTACCAACAATAAAACTAGAACTGCCTAAAACGACCTCAATTTCATATAATGTAAAGTGACAGGGATGCCATGGATGATGAAGGATAGACTCCGGGAAAACAGTAGCTCTTATATATCGACAGATAGGACGAATCGATAATCGATGTTGTTATAGTCGCAGATTAACATGAGAGATTATATTGACAGTCAACTCTTTAATATGAAAGTCCTTAATCGTATTACTTTTCCTCATACCGTGGTATTCAAATAGTGACAATATTTCTTCGAACAAGCTCCGCTTTTTGACAACAAGCGAAATTGAGGTTAAATTGATAAGGAATCTGATTTCATCGAAATGTTGACACAACGTTGTATCGACACCACTTTGTAATCTTAAATCAATCTGGAATGAGTTGTATCACGAGGTGGAGCCCGCAAAAATATCATAAAATAATTCCTACTATAGGAACTCTCCAGTTGCTATGTGAAAGTACTTTCAATCAATTATACCTTGTAACATTAATTTTTACATCCCCAGCGTCACCGTAGTTTTTTTTCGGTTCTCTGTACTAAACTTCAATAAAAATCGATTCACGTACAAAATAATTAATTAACGGGGTAACGAGACATACTAAATCTCAAGGCGAGGAGTACAATGTGGTCCAGTGTATATCATCCTAACTAGCGCCACGTTGTTGTAGGCAAGCGTATATCTTACCATCAGGTGAACGTCTCGTCTCATCGCTTCGTTCGATGATTGAAAAAATTAAAAATATCGATAATATAAAAATAATATAAATATATAGTTATATTCTTAAGAAATATTATATTTAAATTGTAATTAGTATATTTATGTAATACAAAATAATTATAGGAGAATATTCTTCAATTCTTAACGCAAATAATAAACAATCCACTTCATCTTCTTCCTCCTGCCTTTCTCCCAGCTATGTGGGGTCGGCACAGTATTCTCTTCCATATCCCTCTCTCAGCCGTCGTACTAAATTCACACTCTTCTTAAACATGTCACCTTTCACACATTCCATCCGCACTTTCTAAATAAATTAACGATTCACTTAAATATTAACTTAAATTATAATTAAAACATATAGCATAATTATTCGAACATAGACAAGAAGGTTTATGAGAATCGATGAATCGATAATCGAATACGTTTAACGATTACACATCACCCCATCCTTATTGTGACATGCTAAAATTATTATGTCATATTTCACAAGGTGTAGTCGATTATTAATCTGTTGTATTTAAAATTTGACAGTATCGCATACACAACGTTTCGTTTCACTGTTTATATTTCATATATTTACACTACTACAACATATAACGTATTAATATATATTTATGGTTTTGTATATTTGGCATTATAGCGAATTACTTAAAGACACTTTTTTTTGATGTGTAGAAATAATTAAAACCACCGATTAATTTTTTTTTTATTTAATTAAACGACGAGGAGAGCGAATCGCTCACCTGATTGTAAGCGATACGTCCATAAGAACGTGCCGCTAGTTAGAGTGGCATACACTGCATCCCTTAGCGCTCGTCGCTTTGAGGCATAAGACGTTAAGTCTCGATACGTCAGTAATTTCTGCAGTTACAACGCCCTTCAAACCGGAAAACAATAATGTCGGGTGCAATAGGAGCTGCAGTGGTACCTACCTAGACGGTCTCCGGCAATAGAGATCTATCACCAGTAAATTTTACAGATATTCGTGTAATAGATTTTAATAAACTTGAAAGGCTATTGTGATGTCAGCGCGAGTAGGAACTGCTTTTTAACTTTAATATCGAAGGAAAGGCGTTGAAGGTGTTATTAGCTTCGTGATCGAACCCGGTCTTGCTGGAGAAATATATTAAAGCAATAAAAAAAAATCACGGTACATTATATTTTATTGCTCGAACATCACTACTCACTTTTCTAACGAAGTCGCTGGATATTCAATAAACGTCTATTCCGTCAACACCTTTAAGCTCTACTTCCACCAGTCTCCCATGACTTTTAAAAGATATATACTAGAAACAAAATGTATATCTCAAAAGATAAAAAAATTTAGTCTCATTTAAATGAGTTAAATCTTTATTGACATATGACTCCGTCAGATGAGTTATACAGATATTTTCTACCATAATGTTTAACGAAATTTTCTCTTCTACAAGTGGTAAGTCTCAGTTGCTTAATTAGGTACCACCGTAGCTGCTATTTCTGCTGACATACAGTAGTGTGCAAACGTTACAGTGTTCAGGTTTCAAAGGCGTTGTAGGTAGTGAAATTACTGAAGTAACGAGGCTTAACATCTCACAACTAATGCCGCATTGTTATAGATGTTGTTATATATATATATATAAAAAACACATCTTGTTTAATAAGTGTGTCCGTATTAAAACTGCCCTTAAACTGGTTACTGACTCTTCACAGTGAAAGGGTTGAGGAGCCGTTGCGTCGTAGGATGCGCAGCCGATATTACACCTACCCTCCGTTACTAGGTGAATCCAACAAGTAAAGGGCCACTCTTTATATGGTACTACTCCGCTATACCAGTAAAAATTAGCAGCAGCTTAAGTACTTGAGACTTACAAGAGAAAAACTTAAGTCCTTAGAAATATCTTCCAAGAAAAGCGAATCGAAGAGGATCCGCCGTCTAGGTCGTTCGAGTTATGGGAACAAAGGTACGCGAGGCTCATCCAGCAGGATGTACCACGCCTACCTTGTTCCCATGTAGCCACCTAACTTTGTTCTCTGGATACGGATCGGCAAGTGCACATTAGTTTTTCTCTTCTACGCAGCCCCAACATTTCATCATCACCTGATCGCAAAATTAAACTGCACTATCTAATAATGTCAGTCATAGCTTTAACTAATGCTGGTATTGACAAGGCATCCCCAGCAAGTACTTCATTTACTGTACGTCAGCCCGAGCGAAGCTTAAAGATAATCATTAAGAAGAACGGAAATTACTCATTGCACAAGAAAATCTATTCTATAAAGTAGCAATATTATAAATAATATGAAATTAACATTTTGTATCATCTACCCAGTAAATATCATAAGCCGATATATGTCCACTGCTGGACATAGGCCTACCTCAAAGATTGCCACATCGAACAGATAGGGATTCATATTAATGGCGGGATCTCCTCTTTGGGATCTGGAGGCAGAGTGCCTTTCATCCAAATATCGATGGAGATCCGAGCTCCGATCCCGAAGAGAACAGATTCCGTCAAGAGAATGGAAACTGCGAAAGTTCGAATTTCGGCAGTCGATACTTATAAAGTGGAAAGAGCAATTAACCAACCCTAGAGCAGGTAGCAGGACAGTTGAAGCTGTACGTCCCCTCTTGGATGAGTGGATAGACAGGCGGTACGGGTCCACTGGCCTTCCGGTTGGTACAGGTACTTTCAGGTCATGGGTGCTTTGGTAAGTACCTGTGCGGCATAGCCAGAAAAGAGCCGACAACTGAGTGTCATCATTATGTATGCGACGAAGATACTGCGCAGCATACCCTGGAGCTTTGTTCAGCATGAGATGCTCAACGCCAATACCTCGTCGCTGTTGTAGGAGATGATCTCTCGCTGCTTGATTTTATTAAAGCCGTGATCAGTAGTGAGAAGACGCTGGCTTGACCTTCTGCGAGACAGTAATGTCGCAGAAGGAGATTGCAAAGAGGGAGCGAGAGAAAAACACCCATATCTCAATCCATAGGATTTAAGCCATTTCCCATCACGCTGACTCGATGCGGGTTTTTGGGAGTCAGGACCACCACAATAACGAGCAGGTGAGATTGGCTTGGATCCCATAAGTTGTTGTGAACCCTTACACTTCCTATATGAAAGTTAATATATATTTAGATATATTTCAAAGTTTGCTAAGTAATTTAAATACATCAAGTCCTGGTGCTGATGCGGTAACCACTTGCTACACCGTGATATAAATATGAAATTTGATAATGAGTACATAAAAATCGAAACGGCAAGAGAAAATCTTCTCAACGTATTAAGAATAGTGAAATTATTAAACTGCATAGGACGCGTATTTAATATAGTCAAACCCAATAAGTCGTGTACAGTACACTGAGCAATTTATGTCTCTCTCCGTGATCATGTTCGTGGAATCGGAGAGGAATATATGTGCTCAGGATAGGGGACGTTACATGAATGCTGAGGTTACTGGAAACTCGTTCAAAGTCCATAGAAAGTCATGAACAGGATAATTAAACGTATCCCGCAGAGCCGAGGCCAGTCGTCTACGACCGAATAGGTAAAACGAATAAGCGCATGAGATACTACGACAGATGTTTCAGAGGAATTGATTTAACTTTGAATATTTCCTTAAAATTAAATCTAAAATTGGAAGTTATAAGTTTTTTTTTTAAACATTGTTTGCTTTGTGATCTAAAGCAAAGGGATCTATTACCACTGTGAACGTCCATCAGTTATGATAAAGTATTGCAAGTACCAAAAGCATATACTTTCATTGCCGTAATAACTTTGCGCTTGTAACATACTATTACTTGATTCTTTTTAATATTTATTTAAATTGTATGCATCAGGAGCAGGAACAAAGGATCTATGTCCAGCAGGGGACGGAAAGCATAGGTCTCATAAAACATGAATGAATACTTTCATTTATTTTATTATATGTTTATATTTAAGAAACAATGAGAATGATCTTTTATTATATGTATAATCACGTACTATAAATGAATATATTTTCCATTTGTAGCATAAAGTTTCCTCTTAGTACTTTGGTTAGGAGCTTAAGCGCATGCATATGCGCTTAAGCTCAAGTGCTCATGTGAGTACCCTATAATTGGTGTAAGAAGTCATTATATAATAAAGCGTATAATTTTAATGCTACTTGCGGAAAGCGATGTAAAATATACGTGAATACATCTCATTTGCCAGTTTTATATCCATAAAGTTTATTTCTCATATCTCATAACATAACAATAACTTATGTATAATTCAAGTAAAACGTTGAATATGAATCATAAGTGAAAAAAAAAATATCATAAACAAAAGTTAATGAGAAAAAAAACACATGTTATCAATTAAACATCTACCATATAAAGTTATTTACTAGCGCTTTATACGCTATACATATATATAGTCAAAAGTATTATAAGATTTAAAAAAAAATATTGAATCCTACTCATAGTGACACTGAATGACCATATATGTAATTTTAACAGCGTGCTTCGCCCGCTTTCTTGGCCCTAACACCCCCGCAACTCCCTTTGGGGTACGAATTTACTTAACTGACCTACACTCAGCAAAAGGGATATTCCTAATTTTAAGTCTCGAGGTCTTATCGTCTCAAAGATATCGTGATGAGTGCAAATCTCTTATATATAGAGATAAATAATGAATAAGAATTAATAAGTACCTATTGTAGACTAGAAAAAAAAATATATATAGTTTTAGTGTGTGTGAGTAACCGTGCCGGTGTGTGCGTGCGTCTGTACTTGTTGCTAAGAGTAGGTAGAGAGTCGCGCCTTACTCCCCCGTGACGGTGTTGGAGTCTAGTTCAGAGCTGGCAGTGCCGTAGACGGGTGAGTCCGAACGCGCATCCCAGTTACATCTGAGATAATTTTTTTTTTTAATTTTCATTATTAAATTTATTAATTATTTTTTTTCTTCTCTAGTTCCGCCGGCAGTGTTTGTGGCGAAGTGATTAAATCGAGCAGCGCCATGGGGAATTTCACATTGCTGTCGCTGCTGTCCTGCACAATCACCATAGTGAGTATAAAATATTAACATACGTTCATTATCATCCATTTAACCATTAACCATTTTTGTTTTTCCAAAAAAAAACATTTTAATAATTGATTTAAATACACAAGCGGCCGCAGTAAATGAAAAAAAAAATTTTTCAGCGGCTCTGAATTTCCGACGCTAGGAATAAAGAACTAGAATAGTTCTGTATTAGTTATTTAAACGTTTTTTGCTTGTTCGGGGCATTATTTTAATAGATTTTTTAGAAAAATAATCTCATTAGGGGTAGGATATAGATATCAAATATTAGCAGCCGACTGAAACTGAGCATTTACACCCTTTTTTAAATTTATTTTTTTTAATATCCTTTGATTAAAGTAATCAAATAGTTTCACAACTAACCGAGTGCTTTACATTTTTTTTGTGATTACTGAAAATTTTAAAAATGGGAATACCCTCTTTAAAGCACCCTTAGGTCTACGGTTATAAGTATTGGTTTACATCAACGATTCCCCGGTCGTGTTCATATTAGTTCTTTGTTTGTGAAACATCCGAAGATTTTATATTTTTTTTCAACTTTGCCATATATCGGGGGGTGTAAATATTTGATATTATAAAGCCGTTTATAAATTTTATTAAATACCAATTTTCAATCGGAATCAAGTTTTAATACTAAATAAAAAATTTGACCACAGTATGACCACAATTATCTTTTGTTGTACTTTTTCTTCCATACGTTAAACTTTTATTTAAATTCTTGTTATACCTAGAACATGTGGCAATCTAGATTATCGCAGCCATTGCAAGCTTAAAGTTGCACGCTGTTGTTAGGTAGAGAGATAACAATCAATTAACTTATTTGTTAGTGTAGTTAATTGATAAAGCTTGACATAGCTTTTGTTCACAATTTTCAGAATCATTATTTTTTTAATTTGATATCTACATATGAAAGTTCCATCAAATATACTCCATCAATTCTGTATATTAGATACACATGGACAGACGGGTTTTATAGGATTTTTTTTTTCTACCCTTATCGAGAAGATTTAATAGCTGTCATTTTAAACAGATTAAAAATCTTCACATATTCCACATTTCGATTATCCAGGTGTAAACGTCATGATAGTTCCCAAACTTTTTCAACCTGCCGCCCCCGCCTTCCAAAAATAAAAGCTCTACTTAGCGCCCCCTGAAAATTATTATTCTTTTAATTTTAATAGGAAATGTAAATATAAAACTATTTATTGGAGATTGATTTGAATGTAATAAAAAAAAAAGTTAAAGCATTCGAAATCATCATAAAGGAAAGATATAACCTGATGTGCTGGTCACCAGTTACCTCGATTCTAGTTTTATCATCAGTTATCTTAAATCACTATTTCGAATTGATTGATCAAATAAAAATTAAGCGTTTCGAACGGAAATACATAAATATTTTTTTTTTAATTTTCCCTTTTGTTTTATATTATCACCGCCCCCTTAAAGTTATTCATCATTCCTCAATTTCACATGTGGTCATCGCCGCCCTCCTTCGAATCGTAGCAGCGCCTCTCAGGGGTCGGTATTCCTCATATCACATAGAAACAGTAATAGAATAGACATTTACGGCGTTATTAAAAAAAAATCGATTACTTACATTCACTTCAAAGTAAATTCATCATTTGAAACCTGCGGATACATTTCATCATCATCATCAGCATTAGTTGATCCAATGGTAGATACAGGCCTTCACCAACGTCTTGTAAATATATTTATAAAAAAAAATTATCATCGAAATTACGCAATCTATCGGCTGATGATGATGATGATGTTAGTCATTCATAATAAAATAAAACAATAGCGATATGATTAATTATACTAAACATTATTCCGCGGACCAGCGAAGTTTTCAATCGGAGCACCGCTTAGTACTTACAACTCTAGTGTTATAGGGTAAATAGGCAATTAGAAAAATCAGATTAGAATAGAGTAGAACACAACAGAGGTTAGAAGTATTTAAAAACTAGGATTATCAAGCGATCCTTTGTCGTTTACACATTCATTGTTAGAAAAATACAAGGCGTTAAATAACATATAGGACTTGGAAAAATTTTCTAATCATTTATATATATATATATCATTCTACGAATTGAGCGAGACCTTCACCTGATGATAAGTGATACGCCTGCACATATCCTGACTGCTAGTTAGCATGATATACGCTACACCACATTATCCTCGTAGCCTTGAATCACAAGACGTTAAGTCTCTCGTTATTGGGGTAATTTGCTAAAGCGTCCTTCAAACCGGAACTCAATATTGGTTTCACCCCACTGTTTAGCGGTAGAAACCTACCATCTGAAATTTTCAATGATCATGTTGATTCTTTCTCAATTTACATACTAACTCCTTTGTCGTCCTTTTAAGTGTTGTCGGAGGCTTTTGTAGCTTATGTAGTGTAAAACACTCGAAACTTAGGGGATATAATTAGCCAAAGTAATATCGATTAGTTCTAAAAAAGTAAGTATATAAATACAATCAATTAGGGAAAAGGAAATCTCTACAATAACATCCTCAACGCGGGCGGGTTGAATATAGCTCTATATAAATATCTCTCGTTTTATACTTAAAAGATAAAGTTGGAAGGAAATTTTAAACATTGACTTTTACATAAAAAAAACTCGATGTTGATGTAGACAAGCTACCATTAAGTTATTATTAGTACTACAAACTTTTTCGTTTGTTTTTATATAACTATCATTAAGAACACTCTGAAGGCAACTAAAACAACCCCTTTCGCCTTATGATTTCGCTTGTAGAAGTAATAACTAAACATTGGAATAATCCTCTCAATCTGATCGCTAGAATTCAGTCAAAAAGATCTCAGAGTAATGATTTCACCTGTTGCTTATCACATAGTAATAATTACAGTGTGAATATTTGCAAAGTAGTACACATCATCAGCCTTCGCAAATATATTCAACGGACGTAATCACCGATAATATCCTTAATGTGAAGACTAGAGAAAATAAAAATTATAACGGAATAGACAAAGTAAGCCTCTTATAAAACGTTAATCGCCTTTATTAAAGCTCCTGTACATATTTCTTCTAAATAAGTTGTTTCCGCTTCCTGCAAGTGGTAGTCAGAATAGAGATTAAATTGTTCATTAGAAATTCATACATATATATATATATATGTATGAATGCTCGTTCAGTGTGGAGACGTGGAGGCCGCTTCTGTACACTATAGAAATATGATCCGCAATCTTTACGCGAAACATGACTGTAATGAAATTATTATTATTATTTCATCATCACCATCATCATCATCATCGTCATCGTAATCAGCCGATATATATATTATTTATTTATAACTGTTAAAAGACTGCTGATCTCGTTTGTAAAATGTTACTTTTATGCGCATCTTCGGATTAGAGCTTCGTTCAAAACTATTACTTCAGGAAATTGCGAATAAGTTGATATTAAGTTACGGCGATTTACCACCACTTACCATATCCTATTTGCGTAAAAAAAAAAATTTTTACACAGAACCGATCGATATTTTAAGGACGCCTGTATATGTTATGATATTAATCGTAACTTATTATTGAAGAAATAACTGATCTTGATTCTGATCATAATAACATTAAAATAACAGATATGGAAAGAAACTTCTAGACTTCACCGGAGTATGTTATTTACGATGTCTTAACGATTAGGGGCTCAGTCGTTGATTTCATGAATATTCATTATTCCTTATTTGCGAATGCATATTATAGGCGGTAGCGAATGACGCATTACAATAAATCTGAAGGTGTCCTCTAAGGGATGAACTCTTATAAGAATGAATACTATTTAACTTACCTGCTTTATAATATAAAGGCGATCACAAGAGCAATGGACGTCCGTAGATTTAGATGATGATGATCTTAATAATTTCACAACAGTTAAACTTCTCATCTACAAAATCAAATCCCTTTGTACTTAATAAAGCTCCGACGATATAAATTCTATGTGCGAATAAAAACAGCACGACGAATGAATCTTTAGTTAAATATATAAAAGCTACCTTACATTAAGCGATGTTCATATTAAGGAGAAAATTTTTCACAGATCATAAAGGAGATGAAATTTTCCAGCATAAGTCCAGCATAAGCATTTGTAACATAACTTGCATTCTTTACTAAGTTATTAACTGCGAACGCGACAGTAGTAGACAATGACGTTCTTTCATAGTAACAAGATTTTCAATTGAAAATAATTCACTTCGAAAATTGTATTTACTGCAACTCAGTGAAGTACTAGTCAATCTAGTAGTTTCGTTTCCGGCCCGGAACTCCAAGCAGAGCTGACAACTGTTGAACTCGCCTACATAGAACGGAAGTTTATAGCTTTATGTACTTAAAGCAATATCCTTTATAAATGTCCCCGATAATCGGTTAATTTCGATGTTGAAGTAAAGTAAAAATATCGATATTTTTTTTTTAACTTTAAATGTTAAAGTTTTCAATACATTAAATATTACATAAAAATCGAGGAAGCTCGGTGACTAGATTCTCAAACAAACCCTTAAGAGGCACTTAGATGATATTGTAAAATAATAAAAAAAAAAAAAAAAAAAATATTCTCTACGAAAACTTATACCATCGTCGATAGTGCATTAAAGATTTCTTCATTCTTTTATCAAGTCTTCTCACAAAGAGCTTACAACTTTTTAATTATCCTTTACTTTACCTGATATTATACACTCAGACTTTCAATGTGCTTCTTATGTTACAGTTATAAAAACATGATAACAATAGGCACTGACAGTTACTTCATACTATATAGAAGTTGAGGACAATGGGGGCTAATAGATTTAACGATGAATATCACTGAATCGACATTGTATATTAAATAATAGTGAAAACAACTTTTGTCATTATAATCAACTGAAGTATAGCTCCTTCTAAACATACGCAATTATCTTAAACACTAACTATATAGATTACTAACTCTCAAATGATTATTCGATGCGATGATTGTGATGATCCATGAACAAAGTGGCACAAAAATAGACAAGTTCGAGATCATTGCTTAATCAACATGACGAAGACTTTTGATATAAAATAACAAATATTTTCAGTAACAAAATATATACAATTACGCTCTCTATACAATATCCAATGCTCAATAATATTTCGTATAGGCTTGTTGGCGTTGTTTAATTATATACCTATTGATAGAACCTTAAGAAATCGTTCCCTAATTTGATTATTTACTGTTGGTCGGATAACTTCTTTTGTGCTATCGATTCTGAACTTACACGTGCAACGGTAACTTATTACTGATGGATGGTCAGCTTAAAAAACCACGACAGGCTTTCGCACTACACAAAATATAGACCCTTCTTTAGCGAGGTATACCTCTCCTCTTTCTCTTTTGGCTCAACACACGGAAAAAAAAAATTTATATGTACTTACGTACTCCCATTAAGAACTAACACTTGAAGTCAAGTAACTTCCCAGCTTCCTGTGGCTCCACTGTAAAGAGTGTCGTAGCTTTACTGTGGAGTCTACTATAAAAATTTCACTTCGGACTAGGCCTTTTTTTTATATATGGGGAAAATCTTCTGAAGATATTCAGCTACTGGAAAGAGTCAGAGTTTAATGAGATTTATTCCCCCTGTCGGAAGTCTCCTTCAATGAATTAGGCCCCGGGATCTCCTACATACAAATCAATCCAATCCAACCCAATCAGCCGGAAGACGTCCACTGCTGGACAAAGGCCTCCCCCGAAGATTTCCACTCAGACCGGTCCTGGGACACCCGCATCCAATGGTTGCCAGCGACCTTGACCAGGTCGTCGTTCCAACTTGTGGGGGGTCTGCCCACGATATATGCAGATACTATCGAATTGTGGGGGACCTCACACTCTTTTAGTTGACTTCTACATAATGCAGGGTTTACTTTAATCCTATTCTTAATGGCCCGAGAGTACAGAGCTGACCTCGGACAAGCCCTGCACTACGGACCGGGTGTGTGGGTTCTTTTCCCGATGGCGACGTGGCGTTAACCACTAAGCCACTCCGCCATAACAAGACTAAATAGAGACAGATTATACCCAGCTAAGACAAATATTTTTATGACGCACAGATCGATATCCGTCTCTAGTATTTGAAGCGTATCAGATGCGTTTAAGACTTTATTATCAGTCTGAGTAACACTTGTTTATTTCAATTTAAACACTAAATTGATTTTGTAACCTAGTGCCATATCCGAGTGGAAAATACAATGATATAACGTTATCACACAATACCAACGTTTCTTTGTATAACAATAATATTATTATAAAACGAAGACTTTCACGTTATTGAAAACGAAACGCCTGATCATAACAATAGATCGGGTGTTCCTCTGCCACTGAAGGTTAGAAGGTGGTTGGTATATTGTGCCGTTCAGTTTTCCATCATTATTTTATTACTGTAATACTTTTGTTTTAGTCAGGTTTATAACTCATTAAACGCGGCTCGTATAGAAAATATAAAGATTCAAAATCATTAGGGCTAAACAGCATACTGAAACTAGAATAGAATAACAGAAGAAAAGAATAGAAGCTCTGAAAAGATGTTATGTAAACAAATAGTTTTTTATTTTCAATACTTTTACTTGAAACAGTGCTGCTTAAATAAACTTGTTAAGTTTACAGCCGATTATATGACACTAGTAAGTTTGGGTTGTACCGTAAGAAAAGCTATCATTGTATAACAGAGGCTTTTCAGCAATGTAGCTCGTTGGCCTAATGGTTAGAGCGTGCGGCTTTCATTCCGAAGGTCGCGGGTTCAAACCTCGGCATGAACCGATGACTTAATATTTAAGTTATGTACATTTGTGAACTTTAGTTATAACAGCGAGATACAAAAACGGTGAAGGAAAACATCGCGAGGAAACCCGCACACTGATATCATCTTTGTGTGTGTGTGTGGTGGTCCCAATAAAGTGGCAACAGGCTCACCCCCTGTTACACTGGACCTAATCTGACCACATCTGGCGAAACGTGGGTGGTTTATTCACCTCTGCATACCCCTACTGGGAAAAAGGCGTGACAATATAAAAAAAAAATTCAGCAATATAGACACGTCCTTATTTGTACGAAGATAATAAACCCCCGGTAAAATTTAAAAAAAATAACAATCTTCAGTGAAATGATCATTAAGAGTAAGTAGCGATACCAATTAAAATATTAAACATAACGTATAAGAAGCTTACGATGTAAAGAAACCTGAAGGAAATCTTTTACAAGACCATTTCAATTAATTATCCAGCAGAGGGTCGCGGTAGGGATGTATGATATTTACAAGCAAACGATAGCTTATCAATGAATATTTAAGGCAACATGTGCATCAAAGAGAAATAAATTTTTCAAATTAACTTTCAATACTCAATTGAGCTTTAGTAGCCGTAGAAATTAGATGAAATAAATTATAATTGTGAACTGATCTGAAATCGATTTACGTGAGCCATTTAATTAATATAGCGTATACAGTCACGGACAAGTAGAGGTCCGTCAGTTAAAATGATGGTGATGATGATAAAGCACATGGTATACATGGTTAGTCTAAGGCAGTATTGAAAAATGAAGAAAATGATTCAATAGTTTCAATCATCCTGAGCCTGAAGTTTTCTTTAAGCAATATTTTTAGGCCTTATATAAAGATTTCCACATCGATCGGGTAGGGATTTATATGGGGGAGATTTGGGCCATTTACCACAACGCTATCCCAATACGGGTTGGTGGATGCCAGAGCCTCGTTTCTTGATTAAGAGGGTGCTACACAAGCAGACGAGGTTGGCTTCCATAACAGCCAATTTACCTCCTCACTACTGGGGTACTAGCCTACCCTCGATATGAGGGTGATGGGGCCATAGTCACCCCACGCGGGTCCAATGCGGATTAGTGAATTCAAACACACCTTGCAATAAATTCTAATCCATCTGCAGATTTCCTCGCGATGTTTTTCTTCACCGTTTGTATTTCGCTATTGTTACTAAAGCTCACAAATGTATATAACTTATATATTAAAGTCGTCGGTACATGCCGAGATTCGAACTCGCGAACTTCGGAATGAAGGCCGCACGCTCTAACCGTTACGCCATCAATCTGCTAGGCGAAGTTAGCTTGGAGACCGTGAATTGTTGTGCGAGAGCCTTTACACCCTTAACACTAAAAAAATAGTAACTTTATGAAAATATCTGTATTATGATAAATGTAGAAGAGCATACGGCTTCGAACTCAAGCAGTTCGAGCCTTTGCTTACCCAAATGTCATTGCTACGACTACACCACGTATACGAGCTACGAAACTTAAAGCTACGAAAATTAGCAGCTACGAAACTTAGCAGCTACGAAAATAAAGTCTTAACCGATCATCAAGTTCAGGATTATAAACAAGAGCACTACAGCTTTTATACAATTTTTTTTTATGCGACAGTGGCGCTAGTTAGGATATTACACACTACACTACAATGCACCCGTCGCCCCATGACAGTGTGGTGAGTTTCCTTACCCTAGTAATTTCACTAGCTACAACTCCTTTCAATCCGGAACACAGTAATGTTTGCACACTACTGTCCGGCGGCAGAAATAGGAGCTGCGGTGATACCTATCTAGACGGGCTCCGGTAACAGAGACCTACCACCAGTAAAAATTAATAAAGAACTTATTACTATACGGCTTCTACTTGTTGCTCACGTTTAACTAATGTATTGCCTTGTTATTTGCATAAAAAAACCGTCGCTACGTGACTTTCGTTACTCCCATAGTTTCACTAGCTACGGCGCCCTTCAAACCGGAACACAGTAAATAGGCAAAATAGGCGCTGCTGTGGTACTTTCCTAGACAGTCTCCGGCAACAGAGACTTACCACCAACAGGTGATCTTTCTTTTTCATTACAAAAGATAATTACTGTAGTATAGTCTTAATTCTCGCAATTACTGACTTGTAGTAAATTGCACAATACACAGTAATGTACAATTATTTAAACAATCTATTAAATACTTAAATATAATCAATTGTACTGGTGGTAGGTCTCTGTTGCCGGAGAGCGTCTAGGTAGGTAAACAGTAGTATGCAAACATGACTGTGTTCCGGTTTGTAGGGTTCTGTAGCCCTTGAAATGGCGACATACTGGACTGCACAGTCTACGATGCTCTCCGAGTAGCGGGACCGTAACATCATGAGGACAAGAGTGATGGGTGCAGGTAGACAACCCTTAAGGAATACGATTTTAGGAGGGTAGCTAGTGCTATTACCGGAGTAGTGAGACGTAACTCATCATTTTCTTAACTAATGCCACGTTGCTATGGGCAGGCGTATTGATTCGTAGACTAAAAAGAAAAACTTAAAGATGGTGACTTATGGCGCCTTTGGTCTGTGCGATGGTGAGGGGTTAGATGAATTATATAAAGTTATCGATGCGTATAATTTGTCCTTCAAGCGGTGCATTAGTTAATCCTCCCGTACTTGCAGAGCCCGCCGCGTTGTCGGCTCGTTGAGGTGTAAAACGACAGGGCGTCGTCGCCCGCATTCATTAATCATTGCATATTATTAAAGGCGTAAATAAAATTTCAATACGCAACAAGACATGAACGATGTGGATGATTTCAGCAATTATTCAAATGCCCCTTCAAATGAACGTTATTGTTAGGACATAATTACTGAGCTGTAATCAAAAATATACAAAGATCGCAGGACTCTGTTGTCGGACACCGTCTGATGACATAAACCGCAGAGCATATTATTGCCAAACAGTAGTGTGCAAAAATTACTGTGTACGCCATCATCATCATCAGCCACTGTCCACTGCTGGACACAGGCCTCCCCAAAGATCCCCACTTCGATCGGTCCTTCACATAGCATGCTCTCCGGTACGAGGGATTTCGTTGATAGGAGCTAGAGCCTCGTTTGTTGATTTGCAGAGTGAACCACAAGCATGTGAGGTTGTTATGCGGGACCTCTTACACTTACCTATAACCAGTAATATCCACTTGTTGAACAGTGAAACTTCTCTTTTGAAATGTTAGTTCCACGGTTGCATACTAGATGGCCCTGTAGCAATAAATAGCAATAAATATTGTTAAAAACCTTTATTACATTTTACCGACATCTAGTGCCGAAACACGAAAACAAAAATCAACAGAGAACAGTTTACAAAAAGCGAAATGAAGAAGGGACTTAGTGCAATTTGGTATGAAAACTGGGACTTGTAAAAATCTTGAGTAATAAAGACAGAAAATTTCGAATGATTTAAGACTTAGAATATTTTGCGTTGGTTCGGACTCAGAAAAATTTCTGTTATTGGGGACTTAGGAAAAATTTTTGATTCAGGACTTAGCAAAATTTTTATGATTTGTGGACTTAGAAAAAAACGGTGATTATTGAACCTATCATCATCATCAGCCGATAGACGTCCACTGCTGGACATAGGCTTCCCCCAAGCATCCCCACATCGATCGGTCCCACGTTGCTCGCATCCAGTGGATTTCTGCGATTCTCACCAGTTCGTCGGTCCATCTTGTGGGAGGCCTCCCAACACTGCGTCTACTGCTACGCGGGCGCCACTGGAGGACTTTACTGCCCCATTGGCCGTCGGTCCTTCGAGCAATGTGACCTTAGTTCTTCGGCGGATCTCAACATTTCTGATTTCATGACTCAGAGAAACTCCGAGCATAGCTCTCCCCATTGTCCTTTGGGTGACTTTCAGCCTTTTTATAAGGCCGATATTTAGGGGACCTATCAAAATGTATCAGTTACTACTGGGACAAAAACACAACTTGAGCATTTAATGAAGAATTACTGTAAATACATGACTGGTAAACATCGATTGAAAACTTCATAAATTGAAACAAGGCTTGAAATCTTAGAGAGATTAATGGACGCTTTTAGCAAAACTCACTTCGACATCATTGAAAATGTGATGAGAGCTGAAAAGTAGATACTACCTTACTGCACTTCGGATATAAACAGTCAAGTCGAAGATATTTACACCGACTACAACACCAGGAAGAAAGATGACTTGCAGGAGCACGCCGCGAAAACTCCTACACCAACAGTGTCTAGCCCATGAATTCCATCTAGCGCAAAGGTTATATTGCCGCAGATTCGGTAAACAAAATTGTTGTCCAAGACATGTTTACATCGCTGACACGCAAAAACAATTCTTTAAGTTCAGTACAAAAACTATATTACCTCAAGAGCACTCTTACTGGAGAGCTAGTAACTTTGCTAAAAAAAAATCTCAATTACCGGCAGCAATTATGAAGAGATAATCAATCAGTTAACCAGCCAATACAATAATAAGAGAAACAATTGCATCGAAATCATGAAACGTTTGTCCAAGACCTAAATGAACTTTCCTTGGACTTGTTTTCAGTACTTAAGGAAATCGGAAATATAACAATCATTGAACGAAAAGTATACAAACGTGATAGATGACTATAAAATCCAGAATCACATGATACAAGTCGCAGACGAGACAGGAATCAACAATCGAAAGGCGATGTATCTCTCCTGACATGCCGTCATGCGTTAAGTAAAGCAAATTAAAGGAGTAAACAACGTCTCATTGAATGACTGTATATTAGTTGGTCCCAAGGTGCAACAGGACTTGTGCCATATTTTAATGAAGCGCAGACGTTATCCGTTTTGTATAATAACTGATCTGGTACAAATGCATCGACAAGGGCGTGTTCGAGACGAGGATTCGGAATTTCAGAGAATCTTATGGCGGGTAAACAGCACCGGTCCCATAAAGCGTTACAAACTTTGGACACTTACATTTGCGACTACGTGCGCTCCATATTTAACTGTGAAAGCTTTGCAGCAGGTAGCAAAGTATGAAAAAATAATAAATAAATAGTAAAAAACCGTGAATAACAACGAATAATATCTACTTGTAAAGCAGTGAAAGTCGACTTTACAATTTTAGTTCTACAGTCTCATACTAGATGGCGCTGTAATAGAAATTAGCAATATTATCAAAAAAAACTTGTCATCGCTAATTATTATGAATAAAAATAAATTCAAAGTTTATCAACAGCAGTCTACTGATGGCAGGTCTCGGTTGCCGAAAACCGTCCTGGTAGGTGCCACCAGAGCATTATTTAATGCGGACAAATAGAAAAACTAGTATTTATTTTTCATATAGCGCCTTCAGTGATTGATGAGAGATATTAACATGATGAAATTATTTTTTAGGTTTCTTTATAGTCATAACGGAAACTCATTGCTAACTGTTCATGAGCTATTAGAGGAGAGGGACTTTTACTCACCACGAGTTAAGGAAAATAGAGTCCACGGAATATGTTATCGGAACATGAAGGTTTTCTCATGATGTTTTCCTTCAACACAAACTAAAGCGAATTAATCTTCATTCGAACCAAGTACTATACTTCGTATACAGTGTACACACTTCTGTACTTTTTAGTCAGTTTTCGTGGCTACTTTCAATGTTATACGTACTAACATTTTAATTTAGAATACATTTTATACTAGAACATCGTCTGTGAAATTCACTTATTTAAATTCAAATTATGAGGAGACCAATCGCTAATATTAAAAAACCAGCTGTTCCCCGACCGTTTGGTAACCGTATCACCACTCGCAACTTCCTTTGGGTAGGAAAATTTTGTAAAATTTTTAGATCATCTACAGCTCATCTCCGGCAATAGGAATATTCCTACAAAATTTTGATCCTCCAGGTCTCATGGTTCCAGATTGGTTGGTGATGAGTCTCTACATAGGTTGAAATCTCTTATAATAGGTGGACCGGAAAGTAATGTCGTTTCTGCGCATGCCAATACTTGATTGTCATTTGTCAGCTCATTGTTTTGTTCAGAGGCGTACCAAAGACATTGTGAGGTTATAGTGATTTCTTTACTTATAGACAATTGAATTACAATTTTTTTTTGTAATTTTGGGTAAAATGGCCAGCCAAATACCAGAAGAGGTACACATCCGGCATTGCATGCTCTTTGAGTTTCGCAAGGGAAATAACGCAACAGTTGCTACCAAAAACATTTGCGATGTTTATCCAAATGCACTGGACATTCGTAAATGCCAAAGGTGGTTTTCCAAGTTCAAATCGGGTAATTTTGATCTTTCCGACTCGTATCGATCAGGAAGACCATCAGCGTTAGACAACGACGTGTTAAGGGCGGAAGTGGAAGCAAATCCGTGTCAGACGATCGAGGAATTGTCAAACAGTCTCAACAAACCTTGGTCGACCATCCAAGAACATTTGAAGCAGATTGGAAAAGTAAGCAGAGCAGGTGTTTGGGTCCCGCATAATCTGTCCGAACAGAATAAGGCTAACCGATCAATCACATGCAACTTATTGCTTCAACGACACAACACAGAAGCGTTTTTTGATCGCTTGATCACAGGAGATGAGAAATGGGTCCTGTATGATAACCCAAAACGCAAAAGGCAGTGGCTCTCTCCAAATGAAATCCCTCGGAGTACTGCTAAGCCAGGTTTACACCCCAAAAAAGCGCTTTTGTGTGTTTGGTGGAGTATTCGCGGCATTGTTCATTTTGAATTACTGAAACCTGGAGAAACTGTTACTGCAGACCTCTACAGCGAACAATTGCAGCGAGTCAATCAATCTTTAATTGAAAAGTGGCCAGCGATTGTCAACCGAAAAGGCGTCATTCTCCAACATGACAATGCAAGACCGCACTGCGCAAGGCGAACTCTAGAAAAAATTAATGAATTGGGGTGGGAGGTGCTGCCTCATCCACCATATTCGCCCGATGTTGCACCATCGGATTTCCACTTATTCCGAGCGCTGCAACACTTTTTAAGTGGCAAAACATTTGCAAATTTGGATGATATCCAAAATGCCATCTCTAGATATTTTGCCGAAAAACCAATTAATTTTTATCGATCAGGGATTGAAAATTTACTCACTAGATGGCAAAAGGTTATTGACAATGATGGGGAATACATCATTGATTAAAAATAAAGACTCGTTAAAAATGTATGTTTGTATTTAGCGTAAGAAAACGACATTACTTTCCGGTCCACCTAATATATAGATTAAATAATCACAACTTAATTTAAAAAATCTGATAATGTATTATATATTGAAATGAGTGTGCATCTTCCCAGATCCTGTCGTTGTTCTGGATTATCGTGAGCGGCCTGTCACTGACATACAGGCACAATTGCTACAGCTCAGATTATTTGTCGAAGCACGGGTCTGATTACATGTGGATGTTGTTCTACAAGCAATACGTACTGGGTAATTTCTTATTGTCTAATTTATTAGCATGTTTACTTCAACAATAAATTAAAGAGGTCGTGGATGTAGTTCTGGTCGGACCTACACGAAGATGATCTGATGATATCAGCCGCCGTATTCAGATAATATAAGAACGATATTTGGTTATATCCAGCAGAGGACCTCTATGGGCTGATAATAGTAATAATGCAGTTTCCTTCTTTTCTTTTAGAAAAGTTTACAATTTTTTTTTCAAAAAAACTTAGGATATAAAGAATAATATGTTCATTGGTGACTATTTTTTTTTCAGACGAGCACTGCGCGGGCACTGCCTTTGTGTCCCAGCTGACCTCCACTAGCACCATCCACATTTTTACAATCGTGTCATTGACCTTTGCAACGACAAGCCTCATCGGCTCAATTCTACTCATGATATGTACTGTACCCGTATTATAAATTTAGTTTAAAAAATTTGGAAAATCAATGATAGCTTTAAAGCTTGTTTTCAAGTTTGAGCATATCTAGACATACTTAAAAAAAATTAGAGACGTTTGGTACCTAACAACTAAATAATAATTTTATATACTTAACTAAATAAAATTCTCAATTCAAAATTATTAATAACGGATCGCTTTACTATGACTCCAAAATATATGAAATAAACGAGATACGAGATATAACGTTTATTATTCAAATGGTTAACGTATATATATATATATATATATATATATATATATATATATATATATATATATATATATATATATATATATATATATGGATGTGAATAAAATGATTATTGTTAATGTTAATATTTCAGCGATCTACGTGAAAAGTTGGAACAAGTTCGTGGAGGTTGCTACTTACTTCCACGTGACGTCGTACGTTACCGGTTTCTTTGTGGACATGGCATTAGCTATGCAGCTGGGTGCGGACTACATGGGCGTGACGGAGGCTATGGTGCATATTGTTTTAACTAATATACTTCAATGAATATTATTGTAAAGAATTTTTTTTAAGCTTAACCCATTGCTGAACTGCCTCTCTACCGATTGGCGCAGCATTGCCCGCCTACAGCGTTTTTGCGCGACTCCCTTCAGATCCTCACTTTTCATTGTGAATGGTCTTTCTTTTTAAGGATTCGCCGCCCACCGGATCCACCGCTAACTACGGCCTGGATGCGTTGCGCGTTGCGATTTTAATCGTTTCGATGCTCGTGATGAAGGGCGTTGTGGCACCACTCATCAACATGGGGATCATTGGATTTATGCTATTGTGTTTGACTGGTTACGTGCAGGAGAGAGATTCACAGAACGGAAGCCCCGAGGTAAGTTGTATTGCATCACTGATCACCTTTGAAACGTACAGTGACAACATTACATGCACAGCGGCGGTAATTGTTTCAGATTCTTATTATATGCAAACGTAAGCGAATTCTATGGCGTATTTTGTATACGAAAGTATTGCGGACGTAAACATTATACTTAAACGTCTATCATATATAGCTTAGCGAATATTATTATTACTCATAGATAATATATTTATCGTTAACGCAGTAATTGTACGCAGCGCTAAGCATTTGTGACTTTCGAAACATTAGTTATCAATACCAACTATCAACGCTTTGTTTTTTGTTGTCGTTTTGTTTAAAACTATTAGTCTGTTTTTATACGATAAAAAAAAAACTGCAAATCTGATACATAACACAACCTTTGCATAACAGAGATCTATATTATCCTTATCTTGTAATCTTTGTGAATGACAGTTTGTTCGAAATCACATCTTGCACCGCAACCACCACCATGCTTATAGTTTTCTGGACTTTTACGTTTTCATATAATCTTAATAACGCGTAATACAGATAGAACATTTTTTGTTTTCTTTTCAGCACTCAATACACAGTGCAGGAGTTTTGAATGCTTATGAGTAAGTTTTATAACCGGGCTTATGTCAAGTCACTCGCAGCGATTGTTAATGGAATGAGACTAATCGTTTTGTCGCGTTTAAAATATTCATTACAGTATACATTATAAACAATCGTTATCTGCAAACTGTTAAGTGTTCATATTATTATTTTTTTAATTATTCGCTTGTCATGACGCTATCATTACATTAACACCTATTAAAAAGCCTTTTAAGCTTTAGTTTCGCTTGAGCTAAGTCATGGTTTATGTTAATGGTCGAGTATTTACAACCCGCAACTGCAGGTGCTTACAGATCGTTTGTAATTACGTAACCGGAAGTGACTTCTTACTGACGCCAAAAAAAAATTAAATGCAAAACTACTCTCCTTTTATGCTGAATAAATTTTCTTTGAAAGAACACTAATATAAATTTGTATAACTAGAATATATTTCATCATCCAAAAGCCTTCAAACCTTGACAGCCGACTACGTTGATATTAATATAATTATAGAAGTATTTTTATATAAAAAACTGAGATATAATGGATTTACTCACTTTTTTTTTTTATTAAGTGAAAAGCAATGCTGTACATTCACCTGATGGTAAGTTCTATATATACTTACCACCGCGTTGCGCTCGTTGCATGGCACAAGATGTTGAGTCTCGTTACTCCAGTAACTTCAATAGCCACAGCGCCCTTACTGCAACACAGTAATGTTTGCAGACTACTGTTTGGCAGTACAAATAGAGGCTGCGGTGGTACCCGCCTAAATAACCTCCGGCAATAGGACCTACCACCAGTAAACACATCACTTCCAATTATGTAACAATATCGATTCTATAAACGAGTAAGATATTGCCAATTGTTTTCTTGTTGCCTGAAGAAGATAGACGGTCTATCAGATTTGTAATACTATTGGTCGGTGATAATAGATTATAAAGAAGATTAAGTGATTGAAAAAACAATAACATTACAAGTAAATTGAAGTGCGGTAGCAAAACCAGTAAGTATGCACCACAAATCTACGATGAAATCTATGCATGCATAGCAATCTATGCATGCATAGCGTTTCACTAATTAAAAATTCAACCGAGGAACCGTCTTGAAAAGGTCAGAGAATTTCTTAGTACAATTCATCATAAACAGCACCAAAAAGATAATAATTAGTAAAAATCATTACTACTATTTAAGACATTAATAATGAGAGAAAGTGTTTAAGACATCCTTTATCACCTAGGTTATTGTTACGATCTATGAGACGGCATTAATATAGTAAAATACCTGGTCGTCTAAAGTAAAGTAAGGTATCAGTTCAAACATATAATATTAAGACTTCAATATAGCTAAATAATTCATTTGTATATATATATACATATATTTATATACAACACATACAAAAGCCTAATTATCGCTACTCACTCATTTACGCAACAGATAGTTTTTTACTTATTGCTCAAGTATGCTGCTGTAAAAAAAGCATAATACTAACATATTTCAGCATATATGTGTTACATTGTAGCATTTTGTTTACTTCTACAGTTGTACAACAAGTTTGTGACGTGGAAAAAGCAAAAATCACAATGTACCCGCCTAAGTAACACTTCACAACGGATCAAAAGTTTATTTATATTGGACTTTGGAAACTAAATATTCGTTGATTTTGTTATTTTTGTGTAATTGATCGGTTTTTCTTTTTGTTACCTCAGCTGCCAATATACCAACGACGAATGCTCTCCGGAAACGTCAACCCGATGCCTAATGATGAGGACTTGCGCGACGTAAGTACACAGAACTTTGTTTATAATCTACATCAACCATTATAAGTAAACATTTTTTTTGATGATTTTTGCGCTGCTCCTTTCTTTGATAACTCTTGCGGCTTCATCGGACTCAAGGATAAAATATTCATTAAACAAGATAATTTTTTTTCTTATTCAAGGAAGTCACGATACCAGCGAGACATTTAAATTCGTAAGTAATATGCTTGCCAAAAGTAGCCCTAATTAAGATGAATATGCTCGTCGTTTTAAGACATAGGTTTTAATTTTTTTAACCCAGTAAATTCACTAGCTACAGCTCCCTTCACGCCGGGTCATGGTAATGTTTACACACTAGCAATCTGCGGTATAGAGTTTTACCAAGTGTCAACTATCGTGTATTTCTCACCGTCACTACGACATTGAATAAAAAAAATACGTAGAACGAACAATACAAGGGCTGTTTCTCAAATTGCTAGCATAAAATACAGCTAGGAGCAGAGTGAACGTTCCAATAATTATGTAAGTCTGACACTAAACAGCATCACCATCTCGAGCGAGATCTCGATCACGAGTGAATAGTGTGGACAAGGCAATTGTCGGGTAATATGTGCTTGCGACATGTCTCCCTTTTTTTGTTTTATGTGGGGGAAATGCTTTCACATACCTACCCTCGCGAGGACAGACAATTTGTGGTGGACTTGCACCGACTAACTCCCCACGATTTTCCACCGTCGTCGCTTTACGGCGGGGTCACGGGCACGCTTTCGCACACCCCATCAACTCCGCCAGCGGCGTTATGTCACCCAACGAAAACACCTTAGATATAACATATTCATGCAATGTATTTCATCAAATTATCTCGATACATACTGTTTAATTTTAAATTATCAAATTTAATTTAATTAATTTGCAGGTGTCTCACAGCTCAGGAATATCCACCGTCTCCGGTCCAATCGTGTCAGGACCGTCCCTACGCGTACGTGGAGATATTTCGCTGGTCACCGACTCGGATTTGGAGCATACCTCACCTATCGTCGCGCTCTCCCAACTTGAATCAGTCCCGGTTTAAATCAATTTTTACTATAATACATATTTTTTTTTACTGCACATAGCGAGGAGACATGCGGCGCCTTTAACCTGATAATAATTATGCCTGCTCACCTACTAGTAATTAATTAGGATGATATACTCTGCACCACATCGTGCTCGTCGACTTGAGACAAGACTTATACCCTAGTAATTTCACTAGCTAGAGCAACTTTTAAATCTAAATGCAATAATGTCTGCGTACTACTGTTTAACCGGCAGAAAAAGGAACTGCGCTGATTATCTACTTAGACGTTTCCCGGGCAACAGGGACCACAAGTAACACATGTAGACAAGACAAAATATGCGCCATCAATAATTATAGGTTGATATGAAATGTCGATAAAAATGCTTTAATTTATAAATTATAGCAGAGCCCCGGCCGTGCACCCGAACCGACCTTCCCCCGCCCGATCTTGCCCGGACCCTCATTCCGCGTGCGTGAACACCCCGACACCATCCCAACATTGGAAATGCTCTCATGCAGCGGGACATACACAGGAACAGCTCCGCAATTCCGACGACGACGACTCCCATACACGGTTTAAACAATTATACATGTACTTGATACATAAAACATTATACTATAGAAATATATCTAGTAATATTTATACTTTATATGAATAGATGGAATAAACTCATGGAGGAATTGAACCTGATACAACCAAAAGGATTACATCTCCTGTAGTGATTATCGCGAATATGCTAGTCTGTAGTTTTACTATAACGACGGCGACCACAAAGCGAAAGTAAATTGTAAGTAAGCAGTAACTTAGTGGTAATTCGCCACCTGTCTGTCAGAGATCAGATAGATAAGTAACGTAACGTTATAGAGCATAATCACGATTTTTAATTTCTATGCATTTATTCCAGTTCTCCAGCAAGTTGCGCCAACTTAACATCACTCGCCACATTCGAACCGGATCATCCGTTTTCGCAAAGGAACCAGTCACATTTGGCATTAACCGCGATGTAGAGACCATCTCAGGACTCTGCGCCGATTCTCAGCAAGAGGTCACAACAACTGTTTAAACCGATTTAATAATAATAATGCTTCAATGGTATCTAACGAAGATTTTGCCCTTTATTAAAACAATTTTGATCATGATTACTCATAGCTTAAGTAATAATCTATATATTATCGTGCATTTGCTGGTAGATGTTTGAAATTTTTCTTCGTAATCTCTTCTATGCTATTAGTAGTTTTCCGTGAACTGTTTTGAGTATTCATAAATCTGAAATAAAAAAATGCCGTTACAGAATCTACTAGGACTTATTTAAAAAAAAACAGACGTTCTTACTACTGTTAACGTCCCACAACTAACAATAGACCAAAAAACCTTAAGCAACAAGTAATTTATGTAAAATTATAATCGCGTAACCTTTATACCTATATACTATGTGTGGTGTATTGTAACTCACCATTACATTATTTATCTCTTTGACTGTAGGAGTATTATTTTTATATAAAATGCATGGGTTTACTTGTCCATCTTATATAAAAAATAATGTAAACATACTTTATAAATTCTTGATAATTTATAAAGTATGTATGTTCATATTTAATCATTATAGTACTATTACTCTTTTAGGTGTTTAGAACAACGCATCACGAATCCAAGAGCATAATTTGATCGCATACAAAACATCTAACATAAACTGGATTCGCGATGACTAGTAATGTAATCAATTATGTAATCCATAATCATATAATCAATAAATATTCAATGCAAACGGTTGTTTTTTATTTTTAACACCATGGGCAGATCATTTATAACAAATATAAACTTCAGACGAATCAAACAACCTTCAAGGATCAATGTTGCCTTTTATGCAATGTTCATTATTGATATTATAGCAAAGCATCTATCTTTAACAATTATCTGTCTACACATTGTGCAGAAGTAAAAATATTATTTCAATTCATTATTCAAAACCGCCTATTTCCTTAACTTCATTAACACCAGCTACAGCAAAAGGTTAAAATAGATTATTAGCTTTGCTTCAGTTGTAATTGTGACTAAAAATTGGTGTCTCCTTACAACAATACAGTAAAAAAATATTTACAAAAGTACTTTTTACATTGTTAAGATATTTCAACCAGAATAAACTTCCACTACAATAGACGTCCTAGACTTCACATGTGAAATAATTTTTTTATGTTAATACCTAAATGACTTGAGACGAGACCGATGCGTTGGAAATGTTTGTATTTTGTCCGGTCACTGACCTAAGTTTTCTCTGCATACTTGCTTTGACCGAACTTAAAGTGGATTTTCGACTGGGTTTCGTTTCCTGTGAAAAGGTCAAAGTATTTTATAACACAATTATCTTATAATTAGTTATTGTTGAAACACATGAAGTAGTAGTGCCGCATGCGGTTTTAGATTTTTCGTTCCTAATGTAACGTGGTCAAATATTCCAAAGCTACAAATTGGTCTCTAGATTTAAAGATATATATCAGAAGGCCTAAAAGTAATTTTGAATCGGATATTTTGTTTTTCATTGATAGCATATTAAAAATTAATATAATGTAATTTACCTGTTCTTTTAACGTTTCAGGATTTCTATTCTCAATAGTGACATTATTAGATGTTGCTTGCTGAACCACTACTTTATTCTCCTTATTTGAATTACAGCTCGCGGTAGATGAGTCAGAGAATATCTTAAAAAATTTATTTGTTTGTCAAAAAGGAAAATTGATAAAGTCTACATATATCACCAACATTAAAAAGTTTTATTGTACATAAAATCATATATACATATAACATACACCAAGTTAGTCTAAAATTTTTTACCGGTATTACAGACATACGCTTAAAAGTTTCAGGGGGTACGGTTACGGACTGGGGCGGCTTAAGTACAGCGTCAATACACAAACGATTGTCTTCATTAACGTTGAAGATGAAGAAGGAAGCAGTGAATGGCGGAAGGCAGCGTAGTAAAGCCCGACCCGCAACCAACAGAGCGCAGATTAGTGCGGACAGAACTGCGATGACGGGAGCCATGCCCAGTTGTTCCACGGGCAGACCACATTGCACCTTACGCTCATCAAACCTTCCCGTAGACAAGAAAAAAACAAAATCGTTATTATAAAAAAAGTATTTAAACGCCTTAAAAGACAATTAGCAATTGTAACTATAAGGTTCACAATGTAAGGGAATTGAAAGGAAAATAATCATCAACAATTATTTTTTTTAAGTTTTGTGATACTAATGATATAGTAATGACAAATGTACCAGTCAACGACGCCGCAGTTGTTGATACCGTCGCAGTAAACTCCACTGGTGAAGCAGTAGTCATTTCCGTCTATAGTACAAATAGTTTCGTTTTTGGGGCTGCAACCTCTAGAGGGCGCGGTTCGAGCTGCCGTCACTGTCACTTGATAGAGGTTCGCCTAATAATAGATTGTTACACTTTTATACGAATATTTATTAGAAAATTACGACAGGGCAGGTATCTACGGGACTGGCAACCGTTCTTAAGAAATAATTTTATAATCATAGCATAAGATAAGGGCTATTTTAGAGAATCAAATATTCCAATGCGCATGCTTCAAAGCGTCGACCAATCAACACTATACACGAATTGAATTACGCCGCCAGACTAAATATACAAGAGTAGTTCAGATATAAACGAACTTTTAGTGACGGAGAGTGGGGAAGGTTACTTGTGCAATTGGACAGTCATGTTCGGTGAGGATATTTTGATATGCTCTCTGCCTCTATGCTATCCACACCAAATAATGGTCGGTGGCAGGGCCTTAGATTTTCCCTTGTGTGGCTTCAAAAGCGACGGATATATAAGTATCTGTAGCACAGGTAAGAAGCCATGAAGAAAATAGAAAGTCACAGAAGAAAAGACCAGTACCGCCTTTGAGATGGACACGTGTTATGCAGCCAGCGCTGACAGAATCGCAGAAGTGTTTGAGTGTTCTTGTTTTCCTGTCATAAATCGACTAAGATTGAGGGTGTTTTAATCACTGCTAGTCCGACACGACCTTTGCCCGCAATGGCTCGTTTTTAAAGGACATAAAAAAAAGTAAATTGAATATATCCTTAAAAATATTTCATTTGGCTTATCAAATTACCCAATCTTGCAGTATTGAGGCAGCGACCAATTGAATATACTAAATAATATGATAATGATAATGAAAATTTAAATACTTTTATATATATACAAAGTGGAACAAGAGCAGATAAAGATATAAATTAAATTGTAAGTAGTACTCAGTGTAAATACGACTGTCGACTGTTCGACTCTAGCTCTACACACCGAAATCAAAATAGAAAATTATGAAACCAAGTGTAGTCAAACATTTGATGTTTAATACTAACATTCATATCGCTATTCACGCTGCTGTTACTTATGAAACGAAACCTTATCCTCTCCCGCATCGTTAGGATGTAGTAAGGGGACAGTACATCCCGGTGACCGACGAGGTCGCAGAGCCGCAAGCACTTCCTTCGTTTGAGTACTGTGAAGGCGTTGCGATTCACCGCACAATTATTTACAATACTGTTCGGGTACCGGATCACCACAAGCAAGTTAATATCGGAAGACTCCGTTGATACCTCTACTTCACATCCATAGTCGAAATCGTTCAGAGTACGGAACACCTGTATGTTACAAGAGAAAAAAAAATTAATTACCACACCAAATGAAGATTGTTCTTTTTTGAACATGGAACTAATAAATCCAACATTGTACAAAGTCCTATTTACTACTACTACTAAATTAATTGTAACTTATTACCAATGTCGTGGTGTCCGACATTCCCATGCCAAATGACAAATCATAGCGAAGGTATCGCGATGCCGCACACTCGCTGCTAATGTCCCGAGGCCGATACAACAACAGGAGACCATCACCAACGACTAGGCTCCAAGATAAGCAACAAAGAAAACTGCACAGGAACATTGTCGACGAAACGTACTAAACTATAAGGCCAAGACGTTTGAAAAGCTTTTTTTTTATATCGTTACAAATGCTATTTTAGATTTTTACAGTTAATACATATTATTAGTTTACCTCTGTTTATCGAGAATTATTTGTATCTATTAGAATTATTAGAATTGTCGCCAACACAGAGCCGTATTTACATCATCGTTATAAGCGTACGCAATATAGAGACTTTTTACTAAAACTACTTTGCAAATAAATAAGAAAACAATAAATCATGCATTGGATAACGGCTTAATATATCGAAAAATCGTATTCTTATTATTGTAAATTCAAATTTTATTTAGACCGATTTATCTTAAAAATATCGGTTTAAATCATTTCACACTGGACCTCGAAATTACTTGTAATTGCTTATACGCTAATTATTTTATCACATTTTTTTCATTGTTTTTGTTATCTAATGTAAATGGAAAGGGTGTAACAAGTTAAATGTTTTATGGTTTCCTAACGTGACGTAATGTCATTATTTTCAGTCTGGAATCCCTGTTAGCGTGCGATTAGCCGCTGCACCTGGTGGCAGTTGAACCAAGGGCAACTCCGCGAAGCACCTGCTCCTGGCGCTACTTTGTAAAATTATTAGAGTAAAAACAACATGGCAACGACTCCAAAGCAAACGTTTCCAATTTTTTCTTTGCTGAGGTGCCTTTAAGCATAAAATATTTTTTACGCTACAAATATCCTTAAGCGGTTAGAAGGAAAACAGAACAATCTACTACCAATGTCTTTACCGCGATGAAAGAAATTAACTTTTTCATCGTTTTGTTCGAGATCAATTTTCATTGCCACCTGCAGGTTAGCGCGTTCCAAAGGCAAATTTGTCGTTGTTTTTTTTTTTTTAGAAAAAATCAGCATATGCTCAGCGTTTTAACAATTTCATTAGTTTTTGCGACTTCCGAATCTTTCCGCAGCAATTTGAAAAACCAAGGTCAAGCTCATGTAATGGCTCTACATTAGCTCATCTATAGCACACGGTTACCACGTGCAACACCGAGCGGGCAGATGAACGACGATCTCGTTGCTACTTTTATAAGAGTAATATCAACCACGTTATATTAGTACATTTTGCATATTTCGTGTATATAATGGTTTCAAGTGTGATATCTGAAAACAAACGAAAATAAAATTTATCTGAAAATTCGAGAACATTCAGGGTTTAGTACACTAACGATAATTATAATCACATAATTTCTCATTTCATTTATTTTTACCAAATCTACAACACAAATACAATAATTTCATACGTAAAAAATTTACAAAGAAAATGCCAATTACATATGGTAACCTTAAAATAACAAAAAAATAACATGTTAATTGTAATTCTAGTCTGAAAATAATTTTATATTCAAATGCCACAATATCGTAAAGTGACCGTTGGTAGCGTCGATCCAAACAAGCAGTATAAAAAAAAATCTGCAATAAAAACCTTGCAAGAGTTGATCACACCTTGCAAAGACGAAATGTATAGAACAACTGATAAATAAATGCGGGAGAGGAAACTCAAATAATTAAACGAATAATTTTTATCGTTTTTATTAATTCAAGAAATCTAATTTTGACAATATTCCGTTTACCATGATTAAAGTAGCATTCTTATACTATATTGATTTTTGCAATATTTTAAATTCAGTTCCCAAAAACATGCCCAAAGATAATTATCGTATCATTTAGTAATATTGAGGTAGTTATTAGTTTCTGAACTTATACCAATTAAATATGGTTCTAGAGATAACAGTAAATTCAAAGAAAATTGTTGGTAATATATTTAAGACAATATACAGAGTGAACAGTTAAAAAAAAAAAAACAAAATGTATATTGGACCTTAACACATTTACGAGAGAAGCAACAATAACAGCCCCTCCGAAAGAATAAAATACGAGCGCGCGAAACGCCCCCGACAACACGACGGGTCTCTGATTCCCCTCCAACGATCGGACTGCGGAAGATGCGAAGTTATGCTCAACTTCTTACATTATATCAATTCATTAAAAATCCATTGAATTAGTCAATAATTAAAATTTCACATAGCAATCAGCACATTTTAAAACATAATAATCGTACCGTACACAAACACGAAACGAAGTTAACCTAGACAAATACATATCAAGGTAGACAGACAGACAGACAGGCAGGCAGACGACAGACAGACAGACAAACAGACAGACCAGACAGACAGACCAGACTAACAGACAGACAGACAGACAGACCAGACAGTCGACACAAATGATGAGAAGTTTTATCCATGTCTGCGTGTAGAAGCGGTGATGCGGTAGGGGCGCGGGGCCCGGCGGCGGTGTAGTTCAGTCTCGGGCCGCCCGGCGCCCGCGCCCAACTTAACCCTACGTCACAACGATACAATAAACAACTAAAACTATTTCAGCATTCTAACACGAATCAAAATCATAAGTAGGTACATTGACACTCGCTCGCTCGCTCTCACAACTGGAAGGAATCAACGACACTCCTATATGTACACTCCTTCGCTCGCAGAGATTGCGGGCCGCGCGCACGCTCTCTGCCCTGGAGGCCGGACGCCGGCGAGCCTCTCCGCCAACCATGTTATTGCTAGGAAATCCCTCCTTTCAACCGAACCCGTCAAGCGCATGGCTTTGTCTAAATACATTTACGCACGACGGACACCAGTCTTCAAAGCCACCCAAGCGATCTAACTTCTGTTATGCAGTTACAGACCGACAACGAAACAACTGATACGAAGTTTAGAAAAAAAAAGCGTGTCTCCTATAAACCAAATATTTCGTCTCGACACTCACCAGGTGCGCTTCATTTAAGCGTGGAATGTTACGAGTTTGGAACAGAGGGTCCGTTAAGCTCCTTTACGAAACGCCGAAAATTTATAGTTGATTTTCACCCCGTCTGTACGTCGTACACGTCCTCACCACAGCCCACCATACGGGCAAATTGAAAATATGGTGGGTGAAATGAAGACGCAGCATAGAAGATGCTTACACATCAAAGCCCGACAGATGTTACGAAGCAATACAAACGCAATAAGTAAACCACTAGGTTTAAGTCACAAAGAAATAATGTAACAAAATTAATTTATATATCCTTTTGCACCTGGCGCCGCCTGCAGCAAACAGCGCTGTAGGTTATGACCGGGCCAGGTGCTTTATCAGTTGCTATTTATGGTTTAATTCACGATATACGTTTTGCAGTTAAACTTTCACCTATGTATTAACGGTTTTATACTTTAGATAAATATATTTTTTCTTTCCTTTATCGTCTCATAACACCAACAAACAGGGAAAAATAGTTACCAATTGAGCAGGAATGGGGAGCTGTAACGGAATTCGGAGCATAAGCAGGAAGAAAATCGCTAAGTTAACGGGCGTTCCAAGCAAATTCCGAGAGTCTGTCGAAGATGTTACGGGTCAAACGCCAACACAAGATTACTATCGAAATAAAAGTATTACAAAACAAGAACACTAAACGATAGATTAGTATTATAAATTTGTTTTGTAAACTAGGAATAGTAAACTAGTGCAGGCGGATTAAGACGATGCACCGAAAGATATTTACAATACTATTAACAATGTGTGGAAGTACTGAAGTGTAAATGTCAAATTTGGACGGGTAACGTGACGGACACGCGTCAGGAAAATGTGGGGTGATATAAAAAATTTAAAAAATGAACTCGTGTTTTAACTATTTTTCACCTTAAAATTATTTAAATTTTAGGTATAATTCGAGGGGAATCTTCAAAAGCCGTTTAACTTACAATGAACACGAGAAACAAACAGATGAAAACCGAGTCGATGGGGATAAGAGCTCCTGAAAGGCCATGAAATGAACATTAAAGCATTTCACGGGATGCGTTAGTGTCTCTACTAATCGGAAGTGTGCAGAAGTGAATATGATTATGTTACCCGACATTAAAGAATAATAGATAATGCATGGCATTTGGATTAAAAACTATAACAATAAAAGAATTATCTATAATAAGAACAGTAAATAACAGTAACGGTTACTTAACTGGAATTAAAGATATGATGATGTAGAGACACTGATGACTGGGGATCATCTAATTAAAATTAGCCACTTTGACCTATGATTTGAGAAATCAAATACTTCCATATATCACATCACTATTATAAATATAAATATCTAAGGTTTAAATAATTTCGACATCGTCACTTAATCTTAAACCCTCTTAGTTAAATATCTCACTTGGCACAATCGTAACACAAAACGTACACTTGAAAATTGATAAATTTTTCGTCACGAAGAAAACTTTTCATCGCGGCGACACGAGAACATCATCAAGCTAACAAAGACAATTACAAAAAAAAAATAAACGGTCATCGACCATCTCCTTACAAGTCAAACTTGTACCTTTAGACCTCGGGGATCTCGCCGTCCGATCACTAACCAAAATCATTGGCTCGCCTCACAGATAGAATTAGAGTGAAAGCTATTATAACGGAGCATATGAGAAATATTTAGCGATTAAAATATTCTACTTGTAGAGTCGTCGCAAAGGGTATATCGCGATCCGACGACTCCTTTCCTTGCATTGACTAAACCAAAGCAGTTAAAACAATGCATAACAAAAAAAATTTTCATTATATTATTGCTACTGTTATTAAAGATGTGGCACTACCACGCATCGCTGTCGACATGCGTAAATCCAGCAAGGGAATGGTGGATAGAAGAGAGTGAGTAAACAAACAATTATCGATTATCGTTTAACCACAACACCTCCACGATGTAATGGCGAGTGCAGTGGTAAGAAAACGACATAACAATTAATATACTTTACACGGGAAAAACTCATATATCGGCACTATCGGTAAATAAAAATAGTGTATATGAATAATATATAGCAAGTAGTATATATATAATCATCAAATCATCAACATACTATAATAGGTAATCCGGGATAAAATATGGTAATACTTCAAATATTCCTCAATATTAAATTACATTTTACTAAATTAATAAATTAAATTTAGGTAAATAGTCAAATAACAACAAGTGTGGCGTCGCTGGGTTAAGAGTGCGATGCGATGCGGTGCTGCCGCCGGGGTGTGTGTGGAACGCGAGGGCGCGTGGGTTGGCACGGGTTGGCGGTGTTGATGGTGGCGGTGGCGGTGGTGGTGGTGGTGGTGGTGGTGGTGGTTGTGGCGGTAATGGAGGCGGCGGTGGCGGCGGCGGGGTGACAACGGCCTACTGTTGAGGCGGGGGCGGCGGCTGCGCGGCGCGGCGGTGGCGGCCCGGCGCCGTCGCCTGCGCCACCATATCGCGGATGCGGCGTTGCGCAGACTGTAACAAAACATATCGTGCATGCGCATAAATATATCTATACATATACATACACGCTCGCGAATTCCACGGACGCACAGGTGAAATCATATAAAAATAAAACGACAAGCTGTGGTGCGTTCACCAATAATATTACATCTTATTTGCCTACACGCATAGCATAAAAATCATCTTATAGACAAACCTAAAATAAAACATAGTTCATTCACACACATCTCAACAATCAACCGTATTTCATTACAACAACAATCATTATTCAATCACATGTAGTTACAACTTACTGGAGAATTAGGCAAGAGCGCAAATCAAAAACAGTATTGAATAAATCATTTTATTACATATATACATGTTTGTACAGTTTCATTCGCCTCAAGTTGATATTAAAAAATAAAGGTAACTCACCTACTACTCGGTAGCGTGATATACGCAAAAATTGAGCCGTGACGGCCGTTTCTTACAACGTATTCTCAAACCGAAATTCGGGCGGAATCCGTAGGCGGGGAACATCTTCCTCACCCAGCTTCGGGCGAATGCTACAAAATGTAAAAATGTATAATGCCAGTGAGTCGCCATCCGAAATATTAAATAGACAATTTTCTCGCTTAGCGCTCAGCAATAACTAAAATGTAGTACTTATCTTATTCGTAGGCCGACCATCACCTTCACAGCATACTAAATTTTATCTTTTCTTTCCGACGTTGTAACTACATGTAAACAAGCACGCCATACTACACCTCACACTATCACACGCACCACTCACAGATAAAAATTTAACAACAATAGTTTCGCTTGGCAGGTAGTATATACGCCGTAATATTTTACACGGTTTCGTTTCTCCAGATATGTAGTTAAAGTATTTTACAACTAAAATTACTCCCGACCACATGGTATAATCGGACGAACACGGAACGCGCCGAACAAGAGTGAATCATGGCGGTTTAAGCAAATTTAAAATAAACCACTAAATATTATATACATACCACGTTGTGTTAAATGTGTTACACACATACAAACATATAATGCCATAATACACCCTCGCAGAAACACCCACCTGCACGCTATAGAAAGGCCCAACAATGTGCACGGTGGTCTCGTGGTCAGGCTGCGCACCAGCCGGAGGAGGCTGCTCGGGCAGCTTGATCAGCGAGCCAGTCACACGCTGCAACTCGCGCACGTTTTGACCCCCCTTGCCAATGATACGCCCTACTTGCGACGATGCTACCACGATCTCAACAGTCAGTCGTACGTCGTCAGAACCCGACATGAAGCCCTCTTCGCGCATCTTTTCGAAAATTAAATACTGCGCCTGAAAATGCAAAAATCCTTTTGTAATTTAAATTAAATCAATTATACATTAATTTATGAGCATAAACACTTCTATCGCTGTCTTATCGGGTAAGGTAATAGAATTAATATTACCAAACAATTGAAATTTTTCAAGGAATATAAAGATGGTACCTTCCACTGAGCCTCGGGGCTGCCAACGATGGTCACTTTACGCTCTTGCTGAGCTCCGGCGGCAGCTTCACCTTGTTTCTCTTGTTCTAGTGGGGCTATCTTCACAGACGCGTTACTAAAGCGAATGATGTTGCGAATGTGCGACCCCTTTGTGCCAATGATGGCACCCACAGCATTATTCGGGATGTACAAGTACGTCGTCTCCTGCGAACCGACACCCGTTTCAGTCTAAAACGCACAAAATTTCGCAGTCAAAATATGGTGCCATGTGAACAATTCCAAAGCAATATTGTATGTTCAACACAAATTTCAATGTATCATTGGTATAATCGAGCAGGCTCGTATTAGGACGGGTTGGGAACGGGGGTGGGGAGGGGTGGGGTGTGTGTGACATCATCAGCAGTAGTTGTAATAATGATGTGTTTACCTGCGAGTCGCCAGCGCCCTGCTGTGCGCCGCCGCGTCCGGCAAGCGGCGCATAAATAGGAGGCGGGTAGGGCGGCGGTGCGCTGCAGAACCCACGTCCAGTGGACATCATAGCCATCGGATGCAGCCCCGGGAACATAATGCTTTGCGGCGCTAATACCTGCATTACACATTAACCATTTACACAAGGTCATATCGCTCTACATAAGCTAGCAGCAATCATTGAACAATTTATCAAATTGAAAATATAAGAAAAAATTGAACACACCTGAAGATCGTTTTCATAGCTCTGACGCAGCTTAGCCGATATTTGTGACTCTGCTTTGGCCATATTTTCTATGGTACCCTTAACGGTGATAATCCGTTCTAGATTGAAGCTATTGATATCATTGATTGAAGATACTGTAATTTTGGTATCAGTCTCCTGCATGATTCTCTTAATAGTGTTTCCACCTTTCCCAATTATGCGCCCAATCAAATTATTATGTGCAAGGATCTTCAGGCAAATCTCACTGAAATGCAATCAACAGTATATAAAAATAAATGTAATACAACAAACAAGCAACCAACCATTTATATTTAAAGAAGGGTTGATGGATACATAAGCAGCAATTGTTGTACACTCTGTTATAATTGTTAAAATAAAGACATACCCTTTATTGGTGTTATTAGCCTCTTGCTGCATGACCTCCAAGATGCGTTTGCAAGCATTGGTGCAGTTCTCTGGGTTACCATAGATGGTGATAGCTTTCTCCAGAGAGCCTACATTATCCTTACGGTGCACGTCGACCCGCGCTCGCGACTGCTGCGTGATAAGGCGGATGGTGCTGCCCTGGCGGCCGATGATCGCACCGACCATGTCGCTTTGCACGAGTAACCGTAGCGGGAAGTCAGTGGGCCGCGCGCCGCCACCGGTCGCGCCGCCGCCGCCGCGCCCGCCGCCGGGTCGTCCGCGCCTGCCGCCGCGGGCGCTTGGGTCAGCCGGTTCTACCTTTATACGGCTGCCCTCTAGCTCATACCCATTTAAACCGTTGATGGCTCTGAAATGTAAAACTCGTATATACATGTCTTGCAGCACATAAACGACTCTACTAAACATGCTGTAAGCAAGCGCGTAAATCCATATTTACAATCACCCATCGAACATTCAACAAACCCATGTTTGCAGCTTTAACTATTGTGTAAGTACCAACAAACGCACAAGCGCGCGCACACACAAACGCACGCACGCGCGCACAGACACCACACACACAAACGACTTCAAATATACGTACATTGATCTATGTCAACTAGGTTAGACAGACCTTCCAGCAACAAGTACTCGTTCGTTCAGATAATTTATTCATGCGGATTATTTGTTTGAAAAAGCGGAAATAATTGTTAATATTGGCAAAACCATGCACAATGAGAGAAGAAGCGACAGCATAAGTATCACAAAACAATACCCCTTCAAAAGCAAGCAAGCAAGCAAGCATAGAGCGAAACACTGAGGTTTAAAGTAAGCGGTAAGCGATGCTGGATCCGAACGTGACGCCTGTCAAAATACTCACTGCTGCGCCTGTTCCATTGTCTCGAAAAGGATGTGCACCGCCTGGGTGTTGCCATCTCGTGAATGGACTTTTTCGCAACTCTGCACGTTGCCGTACTGGGAAAGTAGAGGCTCGATGTTCTCGAAGCGAACATGCATCGGTAGTCCACTGATGAGAATCTTTGGCCGACTGCGACAAGTGATATAACCAATTGTAGATTGACATCAATTTAAGAGCCAACAGGCACAACGGGAGCAACGACACAATATACGCGCGCGCGCGCATACATATACATACATACATACATACATACACACACACACACCACAGTACATTAAGTGATTGATAGGCGGTCTGATTTACTGGCTGCAGTATATATTCACAACAACGACCATACAAACATATATGGAAAATGCACTGTTAATAACAAGAGTTATGAAAACATATACAATACAAATCCGTCAATTTCGTTACTGTATATAACACAGTGATAGTACATTTACCATTACCGATATTTGGTTAACCGTAACTACTTGCCGTTAAAATTGCTCAATGTAAGATATTGTTTTAGTTACGCATAACAATTATTAGCTCGGACAGAAATTGTCTGAACACAAATACTTTTAGTTCGATAGAATTAATCTCTTCTACTGTACTGCGTTTTTTTTTAATAATTATTAAAACGAAGAACCAGTCTTAAAAACTTAACTGAACTCGTTAATTTTTAGCTGACACGTTTCCGATGTCTTTTACTACTGTATTATTATTACAATACGTAACTGTATTGTGTTTATTTCCTAACATATATTTTATATGTGTTATTATAGTATTTATTAGAACAGAATCAGCGTCGCAACACATTTTCCGATGGTCCAAACTAGGCAAAAGCCTATCCCTGTGGGCCCAACACTTGTGTTACTCTTATTACAAACAAATTTTTTGCATTTTAAAAATATTTATGAACAATATTAACACATCCGGTACTGCTCCTATTCTCCTAACAATAAATAATATATAAATGTAAATGTTACGACCAGGCAAATAGATAAATAAATAACAAAAATTTTAAACAACTTGCCAAACTGTTTACACGTATTACGGTAAAAGAACAATTATAGATTTTCATTAGAATCATACGTTAAAGAGTTTTAAATCCGTCCGTTTTAAATGTTTGTTTTGGCGTGTCCTTGCAGAGCATGTCGTTATGTTGTATGAGAATTAAAATTATGTCCCTTTATAAAAAGAATTATCATTTAATTAGCCAAACTGCCCCTTCCATCCCCTCCAAAACTCTATAATCTAATCTAGTCTAATCGAGAGATATTTAATATCTCCGAACGAATTCTAATAATTTCGAAAATGCTGTGAGAAATTAAATTGGACACACACACACACACATTTAGTCAGCCATTTTTGTAAAAAAAATCTTTCATGTGATAGTACGCTATTATCTATTCAACGGTAAATATAACGGATTGAAAAATAAAACGGAATTACACGAAACTAATTTATTTTAACGCCCCTAAACAATAATTATAACGCTGTTTAATTGTTTACCAAACAGTTAAATATGATGCTTACATACTGTGCGGGCCGCGCGCGCGCCCCCACCCCCACCCCCACGCGTGGGAAACGGGCAGGAGAATGAAGAAGAGTAAAATGTGATGCTGCTTATTATTATCTATTTGATATATATATTTAATCATATATTTTTACGTATCCGTGACAATCGGTAAGTGTGCATAATAGTGGACGTAATTAAACAAGTTTTTTCATTATATTACTTGACACACAAAATTAATCCTTATATATTACGACAACAAGTTTTAGAGTTTTATTTTTTTATGTTACGAGCAAATAGTATGAGGTTGTCACGAACAGGAGTGTGGTATTGTATTCCCTTGTATATATTTTAATCATCATAATCTTCGTTAAGTGATTTTCAAAATGCTTAGTTTATTCATTAAATGAACAATGTAAACATCTTCAGAATTCACGATTTAAAAATGTAAATTTTGCGCTTCTTTGATTTTCCCGGTATAATACCGAAAGTTAGGTTATAAATTTACAATTCCGGGATGCGGGGAGGATTAGTTATATTACAGTCGTAAGAGGGCCCCACCCCAGTCTTCATTCATTACATAAAAAAAATTGTTGTATGGTGCATTTATAATAACCAGAAAACAGTGTGTAACATCTCTTTTATTGGAAGTCCGTATGTATATTGAAAGTTAACAAGTTTAAACAAGGCAATTCAATTTAGTTAAATACCATTAAAAGAAAGTAATCATTATAACTATCGAAATGGCTCTTTGTAGCAATAGTTTAGTAACTATATATGAACTACACAAATACGTGTGTGCCATTCATTACAAGACTAAAACAATTGTTAGTTATACGTATATATATATATATATATATATATATAAAAAATGTGTGTAAATGTATATCTACATTCTCGCACGATGCCCTATAATAGAGTACGGGTACATTCTGCTTATAATGTGTGATTTCTGTTAGCTGTGCGATTGTTAGCTGTGTATTCATTCTGTCGCAACAGGCAACAGCCGAGAACAATTTTATCAGTGGTACGAGCGAGGCAATGTGACTCACGGGCCGACGAAGCCGCGCCACAGCCGGCGCCGCCATTTTACTTTACGCACCACGTGTTCTTGTGCAAGAGATTTTATTAGTTTATATTGCTGCATTGACCGCCTTGGCAGGGTGGAGGAAGTGCATGGTCAGTTATTTATAAAAAATTAAAAAAATAATGTCGAAAGATAAGTAAGGTATATGGAGCGTACCAGTTGGCTTTAGTAATTTTGTTCATTACAGCCGTATGGAGCAACTGTAGAGCGGTTGTCCGATATTTAGCACTCATTTCAGCCATCGCTCTGTCTATTTGACGCCAACCACTTGTTATAACAATTAACTAAGATCGAATGCAAAAACACTACGAGCTGGAGCATGCGAATGTGCCGCCAGCGCAAGCGTTGTGGTGTAACTGAGGTGCTGTTTGAGCGCGGGGCAAGAGCCGCGCGCGCCGCGCCCGCGCCGCTACCCGCGCTGCCCTCGCCCGCGCGCCGACCGATATCCGCCGCCGCCCCCACGGCCGCCAGGCTAGCACGTGCACGCACGCACGCACATACCCACCCATGCATGCATGCACGCACGCAGCACATACCCATGCATCCATGCATACATACATGCATGCACGCGCACCCACCCCCACCCGCCCCGCGCCTTCTCATAAAAACTAACAATCTATTCACTTTACTCGCCGCTAATTACACTTATTTTCAAGGACTACTGACCTCACCGCGACTAAACCGCTCATTAAAACACATGCAAAATAATATTAAATACATAATTTTTATAGTCCGTTCAAAATTTTACTATACTTGCATAATGAAGTGACGCATTAGACAAGTAACTAAGCTTAAACAAGTAAAATAGGATCACATGGGCGAAGCGAGTTATCTCCTAAGTGTAATCATGCTACTGTTGTTATCACAGTAACTATTAAGAAAAAATTATAATTTTTTAAATTCATTAAAATGTTATAAAGACAGCTTAATGTTACAATTATACTAATTCCAAAGAAATACTAAACGAGAGAAAATAGTACAAAACCCACCTACTAATATTCAAATTAAGGACTTTCAATCGTTTTTAACTGCGTTTAATAAATTTTAGTTTTCATGCTTTATTGGTCGTTTAACTTATTTAGTAATCCTGTCAAACGATGTTTGACCATTAAATTCTTTAATTCCTTCGTTTTATTGATAAATATACAAATGCTTTGGTCAATTTAAAAAGGTCATGCAATTTTTAAGTAATGTCTGTTAATGTCAGTGTTAAGGAAAACTGAAGTGAGGAGATATTGTTCGGTAAATAAAAAGTGATTTAACTATTCAATGCTAAACTGCTCCAAAATTTCTCAACTACCGACAGCAACTATGAGAGGCGTTCCAATTAATTAACCCGTCAATACAATAATAAGAGACAATTGCAACGTAATCATGAAACGTTTGTTCTCTCAACGAAACGCAAATGTGTCAGCTCAATCAATCAAACTTCTTGATGTTATAGCATCTTCTCTCACTAGAGAGACCCTTGGGCATCAATATAGTCATGGGACGTTATCACAACTACATGTTAGTGTCTCGGGGCTCGAATCAGAATCTCGCAAGCTGTGGGAGATACAAATCAGTCAAATAGACTCGGGAATGGTTATCAACTTGGGATGAGCTAGTAAAATTTCCAGAGACAAGATTACGCACATTTGAGATTATCAGCGGTAGTAACAAAACAGTATCAAAACCCTAGAGAGACCATCAAGCTATCTCAAAATCAAAAGTATTTTATTCAACCACACTAGAGAACAACAAATCAACAAACTGCAGCTGCACGATGTGTAAGAGTCCACACTTACTTTATCAATGGAAGAGGTTTGGAAAACAGTCTTCTAAAGAGCGATCCGAATTTATACAATCAAAGAGGCCGTGCTTCAACGGTTTTGCACCTAACCATTCTGTAAAGGAATGTCGTCCGACCACCTTGTTGCCTTCGTTGTGGTACAAGGGATTATATACTGATGCACTTTGAAAGAATCGAAAAGCAATCAGAGCATAAATTCGGTACTACAGAAACTGTAGAAGCAAGTGCAGTAATAGCAAATGTGGTAGCTCATTTGGTTATAGAGAAACGCCAAGCCCAGAGGCTACAGCTGTAGTTAGAACACGATCAACAAATGGCTGTTCACAAATTTTTTAATTTTAATTTATCAGTCAGAGTTTTTTATTTATCTGTGTTCATAGGGATCATTCATCACGGAGGCTACTGCACGTTACTAGGCTTAAAGAGAATCTTCATCAATATCAATGGTTTAGTATCTGGAATAGGAGACACTCCAACAAGATCAAAGACAATGGTGACATTAAATGTGGAGTCTATTCATAATTCAAAGTATTCGATACAACTCGATTGCTTACGTATTGAGAAAACTGACATTTCTTCCTACGTGTCAAACGACAATCACTAACTGGCTGGAAATTAAGTGTGACACTAGCTAACCTAGGATACAGAGGTCAACAGCTAAAATCGACTTAATACTAGGAGTTGAAGTCTACAAGGAGATCATATTAGAAGACCTTATGAAACATAGCACAAGAGACAAGGTTTGGGGGGATTCTCTAAGGTCGAGTGAGATAGGATTTATCATCACGAAACACTTAAGACATTGGCTTTCACATACGAACCAGAGAAGATGATTTACTTCAGCAATTTTGGGATTTGGAATGAGTCAGACGTAATCTGTAAGAAATTAAATAGAGAAGAACTACTTGAATATACGACTACCAGAGATAACGAAGGACGCTATATTGTTGTTCACCTACCATTCAAAGATTCAAGACCAAAATGTGTTGAAAGACAGTCGAAGAATATAGCTACATGAAGATTTGAGTATCTAGAAAGAAAATTGGAAAGATCTCATTCATTAAAGGAAGAGCATAGAAATGTGATAGATGGATACATACAAAACCCAGAATCACATTACTCGAATCCAAGACGAGAAAGAAACCAACAATGGAAAGGCCGTGTGTACCTCCCCCACCATGCGTTCGTGCGTGGAGATAAGTAGACCACTAAAGTTTGCATAGTATTTGACGCCTCTTGCAAAGGAATAAACAGCGTCTCATTGAATGATTGTCAATTGGTCGGCCTCAAGTTGCAGCATGACTTGCGCCATATTTTAATGAGGTATAGACGTCATCCCTTTTGCATAATGCCTCAATTGGTAGATATACCGACAAGTGCGCTCGCGCGCACATGACGATTTGAATTTTCAAAGAATCTTATGGAGGCCAAAGAACACCGGCCCCATAGAACATTACAAATTTTAGAGACTTACATTTAAAACTGCGCCTTTTGCCTGCGCTTCACATATTTAGCTGTAAAGGCTTTGAAGCAGTCGGCAAAGGACGAAAAAGCTAAATACCCAACTGCAGTTAAAATCACTTTGCACGAATACTACGTGGTGATCTTTTAACAGGAAGTGAAACGGATGAAAAGGCGGCAGTAGAGATTTATGAGGATATGAACAGCGTATTGAGATTAAGTTGATTCTGTTCATAAAAATGGTGCAGCAATAGCAGTGTTCAAAGAGAGCAAGAGATGAAAAATCCATCCGTCACGTTTAAAATAAACAATGTAATTAAGGTGTTGAGTATTTGTTCGAAAAGAAACACCGATAACGACGAATATACTTTTCAGTTACCAGAGATAAATGATACGCTAACAAAACGTAAAATTCTTTCCCGAATTGCTAGACTATACAATCCCATGGGCGGGTTCGCGCCTGTCATTGTTTCAGCCAAAATCTACATCCAAACATTGTGGAGATCTAAATTAGATTGGGATGAGGAGATAACAGCGGAACTCTACAGGGAGTGGTGTTCATTTAGAGAGAGCCTTTGTGATGTTCAGGGTCTCAGTATACCACGATGGCTACGCTGTCGCAAGAAAGATGATATAGAACTTCACGCATTCGCAGACAACTCTCAATCTGAAGGTTAAAGATGAGACCGGAGAGCCAGCTTCACGTTAACTTAGACGCCTATAAAGAAAGAGATTAGCATCCCAAGACTAGTTATTTGCAGCCTTATTTGCAAACAAACTATTATTCGAAGTTTCCAAAGTGATGGCAATCCCCAAAGAGAAACTGCATGCGTGGTCGGACTCGACTGTGGTGTTAGCCTGGATAAGAGGAAAGCGAACTAGATAGAATACCTTCGTGGGCAACAGAGTTTCAGAGATACACGCAATGTTGGATACCCACCATTTGCGCCATACATGAAACTCCAGCCGACTGTGCATCTAGAGGAGTAAAGGGCGACAACATAATAGGTCTATGAATTTGGTGGCAGCATCGCCCCAAAATCTTGCATCATGGTATCATGGATAAAGTTAATGAGGAGACTTACACCACAATTACTAAAGGCGCAAACGCCCATCAAGACCGTAACTGCTGTTGTAGAAAACAAACATGAGAGTACCATAAGTAGAGTTTCAAACCTCACTAGAAAGTTTATTCGTGGCACATTGCAGCAGATTTACCTAGTACAAAACGATGCATTCTAAAGTAATGTCTGTGAGAGAATTGGAAGAGGTACTAAGAATTGTCATCACAGAAACGCAGTCAACTTACTTTTAGCAAGAAATTCAGCAATTAATGTCTCAAGAGCATGTGAATAAGAAGAATACGCTACACACTCTGTCCCATTTTTGATGACAATGGTATCCTACGAGTTGGTGGTAAAATCAAAGAGTCTGAGACAAGTTTAGATTCGAAACATCCAGTCATTATACCTAGTGATAGTCATGTAACTAAGCTATTAATATCTGACGCTCATCACAAGACTTTGCACGAAGAACTACAGATGATGCTATGCTACATATTATCTTCGATCTAAGTATTGAATCATAAGAGCTCGTGAACGTGGAAAGAAGCACTATAGAGGGTGCATCAAGTATCTGAGACTTTCGCGTCAAAATTACAACCCATTTATATGGGTCAGCTACCCAAAGCGAGATCAATCAGATCAATCTTCAATCACAAAATGGTTACTTGGCAGTGTGGTTCAGAAACATTCTAGCCATACGATATAACTGAAGTTCTAAGTATTAAAAGACAAGACAAGACTGGTATAATTAAGCGTCTTACCAATAAAGTCTTTATTCTGCCTAAGGCTTAACCTCAGAATTTTGTTGCACATGTATACATGTCTAGCGTAGTTGTGCGATGTGAACATTTTTTTAGTCCTCATTCGAGATGAAGGACAATCTGCGAAATTATAGGAGTAAATTAAAAAACTGTCGTTAGTTACTGTCGCATTAAGTTGTTTAGAATCATTAGCTTGATCGTACATGTAAAGAGGTTTATGAAAGGAAACTATAGTTGACCACTAAAACGATAGTTAACCATTAAGTTTTTTAATTGGTTCATTTTATTGAAAAGTATACAAACGCTTTGGTCAACTTAAAAGGTCGTGTAATTTTTGAGTAATGTCTGTCAATGTCAGTGTGTTGTTAAGGAAAAATGAAGCGAGATATTGTTCGGTAAATAAAAAGATTTAAATATTCAATGCCGAACTTTATCTAATTTTAACAACATATTATGATCTACATAACCAATAGAGCATTGAACATTCTACATAAATACAATATTGAAAATAGTTTGTCTATTACAAATAAAACAATCAAAGCGTTGACATAGTTTGATATCATCTCAGACGACTTGAATAATATTTTGTCGGTATATTCACTGGTATATTATAGCTAATGTTATAAAGCACAACTTAGGCTACTCAATATAAATATACATGGTTTTAACTGTTTGACAAAGAATAGAAAAACATTTTTACATACAGAATATTTAATATTGCTCCTTCTATTCTAACTGTTACCATAATATGAACCGTACACCAGTTTAGCAAAAGTAATTAAGGATTCACTTACAGATGATACGGGCAGATAAAATAAATAAACATAGGTTGCAAACACGGCGATCACGCCGTAAGTGAATACAATTCAGAAGTAAGAACATTTCTTATTATTCGAATTTGCTAAGGCTATATCCAGACGCCATGTCCAGCAGTGGACGTCTATCCGCTGATGAGGATGATGATGATGAAGGCCATAAGCATGTATCAAAAATCAAATAATCCTAAATTTCAATTGGGAATTATTTATACAGTTTCGCATTAGGACAGAGAGTCTATTTCAAATAATTTTGTAGTCTAAAAACATACATTGTTATAAATAGGAATGACACATTATTGGTGATGTGGTTCGTGAAATTAAAAACAATATATAAAATACATTAAATAGTTTTTTTTTTAATACAAACTGAAATGTATTTAAATATAAAAGTATACTTCGGTGTCTTGTTATGCAAAACTTAGGCAAAAGAAACGGAGGAATTAGAGTACAATGGAGGAGACGATAAGGATTTTAAGATGTTATCTATTAATATACTTATAAGATTAAATCAGACTCAATATTACAATTAAGGTTATTTTTTTATCCTGCAATTAAACGATTAAAAAGAGAGATCTGATCGAGTCCGATGGCAAGCGATACCCCGCTCGTCCATAACATTGTGGCGGTAGTTAAGACGGTATTGACTGCATCACATTGCCGCTAGTTGCCTTGAGATATAAGATGTTAAGTCTCGTTACCCCAGTAATTCCTCTAGCTACAACTATCTTGAACCCGGAAGAAAGTTATGTTTCCACACATGTTCGACGGCAGATATAATAACTGCGGTGGTAACTACACAAACGGTCTTCGGCAACAGAAACCTTTCGCCAATAGATTTGCAACACGATAGTCTCCTCTCATCCTCTATCGCGATCTCAAGTTTATTTAACCAGGTAGTAGCACTCTTTTTATTGAAGCTTTCTTTAATGGAATATATGTGTGTATATAAGGAATAAGAATTTAAACATCGTGTATTCATGGCAAAAATATAAACAACTTGTCAGAGTACGTTAGACGCGGCAAAGGAAGTTTCCCCGGTCCCAAGATTGCAATTCCACCGGTGGCTTCCCTAACCGCGTATAATGGAATGCACCGCGGCGGTGGCGGCGGCGGCGGCGGCGACGGCACGCGCGCGCTCGCAGACGCCACCTGCCGCCAGGTGTACCTACAACCCTACACCTACGCCACTTTCTTAATACTCTCTTTGATTTCTCCGAACGCATATAAACGGAAAAGCTCGATCAATAACGACAAAGCACTATATGTCTTATGGTTTTCGCTTGCTTGCGCAACTTGATACAACATTTTGCATGTCTAGTATTACGTCAGCAAATCCACCTCGGAATCATAAGCATATCAGGTGCATATTAAAGAATTTCTTTTTACGCGCAAATTTGCCTGTTCTAATACAACCAACTATAAATAGGTTTAGTTGAAATCCACTAAGCATATCAAGATTTCGTTAAGTTAGACATATTGATTTTTTTCCAAAATTATACGAGTGAATGAGCGCCTTTTGCGAGGAATTGACTAGTGAACCGAAGTTTATGGGACAACCGCAACAGCCAGCCTGCACAGATGCTTTTTTGAGAAATAAGTTAGGGGGAGGGTCGTTTTTAACTTATATCTGTTATTACAGTGGCCATTAGAGCAAATGTGTAATTTGGGAACAAAAATTGTGTACCGGAAACATTTACCACACACGAACAATCACGATCAATCAATAATTATATACTATTAAATGTCCTCCACGGTTAAGTAGTAATGAATGATATTAATTCGTTCAATAACAAACTGCATACGCAAGATTACGTAGACAACGAAATGAGATTAAAAAAAAAAGTGTATCAAAAAGAAATATATACAATGATGCATGCATATCGAGGGGAACGTATGATCGATCAGTTGCGCGTTACATAGACGGGTGACGTTTCCCGGTATCGCACAGCATATAAGTAGCCGTGGTACAATAAAAGCTTTTATTAAGTACCCCTCTCTCCATGTGCAAGTGCGGCGCTAGGGCCTGCTGCTCAAAAGCACGCCACTCAGAGGGGTTACACCGAACTCGCACCCACCGCCTTATCAAAGTCAACGCATTCAATTTGTCCGATCTGTAACAGCGTGACTCGCGGGCAGCCTTTCATCCATCATACCGCCGCATCCAGTAAAAACAGGTTAAGATACTACCTACCTACCCACTCAAAGAAACGCGTGCATAGTAAATATGACATAGCTCACTTATAGTAATTTTTGAGTATTTTATTTATAAAATTTTTGACGATGACGACTATCGTTTCGTTGAATACAAAGAAATGTTTAATTTAGTTTTTTTTATAAAAGAACTAATCGTTAAGACCTCTGTGGTTACGCACCACACATTTTTGCATATAATGTGGGGTTCAGTCCATTTTGTTAAACTACTATAATTATCATTTAGTTGGGTCGATTCTTACATACATATATTAATATTATCTCCTGTAAAATATTGCCGAGATGTCTATAACAACCAATAACACTTTCATCTTATTTAAATCTAAAGAAATCAAAGGTATCTTCTACACGATCGTTAAAAAATAAACCATTAGTCCATACACCATCGTCATAGCTTTAAAATTGTATGAAATTCATTATTTCTTTTAGAAAGCGTAAGCGTCATATACATAGATATATATACAAAGATATACAGACTCATCACGAGATCTCTGAAACTATTAGAGAGGTAAACACTCGTAGATATGTTGCTTATGGCATTTAGAGGTCAGCAAAGAATGGAATTTAGTTATTACCCCAAAAGAGAGTTGCGGGGGTGTTACGTTAAGCAAAAGCAACTTGTTTTTTAATTGTTTCTCTATCAATGATGATGTTAAGATAAGTGAAATAAACATGACCCTAGTTATATATTATATAGATCATATCCTAATTTTATAAAATAAATCGTGTAGTTTATTATATATTTTGAACAAAATAAATATTTTGAAAATGGGGTTTTAACGATAGCATGCGAATTCACTACTTTCGAAGTGGAAAAACAAAATTATACAGTCTGGAGGGTTAGTCCTCCGTTATGCGAACAGAGTGTTCCCCACAGTAGTAGCAGCCCAGAATTTATTAAAAAAAACTAATGATCTTATTAATAACAAAACAAAAAAGAATTAGTTATAAAAAATGCTTGAACAATTGGGTTTCGTAGAGTCAACATTTTCACCTTTTCATACCAAATCGAACTTAATAAATGGGGTGACGCGGAATGGCTAAGAGGAATAAGCGTTAAAAGCTCTACACACTGGAGTTCTAAGTGTATTACTCAAATACCGTACGAGTATAGTGCGGTGTGCAAGGGTGCAAAGGGCACCCCTTCGTAGCAGCCAAGAGGGCGGCCCCGCCCAACTGAGCAAGGTCACCCGCAGGGTACACGCCAGGCACTCTGTTATGCCTAAACGAACATCGTCCTGTTTGTATTGATACCACGTGTAGCAATTACAAAACTTCAGCGCGCGCGCTCATTACAAATTATTCAATTATCCTTATTGACGACTAATCACAATCTTACCTAAACCGTATGTATGCGCGCGCTCATGTGCATGTATAAAATACTAAAAAAATCTATTTAATTTAGTTATAATTTGGTTTATTAATAGTTATACATCGTGACGCCATTATCGGCAGGTGCTATAGTAGTATCCCAGCGTGGTTGGTTCGGTCGACGACTTAAATATAAGCTGTGTACACACACGCACGCACGCATGCTCGACGGTCGCTCACATTACGCACGCACTTATTCCAACTTTCCCTCTCACGACATTGCATTTTTTAACTCGTGCAAGCTTCTCACTACTTTTCTCTTCTTAAACGATTGCACACTATGGCCTCTATTTGATACGGTACTTGTGCGAATAAACCTTTCAAATTTTAATAATCAACAAAACTTTTACTAATAGCAAGTCTGTTACCAGATACCATCTAGATCGACTCCCTACCACCGCCAAACTGTATTGTGCGAACTTAACAATTACGCTTTGACGGGGGGGAACTGTAGCTAGTAAAATTACACTACACAAAGTTGTGCAGTATATACCATATTAACTAAGCGCCACGTTAATGGGTTGGCGTATCACTTTTTTTACGACGGGGGAAATATTTTAAAAGATGCCCTGCTTCTTGAGGAGACGATAGGAATTTGTTCAGTACAAATTCCTCGATGGTTAACCGACGTTGCTTCGTAAAACGCCCCTGGATCTCATACGAAATACACCGGCCGTGTCTCCGAGCACTGCGCCTTAACACATCTTGGAGAGTACTGTAGTCTTCTCCAGCACCAGGTCTTTGAAAAGAAACAAGACCACCCCGTACTCGTCTTCCACCCCGGGCTCTCTTAGTATGCAATGATGTCCCTGACCTTCAAAGCTCACGGACGCGAAAACCCTTTTATTCGCTTTCTACAGTAGTTGAGGTTTTCCTTAGTCGTATTCTTAATGGTCCGAGAACACAGGGCAGAGACGTAACACCAGGGGGCCTGCAATTCATTCAGGCAAGTACTCCATAACCTGGCTTACTAAACCTATCTGAATAATAATCTCTCAAATTACTAAAAAGGTACACAACTACGCCTTGACTATTCCTAAATTAGTAAGTACACACTTAAGTATAGATGAGGACAAAGATTTCGGTTGTGGGATGCATTACCCGCAATCTCATCTTGTTACTGTTTCGTTGGATACAAAAAAAAAAATATCGATAATGTTTCATGAAGGCTAATTAAAGTAGAAAATAATTAGAATAAGTAGAAAATTTTTAAAGCAATATTATAATTAATATCAAATATTTTAATACCATTAGTTTTAAACGTATGTAGTACCTGGAAAGGTAGGCCATCCTTAGTTTTCTCTAATCTAAACCATCCCTACGTAATGTCGAGGCGAACGCTAAAACAACGCCGTCACTTCGCTGATGTCATATACATTGTGAATTGGAATAAAATGAACAATCGATAATTGTGTTACTCAGAAAAAAAAACTATTGTTTACAAAAGCAAGTTCGACATGTGAAACTTTATTATTCAAATTTATTGCCGCCTAAAGGATATCTAAGCGCTTTGCTCGTTGTTTTAATAGTCTTTTTTTACCCGGTGAAGGAAACAACGACAAATTCAATCAGTGCCTCATCATGTCAGTGTAAATATATAATCCTGTATGTATTTATAAAAATCAGATTTAACTTTCCAAATATTATCTAAACCATAGCGCTATCGATTTAATTTTAAACTCAAGGTAGTTCTGAAAAACTTCTTCAAATCGTCTACGACTTCGACTATATGATAAGATTTTTTTTTAATTTTTTTGAACCCTACATCGATTCTAGCTCTTGTATACGATTACCTAGAATATTCCTGTTATTCACACTTGAAATCCGGTAGTACGGAGAAGTGTTATTAAACGCTTGCCTTGCTGAAATTCTAGATCGACGGAGAAATACTAAGCAGCTGAGCTATCTAAACAAACCTTCGAAAGCAGATAAAGGGCCCTGTACACCAAATGTATTGAATTTTCTACCTGTGATATAAGATTTAGTTCTATAATATTATATATATATAACACTTGTTATATGTTCCCCCCGCCCGCTTTGCTGGCCGTAATATAAAATTAGACCGTAAATGACTTTCTCTAGTAACCGTTACTATAGCAACCGTATAAATAATGCGAAATGAAAATGTTTTAAAAATTAATTACAAAAAATGCTGAAATAAAAAAATAATGGATTTCCTATATGCGCGCGCGCGCATCTACAAATCATTCAGCGTCGAATGTTTCTTCCATGTCCGATAGTTTCACTACTTTTCACGTTATTGGCCAAAAAATAACACGTTTTTCTTATAAATACTTACATTTAAATGATAAAAAATATATTCGTCTGTCCCTTATGTTTCAAATAATCAGGGACGACTGGAGAGATTTTGAAAGGACTTTCACTGATAGGAGCTCAATATATAACAAACAGCACGGTCATTGGAGACAGCAGTGTTTGGTTAAGTGATAGAGGCGCAGGCAGGCAGACACTATTACCACGAATTTATCCAGTCATTACAGCAGCTGTACTGGTCAGCCTAGAGTCGAGCAAAAGCTCCAAAAATACAACAGCACATCATTTCACAAATATTCTTTTAGGCCATGCTAACGATTATGGAAATAGATCGTGTCAGCGATTTGTTTGTACATCGAATCTAATTTTACTGCTTAGGTTTACTTACACCTTTGCAACTTGGCATTATAATTAATATATTATAATGAATGTATAAGTGAAATAATATAAGTTTTTTATGCTTTTACACTAATTTATTGTAGTTCGATTTGTAGAAACAGTATTATTTCTATTAATATGTATTCAGTTCAAAAAACTAAGACGCACCAAACTATTCTAACCTCTCGTATCATATACGTTTCCAAAATCATCGACAATCATTGGTTCCGGAAAAATCTATTGTGAACTGATCTATATCCGAATAGTTATTAACTATTTAAAGATTTACCTCGTCTTAAGTACTTTATTTTATACTTGCATTTTCTATTTCTAAGCAACTTTTTCCCGGTTTTAGTAGTAAATGGAAATGCCGTGTTGTTTTAAAATATGATTAATTCTAAATTATTGATCTTACCACCTCCACCCCGAGTGATTGTGGTTATGGATGAGTGTTATAGTGTATTGTGGTTGCGGCTTATAATTCTCCATCCTTCTATATTCATGGCACAGCTCATTTACTCATTACACATTTAGCACATTTACTCAAAGAATACGTTTAAAAAAAGTTTGACTGAAGTCGTTTCTTACATCTATTCCGCCATGTTCTGTAAATTATTGTTGTATAAAAAGTTTGAGTCTAGATATTAACTCACATACTTAGATATTTTAAACAGATATATATATAATAGTCTTGTGTTAATTTGTCAATTATCTTTAATGTACCAGATAAAATAAAAAATAGACGCTATATGAAGTTTTAATTAATGTAGAATTACTTCCTTACTGAAGTATTGGTTAGTTGAAGAGTTCCGATTTAAGATGTTTTTCTCTAATACCTGATCACTGCTAAATCCATGACTAGTAGTAAGGCGAACGATTTTGATTAATCAAACAGTTTAATAGTTACATATTTATATATGCTATTAGCAAATTAACTAAACCATTAGAGCTTGGTGTTTCATTAATATAAACCTATTCTTGATTAATATCCGTTTGTTTATTTCGTTCCCCATAGTTGTCTCGCTGGGACCTATAACGTATAGGCTTTACTTATTAGTCGTTCGCCTCATTCTTTTTTTTTCGATCATTCTCTCTTTTGCATTTCAGTTCTGTCATACTTCATTCACATTCCATGCACATGCATCTCTCATATATAAGGACTACAATCTATTTCTTTACTAGGATTCTCAATTATTCTTATTTTTGCTTATATATACACATTCTTTTCCTTAGTTTATTATCACATATAATTTCATTATTCTATTTTCTACCCTTACTTATTTATCACGTGTTTATTCTTATTTTATTATGTATTTTGTAAAATACTTATTACCGTATTATATTCTATCTTTCTTTCCTTCCCCCCTCCCGACTTTTTTTTTCTTTTAGAATTATCTTTTGACGCTGTCTGAAGTTTAATAATTCTTACAAAATTTGAATAACAAGCAACGACTGCTGCCGCCACTCGTCATCATCAGATCAGATTTGATCTTTTATACTTATCAGTACATGTAAATCTTTTAGTGATTTTCTCAATATTTTCCTTTTTTATTTCTTCGGATGAACAATCTTACACTTTTTTATAGGGGGTTTGAGTGTGATAATTCATAACTTCGACGTACGTCCACTGTTAGAAACGCTAGTAATACATCTTTATACTTAAAGATCTTGATGGAAGGCAATTTTTATTAATATTCTTCAAAACCTTTAAATGCAATCTTGTAGTCAATCACAGTAGTACATTTAGGTATCCTTAATGTAGTTCATTTAAGACCAGGAAAATTTATATCAAACGAACTCATCAACAATATCAAAAGTAACTACATAGCATATAAGTATAACTATAAGATCAGAGGTTGATCTGAGGTCCTGTCTGTTATATTTATAGCAAATATTATGCGTTGTATTATTGTATGTCCAAGATAACTGCTGCAGGCAAATAACATGTCTAGATAAACTGTTCTATTGTTATAAAATTATAATTGTTCAGAGTTTTGGTAATAATACCAAATATTGCTTGAAAATTATCACTTGTACAGAAATGTGATGATCAAGAAATAAAAATTTTCGTCGTTAATATTTAAAGCTGATCGGTGTGTATATCGGTTATGTTATGCAAATTGACTTATTTACCGTAGCCCACTCACTACCTTAGCCACCACAAAGCTCATTGAGGCTGTTCCGTGGACGACCACCATTTAATTTAGCTCTAGTGAAGCGTAGAAAGTCGATGGGTGATCGATTAATTGTTGGCAGGACACCATTACTATACTGCTGACATTTTTAGTTTCATTAAGGTTTCCATTGACTTTTACAATTACGGGTTTTCTTTTTTTGTATTTACCCATCTGTTACATATTTATTAAAGCTTTATTATATAAGAAGATGACAAATAGTTTAATGCAATCAAATCCGTAAATTTTATTTCTATTAAATTTCTACATTGTTCTCTTATTTTAACCTTATTTAGACTTTATATATTATTAAATTTAAGGAAAGTAGGCGTTGGTAGTTTATGCGTTGGAATAATATACTTTTCCAATAATCATATAATCACTGTTCAGGCCTTGCACGAGTTTCATTCAATTGATATATAATTACTCAAATTTTTAAGATCTAAAGTCCACAATTCTTCTTATCGCCTACGTATTTAATATGAACATACGAGAGTGTAAGTTCATCGACCTGTAATTACGTATCATGTACGTGGGAGGATGCTTGTTGACAAAAACTTGATAATTTTGACTAAACAAGTCATTAACATTATATTAAATATTGTATTGCATAGCATCATAATATTTTAAGTTATTTAAAAAATATATTTACAGGATAAAAATATAGGAACACCATAAAACGAAATAAACGTGGTACACAAACTAACACTGCCATTTATTTATAAATTATTGACGTCCGAAGCGATTTTCTATAAACAGTTAAAATAAAAACGAACCTTTGCTCGAGATGATCCTCCTGTTCGAACATTTGGTCATGTTCTTCTTGAGATAGACTTAGGTCACCAAACTGCTGTTCCAACGAGTTAGACATGTTTCCACTGATTTACAATATATATTTATGTGTAAATTTTTTTAAAAATAAAAAATGTGATAGATACAACAAATAGCGCACCAGCCACTGTTAAAATTAGTTAACGTATTTTGATATATAAACGATGGGTAACACTGAAAACTGTTTAGCCGTTAGGTAGAGGTAAAGGAACGGATGAGATAGCAACACCGGCAGCGTCTGCGATTGCGATGGCGATGCCGAGCGGCGGTTCGAACGAGTGCACTACGTACGTTGATCGTCGCGCACACGTGCACACTACAGAAGCTACAGATGCCGCGTATTTATTTTCGTGTTACATAATAGGATTGGTGGCGAACAAAGTACTGGGCCGGGGTGGATGAGGTGGGACCGACGCCGCGCGAAGGGTATCTCTGCCGCGCGGTAGAGTAGAGTAGAGTAGCGTAGAGTAGCGTAGCGTAGAGTAGGGATGGGACGGGAGCCGAGCGCGCGAGGGCACGTGTGCGCAGTGCGTACGGTTCGCAGGCTATCGAGATCTCTACCCGACTGACTGATGTGACGTGCGTGACTGAGCCGAGCGGGCACGACGCCGGCCTGACTCGTTTCTGTGCATCCATTTCGTGTACATTTTGTTTGAGAATGCGCACATTGGGCACGCCCAGTGTGCGCTGAGGCCCGCGGGGAGAGCACGCCGCACTGAGCGACGACGCTCATTTATCGATTTTAATGTTTTATCGGAGGGCTAGGCAGGAGTCGGCACTCGTTTCAATCGATACCACACGGCCCCCCAGTATTCATTCTAAAACTTGACATAACTAGCATTTGTAACTTTTATTAGATAATTTTTATAAGAAAAGAATATCTATATTGATGTAGTTTAAGGCGACAAATCTATCTGCAAGTTCATGTTTTTTATCACTATATTTTATTACTTACCCAATTTATATGTTTATATTAGTTCACAGCAAAAAAATTTTAATAGTACATATTATAGCAAAAATTCGATGTATTAATGATAAAGGTATTTTAAAGAAACACTCCACTAAAAATATACTTTAAAACCTGTTTTATAATAGTCATTAAACAAAAGACAGAAATATTAATCAACTTTATAACTTCTTCATAACATTTGTTGTTGTTGTTGTTACAAGAAATTTGTTATGCAATAGTTCCAAGGTTCTTCGTCCCCTAAACTGATTCGGAAATATAAATTACGTAAGAACTTTTATAATTTATGTCATAATTTTGTAAGTTAGATTTGTTTTAAGAATCGGGTAATATTATACAATGTCCCACGTGGTATTTTAAACGTCACACAAAAAAGATCACGGTAAATATTACGAGTTACTTCGTAATGTAGAGTCGTGTAACGCCGCCGCGCCGCCGCGCCACCGCGCCACAGCGCCACAGCGCCGCCGCGCCGCCGCGCCTATGCCTCTTTCACGGCGCTAGCCCGGGCCCCGCGGAGAGCGGTCGCCTGACACCGCCTACTTCGTCCGGTACAGGCGTCGCCGGTCTCGTGTCCCGCTTCACCTCGAAGCACAGGGGGCAGAGACGCGTACCCAAGGAAAGAAAACGCCCTTCAAAAGTCCGCGGAGCCCTCGTGGCGTTCAGTGAAAAATATGAGCCGGCCCGCATCCCACATTCTCTTATGCTGGGGCCGGCGTTGCATGTCTACGTTTATTTATTTATTTATTTAGGACTATCAACCGAGATTACCATAAGCACCTGACATAATTGAACGTTATACATATAAAATTCTCATTACATCACTAATAATAGATATGGTGGTTTACTTACTCATGTCGTGAGTAATCAGTTTGAGAATTAATAAGTAAAAATAAAATTAATTAACAATACAAACAGCTAACAGTGAAATTTAACAACTTAAAATTTTGTTTTAGAGTCTAAAAATTAAAAGGAGACAGAAACACTGTAACAATAGATGAACACGACGAACGTGAACAGATGAACGGAGTTGCATTAAATGTGTCTAGCGAGCCCGCCGCTCTAGAAGGCAGTCCAGTCAGCCATCCGTCCTTAATTAGCGAGAGGTGCCAACACCGCGCGCGGTGGAAATAGGAACGAACTCGCAAAACGACTGGCGATCGCGATAAAAATGTCGTACAAATGAGCGCCGCGTACGCCGCGTTCGTGCGGCAGCGGCGGCGGCGCGGCGGCGAGGCCCGGCGGGGCGCGGCCGCCGCGCCAGCGGGGGCACCGCGCGCACCGCGCACACCGCGCACCGCCGCGCACCGCGCGCACCGCGCACCGCGCACACCGCGCACCGCTCCGCGTCACCACTGATTCATGGCGGACGGGCGCGCTAGACGCCCACTCCTCTAACACGCACACGCACTCAAACTTTACAACATAGCACCTTTTTCAATTGATTTTCACTTTGCCTACTTTACAAGTCCATATAAAAATTTATTTCACTAGTATTTCATAAAAAAAAACTTATAAAAGAAATCAAATGTTATACTGCAAAAAAAGACTACGTGCAGAGCTAAACTCCAAGGTTCGAGCCGCTTTCGACCGTACCGAAATTGCCCTCTACCTACCTGCGTTTTTTTTTAAGCTCGTAAGTACTATATACTATTACGTTATTGATCAAAATTCACCAAAACATATTATTCCAAACCTAAAACTTTCACCAGTAATAATATTGTTTTAATTTTATTGTAAACTATTTCGTTTACAATATAAGATTTATGCATTTAAGACATTTCATTTTAAAGACAAAACAATACTATCTGATATAGAAAGGGATGGGAATAGGTATCGATAAACAATGGTTATGTTAAAAGGTAAACAATGGTTATGTGGTCAATAGTGGAATTATTGTAATTTAACAAAATGTATAATTTCTTTTTAGTTAACAAATTTGTGAATTTTTATGATAAATGAAATATATTAATAAAACTGTCGTCTCATTGAAGCTAGTGCAAAGTGACGTCACCGTCCAATATAACGTCACCCTCTCTCTCTCAGTGAAAGTATAACGTTTTGCTGGCAAACATGCGGGATCTTGGCGGGCATTGCCACGCAACAAGTGATGCAATTCATGGTGTTCACTAGCGTTGTGCACGATATATTTATTTTGTGTCTCTGGAATCTCCTATGTCGCCATGGGTTGGGATGCGATGCAAATGCGATGCGATGCAATGCGATGCGATGCGATGCGATGCGATGCGATGCGATGCGGTGCGGTGCGGTGCGGTGCGGTGCGGCGCGACGCGACGCGACGCGACGCGGTCGGTGCGGTGCGGAGCAGGGAAGTGCGACGCGATCGTTACGAACGTTAGATGACATCCGCTCGCGGCAACCCCTCCGAAATATGAATTAATTGGCGATCAAGTTTGAAGCAGAATAAAAACTTTTTTTTTTTGATATTATGCGCCTGCGAAGGGCCAAACGAGCCATTATTGTTGAGCTAAAGATTTATCCCAACAGCGCGTGCAAACGATTGAAGGAATTCATGGGCTTTTGTGAAAGACTTGGAAGCGTTTAGAGGTCACCCTGTGTCGAGCGCGTTTCGAGGGCCTTTTGAATCGTTTGGGACCGTTAGAACCCGGGGGTCTTTCGCAATTCAATAATTGTTAGATTTGTGTGGTGTTTTTTTTTTATTAAAGTTTGTTTGTTTCGAATTGTTTTTATTAAGTAAATTACAAAATCTTTATTTTCGATCTATTACAGTATCTTACTCGTATTGGCTGCGCGATAAGCTTAATCGATACGGATAGATAAAGCGTACATTGATCTGTGCTATACAGCAGCATATCGTAAGAGTCGCGGCGCGGTGGATATCTCTCAAGGGGTCCCTCCACCGGCGCACGGTGCAGTAGTGACGACGCCCGTACGGCACGCGGTGGTCGGGCGGCGCGCGGGCCACCGCACAAAACGCGCGAGTATACATACTTTTGCGAGGGCAGTTAGAGCTGGTAGAATTAGTGAAACTCGGATGTCATTTGTAATTTTCGTAATTAAATAAATTTCTTGACTAATGTGTTTCATTGTTGTTGGCTGATTTAGTATTTTCTTTGTGGTATTAAAACAGGATATGGATTGCCGAGTGGTAGGGACAGAGAAATGTAATATTAGAAGTTGATTTTTATATGGTAGACGGTATTTAAACACAGAATAATTAATACTGATGTTTAAAATTTGGAAGGGGGAAACGTTCGTACACTAACGATTAACAACGTATTATTCAGAGCGAATCGTCTGTAAATATTCTTGAAGGGGTAGATAAAGATTCTACAGGCCGTGGGATCCGGTTCCAAGAGCCCCGTGTCAGACAAGCAGTAAGAGTCACAATGGCTTCCAGCTCGAACATCACCACGAATCTGGATAAAGATTCGCGGCTAAGTGGATAAACATACTCGTTATGGGAGAACTAAAGCAAAATTTTTTAACTTTTTTGTCTAAATATTGAAATTATTTTCTGTCAGGTGTACCGCTACGCTACTACTGTTCACGATAGTGAAATGCAGATTAAATTTACCACTGATGTACCCATTTATTATCGATCATATAAATTATCTTATGAGGAAAAGAGTTACGGGGGTACGCGCTATAATGTACCGCTATAACCTTATTGTCTCGCTAATATGCTCCTGATATTTATCAAAAACTATTACCAAAACTTTAAAATCTTATTGAGGTATACGGTACTTGTTTACATTTTACTGACCGAAACAGAGAAAATTCTTGTCTTGTTAAACTCGGTACTGAAAACTTTTGCCGATACTGGATTTTCTATCTATTAAAAAAAACGTAGAATACTTCGAACGGGTTATTAGTGAGGGTATGCACAAAATGGAGGTGGTAAATAAGTCATCTAAGACAAACAGTTGATAACAGATAATTCAGTGATCGTGATTAGAAAGCACTGGTAAATTTTATACTGGAATGAGACGTTCATATCAAGTTATCCGGATTCTACAGAACGATTGATATAAACTCAACTGGTACCTACGGCAAGACTGGTCAAGCCGCAGGAGGGTACATAGTGTTATAGTGAGGTAAATGAACATCTGAAACTAGTGCTGGATTTCTTTAATGTTAGTGTGACAATGTATTTGATTAATATTCTGTGTAGAACAATTTTGTTGGTCGTTGGTACCATACCCAACCGAAGCTTAAAATTTTAGAGACTTTATACTGAAGAGTAACTAGTGTATTTAGATGCAGACGTGTAGTAGGAAAAAAAACCCATGTAAGTCACGGTGCACGTGATTTCGGGGTAACCTCGACACGTAGAGCTGGACCGTGATGCATGGTGCAGTTGCGAGGTGATAATCTTCATAATTGTTGGTATGGGCCCACACTGTCTAAAGACCCATGTAAGTGAATCCACAGTAGTGGATATCGGGGTGACCTATTAAAGTCCGATGTAAGGTCTCTGGCCGGCAAAGCCAATCGGCTGTTAAGCCTGCCAGTTGGAATTATAATTCTACGGTGCTATTGTTCAATACAAAGACCGCTGTAATTTTTACGATTGTCTATAGAATTTTATATTCATGTGGTTTTATTCAACTTTATAATCAGGCTTTGACGAAAATAATGCAGCTGCTATGTCCAAGCAGGTCTATCTGTGAGCAGCTACTATGGCCCTGAGATCGTAGCTACTTCAGGAGAGACCGTCTAAGAATCGGAAGACGAGCGAAATTTTTCAACGGGTCCCACCAGCGGCCCGCGGCCCCCACCGACGCCTGTACCGGACGAAGTGGGCGGCGACGGTGAAGTAATAATACGCGCAACTTTACTTTACAAGGGCAGTTAGATCATAGAATTTGTGATAAGTCAGACGTAATTTTCATAATTAAATTGTGAGTGTTCCGATTAAATATTTGATGAAATAATATTTTCATTTAAAAAAAAGTTACTGTTTTGCTCATCATTTTTTAAAGAGAATCCATTCAATTTATAAGAATAAGACTTTTGACTTTTTCCAACACCCTATAGTAACTTCCATCCTTCCTCCCCGACAAATCCACCTCTTTACTTCTACACTATATAATGAACTAAAAAATAAAATATGGACAATTGTGAATAAAACATCTTTTATCAATGTTTGGAGGAAATTATATGCAAGATTTTAATTTTTTTTAGAGGAAGTAAAGACATCGTGGTGGTTAGTATACGATATGTATTGGTTTTATTGAAAGAAAAATTTATATTAATATCTCTATATTGTATTCAATCACAATTGTTATATTATTATTCAAATTTTACTTGTTTTCAGGCACTACATATCCATACTTTTCTGCTCAAACCATACGGCTGTCTGTATACAAAACATATTAATAGGAGCAGACAAAAATTCGAAATAAATTAACAGGTGCGAATCAAATGGTTTGTTATCCAACCCTTAAGTTTATATATTTTCTTTCTTCATAGTACCAACATTAAGATAGTACGTTAATAATAATTCAGTTTTTTTACAACACTGCAGATTGAACAAAGCAATGTCATATCAATGTTCCTGCTGTTTGTAACGCCTTAAGCTCCAATAATAGGAAGTGCGAATAATCACAAAACCAATAAAAAGGTGAACGCAATTTTTCTATCAGTTTAATACGTATTTACTACGTCACTGGTTTATCGGTGGATAGACAGCAAGACGAGCAGCAGCGCGGAGCATTGGCAGCGTCGCGACGCCCACCGTGAGGCTGTTGGCGTTATCAAAGCTTATCAGCGTACTACCCCCGGCCAATCGCGCGTTGGCCACACCCTCTGCAACTGCACATGCACCCCTTTGCCGCGCTAGGCCCTCCCCTGCACCGACACTGCTATGACTAATACTATAGTTAAAGTAGTTAGCTAGAATAGTTTTTTCAGCATGGCAATAAAAAAAAATCGACGGTAAAATAGATTTGCTCGCACAGTAAATATTTTATAAACGGTATCATTATTACAATATTGTTAGCCACATGTGTATCCGATAGCGTACTATAGTGATCTCGACTTATGGGCTATGTTGACAAACTTGCGGCAAATGGAAATGTTTTCATAAATGAATGAATCGTAGATTAATAATTCCAGGTGATAGTTTAATCGCTGTCTGGTGCACCTACGAACTGCTATATGACCCTTGAGACTACATTTCAGTAGCTCAAACCGTTATTGGACGCAAGCCAGGTTTTTATTCATATCAGTATAACGTCTCAAAATTCTTAATATTCCGTAAACTGGAAGAAATCAATCTCGATATTTAATTTATTAACCCAACGACGTTCCTTTAGTTTATAATGCATACAAAGTTTACTAAATTAGGTTTTGCTACGTGGCTACTATATGTTAAAAATCTATTTGTAAATAATTCATCTAACGTCACACACACAACAATAATTAACGGAAGTGTTTCATCCAGTTTTTACCTTAATAAATAATAACTCTAATGTAATCAAATCTATGTGGAAGTATCAGGTATCTTGTCAATTCGGCATCCGCGTGATGTACTGGACAAGCTATCACACTGTTGTGCTTATAAACGTTTACTAGCGAATTAAATACATTGTTAATAATAAAGGTATGTTCAACCACCCCAACTAAAATAACATTTTGTTATCGTAATACTTCTAAATATGAGAACTTAATTATATTCAATCAATATGTATGTTTTATCAAAACTTTTTTTTAAAATAAATTAACACAACGTTGCTATCGCATCACGTACTAGTCGTTCTGTTAAATAAACAGCACTTTGATGTTGTAGTAATTTCAGTCACATTATAAAAACCTCTTCTCGTCACATATTACTCCTCCCCGTCCAATGTCTGTGGCCCTAGGCAGGGCTAGGCCTTAGGGCTTATGTGTAAACAAACCCCCACCCGCAGCGTTCTAGCGAGGATGGGGGTCGGAACCGGTCGGGTATGGTAGGTAGGTGCTACTCGTCCCCGAACATGTACTTGCCCGGCCCAGTAGACTGTAGAGCACTCTATCGACACAAACATCATATTACATTAGCGCTATATTGTAAGAGCAATTTGGGGATTCTAAACTAAATGTGTAACCCACATGTATTACGCACATACATTCCCGTTTAAGGTTTCTTTATCGATTTTTAGTAGAAATAGGTCTTTCGTATTTGCCGCTTCTAGGTAGTGGGAAGAGATAAGGAACTCGACTCCCAAATCGCGCGAAACCGTATACACAGCCTTAAACGAGGCAATTTATCACATACATATATTAGGTTTGGAAAAAGGTTCTTCGCATTTTTTAAGAAAATTCAATACATATTATTTTTATTTATATTTAACTAAAGAATGTAGGTACCATTTTGTTTGATAGCTTTTTGCCATCTTGTAGGTAGGGACATGATCCCATTGCTATAGAAATTTTGGGACTTCTGATCAAAATACCGGGACAAGTGGTTTTGGCAGGCCTCTCGTGATGTTAACCTCAAAGTGGAAAGACCGAAACAGGTGGAAATCTGAAGGTGTAAGGTGGTGGTCAGAACTATATGGTAGGATGCATTAACCCTGCCAGCCAAACTACCTTAATTTTTTCTAAGTGACTAAACATGTGTGAAGTCTAGCGTTTTCATGATGAAATACCATACCATTTCTGTTGATTAATTCCGACAGTTTTCTCTCAATTTGTTGCTTTAATCTCATCAGTTGTTCGCAGTAGAGTTCAGAATCGATAGTCCTGCCTGGTGGTAACAGCTCATAATGAATAATGCCCTTCCAATCCCACCACACCACACAGCATCACCTTGTTGCGAGTTAACCCGGGTTTCGCCACAGTCTGTGAAGCCTAACCGGCCTTTGACCACGACCTTTTTCGCACATTCTTGTCGTACGTGATCCACTTTTCATCACCAGTTATCAGCAGCTTCTTCAAAAATAGTTCGGTTTTATTACGTCATAATAAAGTATCACAAACGGTACACGGTTCATTATTAGGTTTCTTTTAGTGAGCTCGTGAGGTACCCAAATATCGAGCTTTTTTGTGCACCCAGTTTTTGTCAAATGCGCCAAAACTGTTTTGTGGTCAATTTCCAGTTGTTCAGCTACGTTATAACTACTGATAAGTCTATCTTGCTCCACTTTTTTAAAAATGGCATCCATTTTATCCGTAATAGAGCGACCAGAGCGACGTGCATCTTTGACATCAAAATATTCGGATTGAAAACGCTTAAACCAAATTTGTGCTACTCTCACAGACACTGCACACTGCACACTGCACTAGCTCCATAAACATCGCAAATTTTTTTCGCGGCTTGCGTTGCATTTTTACCTTTTTTGTAGTAAAATTTTAAAATGTATAGAATCTCTTCATTAGATTCACTCATCTTGACTCAGTACGAAAAACAAATGAAAATCACACATTTTCCTAATATGAATTTGGAATTATGTTCTTTAAAATTTAAACTTTCAATGACACCAAAACCAGCCAGTTACAAATAGTATAGCCAAAGAGATTTTACTACAAGTTCATACACATACATACTATAATGCGAAAAGACTTTCCCCGGCCTAATATATACATATGTAAGAAGTGATACAAGAGAAAAGATAATTTAGTGCAGTGCACTTTTTTGTTAACATTATTTATATATAACATTTATTGTTAAATACACTTCAACACACAGAGAGTATAGACTTATTTATTACTAATATCAGTTTTAATTCGTAAAATATTGTTATATCTTAATGCACCATACTAAGCTTGATGACAGGTGATAAATTGAGTGCAACGCTGAAAAGATGCGTTCGTACTGCTAATGCGACTTCGGGGAATAATAGTAGCGAACCTTTATTCTGAACAGACTAACAAATGGCCGCATAAAAATAGATATGCATAGTGTATTAATAATACGCTTGCAAGTATCATACACAGCATGTGATTAAGAGGAATTGCAACACTGCCTCGTAATTATGAATCAGCGTTAAGCGAGGTGTTTACTGAACAAACCTTATCGCGTTTCAATTCGAAATTTGTTGTTGAAGCAACAAGTTAGTAATTATCTTATATAGTTATGGTATGGTATGGTATAAAAACAATATTTCGACTAGGTGGACGACATCAGAGTAAGTTAAGAATTCAACATAGAATATTAAACCATTTGTATTGTAACATGTGACAAAGGAAGAAAATCATTGGTCGCGTCTCTATCGTAATTTATGTCTGATTTCGGAAATAGTTGAAGTTAGTATTTATTATGATTTGTGTCTTAACAATGACCCCAAAGTAACATTGGGTACTAAGTAAAATGACATTTTGGTGCATAACAATTAAGATCACCATAGCAACAACTGAGCACACGTCGCGGAATATACGCGGGGCCCCACTTAAGTTTAATAAAACTGGCCAATGAAACGAGGGACACAGGACGTCGCCCCAACTTTCTGATTATTTAAAGCGCCACGATCGGGAACAATGCCCACTGGTCGCTCATGTTCACATTTTTCTCCGGAGGTTAAATTACTACGACATTTTAATTAAGCGTCAAAATAAATACCATCGATGGTTACTTTTCTCATCCGAAGATATCAAAAACAACTTGTGACTATTTATATGCATATTTTGTTAGTTTTTCTATTGTCCAGCCGCCTAATGGTAGTATATGTGCCGACCAGATAGCCTTTATACGATAGTTCACCTACAGCGCCTATTTCAAACGGTAGTCTTCAAAAATTACTGTTCCGGTTTAAAAGGCATTGTCGTTGGTGAAATTACTGGGGGGTAATAAGATTTGTATCTCGTTAAACACGGAAATGTGGAATTATTGAGAATAAATATTAAAAATAAACAATCATTATTTTTTTATATGTAACAACAATTTCGCAGTGAACGTTTTCAAAGTTTTTTTGTCAACCATGGACGACCATCGGTTTAAATGATGATGATGACGCAGCACACAGCACATTGCCCTCGCGTCCCCGAGACAAGGGATGTTAAGCTTCGTTATCCCAGTAATTTCACTAGCTACAACTCCATTCAATCTGGAACATAGTAATGTTTGCACCCAACTGTTTGACGTCAGAAATAACAGCTGGAGAGGTACCTAGATGGTCTCCGGCAAAAGAGATCTACCACCAGTATATTTAATAAGGGTTTTGTCGGCGACATACTGAACAATTTGTCAGTTACATGAACATTATTGTTCTTATTGCTCTTGTAATATAAGTTATTATTTACGATTTACTTTGGAATGTCGTCTAAGATTTGAGTACTTCTGGTTAATTTAAATTGGCAAAGCCCGATTACGATCTCGCGACACTTGCGATTTCTTCAGCTAATGCACTCTCCATTTCGGATATGAATAACTAAAACTTATATGAGGAACAGAAGAAAGGAAGTGTGTGTTACGATTTTTCATCATGTAAAGAAACAAATTCAAAAAGTCCCTTTAATGTTCCTTATAATTGGAACCTGGAACCTGTTACCTCACAAAAATTAAAATAATTTAATCAGCATGATAACCAAGAACGGTATATTAGCAGACGTCTTCTTGGTAAAGCTTTTTCCTTTCACGTTAGGCGTTTCTATGAACGGTTTGTAGGTTTTCTTAAGATGATTTTCTCTACCATAAAATTCGGAGAAGATTGAACCCTCGCCTCTTCAAGCCGTTTAGCGAGCGATATAGTATCTACTGCTGCTAGGTGTATTATTGTACTTCACCGTCTCCAGGTAGGGGTACCATCGCAGGGTCTGTTTCTGTTTCCAAACAGTAGTGTAAAAACATTACTGTGTTTCGGATTGAAGGGCGCTGCAGGTAATGAAATTACTGGGGTAACGAGACAACACATATCTCCGGCGACGAGCACATGTGGTGCTGTGTATAACATCTTAACGAACACCGTATTGTTATGGACACGTCGCATCAATAAATTAGTAGATCCTATCGAATGTCTTCGTCGTTTCGTTGAATAAAAAAAAACCCTAAATCAATCAATGAATGGCACAGAATACACAAAATATTTCCGTAAGCCCTATATACTACGAAGTAATATGACTATATTATATATGCATGGACCTATCTGCTGATAAAAGCTAATGGGGATTAAAAAAATGTATCTCGATTTATTTAAAGTACCATCAACAAAGGCAATCAAAAAAGTAGTTTTTGCCAGATACCGTCTAGGTAGGTACGATTACAGCACCTACCTTTGACTGCGAAGAGGTAACGTGTTAAGGTTTAAAGGCGGTGATGATTCTTGTAGTAGCAATACTCCTTTTATATTTCAAGCAACAGGCGCATTGTGATCATATAATTTCATCTAACAACACATCCAGTCTCTTCTTTCGTTTTTAAAAATCTGCTGTGTTTTAGTTAAATATTTATGGACATAAAGTCTTGTGTATATTTCTTAAACGATATTGCCGCAAATAAACCTCCGACACCAATGAACCTAAGTAAAATAAGACTTGCGACACAAAGTTTTCACAAAATTATTATGTTTTGCACAGTGTGACCAGCGACGCGTGTCATGCCATGGATGTGTCAACGCTACTCTTAGAGGAAATGGGTGTCTAGACCGCTACCGACTGATGATTTCAATGTATAACGACAACACTGTCTCTTTCGATGACGTACACGACGGCTCTTTGAAATGCTCCGTTTTCCTATGCGCTCATTAAATGTCTACAGAAATATGTTTTTACATTATACGTTAAATTTAAAATAGTTAAAAATGATACTCGATTTCCATAAGACACGAGCAGAATTTTTTTTTTACGAAAATATATTTTGTTTGGGATACGTAAAGAATAAACAAATTTGGATGTTATAAGCAAGTACTAAGAAAAAATTGCTTATTTTAAATAGCGTTCATCAAACATAACCAATAAATTATTTGAAAATTAATATCAGCACTGCAGTGTCTGCCGTTTGCATCCATCATCCCCCAGCTTGTAGATAGAGAACTTATTTCCACCTCTTGTGTGGGTCCTCTTTCCGCCATGATTGTGTAGTTCATCAGTTCAAGTCTTTCCCATCTCTACTATTTCTCTCATCCCTTTCAACACGTCTTGTACTTTCGCTATCGCAACATTTTGTCTAATAATTTTTTCAGTTCTATTCCAGACGGTTAAGGCTTCTCAATAAACAAAAAAATCGCTAGTAAAGGAGCTTAATTTCATCTATTTTCAATTTATACCGAATTAATAACGAGTAACGTAAATTTTAGAGAAGTTTTTTGAAAAAAAATGCCTATCATACATCATGAACGATTGGAAAAATGGATACGAACGCTAAATAATTTGTAACGTATACACCTGACATTACGTTTTATTAATGAAACATTTTTTTAGTACTACCACTATGTTTAACATTCGCTTATACCTAATTATACAGTTAAAACACTCCTCTCGTCCTCCTCCCGCCTCTCTCTCCCCTTTCTAATTTAAATTCAAAGTGTATTATTTCCGTACGGATCTCTTACTATGCGATAATTCGTTCGTTAGCAACAATATAAAACTAATGTAACATGATAAATATTCTACGGTAGCATTCCTATAACGGCCACTAGATAAACTGCGCGCTGAAACGATTCTAGGTAAGGTAATATTATCCACGTGTAAATAAAGGACTTGGTATAACTAATTCCTATTAAACATATTCAGCACTTTAATACTAGCCAAAACAGCATCGATAACAAGCCCACTATAGCACAACGTTTAGCTCACAGTTCGTAGAATATCCTGTGTTTATATAAAGCCATAGGAACCGGCGAAGCTTGCTCTTAATAAAACCAATGTTATGCATAGGCTGCATCACGTTTTCGTAACGGAAATCGATGCGAATACTGCAAATGAAATTCTTGTCAAATGTACGATAGTGAAACATATTTAATTGCAGTCCGTTTTGCCAAAACATTAACATCTTTAAGAAATAAACAAATCTACGCAATGCTGCCTTCTGCCATCTCAGAGTACTCTCAGAATGAAGTTTTGATTCCGGTCCCTTTTACAACATTAGATGCATTACGTGCTCATTAATATAAATAATAGCGATGATCATCACTATGAGGCACTTGTTAGTACGTGTCTACTCGGCTCCCACCACCCCGCCTATCGTCTAAACACCAATTACCAATATCGCATTAATTTAACAAGCTACAGCGTTAGTAAGTCGTACATTCTAATATTTTATGTAATTTTTATTGAAATTAATGATTTTTCCCAAAGATATTATATTGCTCCGTGGCAATGAACAACGGATGATTTTCAAAAAGAGGGAACATAAAACCTTCACCTCCGAAGGGGTTATATAGCATAGCACAACTTTGATACTAATAAGGATTTTGAACAATGTAATAGCCGGGGAGGAAGACGCACATGCCTATCATAGATGGGCGCGGTGCGCAGCACGTGCGAAAGGGTGCAAATGTAAAAAGTGCAATGTTACAAAAGACGGGGCTAAGGTGAGAGAGGTAGCGGAACGGGGGGTTTGAGAGGTGAGGGGGTGGGTTGGGGTGGAGTTGCGGTGGCGACGCGCGCGCGCGGGGTTGGGTGCGGCCGGTGAAAGTGCGCGTGCGCAGCGCGTGTCCCGCGCCCGGCCGACCGGCTCTCTTCGTAAGTCCGGCGCATCACCGCGACTTTAATTTACTATTTCATTTCTATAGCATCCCCAAAAATTTATTACCACGGGAACGTGCCCGGCCGGCCACAGCGGGCACTTGATTTGCGATTTCACTTTTACATTTTTTAACATAGAGAAACAAATAATTCGCGTCGATCATCCGACATCGTAATACTAGAAAATGAACAGGGTATGATGAATGCAGTGGAAGGTTTGGATATTCTTTAAATCACGTTTTATAATTTGTACATTTTGTCTCATTGTTAATATAAAACTGGACTTGAAATTTGTCTGAAATATTGCATGGGAGCAACCGCAACCGCAAATGACTCTACAGCTTCGGTTACTGGTAGCAACCGCATAAATTATACCCAATATAATTTTTTTTATAAGTTAAATAGATATGAAATGACGAATCTATGGAATTAAAAATATAAATATATTATAACCATCTACAACTCTCCGCGTCGAATGGTCACCATGTTCTCGTATCGATATACATTCACTAGTTTTCACGTGATTGACAAACAAACGAAATCAATTTTCATTATGTATATAAGAAAAAAAATATAACAAATACGGGAAGGGAGATCGATGACTGTGCATAATAACGCTAGGCGTATCACGTGCTATAATAATAGCGCCACAGTTAGGATGTTTACACTTCATCACACTGTATTCGACTACTTGAGACTCGAGTTGTCAAACGTCACGTTGAATCTTTCTGACATTAGTGCAGCCATCAAATACATAATGTAATTATGTACAAAAAAACTGGTTTTAGTGCCAGTGAAGCATTGCTGACCTAACACTATAAAGTCATTAATTTAGAACATTTATTAAGAGAAAACTCTTAAACTTATTTACTTCATGACGGTTTAACTTAGGTGTTAATCTTAAAAGTTTGATCTTATAGGGTTTAATGCTGTACACTGTAGTGTACAGTATAATTCATTAATTTAGTATTAAATGCAATAAATTATTAAAATTAAACGAACTTGAACTAATAATCCATTTAACAATTCTTTTTATATTTTCTTTACTAAATGGAGAACAAAACTCTTGGCATGGGCTAAAGCTGTCAAGGATCGGATCCCAGTTAGTCTTCGATGTATACGGACTAATGGAAGCGCTGATGTAGTAAAGTGGCAAGTGGCAAGTGGCGAGTTAATTGTAATTGACTGAAATATAAATTGATTCAAATATAAATCTACACAAACTTTGTTTATATAAAATTTGTTGAGTAGAGGAATGCAGTTTTGCCAGGTGATGACAATCGCAAACTTAAAGTATTACGCATCCACAGACGCGCAAATGCAGCTGCTTCATGCTGATTTGCTAGTAGTGGTGTATACACTAGCGCTGTGTTTAGCACAGAGAAACTTACAAATAAAAAATACAGTTCGTTAGTGTAATTAAGGAAACATGAACAGAATCCTCCAACGCTCCGCTTTCAACAAAGTAGTCCGTATCAGGGAACTGTTAGAGTCTATATTCTGTTATTTACTTCAAAATTACATTTTTGATATAAACTATATACTATTGACCGTGTCACCCGACGGTAGTTGAACAATACAACAGTGGAGTTAAGGTTTTTTGTTAGCCGCAGCTTAAAACAAAGGTAACAAACAACAAGACGTGGCATTGAACAAACATTTTATGTCCGCAATCCCTGGGCAGCCGGCCACGTTTACCGGGCAGGGCGTAGCGTTTAGCGTCAGGTGAACGACCCGCTCGCCTCCTCGCGCTCCATGTATGTTATAAAATGAAACAAGGCCAAAAAAATATTGCATTTTAATAGAAATAAATGCGTAGCGACGGATTTTCAAGTGTTTTGTAAATATAAATACATATTAGATAAAATATTTCCGCATATATTTTCTTTCTGTCAATTTTTACTGTCGACAATTGTATAACTGTTCGGTGTCAGTGATTGAAGTGTTTATTAACAACACTATCACGAGTTTATAGAGAACCGGTTCTGATTTCATTTTAATCCCTGCGCCCTATTCGCTATCACAACATGCACTTCATAGCAGTCACCTTCCGCCATGCCCAATTCCCTGCAGCGTGGAGCCGAAACGTGAAGAGAGTTCCCACGTCCACAACGAATCAGCAACTACTTTCGCAATTGCAGGCGCGGGCCCCGCAAACAATACAAAACGGGCGGCGGAGGCCCGGCCCGCGCCGCGCAACAGGTCTTCCCGCCCCCCGGCACCCGTTTTGCCCATTTTTTCTACGGCATAGTTTCTACAATTCAACACACTGACTGACCAATACATAATTTCCCTTAAAGTTCTTAAAAACCTTATATTCACTACGTATCATATAAGTTTCTTTTTACAGAAACATTACACCGGAAGACTAAAACCTGTTATAGTTAACATGACGACTGCTGGAGTGCAACAATTACTGTAAAGATTTCCGAATTGACTACCGCGTTTAAATAATACTCAATAAAACTAAGAAAATCTGTTTTAAAATTATGGTCTAGATTTATCGCAGTCAATCCAGGCTCTACCTTTGGTTAAACTAAATTAGGCCGAGAACGAGTTTAGAGTTCTACCAACTAACAAATATCGCCTTGTGATTGAAGTTATAAATAAAGTAATTTATATCGAAAACAGGGTATTATTTTTGATTTATAGAATCTCAATAACAAGTCGCATATAATGAAAACAATCCGAGGAGGCGCAGTATCTGATCCAATTTTTGCGTCATCGGTTATTTTGAAGTCTTTTCCTTAAACTCGAACTTTTTGACATAAATCAACCGTACCCGAAAAACAAAGCGTTACGTAACTCTTTCCCCCTTAACCGTCTGTATAACTTTATGCAACCTCTTTAACCCAGTTATTTTTGTTACACAAGAAAAGTTTACAATGATACAATCATTGAAAACTTTTCTCCAACTTTTCTAAACAATGATACAACTAACAAATATTATTACAAGTTACAATTATTGTTTTTATAGATATATTAGACGCGAACCATGGACTCGGTGCATCCCCGTCCGGCCACACTAATTGCTCTTCTGCCTTACCCAAGCATAAAAACATATCATTAAACAAATACTGTAAACACAGTTCCTATATCACCGACGTCGCAATTGATGACAACATCATAATCAACTTTTCCCACAGCTATCAGGTTAATTTTGCTGATTCGCGCTTAATGTGATGCATGATGCCACGCCATGAACTACAAAACGCGCACCATGCTTCCACGATATCGTATCCCGGGTCATTCTAGAAATATCCTTTTCACTAGACTTATCTTTGAAACTTTGTCATATTAAATATTTTGCTGCACAACTATTTATATCACATACGTGTTGTACATGACTAAATTATGTTAGACCGATACGTTAGAGAAGAGACTTAGTATTTTTAGTAAAGTCTAGTTAAAATAGCCTAAAGTTGTTCAGACAACAGTGTGCCTCCATCTATTGAATACATACTATGGGGCTTTTTCCTCAGCGTGTGTGTGTACCTTACCTACATATATATTATTTTTTTTATTCTGATTGTCATTAGAGTATGAATAAGTTTGATATATACGACAGGCGCAAAGGCTAAAATAAACGTCGAATCATACAGAGTTTCAAGAGCAGCAGACATTAGGTTTTAGTAAATGACTATAAATTCATTAATGGGAAACGCCCTGTTAGTTATTTTTCACAAAGTAATGTTTGATTTTTTTAAAAGCCATGTCAAATGATTACATGGCTCCGGTGGTGAAGAGCAAACTTGAGCCAATGATAGATTTTTGTACATAGGTTCCAAAGAAGTTTTCATTTTGATGTGGATACTCAATTATTTTACATTCATGATGATTTATTACTATGAATGTTTATTCATAGTTGGAATATAGATTCTGTTTTCCATAGAAGTGGTAACGTTTGTTTTTAGGTATCTGATAGAGACATTATATACGTACTTTTGGTTAATACACAAAAGTAACAGAAACCTAGCTTATTGGTAATAGAATACTAGATAACGTAGAACCTTAATAATCCATTTTTAAACATAACTATCGGAAATTATGCTTTGAAATTATTGTGATTGAAAATTTTGCCAATATCTCTGAAGCCGACTTGCATCAAACAGATATATAGGCGGCATACCTAACATTGGTCTGTATATAGTGTTCACCCTTATTTTTAAATTATTAAAAGCTTTCGTTTATAACACTCGAGAACATGTAAATTTTATTTACACAGCAACTGTGCTGGTGTACCACAAACCATATTCAACTCTTAAATGCTCAGTTTTAAAAACTGGTACAAAACATTCGTATAACATAACTGGTAAGCTCCATTCAAATACCATTTTTTTTTTAATTCATTACAAACATATGACATGAATGTAACTCGATTTTTTTTGTTTTGTGTTCACCTCAAATTTAAATAAGGTATTTTAAGGCCTGGGGCCAAATGTAATGCAGTGAAAATACGGAGCGATGAAAAAATTTTTTAAACCGGTCGGACAAGGGCTATCAGCGTAGAGTCGGTGAAGTCAAGTAAACACGTCTCGGGTGACAACACCGTCGCTACATTTGAAGTGCTTTATACTTGTGGCCCTTGTGGTGTAGTATGGTACCAATCTTCATCAGGCACCGCATCAAACGGAAACGCCTAAGGAGTGTATTGTATTGTATTGTAGTGTAATGTAATGTCGCGAACACAGCGCCGGGCCATTTCGCCCGCTCGCAGCTAGATGCTGGCCGGCGCGTTGTCAATGTAATAGGGAGCCCCGTACCCGCCGCATTCATAACCCGTTACGTTGATGCAAGTATTTGTACGCAAGTCAATGCTCCAACGGTACTCACGCGCCAGTTCTATGTGTAGTATGCGAATAAACAAAAGCTACGAACAAAGTTTAATGCAATTCTCGGAAAATAGGTGCGGGTGGGTTTATTAATAGCAGCTATAGTTGGCGGGTCTCATAAACTTACCTATCACTATAGAACGGCGACTGCGGGCCCGAAGTCCCCGGGGACTCGTCTACGTCCATAGCAATCTGCATATGCTCGGCAAAATACAGTTTGATAACCGCGACCTCGGTGACGAGGTAAATTCGCTACAAGAAATACGGTCGCGCTTCAAGAGCGAGCGATGTACACACCGGCTCGGCGTCGGCTGTACTGTGAGCAGGATTCGCGACCGCCGCCGCCTGTAGCCCGGATGCCGACTTGGCCCCCGCGCCCCGACGCCCGCGCGTCGCTAAGCAACGCGGTCGCACGTGGCTTCCTGGCCACCGCCCCCAGCTCGCTAGTTATGGCCCGCGGGTTCTTTTACGATTATCTCAGTCCTCTAATGTTGATCTACCGACTTAATTCTTTCTGTGTTACTCTCACGCATATAGTTTTTTTTGTTGTTCATCATCATCAGCCAATAGACATCCACAGCTGGACTTAAGCTTCTTCCAAAGATTCCCATATCGATAGAATAGGGATTTACATGGGAGGATTTAGGCCATTATCCACCACGCTAGCCTAATGCAGTTTATTGAGAGCCAGAGCTTCGTTCGTTGATTAGCAGGGTGGACCACATGCAGGCGAGGTTGGCTTGGATCCCGTAAGTTGTTCTGCGGGAACCTGTACACCACAGGTTTGTATTTAGCTCTTTCATATTGTTTGTATTTAGCTCTTTCATATTCGTTCTAGTTCGCACACTTGTCTCGCATTACATCGAAAATATAAAAAAAATGTAATACTTTATTTTTTATAGTGTAATACTATAGATTTTTTTCTTTAATTCAGTTAAAAGTTCATCAGCGCGGCATTCATATAATATTCATCTGGCGTTTCCTCAATCACACTCGACTAATTTTTTATTCATCAGTATCGTTATTTTCTTTTTACGAAATATGGCTCTTCTGAAACTACGTTCTCGTCAAAATCGACAACATAGTATTTGAGTACTCTGTCATAAGTTGAAGATAAGAGAGTGACGATGCTTTATTTCTAGTGCAACTAGAAAAGGTCAGTTTTTTTAGAATCTCCAAAATGATCCTACCTCTTCTTTTGCCAGTTCACACAAATATGTATTGAAATTACATTGTCTTATCTTCGACAAGTTAGCTAGCTAGCTGCTCACCTATGTTTACTTACTCTTCATAATTGCGAATCTTTCTCCATCGTACCTTTTAACTCATACTAATATTATTATTTTTTTCGTAAACGATTGAGGATCACGAACTTGAGCGCCTATAAATTAAATAAATGTTATAAATACCTTTTTCCTGTACTCACCGACCAAGGTACAATCACACAACACATCACAATCATATTTCTATGTATCGGCGGCAGTTCAAACAGCTCCCAATCTTTGTTCCGCTTCTTAGAAATGAGAAAATATTTATAATTTACCTTATTCTAACAATAGTAAGCAATATTAGATTATGTTTAGATCGTGAGTTTTCTTTTTGTATGTTAAGTTAATTATCACTTAATGGATTTAATTTACTTTTAGAAGTTCTGGTTTAGGAATCCCATATAGAAATATAGATATAGAAATATAGATATAGAAATATAGAAATGGTCTGATATATCAGCCATATTGTGAGAAGGCTAAAACCTCCATTCAGGTACATGTTATACAAAGGAAATTTAAATAAAATATCGGGAAGAGTACTTCCGTCTCCTTTAAGAAGGTTCGCGTAAGAATTATAATAATAAGTAATTGAAATCTTGTACACAGTATACAAAATGTGAACGACATCGCACGCGCTTTGGATGAGTTGGGATGTTAATCTCGGCACATGAGCGAGGTGGTGTGTGTACGTGCGTGCGTGCGTGCATGCGTGTGTGTGTGTGTATGCGCGTGTGTGTTGTGGGAGAGGAAGAGGGCATGGGAAGGGGATGGGAAGGGTGTGTGCGTGTGTGTGCAATAAGGCACGTTCACACGGGTTGCAATATGCATATGTGTCATTTAGTGTTGTCAGTATAGTTTATACAGATATGTTCTCATTGGTAAAAGCATGTGCGGCGGGGGCGCGGTGCGGTCTTAATGTGTGACAGGCACAAGTCAAAAGGCAAGTTCGCGCTTCAGCGTTTTAAGAGCGGCGGCGGGTGGCGAGGTGTTCCGACCGCATGCCTGCGCCTCCTGTTTTTTACCTGTGCCCGTACGCAGCCCAGGTAGCCGGCACTGAGGCGGCACCGCGCAGATACCTTTTTAACAGATTCGTTTTCGTTATAAATCTTCAACGCACTGCAAAATCTCATAACGTTCGAGATACGATTATTTTAATGGAAAAAGAGAATCAGAGTTTATTTTAATTTGAATGTTATAATTAATGAAGAATGGTTATTATTTCACGTAGGTATTTAACACAGGATAATACATATGCCAGACCGGCCATAATGCGTCTCGACATCTTGGTACCTTTGTAAAGGAGTAAAACATGTGAGAAGTTTACTAAATCAATAAAAACAGCTTGATATATGTACATTAAGTTAAAACGCCCTGTCTGACATGCGCAGTTTTCGTCTGTCTTAAAATCATTAGTACTTTTAAAGTTCTTAGCGAACTAATGTCGAAAGTTCGGCTAACAAGGTTTTTTATAACTTTTCGTTAATCCTATAACAATTTTTCAACTTATTTTAATATTTTTTGTGGACAAAACTAATATTCAATCCAATCTTCTTTCTTTGTTATAATATGGGTGCTTGAAAAACTAAAATACGAAGCAACAGCACAATCACTTCGAGCGGTTATAACAAATTAACATTATTCTGACAAGACACTAAATGGCGGAAACAAAAAAAAATATTTTCCTTAATAATTTCCAATAAAAATCTATAACATATGTAACAGCAGTTCATAATGACGATGTAGTTTAATAATAGAGAAAAATTGACTACATGCCGTGAATATTTTTAAACTTTAAACTTAACCGCGCTCAGGATCTTGACATCAATCAAGTGGTTTGGAGGTTATGAAAACTAGAACGTTAATTATTGTTTCAAACTTTTTTAATGACAATTGGGTTTTTCCTGTTACCAATGAGAAATTGACGACAACAAAAACATGTGGCAAGTGCGGAGCATGATGTGCTACATGTTTTGTTTAGGAGTTTCAAGTTCTTAATTCGTCGACATATTAAAAAACTGAAATGCATCTTAAATATATATAAATTTACATTTCCATTAGTTTAAAATCAAATCCGATGGATAGATGTTTGAGGTAGGTAGCTGCGCACACGCAGGCAAACTGTATACACAGACATGTGAAAATTGAATTCAGAGGATGAGTAACAAACGTTTGAAAAAACCTTTTGTTTTAATAGTCACTTAGCCTTACTTTGTTCTTAATTCGTCGCATGGGATTTTTTTGTTATTACACCGTATGTCAATGTAAAAATTCTTTATTCTGAGGTGATCATTTTGCTTTTTGGAGAATTATATATACGCAAAATACACCTTTATCTCCATCTCTTTAGGCATTATTTGGGCTACATCCGAACAACCCTGCGCGTAGTGAGCGTTCTACTGAATATTAAAACCAATTATATTCCTTTTACAGATTATAACATTGAATATGTTTCATTATTGAATTATATCATATTTTCGTTTGGTGATTGGTTGGTTTTGGACTACAATTATTGTAGTTCTTCTCTAAAACCTACTTTTTGTTAACTATCAATGTTTTATATATTAATAAACTAATCGTTCCTCGTCCGCTTTGCTCGCCGTAATACGGAATTAGACTTGAAATTGTATGACATATTCCTTGAGCGCACCTGCAACTGGTAATGACTTACTAACCGTTACTATAAGCAACCGTATAAACGATACAAAATGAAAGTGATTTTAAAAGTTAATTACAATCAATCAATGTAAGGAAAGCGGCCGATTAATTCATGGAAATTTTGATTAATCATCAGCGTGATAGCGTACCCGTTACCGGGCTCAAATCACACGAATCTGTATCAGGACGATTTTCCAATTCTGTGCAAATTGATTCACAAATTTCATTACTCCTCACTCAAAAGTCTGCGAATGAGGTTCGCAATTTCCCATCTCTTTTGCAAGTCCATTGTTAGAAGGCTTTGCAGAGAACACGCACGCAATTTTTGTATTTCAGGCAAAGCTCTCGTTTTTTAATGACTTTGATTTGAGTTTTGGCTTATTTCTAAATTGGAAATGCTTGTTTTTATTCTTTAAGTTCGCTTTATCATCGCCATGTACTGATTTTAACGAAAGCCTCTGTAGAACTGCCATCGTGTGCTTTTACAACTTGGAAAAGAATTTCTTTAAAATTAGTTAAGTCCTCCATCTTTTACCTTTGGAAGTAGATAATTTAGCAAGATCTTAAAAAAACGTATAGACTATATAAATGAACCAAGGAATCAAACAATTTCAAATATAGGCGGAACTAGCAGTTTTTGTATTAAACTACGTTATCTCACAGGAGTTTAAATCAATTTATATCTGATATGTTTTTTAAAACTTAATTATCAATACGACTTGGCTTCATATCGTGGCAGAAGTGTGAAGAAATAGCGTCTATACAGAATGAAATTTTCAACGGAATGATTTTGATTTAATTACTAATGAGAAGCAGACCCCTGCTTCAAAAATACGCTTAAAGCTTCTTGATAATAATAAAAAAACTATTTCAATAGTAGCTTAAAACAAGTAATAATTTTTTGTGACCAATTACACACAATTACACAGGTAAGTGTGATTTATTTAACTACACAACCAGAATTTAATAGAACTGGAAACAATCACGAGGAATGAATAAAATGTATTGATAGTTTTTCAACGTTTAGTTGAAATCGCAAAGGGTGGATGCTGCAAGTACAAAACTTAAGCAACTAAACGGTGATGAGGGCAACCAGACTTTGTAAATATATTGCAGACGTAGTTCGTTCCGATAATTTAAAAGTTGACCCCATAATCGATGGATTTTTTAAACATTTCTATCGAAATCACCCCTGTACATTGTACTAGTACAAATTTATTGTACATAAAAATATATATTAGAAAGTATCATCGGATGGATAATTGGTGTTCAACAAGATATTGATAAGCATCAGAAGTATGTAAAGGATGATAATAATAGTATCCACAGCAGTACAAATCCGATGTTGTCCTTATTTTGTGATATAGTTAAATATGATCAAGCCATTATCTGTTCTTGTGTAAACAAATAATCAATAAGAAATGTTTGTCCCTTGCGTGCAGCGCTTTAATGATTTTCGCGAGTTGTGGGGAGGTGTGTACAGGGGCAGAGGCCGCGCGCGCCGATCGATCGAGCGCGGCCTCTCTCCCACGCACTCCACGTGAACGCCAGCGGATCCAGGACAAATCCTCTACAGCCTCCCAATTCGTTCATAGAGCATGCGTCGGTGAGCGCTACCATATTACTCAAAAATGTTATAGAAATTATCTGGGGAGCAGGTTGTGTTTATACTTCTACGTATCCATGGCACCCTACTCCATGGTTAAACTGCTTATTTATTATTGAAGATTTTTGCCTGCACTCGTGGACTTGATACACGTCTATCAAGCTAGCGTTTCGACTTGACTATCGGCAATTGGTGTTCAAAGGTGTGATCACACCGGTGTGGTCGTCAAAGTTTCTATTACTTTCTTTAATTTCATTAAGTAAATAAATTAAATTACTAATATGATACTTGCATGCCGCTGAAGTATTAAGGTTCGTATATATTAATGAAATGTTTTGATTTGTCTTTTTTGTTTGTAGGTTTTGTTGATACGCAAGAGCGAGAGATCGTCACAGAAACGCATTTTCAAAAATGTTTTGCTAGATTAAAGACATTACTCATTAACTTGATGATGGCAGCGAGAAACAGCCGGGCGCGGGCAGCGCATGACCGTTCAGCTGTGGAGATCTTTGAGGAAAGTTTACACATTCAGCGGTGAGTTTTTATCGGCTGATGGTGATGATACCCGATTCAATAATTTACCTTGTATTTATAATGTTCGACAGTAATTCAATCAAACGATCAATCAATTATTACCCGATAGACGTCCACTGCTGCACATCCGGCTCCCCAAAGATCCCCAACATCGATCGGTCCTGCGTTTACCGCATCCAGCGGCTTCCCACGCCCTTCAAGCAGTATGCGGAGGTTCTCATAAGGATTTGGGCTATTTCTTACCACGCTGGCCCAATGCGAGTTGGTGAAAGCTAGAGCCCCGTTTGTTGATTAGCAGGGTGCACCACGAGCAGGTGAGGTTGGCTCGAGTCCCATGAGTTGTTGTGCGGCATCTTTTATACCCCGATTGTTATTAATGCAATTTAATTTCGAAAGTGCTTTTATATACTTGTTGTCCTATAATATAGTTATAATTGGGGCAACGACAATAGCAGTAAACTGCACATGTACATATTAATAATAAAAGTTTCGACTGTCATAGTGAAATGGAACTGTCCGTAAAAATAGGCAAGCAGGTGGTCACTGACGCGCACCCCCACACCCAGTGCACTACACCGTACTAAAGGCTTCTCCATCGGCCGCCCCCACCCTAACACCCTGCACCGCCTGCTACGCGCTCAATCATTGAAGAATTAACTGGTGCCCTGACGCCGCCCGCCGAACTCTGGGCGGACTTTACTACCACCTATCGCTGATAGTGCGGCCGCAATCTACCTACGCGGTCTACGCAGCGCCGTAGATCCTCGTATCGCCGCCATGCATTTCCCACCCAACAACCCCCATCTCCCCACTACAACTCCCCCCCTGCTCCTCCATCATACCTGTGTGCACGAGGGGGGGAGACGCTCGCCTCACGTGTTGCACAACTAAAAGTGAAACTTATACATTTCGCTTTTATTGTAGTACAAACATTTTTACATCGGAGGAAAAATCAACCAATTAGTTTATAATATTGATAAGTTTTAAGAAAGAAAAAATAATACTAAGAAATAGTAAACAAGCAGTTCATCAGCAAGCATTATCAGCGGCATTAATTACCACGTGCTGTCAAGGGATTAATCAAGTTCTAAACAAGAGGACCCTATTGAATCTTGCAATCGCAAGCAAGGATTTTTCCTAATAAATTTAAACATTGGTGTGAATTATAATATTATTTACTATGACCGAATTACATCTTAAAAGGGAAAGGTCTGCTGCTGCATCAATCTCTTATAGGGTTAATACGGCCGAGCGTTCAACACACACAGAAACTTGGTGATTAAACGTTGCGTCTTCGTCCTTCAGATAAACTGCTACGAATATCATATAATGAGACAAAACAAAGTAAACAAAAACACACAACATAAAAAAACACATTCATATCGGCAAATTAAACATGCATAATAATAAAAAAGAGGCTAGTGTATGAGCTGTTACTGAAAGGTTAATGTTTCGGTCGCAAAGGTTTGTTATAACATTTCACATCACATAAGTATAGTGGAATGTAAACTATTTGTAAACAACATGTTTAATTTTTTTTTACACTACAAAGCGACAAGACCACCGGAACGTTCACCTGGTGAACGATACGCCTGCCCATAACAACGTGGCGCTAGTTACGATGATATGTACTGCAGTACACCGCGCTGCGCTCGTTGCCTGAGATTTAGATGTCGAGTCTCGTCTCCCCAGTAATAACACTACTACAGCACCCTTCAGACTGGAACACAGTAATATTTACACACTATTGTTTGATGGCAGAAATAGCAGCTGCGGTTTTACCTATCTGGACGGTCTCCAGCAATAGAGACCTACCCCCAGTAAATACACCTACTATCAGTTTTTACTGAACTATAATAGGCTAGTTTTTGATAAAATAAAAAAATTTGCTTATTAACACGGTCTTGGGTTTGGTTAACATTACCTTAGAATTAATATTATTTAGATACCACTTTACGTAGGAGAACTAAGGTCACCGACATAGTCCAAAAGATTGTTAGCCTCAAGTGGCAATGGGCAGGACACATCGCTCGATCGACTGACAGCCGATGGGGCCCTAGGGTCCTCGAGTGGTGACCGCGTACCGGAAGACGTAGTGTTGGCAGACCCCCCCACTAGGTGGTCCGACGATCTGGTGAAAGTTGCGGGAAGCAGCTGGATGCGGGCGGCGCATGAGCGATTGATGTGGAAATCTTGGGGGAGGCCTATGTCCAGCTGTGGACCTCTATCGGCTGATAATGATGATGAACCACCTTTACCTGTGGCAGGGCTCTTACTTGTAACAGACTGAATTAGCAAAGACAAACGTCAGGAAGAGCTGTGCAAGTACATCTCGTAGAATTATTTAGTTAGTTTATTTTGAAATACGGTGAATAGGGCATTTGCTTTGGAAAGCGTCTTCCTTGAAGTGACAGTAAATAACATATATCCGATAGATACGGGTACCGTATCGTCAAGTAACGCGACTCAGTTAAATATTAATTATACCAGTCTACTCCAAATATTACCGCTAAATGTTACTCAAGTATAATACATATGAGTGTGTGTGTGAAGAAAAAATTCATTTATATTTTCTATATATATATATAATGAAAATGAGTTTTCTTTGTTCGCCAATCACGTGAAAACTAGTATTCTTATCGACATGGGAACATGACCATTCCACTCGGAATTATTTGTAGATGGTTATAGGCTATTTCTATAACGTTTATATTTTCATTTCGTGTTTTTTAGGCGGTTCCTATGGTAATGGTTGGTATAGAAAGTCACGGTTTTATATTACGGCTCGCAAAGGGCGGGGGAATAGCTAGTTTATTATATAGTGAGTATAATAGGGTAAGTAAATAACAATAATATATATATGGCAAATCTTTTGTAGTTGAATACATTGTATATGCTACACCAAGGTGGAGTGCAGCAGCGTACACGCTCATTGTAAAGTTTGCTTGTTAATACCGAACGTCATATTCCAAAGTGATTCTTCGAACTCCCCCCCTATACACGCGGACTTCTTTAAGATTCCCTCTATTATTTCTTTGAAATATGTTAAAAGCGTAGTTAAGATAATTCTGTTATGGATATTATGACTATTCGAGTTTTAATTGACCATTCACGTGCCCTCAGCATATTTGTAGTGAAATCTATATGTTATATTCAAAGGATAAAAAGACTAGAGAAATTTTTCAACGGGTCCCACCAGCGGCGCTTGGCCCCGCACCGACGCCTGTACCGGACGAAGTGGGCGGCGACGATGACGTAATAATACGTGCAACTATACATTACAAGGGCAGTAGATCGTAGAATTTGTGATAGGTCCAGACATCATGATAGTAATTGTTTATCAATTAAATTCTTTTGTTCGAATTAAATAATTCATTTGCGCAAACATTTTGTTAATAAAAAGTTGTCCTTCCCCGCCTCACTTCTCATCTCCCAAATAGATTCCATTTCCATTTATAAGGATATTATATTATAAAACATTACATATGCCCCCTTATTTGTTATTTGGCGTGTCGTATGTACAAATCAAATCTAGAGTTGTAATCAAATTTCATTTACCACAACCATACTATGGTTCTTATCTCGTACAATTAACGATATGATACGATTTCTTCTACGTATATTGTTATACTAGGTACCCTGCCACGCCCGCGTTGCCTGCCGTAACATCCTAATCGTAACTCTTAAAATCCATTCTCAGTTGACCTGAAAATGGCATATCTTTACTAAATTTTGAGCATTTTCGTCTAATAGTTCAAAGAAAGTCTATCATTCTCTGGATGTCTATATATGTAGAGATTAAGTATCCTATAGGTTTTTATTGTACTATAAGATATTGATAGCCCTCTCCTCTCATTATTAAACTGTCTTCTGGTCATGGTTGGCCTGGCATGTTTGGAGAAAGAAAGAAGATACAGAGATGTGAAGTTCTTTTCACATCTCCGCAGGTCGGAAAACCAAAGTTGAAATTTCGAAACTACCCGAGGCTGCTTGCATAGGTGATTCTCCTGATAGGCTCAAAGAGTTCTCTTCAGACGTATATCTAATAATGCAGTATTCCGGAGCTCATTTATATTTTATCATCATAGTTGTGGATCCTTTTTTTTCTCTTGTTTAAGTGAAATTGCGGTGATACTTCGTTTCTAAATTGGTGAGCTTCGAACTAAGGCGACTGCGGTGCTGCGCGATTATAGTCAAAGTGCCCAATCCGATCGCATTTTCAAGGCAAATAATAAATTATAGGCAGGCAACACTTGGCAATAAAGGGATTTTACTTCGAACTAGAAAAAGATCTTTGATAATACTCATAGCTCAATCACTCGGCACACACTGATTTATTTTGCGACGCTTATTGTGTCACTGCAATGGATATCTTAATATTCGTCTAATTTCAATGCCAGCTGTGCGAATTATTAAGTTTTTCCGTGTCAACACAATCTTGAGTTGAATTATTTGTTTGCGTGTTGCGTTGAAGTTTTCCATTAAAATATATCAACATTGATAAACGCATAAACATTCAATCCTGCAACGGCGCGTCGCATACCGTTTCTCTCGATAGCATTAGGTCACAATGAAAACGTTGCGCGATGAGAATACCCGTGAATTTCTAATGCCGCTCCTGGCAGGACAATGGCGGGCAAACGGTCTCACGCGGCAGATGCGCACGTTATTATTAGGACCGACATCGGCGTGCGTCCACAAAACCTACCGCCAGTTAACTTACTTCCTCCCCTCCCCCCACCCCCCCCACACAAATAGGGTGACTACACACACGTTTATCCATAACAAATATCTTTGATTCAATGAGGTCACGCGCTTTGTGTTTTCATATTTATAATCGTGATTACCAGGCACTACCGATAGTACTGTGTTGTCTGCTGTGTTAAATCTTTCAATCAAAACCATTTAAATTTACATTAATTATGAAAATAACACTGTTTTAAAGTTTTGTAAATCGATATATCATAGAGCAAAAGTCTACATAGGCGAAAATACAAATGAGTGAGAACAATTCAGATTTTTTTGTTTTTGCTTTGGGTTTCGTTGAGTCGTTCTGATTAAGATATAAACTAAATGTGAATAACTAATATGGCGACCCTAATCACTCGTCCGCCCTTACGATATAGAGTTGGTATACAAAATTTTCAAAGCAAGCCGTACAAGGGTGCCCCGCAGATCGCGGCTTTGATACTACCGTTCAAGATGACTTACGGATTCCAGCTGCTTATACTTGATAAATATTCATCATCGTTTTGTTGGAAGGCGGCTGCAACCCCATCGCGAGAGAGGGTACAAATAATTACTGTTAAATTGTTGTTAAAAGACTACTTTCAATTTTAACGCTCTTTAATATCTCCCTAAATAAAAAGTGGTAGAAAAATTATAAGGTGAAGAAGATAAAAGGCCCTGAAGAAATAGAAGCAACAGCAATTTATACATTGCAATCTTATGTATGACTCGTGCATTTTTTTTTTCAAAAAAATTACACATCGAAGTTGGTACTCACATCATCTTTAGATACTTTTTGGCCTTGGCTAAGCTCTCAATACGCTGCAATCGCAGACTGATGGGCTTTCTTGTCTTAATATCTGTCACTCCTTCACCTTTTGCCATTTATGTCCAAAAATAAGAATTATGTCGAATTTTCTAATACACTTAAAATATATAAGTACTACACATATGTTATTTAGTAATTCTCTCCTTGAAAATATTACTCAGTCGAACTTTTATCCAATGGTAAAAGCCTGCTTTCAATATTGTAAAGGTAAAAGAGTTTTATGCTGTCGTTTTGTACGCGGGGCAAGCTTCAATCAAAAGCAAAATGAAAAGCGGATTAAACAATGAGTCGACTCCTGACAGGTTGAGTTTACAAACGATTTTCTGACTGAAAGTACAAACGGAATATTTTCATACACTCCCTACGGAATACTTCGCACGTCAATATGCTTAACGAAAGAGGGTGAATCAAAGCGGGCAAACAGGATGTATCTGTTAAATACGAATGTTAGACAACTCGTATATAGAAAGACAGGGCTGAAATTACATTCAGTAAAACGTTTAAAAAATGAAAAAAAAATGCAGGCGAGGGGACAATTTGTTTGGTGGAGGAGGCTGGCTTGAGTGGTGTTGAGGGAGAATGAATCAACCTGTTCATTGATTGTCGAGGTCCGCGGACATAACTGGAGGAAAATTAAACGTTTGGGAGGAAAATTTCGTTGAATAGGATTAAGAATATCTCCGGTGTGCCGCACATTGTTCAGATTCTGCGTGATTAATTGATATTAACCTAGACAAATGAGATAATACTTTCTTTAAGCGAGGCCTTACCAATCAATCGATCTTATTGGGCTATTATAGTAATCAATTTATTGTTAGTAATTTTAATTTAACTCTTTCATATAAAAAAATCATAATGTATATTCTATTTGTATGGAAAGAAGTGACAAATTGTTATCTCAATTCTACACGTAAATTCCTCCAGATAATATTTCTAACTGCCGATATAAATATTAATTCGTGTGAAAGTATTTACCTCCACTACTAACGAGTAAGATAGGGGAAATAGTTTAATAATCGTACATTTCTACACATGTTCGTAGAAAAGAGCTTTCACGATAGATTCGACTAAGAATCAAAAAGTTGTACTTAGTACTAGAGCTCTGGAGAATATATATGTGCATGTACCACTGTAATGTTCATATTTGCCGCTATAAAGTATTTCCTACACACAGTGCAAGGTGTGTTTCGGGTTGAAGGGCTGTATGGCTAATGAAATTCCGAGACTTGAATATCTTGCCTCATTGCGATAAAAGCACAATGAGGAGAGTTCGTGGTCGGGAAACGGTACGGAACAACAAGTATGAATATTTTCGAGGGGCTATCTGCATCGAGTTGTTACTGATACTCATGACGTGTATACTATTTTATAACAAAATACAATAGAAACTCAGAATTTATCTGCGGCAATGGGGTGACACATCTTACTCCTACAAATGTACACAAAGTATTCTAAAAACACAATGGATAAGCTTTGACCGTATGTGTTTGTTAATAGTATCCGTTTGGTCAGTTCTACATATGTCACATTATATTATCAGGCGGTAGACGCCCACTGCTGAACACAAGCCAGTTCTGCTTAGAGAACGCAATTTGCGGTTTAAGGTATTTAAGTAGACGTTTTGTAAATTAGAATACTTAGGGCGCATGCGGTTAAAACACAACCAAATGGACCATGCTAACTTCCACAAACAATTTCATATATCCATTGTTTCCTTTTTAGAACCATTATTTCCGATACGGGCTCGTTAATATATTCAAAAAACGCAATATCCTTGGTAGCATATATACATATGTACACATATTTTGACATAAAATATATTTTTTTACTATAAACATTTTGACCCACACATTACAATACTTTCGTATTTGAAATTCATGAGCATAGAATAAGTACTAATTGAAGCTATAAATGTTGTGTTAACCACAATCCGCGTTTAGTGTTTTTACTATAAGCCTAAAGATTGTTTGCAGAAATTTGTTAACACAGTCAAAACTGCAATAATAACGGTTTCAGTATTCACAGTTAATCACGAGTGGAAGTAAAGGTGATACAAAGTCAGCTTTTAATGTTTTATAGGAATTTGTGTTCATAATTTATAGATAGACCCCCAAAGCTTGCAAGTTTGTAGCACTCTTTCAATCCAAGTTTTCTACGACAAGTAGTCACTTAGTCATAGTCTTAATAGCCTGATGCTATAAGACTGACCAGGTCACTACGCTCTTTTTCGAAACTTTCAAACCGTTCTGTATCTTCCGATTTCCTTATAGTATCCTATTTAATAGAGACTAGGTTAGGTACTGGCGATTTTTCCTACGATGCGGCCTGCTAATGTCGGAAGCAGGTTTTGACAGTCCCTGTTGACCGAAATTCGCACACATACCACGAGCGTTATCAGTTCGCGCCAAATTCTGTTCTGGTACAAACCCGAAACACTTATGTCCGGCGAAACAGTCCGAAACTATTTCGCATTCGCAAGAAAATCTCTTTATTGATTTTCAATGTTTAGTGTTAAAGCTTGTTTTCTACTACTTAAGAAAATCCTCGCTCTAATTTATTTAGAAACTTCACGTTGATTTCTCAATTTTATTTATTTTTGGATTTGCAGAAACATCCATCTCGAGAAAATATTGCTCAATCAAGAGATTAAGTTAGGACCTGCAAACCAAGTAAGAGTACTAGACCGACATAACTCGATAGACCCAAGTTCCCAAGCGTTAATAATGTTTACATTTAATTTCCACGACCGCGCCGCCAGCGTTTGCCACCGAGTTTTAAGTGATGATGTTATGCTTTTTCTTTTAATCTTGACAGTTTATGACCTATTAATACAGAGGTTAATAGATACCTATCACATAATTATTGAGATTATTAGAAAAACACCATAAAGTTGAACAAACTTTCTTTTAAAAACAAGCAATTGTTGTACTTATTTTACTCTGTTGTGATTATACTTATTGTACTCCCATCGTTTCCTTTGAAATATATATCGTTTTATAAGAAATCACATTGAGAAAATTTGGGATTTTTATGTTTTAATTTTGTCAAATATCATTTGTCACATTGACCTCGTTTTGTAACCCTCGCCCTTGAAATATTCGGTGTAAGGTAAATTAATATTTACTTGGGGTGGATGTCTGTTGTCAGAGACCGTCTAGGTAACAGTACTTCGTACCCGTTTGGAGGTTGCTGTAGCTAGTGTAATTACTGGGATAACTAGGATCAACAGCTCGTCTCAGGCGACGAGCGCAATGCGGTGTAGTGTATACCATCCTAACTAGCGCCACGTTGTCATGGGCAGGCATATTAAGTACCATCAGGTAAACGTCCCCCGCTCATCTAGTCACTTCATTGAATAAAAAAAAAATCACAGCTGTAGGGCTGTAGGGTTGAGGGCATACTAACAGTAGGACATGCGATGTATCTAAGTCATTGTATGGTTTATTACATACAGTATTTCACATGGAGCACAGAATGTAAAGCTAGAGTTCTCCTACATGGTGAGGTTCTTCACACCGTGCGAGGATATGATGCTGGATAGACGAATAGATTATGAAACTCTTTAGAAATATTATACGGTGAAATTCGAAGCGTGTATAGATAAAGTTTCCTAATTAGGCATGAAGGCTGCATAAGTTGAAGGAACTCCTTTAGTAAAATATTATGCAAGATTCATTAATGTATTATAATTAAAAAAAAAAACAGTAAATAGTTTACGACGGGCGATGGATAAAGTTTGCATAGAGAGATTGCTAATTATAATAAAGTGAATCTGTTAAGTCGGGCAATGGTAATTTAATTACTATTAGAACTATCCGACACCAGTGTCAAGTACGTCCGACAGAAAATTGCTCAAAGATTCCGCAGTTACTTCCCATTGAAAAAAATATGTTCGTTGGAGAAGAGCCGTTGTTATAAAAGCACCGGTTAGCAGAGATTGAGGAATTATCCACGTATATGGTCGCTCTGATTTATTTTTTAAACAAGGAGTACAAAGGAATCCTTGATATTTCAGGCGCTGATTCACAAAATGTATTCTGTTAAGAATATTTGACAAGTTAAAGCAAGATCACAGTTCCATTATAACGTTAGACATTGTGCTAAATTTTATTGAAGAGCAAATCAATCTGGAACCATTAGGATACCAATCACCATGTTATAGAATTGAATGGGACCTTACAAACGACGACAAAACTGACTATATAAAAGACATTTAATTGTAATTTTTATTTTATACGGCCTAGGTATATCGACCTTTCAAAATATCTCTGCCATTACCACATCATATCCATTGAAATTAGAACTCCTAATGTTGATATAATAATTAATATAAGAAGAATGTTAGACCTTGGACTTCAAGATGAAGTAGCCAAGAATGAAAGGAACTACGGACTTACCTCCATGCGCCTCCTGAGGAGTCGTTGCTGTTTTCTTTAAGTTGAGTGGCGCTGGCACTCTGCAGGTTAGGTGGATTTACACTGAAAAATATGTTATATATAATAACATTTTTATGGGCAAGCTAACTATGCAATATATCTGTATACAAATGTAACATACACGAATCCCTGCATTTATCAACACGAAAACTGAACCGATATATCGAACTGTTATAAATCTAATTAAACTACTTTTGTTATCTAAAAACACATGTTCTATGCCACAACAACACGGCGCAAAAGTATCTGAAGGTCTTCGCAGAAAATTGGTACAGCGCCATGTTATGTTATGTCTAGAGCCATGTTGGCCTAGATCTGGTAAGTTCTAGATTGTTCTACACGAAGTATAATAATGGCGTCGATTAACCATTGTGGTCGCATGATCACAATGGCACATCAGGCGCGGCGGGGTAAACAAAACCGGCTGACGGTTTGCTTCGGTTCTCGGTAATCTGACGAAACTTGCCGCATCAATAATGCAACTAAACTGATTGTTTATAATCTCATGCACAAAAAGCGAAACCGCACTAAAAAGTGTTTACCAAAAAAGTTGATTTCGATGCAAGTCGTCATTGTCAAACAGATTTCATTACAATACAGCGGTTTTGAAGCCCTTAAACGAGTCCAGTATGTGTTTTGAAGGTTTATTGCAGAGTATTGAAAAAAAAATTCTGCTGCAAAATTTTTTGTCTAACGGCACAAAAGGAACAAGTGTCCCTCGCCCGCCCTTAGGATGGCAACAGTTAAAATGGTTTACACAACACTGCATTGTGCTCATAGCCTTGAAACGTAAAATGTCTCATCCCAGTAAAATTTCACTAGCCACAAAACGCACAGTAGTATTTACAAACTACTATTTACTACCTAGAGGGTCTCAGGCAACAGAGACCTACCACCAGTCTAAAGCAATCAGCGAGGATCTCTTTACAACAGATATCTAATTATTACAGTAACAGACATATCAAAAACAAAGCTTACGCTTTCTTATTCGCGACGGATGGCTCGATGATTAGCGGGAGTCCACAGTATGAGTAACCTGAAAGGAAAATAATTATCATCAGGTTTTACTAGAAACTTTCCAAATTCGGCTAAAAATTTACAATTTCATACTACTATTTATAGGCTGCATGTAAAACGTGCACTTATATAAAATCATTAGCGATAAACTACAACTCAGTGGGAGTGAGCTTTTTAATTTAAATGTACAGGGCCACTATCAGATATTTGAAGACTAGGAGTACCATTTATATATCATGCCGGAGAATAATTAGATTGTTAGATCAGGTGTTGGACAAATGCAAGGCGAACGACTAATCATAAAGTACGCTTATTGCTACCGACACCCACTCATCATTTAATAAAGGCGCCCTCCCGATATAACAATGACAGGGGCAGTATTATTGATCCTGCCTCTGGACTCTTCCACTATATATAAGTAAACCATGTAATAATTATTATCGCTACTAACCCTAAAGGTTTTTTTTTTAAAATACCAATATTTTTTTTATATAACTTCAGTTGATTTACTCTTCATTATTATAATCGTTTCAACTTTCAATGCAAATATTTTTGTCCCGAAGCATGTGATTTTAGTATATACCCTTGATCTGCCTACAATTTGCAAATAAACCGAAAAAAAACCGTAAATTGAATTCATAATAACTTAGTATTAAAAAAAATTACGGAAACTTAAAAATTTGTACATTTCTTCGTGAAATTTTCTATAAGTATAGACGATATATTTTATCCAACTAAACCTTATCACCAGATGGCGTTGCAAAGCTTGCATGGCGTCCAAACAATTTATATGGCATCTATGTATTAGTTATATATCCTAATATATTTCAATATCTGCTATATGCTTTGATGTTGATGGTTCATCTATTAGTTTTTAATCGGATAAGTGTTTTATTAGTCAACAATTGTAAATGATATGTGCCGTTAAACATGTAAACAAATTAAATACGGCGCTCGTCAATAAAACATTTTTATCTAAAACTAATTCACAATATCTATTTATGTTGCCAAAGTCTACTTTTTACGAGAACTACATATTTTAGTGTGTGGTATTGTTTTTAGTATATGTATATGTAATACTGTTTGTGAATTATAACAATTTGAATTCATACCGTGTAGTTTATCGATAGCGCGGTCAGCCGCCGACTGGTCGGGGAAGTCGACGAAGGCGTACCCCCCACGCTTTACAGATATGTCGGCAACCGTAAGATTATGCTCCGCGAATAACTGCCGAACGGCTGCCTCATCAGCTTCTATGGGCAGGTTGCCTATATACAGCTTGTTCATCTTGGATCCGGTATTGGAATTGTTGGGTGAACAGTTTTTGTACGGAAGACGGTGCTGAAGACTTGGTCGGTTCAGCTGTCTTTTGTCTGTGGACTTAATTTGACTTTCAATCGAATTTAGAATCTAATCATAGCTTGTTGTCTCGGTGGCCATGACAGAAAAAACAAACTGTTACGAAGAAGTTTTATGTTGCTTATTTATATTTTAATAAATAATATATTAAAATATAAAAAATATTAAATAATTTTAATTCCGCTAATCCGTGTCCCTAAATCTATGCCTATAAAATGGCACGCAATATTAACAAAAAAATCGATTTTCAACGTCATCGATAATTTATAAAAAATCAACTATTTCTTTTAAAAACTTTTTGATGAAAAAATTTAAAAAAATTAAATTGATTGATTGCTTTTATAAACAGTAGCTATTATGAATATCAATATGCCATGATCTGTTGTTAGGATCTGTTGCATTATTTGTTTTTGATTATCGTTTAATACGTCTTCCGGCTGATTGGATTGGATTGGATATATAAAATCAATAGAATGACGTTGAATAAGGACGTAATACTTCTGGACGACATAATTTCTGTTAACTTTTATTCAATCAATATTGTTCACAACAAAGTTTTGATTGACTTTGATTCAAAACAGTTGACTGGCTTCGCTCGAGGACGCTATCGGGTAGACGTAAACACGGTGACGTCACACACTTCCAGTATGTTCGAGAGAACTGCGGCGCGTTCCTGTTTACGTTTTATTTACAAAAAAAATATATTAGATATGCTATTAATATTAAACTAGCTGGCCCCTGCCGCTTTGCTCGCCATAATATAAAATTATATATTAGGGCCAGCAAAGCTATAGCAACCGTTATTATTACAACCGCATAAGTAATGCCAAATTTTATAATAGTTAATTAGAAATAAAATAATGAATGATCATTGCGCGTCGAATGCTCATATTCCCATATCAATACGTTCACTAGTTTTCACGTGATTGGCGAACAAAGAAAGAAAACGAATTTTCATTATAGCATAGATATAATAAATCATATTAATTTACATGTCATGTTACATATATATTGTACGGTCAATTTGTTTTTATCGATATTTATTATGGGGAGTGGAACATTTTTGGTATATTGTTAGATAAAATTAAAGAAAATATATTTTTTAATGTTATTGGTGAGGCAAATGATCTTTGTTGTTGACTTTTTTCTATAATTTTTTGGAAGGAAATTACTCTTTACACCTTTGTCATGTAAATATTTCTAGTAGCTCTGTTTAAAAAATTGTCTGCGGTCTAATGTTAAATTGTGACTGTAATAGATCGTCTATGCAAACAGGGCGTGGACCTAGGTCACGACCCAGTACAAGATGAGCTGTAAGAGTCAAAATGATAACCAAGCGCTATACTTCGTCAGAGAATAGGTCGTCAATGTTAATTGTAACAAGTTTACTCTTTAATCCATCATGTCTACAGCACAGTGCTTGTATTTGGTATCAATCGTGCCTAACTTTATCATCCTTTACAAAACAGCAGTGAATCAGATGCATGCAGTTCAAAACTTAAGCACTTCCTAGGAATTGATGGAGGAATAGAGGGAGGGTACTGTATAAAATGTGGATACGATAGTTGTACGGAATGTTTCACGTGTTGTACTAATTTATGGTCTTCTTCCATTTCATTCATCTTTGTTGGAGTGTTATTTTAATGCCTGATCTATCCATCGTTTAATTGGCTTCGATTGCCCGTAAAAGCGAATTATATTCTACTCATCGATTTCTACAACAGCGCTGTCTCTATCTATCTGGAAATTCATTGATGGAAAACTAGTTCGCCTGGTTAACGATGGTATTTTTACTTTCTGTGGTTGATAAATCTTAACGAGTCATCGTATGCCAAAGAATACACGAATCGGGAACATTAATTTTATCTATGCTTTTTTTTTAAATAGGCGACAAGATAAGATTTGAAGTCCCTGATATCTGAACTAGGTTTACACGTGTGTCACGGATGTCAATATCCTCTCGCATTATTTGAAAGGAAAACATTTTCGTTTCTACGCAAAAAAACCTTCAAACTATTTTGGTCTTTGTATAGAAAATAAGCGGGTGGAGCATTGAATAATTGACTAATTTCGTTTATACAATAAAGTCTTGTTGTCTTTTTGTTTTCATGACGTTCCTGCTTCTTTCGAAGTTTACCGTTTTAAACCAATAATATAAATAGTATTACCAAGATCTTCCAAGTATTAAATCTTCATTCTACCACCGACGTACCAATGTCATGTAAATTTAGAAAATTCAATTCAATATTGTAAAATTGAGACAAAGTGTATTGAATTTATATAAACGGCTATATTGCGTGAAGCTATTTTGAATAACAGACAGATTTTGAGATGTATTGAGGCCAAAGCGCAGTTTGTTCGGTTCTGCGGGAAGTGAACACTTTGAAATGCAGATTTTGGCCTTTTGTTGACGTCGATCGAATGCATATCACCCAAGATTACCATTGCCGGGAAGTCGGAATAACACCATGTCAAGAATTGACGCCTTATGCAAAGTTTCGCTTAGTTTGCTGTATCACTTAACACCGGGTTATCGAACTTCGCGTCGGACCGCCTCATGGTAATCATAAACTGATTTTGTAATACAGCACTCTGAAATTCATGACTGCAATAAACAAATCATTCATTCATACAGTCAGTACCAGAAAATATCTTCGCGAATATAGACAAAAGAAAATTACCATACTTACAGCACACAAGTAGGAATTGAACCTGTTAGACATTTAGTGGGTTTTTTTTTATAACCGTATTGAGGTTTAAAAGTGAACAAAGCATTGTAATATTAAATTTAAAAAAAGGTTAATTTATTGCCACTTAGAAAAACCTTAAATGTACGCAGTGATATTTATTTAGTATGAAAGTACAATCTGTATTGAAATCATTATTGTGAATTTATAAACATTTATTTGGTATGAAAATTATGTTTCAGTATGATATTCATAGTTTTCGAAATTTCTGTGTCAAGAGATTTGTATGCTTAAAGAATCAATTTGATTCCTGTTGGATGATTGTGATCTTATAATAAAAGTTTTAATAAATTAGCATGAATAATCTTTTAGTACAGTTTGAATTTCTGTATATATAAGAAGTTACCACCCATATCTATATGAGTATCTACTCATCAGATTATGTCTATCGTCTCAGTGACGGCCGATGGAGGAGAAAAATCTTAGAGTGGAGGTCGCGTACAGATCACAGAAGTGTAGGGCGTCCTCCCTCCAGATGGTTAGACGACATCATCAGAGCGATCCAACCCGGGTGGATGCGAGAAGCTGCGGATATAATTTGTTGGAAGACATTGGCGAAGGCTTATATCCAGTAGTGGAGAAACAAAGTTTGATAATGGTGATGATAAATGATGAGTGATTCATCATGATACCTCTGGAACCATAAGGCCTACAGACTTTAAATTTAATAGGAATATTCCTTTTACTGGCTGTAAGTTGGCTTACGGCATATTTTTAAAAAAATCCGTCCCCAAACGGAGTTTCAAGGGTGTTATTTTCAACAAAGCGGGTGGGGAACAACTATTTATAGATATAGAATGATATTATGTATAGAAGATATATAACAGTACATTCAATATGTAGAATAAATAAGAAAAAGAATAAAAGTTTAACAAAACTAGACTTTATTATTCAACATTTCAATACCACTTTTATAATATGATTTCTCCTTATCTTCAAAATAGTCTACAGTTTTAGCGATTACTTCATCATTTCACTTAAATTTCATTCCAGCAAGCATTCTCTTGAGATCTAAAAACAGAATGTCCTAGTATTCTCCAGTCGCTGGGGTCTAATTCTGGAGAATATAGTGGGTGGTTAAGCCGTTCTAAGCCCAATTCATTCAATTTTGCTATCGTTTTCATTGATTTGTTATACGGCGGTATCTTGGTGAACCAACAGCTTTTGTTTTACAAATATGATCGTTTCTTTCTGATTTCACCCTTCAATCGATCCTAAAGTGTACTCGCAGTGTACGACGTGTAATAGTCACTGTTGATGGTGGTTTCTTTTTGGAGATAGTCGGTGAATATTAATCCCTTCGCATACCAAAACACATACGTTATCACCTTATCGACCGACTGTTGCGTCTTTGCTCGCTTTGGATTCGATTCACCGACTGCTGTCCATTCAGTTGACTGTCTTTTGGATTCTGGTGTGTAATGGTGAAGCCATGTATCATCCATCGTCACATATCGACGATAGAATTCGATTTTATTACGGTTTAACAGCGCCAAATACATCTCTGAAGCATCAATTCATTGTTGTTTATGGTCGACTGTGAGCTCACGCGGCACCCACTTTGCGCAGAGCTTTCGCATATCCAAATTTTCGCGTAAAGTGGTAAAAATATTACCATCTGATATCTTTACAATCTTAGCTAGCTCGCGCACCTTCAATTTGCGATCATTCTTAATCAACTTGTGGATATTTTTTTTATGCTTTCTGGACTAACAGTCTGATTTAGGCGTCCAATGCGCTCTCCATCATTTGTCCTGGTACGACCATGTTTAAATTCACCAATCCATTTCTCTACCATTTGTCTCGATGGAACAGAGTCGGGATAATGTTTACATTCCACAGAATATTTTTTACCAAAAATCAATGCTTTATTAAAACTCGAAATTCATTTTTTCCCATTTTTATTCAATAAAAAAAGTGGCTTCATACAAAATGCTAAAACTCTCGAACCAATAGTCAGACTGCTATCAAAATTACAAACGTACCGTTTGTAAGGTTGGTGCTAAATAAAAATCATACAGAAAACATTCTAGTAACGCCATCTATGTTTGATCTTACGTAATTATTTGAATGACCTAATAATAACAGAAGTTTAGGACAGTTTTTTTTCTCATAACCTGGGCTTTATAATGGACGAACAAATTACATGGTTTGATTAAGAAGTGAATAAAAATTGTTATAATCTTTTAATAATTACGCTATATGTTTCATTGTTTACTTTTTAAGGAATGTTGATAGTAATTATTATATTCTAAGGGTCAGATGGCGCTGGATCCATTTCAATGAGTTCTTCCTTCCACCGGGACTCCGTGCACGGGAGTATTGACGGCTGCACCGGACGAGGATGTCGGGCGGCGCGCGGACGACTTAATAAGGCGCACCAGTCGAATATAAATTTAAAAGATCAGTTAGATTGGAGAATTTGTGATAGTCAGACGTAATTAGTAAATTGTTGATCAACTAAATTGTTTTGTTTGATTTAAATAATTGAATAAATAATTAATTTGTGCAAACATTTTGTTAATCCAAATTTATTGATTCCCGCCTCACTTCTCATATCCTAAATAGAACTCATATCTATGTATAAAGGTATATTATTATTTTTAAATCATTCGTCTGATAAGTTTGATAGAAATTAAATGACCATACAAGATGATAGCAGTTTTTTGTGTAAATAATTTAAATCTAAATAGAATCAGTTGCTATTCTATGCTGTCAGAAATTAACCTACATAGTTAAGGCCACACGTAAATATTGCATTCCTATTTCATCATAATTACAATTATATGTACAAAATAAATGTCCCTTTTTTTTAATATTACAAAGCCACGAGACGAACGCAACGTTCACCTGATGGTACTCCCGCCTATAATAACGTGGCGCTAGTACTGTGTACGTAGTACCAGATTGCGCTCGTCGCCTCGTGACATTGGAATTTGTCTCGTGACCCCAGTAATTTCACTAGCTAAAATATTTTTTTTTATTTAAAGACGTTTATCAATGAACTTTAATTTATTTAGTCAAGTACGGTATTCTTACTGGTGGTAGATCACTGTTGCCGAATACCATCTAGATAGGTCACTGCAATTCTGTTTCTGCCGATAAACAATAACGTGAAAACATTACTGTGTTCCGCTTTGAAAAGCCCTGTAGTTAGTGAAATTACTGGGGTAACGAAGCCTGATATCTTATGTCTGAAGGCGACGAGCACAATGTGGCGTTGTATACGCCATCCTCACTAGCGCCAACGTCTCGCACGTTTTGTAGAATGAAAAAAATATATAAATAAAAATAATATATTTTATATATCAATCTGTTAATCTTTGTGTTCGCTTATTTCTGAATAAGCCAGAGCAATTTTCTAACAACTTTCACTGGTAAAAAACCAACATTATGAGGACTAACATACTAATAATGATTTAAAACATAAGAGTTTTACTAAACTTTCCCTGGGAAATCTCTGAATCGTTAATTTTTAACCTAAAATACAATAATAAATTATTGTTGAACAGAATTTCTTTGAATAGATGAATAAAACAGAATTTACCGAATTTAGTTAATCCAATTCTAAAAACAGAAACTAACCTATTTATAATATAGCCATTCGCGTCCGCCGTGTAATTTATGATTTATAATTTTTAGCTTGATTCTTCATATGACTTGAAAATAGCTATGTTATTTACAGGAATACTATATGAACTTCTTATATAAATAATTATAATACTACGTATACACAATAATAATTATATATGTATACATAAAAGTGCTCATGATTTTATTTATGCTCTAAATTTTGTTTGAGAGTCGTTGTTGTTGTTGTTGTTACAAACGCCATCTAGTGACTAACAAAGAATTGAATGTAAGATGCATAGTAGTGTATTTATTACAATTTCAACGAGTTGATGGCATGTTTGGATAGATGGCAATGTTTTTAAATATTTGAGGCGACTATGGCACTGTCGAAGTATGTATAGATAACAATAAAATATTTATCATGGCAATTTGGACACGTGCATCATCACTGTAATGTAATTTTCCTGTTTTGTGTACATTAATTATTTCAAGTGTTTTATAAGAAAAATTAAACACGTAATAAATTATTGGTGAAAAGGAATGCTTCTGATTTGCACCCAATTTCTAAACATTAATAGTAAAGGTAGACTGTGTTATCAAAATTTACTATTAATTATTTTTAATAATATTTAATCATTTAATTTTAAAAGATTTGATTATAATGGTATAGAAAGAAGTGTAAATCTTTGTGTTCATCATTGGTCGCCTATCGCCTGATGATAAGCAAGTACTTTTTAGTACTTGCTTATCATGATGATGATATGTGAATATTTTTTAATATTCACATATCAAATTTTCATTGCTCATGATTATAAGATCTATGAAAAATTTTTTGAACTGTTACGTGAATTATTTTGATAAGATTCGAGTAAGACTAAATATTACTTCATGTACTTCTTATGAAATATATTAGTTTTGTTTTGTTCTTTCTCCTTTATGAAAAATGGGAGCGGTACTTTAGTTATCTATTTAGTTAGTCAATTAATAATTATATTTTTAATTTTTTTTATGTTATCAACTCAATGTGTGTTATTAAATTTATATGTTGTCGTGTGTATAGCAAACAGATGTAGTAATAATAACTTATCCTGTATTATAATACGTATGTTGTATATTGCTTATGCAAGTCTATGTATATATATATATGTACGTGTGTAAATAGCATTGGCATAATATCCGTGCACGTGTTTACCCAACAAACTGTGGTCGCTGAATACCAGCGGTGAGGCGCGTGGCAGCGCGCGCACCGCGCCGCAACAACCCCGCCGAGCGGCCACGGCGTCGACACGACCCGATGATGACACGCGATTATTTAATATATTATGATAACTTTAGTATGTTTTTTCTTTATTGTTTTTTTTTGTTAAATTGCACATGTATAATTATCTGGTCATGTGTCAATAAAAACTCTTATAATATCCAAAGCTCTGCCAGAGTTGTAGAGAGCGGTGTCGTCCGCGAAAAAATTCAGGCTGATGAAGCGGTCTTTGGACATGTCTCTCGTGTAGAGCGAGAAGAGTAGTGGGAAGAGGCCTTGAGGGACGGCTGCTTTGATCGGCCGGAGCGAGGAGACAACGTGCTCGGCACAAAAGCAGAAGGAGCGTGATGATGACGAGTCGGTCTAGCACTTATTGAGTGTAAAGCTTGTATATTAAGCCTTCGTGCGAGACTTTGTCGAACATCTTCGCGACGTCGAATAGGACCTCGCTAGTGTTGATCGGTCGCTTGTGCTCGAAACCGGTTAAAATGTGCTCGGTCAGCCTGTGGACTTGTTGGACGCAAGAGTGGCTACTCCTGAACCCGAACTGGAGGTTCTCTCTACTCCCCGAACGTCGGAGAGGAGGTTGTCCTCTGCGTTGAAATGGCGCAGATGCTTTAGGATGATGCGCTAGTAGACTTTTCCCAAAGTGTTCAGCAGACTAATTGGGCGGTAGCGGTTGGGTAGGTTCCTTGACTTTCTGGGCTTCGGAATACTTATTACTACGGCCTCTTTCCAGGCGTCTGGGAAGAAGCAGTCGACTAGGAATGCATGGAATATGGCCACTAGCAGACCGATGATCGGGGGTAGGAGATTTTTCACCACCCTGTTGGGGATGTCGTCGGAGCCCGGGGCTGATTTGGCTTTCAGCCTCTTAATGATGTCAACGACCTCACAGGGGGAGACTAGTTTTACATCCTCCAACGTTAGAGAGGAACCATCGCTCATTACGAGGGCAGGCATACGGGCCATGTTCTTTCTTTTTTGGCTCTGATTAGCCATCAAATGTCAGCCGGGGGAATCTGAGAAGGTAGTCCGACTTGGGTACCGTCCTTGACGATTCCTCGACGGTTGTGCCGATGAGATAACGAGTCGATCGCTCGATTTGCAGTATCGGGCGAGTCGATCGTGCTAGAGATTCCGTATAGGTGCTGGGTCCCGGCCTTGAGTTTGACCTCGAGGCTGCGCCAATTGTCGATGGTTTTGGTTAGAGGGACCTCACCAGCGGGCAGGCCCAATTTCATAAGAACCGGGCGGTGGTCGGATCTGAGATCATCGATGGTATCGATCGAATGCAGTGGGATGGTGACATTGTTGAACAACGCAATGTCCAGGGAGGGCGGGTTGTGAGATGCGACAGGCGGAATCTCGTCGGGGTTTGCGGGGGGCTACCATGTTAAACTAGAGCTTACCCGCGAGTTTGAAGAGGATGTTACCGATTATTTTACGATTTTACAACTTTTAATCAATCATATAAAGTAATAAAACCAGTGCCTTGTACTTATATTATCTTATCGTCTTTCCGTTATGGATATAAAAGAAAAAAGAGATTAATAAAATTGACAAAATACGTTAACGTTGCCATTCCAGATAGTCCTAATTACTTTCGGTCCAGTAATATCCTGTTCTATTATTTTTTATATGAGCAGGATGTTCACCTGAGCCAAAGGTTAAAAGGTACTATAATCTGTATTCATATTAGATCTGGTACATTATCCTCCAAATGGTTTTCAAATGGGTGATGGTTAATATATACACTTTTTTTCACGTACATTTATTTGACACATAATAATAATTGGCATTGAATACAATTGCGTTTTAAGATGATCAAAATACTTACTAGTAGAACTATTACAAGATTGAATGAAACATTTATTTTATTGAATATGAAGTATCATAGCATGAAGTTAGATTTAATAGTGTACGGCCATCCATTTGCGAAATTACAGAATTATAGGGAATATTCTATACATTTATTTATTTAATAGACAAATAGACACTGACACAAATTTTGATTGATAGATTGACGAACATAACTATAATATTTATACCATTGACAACTGATAACAAATCAAAAATAAATTTGGGTATTACTTGGGAGAGTTCTTGGTTCGATCTTAGGTTACAGTGAGGTGAACCCGTCTCCTATATATAAATTTTTCGAATAATACTCACTTTATATATGTTTTTTTAAAGTCCGACTGATACGAAATGTTCGTACTGCGAAATTTACATTCAAAATGGCTACAAAGAGCTGCAATAGTTATTTAAAAGTTTAAACTCGACGTCACTCTGCTCCCTACCTCAGCGATTAAATTCGGTTTGTTCGCTTACAATCTCTACACATTCCTGTATTTGTTTCTGTTTCTGCAGAGTGACAGCCGACATTGTATAATATTAATTTTTATAAAACTTTACATAATTATACATTATTAAATATAATATAATAAAGTAAGTGTTGGGTTAAATTTTTATAAGAATATAATGTGATCAAAATATATAATAGACCGACAGTCTTAAACCTGTAGAGGGAAAATTGTAGCATAAGTAAATCGATATAAAGGATGTATAATCATAGGAAACGATGGCACTAGCTGGCCAATAGATTTTTTATAAATATTAGGAGATGGAGGTCGCGGGCGGCGGGACACAACAAAATTCTCATCAGGGGAGAATTGGAAATAGTGTAGACTAAGCCGCTACGGAGCTGTTCCGCCGGTCGCTACCCTTAATACACGAGTTGAATATCATTTAATTATCCAAACCATTTCAAATACGTAGCGTTTCAACGCATCATCACATCAGTAACACACTACTCTTAACATTACATCGAAAGTCTGTATCTCGATTATTAAATAGACAAGCATTTGAGTATTATGAATCTGTTGCATTTACTATTCACTTGTATCAACTATTATGTACTACGTTATTTGAACCGTTACAGGTAGTAATTTAATCCTATTGTAAAAGCAGAAACTCCATGTGACATTTAACATTCACATGCGTTAGCGTGGCATTATACAATAAATGAGAAATATGAGTGTACCCGACAATGCATTAAATAGTATATAGGTTACAATTGTACGTAATAGATATAATATTTGTGGACTGAAGCTTTCGTTAAAACACACAGAATTTCTTAAAACGACAGTAGAATATATCAGTAAATATTCTTATATTGTACCAACTAACATTGATTTTTATTATTAACCTAATGTCGCATTTAAACGGCATGGGATATAATCTACATATGTGTAGATAAAGTATACGTTGAGATTATTAAGTTACACTAAGCACAATAACTTTAAAATCACATAAAATTTCTACGAAATTTTCAATACCATTGACTTTCTTGGCATTGGTTTATTATAATTATAAACCTTCTTTTACTTTTCCACATATTTTACGTTGAATGCAATCTTTCCTTCTCTTTCTAACATTCCATATTACATTTATCGTTTTATTATCTTCTAACACATAAAGCAGATAAACATTTAAAAATTTCTCATAATGCCGTCAATTGTTTAATACAGACTTGTCTACTGTATTAATAATAGTTTATTTGCAAACTATATGCTATGAAAGATCTTGTGGTAGTTATTACTCATAAAACCTTTCCTGTGACATTACGAAATGTCTCAATGAATCATTTTCTTCAACCTAGTCATATCAGAGATAGAGTACTAAAATTGATTTCACATCACTATAATATTAGCAATAAGGATACAGTGCGTCGATTACATTGTATTTTATCAACGTCAAGCAATAATTTTTCTAATCACTTATATATCTATCACATATATATATATATATATCATATAGCTGTTACATCTAAAAAATCGAGCAAAGTACATAGAGACAGTTTATGTACTTTGGGTATACAAAGGGCACAAACGTTTAGACAGAGATCGATAAACAATTTAGGCCTATAATTAATTTACACATCTAATACTTACAGAAATAAAGTCGGGTCAGAAAGTGTTTAGCTGACCATAAATTGCCGACCAGTGGTAAAAACGGTAGACATATGCCCATAACCATATAATATGGCTGCAAACGAAATGAGCCACGGTATACCTACATAATTAACAAACGCGACAAGCTCGCGGCCCATGTTGGATTCGATATATAGATTAATAGTCAAAGCGTCACTGTTTACAATCTACACTACTTTCACCACTTCACATTACAATGTGTCCAGTGTCAATGCGGGAGTTTAAAAAGCACATCGCGAACTTAACTTACTACACAATAGGGTCCATTCCAATAGAAGTCACGTGAAGTCTACTAATGTTATGATTATATTTTAATAAGCCTATTTATATGCAATAATGTTACGAATTCCTTTGGGATCGCTCCCAGTTTCTTAATCCGTCTCTTCGTCAGAATCCACTTCAACAATTCTTACATTCGAACGGAATACTTGGTTGTTTGGAGCAGTACTAGTGCTTTGCCCAGTACCATCGACTTCAGTGTCGTATCGTATTCTCAAACTTAGCAAATTAAACCAGTTCCTGAAAATAAGAAATAAGTTATGAAGCACAATATAAGCGACTAATATTACTACTAATATTGTAACTTTAAAATAAATGCGCCATTATGAGTAGGTCGTATGTACCAATAAATATTTTTAAGTATCTTCGATGGAGGAACGGAAACAGATTTGATATAAATCACCATTAAGATAGATCGATCTGGTTAAGGTGGCACAATTGATGTAGACATCCTCGGAAGATATCTATGTCCAGCAGTAGGCCTGGCCGATCATAAATATTGATTTACACTGCCAAGTTTTGAATTGTCTTTTAATCTTCAACGTTAACAGGAGATATTCATTATTTTATGATCATCATTTCAACCGAAGGACGTCCGCTGCTGGTCATAGGTCTCTTGTAATGTGTCTCATTGTTTTATTATACTTATAAAATAGAATCTATGTTTAACTCTTATCTTAATCTTTTAAATAAACATTATCAGTCAACTTACTGAATCATCATCATAAAGGTTTCGTCTGGGTAAATGCTATTCAAAATGTGATTGCTCGATTGGAGCTGCCTGGATATTTCCATCTCAGGTGTTATAAGTGATTGATGAACTGGCACCACATCTTGCGTACTGAAAGGCAAAATTGTTTGATAGGTAAATTTTATATGAAATGCAGCCTATCTATAATAGACACTACTACGAGTATACTTTAGACTAGTAGCCTAAGATTCTGAGAATTGTTGAGAATTATGCGGTACTCGTCCATCGTACTAATCGGACATGTTCCATGCTCTCGCTGACAGTACGCGCCACCGCTCCGCTTCATTGCCGCTCGACCCCTCGACCCTTGCCGACCGGACCTGCCAGGGCTCGATTCCTGCACATTAAGTAATCTTTCCGTTCACTTCAGAGGCGTTAGTCGCATTGGGTGACAGCTGGGTCTCTTACACAAAAAGGCAAATTACTCTCCGCCGTCCCGCGAGAAGATCTAAGCAGACGTGGGTTGCTCGCAACGCACACAATGGCATTGGACACTGCAATTTGCGTACTTTTCGAGCAAACAGTTCCTAGAAGCGCTTCACCGAACCCGTTTCGTACTACCTAGTACCTCGGCGCCCCCAGCTCGTTCGTCTAGGATTAAACTACTCGTCTCTTTCGACTCGGACTCGGGTGCTAACAAAAGTGGCAGCGACATAGAGGTTGAATACCCAACGTCCAAAAAATCCTATGACCAGAGCTTAACTTCTCCTCCCTCCCCCATCACCAAGAAGCACAGACGCGTATCAAGAAGAGTGCTTGAGTCCAGTTGGAACCGTACTTTGCAATATGGCACGCCGGCAATAAAGGCTGCGTCTCCGGCACACCGCCCCAGCACTTCGGTTTTGTTCGAGAAAGGAGTCCCGACAGCTGTTCCTCCGATAGTCCTTCAGGACATAAATATGTGGAACGACGTTACTAAATGTTTCGACTACCACAAAATCGACTGTGCAAAAGCGCAAAACACCACGCTGGCATCCTCTTCAGTCTAGCCGCGGTCGACGACTTTCGTGCTGCAATAAAGCACCTAAGGAATGCCGACTTTGCCTTCCACACCTTCGCTCTCTCTGAGGATAAATAACTACGCTTTGTCATACGCGGTATCGCACTAGTGTTATACGTGTCAGAGGTAGTGGAAAATCTAAAACGTCAAATGTTATTGGTGATGGATACCCGTTGTATGACTAGCACGCGAACCAGACTAACGCTCGTCGAAATCCTTACGTCTTTTGAACTCTTCCCAGAGAGCAAAAACTTATTCAGCATAGTCTGTCTAAGCAACCTTATCAGTCAAAGCGCCACACAAAAAATGCATTAATGAACAATGCCGCGCAGCGACGAGAGGAGACGAGACCTTCACCTGATGGTAAGTGATACACCCGGCCCAGTAATTTCACTAGCTACAAATAAAGTTTTCAATTATGAACGATTATTAATGATGTTTCATTTGTATACTTAAGTACAGTATTATTTACTGGTGGTAGGTCGTTGTTGCTGGGGACCATCGTGGTAGGTCACCGCAGCTGTTTTAGCCGCCAAATATTATTATGCAAACATTACTATGTTCCGCTTTCAAGGGCACTGTAGCTAGTGAAATTACTGGGGTAACGAGACCTTACCTTATATCCTATGTCTCAAGGCAACTAGCACAATGTCAAGCTGTGGTATATAACATCATGCCATCAACATGTGTGTATAACATCCTAATTATCGCTACGTTCTTATAGACCTTCATGTATAAATTGGTAAAATGGACTATATCGACGTAATATAAATATAATATTCAAGAAATAAACGTAGACTAGTGATACTGGTAGACGTAGTGTTGGCTTGCCTCCCACAAAGGGGACCGAGGATCTGGCGAGAATCGCGGGAACCCACTGGATGCGAGCAACGCGGGACCGATCGATGTGTAGAGCTGTGTACATCTATCGGCTGCTGATGGCGATGATGATGCAAAAAATCATGGTCGTGTTCGATGCTTACAAAGATACTCTCACGTTGGACAGAGAATCCTGCATTTCCCGTTCTAGTGGATCTCCGCTATCACTTGTTCCTCGCAGTAGTACTGTCCGGAAAAACATTTGAATGAACGAGATAATGACTCTGAACTGGTTCATCGAAAGTAATGGTACTATTCCGATCGTATGTACACTCTCCTGGTATCTTGCCTGGAATAAAATTAATATATGTATATGGTGAATAACGAACAATCTAAAGGATTTCATTTTTTCTTCATTAATTTCATTCTTATAAGGGAAAGTAATACTCACAGTAGCGAAGCTTCGGTTTCCAAATACCGTTCGAGTCCTGTCCCTTAGTAAATTCCAATCGCCGAGGGCAATGAGACAATCATTTTCGGTAAATGGATTGTCGATATCATCAAAATCATCACCATAGTAATGATATCTATTTAATGGAAGGCTTCTAAAAACACAGTTAATAAGGTAGAAAACGATAGAATGCAAAGTGCTCTCCAGAGAGCAAAAACACATATTCTGTCTAAGCAACCTTATCTGTCAAAGCGCCACACAAAAAGGCATTATTGAACAATGCCGCGCAGCGACGAGAGGACGTGAGACTTTCACCTGATGGTAAGTGATACACCCGGCCTAGTAATTTCACTAGCTATAAATAAAGTTTTCAATTACGAACGATTATTAATGATCTTTCATTTATATACTTAAGTACAGTATTATTTACTGGTGGTAGGTCGTTGTTGCCGGGGACCGTAGTGGTAGGTCACCGCAGCTGTTTCAGCCGCCAATTATTATTATGCAAACATTACTATGTTCCGCTTTCAAGGGCACTGCAGCTAGTGAAATTACTGGGGTACCGAGACCTTACCTTACATCCTATGTCTCAAGGCGACGAGCACAATGTCGAGCTGTGTATAACATCCTAATTATTGCTATGTTCTTATAGACCTTCATGTATAAATTGGTAAAATGGACTATATCGACGTAATATAAATATAATATTCAAGAAATAAACTAGACTACTGATACTGGTAGACGTAGTGTTAGCTTGCCTCCTACAAAGGGGACCGAGGATCTGGCGAGAATCGCGGGATCTCACTGGATGCGAACAACGCGGGACCGATCGATATGGAGATCTTTGAGGGCGGCCTGTGTACGTCTATCGGCTGCTGATGGTGATAATGATACAAAAAATCATAGTGTGTTCGATGCTTACAAAGATACTCGTCCGTTGGGCAGACGACCCCGCCTTTCCCGATCTAGTTGATATCTGCGAGCAATTGCTCTTCGCAGTAGTTGTGTCCGGAAAAACATTCTAACGAATCTGATAATTAATGTGAACTGCTCCATCGAAACCGATAGTACTGTTCCAGTCGCCTGTACACTCCCCTGGTATCTTGCCTGGAATAAAATTAATATATGTGTATGGTGAATAACGAACAATCTAAATGGTTTCATTTTTACTTTATTAATTTCATTCTTATAATGGAAAGTAATACTCACAGGAACTAAGCTTCGGTTGCCAAATTCCGTTCGTGTCCTCGCTCTTAGTAAATCCCAAGCGTTGAAGGCATTGATACTATCATTGTCATGGTTATGATGTCTATGTAATGGAAGGAAACCAAAAAACACAGTTAATAAGGTAGAAAATGTTCGAATGCCTAGTGCTCTCCAGAGAGCAAAAACATATTCAGCATAGTCTGTCTAAGCAACCTTATCAGTCAAAGCGCTACACAAAAAATGCATTAATGAACAATGCCGCGCAGCGACGAGAGGAGACGAGACCTTCACCTGATGGTAAGTGATACACCCGGCCCAGTAATTTCACTAGCTACAAATAAAGTTTTCAATTATGAACGATTATTAATGATGTTTCATTTGTATACTTAAGTACAGTATTATTTACTGGTGGTAGGTCGTTGTTGCTGGGGACCATCGTGGTAGGTCACCGCAGCTGTTTTAGCCGCCAAATATTATTATTCAAACATTACTATGTTCCGCTTTCAAGGGCACTGTAGCTAGTGAAATTACTGGGGTAACGAGACCTTACCTTATATCCTATGTCTCAAGGCAACGAGCACAATGTCAAGCTGTGGTATATAACATCATGCCATCAACATGTGTGTATAACATCCTAATTATCGCTACGTTCTTATAGACCTTCATGTATAAATTGGTAAAATGGACTATATCGACGTAATATAAATATAATATTCAAGAAATAAACGTAGACTACTGATACTGGTAGACGTAGTGTTGGCTTGCCTCCCACAAAGGGGACCGAGGATCTGGCGAGAATCGCGGAACCCACTGGATGCGAGCAACGCGGGACCGATCGATGTGTAGAGCTGTGTACATCTATCGGCTGCTGATGGCGATGATGATGCAAAAAATCATGGTCGTGTTCGATGCTTACAAAGATACTCTCACGTTGGACAGAGAATCCTGCATTTCCCGTTCTAGTGGATCTCCGCTATCACTTGTTCCTCGCAGTAGTACTGTTCGGAAAAACATTTGAATGAACGAGATAATGACTCTGAACTGGTTCATCGAAAGCGATAGTACTGTTCCAGTCGCCTGTACACTCCCCTGGTATCTTGCCTGGAATATAATTAATATATGTATATGGTGAATAACGAACAATCTAAAGGGTTTCATTTTTACTTTATTAATTTCATTCTTATAAGGGAAAGTAATACTCACAGGAACTAAGCTTCGGTTGCCAAATTCCGTTCGTGTCCTCGCTCTTAGTAAATCCCAAGCGTTGAAGGCATTGATACTATCATTGTCATGGTTATGATGTCTATGTAATGGAAGGAAACCAAAAAACACAGTTAATAAGGTAGAAAATGTTCGAATGCCTAGTGCTCTCCAGAGAGCAAAAACATATTCAGCATAGTCTGTCTAAGCAACCTTATCAGTCAAAGCGCCACACAAAAAATGCATTAATGAACAATGCCGCGCAGCGACGAGAGGAGACGAGACCTTCACCTGATGGTAAGTGATACACCCGGCCCAGTAATTTCACTAGCTACAAATAAAGTTTTCAATTATGAACGATTATTAATGATGTTTCATTTGTATACTTAAGTACAGTATTATTTACTGGTGGTAGGTCGTTGTTGCTGGGGACCATCGTGGTAGGTCACCGCAGCTGTTTCAGCCGCCAAATATTATTATTCAAACATTACTATGTTCCGCTTTCAAGGGCACTGTAGCTAGTGAAATTACTGGGGTAACGAGACCTTACCTTATATCCTATGTCTCAAGGCAACGAGCACAATGTCAAGTTGTGGTATATAACATCATGCCATCAACATGTGTGTATAACATCCTAATTATCGCTACGTTCTTATAGACCTTCATGTATAAATTGGTAAAATGGACTATATCGACGTAATATAAATATAATATTCAAGAAATAAACGTAGACTAGTGATACTGGTAGACGTAGTGTTGGCTTGCCTCCCACAAAGGGGACCGAGGATCTGGCGAGAATCGCGGGAACCCACTGGATGCGAGCAACGCGGGACCGATCGATGTGTAGAGCTGTGTACATCTATCGGCTGCTGATGGCGATGATGATGCAAAAAATCATGGTCGTGTTCGATGCTTACAAAGATACTCTCACGTTGGACAGAGAATCCTGCATTTCCCGTTCTAGTGGATCTCCGCTATCACTTGTTCCTCGCAGTAGTACTGTTCGGAAAAACATTTGAATGAACGAGATAATGACTCTGAACTGGTTCATCGAAAGCGATAGTACTGTTCCAGTCGCCTGTACACTCCCCTGGTATCTTGCCTGGAATATAATTAATATATGTATATGGTGAATAACGAACAATCTAAAGGGTTTCATTTTTCCTTTATTAATTTCATTCTTATAAGGGAAAGTAATACTCACAGGAACTAAGCTTCGGTTGCCAAATTCCGTTCGTGTCCTCGCTCTTAGTAAATCCCAAGCGTTGAAGGCATTGAGACTATCATTGTCACGGTTATGATATCTATTTAATGGAAGGAAACCAAAAAACACAGTTAATAAGGTAGAAAATGATCGGATGCCTAGTGCTCCTTACATATATATAAATGTAAAGAAAATAGCTACCATCTTTATATTATATACTTACAAGTCCGACCAGCATGGTGGCAAAAAGGAATTGTTGTGGAATTGCGGTCCTAGAGTAAGATTTTGTTCCCCAAATGTCCATATTATACGGCTATGTGGCCTGTACATATTTACGTCGATCGGAGGATACGTAATGAGCTGCGTGTTTGGGATTATCAGGCTCGGGCTCCTTACAGCGACCAGCTGTTCAGAATGAAAAATACACTCGATAAATATATTACGTTAGTACACATATAATTTTATTCAACAAAACGGTATGAACCTCCGGTGGAAGAGACAAGATCCTCTGGTGCAGTGAGAAGTTGGAAGTTGTAGCTGCACTACTGTTCAAAAAAATTTCAAGTTCGGCTCTACGCATGAAATCCTCCCTCAACCGATTCTGAGCATCTTTTAACGCCTACAATAAAATTGTGATTGCTGTTATTGCTTAAAATCTATAATATATATATTAATAGTTTCATTTACGGTATATTGAAATGAATATAAAATCGTTTACCCGGTTTCCTCTCACGCTAAGTTCCTCTAAATGTTCATAAAGACGTTTTCTAAATCCACTTATAACTCTTAAGTAACGTACAGTGTACTTTGTAATACTTGTATGGTAGACTTCACGTGCTTCTCTGTTTGCCCATACTTTAAAACGTAATATTTCATAGCATTCCCTGTTAGGAGATAGGAAAAAGATTAATAAATAATGACTCTTCTAACATAATATTAAAAAAAATGTCAATCTATTGCTTCTCTTTATCCAGTATGAAGCAGCGACTAGAATTAAGAACTAACATTCAGAACTCTGTTTGTTCTTATCATAAAATTGCTATAATACGAGACATAATTTTAAAGAGCGATTATGAGCTTTATTCTTTAAAGAAGGCATTTTTTAAGGTTTCAGTAAGAAAAGAATTCGGTTGAATTCGATTGACTTCTTTTTAATATATATTATCTCTACTGGTGTTAAGTCTCTGTTCCGTCTAAATAGTTACCGCAGCAACTATTTCTGCCACCAAAAGTGGTTTACATATATGACTGTGTTTCGGTTGGAAGGTAAAGAGACTCAACATCTTATGTCTCAGACGCCGAGCGCAATGTGGTGCAGTGTATATAACGAGACAGGCGGGACGTTCACTTAATCCAGTCGTTTAAGTGAATAAAAATAAAAAAAACATTGCTATAGACTTTTTTTACAATTATGTTGGTTCTGAAAAATTTTCCTTATTATCTCCAAAAAAAGAAATGAATATTTGAGATTTGTAAATCATACCTAATATATACATAAATCTCGTAAAGAGTAGGGGTTATAAGCAGGCATCCAGTTATATCCGTATCACCGAATATACTCTGAGATGCCAGCTCAAGTGCCCACTATACTTGCTCTAACTCGTCGTTCGCCTCCTTCTCGGTCAATACCTGGTAGTTCTTGGGCCACTGAAAAAGTAAATCATCTTAATCGGCATCACTTGGTCCAGAACCTAGTGTTCTGACACGATTTGAAGAAGAAATACGCCAATGTGGTCCAAATCTCGCTAGTTCATAAAAACCTTTAAATTGTGAATTAAAAATGATGAGACTTTTCAACAAAGGATAACTTAAATAATATGCATTATATTATATTTATTTTAAAACGTAACCTATGCTCCGAAATTCCCATTTTTTATAGGTTAAGAAGAAACTATCGCTAGAAAGTAAGAGGTAATTACCATATGAAGGAGCCTGTCAAGTTGCCTCGTGCTATCTAATTGCTTGTGGTACTGATACTTCTGTTTTGCCATATTTAATTGTGACGTCGTCGCAGTTACTTCGTCTACACTCTCGAAAAAGGTTGGCACAATGAATTTATCGCTTTTGTATTTCTGAAACTTGGGCAGGTGGCGTATAACATTCAAGAGCCTGGAAAAAAAAATAAGATCACTATGATGGAAACTGAGACGTGATCGCTTACAATGGGCCTTGTGAAAAGGCTAAGCTCGGGGTTTCCCTGCGTGATCGGATCGGAAATGAGGAGATCCCCAGGACAATTAAGGTAACCGACATAATCCAAAAGATTGCTAGCTTCAAGACACAATGGGCATGACACATCGCTCGATGGGGCACCAAGGTCCTCAAATGGCGACCGTGTATCGGAAGACGTAGTATTGGCAGGTCTCCCACTAGGTGGTCCGACGACGTAGTGAAAGTTGTGGAAAACAGCTGGATGCGGGCAGTGGACCTCTGTCGGTTCATAATGATGATGATGATGAAGAAAACCGTAATGTTAGACGGATAGCGACAAAAACAACGGGCATCCGGCAGCGGGACAATTAGAGGTGCTGTTTATTATTTAATGTATTGAAAAAAAAAATAAAGTGACATAGTAAATTGAGTTATTTAAAATATAAAATAACGGTTAAATGGTACTTACCATAACTTCAGAATTATGATCGCACTTTCCACGTCTTTTTCGAATACTTTAGACAAAGCTAAACGACATTTTTCTAATCTGCTCATTTTTTGACCTGTAGAGGAAATAATATTTAGGAATATCTTTAAAAAATAGATCATTCTAGATCATTCTTGTTATAATTTTGAGTTTAATATTATTTCAGATAAATGCCTCCATTGTCTTATTTAGAGTCTTTATTAATTCATAACTTTTTCATAAATCTCAAAAGTTTCCTGTTGAATTTTGTTAAACAACTTCCGTCGAGTACTATCGGCGTATGCGCATCGAACGTAACTACTAGGGGTTATAAGAACGGTATACCAAAAAGTAGTATTTTGAGAAATTTGTACCATTTTTTTTATACAATTAAGCGAAGTGATGTTCACTTAATGGTTAGTGAAACGCCCGCTTATAACAACGTAGCACTATGCCGCACCACGTTGCGCTCATCGCTTGGGACATCAGATGTTGAGTCTTACCCCAGTAATTACCGCTAGCTACAACGCTCTTCAAATCGGAACACAGTAATGTTTGCACACTACTGTTTGTCGGCATAATAAGGCGCTGCGGTGGTATCTACTTAAACGGTGTCAGGCAAGAGAGACCTATCAACATTAGACAAATCTTCATTTCCAGTATTTACAATTTGAAATATATTTTGATACTTTTTCAATTATTTTTTTCTATATGTTAAGGGTTGCAAAAATAACTTGGTGGTTTGAAGATGTAGTGACAAAGATAGAAAAAGAGATGCTTGGATAGTTCGGCCATGTTGAAAGAATGAATGAAAGAAGTTTAACGAAAAAGATATGCAAGGTAAGAATGATTAGACAAATCGGTGCAGGCCGACCTAGGTGAACATATTCTGATCAAATCGAAGATTTCCTAAAGAAAGGCCGGGTCAAGAGTACTCCCAACCGACGAGCATGCATGAAGACGCTCAAGAAAGTGGAGGAAGCGAGAGAGGTGTGCCAGGATCGTAGCAAGTGGAGCGAGGTGGTCTCTGCTCACCCCATTGGGAACGAGACGTGATATATATGTATGTATGAAAAAATTGCAAAATTATTAAAGGACTACATTAATTAGACTATTTTCTTTTAAACATGGTATTTGTATTGTTAATATTTTAGACGACTTTAATAGCTTCAACGGACCCAGAGCTAGCGTATTCGAAATCCACACGCTAACTTAAATTATTTATATAATTTTTATATTATAATACATATGAGTACATAATTTTACTAGAAGAGTAGAGGAGAAAGATGATAATAGTAGTTTTTTTTTATATTTAATCACGCCTTTTTCCCAGTAGGGGTAGGCAGAGGTAAATAAATACCCAGATTTTGCCAGATGTGGTCAGATTAAATCCCATGTAACAGGGAGCGAGCCTATTGCCACTTTATTGGGGCCACCACACGCACACACACACAAAGATGAATTCAGTGTGCGGGTTTCCTCACGATGTTTTCCTTCACCGTTTATATCTCGCTGTTGTAACTAAAGTTCACAAATGTACATAACTTAAATATTAAGTCATCGGTACATGCCGAGATTAGAACCCGCAACCTTCGGAATGAAAGCCGCGCTCTAATCATTAGGCCAGCGAGCTATGGTCGGTGCGTTCCGTAGGAGATCCCGGAGCCCCTCCTAATGCACTGAAGGAGACCACCGAGGGGGTTTTAGTGAGTAGAAGCCCCACATAACCTTGTCTTTTCCCCAGAAACAAGGTATCTTTTAAGAAGATATACCCGCGAGAAAAAAAAAAAAAAGGTCAGCGAGCTATGATAATAGTAGTACTATACTTAATAGCGATATTTGCACCTTCCTTGTTATTCTCTACTGTTATAATGTAGAAGTTACAAATGTTATTTGTTATATTCACTATATCTAAAAAAGCTGGAAAGTAAAGCAAAGAAACTCTAGTTTTTTTTTTTTTTAATACCGGTACCGGTTCATTATTTTTATTACCGGTAATCAGGTCTTAAGATAAAAAAATGCGTAATACCGGTATTGAAATTTCGATCAGATATTGCAATCTCTAGTAGCTACCAATAGCTTTAATTCAGAATAAAATCTTCTTTTCTTCTCCACCGTTCTTCGTTATTAAAGCCGCTCAGCTCTAACCTTTGTCTTCTTGATAATGTATAGAATTCATATTTTTTATATTTATGTAATTGTTTAATATCTCATTATTAATTAGTTTAATAACGAGCTATGGAAAGAGCTATACTTGGCGTGTCTCTATGTGATTGAATAAGAAGCAAATTAATGAATGATACTATAGAAGAACGTAAGTCGCTGACATAGTCCAGTGAATTAAAAAAGTGGTACACATAATGCGGCGATGAGGCATAAAGATTCTGGATTGGAGACTACGTAATAAAGAGAGGAATGATTGCCTTCTAGTCGGACCGACAACATCAATCATGGGATTGGTCGCACTTGAAATCGAATAGGAGGGCCAATGTTGTTAATGAACAGCAGAAGGCTTAAATGTGATGAAGATGTCGGTGATTGTGATCATTATATGATATTATTTCATCTGACCTTTATGTCTCTTGTACTGATATTTTGAATTGCCGCTGGCCTTCGCAGTCGCAGCACAGTCGTATCCTAGAACAATAAAAATCATTAAAGAAAACATTACTTTAATATGATTACAGATCCATAAATTTCAAAACTGTACTGTCATTCTTCTCTATCATATCATAGGAATCTTTATCAGCTCAAACCAAATCGTAACACCAGGTGAGATTGTGGATAAGCACCCACTTATACAATACAAAATAAATAACTAAATTACTGTTCCTTTATTGATACATTTATCTTATAAATTAAATTCATTAGAATCTAGATATTATTTTGGTTAAAATTTTTGGTTCAAAAAAACTAACATATGTCCAAATGCCCTCAGATCTAACAATGCAGCAAAAGTAAAATTGAAATATATTTTAAGACATCTTTCATAATCAACAGTTGTAGTATTTACTTGAGATAAAAGAAAGTCCTCAAGTTTTTTTTTTATCAGCGAGGTTGGCGTTTGAATACGATCCCACCCGATGCTAAGTGTTAATTTGGTCTGTGGTGATAAAGTATCTACTAACAGCCTGTGCACTCTTTACTTGAAGACAGCCATGTTGTAGTTGAACGGGAGCGCACAAAATGGCGGCTGTGTATCGATCGATTCAGTGTTAGCAGACCCCCCCCCAACCCCGCGTCCCGTCTCATAAAAGTGACCCGGTACTTTGTGAAAATCAGGGAAAATCGCTGGACGAAAGATTTGCTGAACCCGATAATGTCTTTAGGTGTTTGAAGGAAGCCTATATTCAATAGTGGTTGTCTTCCGGCTGATATTATAATTGGTTGATATGCTCACAACCTATCGCCATTATTGATCGGATTGATTGCACATGCGCAGTACGACTCACGACCCGGACGTTTGCCAACTATTGCCACATATTTTGTCTCACATTTTTTTCATTAATCTATAGACAATTGTTAATGTACAATTCTTAATAGTTTAGAAATAATAAATATAAATTAACCAATATTATTTAAAGAAGAATTTATTTTTTCTAAGAAGAATTCATTTATTTTTTTGAAAAGAAACTTTTTATAAAATTTTTATTAAGTTTCTTCATAAGAATTTAAGATTGAGAAATCTTTGCTAATAGAAGACCGCAATATTGATTGACCGCATATTTATAGCACATGCGCATTGGATCTCATGGTCGACGCGAACATCAAGAACAATTTAAATTTTCTATTGTTTAATATTACTCTGAAAATATGCCAAGGCTTCTGTAATATCTAAGAAGTAAGTTTAATAAATATGTTCAAGTTTATTATCCAAGTTATTTGCTAAGATGGAAGGCACTATTGATTTTCCACTTGTTATATTGCACATGCGCATTGCGGCTCACGGTCCGGGCAAACCCTAGCTCTATCGATTTTCAGAGAACGCACTCCCTACATGGTAAAAAAAAACCTATTTTATTACTATTTAATAATTAACTAAAGAACACAACTTAAAACTTTTATATACCTGGACATTAGTCGTATCAGAACTGTATCACCACAAATTTGTGCAAATCACAATTTGGAACTACACGGACGTTGTTATCACACGGCGGCGGAGCTAACAATTTTGAATTGCCGCTGGTCTACGCAGTTGCAGCACAGTCGTATCCTAGAACAATAAAAATCATTAAAGAAAACATTACTTTAATATGATTACAGATCCACAAATTTCAAAACTGTACTGTTATTCTTCTCTATCATATCATAGTAATCCTTATCAGCTCAAACCAAATCGTAACACCAGGTGAGATTGTGGATAAGCACCCACTTATACAATACAAAATAAATAACTAAATTACTGTTCCTTTATTGATACATTTATCTTTTAAATTAAATTCATTAGAATCTAGATATTATTTTGGCTAAAATTATTAATTCAAAAAAACTAACATATGTCCAACTGCCCTCAGATCTAACAATGTAGCAAAAGTAAAATTGAAATATATTTTAAGACATCTTTCATAATCAAGTTGTAGTATTTACTTGAGATAAAAGGAAATCCTCAAGTTTTTTTTTTAATCAGTGAGGTTGGCGTTTGAATACGATCCCACCCGATGCTAAGTGTTAATTTGGTCTGTGGTGATAAAGTATCTACTAACAGCCTGTGCACTCTTTACTTGAAGACAGCCATGTTGTAGTTAAACGGGAGCGCACAAAATGGCGGCGGTGTATCGATCGATTCAGTGTTAGCAGACCCCCCCCCCCAACCCCGCGTCCCGTCTCATAAAAGTGACCCGGTACTTTGTGAAAATCAGGGAAAATCGCTGGACGAAAGATTTGCTGAACCCGATAATGTCTTTAGGTGTTTGAAGGAAGCCTATATTCAATAGTGGTTGTCTTCCGGCTGATATTATAATTGGTTGATATGATCACAACCTATCGCCATTATTGATCGGATTGATTGCACATGCGCAGTACGACTCACGACCCGGACGTTTGCCAACTATTGCCACATATTTTGTCTCACATTTTTTTCATTAATCTATAGACAATTTTTAATGTACAATTCTTAATAGTTTAGAAATAATAAATATAAATTAACCAATATTATTTAAAGAAGAATTTATTTTTTCTAAGAAGAATTCATTTATTTTTTTGAAAAGAAACTTTTTATAAAATTTTTATTAAGTTTCTTCATAAGAATTTAAGATTGAGAAATCTTTGCTAATAGAAGACCGCAATATTGATTGACCGCATATTTATAGCACATGCGCATTGGATCTCATGGTCGACGCGAACATCAAGAACAATTTAAATCTTCTATTGTTTAATATTACTTTGAAAATATGCCAAGGCTTCTGTAATATCTAAGAAGTAAGTTTAATAAATATGTTCAAGTTTAATATCCAAGTTATTTGCTAAGATGGAAGGCACTATTGATTTTCCACTTGTTATATTGCACATGCGCATTGCGGCTCACGGTCCGGGCAAACCCTAGCTCTATCGATTTTCAGAGAACGCACTCCCTACATGGTAAAAAAAAACCTATTTTATCACTATTTAATAATTAACTAAAGAACACAACTTAAAACTGTTATATACCTGGATATTAGTCGTATCAGAACTGTATCACTACAAATTTGTGCAAATCACAACTTGGAACTACACGGACGTTGTTATCACACGGCGGCGGAGCTAACAATGGCCGGCTGCCCATCGCAAGTAACACCCCTGTCCCGCCCTGCACCCCTTTCGCTCTGCCCCCCTTACCCCCGCCTACGCAACCACCCTCATACCACCCCATCGAGGACACTGGATTTGCCCATCTTTGTCCATTTTTATCATTTATGATTTCTTTTATTTTAACAGCGATATTGTAGGCGTATTAAAAAACCTTAATTTACTTTGGTTTTAAGATTCTCTCTCTTTAGCTCTAATATTGAACCCTATGAAATAATTCACTTTAATTGGACTAAAACTCAAGTGTTCAATTTCATCATTATACTTTAATAACATGCTATTTGTATGACAAAATCTTATAAGCTCATTATTGATTTAATATCTTAACAGACTTTTTTTATTTAAAATAGCAGATAATGAAGTAAATAGTTCTTTTCTAATAAGGTTTCTTTTGTTTACTGAGTAAAAAGGACAAAACTGCTTCTATATATTTGTTTTAAAATATTCGCGTTCTTTAGATTATTGATTTATTGTGGCTTCGCGCATGCGCTGTGGTGCTACAATGGTTGCGTTCCAGCTAACCTATAACTCATCCCCTTTTCCCATCCCCCTCTTCCAACCCGCACCCTACCTCCCATCCCATCCCATCGTTCACCCCCTACCAATTTTTTTTTAAATTTCCTTACAATGACGTCGATGTGTTTAATTATTCTCTCCCCTTAAATAATTTGTCTCCGTCGTAAATGTTCTTTAAAATCTTGTAGAACATACATTTTCTTTTTTTTTTGTTCGTAATGAATTACTTATTAATTATGAAAGCACTAGTTAAAACGGCAGGACTCAATTAGAAATTGCTAATTAAGTTTTATAATATATATTAGCCTGGTCCTTAATACTGACAAACATTTAAATACGAATTATTGATATTAGTTTTACTTTATATCATTTATTAATCATTATCAAGTTTGAGCTTACGGCCGCTTTGGTTTTTTTTTTAATCGATCGATTATAGTTTATTACTCTTCACTTTTAAATATGTATTTGTAAAGAAAATCATAAAACAAATAAACGTGTCTTATGCTAGATACTTACCAAATAATTGTGTCTGATGCTCTAGGTCTTCATTATAAAGAACGGTTGGAAGTCGCAAACACGGAGCACTCTACTTGGTTTCCCAACTGCAGCACGACGAATAATGGGCGTTATGCTACGAACTATGGCGTAAGTGCGACAAGTACAGCTTGTTTCACATGCGCAATGATAGCAGTCTGATAAATCAATAGTCTCGTAAGCCAAAGCTGCGTTCGAATTTACAAGAACTTTTAGACTTTCGTTATAATTTATCTGTCATAGTTTTACTTATCTTCTTTATTGGTAACGGCAGCAGGATTACTTTTAAATGTTGCCTTTTTTAGAGTAGATAGGGTTTTGTGGGTTTTATACCAATTTTTTGATAACTTTTTTCTTTATTCCGAAAATATAAGAATTGTGTTGTCAAACAATAGAGCAAATGAAAAAATAAATTACATTTTCCTACCGTGGATAATACAAAAATAAAATCATCTTCATCATCAGCCGATAGACCTCCATTGCTGGATAAACGCCTATCTCAAAGATTCACACATCAGTCAGGTAGGGATTCATTTGGGGGGATTTTAGGCATTTCCCACCACGCTGGCCCAATGCGGGTTGGTAGGAGCCAGAGCCTCGTTTGTTGATTGGCAGGGTGCACCACGGACAGGTTTCTTTGGTTTGATTCCTGTGAGTTTTTTGTGTGGGAATCTTTAAATCTACAAAATAAAATCACTTTTGCTTTATTACAATTTCTTTATTCTAATGATTTTCGCATCAGTATCGAGTCATAGATTGCAACAATTTAAGTGGAGCCGTTTCTTGCTTTTTGAATGTTATTAAAAAGTTTTTTCATGGAATATATTCATAAACAATATTATGATTATAAAAATTTAAGAGGGAAAAATTATTGCACGTATCATTTTAAGCAGTATTTTATTTTTTTGTTATAAACATTTTTGGGTTCAGATAAAACATATTTCTAAATATATTTTTTCATTCATTAAGGTTCTCACCTACATCATCATCACCATTATCAGTCAATAGACGTCCATTACTAAACTTAGGTCTGTCTCCAAGATTTCGATCTCCATCGTAGGTTAGATGGAGTTACGTTGAGTGAAATCGATAACGAAAAACAATATTTTGAACTAATAAAAAATTTTGCTGGTGTCACACCATTGTGGTCAGAGTATTTCTTACCATCGATGATCTGCTTTACATTATCTGATAACGTAAAATGTAAAATAGACAATTGATAAACATGAAGTGGTTTCGTGTTTGCAGAAGCTAGGAAACGCTTTGCTCTTCTCAGGAAAGGGTTCAGTCCTACTGCAGAGGTAAACCGTGTGTTTTGCAGGAGAAGGGATTCCAAAGTCTGTATTCTAGACCAGACATGGCATTCTTTCCCAGATATCAAGAAAGAGATATTGATTAAAAATTTTGGTATAAATTTCATTCATAGATGCTTGATTTATATTTATATTGTGTAACATGTGAAATAAGAATAATAAACCAAAGTTTTTGTAGACATTTAATGCTAACATCATGAAAATCAATACAAATTAATAATTTTATAATAAAAAGTTACGAGATCGTAAAATAATAATCTTTCCTTGAGCACGTTGTACCAACATAAAGCCGCTGTGTTACAGCGGCTTTTGCTCTCCTAACTAGTTATTATCCATTCCTATCTAATTACGCACCTTTCCAAAATTCTCATAATCAATTTTAATAGGACGTAACTATTTTAATTACAATCCCATAGTTCCAGCATCTCAAAACAAAAAAAAAAAGATAAGATTAAGTAAGCAAGTCCCAAACAATTTACCCTGAATCGGAAATAATGTATAAGTGAATATAAATATAAATATTTAGAGTCTAATCGAATTGGGCCGTTGTATTTGGCCAATTTATACTTATTATCTAAAACTGTTTGTCCATAGACAGCGGAATAACTGTCTTTTGAAGATATTTAAAAGATGATATCAAAACAACTAATTACCTAGTTGTTCCGCGGTCAAAGAACGCACAGTACTAATTTCACATTTACTTGCAACTTTGGAACGGAATGCGAAAAAAACACAAGCAGCGACTTCTTACACAATATTTGAGTAAATAGACATCGATAGTACATTTATTCGGATAAAGTTGTGGAAAATTTAAAAAAAATAAATTGAAATCATAGATTAATAACAAGAAAAATAAAACTTACTTGTAAACCATATAAATTGTAGTTATAATAATAATAATTTTTATTTTATAAAGTTTCTAATTAAAATTATTGAAAGTATAGTGATATAAAAAAATAATAATATCTTAACAATATTAGTAGCTAAAATAATATATATAACTTAAAAAAATATATATACGATAAAGACTGTATATAATTACTAACACTTACGACACGAAATCGTTATAATAGGTTGTTCGGAAAGTAATTTCGTTTTATCCCGTCAGAGGACTTAATTACGTTTTTTCGAAACCAACTTCGCGTTGACGCGTGTGATTCGCTCCTCAAACGTCAAGAAAATGATCCATTTTTGAAGCGGATTATTACTGGGGACGAAAAATGGGTTGTATACAACAATGTTAAACGCAAGAGGTCATGGAGCAGAAAAGATGAACCGGCTCAAAGCGTGTCAAAAGCCAACATTCGCCAAAAAAAGGTGATGCTCTCCGTTTGGTGGGATGTCAAAGGAATCGTTTTTTTTTGAGCTTTTGCCGGACAATACAACGATTAATTCAGAAGTCTATTGTCATCAGCTGGACAAATTGAATGATTCACTTAAAGAGAAGAGGCCCGAATTAATCAACAGGAAGGGTGTAGTGTTCCACCAGGATAATGCGAGACCTCACACAAGTTTGGTCACTTGCCAAAAACTTTTACAGCTTGAATGGGACGTACTGCAACATCCACCATATTCTCCAGATCTGGTGCCTTCCGACTACTATTTGTTCCGGTCCTTGCAAAATTTTTTGGATGGCAAAACCTTTACCTCAAATGAAGATGTCAAAAACCACCAGAACCAGTTTTTTGCCAGCAAGGACCAAAACTTTTATGACAGGGGAATTATGTTACTGTCAGAAAGATGGCAAAAGGTGTTGGACCAGAATGGCCAATATATAATTTAATAAAATATTTATTCATTATACGAAAACTGTCTTTCATGTTCCCCAAAAAAAACGAAATGACTTTCCGTACAACCCAATAATTACTTGATACTATAGTAAAGTTGTAGTTGATTATAGCTACATTATAAAAACAGATTAATTGGTACGACGTTGCAAATGTTGCCAATTTTGAATAAAATACAGCGACGAGAGGAGCGAGACTTTCACCTGATGGTATGTGATACGCACTCTCATACTAAAGTGGCGCTAGTTGGGATTGTATACAAAGCACCACATAGTACTCGTCGCAATGAGACAGGAGGTGTTAAGTGTCGATCCGCCCAGATATTTTACTTACTACAATGCGTTTCAAAGCGGACATATTTCAGTTGGCATGCTTTTTTTATTCAAGGAAGCGACGAGACAAGCGATACGTTCACCTGATGGTATGTGATACGCACTCTCATACTAAAGTGGCGCTAGTTGGGATTGTATACAAAGCACCACATAGTACTCGTCGCAATGAGACAGGAGGTGTTAAGTGTCGATCCGCCCAGATATTTTACTTACTACAATGCGTTTCAAAGCGGACATATTTCAGTTGGCATGTTTTTTTTATTCAAGGAAGCGACGAGACAAGCGATACGTTCACCTGATGGTATGTGATACGCACTCTCATACTAAAGTGGTGCTAGTTGGGATTGTATACAAAGCACCACATAGTACTCGTCGCAATGAGACAGGAGGTGTTAAGTGTCGATCCGCCCAGATATTTCACTTACTACAATGCGTTTCAAAGCGGACATATTTCAGTTGACATGCTTTTTTTATTCAAGGAAGCGACGAGACAAGCGATACGTTCACCTGATGGTATGTGATACTCACTCTCATACTAAAGTAGCGCTAGTTGGGATTGTAAACATAGCACCACATTGTCCTCGCCGCCATGAGACACGAGGTATTATGTCTCGTTACCTCAGTAATTTGACTAGCTACAGCGGCCTTCAAACCGAGAAACAGTAATGTTTGCACACCACTGTCAGATGGCGAAAATAGGCGCTGCGGTGGTACCTACCTAGACGGTCTCGGGTAACAGAGACCTGCCACCAGTGAGTTCGTTTGTCCTTTATATCCTCGTCTATGTTCTAAATTAAAAAAACTTATAAAGAACGTGGCAATCGATTATAAATAATGTAAAAAGACAAATAATATAAAAAACAGTGAATAATACAAAAATAAAAATGGTCTCCACGACGTAAGGACCAAATAGGTCGCCTTTTATATTCTCTATCACTAATATACCCCATTATGGTGTTAAGCACATCCTCCACTTCCCTCTTTCTCCATTCTTACGAGTCACTTGCTTATAAAACCATTGAAATCTTCCCGCGTAACAACAGTGTGAAATTAAAATAATATTTGTTTAAAAATAATAATAAATAAGTTAAATACATGAATAACTTAAAAGTATAACAAAGCGATAATATGATACCCATATTCTAATAGTATATAGGTTTCTTCTTTTCTGATGAAGCGACTAGATGAACAGGACGTTTATAGGACAGTAAGTAAAAATGGCACTAGTGAGGATTGTAAACACAGTACCACATTGTCCTCATCGCAATGATACATGAGATGTCAAGTCTCGCTAATTCTACTACTACTATCCTCTACATCTAGCCTCATCATCAATCGACATAAGTTGACATGTCGTGTAAGCCAAGTTATCATTCTAGCTACAGTGTCTATCAAGCAAGTTGTACACAACAACTGCTTAGAAATAGGACCTGCGGTGGTACCTACCTAGACGGCCTCCGGCTATAGAGACCTACCACCTCACTACCTTTGACCTCTTCACAGACTCCATTAAAGTTTTAGTTGATAGAAACAGCCGATTGTTATCTCATTGGAGTTGACAGGAAGTGGAAGTCTGTTTAGATGTAATAGGTTCACAAATATTCGTTTCCATCTAAGTGCATAAGTTTCTTACATAAGATAATATAATGGTTATGATTGAGTATCAGTAAAATTTACGTTATAATTGGTAACGATGTTAACTTGAGATTATATGAACTATTATAAAAGCCTTTTCACGCGATTGCTTATACGAATGCAGCTAGTAACTTTGTGTAACTATAACCTTGTGATAATTGGTATATATAATATGATGTATATAACAGCTCTCTCAACACTGCCACTGCTGGGAATCAGCCATATTTTTAGTAGGAATTAAGGCTTATATATTTACCACGCTATCGATGTTCGACGAAGCGGTTTTTATTGAAAGATGTTGGTTAAGTATCTTGCGGTAGACACTTGTTATATACTCTGTTCCTGGATGTTCAACGAGTGGTAAGGCTTTTATATAGTATGTAACATATATCATTATCACCCTACATGAATATAACATGATAATGATTATATTGATTTTGTAATTATGACCTAAAGTTTTAAGAATTAATAACATCTACATTAATTGTTATAACTATTTAAACGCTACGATACAATCTTAAATGCTATTATTAGAATTAATGTTAATGTTATGTTAATGTATGGCAGTCAAATGTTGGCTGTAGGTATCGTTAGAAATTATTCATTTTCACCTGATTCATAGACACAGATGTTTTGTTGTTCTACATATTAATATTTAACTTTAAGGTCCTTTCCTTTAAATTATAGCACTATGTTGAACTATCTCCTAAACCAATGTACTTTCATTGTCCTTTTCACTCTTAACCTATACACATAATTATAGAAGTACTATTTATATTCACTATAACTACATCACTTACCACTAGACACACACATATATTTTTTACGCTTTTATGTATTTTTTTATTTTTTTTTTATTTTTTAAAATTTTATTGCTTTTTTTGTATTTTCAATTTTTTATTTTTTTTGTTTTTTTTTTTGCACGGTTTTTAAATTTTGTGTTTTTTTTTTAGGATTTCTTTAATTTCTTCATAATTAGAAAACACTTATTTATGTCACTTATTTCTACGTCACTACCAAGAGTGTCACAAATGTCAATGCTAGAATGCTATCAAATCGGTTAAGAGTCGACGAGAGGAGTATAACTTTTCATTTTAATGTTATGATTATATCTATCACTTTAAAATTACAACATTTTGGAAATTGATTTATGATGTTTTTTATCTTCTTTTACGTCAAGGATTTACGTCAATACGATGTAATATTTAGTATCACCGACAGCAGTTTACCTCCGGCGGTATGACCCCATAATTATTTTGCGGTACGTGTGATACAATACGCGGTATTCGGGAGATACGTTAGAGAAGCGCTTCCTGTAAATAACAACAGAATTTATCAATGCATACTATAATTGTTTTCCTTTTGAGTAAAGTTAATAAACAGCGTGCTTACCGTCCTCTTTCTAACATCCTCCGCGCTATATCGTTTGCGCCGAGAGCGTAGTGGCACATAGCTATTTCAAGTAACGTATATGGGATCAAATATCTGTCTTTCTTCCGTCTAGTTCTAATCCTAAAATCAGAATTTTTATTTTTACTGCTATTACTTTTGACAATTTTCATGCTAATATTGCTCAAGTTTTTCCTTACGTGGAGATCCGGCGGAAAGTGCGGATCGCAAGGTGGGGCATGCATAGAGTGTAAAAGCAACATCCTTTGATGTAAGTGAGGATGGCCTTGCTGTTATTCCTGCAGCGGTTTTGACGTCTGCGAACCTCGAGTTGCTTTGTAGCATGCTCCACAATCTTTATGGAAAAGAAAAAAAATTTTTTTAGTTGTAAATTAAAGTAAATGTCTGCTTGTATATCAAAACATGGGTCTGGTGGAGGATAATTAATGTACCCGATAAAACTATTGTATCGCTATACCGCAAACAATTTAGTTATTATATCTCAGGTTTGATACTTGTGGAGGTGTAAGGGTCCCGCACAACAACTCACGGGACCCAAGCCAACCTCATTTGCACGTGTTGCACCCTGCCAATCAACAAACAGGGTCTTCCTTTCCTGCACCCACTAATTTGCACTGGACCAGCGTGGTGGAAATTGGCCCAAATTCTCCCACATGAACTCCTACAAATGTAGAGATCTTTTGAGGAGGCCTATGTCCAGCAGTGGTGCCTATCGGCTGATAATGGTGATGAAAGCTTTATAACGTGCCGGCCGAATTACGTCAAAAATAACTATGTAGGTAACCACAGTCAAATTACTAATGACTCGATGGTGAACTTAGAGATCTTGAAGAGATCGTTTACACTCATAAAGTTAAAATTAAGTATTTTTAGGTCATCTACAAAAATATTATTCCTACCTCAAGGAAGCCGTATGTTGTGCCTGATTCAGCTGTCATCGCACAAAGGATGTTCCAAAGGCTAAGTGTTTCAATAAGCGGCATCAGCAGATTGATGCTCGGTATTTGATATTGGGACACATTGTTGGCCGAATGCTCCCCCAACTTGTTTCTCGCTATTCTCTTACAGAAGGGAAGCGCAGCCCTGGAAATGAATATTTATCAATGGTCTTTATATGTACGTACAATGAGAATACATTTGATGATCAAAATATATTTTTCTCTTTATCCTTACGCGTTCGCCCACATGATCTCCCAGTAGCAGAAGTTCGGAAGTTCGCTTAGTAGATGCGGGAAGTCCCTCGCGTGACGGAAGAGGGCGGCGGTGAGAGCAGAGCGTTCGCGGATATTTTTGTGTCGTACTGCGGGTAACGTGGTCCAGTTTTGACGAGGGACGCGCGGCTGGAAAAGTTGATTATTAAGTCATAAGTTATATTTATAATTCATTAGAACAATGAGACCTGTAAGATCTTTCCCAGGGTCGTATCTTAATGTCAGAGGATCGTGGTCAGTGCTAGCGATATGCTCACATGTCGGTAAACGCTACGCGAGTTATGTTATCATACACATTATGCTTGTCGCCTTGTGACATTACTTACCTTACTGGACTCTGTTGGTAGAGACCGTCCAGGGAGGTACCACCTCAGCTCCTATTTTTACTGCCAAACAATAGTGTGCAAACATTAACCGTTATCTGATTTGAAAGGCGTTGTTGCTAATTAAATTAGAGGATTACAAGACTTTTTACGTCTCAACGCGACGAGCACAATGTGATGCTGTATACCATCCTATGTAGTATCATATTGCTATGGCCAAGCGTGTCACTTACCACCTCGTCCAATAAAAAACGTCATAATATAATAAATCTGGTTATTCCAATAATTTCACTAGTTACAACTCTCTTCAATCCGGAACACAGTAATGTTTGCACAGTACTGTTTGTCGTTTGCAACAGGCGCTGCGGTGGTACCTACCTAGACGGTCTATAGCAACAGAGACCTACCACCAGAAAACATATAAATAGTGCTAAAATAGCACTTTGATACCTACCTTTAAATAGTTGGTTTAAGGAAATGTATAAAAGTGTAACGTTACTTACATATTCTGTGTTGCACATCGCTTCTAGATTGGCATACAGGCGAAGTGGTAGTACCGCTGTCGCATTCCGGAACGTACTCAAATATTGATGTATTCGAGATGTGAAATGATCTTGTAAATCTTGACTCCTCCACTCCTTAATTTCCAATATTTGACAGCATTTACTGTGGGACGTATGACAGTTATATTAGGTTGGGGAAAAAGAAATCCTTTATTTTTTCGGTAGATGGCTGTAGTGATAAATTTCTCGTAAAGTATCGATCAAACAGTTTCAGATTTATGCTCGTTGGAAAGGTGACATTTCGCAGTAAAAAAATTCTTTTGTTGTTTTTTGTTTGGTGCATTCAATTGTGAGTTACAGGGTGTTAAAAATGGAGATGAATGATGAATGAAGTGAACAAAGAGAAAATTCGGTACATTTTACAGTTTTTCTTTGACAAAGGCGAAAATGCAAGCCAGGCGGTTAAAATTGTGAATGGTGTTTATGGACCCTATACTGTAACAGCCAATTATGTGCAATTTTGATTTCGTAGATTCGGTTCAGGAATTTTGTCCAAGCACTAAATTCTGATCTCTACTGTCAACAACTGGACCGTTTGCAGATAGCAATTGACCAGAAACGGTTAGAATTGGCCAACAGGAGAGGTGTAGTGTTCCACCAGGACAACGCTAGGCCACACACGTCTACAGTGACTCGCCAGAAACTTCGGGAGCTTGGTTGGGAAGTTTTAATGCATCCGCCATACAGTCCGGACTTGGCACCAAGCGATTACCATCTTTTTCTTGCACTACAAAATTTCTTTAGTGATAAAAAATTGGCATCTAGGGAAGATTGTGAAAATCGGCTACTAGAGTTTTTTGCAAATAGAGACCAGGACTTCTACGAGAGAGGCATTATGAAGTTACCTTTAAAATGGCAACAAATCATAGAACAAAACGGTGCATATTTGACCTAAATCGGCCAATCCGAAGCATGTTAAATAAAGTCCTGAAATTTATAAAAAAATAATGGATTTCTTTTTCCCCAACCTATTATAATTATTAAAATGTTGCATGAAAACTTATGAAATATTTAATTAAAGATTTACTTCTATGTAATATAATAAATACCATACAGACATTAAAGTAGGAAGTATCTAAAGTCAGATTAATTGGAAGCGTATTAATATAAAATGGACGAACTTGAGAAGCCTTTATATAATAATAACTGTAGTATGCTGATGACGTCGAGTAAAGATGTAATGATGAATTCCTTCGATAGGTTTCCATTAATCGTTAGTGAAACGCATGTCCCCGTTGATGTTTTACTGAAGATTAATTCAGCTGATAGTAAGTAATCTCTGTGGCACATTGACAGTAAATATGTCCCGCTGAGTTCACTTACTACCAATTGAAATTTAAGTAAAAGCGATATCATCGCGTCGCCTGTCGCCGCCGTCGAGACTTATAAACGTTACTGCGTTTCTTTCTGGTGTAGCTAATGCTACTGTGGTGTTTGGACAACATATCTCACATAATTACTACTGACACATTCTTCTTATCCATTAGAGCGTGTAATTTAATACTGGACAAACGTCCTACTAGTCTAGCCAATTGATAATCATTAAAGATTAAAATTAATACTTACTTAATACTAGCATAACATTTATTAATCCTAATAGCTGCTTGTAAGAATCTTGTGAATCCATTAGCTGTTTGCAGGTCTCGTGAAGCCTGCATAAGCTCGCATTATGCTTGCTCCATCTCAAATTCCGCTTCCAGGTCCGACATGACTGAAATGCCCTCCTCGACCTAACAAAAACACATACATGTTATGTGGATGATATTATTTCAATATAACACCACACATAGAAATTCGTTGGACTGGAGTAACTTATAATCTTTAAAAACACTATAAGTGCTAAAAGAGTGTAGAGAGGGATGCATTTGGTGCTGTCTATCTTATTGACGATTATTAGCCCTTTACGGTGGTACACTTAGAGCAATCGATGAAGTGAAAACCCAAAAATAAGAGATTTCCTCATATATCTCTGTAATCATACGATCTAGAGACTGGAAATTTGGTAAAAATATGAATTTGTTCGAGTATAGATCAGCTAAGAATGGATTTTTCAAAATTCGTATTCCAAAGGGAGTTGCAAGGATGTTATGGCAAGGATAAAAGCAGCAAAATAGGGTGAAAGTAAACCTCGTTAGCTCTGATTGAGTTTATTCTCTTATAAAATATCACTCTTAAATAACCATTAGTGATCATTTCAAATATTATATTCTTTTATGTGTAAGAGAAAGAAAAATGATAGATTTATATTCTATGGATGTTAACAAGGATTTTTATCAATATAAAACTTACTAAATCATCCATGTCGCGCATTTGTTTGAGGTAGCGGCATTCGTTATAGTATAACGACAGGGTCTGCCTAAGGGAAGCCAATACCAATTCGTTCTCTTCTCGATCAAGTCTGTATATTGGCGTAACGTTGGCCAACGCCGCCGGGTTATTATCTAAGATGTGATGTGTTTCCTCCCTGTAAATTCAAAGAGCAAAATTATTCATCGACATGATGGCAATTAAGCAATTGTTGTTAGATAACTTCGTGTTTGCCTATTTGTATACAAATTTAACTACAGATAACTTACCACAGCCTTCCGGCTGCGATGGCACCGTTCACATCGCAGGAGAAGAAATTCTTGAGTGATGCTCTGCAGTCTGTCAAGGCGTTTTGCACGTCCATTTTGAATCTAAAAACAAAAAAAATTTAAAAAATTACGTTTATTTACGGATGTATTTAAATGCGCCATCCTCTACATCCACATTTAATTCAATACTATATATAACATGATTTCCTGAGATCCTAAATATTGTTTAATAGTTATTTAAAATTTATTATATTTAAAAAAGGGAGTAAGGTAAACACTAGGTTAACACTAGTTTACGTATGATGGCCGTCGCGTCTCCCCGCATAACTTTTTATTCAGCTGCACTGTTTCGCACATTAATTAATTAGTTTATTTAAATTTATATTTAACTAAGACACAATTATCTTAGTCCAGGATCCGAACAGCGCTAGTGATCGGTATCCACGTTTATTTCGGCAACGGGGCCCTCTTTCTGTCTCTCGACTTGTTCCTTATGCGCATGCGCTTTGACCTGTTGAGCTGCGAGCCCGGGCATAGGCCATTAGAATCGATACAACACCCCCCCCCCTCCCGCGCCCTTCATGGTTGCACAAGTGATTTCTACTTGTCGAGCTTCCATCTGCTTTATATACCCAACTTCTTTGTCTGTTTACGTAAACGCTAATACCGTCGAAATGAGAATCGATTGCGATAGCGCAGCGGTGGGAAATGTGAACTGCGAAACTTCCAAGCAACCCAAAAGAAATATCTAACCTTTTATTCTCCTAGGTAAACACTAATTTACGTATGATGGCCGACGCGTCTCTCCGCATACGTTTTTAATCAACTGCACTGTTTTTCACATTAATTAATTATTAACTAAGACACACAAGTTTCTTAATCGACGATCCGAAAAGCACTAGCGATCGGTATCCATGTCCATTCTGTCGACGGCACCTCCTCTCCCACACCCCGTTCCACTCCTTCCAATGCACATGCGCTTTGACCTGTTGAGCTGCGAGCCTAGGCGTAGGCCATTAGAATCGATACAACAACTCCCCCCCCCCCCTCCCGCGCCCTTCATGGTTGCACAAGTGATTTCCACTTGTCGAGTTTCCATCTGCTTTATATAACCAACATCTTTACCCCCTCTCCCTCACGCGCCCCTCACGGTTGCACAAGTGATTTCTACTTGTCGAGCTTCCATCTGCTTTATATTCCCAACTTCTTTGTCTGTTTACGTAAACGCTAATACCGTCGAAATGAGAATCGATTGCGATAGGGCAGGGGTGGGAAATGTGAACTGCGACACTTCCAAGCAACCCAAAAGAAATATCTAACCTTTTATTCTCCTAGGTAAACACTAATTTACGTATGATGGCCGACGCGTCTCTCCGCATACGTTTTTAACCAACTGCACTGTTTTTCACATTAATTAATTATTAACTAAGACGCACAAGTTTCTTAGTCGACGATCCGAAAAGCACTAGCGATCGGTATCCATGTCCATTCTGTCGACGGCACCTCCTCTCCCACACCCCGTTCCACTCCTTCCAATGCACATGCGCTTTGACCTGTTGAGCTGCGAGCCTAGGCGTAGGCCATTAGAATCGATACAACAACTCCCCCCCCCCCCTCCCGCGCCCTTCATGGTTGCACAAGTGATTTCCACTTGTCGAGTTTCCATCTGCTTTATATAACCAACATCTTTACCCCCTCTCCCTCACGCGCCCCTCACGGTTGCACAAGTGATTTCTACTTGTCGAGCTTCCATCTGCTTTATATTCCCAACTTCTTTGTCTGTTTACGTAAACGCTAATACCGTCGAAATGAGAATCGATTGCGATAGGGCAGGGGTGGGAAATGTGAACTGCGACACTTCCAAGCAACCCAAAAGAAATATCTAACCTTTTATTCTCCTAGGTAAACACTAATTTACGTATGATGGCCGACGCGTCTCTCCGCATACGTTTTTAACCAACTGCACTGTTTTTCACATTAATTAATTATTAACTAAGACGCACAAGTTTCTTAGTCGACGATCCGAAAAGCACTAGCGATCGGTATCCATGTCCATTCTGTCGACGGCACCTCCTCTCCCACACCCCGTTCAACTCCTTCCAATGCACATGCGCTTTGACCTGTGCCCGGATATAGGCCAATAAAATCGATATCATCTTCCCCTTCCCCCCTGCCACTTCCATGGTTGCACATGCGTCTTCCCCTTTTTGAGCTTTGCCCGGGCGAATTCTGCCACATTCGATATTTCGGGCTTCTTTTATTTTCTTGTCCTCGCTCCACCCTCCGTTCCCACATATTCTTTATGGTGGTATCAACTGTGTTTATATACCTAAGTTGTTGAGGTATTACTATACATAAATCATTCCACTTTCTTAATAGGGGATTCGATAAAAATGAATTAATTTTGTGTGGAAAATATACTGAACGTTATTTCTTTACATACACAATTTGATAATGTATAAATTACACATACTATATATATATATATATATATAATACAAATAGTACAGTTCGTGAATACAACACTGAATTGAATTTTGGTAAACTTTTTCACATACCTAATAGGATATTATTAAGAGGCACGAATGTGGCCCTCTGCGACCCGAACGAGACTAGCGATCGTTACACAAACCTATCCACACCCTGCCACCCCCGCCCCTTATGTTGCACATGCGCTTTACAGTGTTTGAGCTATGCCCGGACGGCCGCCATTATTGATCGAACATATATTACTTGTTTGACTCCATACCAGGGTGCCCTGGTACAATTATTTTTATAAAACCAGGTCGTAAAATACTTTTAAGCTTTTTCTTGAAAATTGGATCTTATTTGAAATTGAATTTACAATTATAAAACAAATTACCAGTTGAAACTTGTTCTTTTATAATAATTATTGATAAAAGAGAAGTAAAAATCTATTAACTGTTGTTTATTAAATATGATTTTTTTTTTTTTTTTGGATCGTATAGAAATGGTGCAATTCGCTGAAGGTTTAAATGTAAATTGCGTTAAGACTAAATAGTAATTAAAAAAATAATAATTAACATTTAATAAATATTAAAAACAAAATAAATAAAAACTTAAAAGTTTTGTTTAACATCAATATCCGTGATAATTTTGATTGTATCACCAAAGTAGCAATAAAAAAAAAAAAAATTTTATCGCAAAGGCAAATGTATTAATTAAATAAATGCTTGCGGCGATTGATGTTTGTTTATATTGATTTTAAATTTTTTTTTTGGAAACGGCGGATACTTAAAATAAATCTCAATATAAACCTTTAAGATCCATGGATCCTTGGGGGAGGCCTATTTCCAGCAGTGGACGTCTATCGGCTGATGATGATGATATTAAACCTTCAAAAAATATCATCGCACTAATCTAACAAGAAAACGGAAATTCTTTTTGAGACTTGTACTTCGATCTTCTTTACTGCGGTTATAGTCTTTTATGTTCATAATGTCGAAGTTCGATATCGTAGTAAACATGTTCGTGGGCTCTAAATTTGCCGCGAGTCGTACGTGCACGACCAAGGCGCCTCGAAAGTATTCGAAAAACTGTTTAAAATACTTGTAAAAATAAAGTGGGAAATTAAATCTTATTGTAACGATCTAAAGAGCATAATTCATTGAACGAAACAGAAATACTTATTGAGACGTACTTTTTACTGATTACAGTCTTTATGACGATAGTAGCAAAGTTCGATTGTGTAGTTGAAGTGTTCGAGAGCTGGAGCCTAGCTGAGAGTCGCACCTGCAATACGCGCCCCGAAAGTATATAAATAAATAGCAGGGCTTAAAGAACCCTTTAAAATACTTGCAAAATTAAACTGGGAAATTATATCTCGTTCGACCGGATTAAAAAGCAAAATCAAAACCGGATTAAAAAAAAAAAGCTTTTTGAAACTGTACTTCGATTTTCTTTAGTATAATTAGTGTTTGTAATAATAGAATCAAAGTTAGATTTTGTAGTTGACGTCTACGAAGGCTGCACATGCGCCTTTATTTTTCCACTTACACCCGGGCGTGGCCCAGCCTAATCGATGAGTCTAAAGAAACGGCATTTGGTTTTAATATATACTAATATTTGATAAGTTTTAATATATAATAATATGTGATAGACTAAATGAAAAGAATTCTAACCGCCTACGATTTTATGTTATTTTCTACAAAAACACTATTAGCGCCTACCGGACTTTACCAACTACATACTTCGGAAAGCAGTAATAGTAATAATAAGTTATTATTTATGTTAATATATATATATGCTCTTATAATAATCGTTTTATACTCTTGAATATATGTTTTTATAATTCAAAACATTGGCTGTTCATCGCCCGCTTTGTTGGCCGTTATATTATATAAAATTAAACTTTCTATAGCAACCGTTACTATGTCATATATACGGAACGAAAATGTTTAAAAAAGTTAATAACATATAAAACGATGAAGGATCTACGAAATTAAAAAAAATAAATAGCTTATAACCATCCACAAATCATTCAGTGTCGAATCATGTTTCCATATCGATGCGTTCACTAGTTATCATGTGATTGGCAAACAAGGGGAACCCATTTTCACTATGTGTAGATAAGATAGACTTTAATGATTTGAACAGAGCGTGTTTTATCTAAAAAGTATGAATTAGTCAAAAAAAAAAAAAAAATTAATAGAATCTGATTTTTTTGTTATTATTTGCCTATGGTTTTTAAGGCGACAAAAGAAACTCTTCAAGTACTATATTAGATATAGATATAGCAACCGGTTGGTCATTGGATGTTAAGTGGATTGCTTTATGACATCCCGGAATACAATTTTTTTTTAATTCTTTGCACAGTCGGCAAACCGCTTCATTCATTATATTACATATAAATACACTGACAATAAGATAAAGATAATTTTTGCGCCTCTCTACAAGTCATTAACGCTTGAAGATCCTGATTGCTGAACTAGAAGTTTATTAGTATTTCAGGAATTAGCACCTTCTGATGATCTTCAACATTTGTTACGATGGCGTTGTAACATAAATGTTAAAAATATTTGTATTCAAATGTTGAAAATCTACAAGTTTGTTTGTAAATTAATGTTAAATAATACCATTTGCATTTGCTTACGGTTTCAAAGTCGCTAAAATTGCTGGTTGGGAATCTTCTCTCTCGATATCAACATGGTTTATTCAAATAATCGCTTTTAACATGCCTTGCTATTCCAATCTCCGTTGGTGAACAGCAATACGCACAGCATATACTATTAATAAACGACAACCAATTTATATTCTTTTAAAGTATATTAATTCAACTATAAGTATCGCGAAAAACAAGGACTGGTGCGTAAGACAAAAAATATCATACAATAATTACTATTTTCCTATTAGCATTATCAATTGGTAATTAAAAGGATTGAGGCTAAAGCAAGTAAGCACTACTTATATATTTGCACAGCACAGAGTTTTTTAAATGTTAAATTTCATATGAAAAACATTTGCTTATATATAATAACATGAGAACTACCGATACATGTAATCATTACTTTCTGCCCTTTATGATTTTTGCAAATTTCTTATCATTTTCCCGATAGGTGAATAAAATAAAAAAAATCTGTATGAAAAATACATAAGCAATGTTAAAAAACAAACATATCGCAAGGCGGTCTTCGATAATAATTTAACATATAACACGGATAATTTTTTATATGCGCAATGTAAGCACAGTAAAATAACTACTACTAGAAGTCGCATTACTATGTTATCGCATAGCGGAATGTTCATCAACAAACAATAATTATGCTATCATATGTAACTATTATAAAATTTCATTTTCGTTATTCATGATCGTCTAGATATACTGTGCTAGCTTAGCGGTGCAAAAGTTAATAAACCTTAACAAGATTTAATATCCTACTCCTCATGAGTACGAGCGCAAGCGGTATAGTGTAAACATCTCAACAAACTTAGCATTTATATAGGGAGATGGGAAATTAAGAAATGTGGTTAAAAAATTATTTATAATAGCACAGCGCGCATTGTATGAGATACCCAACTATGTAGAGACACCACGATATCTCTGGAGCTTTAAGGACTAGAGACATGAAATTTGGTAAGAATATTCCTTTTGCTAATTATTAGTCAGCTAAGAATCGATTTTACAATATTTCTGCTCCAAAGATAGTGGCAAGGGCCAGCAAAAGGGACGGGGAACAGCTAGTTATATAATATGATTTCACAAACGATCGCGTTATTGTATAGAATATTTTCGACTCACGTTGCTAATATTTTCTTTGTTAAAAGAATCCTTTTACTTCAACTTCTCCTATACCTTGGATTCTCTCCACAGTTATTTATCTAAGTTAAGTACAATTACATAATATAGGAGTTATATAACATATTACATTACATATATGGGATGACGGACATATGACAAAGAGTGTAATAAGAATGAACGTGGATGGTTGTAAGGGTAGAGGAAGACCGGGGAAAGTGTGGATGGATTGTGTAAAGATGACATGTGTAAGAAGAGTGTGAATTCAGATATGACGGCTGATAGAGGGATATGGAAGAGAAGTACATACTGTGCCGATCCCACATAGCTGTGAAAAGGGCAAGAGGAAGAAGTACAATTACATAATAATTCTATATCGTTTCCGAATGACTGTGATCTTATTTAAAATTTTCTTGAAAATATAGAATGGTTCGTGCAACTATAAATAGTAAACGATTTAGATGAGCAGATCAGATGGTATGTGGCAACATTGCAGCAATAATTTAGTGGTTTACCGGAAATCAACTATCATCTGCAGTGAGGCTACTATTAAAGAGAAACTTCACAATCTTTATATACTTAGGTCTACAGTTTGCCGACAGATGACCTTCATTTAAGCATTATCGTTTCACAGAAACTTCTATATAAATTCCCCGTCTTTATCTAATATAGCATTTTCAGTACACTAACGAAATAAAGAATCTAGGCGTAGGGAAGAGCCACTAGGTCTAAGTTTAGCGCCCAACTCTTCTCAAGTGTTCCAGTTTGATCTAATTCCAGAAATAATTCGTCTTAAATTATGATGAACATTCTATTAGATAAGTTCAATATCCAGAAAGCGGTCAATAGAAGAATCCGAATCGGATAGGCAGCGTTCTGGTCAGCTATGCAGCATATTCTCGTTCCAAGTACTGCAGTGTCTGAAGTTAGGAGTCTTCAACTCGTGCATGTTCCCAGTATTGGCATACGGATCCGAAATATGGTCATTAATCGGCTTTATAAAAAGGCTGAAAGTCACCCAAAGGGCAATGGAGACAGTTATGTTCGGAGTTTCTCTGCGTGATCGAATCAGAAATGTGGAGATCCGCAGAAGAACTAAGGTCACCAACGTAGCCTAAAAGATTGTTAGACATAAGTGGCAGTGGGCAAGGCACATTGCTTGAAGGGCCGACGGCCGATGGGGCAGTAAAGTCCTCGAGTGGCGCCTGAGTACCGCTAGACCTAGTGTTGGGAGACCTCCCACAAGGTGGACCGAGGACAAGTTGAGAATCGCGGAGCCCACTGGAAGCGAGCAACGTGGACCGATCGACGTGGAGATCTTTGGGGCAGGCCTATGTTGGCCACTGTTGGAATGGACATCTATCGGCTGTTGATGATGATTCTATTACTATGTAAATAACAAAATTTACAACTAAAACCAGAAACAATAGTAGATATCAACAACATTAATCCATGATTACGTGTGTGTGTCGCCTTTGTTGAGTAGATTTGTTAATTCAAAAGATTTTCTTTAAGAAGTAATTTCTTTACTAAAAAAAACACAGAATAATTTTTGTTTTTATAAAAACAAAGAAAGTTAAAATCATCAATTTTATGAGTCATATTGATGATTTTAACTTTGTATTGCCTCCCCTTGCTTTTATAACGGCCTGCGAGCGATTTTAAAGAACTTTATCAATTTTTGTGATAAAATCTTGAGGTGTCATATTCCATTCTTCCTCTAACGCAGTTTTGAGCTCGACTATGCTTGATACAGCCGTATCTCTAGCATAAACCCTACGTTTGAGCTCGTGCCATAAATGCTTAATGGGATTCAGGTCAGAACTGAACTCTCTCACCTCTTCAATAAACTGGCGAGTAACATTTGCTATATGGCACCGAACATTATCATGCATCAATGCAAGATTTTCTCCTATATACCCTGCATAAGGTGCGAGTACAACATGATCGAGGAGAATGTCTTCCACGTACATTTGAGTTGTCAGACCCTCTGCCCGACCGCCACAAGTCGGGCTTGACGGTGAGCTGTGGTCAGTTCCGGGCCTCTAGCTGGCCGAATTGGAGTTAAACTGGCTTTCTTCAGGCGTCTTCTAATTGTCCAATGACTTACAGTCACTTCTCGAAACCTTCTGAGCTCCTGTTGCACATCAATATCCGTGAGATGACTTCTCAACGAAGTTTGAGACAATGAAGCGGTCGTCCGACTCAGATGTACTCCGGTATCGGTTGGGTTGTGGTATCCGAATGAAGCCAACAGTCTCTTGAAACCTTCTGCATACTCGTGAATCAGCTGATCGGCTCATGTTAAGTTCACGAACGACTTGCCGTTGATTATGGCCCGCTTGCAACAAAGCTACAACTTAGGCCGCTGCTTCTGGGGTTGTGTCCGCTGGATTGCGATTCAATTACTGCGAGTTTAAGGAGATGTGTACCTGTCAACGTCTGATGAGTAACCGATAAGAATAATAATAAGAATATAATAATAAGAATAATATATAATAATAAATAACTGGTAACTGATAAGAGAACTGATAAGAAACATGGGTCACGTGAGCTTTTATGCTTGATTTAGTCCCGCAACGCGTGGGTACCGCAACAAGCGATTTCTGTAACGCTCATGACTGAATTTTGTATTTTTTTTAAAAAGTTTTGTCATTGTTTATTTGAAAAAAACTATCAGTCTTTCGAATAAAAAAATTTTTACAAAAATCGGAAAAGCCGTTTTCCGATAAATCAATCTTTTATACCAATACACGGCTTCAGTCGATTCAGTGGCACGCGAGTGTATGTTGAATTACCAGATTTGTTATATGTTAGAAAATCAATGATGTATGTATAAGAATGCCCAAAAACAATAACTCGTGTCCCTATTGTTTGTCCATGGAATGTTATTTCTTACTTAGGATATAATTAAGTTTGAAAAGGTATATCTTTTTTTATTGTCGGCCATTACATTTTACGTAATGACCTCTGAATCTAAAATTAACCTCTTTCGCCGCTCGTCCATTTTATATTCCGGGATTGCACATGCGCGCATTGCGCTGTACCAGTCGCGCCCGGGCAAAGCTAACAAATCAATAAAGCTTTTACATCTATCCCACCATTCCCACTGTTGATGAACGCAATCTATAAAACAAAGGTGATGAGTATGATAATAAAGCCTTAGGAGAAATCATAACGACCATATTAAGAACGAGTCCAAAAATAATTTAATTGATAATCGTAATGAATGATGATGAAATAAATCTTATTTACTAGTTACAAACCTGGTGGTGTTCAGCACTCGCGGATGGCAGCGGCTTAGTCGGGGCTGGTGTTAATTATCAGCTTATACAGCAATGAAGAGGGAGAGGAGCCTCTACAGTAGTACTTTGCGAGACGTGATAATCGCAACGCGACGAAAAGCTGACTGAAGTAACTCCTGGATGATGGATCGTTAACACAGCATAGCTTTGCGCATGTTCGTCCTCCGTTGTCCTTCTCCTACGGTTTCGATTCTGCGCAGTAGTGACGCTTCGAACATTCTAGAAGCCCAGACTAAAAATAGAATTTTCAGACAAAGAACTATATAATGAAAGAATCCTGTTATTCTTTTTTGGGTTGGTACCGTCTATTGATGGAGTCTGCATTACTTTCCGTTTTTCTTAATTAAAATTTTTCTAAAACACGATAATGGATTTTTTCGTAAATTAATAAAAATTAAACAAACAATTAAATAAATATTAGTTAAAATAACCAAGATTATAATATTTAATTTTATTAGCAGCCGACCATTGGTTTAATTTGACTGCAACTGATTATAGTTTATCATAATTTGAACGTTTTTATAATTTTTTTTAATCTGTATTTCATAGACAGATTCAGATAGAGTATAAATACAAGATTTTTTTTTAAATAATGACTAAAGTAACGATTTCTCCATACTTACATATATATATCATACTACTATTAGTATATATATATTTAAGTTCCAAGTATCTTCCGAGCACATGCACAAGGTAATTAAAAGGTAGAGAGCTTTACATAAAAAATACACAAAAATTAAGTTTATACTTGTATATTTTAACTTATACTCGTAATTAGTAAAAGGTTCTTTTCCATGATGTAATGATGATATTCTACATATATGCAAGTAGAATATAGAAATGATTGCAGTCCGTATGTTATGGTTGTGTTTACTTTACGAAATCTATCATCTCATCGGCTTATGGGCATTTCATCTAAATCTCTACAGATATATTTAGTTTACGATCTTATCATCACCAGTTTATTAAGTTCAAGAATACAAGTACTTTTTATAATTTTTTTTATACATTTAAGCGAGGAGGCGAGCGGGACGTCGCCTGATGGTAAGTGATAGGCCAGCCCACAAAAACGTGGCGCTAGTTAGGATGTTATATTCTTCACCACATTACGCTCGTCGCCGGAGACATAAGATGATGAGTTTCGTTACCCAAGTAAGTACAGTAGCTACAACGCCCTTAAAAACGGAACACAGTAATGTTTGCACAGTGCTTTTTGGCAGCAGAATTAGGCGTTGTATTGGTACCTACCTAGACGGTCTCCGGCAACAGAGACCTATCACCAGCTAAAATATAGATATTGATTCTATCTTCTTATATAATTTAGTTGATAAATGATCACCTCTGATGTGGATTAAACTGTGGGCATATATGTCATATAAGAAATGAAAAGTTCATGTATGTTATACACTAATGTATATATAGGAGACATCTTAATATATGGTAGAGATATTGTTTCAGCCGAGGAGCAAAAGGAGTTTCAGATCGTTATAGTTAGCAGAGCGGCGAGGAACAGCTATACCTTTTATAAACGTAAAGATAGATTAATACCTGATAATGTATCATTTGTAGTAAGCATTGTTATCTCCTCATTTCGTTTACAAAATAGTTAGGAAGATGGAAACTTACGTATTTCAAGCGAATAAATAATCACTATTTCTGATATCTTTTTTATACTACTTCGGTGGCAAACGGACTTGCGGCCCGCTTGATGTTGGACAGCAACCGCAGCCTATAATGTCCAGTAACACCGGAGGTATCACTGGACGTTTTGTCCACCCTGCAGAAACCTTTCACACACCCTTTGTGAAGAACTGCATATTGCAGCACCTAAAGAAAACCTAGCCAGGTAATTAGTTCCACAATTTGAGTGTTCTCGGGAGAAAACATCTCGCTGCGGTTCAAGAGTGTGAGGACGAATTCCCTGGCGATGGCGAGCAGTGCGATGATGAAATGTTGCATATATAAATAATAAAAAAGGTTGCTTTAACAAAGACGGCAATTTTCTTAACACTAAAATACCAAGCCGATTGTGTTAGCATAAGATCCTTATTTGTTGTTTAATGATGGGATTGATGAAAAGATCACAATTGTTTATTACATCTATTTATTTCTAATACATTTATTATAGAACATCGACTACCATAAACTTTCGGAATCACTATAGGAAATATTAGTTGTTACTATATACAGGTTTCCTTGAAATTTCACGATCTATCTCGTATGTTAAATTCCTTTATAATGATTCAATACATAAAAGTACAGTATATGCCGCCACTTACATAGCGTGGCGTAATACAATACAAAGGATCATGCACAGCGGAAGGATAGACCGTAATCGAAAAAGTAAATATATCATAAATATAACAGAGAGACAGGACGAGATTATAGAAAGCTTATACTGTATGCGTTAGTTCCGCAGTCCATGAATTATCATAACATGTAGAAAAAGAACTTGTAACTTAATTTCAGAAAGGACCTACTTTAACAGGCCGGTAAGTTACAACAAATGTTACATCCTATGACTAATAACTATAGTAATACATCTAGGAATCCAAAATAACATCTCTGAAAAATCTGTTTCTTCTTCGGTCTTTTCTAAAAGGATCACAATTTTGTATATTCATGAAAATAAAATATTTAAGTAGATTTTATGAATTTCATACAACATCGTACAACATTGTTTTTCCTGTGTTATAGAAATGTCTCCGAAATAAAGTAAAGAAAGGAGCCCAACCGATGATAACGGTGTAATGAGGCAAAGATAGAGAGTGGGTAATATACGTCTTAAATCTATTATTAATCGTGAAATACACAAAATTAAGAGTAACACTGAGTTGATTAACATAGTCGTGACACCAAAGTACATCATATCTTATCTTATATACTTATCCCGAAACAAGAACGTTATAATCGAGTAAATGTTGTCCTTATTCCTTGTACGAGTACAGTTTGACACAAAGATTACAATGAATAAGAGATATCGCGACGTATCCGTCTGTAATACACTGATAAAATATGAATTATAAACTAACATCAAATCGGTAAGTCCATGCGCCATTTATTTTACCGCTCTTACTGTTCATGTATCGTTTTTTAAATTTGAAGCACTATTATTATAGCATTGATTATTGTTGTCTCTATCGTACATTTAGAAACGTTTAACATAGTCCTCACTACAACCGGAATATGAACACACTTCAGCGACAAAATCCTATATTCACGGAACCGTCAAAGTGTTGTCTTTCAAACATGCGTGCAACGTAGATATTTGTGTTTCATGTTCTACATAAGACGTAGATACTAATAGAAGAGGGATTCAAAGATATAGCACATTAAAGTAGGTAATGCAGATTCTACGCAGCTCCCGGGACAGGTGGTAGTAATGTTGCCTGTAAATGGAAAATAAATTCTTGAGTAAGGTACACAACACTCTGTATGACAGCTTGTAACTTGTAGGGATGTAAGAGGTCCCGCACGACAACGCAAGGGGATCCAAGCCGACCTGACGTGCTCGTCGTCCACCCTGCTAATCAACAAATGAGGCTTTGGCTCCTACCAACCCGCATTGTAGCAGCATGGTGGGGAATGGCCAAAATCCCTCCACATGAATCCCTACTCGATCGATGTGGGAATTTTTGGGAGAGGCATATGTCCAGCAGTGAATGTCTATCGGCTGATGATGATAATACCTTGAGACAAGATTTATTTGCAATTTGTCCATGTCCTCTTTTTTTATGATATCGTATTGGCTATTTTTTTTTATTTGGCCTTAATTGCAAATTATTTAATAACTTACCAAACGTGTCTGACGTAGGAGAGAGCGTAATCACGTGCCCCCATTTTCTTATAGCACATAGCCTCCTCCAGCATAGCATAGGGCACAAGGAATGGATCTTTTATCTTATAAGAGTGATGGTGATTTCTCCATCTGAAAAATATTTGTTTATCTCAAATTATTTGTCTTGGGTCAAATTTACTAATAGTTGAGATTGTACAAGCACGCATAAGATGCCTGAAAAGTGTAGTGTAGTCTAAGACCTTAAGGTGTTGGTGATGGGCGAGCCATAATAATAGAAGAACTGATGGATAATGGGAGATAAGGTCATCGCTTAGAGCTGCATAACAGATAGATGCAGCAGTGCTGATGATTAAAACAGTTGACCGACGATTAAAGGTAACGCGATTAGCGCAGAGCTGATCGATGTGGAGTCCTGAGGTCGATGTGGAGTAAGCATCTTTCGCAGATCTATGTTCGGCAGTAAGCAACTTGTGGTTATATGTTTATATATTCTTAAAATATTTACCTGGTAACTTGACGGAAGCAGTCCAGTGCCTGTTCAGGACGATTGAGTGATAGCAAACAGCAACCTTTAAGATAAGCCAGTGTGGCTTTCTTTGTTACTACCGAGCTGGAGTTTTGGAAGGGTTCTAGTAAAATGCGGTCATTTGTCGCGTCAATCAGCTGGAATCAAGACAAGGAATTAGAAAATATTCATTGACACATGATCAATGAATTCGTTGTAATATTAAAGATTAGACGGCATTTGTTAACACAGCTTGATTTAGAAGTCTTAAAAGCACTTATATATTATCAGAATTGTATTTACCCGAAGCATGCATTGTATTGCACGCCGGTCTTCCGCCTGAGTAGCCAGAATATTCCAAAGGAAGAGAGTTTCGATCGTTGGCAACACCCTCATACTGCCCGGGATCTCGAAATGAGGCACGCCCCCTATGTCGTGGTCCCCTGTGGACATGGACATTCCTGACATCCTTTTGCAGAACTGTATGCCACATCTGGAAGAAATTAATAAAAAAAATCTCGTTATAACAAATAAAAAATTTAAATACGCATTTGTGTTAAAACTTCATTTTTAATTTGACTTACGCATTTGACCAGACTAATTCCCAGTAGCAAAAGGAGGGGAGGTGCCTTACTGGGTCCTGGAGGTTTTTGGCGTGCCGGTATGTAGCAGCAACGACGGCGCAGCGCTCTCGGAGGGTTCTCATGCGAATTGCCGAGAACAGGTACACGTTGTTGTGTATGTCTTCCTGCAGTAATCATAAAAAAAACGATCGTTTATAGTTTCATATATAAAATAAGCAGCTTATTTTGTTGCAGCTCTCTTCGGACTGAAAACTGATCGAGGATAGTTAAGCTGAACATCACTTGAGATAGTTATGGTAATATTTAAATCCTTGGTTCCCAAATTGGGCAATAATCGGAGTTAGTTAAAAATTTTGAAATTCCCGATGTGTTATAGTTAATATAATTTTAATTCAACAAAGCGACTAGAGGAATGGGTGATTCGTCTGATGGGAAGTGATGCGGCTAGCGATAACAACGTGAAGTTGTCATGATATAACCTGCACCACATTGCGCTCGGTACCTTAAGACACGAGATATGAAATCTCGTTAGCGCAACAATTTCACTAGCTATAACTCCCTTCGAACCGGAACAAGGTAAAGTTTACAGACTATATTCTCCGACAACAGAGATTGGTAGGTCTGGTAGTAACCGACAATGTGTAGAAGTTACATGAAGAGGTAGTAGAATTTGCAATGCATCACACGTATCACTAGGATAACTAACTATAACCCAGCGGGTGTAATGATAACTAACAAAACTCTTCATAAACAGTTTTATTCATAACATTGAAGACAATTGAGTACTAAATTTGAATTGTTTTTCTTATTTTCTTTAAACTCTTTTCTTATGATATATTTACTTCAATGAGATGAGATCTGATTGTACACCAGATGAATTTTAGTAGACGGTGGAGAATTTATCGTGCTAAGATGGAATCGCACTGTCCAAAATTTGTTAAAAGAATAAAATTTAAATACTTACGGTTGTATCGAAGACTGCATTCTCAATAAAGTGGTATAATCTATTAGGTAGGGTTGCAATTATGTTTGAAAGTGTAGTGAGGCTCTCTAGTAGTCTATCTTTAAATAATCTGCGTAAGTCTTGATTAACCCACAATGTTATATTAAATATGCGGGCGCAAATTCTGTACAACAAATATTTACATTGTAAACAAGTGTTAGTATAATATATTAAGTATTAAAAGTATATTAACTTAAGTAAAATCAATAACAGAAGACACTTAACCGCGCAATTGAATGTAAACTAAGAATAAGCGGCATCAAGAACGGTTTTCTTCAAGAACGGAACGGCAGATTTACAATACGATGACAGTGGCAATGGCCGGGATACATCGCTAGAAGTACTGATAGCCGACGGGGTAGCGAGCGGTTGATGGTGCTTGCATGCCCTTCACTAGGTGGTCCGGCGATCTGGTGAAGGTCGCGGGAAGCAACTGGATACGGGCAACGCGGAACCGATCGATGTAACGATCCTTGGACGAGGCCTATGCCTAGCAGTGGACGCGTGTCGGATGATGATGGTAGTCCAAGGATCGAACAGGGGACCACTATATTACAAGATAGTCGGCTAATCACTGTACCCTGTAGTAAAATTATAACCATATGAATCTTATTCAGGTTTCATTACAATTATGAGAGATGGCTCAAATTGAGTCGAGTAGGTGTCGATTCGATCCCTATTGAGATTGAGCTTCCGGAAATAGAAACTTTTTAGTTTATCCTTCTAATAGTAGTTACCCTGCAAATCGAATTTTGCTTACGTTTACTATTTTATCGTTTTACTATTTTAAATCTTTCTTATTTTCCTAAACTATTTCTTTTCTCTTTCTGATTTTTGGTTTTTTATATTATCACGTCTTTTTCACTATATGTGATATGGTCAGATTAGGTCCTAAGTAACAGGGGGCGAGCCTGTTGCCGCTTTATTGGGGCTGCCACACACACGCACACACAAAGATGATTTCAGCGTGCGGGTTTCCTCACGGTGTTTTCCTTCACCATTTGTATCTCGCTGTTGTTACTAAAGTTCCCAAATGTACATTAACTTAAATATTAATTCTTCGGTACATGCCGATACTCGAACCGGCGACCTTCGGAATGAAAGCCGCACGCTGTAACCATTAGACCAGCTAGCTTCTGATTTTTCATGCCTCATATTAAAAGGACATTCCGGACATTACGAGGACACTGATACTCTCCTATGGCTCGGTGGTCAGGGGATTTAGTTAAATGGATATCACTCTCTCTTTGTAGGAGAAGACACCGTATCCTTGAAGGAAGCGAAGATTTGCTTCTAGCAGGACTTATTGTATGAAGATTATAAAACGTCTTTGTTTACCTGAACGACTTGTAGCAGTCGTTTATATGTAAGATAGCATGCAGGAAACACTCCAAATTGTTAGCATTATGGAGTATTTGCACTGCATGCTCAAGCTCGTCCTAACCTTGTGTTAACTTGATTTCCGCGTTTCTGTCGGACAGGTTGCCGTGCTGTAAGAAGAGGAAACATATCAATCAATTTACGAATTTTTTCCGGTCCGGTGATATAGCGGAAATGGGAAGATAAAGAAACCGTCGCAGAAACATCATTTTAGGAAGTAAAAAAAAGCACGTTTATTTTTTAAACTTTTAAAACGATACACTATATCACTTATTTTTCTAAATCAAAGTAAACACTTAGAACTGTCGTAGCTGTGCTTTAATTTTTTACTATTATACTATATTTCTATGCGTATTTGAATTATTATAATATTATATTTATAACGTATTCGTCATCATCATGGGGTACCATCTTCCGAAGATCATCATTCGTCATCAGCCGGAGAAAACTTCCTATCAATCATTTCGATTTACCAAATGTACAGTGATTAAAATCGGTCTACTCTTTTATCTCATCGAATCATTTGCTTCGTTGCCTTTCGGATGCCCGTTCCCTTCGAATCAGCTTTGGAAAATAGAAAGATTCCATGTGTAAGTGGCCGACATACACCACATTACTCTGCACGAAGGTCGTCATCAGCCGTAGATTGCAATTGAAATATTTTCATGGGACTTTAGCCGAATTGCCCTGATCACAAACTTGCAATCGTTATATTACAATATTAAATACTAACCATCTCGGCGATCCGTTGTTGTGTCATCTGAAAGTGGTGGTGTATGCGCTGTGCTGTAAGGCCTCTCTGAAACCTGTTCATACTATTGAAAGTATCCAGCAGTTTTCCATGATTTAAACGGTATACCCGTGGACCGTAGTCACATGGATTATCCGTCACATTGTGGGATATGAGGCTACGTCTCCTGTAAAAATAAACAACTGCATTAGAAATATGTTAAAGTGGAAGCATAAAAAATTTAAATATAACTTGTGAGCCATCGTACATATTAAGTGGATGAAAATTAAGACACTATTAAAATTGTACTGACCAGGTTTTCATAATAACGTCTACATTCCTGATTTCAATTTCAAAGAATTTCTCCAATCCTAGTCGGCACTGGTCCATATTAGCTGAAATGTCCATATTAGTTCTGAAAAGTAAAATTTTACTATATTCTACACTCATGAATTATAACATATTAATGAGTGACGATAGTTGGTAGTTAGCCCGCTTGAGGCAAGCCATGCCCACGAAACTATCTCTGAAAACAAAGTTTAAAAAAGATACATTTTTGTTTTTTTTTTTTTCTATTTTGTTAAAGATATAAAATATACAATCAACTTTTTAAATGAAATAAATGTACAAAATGTTTTAACGTTAACTTCATTGTTGCAATCAACAACACAATGCAAAAAATCCTAACAAAAATGCCGTCAATGTGGTTTACCGCGATGACTAATTAACTTTTATAAACAATACTAAATAATGAACTGAAACAATTAAAGCTTGGATGACAAAGTCCGTACATCAAAACTCATCATTGGTCTCAGGATATTGCCGTCAAAGGGAGGCGAAGTATCAGTATGGTAATCAATCGAAAACGAGAACAATAAATAATGTCCTCTTTACTCTATTATCTTGATTCTGAGGATATTTTGACAAGTCTTTTATAAAACCGTCTAAAGAGAAATGTAATGAAATACTGATTTTCCTATTACATGTTACAAAAATTATTTTCTTAAATTCATCTAAATATATACGACATTATTTCAAATCGTATTAAGATCATGGGGAAGAAATTAAATGTAAAATGGGACAAGCTAGAACTGCTTATGCTTATCATTTAGGGTCCAAATTATTATGCTATCCTAAAATATTGCTCCCCGATTATATACCGACTTCGTATGTATTATGTTTGGTCCATTCATTTCAATGGTTTTGAAGCGGAGGGAGTAAACGAAGAATGTGGCCGACGGATCGAATGTGTCGGCCACATTCTTAGTTTACTCGGATGGTAGAGATACAGGAGGTCCACCGGAGGCAGGTAAATTTTAAAAGTGGTCTATAAGAAAAAAGGCTGGAAACTTTTTTTTGTTCCTCCATAATGCCTACGTCACTTCAATATGCACACGCGCCCTTAGATGCTAGGGTGTAGAGAAAGATCGATTGATTCCATAGCGTTCGCACATGCGCGTTAGAGTAGCTTTAACATAAAGCTTAAAATAAATAATTCCACGCTTAATATTCATTCACTCAAATTATGAAATGATTTTGTCCGAATAAGATTTTAATAATAGATATAAGAATTTAAAGTTTCGTATCTATTTAACATAATAATTGACTTTTCACTCTTTCCTAACACGAAACAGTGATGTACTGCAAAAAATGACTGTGATATACTAGTAAAAGAAATTATCGCGGCGTACCACTAGGCTCGTATCTTGATACACAATGTCCAATAAACCGGTAAAGTCGATTTAATATTTATAATTTACTAGTTTAATATTCAACAACACAAAATGCCCGCACTCCTCTGCAAGATCTGGAGGACTAACGCGTATCGACGCATCGAATGTCCTCGATTTGAATATTCATTGCGCATGTACGTATCCGCATTGAAGCTAAGTTATTGCCCATGCGCCAAGTTATTGATCGGCTATCAGAATATAGGCTAGAAGTCTCAAGGATTTTTAAATAATACGTTTTCTCGATCACAGAAATCCGTTAACACACAACACCGAATATAAGCTTTTGAACGGTACGTTTCGTTTATTTAATTTTCACAGATACTTTTATATGTCTGAACGAGATCCGAACACTGCGGTATACGTTAGCACCTCTCAACCCCCCGCCCCCACGTTACTTAACTCGATGGGTTATTGATTGCGTTTGCACATGCGCTTTGCAGCTCCTCGCCCGGGCAACCAGCTTTATATGTATATACCTCTTTCTCAATATTAAAGATATATCATATCTGTTATAATAACGATTTTGAGAGCGCGTTATTGCTAAATTCTTTGTTATGTTATTAATATTACTGTAAGCAACAAGATTAAACAAAAATACTACAAAAACATTTTTTTGTTACCCTAATATTCTGCCCTTCGTATTTTGATAGCCTGAACAAAGGATTACTTTTATAGCGCTAAAATTATAACTAACTAGAAAAATATATTGTAAACTACCTATGGCTTCAACTTAGATTGCACTTACGCCCTGCTGGATTGTGATTACACTAATTGAAGCAAAAAAATATATTTATCTTGAACTATAGAAACACAAGTACAACATTTATTCTTTGTTTCGGTATATAATAACAGATAAAAAAAAATTAAACTGTCACTTGTAAATGCAATAACCCCGGTATACCTCTGCTGAGATGACTATTTATAGCGATGTATTTTAATGATATTTCAATTATAATTTAATTTACGCCTTTAACTCACACCCTAATCACTTGTTAGTACTATTCATTTACTTTTTGCACTTTTTGCACTTACTTTAATTATTTAAGTACAATATGAGGCTAAGAGAGAGTCCGCGTAGCTTGTTGCGCGGATGTGTAATGAAGTACTTGACGCCCTATCCAGCATCCACTGCGCAGACGCGACCGGTGACCGGTCATCATTTGCGCAGTGTTATTGATCGGATTTAGTGCTGCATTGCGGCAACTATTCGCGGAAACTTGTTATGCAATGTATAACGAAAAATCACACAATAAAGGAATAACAAAATTAAATGATAACGTAAAACAAAAATAACACACACAAGTTACACATGAGGTAATTGAACAACCTTGCTCGGTAATGAATCGCTTCACCCACGGCACCTTCCACGACCATCTTTCACGAGAGACGCCAACAGAAAGGATGTTGATTATCGTACATAGGTATAAAATAAAAAGTTTCGGGCATGCGCAAATAATTTTTATCTACATCAATATTAGTTCAAAGACGCCCACGGCTGGACATAGATTTTCGCTAAGGAACTCCTCCTCGGTGTTACACTGATAGCAATATAGTTATATATATATATTATTGGATATGGATTAACGCTTTCAACGTTTTTAATTATGATATTACTTGTGTTTTAGTAATAACGTAATAAACATGTTTTATGGATAACAAGAATGGCGCTTAACATATCGCTTTAGACTGTATATAAATATATGAGATATAGAATACATAAAAAAGCATACCATCCGTTCTAATCATAGACTTGAAGAAATATTACATATTATTCGAAAAGCTCCTTCATGATCTCTATACGAAAGACAAATACAAATTATAAATACTAAATATACTACATAAGTTTTTAGGGAACAAAAGATGTATATACTTTCATACTGTCTTTGATCACCTTAATGAAGTCTCTCACCTTCATTACAATCTGCATTATGTCGCAATAATTAAATCATTTAAATCAGTATATAAAATATAATCTTAATTTTGTTAAGGAATTTGATATTCTTGCATGTCTTTTGATAATTTTTATATGACTATGTAGTTTTAAATAAAAGTGAACACAAAAACTAACTCTACCAAAATGGAGTCATAGAAAGGAGCTACACTTAACAATGACGCGTGTCTTCGCGCATGACTCTTTTAGATTAAATTTCGGTACACAGAAATGCACTTTCATCAATGGTTACATGTTTTATGTGTTAGTTTATTTATTATAATATTTGGTACATTAAAATAAAACAGAATATTAATACTGATTATACAAAAATGGAGTCAAAGAGGAGCTTTACTCAAAGATGACGCGTGCGCGCGCATGACTCTGTTAGGTAAAGTTTTTGTAAGAGAAAATGAGCTTTAATCATTGGCCACATGTATTATGTGTGTGTTTGTTTATTTATTTATAACACTACTTTGTACATTCAAATAAAACAAGACAAAAACTGATTATACGGAAATGGAGTCATGGAGGAGCTTTACTCAATTATGATGCGTGTGCGCATGACTCTGTAGAATCCGCTTTAATCAAAGGCTACATGCTTTATGTGAGCATTTATATATTTATTTATTATACCACTTCATCACCATCATCATTATTATAAGCCTTTGTTTATTCACTGTTGGGTATAGGCATTCCCCAATGTCTTCCACCAAATATACTATTACTAGATACATTCCTTTGTCCAGCAGTGGACGTCTTCCGGCTGATTGGATTGGATTGGAGGTACATTCAAATAAAATAGGACTTAGAAACTTTTTATATGAAAATGGAGTCATAGAGATTTACTGAATGATGACAAATGCGCATGACTCTGTTAGATAAAGTTTTCTTCAAGTCTTCGATGTGAATCTTCCAAAGGTTAACAACGTATAGTTTCAGACTGGCGAGTAGCGCCCACTCAGATATTTCAGTTAAAGTAATTACAATCAGAATACAGTGTAGTATTGTGTAAATCATCTGAAACTATATTTGTATCTTAAAGTTTAAAAATAAGCATAACTATTCAGTGACACGTCTCAGTATTTTATTTGAAGAAAACCAATTTTGCACGTATATCGAAGCAAATACTCATATAATTTAGAAAGTTATAGACTACACTGCTGGTGGCCCATTTTAGAATACTTAAATGAGTTCCCTCCACCATTAACCAGTGCGCTCATCTGATTGAATTCGCTACAGTAAGAATTGCGCACAACATTAATTTGTACATTCAAATAAAACAAGACAAAAAAACTGTTTATATGAAAATGGAGTCAGAGAGGAGCTTTACTCAATTACTATGCGCGTGCGCATGACCCTGTTACATATTTTTTTTTATAAGAAAATGCGCTTTGATCAATGGCTACATGTTTTATTTGTGCGTTTATTTATTTATTTATTACATTACTTGGTACATTAAAATAAAACAAGACAAAAAAACTTGTTTATACGAAAATGAAGTTGTAGAGGAGCCTTACTTAATTACTATGCGCGTGCGCATGACCCTGTTACATATTTTTTTTTTATAAGAAAATGCGCTTTGATCAATGGCTACATGTTTTATTTGTGCGTTTATTTATTTATTTATTTATTACATTACTTGGTACATTAAAATAAAACAAGACAAAAAAACTTGTTTATACGAAACTGAAGTTGTAGAGGAGCTTTACTTAATTACTATGCGCGTGCGCATGACCCTGTTACATATTTTTTTTTTATAAGAAACTGCGCTTTGATCAATGGCTACATGTTTTATTTGTGCGTTTATTTATTTATTTATTACGTTACTTGGTACATTAAAACAAAACAAGACAAAAAAACTTTTTATACGAAAATGAAGTTGTAGAGGAGCTTTACTTAATTACTATGTGCGTGCGCATGACCCTGTTACATATTTTTTTTTATAAGAAACTGCGCTTTAATCAATGGCTACATGTTTTATTTGTGTGTTTCTTTATTTATTAATTATATTACTTGGTACATTCACATAAAACAAGACAAAAAAACTGTTTATATGAAATTGGAGTCACAGAGGAGCTTTACTCAATTACTATGCGCGTGCGCATGACCCTGTTACATAAATTTTTTTAATAAGAAAATGCGCTTTAATCAATGGCTACCATGTTTTATTTGTGCATTTATTTATTTATTTATTACATTACTTGGTACATTAAAATAAAACTGTTTATACGAAAATGAAGTCGTAGAGGAGCTTTACTTAATTACTATGTGCGTGCGCATGACCCTGTTACATATTTTTTTTTATAAGAAAATGCGCTTTAATCAATTGCTACATGTTTTATTTGTGCATTTATTTATTTATTATATTACTTGGTACATTCAAATTAAACAAGACAAAAAAACTGTTTCTACGGAAATGGAGTCATAGAGGAGCTTTACTCAATTACTATGTGCGTGCGCATGACCCTGTTACATATTTTTTTTTATAAGAAAATGCGCTTTAATCAATTACTACATGTTTTATTTGTGCGTTTCTTTATTTATTTATTATATTACTTGGTACATTGAAACAAAACAAAACAAAAAAACTGTTTATACGAAAATGGAGTCATAGAGGAGCTTTACTCAATTACTATGCGCATGCGCATGATCCTGTTAAATAATTTTTTTTATAAGAAAATGCGCTTTATTCAATGGCTACATGTTTTGTTTGTTCGATTATTCATTTATTAATTATATTACTTAATATATTCAAATAAATCAAGACAAAAAACTGTTTATACGAAAATGGAGTCATAGAGCAGATTTACTCAATTACTATGCGCGTGCGCATTACCCTGTTACATATTTTTTTTTATAAGAAAATGCGCTTTAATCAATGGCCACATGTTTTATTTGTGGGTTTATTTATTTATTTATTATATTACTTGGTACATTGAAACAAAACAAGACAAAAAAACTGTTTATACGATAATGGAGTCATAAAGGAGCTTTACTGGATTACTATGCGCGTGCGCATGACCCTGTTACATAATTTTTTTTTTTTAAGAAAATGCGCTTTATTCAATGGCTACATGTTTTATTTGTGCGTTTATTTATTATATTACTTGGTACATTAAAATAAAACAAGCCAAAAAAACTGTTTATACGAAAATGGAGTCATAGAGGAGCTTTACTCAATTACTATGCGCGTGCGCATGACCCTGTTACATATTTTTTTTTATAAGAAAATGCGCTTTAATCAATTGCTACATGTTTTATTTGTGCATTTATTTATTTATTATATTACTTGGTACATTCAAATTAAACAAGACAAAAAAACTGTTTCTACGGAAATGGAGTCATAGAGGAGCTTTACTCAATTACTATGTGCGTGCGCATGACCCTGTTACATATTTTTTTTTATAAGAAAATGCGCTTTAATCAATTACTACATGTTTTATTTGTGCGTTTCTTTATTTATTTATTATATTACTTGGTACATTGAAACAAAACAAAACAAAAAAACTGTTTATACGAAAATGGAGTCATAGAGGAGCTTTACTCAATTACTATGCGCATGCGCATGATCCTGTTAAATAATTTTTTTTATAAGAAAATGCGCTTTATTCAATGGCTACATGTTTTGTTTGTTCGATTATTCATTTATTAATTATATTACTTAATATATTCAAATAAATCAAGACAAAAAACTGTTTATACGAAAATGGAGTCATAGAGCAGATTTACTCAATTACTATGCGCGTGCGCATTACCCTGTTACATATTTTTTTTTATAAGAAAATGCGCTTTAATCAATGGCCACATGTTTTATTTGTGGGTTTATTTATTTATTTATTATATTACTTGGTACATTGAAACAAAACAAGACAAAAAAACTGTTTATACGATAATGGAGTCATAAAGGAGCTTTACTGGATTACTATGCGCGTGCGCATGACCCTGTTACATAATTTTTTTTTTTTAAGAAAATGCGCTTTATTCAATGGCTACATGTTTTATTTGTGCGTTTATTTATTATATTACTTGGTACATTAAAATAAAACAAGCCAAAAAAACTGTTTATACGAAAATGGAGTCATAGAGGAGCTTTACTCAATTACTATGTGCGTGCGCATGACCCTGTTACATAATTTTTTTTTATAAGAAAATGCGCTTTAGTCAATGGCTACATGTTTTATTTGTGCGTTTATTTATTTATTAGTTATATTACTTGATATATTCAATTAAAACAAGACAAAAAAAACTGTTTATACGGAAATGGAGTCATAGAGGAGCTTTACTCGATTACTAGGCGCGTGCGCATGACTCTGTTACATATTTTTTTTATAAGAATATGCGCTTTAATCAATTGCTACATGTTTTTTTGTGCGTTTATTTATTTATTTTTTATACTACTTGGTGCTACTACATATAATAAACATTACCACCAAGGGTACTTTCTGATTCTTCGCACTCCTCTCCACCTTTTGATAATAATTAAAAGGTAAAATTAAATGTCAAACATTTGTTAAAATTACATATAATTTGATGTTGTACGTTGTTTGATTGTCTGCTTGTTGGTTACGGCTCTGGCGGGCTAGAAACTTAAACAAATCCTAAACTATTTATAACATAACCTATTTTTGTCGATAGGTGGCTAGCTACTTGATCCTGGAAAGTAAATTTTCGCAGCTTATGGTATAAGTTGAAGCCTCTAGATATCTACACGGTTTATTGATGGCATGCGTTACTACTTACTACTCATCAATTACCGAGTCGCCTTGTGATATAAGACGGTACTGCTCGTTAGTCCAGATCTAGTTAGATCATGTTCGAATCTTAGAATAGCATCTGGTCGGTCATTATTTTAAAAACTGTACAAATAAAAATTTGTTAACGCGATTGGTAACGATATTCACCGTAATTTCGCGATTGTGATAAAGTATCAAAATAATTTCATTATAAAATTTAATGTAGGGAAAATAAAAGACTGTTATAGAATTATATTTATTTTATTAACCACGCTAAATGAAGGGTTGTTGGGGAAAACTATGAATAAAAATCAATCAACAGCGGAATATACTTTATTTATATCATATCAATTTAATATTTTGTTTACACTTATTATAAATTATAATAATTTTAATAAAAAAAAAAAACACTTCATCAAAATAGCAATTTTTCCCAAATGTATATATCAGCTCCTTCGTTTTTCTTCTTCTTAAGGTACAATTAGTTGCAGTTGATGTGAATTATTTGCTTACAGCCCGAGCGTTAATTGATTTTGGTTTCCACTTCTCTCCTTCACCGTTTTCAACCTCCCACTTCATCTTCCACCTCTTATTGTTCTCTCTGCTCCCTCTTCCGCTCCCCCCGTAACCCCCCCCCCCCGTAACCCACCCCCCGTAACCCCCCATCCCTCCTCTACCCTTTTTCTCACATCATTGTTTCTCCAAATAGCTTCCACTTATTAAAGACAATTGGAACTTGCGTCTTTGTGTGATTCGTAGCAAAGTAATCAATTAACAAAACTTTTTCACTTAACACACATGGTCACTATGATTACATTAAAAAATTTTACACTGGCACTGGGCAACAAAAAAAGCATAGAAATTTAAGAACCTTTAACGACTCTACCACAGGTATTTAAAAAAAAAATTGTAACCTACATAGCCGATACTTGAATTATTTATGTAACGTTATATCTCATTGTCAAGACGGACCAGATGCTGTTTAAATACGCCTTAGTACTAATCACTTACCACGTCGCTGTGATCTTCAGGACAGGAAAGCCCAGCTCCAAATTCAAATGCTCGATCAGTTATTTAAGAACAAAGAAAGCAGGCAAAACTTTACGACACGAGTTATTCCCGTGAAAGCCGAAGTTAAAATGCAGCTAGTGCCGAGTGGAGCTGCTGCTCCAAGTACAATACTACACCCCCACACCATTAGCCTCCCACGCCTATGCCTAGGGTCGCTAAAATTCTACGCATGCGCTCTACACAACGGGTCCGATGAAACTTGTACCTTAGGTATCCTGTAAATTGAATAAAATTTTCCTCGATAGTTAGTAGATATTGATTGACCGGCTTTAGTATTACCCCCTTCTTTGCTTATATGATCTATTTATATGGGTGTTCGAAAGAGGGGCGGGCGGATAAGTGGTGTGAGTATAAAACGAGTCTCACCCTAGGGGGGCACCTAGTTACGCTAAGTATTACGCATGCGCTAAAACATTGATTTTCTAGATTCCTAGGAAATTTCTTTGTTCTAGAATGTTCGAAGAGGTTCTATACTAAAATACATATAGATATGCTTTCCCCATCCCACTGTTCACCTAACGGGGGGGGGGGGGGTGGTGTGGGGGTCTTTTAGGTCAGTAAATTTCCATCAGGTCAGTAGTTTTGCGCAAGCGTAAGCCAATGGAAAATTCTAGATTTTCCTCCCACTCTATACTAGGGAGGGGGCAGGGTACTTGGTTACCTAATGGAAAATTTTAGATGAGAATGGATACTAACGCGTTTGTGCAATATTAATGATTTTTCTTCAAATCTATTTGAACGGAATTAATATAACCGACAATTTTAGGGTGTATTCTTCTTCTTCTCCGTGTGCTTTTTCAACAATGGAAGCGGCCGTCAGATCTGTGAATTTTTCTTTATCTCGAGCAATATTTAACAAGATTTATTAAAAGCTCGAAGATATATTTCGAAGGTATGAGATAAATAATGATCGTTTTCCCAATGGGAAAATGATACAGGCATAGACAGATAATAGGGATGCTTGGTTACCTTAATTTTAAGAACTACAATTATAACATTTGTGGAAAATCAGCATTACGTTTAAATGTTTAAATAAATTTCAAAAAGTACTATTTTCCGGTTAACAAATTATTCCCTATAACTCCAAGGGTTATAAATATTATAGTTAGTAATATAATTATGATCTCCATCATCAGCACCTATCAGTCCATTGTTAGGCCACAAATCCAAGTCGTTTAACACGACCTTCCACAATTCCCATTGTGCAATAATAGCTGATACAATTACAACAGCTCTATGTCCAGCAGTGGACGTCCATCGGTTGAAATGATGATGAAGTGGGAGGTTGAAAGCGCTGCAGGAGAGTAGTGGAAACCAGAATCAATATAATAGCTGTTACAAAATTAAAGCTTAGTATATTTTGGCGTTTATTTTTATTTCATTGTCTTTGTTTATTTATTAGTTTTATTTTTAATATTTTTTTTACATTATCTACATGCTTGTTTATTATATGTTATTTATTAAATCTTCATAAAGACGTAAAGCGGATTGACTTAGTTCTTATCAGTATTATATATCAAAAAACCCTCAAGGTGGTGACTATTAGGAGCTTGCGTATAGAAAAAGATTAAAAAATATATGAAGGCATTCGCGTAGATATATATAGAATGAATATAGGACATAAACCTTTACTAGTATATACATATTTCTAGATTTAGAAAAAGATTTATCAAAGAAGCTGGAGTTAGGTGTTGGAAAAAAAAGTTAGTTTTTAGGTGTAAAGTTAAAATGCAAAACAGGAAATCTAAATAACTCAATGATAGTAACTTTGTTACTATTTGAGGCTCCAGTATTTAGTATCTATATAAATTATTATTGGAGTTGTATGATGCTATACAGAAAACATTCAATAGAAGTAACTGGTGTAACATAATTAAAAATAGGTTACCGATAAGGAGTCACGGCCTTCAGGGTTGAGGAACCGACTTAAAGGGAGAGAGAAGTTAAGTGCGAATTTTTGTTTTTAGCATTTTAGCTCTCATTATAAATAATATCACTGACCAGCTAAATTGAAATGATAGAAGTGGGGAAGGCCCCTAAGATATTTCATTAGAATTCTTCTCATGTTGTAAGGAGAAAACTGTCTTTGTTTATGGTCTTCATGGCGCCAGTGTAGATCAGCTTCCATAGTTAATAGAACTTCGCAGATATAAAGAAATCAAAAGTATGACAAAATGTACTTAGTTTAGTCCGTAACCAATCCTGGATCCAGCCAGAGCGTAATATTTATTAGTTGTGGTGATGGGTCTCTCTTGCTAGAGACCGTCCAGGGATATTAAGGACCTTTAACGTTTTGTCTCGTAGCGAAGAGCAGAATTTTGTGCAGTGTATAACATCACATCCGCCAAGCCAGTGGTAGGCCGTGCCCAAGTGCTGCGTGCCCAGAGGCGAGTCTGGTATTAGCGTGCCATTGCCCTGGGACCGGGTGACCCCAGAATAAGGCTAACCTTGTCCAAACATGCGGGGCTCTGTTTGGGTCGACGAATTTTTCCCTTGCTGCTCGTGGGAACGCTGATGATGAAACACTTTTCATGCCAGAATGGCGGCGACGTGGTTCGCAACCCGTCACGTCTCGTCTCCCGGGGGAGCGAAAAGTGGGCTGCCGATAGCCACTTTGCTACTTTGAATGTTAGAGGAGGAATGAAAGATAAAATCGATGATGTATGTGAGATGATGAGGGAAAGATGAATTGATATTCTATGTGTGAATGAAACTAAACGGAAAGGATGCGACACTACCATACATGGATCTTACACAGCCTACTGGTCAGGAGTCCCTGAAACCAGCAGAGGCTGTCAAGGAGTTGGTGTGCTGCTTTCTGCTAGAATGAACGAATGTATGACTGACTTTGGGTGTGTGAGTCCTCGACTCATGTGGGTGAGGTTGAAGATTGGCCTTACCCGCATTTTCATTCTAGGGGTATATGCTCCACAAGATGCAGGATGGAACCGGTCCTCGAGAGCCCAAACCGAAAGGGAAGAGTTTTGGCATAGTCTGAAAGATGTTCTGAATGAATGTAAGCGTAATGAAAGAATTGTAATGCTTGGAGATTTTAATGGATGGTTTGGAGTGCAGCGTGATGGATATGAAATTGTGTTAGGGAAATTCGGTGATGAAAGAGTGAATGAAAATGGAAAGAATATGCTTGAGGTCTGCTTGGAGTGGAATCTTGTGGTAACAAACACAATGTTTGAGCACAAAAAGATCCACAGGTACACAAGAAAAGAAGGAAACCAGGAAAGTATGATTGATTTTTTAATGGTCGATAAGAGATTAAGAAAGAAAGTACTAGACACCAGGGTGTACCGTGGCACTGCCATCGACACTGATAACTTCCTGGTGTTATGCCGAATAAGGGGGATCTTTAGGCGATGGCGGCATCATGTTCGGGAACCCATTAGTGTGCTAGAAAGAGTGAAAGTCGAGGTTTTGCAAGATGATGAAATGAGAGAGAAGTATAAGAGTAAATTGATTGATAAGTTTGACAGATTAGAAGGAATGTGTGAGGTTGAAGAGTTATGGAAGTCGATCAAGGATGGAGTTGTGAATGCGGCCACTGATGTATGTGGTGTGAGCAAGAGAAGAAAAAGAAGTATGTTGAAGACTGTAAGTGCAAAAATTCGGAAGGCGGTGTCTGAAAAGAGGAAAGCATGGCAGGATTGGTTGGCAGCAAAAGCCAATCATAGAATGGACAAGGCAACGATAGAGGATGTACAAAATGCGAAGAATGAGTATAAAAGACGTAAGACCGTAACACAGGAAGTGGTGGAAAGAAAGAAAATGGTTGATAGAGATGAATTTGAAAGAAGGTTATCTGATGACTTCCGGACGAACATTAAGTTCTTCTGGAAGGCCATAAGAATAGTCAGAGCTAATAATACAAGCTCACATGGCCAAATCAGGAACCAGAATGGAAGCTTTGTGGCAGGTGAAGAATGTATACTAAAGAGGTGGAAGGAATATTTTGAAAGTTTATTCGAGAAAGAAGATACGCACGTGCCAAACCCCGATAGGGGTCAAACTGAGAGTGGGGATGAAAGTAACATTAGTATGAAAGAGATTTTAGATGTAATGAATAGTATGAAGTTGGGTAAGGCTGCAGGATATGATAGGATTACGGTGGAGATGCTGAGAGCTGGACAGAGCGTGGTAGCTTGTCAGCTGTACTACCTTTTCAATCTTTGTTGGAGGAGCGGCAAATTGCCAGATGACTGGTGCAAAGCCGTAATCGTTCCGGTATATAAAGGAAAAAGGTCACAGCAAGACTGTAAAAACTATCGTGGCATTAGCTTACTGAGCGTCGTCGGCAAACTGTATGCAAAGATACTGATTAAAAGAGTGATGAATGAAACTGAAGAGAAAATTTGGGATGTACAGGCAGGATTTAGAAGTGGAATGGGATGCATGGACCAGGTCTTTTCCTTACGTAGCATAACCGAAAAATGTTTGGCACATAGCCAAAAGGTCTATTGCGCGTTCGTAGATTTGGAAAAAGCCTATGATAGAGTGGTGAGGAATGAATTGTGGTCCATATTGTCTGCTTATGGAGTAAACAGCACGCTGATACGAGCATTGAAATCAGTTTATGAGGGTTCTAGTGCTTGTGTCAGGATAAACGGAGCTTACTCAGACTGGTTTAGCATCCAGAAGGGTGTTAGACAGGGATGTGTGGCCTCGCCGTGGCTGTTTAACCTATTTTTAGACAATTGCTTGAAAGATTTGAAAGATAGTGATTATGGACTAAATGAATGACTTGACCGTCAAGTGCCTCCTATACGCTGATGATCAAGTTTTATTATCATCATCGGAGAGGGAGTTGCAAGCGATGGTCGACATGGTGCATGGAGCTTTAACAAGCAAAGGAATGAAAGTGAATGTAAGCAAGACGAAAGTAATGGTTTTTGAAAGAGAAGAATGTATGACAAACTGTGACATTATGATTGAGGGACAAAAAGTGGAACAAGTGAAAGAATTTGTATATCTGAGTTCACAGTTTACGAGAGATGGCAAGTGTGATGGTGATATTGAAAGAAGAGTTTTAAAAGGGAATCAAGTCAATGGGGCACTTCATAACTTTATGAATAGCCGGAACGTCTCACAAAGAGCACGACTGGCTGTGCATAGAGGCGTGTTGGTCCCCATACTGATGTATGGTAGTGAATGTTGGGTATGGCAGAAGAAACATGAAAGTAAGATTAATGCTGTGAGAAGCCTGAGAAGTATAACTGGAGTGAAACGGATGGACAAAGTGAGGAACAGCGTGATAAGGAAGCGGTGCGGCGTGGTTGAAGATGTAGTGACAAGGATAGAGAAGGGGATGCTTAGATGGTTCGGCCATGTCGAAAGAATGGATGAAAGAAGATTAACGAAAGAAATATACAAGGTAAGAATGATTGGGAAAATAGGTGCAGGTCGACCTAGGCGGACATATTCCGATCAAATCGGAGATGTCCTAAAGAAAGGCCGGATCAAAAGCACACGCAACAGATGAGCGTGCATGAAGACGCTTATGAAAGTGGAGGAAGCGAGAGAGGTGTGCCAGGATCGTAGCAGGTGGAGAGGTGGTCTCTGCCTACCCCACTGGGAACGAGGCGTGATATATATGTATGTATGTATGTATAACATCCTGACTAGGCTAGGCGAATCGCTTAAAGTCGGTTCGTTGAATTAAAATAAATGTTTTCGAAAGCAATACAAATTACAATTAAATGTTTATACGTATGTTGTTGTAGTAAATATTGTTTCGGGTTAATGAATAGTAAAGAGTTTGTTAGTGCAGTGGAACCAGTACGATTTAAATAGAGTTCGATCTTTAACTATAAACTATGAGATATGACTTTCATATCAGTGTGGGAACATTAAATGAGAAATTTAAGTACTAAAATTAATACCAGCACTAGAAGCGTTTTATGTTTAATAATCATTTAATTTTTCAACACTATTGCCGTTTAGTTCGCAAGCAAAGGAAAGGTTTGAATGAAAAAAAAATTGTTATCAGTATTTAGTGTTATCGTTAAATTATGTTGTAAACGATACACAGGTCGTACTACGACTCCAAACTTGGCCAGAATCATAATTTTACTAAAACAGAAGTAATCGCGAAAGCATAATTGTTCTTAACGCTTCATATATTATAAACAATCGTGCAGATGTGTATTGGTTATTTCGCATTCAGGCTTATATTGAGCAGGATGTTTTTTTCGATCACTTGTATCAAAATACAGAAAAATATTTACATTAATATAGCATGGTAATCCAAAAACTCTTAGAAGTTCTTTATGTAAATTCTTCATCTGTAGTAGCCTTCAATTATACTTCTTATTCGCGATAAGCGTAATGACTTAGTCGCGAATAATAACTTGTGCATAAAGAAGCGTTCATTGATTTGCCTTGCGATGTTTATAGTCATAGATATTTTAGTAGTTTTAGTTTATATACAATAATGATTACAGAACTGTCTGGCGGCAGAAATAAGTGATGCAACTTGATCGACCATATTATTTACTTTATATATATAAATTTATAAATGGCGAGGATAAGTTCGCTTTTAACAGTCTACATAGCTTTGTAAGTAAACGCTATAAAGTATAATAATCGCTTAGCCTTCCATCATTTAGGTATCATCCCATTGCACTGACAAACACTATAAGGACGCAGTAATGTATAATTTTACTAAGAAGTATTACTAAAAAACTTCAAGTTAAATAAGATACGGCAAAAACATTAACTCTAGCATTATCTTTTCGCAGCAGCAATTGTTTGTCTAATCTAAACTAAAACTGCGTTATAAACTAAACTATAATTTACAAGCAATGCTCCCATAATGTTATTATTAGTAAAAGCTAACTAATACCAGGAGAAGAAGTGGATATTTAAAGTCTTTCTGCTGGAGCGATCGGTGTGAAGAACTCTGGAGAAAACCCATATCCAACAGCGGACATTTATCAGTTGGATATCACGGTCATGGTGGTGGCATGTATGTAACATAAGCGGATAACATATTCGCTGTAGTATATCCTGAAACTTAAGTCGATATTACAAAAATAAAATGTTTGCTTTGCACGCCAGCTGTTTCCACTATGATGCATTTAGGGATAATAACTTAGTCAATATCAATATATTTTATTTTCAAATATACGATGAGTTAGTAGCTATAGAAAATCTTGTTGTCCAGCGATTGCAGAATAGTACTCGTACTGGTAAACGGAGAGCTGAAAGTCAAGGATATTCTTGAGGAAGCGTAGCCTTATTACTAGATGATCAGGCAAATTGAATAACAAAAAAAAATAATTAAACGTTTTAAGAAAACGTTCACTAATTCATATAAAACTGCGTAAATGCGAGTAAGTTACATTAGTTTGCTATATACTACAAATTAACGAGACGTTGGGGGTACATTAGGTTGAGGAAAAGTCTTTTCCTCTTATAGTATGTATGAACTTGTAATAAAATCTCTTTGGCTATACTATTTGTAACTGCTGCTCGTTTGGTGTCATTGAAAGTTTAAATTTTAAAGAACATAATTCCAAATTCAAATTAGGAATATGTGTGATTTTCATTTGTTTTTCGTACTGAGTCAAGATGAGTGAATCTAATGAAGAAATTCTATACATTTTAAAATTTTACCACAAAAAAGGTGAAAATGCAACGCAAGCCGCGAAAAAAATTTGCGATGTTTATGGAGCTAGTGCAGTGTGCAGTGTTTGTGAGAGTAGCACAAATTTGGTTTAAGTGTTTTAAATCCGGATATTTTGATGTCAAAGATGCACGTCGCTCTGGTCGCTCTATTACGGATAAAATGGATGCCATTTTTAAATAAGTGGCGCAAGATCGGCATATCAGTAGTTATAACGTAGCTGAACAACTGGGAATTGACCACAAAACAGTTTTGGTGATTTGAACAACACTGGGTACACAAAAAAAACTCGATATTTGGGTATCTCACGAACTAACGAGCTCACTGAAAGAAACCTAATAATGAACCGTGTACTCGTTTGTGATTTATTATTACGACGTAATGAAACCGAACCATTTTTAAAGAAGCTGATAACTGGTGATGAAAAGTGGATTAGAGAACAAGAACATGCGAAAAAGTTCGTGGTTAAAGGCCGGTCATGCTTCACAGACTGGCGAAACCCGAGTCAATTCGCAACAAGGTGATGCTGTGTGTGTGGTGGGAATGGAAGAGCATTATTCATTGTGAGCTGTTACCACCAGGCAGGATCATTGATTCTGAACTCTACTACGAATAACTGATGAGATTAAAGCAAGAAGTTGAGAGAAAGCGGCCGGAATTAATCAACAGAAGGGGGTGTAGTTTTTCATCATGATAACGCTAGACCTCACACAGCTCTCAGCAAAAATTAAGAGAGTTTGGCTGGGAGGTGTTAATGCATCCGCCTTATAGTCCTGACCTTGCACCTTCAGATTTCCACTTCTTCCGGTCTCTTCAGAATTCTTTAGGCAGTGTCAGGTTAACATCACGAGAGGACTGCCAAAACCACCTGTCGCGGTAACCTACATACTTTAGTTAAATATAAATAAACTATATTAAGTTATGTTTTGAATTTTCTTTAAATATGCGAAGAAGCTTATTCACCAACCTAAAGTATACATGTTGTAAATCCGTACACAACGGCTCAAAAAAGGAAAGATAAGGGAGGGGAAATAAGAAAGGCCAAGGAAAACGCATAGCAATCATGTGAAGTATTGTCGTATCCGGAAATCAAAGAGTCCTTCCAATTTAACACAATTTTCATATGCAACCTGCGTTGCATTTTAATATGTCCCAATGAAATAAATAATATCAGATTTTCGAATACATTTATTTTAGATTAAAATACATCGATTGATCGATATAACTATTACACCAAAACATCAAGATGTTTTTAGAAATAGTTTTACGGAGAAATACTAATACACTACTTACACCGATTTTATTTAAATGTTAAGTATTACATCTATAATATTAAGAGATAGGTGTAATAAGATAAGTTAAGATACGACATTTTTCAAGCTCTGCCTTTTAACAGTGAATTATAAATTCACTGTCTTTCCCTCAACCCCTCCACTCACTACCTTCCCTGACAATCCTTTATTAAAATATAATTACTATCAAAAAACCTGTGTTCCGGATATCCAAGTGACCTAAGAACACAAAAATATATTAAATAATCATAAATAGATTTCTGTACAGTGAAAATATAGGCCAACGATAAAGAGGGACGTCTAGTTACGTCTTAAAAAAAGATTACAAAATTGAGAGAAAGTTGACCACTTATTATCAGGTGAAACTATCGTGCCAATAGTGAGTGCCCAGACCGCTAAACGCAAACAAATTTGAAATCGATGTAGCGAATATTTAATATTAAATATAATAAAAATGAGCTCTTGTACGAGCAGTGGAAATGAAATACAAATTAAATAATATCTAAACTTCACTGAAAGTTTACAATCTTATAGAGACATAATAAGTAAGATGATGGTTACGTTGGTTTCTAAAATAACTAACAACCAACACACAAATATAATGAGTAGTTAGTAACATACACACGGATTTCACGATCTACTTACTGCAAATGTTTAATTATGCTTAGATTAACATCAATATGTGATAAACTTATACGAAGCGTAACATACAAGAGCATCTAATCTAAAAAATTGTGTTTAACCACAGGCCTTATCGGCCAGACACGGCTGGTTAAACATACGCCTAATATTACTAATACATGCTCTTTAATGGCAAAGAACTAATCAAAATCGCTGTCCTCCTATTTGTTCTTCAACAAATTTTCGTATACTTGGTATAGAACATGTACGTCCTCCGAGAAGTTGTCGTAATCCTTCCTATGGAGAAATGTTTAATTAAAATGTATTTGTAAAGATCACTTAAGGAAGAAAGAGTAGAGGAAGACCTACATTTAATTGACATATAATAGGGATGCTAAACCTTCGTCTCTCTTATATTAGAATAATATCTTAAAAATGTTCTATTTTATCATATTCAAGTATATTGGAATTAACTCTAGTTATACTATATTTTTTACAATCTACAGGTAAACTACAATCGTTCAGATTATCTTGGACTAACAATAAACTGATTTCAGAAGAAATGTATAGAAAAATTGAAAATGTTCGTAATTTTAAGATTCTGTTGCTTTCATTTTTTTTTATTCAACCAAAATCCAGTTTCACTTCATATAGTATTTTCTCAAGTACCTCATGCTTACCTTAAAAGCATTAAAGTTGCTGTGCATTGTTCTTCTTGGCCAATTAAGTGGTAGCACAGGGCTAATTCGAGTAAAGCATAAGGTATCAGAAAGTCGTCCCCCGATATGAATTCACTGCTTCTGAAAATTAATAATAAAATTCTTGCATATCTTTATATTACTAAGACTTTAAATGTTGCCGTCTAACGTTTACAATTAATTGAATATACTCTTTTGGTATGATTAATATTGATTGATGATAAAAGCCTTTCATAGAAAGAGTTGATTCGTTATAATTTTTTTTTAGTTGGAAAAAGATTGAGGTCTTCGTCTTCTTGTCATGCCTCGTCATGTCTGCAGGCTGGCTCATTAATTCAGTAAATTGTCGGCCCTTTTGCGCTTCAGTGGTCTCTATTCAGAAATGAGTCATAATAGATCTAGTTGTAAATTTATAAGAATAATTCAAACAGTTTGCAACTTTTGTGCAAAGTTGTAAACTTACTTGCTGACGAATTCGAGTGGATCTATCGCTAAGCGCGGCTTGCCGGTAGCAGCGAGGCAGCAACCATAAATGTAGATAAGGTACAGCTTACGGTCACTCGCTTGACTGCAGTCCCAGTGGGTGTCTCCTTGCTCGTTGCCACGTTGACAGGCTTTATCAATAATCTGGAAATGTACGAAAATTTAGAAAAGAGTTAACCATATACAAAAATTAGACTACAAAAAGTATGTTATTCATAGTTTAGAAAACTTTACCTCAATCAAGAAAAATTTTATAGTGTCCTCTTCAGAAACCGCACCTAATATGTTCCAAAGGCAGACCAACTCCATTGCTTTCAACAGGATCCCGCAGCTTAGGATCTCGTAATAACTGTCACCGTCAATTACTCTTATTTTTGATGTCAGGGGTTTGCCTGAAATTCTTAGTCCGAGCATAGGCGCCACTCTGTAAATCATTGGTCATTTTGTACATATCTTAGTATAAACAGTGAGCATTGTTATATACGCTCTAAGGTCGTCAGCGACGACTTCAACAACGAAGATATTTTTCCCAGACGTCAGGTCGGCATATCGCGTGCTTCGCCGGCTCGAGCTCGACACGGTCTTGGTCCAGATATTCACTGGGCACAGGAGATTCTCCGAGTACCTTTACAGGTTCAAGCTCAGGGAGAGTCACGCGTGCCTCTGTGACCCAACGGTGGACCAGACCGTGGTGCACATCCTGCTTTCCTGTCCTTTACTCGGGAGAGAGAGGGTAGGTTTCGAAATGTAAACAGGTAAAAGACTGGAAATGGTATCAGTAGCCTCTCTGATGAGTGAGAACGAAAGTCGCGACGCATTTCTGGGGTATAGTAGAAGAGCAATAGGGAAAGTTATAGAATTAAATAAAAATTAAATAAATAAATTAGAGTTATAAATAAATATATATAAGTAAGGAACTAAGAAAGTAAGAAAGTAAGAAAATGAGATAAATAAGAAATGTAAAATAAAAACAAGTTAAAACAAAAGATATATAAAAAAAATTTTATGTGAGAAAAGAAAAGTGGAACAAAAGAAAATGAAGAAGGAGGAGACACAGAAGATATGCGACGGGGACGATGATTGTTACAGGGTCCGCCCTTTTCACTTTCCCAGAGATGACCAAAAGACAGTCTTCACTCAACGAGCGAGAGGTATGATAGAAGGGAATGGAACGGAGTGTGAAAGAAAAGAGATGGAGAATAAAAAAGGATGATAGATAAGTACTGGTAAGAAAGAGGAGAATAAGATGTTTAGACAAGAAATAGATGGATAAGAGACCTTAAAAATTAAAAATGTAAATAAAGGCCCTGGTTCACAACATGCAGCGGGAAATTTTTTTTTAAAAAAAAGGTTGACAGCGAATCGTCCACAATTCTTCCTTTTTTTCTCATAAATTGGTACTTATTGAGGAGTAATTAAGGTACAGAAATTTCAATAGTTACCAAATGAAATAGTTTTATTTTCCACATCACCTATAAAGGGGTTTATAATAAAGTATTAACTGGTAGTAGGTCTCTATTGCCGGAGACCGTCCGTATGGGTAGGTACCACTACAGCTCCTATTAATGCTAACAAAGAGTATGGTGCAAAAATAACTGTGTTGCGGTTTGAAAGGAGATATATGTTTCGGGTGATGAGCGCAATGTGGTGCAGTATATATCATTCATAACAGTGCCGCATCGTTATGGGCGGGCGTATCGCTTACCATCAGGTGAACACGCGTCCTGCACGCCTCGTTGCTTTTTTGGATAAAAGAAAAGAAAAAAAAATAAACTGAACGATAATCAAGGACCATTTTTTTAAAATTTATCATTAAACAAGTCTAAATGTGGGCTTTTGTGATAAAATTATGTGTTATATAAGTGGAAAATGTTGACTAAGGTTCGTTCTATTGTCTCGACAGTGGAAAATATTTCATATGCCATTTGTGTAGTATTTAATAGGAACACACATTTTTATTTTAGTATCAATTTTAAAGACATATTTCGTATTGCTTTTAATAAATCATAATATTCACATTGAATTTTTTGTTACACTATCGATTTAAGTTTTAAAATTTATTTTGGAGTCAATTAGTACCCCAAGATCATGAATATCACTAACTTCTTGTAGCTTTTCTCCGTTTATACAATATTGTGAAGCGATCGGCTTTTTTGTTTTGTGTACTTAACGTAGTAATATTTATCAACATTAACTGTCATTTTATTTAAGGTACAAGATTAAACAACGTATCTAGGTATTCTTGGATAAGATAAATATTGAATGAGCTATCACCATCATCATCATTACCAGCCGATAGACGTCTACTGCTGGACCACCTGGCCTCCACCAAAAATCTCGTCATCGATCGATTGTGTGCTGTCCGCAGCCTTCACCAGATCGTCGGACCACCTGGTGGAGGGCCTGCCAACACTATGTCTACCGATACGCGGTCGCCATTCGAGGACCTTAGTGCCCCATCGGCTGTCAGTCCTTCGAGTTGGCGAGCTTCGAGCGACCCATTGCCATATGAGGCTAGCAGTCTTTTGGACTATGTCGGTTATCTTAATTCTCCTGCGGAACTTCTCATTTCTTATTCGATCACGCAGGGAAACCTCGAGCATATCAAGTAATCGAATATCGTAAGATAAATATCGAATGAGCTTACTTTCATGTATTATTTTAAATTAAAGTAAAAAATTGAACATTTATAATTTTCAAATTAGAATGTTGTCATTAATAAAAACGGAAAACAATACCGGACCAAAATGAAAACCTTGAGACACTCCTGACACTATAATATTCATGTCATTCGTGTCCGTAAAAAACCACTACCTGTGTTTATCTCTTAAGGGAAGACAAACCAGTTGAGATTAAGAACTTTAGAAAATTATCGAGTTCCTAATGAATGGTTAAATATTATTGATAAAGGTGGCGCCAATGCTGCCACCATTACCTTTAATAAAAATAAGTGGAATACGATCTGAACCGAACCTCTAAATACTATACATTCAGTTCTTTAAGTTTCTTTCGGATATATTTTTCATAAAATAAATAAAATGATGTATGATATATGTATAATGACTTTAAATAATTATATAATGTCATTATATATATGAAAAGTAAGAGGGAAGAGTATCGACAATCAATAACAGTATTATGATTAATGTCTGCTTAACCGAATCACGAGGGTACACCTATGAGAAATGTGTGGCAAATAGATTTGTATCTGTAATTTCGGGTCCTTCACTAGCGAAAGAATGACTAGAAAATATTTGGGACGATACAATAGATATACAATTGCGTATATCGTTAATGAAACGCCAGAAAGCATTAGCGTTTTTACAAATATTTAATTCCATCTTGAGTTTATAGCTAGCGTAGTACTATACCCATTCAGCAAAAGATTGTTACAGTACCTAGTGTATCGTAATCTATTTTATCTCTACGATAATTGAAATTTTTGTATTTATGTCGCAATTTATTTCTTTCCGTTAAATGCTTGATTAGTGAATGGGAAAACCAAGAGAAATATGTATTTTTGTTTTCTTTACGTTTATGCACTGACATATCATATTCGTGGTGTTTTAATGTTTCCTAAAAAATATTAATTATTTTATCGACACCGTTTGAAACATAGAAGTTTTGCTGATTTCGATGGTGTTTAGACGTAATTTAAAGATCGATAATTATAATTAATAAAACTTACGCATTTGCCAACATGAGTTCCCAAGCGCAGTCTTTATGGAGCTTCTTGTAGGTATAGGATCGAGGGGAGGTGTGGCGGCAGATAGCAGCCGCAAAGGCGCTATGGTTACGCAGCAGTTTGCGTTTCCGACCTGATAGTTGCGTCCAATCAGCTGTCGGCGGTAACTTTGAAAAGTAATAAGCAACCATTAGCAAGCGAATAAGAAACGAGATTCATCTCTATGGTTTATGTAATTAAGGCAAAGTTATTTTAAAATATGTTTTCATGTAATCAAACTTTAACGATCTCCTTATTAAACTGAAGCTTAATTGGGACAATTACAGCAATTATTTTGTCCCAGTCGGATTTAGAAGTTTATGTATAAAGGGTGTCTGGCGGCAGATTTATATTTTAAAAAACGAATATCTCAATAAGTTATAAACAGTGCGGGGGGAAGGTGGTGTCATTAGAAACACCGATCGTGCGGATTTCTTAGTCACGATGTCGCAGTGGTCGGGTGAGCATCGCGCGTTCGCTATTGAAGCATTTTTCAAGAGTAACGATTCTTACGTACTCGCTCGCCGACAGTTTTGTTCACATTTCAATATTCGACGGATAGGCGATGGGCCGAGTGTGAATTTAATTCGTTCGTGGGTGGAGAGGTTCCGCGCAACTGCTTCAGCTATGAACACACCACGGCCAGGACCTAGTCGATCGTCAAGGACCCCCGAAAACATTGAACTGGTTGAACGCAGTTTACGTGAAAATGCACGACTTTCGATACGGAAAAGGGCAGCTTCACTGGGACTTCCAAGAGCAATTGTGTATGAAATTTTGAAAAAAGATATGAAGTTTCATCCTTTTAAAATTCAAATAATTCAAGAAAAGAATTGAAAAAAAATTACTTTGCGTCACGCAAATTTTTTTGTGAAACCATGTTGGAGCTTTTTCGCACTGTGAATTCCATTTTTTGGAGCGACGAGGCTCATTTTCATTTAAACGGACACGTAAACAAGCAAAATTGCCGTTACTGGGCTCTAAGAACTCGCAATCCTCGACTGTAGCACCAAAAACCATTACATTGCCCAAGGGTAACTGTTTGGTGCGCTTTATCCACGAATGGGATAATCGGACCATTTTTTTTTTGAAAATGCACGGGGCCAAGCGACGAACGTCAATGGTGAGAATTATCGGCTCATGATTTCGAATTTCTTTTTGCCGAACCTGCGAGCTCATTCATCATTCTCATCACACACGTGGTTTCAACAGGTTGCGGTACAGGTGCGACCGCACACACGGCCAGAGCTTCGATGGATTTGTTGCAAGAAAATCTCCCTCAAAAACTGATTAGTCGCTTTGGGGACATCCCGTGGCCACCGAGGTCACCCGACCTAACTCCAATGGATTTTTTTTTGTGGGGCTACCTCAAAGAGAGAGTTTACGCCAACAATCCGCGAACTGTTGTGGACTTAAAAGAAAATATTCGGCGAGAAATCAGCGCAATTGAACCAAGTTTACTGCAGCGTGTGGCACGGAATACGAGGCTCCGTTTTGAACAGTGAAATGGTGACAAGTGATGGAAGACATATGGATGACATTATCTTTAAAAAATGAAATCCGCATTTGTACTCTATCTTTAAATACTTTTAGTAAAATTATATGTCAAACATATTATTTTTTATTTAAATTTTAAAACATAAATCTGCCACCAGACACACTGTAAAAAATTTACAAACATAGTAAACATATTTATTTACCATCATTTCGCCTAAAAGCATTGAGTCGAGGACCATAAACATGCGTTTCGGCAGCAATTTAAAGAGGAAGGAGACAGTGCTGTTGTTCAGGTACAGTGATTTAACGAATAGGTCATAAGTATCATCCGATTTAAAATTGTTCTTTGCCATTATTTTGCAGCATCTCCTGAGGAATACGCAATTTAGAGAATAAAAATCTAATTTTATTTTCTATACAATTTTAAAAGTATCACATTTACTTATATTGTGTAATAATGATGATTGCGATCAGTTGTTCCTAGTGTATTATTTATAATATGGTCCAAAAAAAAATGTAGATAAACATTTCTATGGGTAAATTATTGTAACATAACCAATTAACAATCTAAACATCGTAGTGTGTTTATTACTTAAAGGAATAGCAAATAAGCTGCCTCTTCTTTATTTCACAAAATATTATTAGAAATTCTTGTATTTAGTGATTAATGAAGATATCATTTAACAAAAGGAGTTTTTGAAGTACGGTCATATCTTCTTGATTTTTTACCGTTAGAAGGCAATCATTATCTTTAATAAAAAATATTTGTAATTTTAGAAAATAAAAAAAACGTCGAAATAGTTTATTTCTTATCCTAAACAGTCCTATTTGTCTATTACTAAATATTCACCACTTATTGATTCAATTCATTCATCATCATTACATAACACTTCGTGTGTGTAGTTTATATACAAAACCTCAAACGTTTAAATATATAGGAATGTTTGCCAGTTGATCATTATTTATGTTTAAAGCCTTTCATCATCATATAAACCGTTGGACCATTATGTTTTATATGTATTCCACAAAACCCGGTCAAAGGTCAAAGCTATTCCTTAACAGCCAACATTACATCTCCACTGCTGGGGCACAGGCCCACCCTCAATATAAGGGCGATGGGGATATAGTCACCACGCGGGCCCAATGCGGATTAGATCAAACCAATTACTCACTTATAATTAATATAGCAACGTTTTATTTCAACCGTTGCTCGCAGGAACGCGGTCAGATCCTCGCCGTATTGCAGGGTCCGAAGCGCCTGCAGGAGATCGGACTAGACGTAATTTAGTTCCAGTTCCGCCTCCATATCCGACATATTTTTGTAGTTTTTCTAAATCAGTAAATTACGCGAAGATTTAATTTAGTGATGCTTTTCTTTACTGATAAACTATTTATATACAATCTGATCTATTATACTTAATAGCGAAACTATTATATTCTCAACATCATCTGTACCAGTTTGAAATCGAAGGACAGTTAAAGGTTATTGTTACATAATTCAAAATTATGAGACAGATACTTTAGCATCCAATACTAATGTTACTAATTAAAGTTAGGTTAGGTTAGCTAATATATTATTTAATCTATATTAGTTCAAAATAGTCTAGCAATGAAAGTTATTACTTTATGTTCCAATATGAATAGACTTAACTGCCTCGAGCGGGTTTGCCAGAGCGGCGACCAAGCTTTCGGGGCTCAACATCATCTGTACCAGTTTGAAATCGGTCACCATTTGTTCTATTTCTGTTCTCCTCAGTGGAATTATTGGTGGATGGTATTTGAATTGAAAGCAATTCAAATCGTGGCAATTCGCTATGCTCGCCCTGTAATAAAATCGAGGTTTAGTAAACATTGACGACATTTTTTTTATACAACGACGCGAGGAGATATCTAGCTCGTATCCGCGCATGCGCCTGAGGATAAGTGAGACGCGAGACCATATCAATTTGCGGCTAATGAGGATAATATATACAGCAACATATTGTACTCATACTGTATATATTCTAGCCGTTACATCCTTTAAAGTATATTGTTCGAATATAAGTTCAATAAGTTTGCAAATCCGCTATGTGATCCCCTACGGACAATGGCCCTCGGTTCTGCCCAGGACAGAACCATGTGGAGATATATAGATAGACATATATAACTGTGGACATCTATACGCTGATGATTGTTTGAATTTGAGTGATGTTTGCAAACCAATCACCAAGTTACAAAAAAGTTGTAGATGGTTATTTAGTCACATATTATACAATATACATTATTCTTTTATCCATTTCTTATGATCTGGTAAATATAAGAATGTAGACTATTTTATGGAAATTTCACGGAGCACCTATAATAAGAACCGACACAAACTGTTAGATTTGCCACTTCATCAATTTCATAATCTAATTAAACATGTTTTAATTACCAAAGTATACTATATCGATGTTAAGTATTTGAATGATAATAATTTGGAAGATTAATATGTATATAACTAGTCTGGCCATAAATATTGTTACATAAAAACTTTTCTTATTTCCAACTTTTTAATTATTTTGAATTTGGAACACGTATATTATATTAAAAACTATTTTCGAATTTGCGCCATTTCACATATCATTTCGTATTCATTATCAAATTACAATGTGGAATGGGGTGTTAAAGAAAATAGGATTGCAGCGATCACCTTCCACAAAGTGGGTATGGAGCTGGTCCTGTCGGGTCAGTCATATCCAGACAGTTCAAAAGCTTGGTATCAGCCGTGTGTTCGTATAGCGCGTACTATCAACAGATACAACAACACTTTCTCTGTCGAAGACTAGAATAGATCGGGGCAGCCGCGTGCTGTTAGAACTACAAAGGCTGTTAATGCTGTTAAAGGCAGAATTCGTCGAAACCCCATTAGGATACATAAAATCTTATCGCGAGTAATGAAGCTACCCGCTAGGACTCTGTCGCGTGTTATAAAACAAGACCTGAAGCTCGGTGCTTATCTTTCATATACAGGACATGCCTTAAATCGATCTTTACAATTAATGATGAAATATCTTCTTTACCGATGAAAAATTTTCGCGATTAAAGTAGACTACAATAAGCAGAATGATAAAGTATACGCTCGTAGTTCTAAAGAAGCTGCTCAAGTGGTCGGAAACGTACAACGTGGCCATCATCCTGCGTCAGTGATGGTGTGGTGGGGCGTGTCTTATCAACGAATCACAAAACTAAATTTTTATGAAAAAGGAGCAAAAACTTCAGCCAAAGTGTATCAAGATACAGTCTTGGATCATGTTGTGAAACCCCTCAGCAATAAACTTTTTAAAAATATGCCATGGATTTTTCAGCAGGACTCTGCATCTGGTCACATGGCATGAACTTCCCAAGCCTGGCATGAAACCAATGTTCCGGACTTTATAAGAGCTGAAGATTGGCTCTCATCTAGCCTAGACCTCAACCCTTTATTCAAATTATGGTCAGTTTTAGACAACATAGCGACATTGAGTCTTTTAAAAAATCTTTGGGGGTAAGCAGTGGCGGTGGTGGAAACTTTCCTTGGAAACAGAGCGTAAATCCATAGATACGTGGCCAAACAGAGTAAAGGCCTGTATAAAAGCTAAAGGTGGCCATTTTGAATAGAATATTTTTTTAATTTTTTGCTGACACTAATAAATATGCAGGTATACATTTTAATTAATAGTATTACTTTACTTCATTAAACAAAAACAATGCATTCTCATTTGTAACACAACTTATGGCCGGACTAGGTATAAACATATTAGCTGGCCCTCGGCCGCTTTTGCTGGCAGTAATGATATGTAAATTAAACTTGAAATTTGTCTGAAATATTTCTTGAGAGCAACCGAAAATTACACTCTATAGCAATCGTTACTATAGCAACCGCATGAATAATATGCAATATAATTGTTCATAAAAGTTAATTAGAAATGAAATGAAGCACCTATGAAATTCAAAAAATAAATAGCTCATAACCATATACAAAATATTCTGCGTTGAATGGTCATGTCCCAATGTTCGTTCACTAGTTTTCACGTGATTGGCGAACAAACAAAACCCATATCACTTATATAAAAAGATATGAATGACTTATAGATGTTGATCTCCAATAATTGAAAGAATGTTACTATATTAATAAAAAATTCGGACTTTGTCTATGCATCTGGTCGAAGAAATATATTTATAAGAGGCTTTTATACACGGTACAACAATATATCATGTTATGATATTATTTGCTTATACTTACCAAGTTTTCAAAACTGTCAATGCGTTCTCCAGGTCTACGGTGCAGAATGTCCTTAGCGCACGGCGGCAGTCGTCCGGCAGTTCTTGTTGATCCATATTGACCCTGCGCAACAATCAAAAAATTATTATCATAACATATTTATAAACAAAACTTACCATACTACAATATTTAGATTTTTAATACATTACTACCTAACTACACATAAATACCAAACTCAATAAGAAAGGGGTGTAAGGATTTCCGTATAACAACTCACAGGATCCATGACAACCTGGCCTGCTCGTGGAGCACCCTGCTAATAGACAATCGAGGCTCTGGCTCCCACCAACCCGCATTGGGCTAATGTGGTGGTAAATAGCCCTGATGCTTCTATATGAATCCGTACCCGATCGACATGGGAATTTTTGAAGGAAGCCTATATCCAGCATTAGATGTCTACCGGCTGATGATGATAATGAAATAACAATGAAGTGTAAATATACTTCAAACTTTAACTTAATTTACCCAAAATGGATATCTTAACCTGACTACAGTGCATACTAGTTCTACATCGAAGTATGACAAAAACCATTGCATAGGTTTTATATTACTAAATGTTTACTTCGTAATATTTACGGAAGCGTTCCCTTAGTTAAAATTTAAACCACTTCTAAGAGCATCGAGTTATTATTAGACATATAAAAGATGTTAAAATTATTTAAATCTTACCGTGCAGAGGAACGGTATATGCGACTTCCTCGGTATGGTTAGCGACAGCTTAACTTTTTCCTCGCCACCTACGAATAAAACACAATTGGGCAAATATTACAATAATTAACATTTCACATTACAATATATCGAACTTCAGATAATCGGTGGGGATGCGGCTGATCTTAAGCTCCGTAGGGCTCGGAAGTTATTCACCGATTACAAACACATGCATACATACTAAGTATTGATAAATGCTGCGGCGTAAGTAAACAGTTCAGAAGTCCCACTGGTTCGCAATTGGAATATTTCTTTGAAGTTATTACCATTGTGTTGATGATTAACGATGTATAAATATGGCTTTAGACCTTCTTCGAACCTGTTGGGGCAATTTTCCTATACATAATGCACCAAAGCATGCGTCATGCAGCTCATAGTCCGGGCGCTCGCTCCGCTAACATATCTCGATTAGGAGTAATTGGTAACTAATACCTTATGTATGATTTATTATTAAAAGTGTATCGGAAGACGATTGTAATTTACGTATACAGTTTGGCCTACCGTTTATAACCTATAATACACATTTACGATGAACAATGTCAGACGAAATGTCTTCCAACAATAAAACCAGTTCATCAGTGTCTATATCACTACGAAGTCTTTAAAATATAATGCGACATTAATACGTACGTATCTATCGTTTTATTATAACAAAAACAACTCCACCTTGATATTAGCGAATCAAATAAAAGTATATGTTAATACACTAACTAATATCATTACTATTTAACAAATAATATTATTTTTTTAGGAATTTTACTTGTACGTGTACTTGGTTAAATTGATATATCACTTTGAATAAAGAAAACGTTTTAATAAGCAAGCAAATGAATATAAAAAAAAATTAAAGAGTGCATGATGGGATGATAAACACAAGCCAAAATAAAAATATTGAACTAAAATCGTAGTTGATGTTATCATTTAAAGAATGTGTACTTAGGTACGTGGAATTAGAAATAAGGACACATCCATACACAACAAACATTTTATGTATAGGACAGCTTGGTTGAAGACATCAATATACATTAAAAGTAAACATGAAATCTAGAAGGTCTTACCGAATTGCGTTTGCAACATTCTTTAGCATTTTCTTGTAAACGTTTTTAGATTAGAATACACGGCAACTGAACAGGGAACGATTATCGAACGCCCCCGCAATACAAGCAGGCCCTCAAACTGTGCAGGGTGGGAGCCGTTTCCCGACCCGGCCAATATTGCACATGCGTCTTGCACCTCGCTGCCCGCGTCACCTAATCATGACACATCCAACCTTTTAACAACCTACGCCCCTTCTCTCTCTGAAGGAGCGTCATTGATTGCATATGCACTAACTGCGCTATATATACGAGTACACACCGTAGCCGTTTCACATTTCGAACAAGCGTGATTACATTATATGTCTTCAAGTGACAAAGAAAATTAAAAACAGCAATACTAAATACGAAAGTTACAAACCGTTCTAATCAACATTCAAACGCTGCTTCAATTATATAAGTGAGAAACAAAGTAACCAATGAAATTCTCAGTTAACTTGAACGGATTGTAAACTATTAACATTTTCAGAGCAGTTTTTATCTAAAAATGTAATGCTTTCGATAAATAAAAGATTCGCGTACAGTCGTCTGCAACAAACGTTTATTATTATATATTTAAAACTATATTCATATAGTTTTCCAACACAAACCACTGTACATGAGATCGCGTGAATATAGAGAACGGTGTCTATACATATTACACATATGCTACACGCTAAACATATTGAACCTATGATTATATGTATTGATTAATGAGTTAATGAGCCACTTTGTAAGCGTAAAGAAACCATTTACCATTAATAAAGTAATCGTTAAAAACTATTATTGTTAATCTGTAATTGTATAAATACCACACGAGAGATCATTGTCCGAAAACGGGGGTAGTATAGGATAACATTTAAATTATTTTTTTTAATTAAACGTTAATTAATATTTATTTACTTATATCATATTCAGCTGGAAACTAATCACGCGATATAGGTTTTATACTAATAGATCGTCGAACATAACGGAGTTGGTATGAAGTCTATATATCACTCAAACTAAGCTGTATTGTACACATTTAATCACTAAGCGAGATACACAAAGGGTAGTAGATTAAAATGCAAAATAAATGTACGAAGAGGGTGGAGTCGGTTCTCAAACTGTACGGTGCCCGGGCTTCCGAGCGCCCCAGACGTTGCACATGCGCGATGCACTGCGCAACACCCCTCGTCCCTTTCGCGACGGTACCGTATTGATTGCGAATGAACCGACAGCGCCATTGTGTCGGAAAGAAATATTTTGTACACTATATAGGATAATATATCAAAATGTATAGAGAGAAATATATTATTAAATGTACAAATTAACAAAATGTACATTAAAATTTGACATTAGCGGTGATTTTAATAAGAGATCGGCAAAACCTCTTTGTTGTTGCTATTGCAGTTTCTCTTACAAAATTTTCATAATATTCAGAGACTGAATTAGGTAGTAATTTAACAACGATCGTTAAACTAATGATTGAATCGCATTTTTCTGTATTACAGTTTAAAATATTAATGATTTTTTTGTTTGGTAATAAGAAAACTTTAGATGGTTCTCGCTTGTTGTATAATGAACAAAGCGGTAGTTAACATATACAACCTTATTGTTTAGTCATATAGTCTCATATTAAATATAGAGGTGTCTAAGCAATCACAAGAAAAATTGTGGAGTTCGGTTGTTACTTATGTTGTTATTTCCACTTAAGTAGAGGCAATTATTAATTGTTTGATAAGAACAGTAAGTTAATGATTAATGCAATTACATTCATGGGTATTATCGAATATATCAAACGTATCCTTTAACCCAGAGCTTCCCAATAGACCTCTATCGATTGCAAACCTACTAAAGCGTCATTTCGATATTGAACAATTTATAACCAGAATTAAAGTTAAAAAAAGCGTTACAAAAGTTTACTACTAAAACTCGTTTAACAGCAAAAGTTAGATTGTGATTCTTTATATGTAAATAATTAATTCTCATCTCTCTTCTAGTTTGAACTTTTTTAACTGCGTGTCCACGGGAAATATCACTATATATATTTAACTGATATCAAGTAAAGGTAGATATCTAACTATTTGTTTCCTAACGGACTTATGTCGACTGTAACTATTGGAAGTAGTTTAACATAAAATTCAGTTTTTCAATTTTAAACAATATTGAAAAACAAATAAAAATGAATACGATATAACTTTAAAACACTCGCAATAACTTAATGATTATCTCAATTTGTTCAAAGCAACTTCCAAATAGCTCTTCGTTTAACGAAACATATATGGAAAGAATGAATATAATCAACTAAAGTTTATTTATGATGATATTAATTATTAATGATCGTTAGTCTACATCCATCTTCTATTTCAAACTCTTAGTTGATTTTGTACATGTGGTGACCTAATATTTAATTGTCCGTCATACCGAAATGCCGCGTCATTAAGCAGAAGCTTTATAGATCAAATAAAACTATTATATTAAAACTTATAAAAATCTCTAATCTATAATTAAAGAGGAAGTTATTCGGAAAAAAAAATGAAAAGTAATAGAAAGTCAAAACAAAAAAAAATAGTATATAGAGCCAAACCTATTCACAGTTGAGGCTTTTCTTTATTGTCTGTATTGTGATGGTAATGCACACGAGCCGGACTGCAAGCTCTTCACAAACTTCCGTTCACCGTGAGATAGAATGTCCAACTGAACATCAATGTTCTCTAGCATCACCTTCAATACTGCACATGCGCAATGGCGCAATACACCAGGTCGCCCGGGCGGAGCCTATCGATTCCCCGCGGAGCTCTACTTAAGTCAAGGGGTGACGTGGGCTCTCAAACTGTACAGTAATGCACATGCGCTTTGCAGCTTGCGGCCCGGGCGTGACCTATTTACCTTTGAAATTTGCCACGCACCATGCCCCCTCTGTTACTCAGTGGGAACGATTTGGTAGCTAGAACAATGAAAGAATACCGGTTCTCAAACAGTAGCGTTTGTTTTTCAATCCTCTGATTATTACAAATACGCTTTGCAGCTGGCGGCCCGAATATGAACTTATCGCCTTTGATATTTACCGTCCACGTTCCTCTCTTTGCTACCCAGAGGTGACCTTTCGGTGTAAGTACTAAAACATGATACCGGTTCTCAAACTTTACTGCGCGTTACTTTATTGATCCTCTGAGTATTGCACATGCGCTCTGCAGCTCGCGGCCCGGGCGTGAACTTATCACCTTTGATATTTGCTGATCACATTTTTCCCTTCGTTACCCAGAGATGGCCTATCTATGCTAAGTACAAAGAAAGGACACTTGTCTTCGAACTGTTCAGTGCGTCATTCTATTGATCGTCTGAGTGTTGCACATGCGCTCTGCAGCTCGCAGCCCGGGCGTGAACTTATAACCTTTGATATTTGCCGGCCATGTTCCTTTCTCTGCTACAGAAAAGTGACCCTTCTATAGTAAGTACAAAGAAAAGGCACTTGTTCTCAAACTCTACGGCGCGTCATTCTATCGATCCTTTGAATGTTGCACATGCGCTCTGCAGCTCGCGGCCCGGGCGTGAACTTATAACCTTTGATATTTGCCGGCCACGTTCCTTTCTATGCTACAGAGAAGTGACCTTTCGGTACTAAGTACGAAGAAAGGACATTGGTTCTCAAACTGTACAGCGCATCATTCTATTGATCCACTGTGTGTTGCACATGCGCTCTGCAGCTCGCGGCCCGGGCGTGAACTTATAACCTTTGATATTTGCCGATCACATTCGTCTTTCTGCTACCCAGAGGTGGCCTTTCTATGCTAAGTACAAAGAAAGGCCATTGGTTCTCAAACTTTACAGCGCGTTATTTTATTGATCCTCTGAGTATCGCACATACGCTTTGGTCCGGGCATGACCTTATTACCTTAGATATTTACCGCCCACGTTCCTCTCTCCGCTACCTAGACACAAAGTATATAATATACAGAGACACCACTTAGTACAAGCAAAGGGTATCATCTTAATACTGCCTATTTCTTTTCCTTAGATTTTCCAAGAGATGGCCTCAGTGGGAACACAAACAATATGATACATTTTGCCATCTAATGAGACACTAAGGATACTATTATATATGTATACCTACACAGAAAAAAAAAACTTATAGCCGAGGAAGGGAACCGGAATATAGGTTTTTGATTTGAAGTGTTACTACAGATATAATATGTACATTTATTCGAAGCCATTTTTGCTGTTCGGGTCAGTGTTTACAAGCCAAACTGTCGTATCTAGATCCAAATGATGTCCACGTACAGTATTTCAGTTGTATCGCAGTGAGAATCCCTTAAAGGTCCGTGTTACATAGCCGGGTCAAGTAAATATCTTCAAGATTGTAAAAGCATAGGGGATTCAACTGCAACAAAACCACTAAAACAAACCTGCCGTACTGTGTTGCCAGATCCCGAAACATAAAAATTGAAAGATGCGTTTTAAAAACGTAGACGTGATGAGATAAAAAAAAATTACGGATATTGGGATAAAATAACTGAAACATTTAAGTGAAAACCTGAAATACGTGGATGAAAATGTTCAGAGTGCAGAAGCAAGTTTCTTTCTATTTTAACTGATTGGTGCGCAAGCTATTGTTGATATAGTTCTTTACGCGTTTAGAAATTAGCATTTTTCACAACAAGCTAGTGTAAACGTTTTAATTGATTTTTTTTTAATCATAAAATTAGAAAAACGTTCGCGTTAGTTTAAAACAGATTAGATTAGATTGCCAAAATGGTGGGAAAGAGCGGGAATGCGGGGTGACTGGCAACACTGACAACGAACAACACGCTCACCAACTGAGCCTAGACGAGTAGAGATACGCATGCTGTCTGTGTCTTATTTACGTCGTTAGAAGAGAATGGCATGTTTCTCTGTTTCGATGAATGTGCGGGCAAGACCTGCAAGCGTATTCCGCTTATTCGAGACCTAGCGTTACAATTGGTAAAATACTACGCAATCCTCATAGCTGAAATGTAGCCTATACTTTCATATTCTCAATTGAAAATGTTATGGTGTTTCTTATCTTCAAATCGAGTTAAAACCGAAATAAGTCAGGGTACTGAATCCCAGTACAGTCGCCAACGTCTAATATTTAGCTTTGCCATATCATAGACAATTATACAACCATTTTTTTTGTCAAGCTAGTCGAAATTGTCAATTTCTATAAATTCTAGTTTAATTTAAAGGTTAACTTAATATATTTTTTTCTTTTCTTCAGTTTAGATTTGCTGTGTAGTTTTGTAATTTGTTTTTTACACAGCTAGTGTACACAGTTACGTAACGCAAGATGTGTTTATCTTTAAGTGAAGTTAGACGTTACTATTTATAACTTGATTTCAATGTTAAATCGTGAAACCAATTATGTAACGTTGTTGATAAGCCTTAATAAATAAAAAATAAAAGAAAGTTGAATTAACGATGATTCACATTTTATTATTTACAAATGTATGGTGGTGCTATCTATTGCTGTTTTACTACTAAATATGGCCTGAAGAGGATGGTAGCCCATGCCAGAGATAACCTTCCTGTACAATTCAAAAAAAGGACACTTGTTCTCAAACTCTACGGCGCGTCATTCTATCGATCGTCTAAGTGTTGCACACGCGCTCTGCAGCTCGCGGCCCGGGCGTGAACTTATGACCTTTGATATTTGCCGATCATATTCTTCTTTCTGCTACCCTGAACTGGTCTTTCTATAGTAAGTACAAAGAAAGGACACTTGTTCTCAAACTCTACGGCGCGTCATTCTATCGATCGTCTGAGTGTCGCACACGCGCTCTGCAGCTCGCGGCCCGGGCGTAAACTTATGACCTTTGATATTTGCCGATCACATTCTTCTTTCTGCTACCCTGAACTGGTCTTTCTATAGTAAGTACAAAGAAAGGACACTTGTTCTCAAACTCTACGGCGCGTCATTCCATCGATCGTCTGAGTGTTGCACACGCGCTCTGCAGCTCGCGGCCCGGGCGTAAACTTATGACCTTTGATATTTGCCGATCACATTCTTCTTTCTGCTACCCTGAACTGGTCTTTCTATAGTAAGTACAAAGAAAGGACACTTGTTCTCAAACTCTACGGCGCGTCATTCTATCGATCGTCTGAGTGTTGCACACGCGCTCTGCAGCTCGCGGCCCGGGCGTAAACTTATGACCTTTGATATTTGCCGATCACATTCTTCTTTCTGCTACCCTGAACTGGTCTTTCTATAGTAAGTACAAAGAAAGGACACTTGTTCTCAAACTCTACGGCGCGTTATTCTATCGATCACCTGAATGTAGCACATGCGTCCTGCAGCTTGCGGCCCGGGCGTGAACTTATAACCTTTGATATTTGCCGCTAGCATTCCTCTTTCTGCTACCTAGAGCTGGCCTTTCTAAATTAAGTACAAAGGAAAGACACTTGTCCTCGAACTCTACAGCGCGTTGTTCTATCGATCCTCTGAATGCAGCACATGCGCTCTGCAGCTCGCGGCTCAGGCGTGAACTTATAACCTTTCATATTTACCGCTTGCATTCCTCTTTCTGCTACCCAGAGGTGATCTTTCTATATTAAGTACAAAGAAAAGACACTAGTTCTCAAACTCTACGGCGCGTCATTCTATCGATCACCTGAATGTAGCACATGCGCTCTGCAGCTCGCGGCCCGGGCGTGAACTTATAACCTTTGATATTTATCGCTTGCATTCCTCTTTCTGCTACCCAGAGGTGACGTTTCTATATTAAGTACAAAGAAAAGACACTAGTTCTCAAACTCTACGGCGCGTCATTCTATCGATCACCTGAATGTTGCACACGCGCTCTGCAGCTCGCGGCCCGGGCGTGAACTTATAACCTTTCATATTTGCCGCTAGCATTCCTCTTTCTGCTACCTAGAGCCGGCCTTTCTATATTAAGTACAAAGGAAAGACACTAGTTCTCAAACTCTACGGCGCATCATTCTATCGATCAACTGAATGTTGCACATGCGCTCTGCAGCTCGCGGCCCGGGCGTGAACTTATAACCTTTGATATTTACCGCTTGCATTCCTCTTTCTGCTACCTAGAGCTGGCCTTTCTAAATTAAGTACAAAGGAAAGACACTTGTCCTCGAACTCTACAGCGAGTTGTTCTATCGATCCTCTGAATGCAGCACATGCGCTCTGCAGCTCGCGGCTCAGGCGTGAACTTATAACCTTTCATATTTAACGCTTGCATTCCTCTTTCTGCTACCCAGAGGTGACCTTTCTATATTAAGTACAAAGAAAAGACACTAGTTCTCAAACTCTAGGGCGCGTCATTCTATCGATCACCTGAATGTTGCACATGCGCTCTGCAGCTCGCGGCCCGGGCGTGAACTTATAACATTTCATATTTGCCGCTAGCATTCCTCTTTCTGCTACCTAGAGCCAGCCTTTCTATATTAAGTACAAAGGAAAGACACTAGTTCTCAATCTCTAAGGCGCGTCATTCTATCGATCACCTGAATGTAGCACATGCGCTCTGCAGCTCGCGGCCCGGGCGTGAACCTATAACCTTTAATATTTATCGCTTGCATTCCTATTTCTGCTACCCAGAGGTGACCTTTCTATATTAAGTACAAAGGAAAGACACTAGTTCTCAAACTCTACGGCGCGTCATTCTATCGATCCTCTGAATGCTGCACATGCGCTCTGCAGCTCGCGGCCCGGGCGTGAACTTATAACCTTTCATATTTGCCGATCACATTCTTCTTTCTGCTACCCTGAACTGGTCTTTCTATAGTAAGTACAAAGAAAAGACACTAGTTCTCAAACTCTACGGCGCGTCATTCTATCGATCACCTGAATGTTGCACATGCGTTCTGCAGCTTGCGGCCCGGGCGTGAACTTATAACCTTTGATATTTACCGCTTGCATTCCTCTTTCTGCTACCCAGAGGTAACCTTTCTATATTAAGTACAAAGAAAAGACACTAGTTCTCAAACTCTACGGCGCGTCATTCTATCGATCACCTGAATGTTGCACATGCGCTCTGCAGCTCGCGGCCCGGGCGTGAACCTATAACCTTTGATATTTATCGCTTGCATTCCTCTTTCTGCTACCCAGAGGTGACCTTTCTATATTAAGTACAAAGGAAAGACACTAGTTCTCAAACTCTACGGCGCGTCATTCTATCGATCCTCTGAATGCTGCACATGCGCTCTGCAGCTCGCGGCCCGGGCGTGAACTTATAACCTTTCATATTTGCCGATCACATTCTTCTTTCTGCTACCCTGAACTGGTCTTTCTATAGTAAGTACAAAGAAAAGACACTAGTTCTCAAACTCTACGGCGCGTCATTCTATCGATCACCTGAATGTTGCACATGCGCTCTGCAGCTCGCGGCCCGGGCGTGAACTTATAACCTTTCATATTTGCCGCTAGCATTCTTCTTTCTGCTACCTAGAGCCGGCCTTTCTATATTAAGTACAAAGGAAAGACACTAGTTCTCAAACTCTACAGCGCGTCATTCTATCGATCACCTGAATGTTGCACATGCGCTCTGCAGCTCGCGGCCCGGGCGTGAACTTATAACCTTTCATATTTGCCGCTTGCATTCCTCTTTCTGCTACCTAGAGCTGGTCTTTCTATATTAAGTACAAAGGAAAGACACTAGTTCTCAATCTCTAAGGCGCGTCATTCTATCGATCACCTGAATGTAGCAAATGCGCTCTGCAGCTCGCAGCCGGGCGTGAACTTATAACCTTTCATATTTGCCGCTTGCATTCCTCTTTCTGCTACCTAGAGCTGGTCTTTCTATACTAAGTACAAAGGAAAGACACTAGTTCTCAAACTCTACGGCGCGTCATTCTATCGATCACCTGAATGTTGCACATGCGCTCTGCAGCTCGCGGCCCGGGCGTGAACTTATAACCTTTCTTATTTGCCGCAAGCATTCCTCTTTCTGCTACCTAGAGCTGGTCTTTCTATATTAAGTACAAAGAAAAGACACTAGTTCTCAAACTCTACGGCGCGTCATTCTATCGATCACCTGAATGTTGCACATGCGCTCTGCAGCTCGAGGCCCGGGCGTGAACTTATAACCTTTCATATTTGCCGCTAGCATTCTTCTTTCTGCTACCTAGAGCCGGCCCTTCTATATTAAGTACAAAGGAAAGACACTAGTTCTCAATCTCTAAGGCGCGTCATTCTATCGATCACCTGAATGTAGCAAATGCGCTCTGCAGCTCGCAGCCGGGCGTGAACTTATAACCTTTGATATTTATCGCTTGCATTCCTCTTTCTGCTACCCAGAGGTGACCTTTCTATATTAAGTACAAAGGAAAGACACTAGTTCTCAAACTCTACGGCGCGTCATTCTATCGATCACCTGAATGTTGCACACGCGCTCTGCAGCTCGCGGCCCGGGCGTGAACTTATAACCTTTCATATTTGCCGCTTGCATTCCTCTTTCTGCTACCTAGAGCTGGTCTTTCTATATTAAGTACAAAGGAAAGACACTAGTTCTCAAACTCTACGGCGCGTCATTCTATCGATCATCTGAATGCTGCACATGCGCTCTGCAGCTCGCGGCCCGGGCATGAACTTATAACCTTTCACATTTGCCGCTAGCATTCCTCTTTCTGCTACCTAAAGCTGGCCTTTCTATATTAAGTACAAAGGAAAGACACAAGTTCTCAAACTCTACGGCGCGTCATTCTATCGATCACCTGAATGTTGCACATGCGCTCTGCAGCTCGCGGCCGGGCGTGAACTTATAACCTTTGATATTTATCGCTTGCATTCCTCTTTCTGCTACCCAGAGGTGACCTTTCTATATTAAGTACAAAGGAAAGACACTAGTTCTCAAACTCTACGGCGCGTCATTCTATCGATCACCTGAATGTTGCACATGCGCTCTGCAGCTCGCGGCCCGGGCGTAAACTTATAACCTTTCATATTTGCCGCTTGCATTCCTCTTTCTGCTACCTAGAGCTGGTCTTTTTATATTAAGTACAAAGGAAAGACACTAGTTCTCAAACTCTACGGCGCGTCATTCTATCGATCCTCTGAATGCTGCACATGCGCTCTGCAGCTCGCGGCCCGGGCATGAACTTATAACCTTTCACATTTGCCGCTAGCATTCCTCTTTCTGCTACCTAAAGCTGGCCTTTCTATATTAAGTACAAAGGAAAGACACAAGTTCTCAAACTCTACGTCGCGTCATTCTATCGATCACCTGAATGTTGCACATGCGCTCTGCAGCTCGCGGCCCGGGCGTGAACCTATAACCTTTGATATTTATCGCTTGCATTCCTCTTTCTGCTACCTAGAGGTGACCTTTCTATATTAAGTACAAAGGAAAGACACTAGTTCTCAATCTCTAAGGCGCGTCATTCTATCGATCACCTGAATGTAGCACATGCGTCCTGCAGCTTGCGGCTCGGGCGTGAACTTATAACCTTTGATATTTGCCGCTAGCATTCCTCTTTCTGCTACCTAGAGCTGGCCTTTCTAAATTAAGTACAAAGGAAAGACACTTGTCCTCGAACTCTCCAGCGCGTTGTTCTATCGATCCTCTGAATGCAGCACATGCGCTCTGCAGCTCGCGGCTCAGGCGTGAACTTATAACCTTTCATATTTACCGCTTGCATTCCTCTTTCTGCTACCCAGAGGTGATCTTTCTATATTAAGTACAAAGAAAAGACACTAGTTCTCAAACTCTACGGCGCGTCATTCTATCGATCACCTGAATGTAGCACATGCGCTCTGCAGCTCGCGGCCCGGGCGTGAACTTATAACCTTTGATATTTATCGCTTGCATTCCTCTTTCTGCTACCCAGAGGTGACCTTTCTATATTAAGTACAAAGGAAAGACACTAGTTCTCAAACTCTACGGCGCGTCATTCTATCGATCCTCTGAATGCTGCACATGCGCTCTGCAGCTCGCGGCCCGGGCATGAACTTATAACCTTTCACATTTGCCGCTAGCATTCCTCTTTCTGCTACCTAAATCTGGCCTTTCTATATTAAGTACAAAGGAAAGACACAAGTTCTCAAACTCTACGTCGCGTCATTCTATCGATCACCTGAATGTTGCACATGCGCTCTGCAGCTCGCGGCCCGGGCGTGAACCTATAACCTTTGATATTTATCGCTTGCATTCCTCTTTCTGCTACCCAGAGCCGCCCTTTCTATATTAAGTACACAGGAAAGACACTAGTTCTCAATCTCTAAGGCGCGTCATTCTATCGATCACCTTAATGTAGCACATGCGCTCTGCAGCTCGCAGCCGGGCGTGAACTTATAACCTTTGATATTTATCGCTTGCATTCCTCTTTCTGCTACCCAGAGGTGACCTTTCTATATTAAGTACAAAGGAAAGACACTAGTTCTCAAACTCTACGGCGCGTCATTCTATCGATCACCTGAATGTTGCACATGCGCTCTGCAGCTCGCGGCCCGGGCGTGAACTTATAACCTTTCATATTTGCCGCTAGCATTCCTCTTTCTGCTACCTAGAGCGGGCCTTTCTAAATTAAGTACAAAGGAAAGACACTAGTTCTCAAACTCTATGGCGCGTCATTCTATCGATCACCTGAATGTAGCACATGCGCTCTGCAGCTCGCAGCCGGGCGTGAACTTATAACCTTTGATATTTATCGCTTGCATTCTTCTTTCTGCTACCCAGAGGTGACCTTTCTATATTAAGTACAAAGAGAAGACACTAGTTCTCAAACTCTACGGCGCGTCATTCTATCGATCATCTGAATGCTGCACATGCGCTCTGCAGCTCGCGGCCCGGGCGTGAACTTACAACCTTTCATATTTGCCGCTAGCATTCCTCTTTCTGCTACCTAGAGCTGGCCTTTCTAAATTAAGTACAAAGGAAAGACACTAGTTCTCAAACTCTACGGCGCGTCATTCTATCGATCCTCTGAATGCTGCACATGCGCTCTGCAGCTCGCGGCCTGGGCGTGAACTTATAACCTTTCATATTTGCCGCTAGGATATCCTCTTTCTGCTACCTAGAGCTGGCCTTTCTAAATTAAGTACAAAGGAAAGACACTAGTTCTCAAACTCTACGGCGCGTCATTCTATCGATCATCTGAATGCTGCACATGCGCTCTGCAGCTCGCGGCCCGGGCGTGAACTTATCACCTTTCATATTTGCCGCCTACAGTCCTGTCTGCTGCCCAGAGGTGACCTTTCTATAGTAATTACAAAGAAAGGACACTTGTCCTCAAACTGAACACCGCGTCATTCTATTGATCGTCTGAGTGTTGCACGTGCGCTCTGCAGCTCGCGGCCCGGGCGTGAACTTATAACCTTTCGTATTTGCCGCTAGCATTCCTCTTTCTGCTACCCAGAGGTGACCTTTCTATAGTAAGTACAAAGAAAAGACACTAGTTCTCAAACTCTATGGCGCGTCATTCTATCGATCACCTGAATGTAGCACATGCGCTCTGCAGCTCGCAGCCGGGCGTGAACTTATAACCTTTGATATTTATCGCTTGCATTCTTCTTTCTGCTACCCAGAGGTGACCTTTCTATATTAAGTACAAAGAGAAGACACTAGTTCTCAAACTCTACGGCACGTCATTCTATCGATCATCTGAATGCTGCACATGCGCTCTGCAGCTCGCGGCCCGGGCGTGAACTTACAACCTTTCATATTTGCCGCTAGCATTCCTCTTTCTGCTACCTAGAGCTGGCCTTTCTAAATTAAGTACAAAGGAAAGACACTAGTTCTCAAACTCTACGGCGCGTCATTCTATCAATCACCTGAATGTTGCACATGCGCTCTGCAGCTCGCGGCCCGGGCGTGAACTTATCACCTTTCATATTTGCCGCTAGCATTCCTCTTTCTGCTACTCAAGGGTGACCTTTCTATAGTAAGTACAAAGCAAGGACACTTGTCCTCGAACTGAACACCGCGTCATTCTATCGATCACCTGAATGTTGCACATGCGCTCTGCAGCTCGCGGCCCGGGCGTGAACTCATAACCTTTCGTATTTGCCGCTAGCATTCCTCTTTTTGCTACCCAGAGGTGACCTTTCTATAGTAAGTACAAAGAAAAGACACTAGTTCTCAATCTCTAAGGCGCGTCATTCTATCGATCACCTGAATGTTGCACATGCGCTCTGCAGCTCGCGGCCCGGGCGTGAACTTATAACCTTTCATATTTGCCGCTAGCATTCCTCTTTCTGCTACCCAGAGGTGACCTTTCTATATTAAGTACAAAGAAAAGACACTAGTTCTCAAACTCTACGGCGCGTCATTCTATCGATCATCTGAATGCTGCACATGCGCTCTGCAGCTCGCGGCCCGGGCGTGAACTTACAACCTTTCATATTTGCCGCTAGCATTCCTCTTTCTGCTACCTAGAGCTGGCCTTTCTAAATTAAGTACAAAGGAAAGACACTAGTTCTCAAACTCTACGGCGCGTCATTCTATCGATCACCTGAATGTTGCACATGCGCTCTGCAGCTCGCGGCCCGGGCGTGAACTTATAACCTTTCATATTTGCCGCTAGCATTCCTCTTTCTGCTACCTAGAGCTGGCCTTTCTAAATTAAGTACAAAGGAAAGAAACTAGTTCTCAAACTCTATGGCGCGTCATTCTATCGATCACCTGAATGTAGCACATGCGCTCTGCAGCTCGCAGCCGGGCGTGAACTTATAACCTTTGATATTTATCGCTTGCATTCTTCTTTCTGCTACCCAGAGGTGACCTTTCTATATTAAGTACAAAGAGAAGACACTAGTTCTCAAACTCTACGGCGCGTCATTCTATCGATCATCTGAATGCTGCACATGCGCTCTGCAGCTCGCGGCCCGGGAGTGAACTTATAACCTTTCATATTTGCCGCTAGCATTCCTCTTTCTGCTACCTAAAGCTGGCCTTTCTATATTAAGTACAAAGGAAAGACACAAGTTCTCAAACTCTACGTCGCGTCATTCTATCGATCACCTGAATGTTGCACATGCGCTCTGCAGCTCGCGGCCCGGGCGTGAACTTATAACCTTTCATATTTGCCGCTTGCATTCCTCTTTCTGCTACCTAGAGCTGGTCTTTCTATATTAAGTACAAAGGAAAGACACTAGTTCTCAAACTCTACGGCGCGTCATTCTATCGATCCTCTGAATGCTGCACATGCGCTCTGCAGCTCGCGGCCCGGGCGTGAACTTATAACCTTTCATATTTGCTGCTAGCATTCCTCTTTCTGCTACCTAGAGCTGGCCTTTCTATATTAAGTACAAAGGAAAGACACTAGTTCTCAATCTCTACGGCGCGTCATTCTATCGATCCTCTGAATGCTGCAAATGCGCTCTGCAGCTCGCGGCCCGGGCGTGACCTTATAACCTTTCATATTTGCTGCTAGCATTCCTCTTTCTGCTACCTAGAGCTGGCCTTTCTATATTAAGTACAAAGGAAAGACACTAGTTCTCAATCTCTACGGCGCGTCATTCTATCGATCCTCTGAATGCTGCAAATGCGCTCTGCAGCTCGCGGCCCGGGCGTGAACTTATCACCTTTCATATTTGCCGCCTACAGTCCTGTCTGCTGCCCAGAGGTGACCTTTCTATAGTATGTACAAAGAAAGGACACTTGTCCTCAAACTGAACACCGCGTCATTCTATTGATCGTCTGAGTGTTGCACGTGCGCTCTGCAGCTCGCGGCCCGGGCGTGAACTTATAACCTTTCGTATTTGCCGCTAGCATTCCTCTTTCTGCTACCCAGAGGTGACCTTTCTATAGTAAGTACAAAGAAAAGACACTAGTTCTCAAACTCTATGGCGCGTCATTCTATCGATCACCTGAATGTAGCACATGCGCTCTGCAGCTCGCAGCCGGGCGTGAACTTATAACCTTTGATATTTATCGCTTGCATTCTTCTTTCTGCTACCCAGAGGTGACCTTTCTATATTAAGTACAAAGAGAAGACACTAGTTCTCAAACTCTACGGCGCGTCATTCTATCGATCATCTGAATGCTGCACATGCGCTCTGCAGCTCGCGGCCCGGGCGTGAACTTACAACCTTTCATATTTGCCGCTAGCATTCCTCTTTCTGCTACCTAGAGCTGGCCTTTCTAAATTAAGTACAAAGGAAAGACACTAGTTCTCAAACTCTATGGCGCGTCATTCTATCGATCACCTGAATGTAGCACATGCGCTCTGCAGCTCGCAGCCGGGCGTCAACTTATGACCTTTGATATTTGCCGATCACATTCTTTCTTCGCTACCCAGAGATGGCCTTTCTATAGTTAGTACAAAGAAAGGACACTTGTCCTCGAACTCTACAGCGCGTTGTTCTATCGATCCTCTGAATGTAGCACATGCGCTATGCAGCTCGCGGCTCGGGCGTGAACTTATGACCTTTGATATTTGCCGCCTACATTCCTGACTGCTACCCAGAAGTGATGTTTCGGTGCTAAGTACAAAAAAGTACACCGGTTCTCAAACAGTACAGCGCGACATTTTATTGATCGTCTGAGTATTGCACATGCGCTTTGCAGCTTTGCTCAGTTATATATGCCATAAAAACAAAGTTTTAATGGTTTTTATTTGGAATATACAGGAAGTGAAGTATATTAAATATTTAATATGGAAATTTATTATCTCGCGACCTACTAATTAATATTGATAATGTATATGTGAAAACGACGCTTATTAACATTCGCTTCTAAAAAAAAAAATACGCTCAATGACATATACAAAAAAAATTTTTAGTTGCTGGCCTATACAGTAACTCAATTGACATAGGTCCCGATGATAAATGGATTCTTGAATTAAAAGACATAAATACTGATAAAATAGTAAAAGTGGAAAAAAAAACATGGTCTGGTGTAAAGTTTCTTTATATTTAATCGTCTACAAACTTGAATCCGTAAACATAATTTAAGCTGACAAACGGTGCTTTAAAGTATTCGCTTCGCACACCCCTTTTAACTTAGATTAGCATCATGTAGTATTGATTGAAAAAATTCTGGCGACGCCATCTTGTTATAGCGCTTATTGATTTCACACAATATAGTTTCTAAAGTATTAAATATATTACAGCGTTTGTTTCCAAGTTAACTTCTTAATATATCGCATTAAGTTAAGAGTTAAGTACATGATGAATAGACGCACAGCTAGTTATTAAGTAATAAAGAATAAATGTGATGAACGTATATTAATTGCGCAAATCTAATGCTAGTACAACAGACCGTGTCTTTTTTCTTTAGAAAACAACACAATTGAAAAAAAAATTAAAAAAAATTAAAATTCTTACCCAATTGCAGCTTGGCTGTTGTCTCGACCCACGTCCGTCCAGGGCAGAGCCGGCTCGCAAATAGACCGCACCCCAATTCCGGAACTACGGGCTACACTTTTGCACATGCGCAATACGGGTATCAAAAGACCGGAAATTACAACACATTCTCGAAACTTCTACCATTTTCGTTTAAAAACGAAGCACAGATAGACAAGATTACTATTTAATATTAAATTTTTATTGCATACGCTATCATAATATTTACGATATAAGTACGGGTATTTATATATAAATACACAAATATTTATATTTGAATACACTAACATATTAGTATTTATTATATGTTGCCTTATAAGTTATTATATATTTTACGAACGCGTTCATATTTATTTCCATTAAGTCAGCGGTCGCCAAAATATAACTTAACGTGACGATTAAGGAAATATACTTATCACGTAAAGTTATGTTTTATCTTGAATCTATAATTGTTGATTTTATTATGGATTGTTGACAAAGATTTCTTAATTTACTTACAAGTAATAGTATAATATACTAGGTACACTTTATGTGTTATTAGATCACAAGTTATCTTTATAAATATATTTAATAATTTATGATCTGATGATAAGTTATCACTTATAAAAACTTGGCGCTAGTTATGATGATATACCCAAAATTTAATTGTGCTTATCGTCTTTTAGACGAAAGATCATAAATCTCGTTATTCCAATAATTTAATAGGCTGCAACGCACTACAAACAGGTATACAGTAATTTTTACACACAACTGTTTGGTGGTAGAAATATGCGATGCGGTGGAACCTAGAGTCTCCGGCAATAAAAATCTACCATTAGGCGGGCGTATACCTGGCAAGGTATAGATAAATTATTGTTAAGACAAGATTAATCGACATTATCATATGCCCACGGCTGGACATAGGCATTCTCTTTAAATCGTGTATTTCAAGTAACACACATAATTGTTGCTTACTTGTTGTTTGATCTTTGTGGATCTTACCTTCGATTTATTTTAGGTTATAAGAAGTCTCTACTGTAATGAAAATATTTTTGTATGAATACATAAAAAAATATTTTTAATATGTATTTAAATTGTCATTTGTTTTGTTTAAAATATGTGCCATTTATAAATAATATTTTTTTTATACACAACACTGTACCATAGATAATTATATTTCTAATATTTTTCCTTCTAAAATGTCATTACCTCCAGCCTCCTTGAATAACATTGCACCGACGAAATCTTTAATCTCCGTTATATCTCTCTATCACGTTTTTTTTTTAAAAAAAGCAAAAAGAAAAAGGAGTGATCCTTTCAAGATAGTAAAACCTTTTTTATATTAGTAAATATTACATTTTTTTTCTACGAAAAATTTCATTAATTTCATTGTTTTCTCATAATTTCGAAGATAAAGCGCTCATTACCAATAACTATAAGACGTATCTAAATAGTTTTCATAACAATTCTTCTGATTTAATAGTTATCTTCTTTATTAGATACGTTACTATCATTTTTATCAGAATTACTAATATTTAATTTTAATCTTTATACGTATAGAATAAGAAAAGAAATGTTAAAACACTAAAGAAGAACATAAAGAAAGTAGTTATCAATTCTGATGTGTCTTCTTTATCTGTAGCCTAAAAATATAGACAATAAAGTGAATTTTGTAAATAATGTATTGGAATATATTATTCTCATCAAATTATATAACTGCATCCGTGGCATAGTAGTTAATCTTATATAGTAACACTGATGTCCTTGATTCGATATCGGTGTTACGCGTAGTAAAATTCGATTGTAAATATAATTTTTTCTAACTCTCATGGCTACTTACCACCCTTAATTTGTAAATATGTTGCAATAGTAACATTGTTGTTTACTGCTTCTCATATGAGAACCAGAACATTCTAAGCTAAAAAGTCTACTATGCCAATTATTTTCTACTTATATTAGAAATAGTCTTTGGAATGTTGTAAACGTTTCATAAAGAAAAGAAAGTATACAAAATTAGTAATAAACTTTGTTTCTCCGACGGTAGGTCCTTGTTGCCGGAGACAGTCTAGATGGGTGCCACGTCAGCGACAAACAGTACTCAGTGTTCCGATTTGAAAGGCTCTGTGGCTAGTGAATTACTCTTGTAACGAGATTCAACATCTTATATTTCGATCGCGATATGGTGCAGTACATACCATCCTAATTAGCGCTCTGTTGTTATGGGTGAGCACTTACCATCAGGTGAACATCCCGCTAGTCCCGCCCTTTTATAGGACAAAAAAACAGATTTTGTTTTAAATAACTAGAGAATGAGAACTTCTCGAAATACGAGACTACTAAGAATAACAGGGTGAGACACTTAAAGGAATCATATTCAAAAAATACAAACAACCATGAGTAAGTGTTTAATGTACTTTAGGTAATAAAAGGATATTAACAACAAAACATTTTTTTTAATCATAGTAATCCTTTCAACTCGATTTTATCTCATATATTATATAACTATGTGTACAATATTTATACTGATTGATAAAGAAATACATAGTATATATATCTATATCCTTAATATATATATCCTTAATGCTAAAAAAAAAAAAAAAACCTGTAGCTTGATGACCGTCGTCATCATTGACACTGCAAATTTTCTTGATTTCTTTGATATAGTTGCTTGAAAATTTGCAATATCGTTTTACTATATAAGTATATATTAACTTCTGCAATATCAAAGGGTAAGGTGACTTATAAATATCTACGTAACAAATATCGCCAGCTGAATAGATAGTTGATTATAATTTTATACATATTTTAACGCGAGCTATGATCCACGCAAGCGAATTTAAACTATATTAGATCAATAGATATATAAATAACTTACTTATGTCTACGACGTAGAACTCTCGAGCATCATTTCTGCTCCTCCGCTTTCATCCTTGTTGCTACAAAATATATATACATTGCATATTAAAACGATACAAATTGCACGTCAGTATCTACCGGATATAAAGATATTTACGGTTGATATTTGGTTGTGGTACAGTTAATGGTGTACCTCGAAGACCCGATGCTCTGGCGCAGGATTGAAGCTGAGGACACGAAATCCGCTGATCGCTGATGGAATTGCTCTCCTCGCTGTCGCTTGATTATCACCGATACTAAACATAAGAAGAGACCTATCAGAAACTAACCGTCAAAATATTTTAAAGAACCAAGTTTAATTAAATCTTATAAAAACGATGTTGTACACACCAGGATCCCGGAGAACAACTCACGGGACCCAACCCTCATTCGTTCAGTGGTAGGAATTGGTCCAAATCTCCCACATGAACCCCTGCAAAAGAGCAGTCCTAGTGCCCGGCGATGCGGGCACCACAGGATTGATCGATATGGAGAACTGTAGGGGAGATCTATGGCCAGCTGTGAACGTCTGTCAGGTGATGATGATGATAAAGTTATAGGACTAAACAAGAGATGATTGATTCGACTGATACTTAACATCCCACTTGAAAAAGAAAAGTAATGTAACTTTATTTATCGTTCAAATTATAGTTCTGGATACAATTCGTAAACGTTAAGAAAAAGTGTACTTGTTAGTCATGATGGTAACTTATTTATTCAACCTTGATGAACCGAGAGAAAGGTACTTTTAGGCTCACCTTTCTGTGCATTCTACGATAACAGGAAATATCCAAGCAAACAGTTCCGAATAGGGAGAAAGAATGTGCACCCAATATGTATATGAAATTATCACATAGTTAATGAAAGATCTTGAGAATATAATAATTGAAAATGACAAAATATTTTTCAGCGAATCTTGGATGATCTTATTGTAACATACATATATATAACAATTCGTTCCCAATGGGGTAGGTAAAGACCACCTTTCTCCAACTGCTACGATCTTGGCACACTTATCTCGCTTCCTCCACTTTCATGAACGTCTTCATGCTTGCTCGTTAGTTGCAAGTACTCTTGACACAGCCTGTCTTTAGGACATCTTCAATTTGATCGTAATATGTCCGCCTGGGTCGACCTGCATCGATTTGTCCAATCATTCTTACCTTGTGTACCTCTTTTGTTAATCTTCTTTCATACATACATATATATAAATATCACGCCTCGTTCCCAGTGGGGTAGGCAGGTAAAGACCACCTCTCTCCACTTGCTACGATCCTGGCACACCTCTCTCGCTTCCTCCACTTTCATAAGCGTCTTCACGCATGCTCGTCGGTTGCGAGTGCTTTTGACCCGGGTTTTCTTTAGGACATCTACGATTTGATCGGAATATGTCCGCCTAGGTCGACCTGCACCTATTTTTCCAATCATTCTTACCTTGTATATTTCTTTCGTTAATCTTCTTTCATCCAATCTTTCGACATGGCCGAACCAACTAAGCATCCCTTTCTCTATCCTTGTCACTACATCTTCAACCACGCCGCACCGCTTCCTTATCACACTGTTCCTCACATTGTCCATCCGTTTCACTTCAGTTATACTTCTCAGGCTTCTCATCTCCACAGCATTAATCCTACTTTCATGTTTCTTCTGCCATACCCAACATTCACTACCATACATCAGTGTGGGGACCAACACCCCTCTATGCACAGCCAGTCGTGCACTTTGTGATACGTTCCAGCTATTCATAAAGTTATGAAGTGCTCCATTGACTTGATTCCCTTTTAAAACTCTTCTTTCAATATCACCATCACACTTGCTATCTCTCGTAAACTGTGAACCCAGATATACAAATTCTTTCACTTGTTCCACTTTTTGTCCCTCATTCATTATGTCACAGTTTGTCATACATTCTTCTCTTTCAAAAACCATTACTTTCGTCTCGCTTACATTCACTTTCATTCCTTTGCTTGTTAAAGCACCATGCACCATGTCAACCATCGCTTGCAACTCCCTCTCCGATGTGATAATAAAACTTGATCATCGGCGTATAGGAGGGATTTGACGGTCAACTCATTTATCTTTAGTCCATTCTCATTCTCTTTCAAATCTTTCAAGCAATTGTCTAAAAATAGGTTAAACCGCCACGGCGAGGCCACACATCCCTGTCTGACACCCTTCTGGATGCTAAACCAGTCTGACTAAGCCCCGTTTATCCTGACACAAGCACTAGAACCCTCATAAAGTGATTTCAATGCTCGTATCAGCGTGCTGTTTCCCCATAAACAGACAATATGGACCACAATTCATTCCTCACCACTCTGTCATATTTCTATATAGATCTTCTTTCACACATTCTTTCAACCTGGCCGAACCATCTAAGCATCTCTTTCTCTATCTTTTACAATTTCAGAAAGCGATATTAATTTTATTAATTGAAGTAGTAAAAGAAAACTTAAAGCAACATTTACTTAACAAGGAAGGAATTATAGTAATATTTGTTTCCTGTGTAAGTAAAACGAGATAAATTTATATCAGTTGATTTATATTTTTATATTTATATATATTAAGATAAGCTTTTAACTTAATATTCGTATGTGTTAATCAAGTACGTTAGTAATTATTACTAACAACTATAACAATATTTCCTCATGAAAATTATTGTAGTTAACAAAGCTTTAAAGTCGCATTTAAAAAAAAAAACTTTCTTCGAACATCTAAGATTCGCGATTGTAATATTATTTGAAGGTCTACTTTGTTGTTAACAGTTATTAAATATTCATAAAATTTTCCAGCAAGTTTGTCGTTTGTAATAAGTGTTGAATATCTAATACATTCTCAAATCGTTTCAAGTAATATAATACAATAATAGCCATAGAATAGTATAGAAATTAAGAAATATACGAAAAATGTCTTAGATTATAACTAATTAGGAAATAATATAGTAATCTCTATTAAGGTTGTGAGGTCGATGGAAAAATCTGAAAAAAAATAACAATAGTTAAAATCTTGTTATAGTAGTCTAAATATTTCGCGTGTGTAAAGAGATGAATGGTACTTACAAGAGTAGTTTGGATGGGGTGCTTCTATGGTGTCCCGCGAAGAACGATGCTCGTAGCGCTGCACGAAGATCTTCAACACGCTGATCGCCAAGTTCGTTCTGAGAGGAGAAGTCCTGTTACTCAAATCGACATATTTCATCACATTAACCACGCTGTATCATTCTTAAATTCGCCAGTGAATATTTGGGTGCGAAAGGCTGCGCTGCATAATAACGTATCAATCAGTATGACTAGAACTGGTGGTAGGCACCACTGCAGCTCCTATTTCATCAAACAGTAGTGTGCAAACATTACTGTGTTCTCATTTGAAGGGTGCTGTAGCTAGTGAAATTACTGGTGTAATGAGACTTAACAGTATGTCTCAAAACGACTAGCGCAATGGGGTGCAATGTGTACCATCTTAACTAGCACCCTGTTATGAGCGAGCGTATCAATTACCATGAGGTGAACGTCCCGCTAGTCTCATCGCTTCTTCTTCTTCTTAGCATTTGTCCCGTCTTATGACAGGGTCTGCTCTCTGTAAACTTCATCGAATACAAAAAAAATGATAATATTTCAGCTTATGGATCTATTAGTAGTAACCTGAAAAAACGTTCAAGTCTTCTCACCACATTAAATCGCTTTTTGAATTTCGCAACATAATTCGCTACCTGGAATTTTACACTAAAAAAATAAATAAAAGCGGTAACGCATCTTCATTGTCACCACCATCATCATCACCACCGTCGGCACCGTCGCCGGTCATCAGCTCATTTAATTTATAACTGCTTCCCTTGGTAAGAACACCATCGTTGTGATCCCCGCTGGGGATAGCTGTCATTGCCACTGTATTCACAAAACAAGCTACATATAAAACGTATGAGTTTTAGAAAATTAAAGAAAAATGTATGATAATTACCTTTTCTTTCTATCCTTGGAAGCGCTAAATAAAACCCCGATTTGGGGACATAGTAAAATATATAGAATACGTACGGTTTTCCTTTGTGGGTACGGTTAACTTATTTACATAATATCCGTACGTAGAATCAATAGTAATAATTATATGTATATATTGACCAATTTAAATGTTCTTCAATTTTTTTAGATAATACTGAAAAGCAAGGAACAATTTAAATTACTATTCTGTTATATTTATTTATATATGAAACATGAAAATAAACGATACTAACCTTGTTTTTGCTGATACAAGGTAAAGTGAAAGTATTTGCGTTTTGCCATAACAATATTCAAAAAATTTCCCATCGTCTTAATCTGTGAACCGTAAATCCATTAACCTTCTGTCATCGTTTTAAGTAACTTCAAAGTCGACTTAAATGATATTTACCAGTGCCATTTGCACCATCATATCCAATTGATGCTGATCTGGAAAGTGTAAATGCGTTTGTTTATGAGCGTCTATAAAGTCAACCACGCCTCATGCAGATAATTTCAGCACTTGTTCCTAAGTGAAAACATATATTTGGCGTAAACATATATTCTTTCATCCATTCTTTCGACTTGGCCGAACCATCTAAGCATCCCCTTCTCTATCCTTGTCACTACATCTTCAACCACGCCGCACCGCTTCCTTATCACACTGTTCCTCACTTTGTTCATCAGTTTCACTTCAGTTATACTTATCAGGCTTCTCATCTCCACAGCATTAATCCTACTTTCATGATTCTTCTGCCATACCTAACATACTAACATTCTACTACATTCACTACCATACATCAGTGTGGGGACCAACACCCCTCTATGCACAGCCAGTCGTGCACTTTGTGATACGTTCCGGCTATTCCTAAAGTTATGAAGTACTCCATTGACTTGATTCCCTTTTAAAACTCTTCTTTCAATATCACCATCACACTTGCTGTCTCTCGTAAACTGTGAACCCAGATATACAAATTCTTTCACTTGTTCCACTTTTTGTCCCTCATTCATAATGTCACAGTTTGTCATACATTCTTTTCTTTCAAAAACCATTACATTCATCTTGCTTACATTCACTTTCATTCCTTTGCTTGTTAAAGCACCATGTCAACCATCGCTTGCAACTCCCTCTCCGATGATGATAATAAAACTTGATTATCGGCGTATAGAAGGGATTTGACGGTCAACTTATTTATCCTTAATCCATACTCATTCTCTTCCAAATCTTTCAAGCAATTGTCTAAAAGTAGGTTAAACAGTCACGGCGAGGCCACACATCCCTGTCTGACACCCTTCTGGATGCTAAACCAGTCTGACTAAGCCCCGTTTATCCTGACACAAACACTAGAACCCTCATAAAGTGATTTCAATGCTCTTATCAGCGTGCCGTTTACCCCATGAACAGAAAATATGGACCACAATTCATTCCTCACCACTCTGTCATATTTCTATATAGATCTTCTTTCACACATTCTTTCAACCTGGCCGAACCATCTAAGCATCTCTTTCTCTATCTTTTACAATTTCAGAAAGCGATATTAATTTTATTAATTGAAGTAGTAAAAGGAAACATAAAGCAACATTTACTTAACAAGGAAGGAATTATAGTAATATTTCAGTTAATACTTATAATAACCATTGTACGTTAGAAATTTATCTGAACTGTTTTATGTATAATATTGCAAATGGTATAAAGACTGAAATATAAGAAGATAAGCTTTTAACTTAATATTCGTATGTGTTAATCAAGTACGTTAGTAATTATTACTAACAACTATAACAATATTTCCTCATGAAAATTATTGTAGTTAACAAAGCTTTAAAGTCGCATTTAAAAAAAAAAACTTTCTTCGAACATCTAAGATTCGCGATTGTAATATTATTTGAAGGTCTACTTTGTTGTTAACAGTTATTAAATATTCATAAAATTTTACAGCAAGTTTGTCGTTTGTAATAAGTGTTGAATATCTAATACATTCTCAAATCGTTTCAAGTAATATAATACAATAATAGCCATAGAATAGTATAGAAATTAAGAAATATACGAAAAATGTCTTAGATTATAACTAATTAGGAAATAATATAGTAATCTCTATTAAGGTTGTGAGGTCGATGGAAAAATCTGAAAAAAAATAACAATAGTTAAAATCTTGTTATAGTAGTCTAAATATTTCGCGTGTGTAAAGAGATGAATGGTACTTACAAGAGTAGTTTGGATGGGGTGCTTCTATGGTGTCCCGCGAAGAACGATGCTCGTAGCGCTGCACGAAGATCTTCAACACGCTGATCGCCAAGTTCGTTCTGAGAGGAGAAGTCCTGTTACTCAAATCGACATATTTCATCACATTAACCACGCTGTATCATTCTTAAATTCGCCAGTGAATATTTGGGTGCGAAAGGCTGCGCTGCATAATAACGTATCAATCAGTATGACTAGAACTGGTGGTAGGCACCACTGCAGCTCCTATTTCATCAAACAGTAGTGTGCAAACATTACTGTGTTCTCATTTGAAGGGTGCTGTAGCTAGTGAAATTACTGGTGTAATGAGACTTAACAGTATGTCTCAAAACGACTAGCGCAATGGGGTGCAATGTGTACCATCTTAACTAGCACCCTGTTATGAGCGAGCGTATCAATTACCATGAGGTGAACGTCCCGCTAGTCTCATCGCTTCTTCTTCTTCTTAGCATTTGTCCCGTCTTATGACAGGGTCTGCTCTCTGTAAACTTCATCGAATACAAAAAAAATGATATTTCAGCTTATGGATCTATTAGTAGTAACCTGAAAAAACGTTCAAGTCTTCTCACCACATTAAATCGCTTTTTGAATTTCGCAACATAATACGCTACCTGGAATTTTACACTAAAAAAATAAATAAAAGCGGTAACGCATCTTCATTGTCACCACCATCATCATCACCACCGTCGGCACCGTCGCCGGTCATCAGCTCATTTAATTTATAACTGCTTCCCTTGGTAAGAACACCATCGTTGTGATCCCCGCTGGGGATAGCTGTCATTGCCACTGTATTCACAAAACAAGCTACATATAAAACGTATGAGTTTTAGAAAATTAAAGAAAAATGTATGATAATTACCTTTTCTTTCTATCCTTGGAAGCGCTAAATAAAACCCCGATTTGGGGACATAGTAAAATATATAGAATACGTACGGTTTTCCTTTGTGGGTACGGTTAACTTATTTACATAATATCCGTACGTAGAATCAATAGTAATAATTATATGTATATATTGACCAATTTAAATGTTCTTCAATTTTTTTAGATAATACTGAAAAGCAAGGAACAATTTAAATTACTATTCTGTTATATTTATTTATATATGAAACATGAAAATAAACGATACTAACCTTGTTTTTGCTGATACAAGGTAAAGTGAAAGTATTTGCGTTTTGCCATAACAATATTCAAAAAATTTCCCATCGTCTTAATCTGTGAACCGTAAATCCATTAACCTTCTGTCATCGTTTTAAGTAACTTCAAAGTCGACTTAAATGATATTTACCAGTGCCATTTGCACCATCATATCCAATTGATGCTGATCTGGAAAGTGTAAATGCGTTTGTTTATGAGCGTCTATAAAGTCAACCACGCCTCATGCAGATAATTTCAGCACTTGTTCCTAAGTGAAAAATTTTCTTTGTTTTCGATTTGTCGAAAACAAAGAAAATTTTTCACTTAGGAACCGAAAACATATATTTGGCGTAAACATATATTCTTTCATCCATTCTTTCGACTTGGCCGAACCATCTAAGCATCCCCTTCTCTATCCTTGTCACTACATCTTCAACCACGCCGCACCGCTTCCTTATCACACTGTTCCTCACTTTGTTCATCAGTTTCACTTCAGTTATACTTATCAGGCTTCTCATCTCCACAGCATTAATCCTACTTTCATGATTCTTCTGCCATACCTAACATACTAACATTCTACTACATTCACTACCATACATCAGTGTGGGGACCAACACCCCTCTATGCACAGCCAGTCGTGCACTTTGTGATACGTTCCGGCTATTCCTAAAGTTATGAAGTACTCCATTGACTTGATTCCCTTTTAAAACTCTTCTTTCAATATCACCATCACACTTGCTGTCTCTCGTAAACTGTGAACCCAGATATACAAATTCTTTCACTTGTTCCACTTTTTGTCCCTCATTCATAATGTCACAGTTTGTCATACATTCTTTTCTTTCAAAAACCATTACATTCATCTTGCTTACATTCACTTTCATTCCTTTGCTTGTTAAAGCACCATGTCAACCATCGCTTGCAACTCCCTCTCCGATGATGATAATAAAACTTGATTATCGGCGTATAGAAGGGATTTGACGGTCAACTTATTTATCCTTAATCCATACTCATTCTCTTCCAAATCTTTCAAGCAATTGTCTAAAAGTAGGTTAAACAGTCACGGCGAGGCCACACATCCCTGTCTGACACCCTTCTGGATGCTAAACCAGTCTGACTAAGCCCCGTTTATCCTGACACAAACACTAGAACCCTCATAAAGTGATTTCAATGCTCTTATCAGCGTGCCGTTTACCCCATGAACAGAAAATATGGACCACAATTCATTCCTCACCACTCTGTCATATTTCTATATAGATCTTCTTTCACACATTCTTTCAACCTGGCCGAACCATCTAAGCATCTCTTTCTCTATCTTTTACAATTTCAGAAAGCGATATTAATTTTATTAATTGAAGTAGTAAAAGGAAACTTAAAGCAACATTTACTTAACAAGGAAGGAATTATAGTAATATTTCAGTTAATACTTATAATAACCATTGTACGTTAGAAATTTATCTGAACTGTTTTATGTATAATATTGCAAATGGTATAAAGACTGAAATATAAGAAGATAAGCTTTTAACTTAATATTCGTATGTGTTAATCAAGTACGTTAGTAATTATTACTAACAACTATAACAATATTTCCTCATGAAAATTATTGTAGTTAACAAAGCTTTAAAGTCGCATTTAAAAAAAAAAACTTTCTTCGAACATCTAAGATTCGCGATTGTAATATTATTTGAAGGTCTACTTTGTTGTTAACAGTTATTAAATATTCATAAAATTTTACAGCAAGTTTGTCGTTTGTAATAAGTGTTGAATATCTAATACATTCTCAAATCGTTTCAAGTAATATAATACAATAATAGCCATAGAATAGTATAGAAATTAAGAAATATACGAAAAATGTCTTAGATTATAACTAATTAGGAAATAATATAGTAATCTCTATTAAGGTTGTGAGGTCGATGGAAAAATCTGAAAAAAAATAACAATAGTTAAAATCTTGTTATAGTAGTCTAAATATTTCGCGTGTGTAAAGAGATGAATGGTACTTACAAGAGTAGTTTGGATGGGGTGCTTCTATGGTGTCCCGCGAAGAACGATGCTCGTAGCGCTGCACGAAGATCTTCAACACGCTGATCGCCAAGTTCGTTCTGAGAGGAGAAGTCCTGTTACTCAAATCGACATATTTCATCACATTAACCACGCTGTATCATTCTTAAATTCGCCAGTGAATATTTGGGTGCGAAAGGCTGCGCTGCATAATAACGTATCAATCAGTATGACTAGAACTGGTGGTAGGCACCACTGCAGCTCCTATTTCATCAAACAGTAGTGTGCAAACATTACTGTGTTCTCATTTGAAGGGTGCTGTAGCTAGTGAAATTACTGGTGTAATGAGACTTAACAGTATGTCTCAAAACGACTAGCGCAATGGGGTGCAATGTGTACCATCTTAACTAGCACCCTGTTATGAGCGAGCGTATCAATTACCATGAGGTGAACGTCCCGCTAGTCTCATCGCTTCTTCTTCTTCTTAGCATTTGTCCCGTCTTATGACAGGGTCTGCTCTCTGTAAACTTCATCGAATACAAAAAAAATGATATTTCAGCTTATGGATCTATTAGTAGTAACCTGAAAAAACGTTCAAGTCTTCTCACCACATTAAATCGCTTTTTGAATTTCGCAACATAATACGCTACCTGGAATTTTACACTAAAAAAATAAATAAAAGCGGTAACGCATCTTCATTGTCACCACCATCATCATCACCACCGTCGGCACCGTCGCCGGTCATCAGCTCATTTAATTTATAACTGCTTCCCTTGGTAAGAACACCATCGTTGTGATCCCCGCTGGGGATAGCTGTCATTGCCACTGTATTCACAAAACAAGCTACATATAAAACGTATGAGTTTTAGAAAATTAAAGAAAAATGTATGATAATTACCTTTTCTTTCTATCCTTGGAAGCGCTAAATAAAACCCCGATTTGGGGACATAGTAAAATATATAGAATACGTACGGTTTTCCTTTGTGGGTACGGTTAACTTATTTACATAATATCCGTACGTAGAATCAATAGTAATAATTATATGTATATATTGACCAATTTAAATGTTCTTCAATTTTTTTAGATAATACTGAAAAGCAAGGAACAATTTAAATTACTATTCTGTTATATTTATTTATATATGAAACATGAAAATAAACGATACTAACCTTGTTTTTGCTGATACAAGGTAAAGTGAAAGTATTTGCGTTTTGCCATAACAATATTCAAAAAATTTCCCATCGTCTTAATCTGTGAACCGTAAATCCATTAACCTTCTGTCATCGTTTTAAGTAACTTCAAAGTCGACTTAAATGATATTTACCAGTGCCATTTGCACCATCATATCCAATTGATGCTGATCTGGAAAGTGTAAATGCGTTTGTTTATGAGCGTCTATAAAGTCAACCACGCCTCATGCAGATAATTTCAGCACTTGTTCCTAAGTGAAAAATTTTCTTTGTTTTCGATTTGTCGAAAACAAAGAAAATTTTTCACTTAGGAACCGAAAACATATATTTGGCGTAAACATATATTCTTTCATCCATTCTTTCGACTTGGCCGAACCATCTAAGCATCCCCTTCTCTATCCTTGTCACTACATCTTCAACCACGCCGCACCGCTTCCTTATCACACTGTTCCTCACTTTGTTCATCAGTTTCACTTCAGTTATACTTATCAGGCTTCTCATCTCCACAGCATTAATCCTACTTTCATGATTCTTCTGCCATACCTAACATACTAACATTCTACTACATTCACTACCATACATCAGTGTGGGGACCAACACCCCTCTATGCACAGCCAGTCGTGCACTTTGTGATACGTTCCGGCTATTCCTAAAGTTATGAAGTACTCCATTGACTTGATTCCCTTTTAAAACTCTTCTTTCAATATCACCATCACACTTGCTGTCTCTCGTAAACTGTGAACCCAGATATACAAATTCTTTCACTTGTTCCACTTTTTGTCCCTCATTCATAATGTCACAGTTTGTCATACATTCTTTTCTTTCAAAAACCATTACATTCATCTTGCTTACATTCACTTTCATTCCTTTGCTTGTTAAAGCACCATGTCAACCATCGCTTGCAACTCCCTCTCCGATGATGATAATAAAACTTGATTATCGGCGTATAGAAGGGATTTGACGGTCAACTTATTTATCCTTAATCCATACTCATTCTCTTCCAAATCTTTCAAGCAATTGTCTAAAAGTAGGTTAAACAGTCACGGCGAGGCCACACATCCCTGTCTGACACCCTTCTGGATGCTAAACCAGTCTGAGTAAGCTCCGTTTATCCTGACACAAACACTAGAACCCTCATAAAGTGATTTCAATGCTCTTATCAGCGTGCCGTTTACCCCATGAACAGAAAATATGGACCACAATTCATTCCTCACCACTCTGTCATATTTCTATATAGATCTTCTTTCACACATTCTTTCAACCTGGCCGAACCATCTAAGCATCTCTTTCTCTATCTTTTACAATTTCAGAAAGCGATATTAATTTTATTAATTGAAGTAGTAAAAGGAAACTTAAAGCAACATTTACTTAACAAGGAAGGAATTATAGTAATATTTCAGTTAATACTTATAATAACCATTGTACGTTAGAAATTTATCTGAACTGTTTTATGTATAATATTGCAAATGGTATAAAGACTGAAATATAAGAAGATAAGCTTTTAACTTAATATTCGTATGTGTTAATCAAGTACGTTAGTAATTATTACTAACAACTATAACAATATTTCCTTATGAAAATTATTGTAGTTAACAAAGCTTTAAAGTCGCATTTAAAAAAAAAAACTTTCTTCGAACATCTAAGATTCGCGATTGTAATATTATTTGAAGGTCTACTTTGTTGTTAACAGTTATTAAATATTCATAAAATTTTACAGCAAGTTTGTCGTTTGTAATAAGTGTTGAATATCTAATACATTCTCAAATCGTTTCAAGTAATATAATACAATAATAGCCATAGAATAGTATAGAAATTAAGAAATATACGAAAAATGTCTTAGATTATAACTAATTAGGAAATAATATAGTAATCTCTATTAAGGTTGTGAGGTCGATGGAAAAATCTGAAAAAAAATAACAATAGTTAAAATCTTGTTATAGTAGTCTAAATATTTCGCGTGTGTAAAGAGATGAATGGTACTTACAAGAGTAGTTTGGATGGGGTGCTTCTATGGTGTCCCGCGAAGAACGATGCTCGTAGCGCTGCACGAAGATCTTCAACACGCTGATCGCCAAGTTCGTTCTGAGAGGAGAAGTCCTGTTACTCAAATCGACATATTTCATCACATTAACCACGCTGTATCATTCTTAAATTCGCCAGTGAATATTTGGGTGCGAAAGGCTGCGCTGCATAATAATGTATCAATCAGTATGACTAGAACTGGTGGTAGGCACCACTGCAGCTCCTATTTCATCAAACAGTAGTGTGCAAACATTACTGTGTTCTCATTTGAAGGGTGCTGTAGCTAGTGAAATTACTGGTGTAATGAGACTTAACAGTATGTCTCAAAACGACTAGCGCAATGGGGTGCAATGTGTACCATCTTAACTAGCACCCTGTTATGAGCGAGCGTATCAATTACCATGAGGTGAACGTCCCGCTAGTCTCATCGCTTCTTCTTCTTCTTAGCATTTGTCCCGTCTTATGACAGGGTCTGCTCTCTGTAAACTTCATCGAATACAAAAAAAATGATAATATTTCAGCTTATGGATCTATTAGTAGTAACCTGAAAAAACGTTCAAGTCTTCTCACCACATTAAATCGCTTTTTGAATTTCGCAACATAATTCGCTACCTGGAATTTTACACTAAAAAAATAAATAAAAGCGGTAACGCATCTTCATTGTCACCACCATCATCATCACCACCGTCGGCACCGTCGCCGGTCATCAGCTCATTTAATTTATAACTGCTTCCCTTGGTAAGAACACCATCGTTGTGATCCCCGCTGGGGATAGCTGTCATTGCCACTGTATTCACAAAACAAGCTACATATAAAACGTATGAGTTTTAGAAAATTAAAGAAAAATGTATGATAATTACCTTTTCTTTCTATCCTTGGAAGCGCTAAATAAAACCCCGATTTGGGGACATAGTAAAATATTAGGGGGACCGGAAAGTGATGTCGTTTTCTTACGCTAAATACAAACACATACATTTTTAACGAGTCTTTATTTTTAATCAATGATGTATTCCCCATCATTGTCAATAACCTTTTGCCATCTAGTGAGTAAATTTTCAATCCCTGATCGATAAAAATTAATTGGTTTTTCGGCAAAATATCTAGAGATGGCATTTTGGATATCATCCAAATTTGCAAATGTTTTGCCACTTAAAAAGTGTTGCAGCGCTCGGAATAAGTGGAAATCCGATGGTGCAACATCGGGCGAATATGGTGGATGAGGCAGCACCTCCCACCCCAATTCATTAATTTTTTCTAGAGTTCGCCTTGCGCAGTGCGGTCTTGCATTGTCATGTTGGAGAATGACGCCTTTTCGGTTGACAATCGCTGGCCACTTTTCAATTAAAGATTGATTGACTCGCTGCAATTGTTCGCTGTAGAGGTCTGCAGTAACAGTTTCTCCAGGTTTCAGTAATTCAAAATGAACAATGCCGCGAATACTCCACCAAACACACAAAAGCGCTTTTTTGGGGTGTAAACCTGGCTTAGCAGTACTCCGAGGGATTTCATTTGGAGAGAGCCACTGCCTTTTGCGTTTTGGGTTATCATACAGGACCCATTTCTCATCTCCTGTGATCAAGCGATCAAAAAACGCTTCTGTGTTGTGTCGTTGAAGCAATAAGTTGCATGTGATTGATCGGTTAGCCTTATTCTGTTCGGACAGATTATGCGGGACCCAAACACCTGCTCTGCTTACTTTTCCAATCTGCTTCAAATGTTCTTGGATGGTCGACCAAGGTTTGTTGAGACTGTTTGACAATTCCTCGATCGTCTGACACGGATTTGCTTCCACTTCCGCCCTTAACACGTCGTTGTCTAACGCTGATGGTCTTCCTGATCGATACGAGTCGGAAAGATCAAAATTACCCGATTTGAACTTGGAAAACCACCTTTGGCATTTACGAATGTCCAGTGCATTTGGATAAACATCGCAAATGTTTTTGGTAGCAACTGTTGCGTTATTTCCCTTGCGAAACTCAAAGAGCATGCAATGCCGGATGTGTACCTCTTCTGGTATTTGGCTGGCCATTTTACCCAAAATTACAAAAAAAAATTGTAATTCAATTGTCTATAAGTAAAGAAATCACTATAACCTCACAATGTCTTTGGTACGCCTCTGAACAAAACAATGAGCTGACAAATGACAATCAAGTATTGGCATGCGCAGAAACGACACTACTTTCCGGTCCACCTATTATATAGAATACGTACGGTTTTCCTTTGTGGGTACGGTTAACTTATTTACATAATATCCGTACGTAGAATCAATAGTAATAATTATATGTATATATTGACCAATTTAAATGTTCTTCAATTTTTTTAGATAATACTGAAAAGCAAGGAACAATTTAAATTACTATTCTGTTATATTTATTTATATATGAAACATGAAAATAAACGATACTAACCTTGTTTTTGCTGATACAAGGTAAAGTGAAAGTATTTGCGTTTTGCCATAACAATATTCAAAAAATTTCCCATCGTCTTAATCTGTGAACCGTAAATCCATTAACCTTCTGTCATCGTTTTAAGTAACTTCAAAGTCGACTTAAATGATATTTACCAGTGCCATTTGCACCATCATATCCAATTGATGCTGATCTGGAAAGTGTAAATGCGTTTGTTTATGAGCGTCTATAAAGTCAACCACGCCTCATGCAGATAATTTCAGCACTTGTTCCTAAGTGAAAACATATATTTGGCGTAAACATATATTCTTTCATCCATTCTTTCGACTTGGCCGAACCATCTAAGCATCCCCTTCTCTATCCTTGTCACTACATCTTCAACCACGCCGCACCGCTTCCTTATCACACTGTTCCTCACTTTGTTCATCAGTTTCACTTCAGTTATACTTATCAGGCTTCTCATCTCCACAGCATTAATCCTACTTTCATGATTCTTCTGCCATACCTAACATACTAACATTCTACTACATTCACTACCATACATCAGTGTGGGGACCAACACCCCTCTATGCACAGCCAGTCGTGCACTTTGTGATACGTTCCGGCTATTCCTAAAGTTATGAAGTACTCCATTGACTTGATTCCCTTTTAAAACTCTTCTTTCAATATCACCATCACACTTGCTGTCTCTCGTAAACTGTGAACCCAGATATACAAATTCTTTCACTTGTTCCACTTTTTGTCCCTCATTCATTATGTCACAGTTTGTCATACATTCTTCTCTTTCAAAAACCATTACTTTCGTCTCGCTTACATTCACTTTCATTCCTTTGCTTGTTAAAGCACCATGTCAACCATCGCTTGCAACTCCCTCTCCGATGATGATAATAAAACTTGATTATCGGCGTATAGAAGGGATTTGACGGTCAACTTATTTATCCTTAATCCATACTCATTCTCTTCCAAATCTTTCAAGCAATTGTCTAAAAGTAGGTTAAACAGTCACGGCGAGGCCACACATCCCTGTCTGACACCCTTCTGGATGCTAAACCAGTCTGAGTAAGCTCCGTTTATCCTGACACAAACACTAGAACCCTCATAAAGTGATTTCAATGCTCTTATCAGCGTGCCGTTTACCCCATGAACAGAAAATATGGACCACAATTCATTCCTCACCACTCTGTCATATTTCTATATAGATCTTCTTTCACACATTCATTCAACCTGGCCGAACCATCTAAGCATCTCTTTCTCTATCTTTTACAATTTCAGAAAGCGATATTAATTTTATTAATTGAAGTAGTAAAAGGAAACATAAAGCAACATTTACTTAACAAGGAAGGAATTATAGTAATATTTCAGTTAATACTTATAATAACCATTGTACGTTAGAAATTTATCTGAACTGTTTTATGTATAATATTGCAAATGGTATAAAGACTGAAATATAAGAAGATAAGCTTTTAACTTAATATTCGTATGTGTTAATCAAGTACGTTAGTAATTATTACTAACAACTATAACAATATTTCCTTATGAAAATTATTGTAGTTAACAAAGCTTTAAAGTCGCATTTAAAAAAAAAAACTTTCTTCGAACATCTAAGATTCGCGATTGTAATATTATTTGAAGGTCTACTTTGTTGTTAACAGTTATTAAATATTCATAAAATTTTACAGCAAGTTTGTCGTTTGTAATAAGTGTTGAATATCTAATACATTCTCAAATCGTTTCAAGTAATATAATACAATAATAGCCATAGAATAGTATAGAAATTAAGAAATATACGAAAAATGTCTTAGATTATAACTAATTAGGAAATAATATAGTAATCTCTATTAAGGTTGTGAGGTCGATGGAAAAATCTGAAAAAAAATAACAATAGTTAAAATCTTGTTATAGTAGTCTAAATATTTCGCGTGTGTAAAGAGATGAATGGTACTTACAAGAGTAGTTTGGATGGGGTGCTTCTATGGTGTCCCGCGAAGAACGATGCTCGTAGCGCTGCACGAAGATCTTCAACACGCTGATCGCCAAGTTCGTTCTGAGAGGAGAAGTCCTGTTACTCAAATCGACATATTTCATCACATTAACCACGCTGTATCATTCTTAAATTCGCCAGTGAATATTTGGGTGCGAAAGGCTGCGCTGCATAATAATGTATCAATCAGTATGACTAGAACTGGTGGTAGGCACCACTGCAGCTCCTATTTCATCAAACAGTAGTGTGCAAACATTACTGTGTTCTCATTTGAAGGGTGCTGTAGCTAGTGAAATTACTGGTGTAATGAGACTTAACAGTATGTCTCAAAACGACTAGCGCAATGGGGTGCAATGTGTACCATCTTAACTAGCACCCTGTTATGAGCGAGCGTATCAATTACCATGAGGTGAACGTCCCGCTAGTCTCATCGCTTCTTCTTCTTCTTAGCATTTGTCCCGTCTTATGACAGGGTCTGCTCTCTGTAAACTTCATCGAATACAAAAAAAATGATAATATTTCAGCTTATGGATCTATTAGTAGTAACCTGAAAAAACGTTCAAGTCTTCTCACCACATTAAATCGCTTTTTGAATTTCGCAACATAATTCGCTACCTGGAATTTTACACTAAAAAAATAAATAAAAGCGGTAACGCATCTTCATTGTCACCACCATCATCATCACCACCGTCGGCACCGTCGCCGGTCATCAGCTCATTTAATTTATAACTGCTTCCCTTGGTAAGAACACCATCGTTGTGATCCCCGCTGGGGATAGCTGTCATTGCCACTGTATTCACAAAACAAGCTACATATAAAACGTATGAGTTTTAGAAAATTAAAGAAAAATGTATGATAATTACCTTTTCTTTCTATCCTTGGAAGCGCTAAATAAAACCCCGATTTGGGGACATAGTAAAATATATAGAATACGTACGGTTTTCCTTTGTGGGTACGGTTAACTTATTTACATAATATCCGTACGTAGAATCAATAGTAATAATTATATGTATATATTGACCAATTTAAATGTTCTTCAATTTTTTTAGATAATACTGAAAAGCAAGGAACAATTTAAATTACTATTCTGTTATATTTATTTATATATGAAACATGAAAATAAACGATACTAACCTTGTTTTTGCTGATACAAGGTAAAGTGAAAGTATTTGCGTTTTGCCATAACAATATTCAAAAAATTTCCCATCGTCTTAATCTGTGAACCGTAAATCCATTAACCTTCTGTCATCGTTTTAAGTAACTTCAAAGTCGACTTAAATGATATTTACCAGTGCCATTTGCACCATCATATCCAATTGATGCTGATCTGGAAAGTGTAAATGCGTTTGTTTATGAGCGTCTATAAAGTCAACCACGCCTCATGCAGATAATTTCAGCACTTGTTCCTAAGTGAAAACATATATTTGGCGTAAACATATATTCTTTCATCCATTCTTTCGACTTGGCCGAACCATCTAAGCATCCCCTTCTCTATCCTTGTCACTACATCTTCAACCACGCCGCACCGCTTCCTTATCACACTGTTCCTCACTTTGTTCATCAGTTTCACTTCAGTTATACTTATCAGGCTTCTCATCTCCACAGCATTAATCCTACTTTCATGATTCTTCTGCCATACCTAACATACTAACATTCTACTACATTCACTACCATACATCAGTGTGGGGACCAACACCCCTCTATGCACAGCCAGTCGTGCACTTTGTGATACGTTCCGGCTATTCCTAAAGTTATGAAGTACTCCATTGACTTGATTCCCTTTTAAAACTCTTCTTTCAATATCACCATCACACTTGCTGTCTCTCGTAAACTGTGAACCCAGATATACAAATTCTTTCACTTGTTCCACTTTTTGTCCCTCATTCATTATGTCACAGTTTGTCATACATTCTTCTCTTTCAAAAACCATTACTTTCGTCTCGCTTACATTCACTTTCATTCCTTTGCTTGTTAAAGCACCATGTCAACCATCGCTTGCAACTCCCTCTCCGATGATGATAATAAAACTTGATTATCGGCGTATAGAAGGGATTTGACGGTCAACTTATTTATCCTTAATCCATACTCATTCTCTTCCAAATCTTTCAAGCAATTGTCTAAAAGTAGGTTAAACAGTCACGGCGAGGCCACACATCCCTGTCTGACACCCTTCTGGATGCTAAACCAGTCTGAGTAAGCTCCGTTTATCCTGACACAAACACTAGAACCCTCATAAAGTGATTTCAATGCTCTTATCAGCGTGCCGTTTACCCCATGAACAGAAAATATGGACCACAATTCATTCCTCACCACTCTGTCATATTTCTATATAGATCTTCTTTCACACATTCATTCAACCTGGCCGAACCATCTAAGCATCTCTTTCTCTATCTTTTACAATTTCAGAAAGCGATATTAATTTTATTAATTGAAGTAGTAAAAGGAAACATAAAGCAACATTTACTTAACAAGGAAGGAATTATAGTAATATTTCAGTTAATACTTATAATAACCATTGTACGTTAGAAATTTATCTGAACTGTTTTATGTATAATATTGCAAATGGTATAAAGACTGAAATATAAGAAGATAAGCTTTTAACTTAATATTCGTATGTGTTAATCAAGTACGTTAGTAATTATTACTAACAACTATAACAATATTTCCTTATGAAAATTATTGTAGTTAACAAAGCTTTAAAGTCGCATTTAAAAAAAAAAACTTTCTTCGAACATCTAAGATTCGCGATTGTAATATTATTTGAAGGTCTACTTTGTTGTTAACAGTTATTAAATATTCATAAAATTTTACAGCAAGTTTGTCGTTTGTAATAAGTGTTGAATATCTAATACATTCTCAAATCGTTTCAAGTAATATAATACAATAATAGCCATAGAATAGTATAGAAATTAAGAAATATACGAAAAATGTCTTAGATTATAACTAATTAGGAAATAATATAGTAATCTCTATTAAGGTTGTGAGGTCGATGGAAAAATCTGAAAAAAAATAACAATAGTTAAAATCTTGTTATAGTAGTCTAAATATTTCGCGTGTGTAAAGAGATGAATGGTACTTACAAGAGTAGTTTGGATGGGGTGCTTCTATGGTGTCCCGCGAAGAACGATGCTCGTAGCGCTGCACGAAGATCTTCAACACGCTGATCGCCAAGTTCGTTCTGAGAGGAGAAGTCCTGTTACTCAAATCGACATATTTCATCACATTAACCACGCTGTATCATTCTTAAATTCGCCAGTGAATATTTGGGTGCGAAAGGCTGCGCTGCATAATAATGTATCAATCAGTATGACTAGAACTGGTGGTAGGCACCACTGCAGCTCCTATTTCATCAAACAGTAGTGTGCAAACATTACTGTGTTCTCATTTGAAGGGTGCTGTAGCTAGTGAAATTACTGGTGTAATGAGACTTAACAGTATGTCTCAAAACGACTAGCGCAATGGGGTGCAATGTGTACCATCTTAACTAGCACCCTGTTATGAGCGAGCGTATCAATTACCATGAGGTGAACGTCCCGCTAGTCTCATCGCTTCTTCTTCTTCTTAGCATTTGTCCCGTCTTATGACAGGGTCTGCTCTCTGTAAACTTCATCGAATACAAAAAAAATGATAATATTTCAGCTTATGGATCTATTAGTAGTAACCTGAAAAAACGTTCAAGTCTTCTCACCACATTAAATCGCTTTTTGAATTTCGCAACATAATTCGCTACCTGGAATTTTACACTAAAAAAATAAATAAAAGCGGTAACGCATCTTCATTGTCACCACCATCATCATCACCACCGTCGGCACCGTCGCCGGTCATCAGCTCATTTAATTTATAACTGCTTCCCTTGGTAAGAACACCATCGTTGTGATCCCCGCTGGGGATAGCTGTCATTGCCACTGTATTCACAAAACAAGCTACATATAAAACGTATGAGTTTTAGAAAATTAAAGAAAAATGTATGATAATTACCTTTTCTTTCTATCCTTGGAAGCGCTAAATAAAACCCCGATTTGGGGACATAGTAAAATATATAGAATACGTACGGTTTTCCTTTGTGGGTACGGTTAACTTATTTACATAATATCCGTACGTAGAATCAATAGTAATAATTATATGTATATATTGACCAATTTAAATGTTCTTCAATTTTTTTAGATAATACTGAAAAGCAAGGAACAATTTAAATTACTATTCTGTTATATTTATTTATATATGAAACATGAAAATAAACGATACTAACCTTGTTTTTGCTGATACAAGGTAAAGTGAAAGTATTTGCGTTTTGCCATAACAATATTCAAAAAATTTCCCATCGTCTTAATCTGTGAACCGTAAATCCATTAACCTTCTGTCATCGTTTTAAGTAACTTCAAAGTCGACTTAAATGATATTTACCAGTGCCATTTGCACCATCATATCCAATTGATGCTGATCTGGAAAGTGTAAATGCGTTTGTTTATGAGTGTCTATAAAGTCAACCACGCCTCATGCAGATAATTTCAGCACTTGTTCCTAAGTGAAAAATTTGCTTTGTTTTCGACAAACCGAAAACATATATTTGGCGTAAACATATATTCTTTCATCCATTCTTTCGACATGGCCGAACCATCTAAGCATCCCCTTCTCTATCCTTGTCACTACATCTTCAACCACGCCGCACCGCTTCCTTATCATACTGTTCCTCACTTTGTTCATCAGTTTCACTTCAGTTATACTTATCAGGCTTCTCATCACCACAGCATTAATCCTACTTTCATGATTCTTCTGCCATACCTAACATACTAACATTCTACTACATTCACTACCATACATCAGTGTGGGGACCAACACGCCTCTATGCACAGCCAGTCGTGCACTTTGTGATACGTTCCGGCTATTCATGAAGTTATGAAGTGCTCCATTGACTTGATTCCCTTTTAAAATTCTTCTTTCAATATCACCATCACACTTGCTGTCTCTCGCAAACTGTGAACCCAGATATACAAATTCTTTCGCTTGTTCCACTTTTTGTCCCTCATTCATAATGTCACAGTTTGTCACATTCTTTTCTTTCAAAAACCATTACTTTCGTCTTGCTTACATTCACTTTCATTCCTTTGCTTGTTAAAGCACCATGTCAACCATCGCTTGCAACTCCCTCTCCGATGATGATAATAAAACTTGATTATCGGCGTATAGGAGGGATTTGACGGTCAACTCATTTATCCTTAGTCCATTCTCATTCTCTTTCAAATCTTTCAAGCAATTGTCTAAAAGTAGGTTAAACAGTCACGGCGAGGCCACACATCCCTGTCTGACACCCTTCTGGATGCTAAACCAGTCTGAGTAAGCTCCGTTTATCCTGACACAAACACTAGAACCCTCATAAAATGATTTCAGTGCTCGTATCAGCGTGCCGTTTACCCCATGAACAGAAAATATGGACCACAATTCATTCCTCACCACTCTGTCATATTTCTATATATATCTTCTTTCATACATTCTTTCAACCTGGCCGAACCATCTAAGCATCTCTTTCTCTATCTTTTACAATTTCAGAAAGCGATATTAATTTTATTAATTGAAGTAGTAAAAGGAAACTTAAAGCAACATTTACTTAACAAGGAAGGAATTATAGTAATATTTGTTTCCTGTGTAAGTAAAACGAGATAAATTTATATCAGTTATTAAACGTTAGTTTTTTGGATGATTTTTTTTTAATATTATTATGATGAAGAAATCTAATAAACATCATCATTTTATTAAACAAACCATACTGGTATAAATATGCTCCGAGTCATTACTTCAAATGTTAAACGTTATAGTTAAGTAACAAAGCTTGTTTACAAGGATCATAAACTGCCGCGAGTTAACATTTCAATGTTAAATTTAAAACTTAAAATAACTTAAATATTGTAGTTAAGTTTCAAATGTATCATGTTATATCCCTCAATAATATTTGAAATGCACGTTTAATTCTAGTATAAATAGATTTTTCTATATTTCAGTTAATACTTATAATAACCATTGTACGTTAGAAATTTATCTGAACTGTTTTATGTATAATATTGCAAATGGTATAAAGACTGAAATATAAGAAGATAAGCTTTTAACTTAATATTCGTATGTGTTAATCAAGTACGTTAGTAATTATTACTAACAACTATAACAATATTTCCTCATGAAAATTATTGTAGTTAACAAAGCTTTAAAGTCGCATTTAAAAAAAAAAACTTTCTTCGAACATCTAAGATTCGCGATTGTAATATTATTTGAAGGTCTACTTTGTTGTTAACAGTTATTAAATATTGATAAAATTTTACAGCAAGTTTGTCGTTTGTAATAAGTATTGAATATCTAATACATTCTCAAATCGTTCCAAGTAATATAATACAATAATAGCCATAGAATAGTATAGAAACTAAGAAATATACAAAAATGTCTTAGATTATAACTAATTAGGAAATAATATAGTAATCTATTAAGGTTGTGAGGTCGATGGCGTTGCGTTTTCTCTCTTCGATTATTATAACATAATCTGGAAAAAAAAACCAATAGTTAAAATCTTGTTATAGTAGTCTAAATATTTCGCGTGTGTAAAGAGATGAATGGTACTTACAAGAGTAGTTTGGATGGGGTGCTTCTATGGTGTCCCGCGAAGAAAGATGCTCGTAGCGCTGCACGAAGATCTTCAACACGCTGATCGCCAAGTTCGTTCTGAGAGGAGAAGTTCTGTTACTCAAATCGATATATTTCATCACATTCACCACGCTGTATCATTCTTATATTCGCCAGTGAATATTTGGGTGCGAAAGGCTGTGCTGTATAATAACGTATCAATCAGTATGACTAGAACTGGTGGTAGGTACCACTGCAGCTCCTATTTCATCAAACAGTAGTGTGCAAAAATTACTGTGTTCTGATTTGAAGGGCGCTGAAGCTAGTGAAATTACTTGAGAAATGACACTTTTTATTTTATATCTCAATGAAGCTATGTGGTAGTGTAAGTAATTTGACGCCTCTTTGTTAAGAGTAAAATGTATCGCTCGCATAGTCTCTTGATGGAAAAAAAGGTTTGCTGTTACTATACGATGAAAACATTTGCAATGATTTCTCTATAGAAGCTATGTGGTGTATTAAAAATAAATATCCACTCCTTACAAATACGGCCTTTGAGTTTTAAATGTATAAAGGAGAGTTAAATGAAACAAATCCCACGTGATTATGTTACTTGAACATCCCGCCATCTTATTAGTTATTATCATCTGCGGGTATACTCCCACAGCTGGACATATGCCTCCCCAATCTCATATGTAAAAGATACATGATTATTCTTTCCAACTTACGTTGAATTTGTGACGTTAAAAATGTTGCAGAAGTACATTTTTAGTGTTTACTGTGGTTAGTGTTTCCGATATACCTAACGCTGTTGCAGTAGCTGTCATAAGCAACTCGTTCCCTCTTCTTCTATTTCGTTCATTGTCACAGCTATAAAAAATATACGAATCATCGTATAAATATACGTTAATCAAAAGCTTCACTTCCGATAGATTATTAAATTTTGGTGTAATAATAAATGAATAGTTGAGCTTCCACGAGGCTTTAGTTTCTAACTATGTTGTAAGATGGAAACCAAATAACTATAATCAAGTAAACCCATGAAAAGATGAGATTTTAAATAAGATTAAAATGTCTCTAAACACAGGAAATTTTAACAGTACTGACGAGGATCTGAAAATATCATTCTTTTACAGAGGAAGATAAAAACTTTTTAAATACGAAGTTTAAGTTTTCAGAACCGAAGCAACTTATGGCTGTTGTTATTCCTTTTTTTTTCCATTTATCCGAAAACAAAAAAATATGTATAAATACAATTAGATCCATATATAAGTTCAAGTGTCATTGTTGATATTGTTTTATTATCCTTCTTCCTTTCTCTTCATCTTGGGAACGTAGTCTAAATATTTCGCGTGTGTAAAGAGATGAATGGTACTTACAAGAGTAGTTTGGATGGGGTGCTTCTATGGTGTCCCGCGAAGAACGATGCTCGTAGCGCTGCACGAAGATCTTCAACACGCTGATCGCCAAGTTCGTTCTGAGAGGAGAAGTTCTGTTACTCAAATCGATATATTTCATCACATTCACCACGCTGCAATTTTACACTAAAAATAAAAAATAAAAGCGGTAACGCACCTTCATTGTCACCACCATCATCATCACCACCGTCGGCACCGTCGCCGGTCATCAGCTCATTTAATTTATAACTGCTTCCCTTGGTAAGAACACCATCGTTGTGATCCCCGCTGGGGATAGCTGTCATTGCCACTGTATTCACAAAACAAGCAACATACTAAACGTATGAGTTTTAGAAAATTAAAGAGAAATGTATGATAATTACCTTTTCTTTCTATCCTTGGAAGCGCTAAATAAAACCCCGATTTGGGGACATAGTAAAATATATAGAATACGTACGGTTTTCCTTTGTGGGTACGGTTAACTTATTTACATAATATCCGTACGTAGAATCAATAGTAATAATTATATGTATATATTGACCAATTTAAATGTTCTTCAATTTTTTTAGATAATACTGAAAAGCAAGGAACAATTTAAATTACTATTCTGTTATATTTATTTATATATGAAACATGAAAATAAACGATACTAACCTTGTTTTTGCTGATACAAGGTAAAGTGAAAGTATTTGCGTTTTGCCATAACAATATTTAAAAAATTTCCCATCGTCTTAATCTGTGAACCATAAATCCATTAACCTTCAGTCATCGTTTTAAGTAACTTCAAAGTCGACTTAAATGATATTTACCAGTGCCATTTGTACCATCATATCCAATTGATGCTGATCTGGAAAGTTTATGAGCGTCTACAAAGTCAACCACGCCTCATGCAGATAATTTCAGCACTTGTTCCTAAGTGAAAAATTTTCTTTGTTTTTTTCGACAAATCGAAGACATATATTTGGCGGAACCGCTAAGTTTTTAAGTTAATGATGTACGCAATTAATGCGGTGCTATAATTTATACGTAGATTTAAATTCTATGTATCCGTCGTGTATTGTGAAAAGTTCTTAGTATTAAATAAACTATTAACTTTGTCTAATAGATATTTCGTTAGCTGATGATGTTATAATTATTCGTATACTAACACGTACATCATTGCGAGCTGCATTAACGCAAGCAAATATAACTAATATCTACAGTTATACAAGTAACTACTGTCTACGATATAGAACTTTTAAGTGGCTTTAAAATACATGAATTATTTTTATTAAAACTATACAAAAAAACGACAGTATATAACAGTTATAAAGATATTTACAGTTGATTTTTGGATGTTGTACATGTCATGGTGTCCCTCGAAGACTCGATGCTCTGGAGCAGGATTGAAGCTGAAGACGTGAAGCAGTTGGCGGCTGCGCTGTTGCTCCGCTGTCGCTGCGCTGTTGCTCCGCTGTCGCTGCGTTGTCGCTGCGCTGTTGCTCCGCTCTCGCAGCGCTGTTGTTCCGCTGTCACTCGATTGTCGCCGGTGCTGCACGTATGAAGTGAGCATTCAAAATATTACCATCGCTTTGTTATTTTAATCGAATCAATCTAATTTTATGTAAAGGATAGGGCATTAATTACAAATAAATGAATGGAGGAAGATGTTATTATTAACTGATAGTAAAAAAAAAACATAACGATTACTGCAACACTCAAGTAAAAAGAGAATTAAATGAAAGAGAAAATAAAAGGAAAGCTTAGGGTGTAATAATTAATAACAAATAATAGGGGATAGTTTCAGGAATGTTTTATTAAACTCCTTACCTTTCTTCATGTTCGTTGTTACATGGTGTATCCAAGCAAACAATTCCGAATTGGGGGAAAAAAACTATACACGAAATATGTTTGCAATATTCATACAGTGTTAAAGGATAATGTGAGAAATGGCATCAGCAAACATTTTAGCGAACCTTAGATGATCTTATTCTATCAATTTGTAGAAAAACAGATGTTAAGAATATTAAAGTAGTAAAAGAGTATTGAAATCTTCCGTGTTTAAACCTTGAAACGGGAAATATAACTGACATAGTTACTTTTTATAAGATATCTGTAGTTATTGTAATTCAATATCAAATTTCCATAATAATATTATATAAAAATTGTACTTACCTAAACATAAATTTAGTAAAGCGACGACGCATTACCATTTGGTTGAAACACTTAACGAATTATCTAAACCGCTTAATATAACTTGTTAAGAATCATTATGTTATATCGTTTATCTATATATATAAAATACTAGGCTACTATATAATAGCCGTTCCTCGCCAGTTTTGCAGGCGGTAACTTAAAATTAGACCGCAAATTAACTGGTCACCGTATCCGGTGACCATCTAAATAAGTACTTACAAAACGTCGATTTCTGCCTTCAAACAGTAGTGTAAAAACATTACTGTGTTCCGGATTGAAAGGCACCGTAACTAATGTATAAATTAAAAAGTTAATCAATAAGAAAAAGAAATATCTTAACTACAAATCATCATGCGCCGTACTTAAGTTCACGTATCGTTCACTAATTCTCACGTGGTGCGAACAAACACAATCCACGTTCATTATTTACATTCATAACGTCACTTATATAAAGGTACGCGATAACGTTGTAATAATCGTTATATCTTATAAATAAATTAATCTACGAATTTTTATCGCGGTTACACTTAATATTAGGCGGTTTGTCCGTAAACGGGTACAAACCTTAGGTAACGTAAAATATGTATTAAAACGTATTATCATATAATGTCATTTCGTTAGATCGACCGGATAAATTATATTTACACGAGCAGTGTACTTAAACATTCTGCCGGAATATTACAACTAGGTCATAAGACCTTATTAGATTACTAACTTAAAAGGAAACACATATATTTTTTTTTTTATATAATCATGCTTACTTAATCTAGGAACTTAGCTTACATGTTCTTTACGCGATAATCCTTATAACAAATTGAAGCGAAACTTAAATAGTACGCTTATCGCTTTGAAAGCGTCTAGCTTATACTAAAGCAATAAATTAATGTAATGCTAATTAAAAAAAAAACTGTCATTTTCTTGTTATGAATCGTATAAATAAAAAGTTCAAAGTGGCAGGAATTAACTTTGAAATAAGCAACCGCGTGTTGTAACAAAAACTTTACAAACCAATGACAAGATTTAACTACGGTTATTGTTACAGTTAACTTTAACTAATATTTTATTGTGAATTAATTAAATTTAAATTATTTAACCATCTAATATTCGCTGTAAAAACAGTGGTTATTGTAAATATTTTATGAAATTCATTCAGAATTAATCAGTTATGTCTTCGTAGTTCCCGCTGTCGTTGTCACCATCTTCTTCGACATCTTCTTCACCATATACTTCACCATATACTTCACCATATACTTCACCATATTCTTCACCATTTTCTTCATTTTCTTCACTGTAGTACACCAGTATCTCCGCAGTTTTCGTTCTTGACATTTCTATTATAGCAATCATTGCGGCCACAATAGCCACAGTATCAACAAGAAACGACAACATGTTATATATATAATTGACACACGAGATTATATAGCCTTCGATATCAATTTGTAAACGGTTGTTAAGTATAACCTGATGAGGGTAAGTGATAAAATAAATCACGTACTCACGGTTTTCGTTGTGAATCCTGTTACCTGACTTATATTAATATATATGCGCGGGAACAGTTCCTTTAGGGCTGTGGTGTGGTTTATAATTACTAGTAACAGCTTTATACGCATCCAAGCTGTAAGGGTAATAAAAAAATATTTTTTTTTATGTTTATATAAGAAGAAATTTAATAGAGCAAGAAATTTTTTTTTTGTTATGTACTTCGTTGGCAAGGTTAAGTACTCGCATCAATTTCAGTAGAAAGAAGTATTGACATTTTATAATTAGAAGAAGCAATCAGACGAACAAGATGTCCACTTGATCCTACCATGAGTACGTTCATAGTGTACATCACCATATTGTACTTGTCACCGTGAGATATAACACACGGAGACATCCTCACTAATCACGTTGTTGTGGTCGGATGTGTGAAAGTGGACATCTCGTCTGATCGCTACTTGTTATAAAAAAAAAATTTATTTCCTATTGAAATTACGTGAACCTTTGAAAGATATAACAAAAAATTTTTTTTTCGCTACCCCAGTAATTTCATTAGCTATAGCGCCTTCAAATCGGAACATAGTAATGTTACCATACTACTGTTTGGCGGCAGAAATATATGTACCAGTATGTAGAAATCTTTGGGGGAGGCCTATGCCCAGCAATGGACGTCTATCGACTGATGATGATGATGATGATAGGTATCTAGTATCAGATCCCACGCCATGTATTGTTATATTTCGAATTCAAATGTACATACCCGATATGAGATATATAAGAAAAATATATGAAAATGATTTTGATGATTTAGTCTTAGGAATCGTTTTGATCCATGCATTTTGAATTTTTTTTAATGTACATAATGTAAGGCGTTTATAACTACATTAATTGTAATAAAATTAATTAATGATAATACTATAAATACAAGTAAATAATTAAGGTAATAAATAAAAATACAATGAGTAACATACGTATGTAAAAAACTTTATATAAATTCTATTGATACATACATACATACATATCACGCCTCGTTCCCAATGGGGTAGGTGAAGACCACCTCTCTACACTTGCTACGATCCTGGCACATTTCTCTCGCTTCCTCCACTTTCATAAGCGTTCCGGCCTTTCTTTCGGACATCTCCGTTTTGATCGGAATATGTCCGCCTAGGTCGACCTGCACCGATTTTCCCAATCATTCTTACCTTGTATATCTCTTTCGTTAATCTTCTTTCATCCATTCTTTCGACATGGCCAAACCATCAGAGCATCCCTTTCTCTATCCTTGTCACTACATCTTCAACCACGCCGAACCGCTTCCTTATCACACTGTTCCTCACTTTGTCCACTTTCACTCCAGTTATACTTCTCAGGCTTCTCATCTCAACAGCATTAATCCTACTTTCATGTTTCTTCTGCCATACCCAACATTGACTATCCTACATCAGTGTGGAGACCAACACGCCTCTATGCACAGCCAGTCGTGCTCTCTGTGATACGTTCGGGCTATTCATAAAGTTATGAAGTGCTCCATTGACTTAATTCCCTTTTAAAACTCTTCTTTCACTCAGTATTCAATATCACCATCACACTTGCCATCTCTCGTAAAACTATGAATCTTATTTATTTGTTTATTTCTGAGGTCTATAATCAATCATACACTATTACGTTCACAAAAATATAAAAATAATTTACTTGTTGCATATGGGCTCGTTTTCGTATCTCCCCAACCCTCGATCTGTCCTACCCCTTTGTATTAGTATACAAAGGGGTAGGACAGATCGAGGCCCTTTATTGATTTTAGCGTCTAACACGCTGAACATTTATGCAACTATTTATAACGTTTTTTTGTTTTTGTTATCCTAACGTCCTAAAGCTTGATAACAAGGTACAACGGCTTCAACAATGACGATATTTTTCCCAGACGTCAGGTCGGCATACCGCGTGCTTCGCCAGCTCGAGTTCGACACGGTCTTGGTCCAGATGTTCACTGGGCACAGGGAATTAGCCGAGTACCTTTACAGGTTTAAGCTCAAGGAGAATCCCGCGTGCCTCTGTGACCCGACGGTGGACCAGACCGTGGTGCACATTCTAACTTCCTGTCCCTTAGACGGGACAGACAGAGTTGATTTGGAAATTAAAGTGAGGAAAAGATTGGATATGGTGGCTATTGCTTTTCTGATGAGTGAGGATGGACGTCGCCGAAAATTGTTAAAATATTGTAAGAAAGTGGTGAGAGATACAATAATAAGGAACAAATTACAAACTACAAATTAAAATAAAAATAAATAATTGAAAAACAAAAACAATTAAAACTATGTAAGAAATAAAAATGGTAGTAAAAATATGTAAAGTCGAAAAATTAAGTAAAAGAGAAATAAAGAACAACAAAAAAGAAGAGAGTAATGAGCTGACCAAAAATGAATTCTTTCATTTCAGCACAAAAGAAGATTTGTTCCAGACTCGACGAGGCGACGGTTTTCACTCAGCGAGAGGTATGGAAAAAGGGATAGGATGGAGTATGCAAGAAGAGAAGATAAGTTCTGGTAAGAGAGATAAGATGGATGAAAGAAGAGAACGAAGAATTGAGAGTTAAGGAAATAGACTAATAAGTAAGTGATCTGTAAATTATAAAAGTGTAAATAAAGGCCCTGACCCAAAACATGCAAAGGGCAAAAAAAAAAAATTGATAACAAATGCAACTGATCGGGTCTGTAAATGCATCCGATCCGGCAATTAACATCGACGGCTGCCGCATCGAAGATACGGTGGGTTCGGCGTTTTGCGTTATGCGGAACGTCGGAGAGGTTAGGAGCAAAACACTGAAGCTGGACTACTTCTGCACCATATATCAAGCGGAGCTTCTGGCATTAGCAGAAGCGTCAAGGTACGCAGCTAGTGAGATCACGCAATCTAGCGCCGTACTTAGAAACTCAAGGTCTGCCCCCCAAACAGTCGCAAAACCTGATACTCTTGATCCCTTAGAGTTGAGAACAAAAGAGAATATAATGAAAGCAAAAGTGAAAGCGAAGAATGTAAGGTGGATGAAAGCGCACGTGGGGATGGAAGGAAACGGTAGACCAGCCAGAGGAGGGGGAGGGGGCGATTCTCAGAGTACCTTCATAGGTTTAAACTGAAAGAGAGTCCCTCGTGCCTTTGTGACCCAGCGGTGGACGAAACTGTGGTGCATGTGGTCATTACCTGTTCCTTATATAGACGCTGTTCGATTGTGAGTTGGAACTCGAAAAGGAAATAAATGAAAGCAGCATTGCCTCTCTGAAGAATTAAGACGAAAGTCGCATTATATTCATAAAATATTGCTACGATGTCGTTAGAAACATGATTGAGAAGAATAAAAGTAAAAGATAAGGAAATTAAATAACAAAACGGACAAAGGAACAAAAGAAACGGAAATATAAGAAACAAGACAAGAGAGATGAAACAAAACAAATATAAAACGCAACAAATTAATAAATATGTATTGGAATCCAATAGGAGAGGTGATGCATGAAAGAGGGAGAACAGAAGAAGTGTAAAGAAGTGGAGTGAAAGAAAATATGAAGTATTAATGAGGAAAGATAAAAAGATCAATAAACGATATAAATAAAGAGAAAGTAACAGAATAGACAAAGAAGACCCTGACCCGCTACACGTAAGGGATGCTTATAAAAACAGAGACCTGCCATTAGAACATCTGTGCTAACTATATGTACATGTAGCTATCATCATCATCATTATCATTATCATTATGAGCCTTTGTTTATCCACTGTTGAATTTAGACCTTCGCCAATTTCTTCCTAATGGACAGGATGAAGACAAAGACGTAGCGATACTTTGATAAAATTTTTAATAGTAATAAAATCAATATTAAAATAAAACTTTTTAATTAAATTAAACAACTCCATTTTGTATATCATCCTCTGTTATTAAACCAAAAAATAGTGTTCCCAATAATTGATAATTAATAGACCTGTAGTCAACAGATAGATGATCAAACAAAGACTAAAAGTCTATATGATTGTATGGTGGAGGTAACGATGAGGGGTGGCGCGGTTGTGTGGGTTGGGGGTGGGGACGCTAGGGTGGTGGATGCTACGCGCATGGCAGCCGCCGGGCACCCGCTCCCTGTTGCACCGGTGCGATACCGATCGATCCATAAAGCCCTGGAATACTAAAGGTGACCTGCCGGCTCCGCTGTCCCCCCTACCCCTTTCCATCGTTGCGCATCAATTTTGGATGCTTTGTTAACATATCATATGTATAAAAATAATTTTTAATTGCAGTCTAGCTCTTATTTTTAAAGTAATGAAATACATACAAAAAGAAAATAAAACCTTTTATGGTAAATACGTCTTTTGAGCTTATAGGTATTGATATGAACTTTTTCTCTTTTTAGACGATAGTTAGGATGATATATACTGCAACACACCGACCAAAGATTTTAAGTTTCATACGATCTAAAATAAATTTATAGCCTTCAAGTACTCACTTCGCATTTATTAATGTTTACTTAAAGGTAATAAATGAAACTTGACTTTAAGTTTAAGATAAAAACAATAAAACCTATGTTGGTATCATATTAACAATATTATGATTTCGTGTTGCAACAGTTAATTGTTGTTCACTGATTTTACAATATTTATATATACAAAGAAAAATAATGCAATTCTGATATTTCATAAAATATGATTGAAAATTATTTAGGAGCTTTCATTAGTCCAGTTTTTGTATAGGATAAAACTAATGAAAACTTTTTATTTCATATTTAAGACAATTATTTTTTAAATTTACTAAAGGTTTATATGTAATTCGATAAACATATGGAGGTGCGAATCGGGATGAGATTATAAAGTATATAATGGATGAAAATAAATCTGTTTTGAATTTACACTAAAAAGATGTCTACGTACCTGATAGTATAATGTTAAAACATTAAATGCAACTGCACTGCAATAGAGCACCACGAGCACCAGCCGCAACCTGATGTGTTGTCTGCCCGGCGTCCAAGGTAGGTAATGAATGTTCGACGCAATTGAACAACCCCCGCTCCGGGCTTCTGCCTAGACCTCCGCCCAGGAACCCTCCACCTCCACCCCCGCCCGGGACGCCATTAGCCATTGGTGCGTCTAGACGATGCGCTAAAGTATTGATTCGATATCAAGCCCTAGGTTATAGAAAATTCTCGAACAGTGTGTGATCTACAGTTAAGGACATCTCATTTAACACTGCGACTAAATAATTTTCATGACCATTGATTTATATTGTCATTTATTAAAAAACTTAGCAAACAAATTGACTCTACCATATCAAACCTTGTCAAACCATGAGATGAAATGTTAAAATGGCTTATTCTTCTTAAATTAAAATATTTAAAGCTAACGAAAACTATGTTTCCATAGACAAGAATGTTGGTATTCCATGAGCGAGTCGTTTTCTTTATTGTAAGTGATACGCCTACTCATAACGTCGTCTTCTTCCTCCTGCACTTTTCAAGTTTTTCGCGCCTAAAAAAAATGCATCAGAACCATATGTGGAGCTAACCGCTTAGATAGTTGTAAACCGTTATTTAAAAAATACAATATACTTCCATTTCCGTGCCAATATAATAGGTTAGCAAATATCTCCCTTCCGCCTTTTTGTCTTTTGAATTTCGCGGCTATGTACAAAGCGCTACAGAGCTCGTATCTGGCAATACTATACATAATTTGAAAGGTCTTGACATAACCTACAAAACGACGCTGTGCATAATTAGTTTGGATATTGCGTTCAACAGTTATAGACGTGTAAACATGCGAGTTCACTAACGCCGAATTTGCGCTATTTTAAAGTTTTCCTTCGTTAAAGGCAAATCCGCTACAGAAACGTTCCGTGAGATTAATGGTGTTTTGGGGGATGGTACTCTATCACTTCGAACCGCGGAGGAATGGTTTCGACGATTCAGAGCCGGTGAAAACGACACCATGGATAAGCCAGCCGGCGGAAGACCTGTGACGACAAATACCGATCAAATCATGGACTACATCGAGTTAGACCGGCATGTGGCATCTCGTGACATCGCCCAGTAGATGGGAGTTAGTCACCAAACCATTTTAAACCATCTGCAGAAGGCTGGATACAAAAAAAAGCTTGATGTTTGGGTGCCGCATGATTTGACGCAAAAAAACCTTCTGGACCGAATCAACGCCTGCGATATGCTGCTGAAACGGAACGAACTCGACCCATTCTTGAAGCGGATGGTGACTGGCGACCAAAAATGGATCACATACGACAATATCAAGCGAAAACGGTCGTGGTCGAAGGCCGGTGAATCGTCCCAAACAGTGGCCAAGCCGGGATTGACGGCCAGGAAGGTTTTGCTGTGTGATTGGTGGGATTGGAAGGGAATCATCCACTATGAGCTGCTCCCATATGGCCAGACGCTTAATTCTACCATCTACTGCGAACAAGTGGACCGCTTGAAGCAGGCGATCGACCAGAAGCGTCCAGAATTGGCCAACAGGAAGGGTGTAGTGTTCCACCAGGACAACGCCAGACCACACACTTCGTTGATGACTCGTCAGAAGCTACGGGAGCTCGGATGGGAGGTTTTATCGCATCCACCATATAGCCCGGACATAGCACCAAGTGATTACCACCTGTTCCTGTCCATGGTGAACGCCCTTGGTGGTGTAAAGTTGAACTCAAAAGAGGCTTGTGAAAAGTGGCTGTCCGAGTTCTTCGCAAATAAGGAGGGGGGCTTCTACGAGGGAGGTATTATGAAGTTGCCGTCTAGATGGAAACAGATTATCGAACAAAACGGCGCATATTTGAACTAAATCCGATCACTGTAACACTTTTTATAAAGCATTGAATAAAGAGCAAAAAAGCGGAAGGGAGATATTTGGCAACCTTATATATTTGACATGTGCATGTTTGTATTTAAAAACTCTCAAATGTATTTTAACAAAAAAAGCGATATAGCCACTAAAATTTCTAGATGTCCAAATAAACTCTGCTTACCAAAACAGCGGATAAAGCTCTGCAGTAGTAATGCATACTGTATGGCAGTGTCAATATTTAATAGACTTCCAAAGCACATTATAGATCTAACGGGGAAAACCTTCAAATACGAATTATATACCTGGCTTATTTCAAAATTGTATTATAATGTAAATGATTACATAAATGAAGAATAAAAATAATAAGCTTTATAAAAGTTAAAATGTTGGCACTGTAGCAGTATGTCTGAAACGTGCTTATGTCTATATAATTGTAATAGATAATTGTAACATTAGGTACTAGTTATAAGATTTTCACGCTTTTAAGCAGAATATGTGAAACTCTAATTATATGAACATCTTATTGTAAACCATATCCTTGCAAATAAAAGATTTATTTATTTATTATTCTTACACATGTCACCTTTCAAACAATCCATCCATACTTTCTTCGGTCTTCCTCTACCCCTATAACCATCCACTTTCATTATCATCACTTTCTTTGTTCATTTATGTCCTTCATCACTCCGCACAATATGCCTGCACCAGGTTAACCTCTTGCTCTTCAATTTCTCTGTCGCTGGAGCAACTTTCAGACTTCCTCTATACGCCTGCTCATAACATCGTCGCTTTAGTTAGGTTGATATAAATAGTACCACATTAGACTTGTCGCCTTAAAACAAGGTAAGTAGACAAGTAATGTTTGTACACTATTGTTTGGCGGCAGATGTAAGAGCTGTAGTAGTACCTAGATAGGCGACAGAGACATACCACCTCTTCCTTCCTGCGGGGATTGCGCTGTCGATTATAGTGGTATAATTCCTATCTCATAAGCTAATGAATAATTTAGATACTCCGCAGACCTACCCACGAGTCAGTCTACCGGGTGCTTAGTTTGTATCTAACTTTAAAGTAACACCAACATTTTTAAGATTTTTTATCTGGTTGACTCGAGAGGTTTGTTATTTGTAGACAGGTTAGTAAGCCGCTGAGTACATTCAGCCACATCCTACAAGGATAGAGGAGAGATTATCTACAAAGACGTGACTGCGAAGAAGTGCGACGGACGAGGAACATCGTAAATGTTTTAGTCAAGGCAAGTCTGACATAACCTATTTAATCGCAAAGCCAGGTGTTTGAAAGTGTTTATCACACGGAAAGACGAAAAGTGATGACTTTCATATTCTTCCGTAAAACAACTATTTTCAAAAGACTGCTTCTCGTAAATTGAATATTCATCTACCTCTTCTTTCTTCTATAAACCTCTTTATATTCATCTACATATTATAACTGTTTAAAGTAAAAGAAATACCATTAGGATAAATGATATCCAGAGCTGTCTACATTTGCGCTGACATATTGATGTGGGCCTATGAGGGCAGCAGCTACCATAATGCGGTCGAGCAATGTGCAGGTAACCAATGGTCCGATTCCCACCTCTCCAAGGTCAAGAGACGAGCAAACTCTACAGAATAGAAGAGGTGTTGATAAGATTATTCTGTATCTGTCTACAGAGAGGCTCGACCCAAAGTCTCTGGGAAGATATATTTATCGTCAATCGCAAAACGTAATCACGAACCGCAAAGATCCGGGCATCTTTAGCCTCGACCACATACGAAATCGTTATGACACTCGATGAGCATCTCAGGGTTTTATATATCAGCTCGCTACTTGCGTGGACGGAGGACAAGAATGCGGGTAAAGACACGTCACATGTTTTCCGGACACCAAGGCCACCGAATTTTACTGGAAGAGTTGCTTGTATCAAAGAGCGGTGATCAAAATTGATGTTTAAGATTGGCGAGAGCTCTTATGCTTCTTGGTGTCATCAAGAGATGCAAGGAGATGGAGGAACTTTCAAACTTGACCACACCGCAAAACATACGTTAACTTAAGAATAAAAAGGCAATGCTGTATTAATGCATGAGCCATGCGACTATTAATTTAAAAAATGCGGTTCTAATGTATCCCTAAAATTATGTAATTTACTGTCATCATCATCATCATTTAGCTAGCTCGCTGACCTAATGAGTAGAGTGTGCGGCATTCATTCCGAAGGTCGGGGGTTCGAATCTCTGCATGTACCGATGACTTAATATTTAAGTTATGTACATTTGTAAACTTTAGTTATAACAGCGAGATGAAGGAAAACATCGTGAGGAAACCCGCACACTGAAATCATCTTTGTGTGTGTGTGTGTGGTGGCCCCAATAAAGTGGCAACAGGCTCGCCCCCTGTTACATGGGACTTAATCTGACCACATCTGGCGAAAAGTGGGTGTTTATTCACCTCTTCCTACCCCTGCTGGGAAAAAGGGGTGATAATATAAAAAAAATCATTTCAACCGATGGACGTCCACTGCTGGACAGAGGTCACTTGTAATTTACTATAGTAAGCTAAGAGACCAGTTTTTTCGTATTTTCTTTTGAAAAATAGATTTTTCTATGGAAATATCATTTCCATCTTAACTTTTTGACGACCACTGCTGATCATGGGCCTTCATGAAAAAAGGCATTAATAAACCATACCTGTCTCACATTTGTGGTATACTTATTAGAGAGAAATCTCTTGTCTTTCTTCTGAAATTATTTTCTTCTTAGAGACCTTTTGCAGAACTTCTAAACCATATTATAAGAGGCTATCAATTTGAACGCAATCAAAGAAAAAAAAAATTGTTTAGAACACAACTAACAATAAAACTTAGGGGAGCAGAACACGAACAATACACGTCGTGGTAGCGTTTTCACATTTTCCATCTACCATAGTAATTAAAATCTAAAAAAAAATACTATTAAGTTATAAATATACAACAGTAAAATTTTACCTAAGTTTACTGTATTACAATTATGTATTTATACTATTCTTTAAATCTACTGTATCCATAACAGCCAATTTACGTCCCCACTGCTGGGGCACAGGCCTACCCTCAATGTGAGGGCGATGGGGCCATAGTCACTACGCTAGTCCAATGCAGGTTGGTGACTTCACACACACACACACCTTAGAATAATTTCTAACTCATGTGCGGGTTTCCTCACGATGTTTTCCTTCACCGTTTGTATCTCGCTGTTGTAACTAAAGTTTACAAATGTATATAACTTAAATATTAAAGTCATCGGTACATGCAGAGATTCCAACCCGCGACCTTCGGAATGAAGGCCGCACGCTCTAACCATTAGGTGAGCGAGCTACTGTATACTAATAAATAATTATTTAACTGCTACTTTACTTTTCTAAAGTAGGTATATTTTATTATACCATTCGGATTAAAGAAATTAGATAGTTACTTGTACTAAGTAGATCAAGTTATTTTTAATCGTAAGTAGATTAAGCAATTATAGTAATATCTTATGTTAAGTTTGATATCACAACTGTGTTTCTTCTAAAAAAAATATTTCACAATAAAATTCTTCTTTCTTTGAAGATAAAACTTTGTACTTAATTTATTTTCAGTGAATCAGGGGGGTAAGGGGAGAACGGAACCAAGACCCAATTGTCAACCTCACCTGCTCGCGCCGGCAGTTCATATGAAATGCCGGTGACGGTGGTTTCTTGAAACCACCGTGGTGCCCCCTGCTGGACAACAGACGAGGCTCTGACGACCGAATATTAGGCGGTATAACCTGAACCCGCATTATGTAAGACTAAATACCTTACATCGACGAATGAACACTATAGACTCGCGGTTTTTTCCTGCATCATAAAAGAGCAGGTTTTAGTGCGTCAGATGACAATCGGCACTAGACTAATAAAACCAAAACTGTCAAATTTTTAGAAATGATGAAAAGGTTGCAATGTGGATATCGTAGTACAGATAGGGCGTCGCCACAAAACGACGCGCAGACACATCGCCCAACTCTGCAACAAGTTCACTAGGGCTATTGGATCAACGGCGGGTCCGACTAAAGAAGCTAGTCCCTAAAATCTCCAAGAAGATACGATTCGCAACATTGAATGTAGGAACACTATCAGGAAGAACAAAAGAGCTCGCAGACTTATTCAAACGCCGCAGGTTAGACTTCGTCTGTCTCCAGGAAACCAGATGGCAAGGTGCCAAGTCTCGTGACATCGGGGAGGCAAACAAACTAATGTACACAGGGTTGCAAGAGGACGAAATGGAGTGGCTGTAGCTGTTAGTCAAGAACATATCGACAATATAATCGAAATAAAACGTTTTAGTGATAGAGCCATGACTGTCAAAGTGGTCGTGCAAGGTGAGGTAGCGAACATAATAAGTTGCAACTTATGCTCCTCAAGTAGGTTGTACTACAGCTGTAAAAGATGTATTTTGGGCCTTTTTGGATGATTTTTTGCAAGAAATACCTAATACAGAAATCATTACAATGGGCAGTGACTTAAACGGCCACGTGGGAAGTATGTACCAACCATGCCACCGTGTGCATGGAGGTCATGGATATGGCCCTACAAATGAAGAGCGTAAATTGATTATGGTTTCTGCCATGTCTCATGATCTAGCAACTGTCAAAACATATTTTATTAAGAAACCAGACCATTTGATCACTTACAGAAGCGGCAAGACTTGCTCCCAGATTGATTACATTCTGATAAATAGATGTCACATCAGAAGGATTAAAAACTGTAAAGCTTTTCCTGGTGAATGCGTTGCACCACAGCACCGAGGTCGTTATAGATATGCTCTTTAGACTATTAGGAACACCAAGAAAACAAAGAGAACCAGAAGTGATAAAGTGCAGGAGTTTTGTAGAGATATAGAAGACCTAAATCCTCCCGACAATAGCGTGAATGCCGCTTGGACGGACACACAGGGTAAGATTTTAAAAGCAGCAGAAAATGTACTAGGACGTACAACAGGAGGAAAGCGCAAATCATTGGAAACGTGGTGGTGGAGCGAACCAGTACGTATAGCTCGAAGAAAAAAGAGAGAAGCATTCAAAACATGGCAATTTACCAAGACGGAAGAAGACCGAAAACTGTACAAAGCATATAAGAGAGAGGCTCGCAAAATAGTTGCTTTGAAAGGTCGTTAGCCACAAAAGAACTGTATGAGTCCTTAGAAAAGAACTGCGGCTATAAACTCATATATAAGCTAGCTATAGTGCGCGACCGAACTACCAAGGATTTTACAAAACCTAAGATACTTAAGGAACTAGACGGAAAACTAATTTACAACGATAGCAGCATCTTGGAAGCCTGGTACAGTTTGCTAAACACTAAACATTACCAAAGTCGGCCTACCGCAAGCCGCCAAAAATATGGGGCTTGTACCTCCTGTAACAATACAGGAGGTAAATACGGCGCTCAAGAAAATGGCCAACAAAAAAGGGCTGGGTCCGACTTTCGCCATGACCATGATAGCTGAAGAACATAGAGCAAAATAAAAACTCCTTTATATCGCATATCTTAATATGGAAAAGGCTTTTCATCGTGTACCTCGAGAAACTATATGGTGGAGTCTCAGGTTTCGTAATGTTCCTGAGGCATATGTGCACACCATCGACGACATGTACAGGAATACACGCTCCTTCGTAAGAACAACTGTAGGAGTGACAAAATCCATCCCAGTCACAGAAGGGGTTCATCAAGATTCAGTTTTGAGTTCCTTTTTGTTCAGCTTGGTGTTGGATACGCTCATTGAGGATGGTCAGCAAAAAGCAGCTTGGACTTTTATATATGCGGACGATGTAGCGATATGCACGTCAAATTGTGACGAGATGAAGGTGGCCTTAAGTGCGTGGAGAGAACAGCTACAGGCAGGAGGTTTGGTACTAAGCGTTATTAAGACAATATATGGAATGCAACGTAACTACCACTAGCACTGATCCAATAGTAGTTGATGGTCAGGTTGTCCACCTGTGCCATGAGTATAGACAAATCCGGTAAGTTGGAGAGCAACCTTCAACGCCGTGTGTCCTCCGCTTGGCTTAAATGGCACGAGCTCACTGGAGTTACCTGCGACACTAGGCTGCCTATTAAACTTAAGGGGCTAGTTTATAAATCTGTGATAAGACCAGTTCTCGTTTATGGAAAAGCGAGACATGGGCAATGACAAAACGGCATGTTCACTTCTTGCACGTGGCCGAGATGAAAATGTTGAGGTGAATGTGCGGAATAACGAGACTCGACAAGATCCGCAACGAGTACGTGCGTGGAAGCCTCGGAGTACGCGATGTCGCCGAAAAACTGCACGAAAACCGGCTGCGATGGTATGGGCATGTCAAAAGAAGACCACCTAAGTACATAGGCAACAAAGCACGCAGCCTCAATATACCCGGCAAACGGCGGAGAGGAAGACCGAAGCTGCGATGGAAGAGTGTAGTGACAAATGATATGATAAGCTGCGATCACAAGAAAGCGATGTTCCTAATAGAGCGAAGTGGAGTGAGTGGAGTAACAGAGCAGACCCTGTCATAAGACGGGACAAATGCTAAGAAGAAGAAGAAAAAGAAGAATCAATAACTTAATATATCATATTTAAATTATGTGAAGAAAATAATAATATCGTTGAAGTAATTAATGGAGAAATAACAGGATATGGGTTAGTTATTATTACAGATTAAAGTATTCGAGAAGAGGGTTATATAAATGAAACATTGTTTTTTTTACTTACATTTATTGATTTAAAAATACCCACACTTCGAAACATTGTAACTTAAATTAATATCATAAAACAACAGGTCATAAAAAGATTTAAATAAAAATAATAGGTTATAAAATATACATCGCATTGGCCGCAGCGCGTCCAAGTCCAGTCTCTGTCACAAACCCTCCCCGAATCTCTTGTTAATAATAAAGAATAAAGGTGGACAAAAGTAAGAACCCCTAAATCTCGTGTCGAAGCATGGGTATTTTGTGACACAAACTACACCGATTACATAATATCACAACATCAAGTCAGTTAAACAGCGGCCGTCCTTCGCGACGCATCATCTTGCCAAACGCCACTTACCAATCGTACGTTCGTCAAACTCTCGTGTTCGTCTAGTCTTTAAGTGGCACATTATTAATAAACCGTTATGTACACAACCCGCTAATCGCTGCCAGACGGCCGTACACAAAGAATCGCATTTAACACTTAAGTAGCGTAGCGACGAAGATATTTAAATTGTGTGATTGTCAATCCGTACGAGCTCTGCACCATTTCGAAGATAAAAGCCTAATTTTGATAAATTTTTCCAAAATATACTACAAGTAGTACCTGTACGTATTATCCGAATTTATACACAGACTGACGTGCAGAGCCGCGCCGCAGGCAGTCTCACTCCCATGGCGCCAAACTCGTTATCACACAAACATTAAGACTCTAAAATGTTGTATATCCATTAAAATATATTCTTAAATGTAAACATCAATAAGCTACTTCAAGAAGGACGTACAATCATCGATATACACACATATCAGAATAGAATAGTTGTAATTTATTAAACAATAACACTTTCAGTGGATGTACAGTAAATAAAGATTATATATTTACATCAATAATAAACATAACATCACCTAAACAGGAAAACGAAATCAATAATTATTAATTAATTGTAATTATATACTTCGTATGAAAACTTGAGCGATCCAATATAATTATATATTTTAAAATACATATATACATACATATACAAACTTATTATACCAATTTTGTTGTAAAAATACGAAAAAAAAAAGTGCAATAAAATAGCAAGGTAGAAACAGTATAGAGGTATAGTAAAGTATATATAGGAACATTTAAAATAGAGTCCAATAAATATAGTGCCATTGAAGAGGGATGGCTAATACTCTAGTATTTAAACTGAGTAAATTAATTGCGGGGATGACAGAAATTCTCATCTAGAGATACGAAAAAGATTGGATGGTCTCTTTACCACCAAGCTATTCCGTCCCCCCGCAGTGATTTAACCTTAACATCTACATTTTTTTTAGCCCTACTTAGACGGTCTTCTCGAATGTGCGTTTGTTGCAGTCATTGTCGGGATTTTTTTTCGTTTTCCTTATTCTATAATAACATGAGAATAAATGCATTAAACCTACGTAAGTTATGTAATTAGGCCAAAGGCCTATAGAAAGTTAACATGCAGTTCCTATTCTCTAATTAATCTAAACATCACATCGAATACGAATATAATATGTAATCTAAAATGTGTGGTGATTATATAAAGCCATACTAATTTTTTTTTACATAAATAATAGACCATTCATAGATGTAAATTTTGTAGCCGGGACTGTACTTATTTGTAGTTTAATGTTAAAAAGAAAATTATACAATAAAGAAAGTAAACTATCATAACTTTACTGAGCACCACGCACAAGTTTATTTATACGTTACATTTTATATATTAAGTTCGGCTAGCGGTGAACGCCCTTGTCTGAATGAATTCAGACAAAAATATATTATCAAAAGAGCCCGTATACCGACTCACAAAATTTGATTGCTTAATCTATTTAAGTAACCGATCTTTATGAGCCGACGACACAGGCTATGTTAACAGACTCAATTAATTCTAAAAAAGAATATATAGAAGCCATTAACAGTATATATAGATATATAAATCCATCAGTTATAATAACAATATCAAGCAAGGTTCTGAAAAGTAAAAACAAAGCAAGTAGTTAAGCCGTTATTTTTTTGAGAAATTAATAAAACATTCGGAAACAAAAAATTACTTCCCGATTTATATGCTAAGTAAAAAGTTATTGATATAATTAAGTTAAACATTGTTTTGTTACTAAATTATGCATAAAATAATTCACAAATTAACTACGAACGGAACCCTCGACAATTTTTATTTCTGCCAAATGTAATAAAAAAAACAAAGATTGATTAGTAGCCAATTTTGTAACAAACAGTATATCCTGAGTTTTATAATGTATTTGTTTATAATTTAGCATGAAAAGAAAACTGTAAGTTTAGTTTAAATTTTTAGTAACAATAACAAGTTCAATAGCTATTTAAGTTTGATTTCATCAGCTGTCATAAAACAATTCAGTGAATGGTCCATTTGAAACTGCATATATATTTATATTATTATAATAGAGTTAATTGTAGTAAATATAATATTAATTTACTTACGCTCAATAGACTCACGATCGAGGATTGTAAATCTATTGAGCAAGCAAAGAAGATAATGACTGTAACCATCCATAAAATTTATATTGTCAAAGACTTTGAATATTTTAAACTTAACAACATGTGGAAAGGTTTACCAGAATTGGAATAACACCCTCCATTAAGTATCACGGAAATATATGGTGGCTCTACCGAAGAAAACATACATTTAGTTTGTTCTTATCTTAACTTAACTTTTAATATTACTTAATAAACTAAAAGCTGTATTTTTGCAAGCCTTGTTCTTCTATCCTTAACGCCTAATACTCCATAAAAGCCTTCTTGTTTGACTCCTTCGTCTTTGTGTGCACAGATGAATTTGCATACTCGATTAAGTGATTAAAGGATCAATGCCGAACACCAGGCTGTTTATGAAGGATCGAAGCGGTCTCGTGCGCCGTAGCATAGCCAAGGTGTTTGGGCGAACAGGCGAGCATTTGCAGGTTGAATAACTAATCTTATAAACTATTTTTATACTTAAACTAACGATTTTAAATCTTAACTTCGTATGTTGTAATAAAACATCATTGATAATTGTAGTAGCGGTGAACGAATAAAAATTAAATAAAAAAATTTTTATGTATGTGATGAAGTTTAATGATATGGTATGAAAAATTATGATACAATGACAAAAAGATACTAAGCGGTGAAAAAACAAATATATGCTAATAATAAATAAAATATGAACTGTTAAAAAAAAGTTTTAAAAGTAACAGTTGTAACACAATTACCGATGCATTAAAAAAAATATGAATAATTTGGAACAAACAAGAAATTATTAAACCTAAACAGAGAACTTAACGAAAAAATTCCATGATTTTCTGAATGACATCGAAATGATATGAACACCTGGACCATTGCAATTGTCTTTAAGATGACCGGTAAGTAACAATCATGCGTAAACATTGAGCCTAAGGAAATAAATTTCCTGGTTTTTTGGAACGGAACGGAACGATTATGACGCATGATCGTTTATTTCAACTGCTGGATGTAAAAATAGTCCAGAATGATCAAGAGATGAATGAACATGAAAACGATTTTTTTTTAACAAAGCGACAAGACGAACGGGACGTCCACCTGTTGTTAAGTGATACGCCTGCCCGTAGAAGTGTGGCGCCAGTTAAGATGGTATTCACTGCACCACATTATGCTCGTCGCTTTGAGACATCAGATGTTACGTCTTGTTACCCCAGTAAATTTACTAGCTACAACACCCTTCAAGCCGGAGCACAGCACCCTTTGCACTAGTGTGCTGTTTGGCGGCCGTAATAAGTGCTGCGGTGGTAACTACCTAGACGGTCTTGGGCAACAAAGACCTCCCACCAGTAGATACTGTAAATGGAACAATCGTTTGCTGTAAGTTTTATGAATGACATCGAAACGATTTGAACTCCTGGCCCATTGCAATTGTCTTTAAGATGACCGGAAAGTAACAATCATGCGTAAACATTGAGCCTAAGGAAATAAATTTCCTGGTTTTCTGTAACGGAACGGAACGATTTTGACGCCTGATCGTTTAATTCAACTGCTGGATGTAAAAATAGTCCAAGACGTTCAAGAGATGTATGGGCATGAAAACGATTTGTTCCATTTATTTAACAAAGCGACAAGACGAGCGGGACGTCCACCTGTTGTTAAGTGATACGCCTGCCCGTAGAAGTGTGGCGCCAGTTAAGATGGTATTCACTGCACCACATTGTGCTCGTCGCTTTGAGACATCAGATGTTACGTCTTGTTACCCCAGTAAATTTACTAGCTACAACACCCTTCAAGCCGAAAAACAGCACCCTTTGCACTAGTGTGCTGTTTGGCGGCCGAAATAAGTGCTGCGGTGGTAACTACCTAGACGGTCTTGGGCAACAAAGACCTCCCACCAGTAGATACTGTAAATGGAACAATCGTTTGCTGTAAGTTTTATGAACGACATCGAAACGATTTGAACTCCTGGCCCATTGCAATTGTCTTTAAGATGACCGGAAAGTAACAATCATGCGTAAACATTGAGCCTAAGGAAATTAATTTCCTGGTTTTCTGTAACGGAACGGAACGATTTTGACGCCTGATCGTTTAATTCAACTGCTGGATGTTAAAATAGTCCAAGACGTTCAAGAGATGTATGGACATGAAAACGATTTGTTCCATTTATTTAACAAAGCGACAAGACGAGCGGGACGTCCACCTGTTGTTAAGTGATACGCCTGCCCGTAGAAGTGTGGCGCCAGTTAAGATGGTATTCACTGCACCACATTGTGCTCGTCGCTTTGAGACATCAGATGTTACGTCTTGTTACCCCAGTAAATTTACTAGCTACAACACCCTTCAAGCCGGAGCACAGCACCCTTTGCACTAGTGTGCTGTTTGGCGGCCGTAAAAAGTGCTGCGGTGGTAACTACCTAGACGGTCTTGGGCAACAAAGACCTCCCACCAGTAGATACTGCAAATGGAACAATCGTTTGCTGTAAGTTTTATGAATGACATCGAAACGATTTGAACTCCTGGCCCATTGCAATTGTCTTTAAGATGACCAGAAAGTAACAATCACGCGTAAACATTGAGCCTAAGGAAATAAATTTCCTGGTTTTCTGTAACGGAACGGAACGATTTTGACGCCTGATCGTTTAATTCAACTGCTGGATGTTAAAATAGTCCAAGACGTTCAAGAGATGTATGGACATGAAAACGATTTGTTCCATTTATTTAACAAAGCGACAAGACGAGCGGGACGTCCACCTGTTGTTAAGTGATACGCCTGCCCGTAGAAGTGTGGCGCCAGTTAAGATGGTATTCACTGCACCACATTGTGCTCGTCGCTTTGAGACATCAGATGTTACGTCTTGTTACCCCAGTAAATTTACTAGCTACAACACCCTTCAAGCCGAAAAACAGCACCCTTTGCACTAGTGTGCTGTTTGGCGGCCGAAATAAGTGCTGCGGTGGTAACTACCTAGACGGTCTTGGGCAACAAAGACCTCCCACCAGTAGATACTGTAAATGGAACAATCGTTTGCTGTAAGTTTTATGAACGACATCGAAACGATTTGAACTCCTGGCCCATTGCAATTGTCTTTAAGATGACCGGAAAGTAACAATCATGCGTAAACATTGAGCCTAAGGAAAATAATTTCCTGGTTTTCTGTAACGGAACGGAACGATTTTGACGCCTAATCGTTTAATTCAACTGCTGGATGTTAAAATAGTCCAAGACGTTCAAGAGATGTATGGACATGAAAACGATTTGTTCCATTTATTTAACAAAGCGACAAGACGAGCGGGACGTCCACCTGTTGTTAAGTGATACGCCTGCCCGTAGAAGTGTGGCGCCAGTTAAGATGGTATTCACTGCATCACATTGTGCTCGTCGCTTTGAGACATCAGATGTTACGTCTTGTTACCCCAGTAAATTTACTAGCTACAACACCCTTCAAGCCGGAGCACAGCACCCTTTGCACTACTGTGCTGTTTGGCGGCCGTAATAAGTGCTGCGGTGGTAACTACCTAGACGGTCTTGGGCAACAAAGACCTCCCACCAGTAGATACTGTAAATGGAACAATCGTTTGCTGTAAGTTTTATGAATGACATCGAAACGATTTGAACTCCTGGCCCATTGCAATTGTCTTTAAGATGACCGGAAAGTAACAATCATGCGTAAACATTGAGCCTAAGGAAATAAATTTCCTGGTTTTCTGTAACGGAACGGAACGATTTTGACGCCTGATCGTTTAATTCAACTGCTGGATGTTAAAATAGTCCAAGACGTTCAAGAGATGTATGGATATGAAAACGATTTGTTCCATTTATTTAACAAAGCGACAAGACGAGCGGGACGTCCACCTGTTGTTAAGTGATACGCCTGCCCGTAGAAGTGTGGCGCCAGTTAAGATGGTATTCACTGCACCACATTGTGCTCGTCGCTTTGAGACATCAGATGTTACGTCTTGTTACCCCAGTAAATTTACTAGCTACAACACCCTTCAAGCCGGAGCACAGCACCCTTTGCACTAGTGTGCTGTTTGGCGGCCGTAATAAGTGCTGCGGTGGTAACTACCTAGACGGTCTTGGGCAACAAAGACCTCCCACCAGTAGATACTGTAAATGGAACAATCGTTTGCTGTAAGTTTTATGAATGACATCGAAACGATTTGAACTCCTGGCCCATTGCAATTGTCTTTAAGATGACCGGAAAGTAACAATCACGCGTAAACATTGAGCCTAAGGAAATTAATTTCCTGGTTTTCTGTATCGGAACGGAACGATTTTGACGCCTGATCGTTTAATTCAACTGCTGGATGTTAAAATAGTCCAAGACGTTCAAGAGATGTATGGACATGAAAACGATTTGTTCCATTTATATAACAAAGCGACAAGACGAGCGGGACGTCCACCTGTTGTTAAGTGATACGCCTGCCCGTAGAAGTGTGGCGCCAGTTAAGATGTTAATCACTGCACCACATTGTGCTCGTCGCTTTGAGACATAAGATGTTACGTCTTGTTACCCCAGTAAATTTACTAGCTACAACACCCTTCAAGCCGAAAAACAGCACCCTTTGCACTAGTGTGCTGTTTGGCGGCCGAAATAAGTGCTGCGGTGGTAACTACCTAGACGGTCTTGGGCAACAAAGACCTCCCACCAGTAGATACTGTAAATGGAACAATCGTTTGCTGTAAGTTTTATGAATGACATCGAAACGATTTGAACTCCTGGCCCATTGCAATTGTCTTTAAGATGACCGGAAAGTAACAATCACGCGTAAACATTGAGCCTAAGGAAATTAATTTCCTGGTTTTCTGTATCGGAACGGAACGATTTTGACGCCTGATCGTTTAATTCAACTGCTGGATGTTAAAATAGTCCAAGACGTTCAAGAGATGTTTGGACATGAAAACGATTTGTTCCATTTATTTAACAAAGCGACAAGACGAGCGGGACGTCCACCTGTTGTTAAGTGATACGCCTGCCCGTAGAAGTGTGGCGCCAGTTAAGATGTTATTCACTGCACCACATTGTGCTCGTCGCTTTGAGACATAAGATGTTACGTCTTGTTACCCCAGTAAATTTACTAGCTACAACACCCTTCAAGCCGAAACACAGCACCCTTTGCACTAGTGTGCTGTTTGGCGGCCGAAATAAGTGCTGCGGTGGTACCTACCTAGACGGTCTTGGGCAACAAAGACCTCCCACCAGTAGATACTGTAAATGGAACAATCGTTTGCTGTAAGTTTTATGAATGACATCGAAACGATTTGAACTCCTGGCCCATTGCAATTGTCTTTAAGATGACCGGAAAGTAACAATCACGCGTAAACATTGAGCCTAAGGAAATAAATTTCCTGGTTTTCTGTAACGGAACGGAACGATTTTGACGCCTGATCGTTTAATTCAACTGCTGGATGTTAAAATAGTCCAAGACGTTCAAGAGATGTTTGAACATGAAAACGATTTGTTCCATTTATTTAACAAAGCGACAAGACGAGCGGGACGTCCACCTGTTGTTAAGTGATACGCCTGCCCGTAGAAGTGTGGCGCCAGTTAAGATGTTATTCACTGCACCACATTGTGCTCGTCGCTTTGAGACATAAGATGTTACGTCTTGTTACCCCAGTAAATTTACTAGCTACAACACCCTTCAAGCCGAAAAACAGCACCCTATGCACTAGTGTGCTGTTTGGCGGCCGAAATAAGTGCTGCGGTGGTAACTACCTAGACGGTCTTGGGCAACAAAGACCTCCCACCAGTAGATACTGTAAATGGAACAATCGTTTGCTGTAAGTTTTATGAATGACATCGAAACAATTTGAACTCCTGGCCCATTGCAATTGTCTTTAAGATGACCGGAAAGTAACAATCACGCGTAAACATTGAGCCTAAGGAAATTAATTTCCTGGTTTTCTGTATCGGAACGGAACGATTTTGACGCCTGATCGTTTAATTCAACTGCTGGATGTTAAAATAGTCCAAGACGTTCAAGAGATGTTTGGACATGAAAACGATTTGTTCCATTTATTTAACAAAGCGACAAGACGAGCGGGACGTCCACCTGTTGTTAAGTGATACGCCTGCCCGTAGAAGTGTGGCGCCAGTTAAGATGTTATTCACTGCACCACATTGTGCTCGTCGCTTTGAGACATAAGATGTTACGTCTTGTTACCCCAGTAAATTTACTAGCTACAACACCCTTCAAGCCGAAACACAGCACCCTTTGCACTAGTGTGCTGTTTGGCGGCCGAAATAAGTGCTGCGGTGGTACCTACCTAGACGGTCTTGGGCAACAAAGACCTCCCACCAGTAGATACTGTAAATGGAACAATCGTTTGCTGTAAGTTTTATGAATGACATCGAAACGATTTGAACTCCTGGCCCATTGCAATTGTCTTTAAGATGACCGGAAAGTAACAATCACGCGTAAACATTGAGCCTAAGGAAATTAATTTCCTGGTTTTCTGTATCGGAACGGAACGATTTTGACGCCTGATCGTTTAATTCAACTGCTGGATGTTAAAATAGTCCAAGACGTTCAAGAGATGTATGGACATGAAAACGATTTGTTCCATTTATATAACAAAGCGACAAGACGAGCGGGACGTCCACCTGTTGTTAAGTGATACGCCTGCCCGTAGAAGTGTGGCGCCAGTTAAGATGTTAATCACTGCACCACATTGTGCTCGTCGCTTTGAGACATAAGATGTTACGTCTTGTTACCCCAGTAAATTTACTAGCTACAACACCCTTCAAGCCGAAAAACAGCACCCTTTGCACTAGTGTGCTGTTTGGCGGCCGAAATAAGTGCTGCGGTGGTAACTACCTAGACGGTCTTGGGCAACAAAGACCTCCCACCAGTAGATACTGTAAATGGAACAATCGTTTGCTGTAAGTTTTATGAATGACATCGAAACGATTTGAACTCCTGGCCCATTGCAATTGTCTTTAAGATGACCGGAAAGTAACAATCACGCGTAAACATTGAGCCTAAGGAAATTAATTTCCTGGTTTTCTGTATCGGAACGGAACGATTTTGACGCCTGATCGTTTAATTCAACTGCTGGATGTTAAAATAGTCCAAGACGTTCAAGAGATGTTTGGACATGAAAACGATTTGTTCCATTTATTTAACAAAGCGACAAGACGAGCGGGACGTCCACCTGTTGTTAAGTGATACGCCTGCCCGTAGAAGTGTGGCGCCAGTTAAGATGTTATTCACTGCACCACATTGTGCTCGTCGCTTTGAGACATAAGATGTTACGTCTTGTTACCCCAGTAAATTTACTAGCTACAACACCCTTCAAGCCGAAACACAGCACCCTTTGCACTAGTGTGCTGTTTGGCGGCCGAAATAAGTGCTGCGGTGGTACCTACCTAGACGGTCTTGGGCAACAAAGACCTCCCACCAGTAGATACTGTAAATGGAACAATCGTTTGCTGTAAGTTTTATGAATGACATCGAAACGATTTGAACTCCTGGCCCATTGCAATTGTCTTTAAGATGACCGGAAAGTAACAATCACGCGTAAACATTGAGCCTAAGGAAATAAATTTCCTGGTTTTCTGTAACGGAACGGAACGATTTTGACGCCTGATCGTTTAATTCAACTGCTGGATGTTAAAATAGTCCAAGACGTTCAAGAGATGTTTGAACATGAAAACGATTTATTCCATTTATTTAACAAAGCGACAAGACGAGCGGGACGTCCACCTGTTGTTAAGTGATACGCCTGCCCGTAGAAGTGTGGCGCCAGCTAAGATGTTATTCACTGCACCACATTGTGCTCGTCGCTTTGAGACATAAGATGTTACGTCTTGTTACCCCAGTAAATTTACTAGCTACAACACCCTTCAAGCCGAAAAACAGCACCCTATGCACTAGTGTGCTGTTTGGCGGCCGAAATAAGTGCTGCGGTGGTAACTACCTAGACGGTCTTGGGCAACAAAGACCTCCCACCAGTAGATACTGTAAATGGAACAATCGTTTGCTGTAAGTTTTATGAATGACATCGAAACAATTTGAACTCCTGGCCCATTGCAATTGTCTTTAAGATGACCGGAAAGTAACAATCACGCGTAAACATTGAGCCTAAGGAAATTAATTTCCTGGTTTTCTGTATCGGAACGGAACGATTTTGACGCCTGATCGTTTAATTCAACTGCTGGATGTTAAAATAGTCCAAGACGTTCAAGAGATGTTTGGACATGAAAACGATTTGTTCCATTTATTTAACAAAGCGACAAGACGAGCGGGACGTCCACCTGTTGTTAAGTGATACGCCTGCCCGTAGAAGTGTGGCGCCAGTTAAGATGTTATTCACTGCACCACATTGTGCTCGTCGCTTTGAGACATAAGATGTTACGTCTTGTTACCCCAGTAAATTTACTAGCTACAACACCCTTCAAGCCGAAACACAGCACCCTTTGCACTAGTGTGCTGTTTGGCGGCCGAAATAAGTGCTGCGGTGGTACCTACCTAGACGGTCTTGGGCAACAAAGACCTCCCACCAGTAGATACTGTAAATGGAACAATCGTTTGCTGTAAGTTTTATGAATGACATCGAAACGATTTGAACTCCTGGCCCATTGCAATTGTCTTTAAGATGACCGGAAAGTAACAATCACGCGTAAACATTGAGCCTAAGGAAATAAATTTCCTGGTTTTCTGTAACGGAACGGAACGATTTTGACGCCTGATCGTTTAATTCAACTGCTGGATGTTAAAATAGTCCAAGACGTTCAAGAGATGTTTGGACATGAAAACGATTTGTTCCATTTATTTAACAAAGCGACAAGACGAGCGGGACGTCCACCTGTTGTTAAGTGATACGCCTGCCCGTAGAAGTGTGGCGCCAGTTAAGATGTTATTCACTGCACCACATTGTGCTCGTCGCTTTGAGACATAAGATGTTACGTCTTGTTACCCCAGTAAATTTACTAGCTACAACACCCTTCAAGCCGAAAAACAGCACCCTATGCACTAGTGTGCTGTTTGGCGGCCGAAATAAGTGCTGCGGTGGTAACTACCTAGACGGTCTTGGGCAACAAAGACCTCCCACCAGTAGATACTGTAAATGGAACAATCGTTTGCTGTAAGTTTTATGAATGACATCGAAACAATTTGAACTCCTGGCCCATTGCAATTGTCTTTAAGATGACCGGAAAGTAACAATCACGCGTAAACATTGAGCCTAAGGAAATTAATTTCCTGGTTTTCTGTAACGGAACGGAACGATTTTGACGCCTGATCGTTTAATTCAACTGCTGGATGTTAAAATAGTCCAAGACGTTCAAGAGATGTATGGACATGAAAAAGATTTGTTCCATTTATATAACAAAGCGACAAGACGAGCGGGACGTCCACCTGTTGTTAAGTGATACGCCTGCCCGTAGAAGTGTGGCGCCAGTTAAGATGTTAATCACTGCACCACATTGTGCTCGTCGCTTTGAGACATAAGATGTTACGTCTTGTTACCCCAGTAAATTTACTAGCTACAACACCCTTCAAGCCGAAAAACAGCACCCTTTGCACTAGTGTGCTGTTTGGCGGCCGAAATAAGTGCTGCGGTGGTAACTACCTAGACGGTCTTGGGCAACAAAGACCTCCCACCAGTAGATACTGTAAATGGAACAATCGTTTGCTGTAAGTTTTATGAATGACATCGAAACGATTTGAACTCCTGGCCCATTGCAATTGTCTTTAAGATGACCGGAAAGTAACAATCATGCGTAAACATTGAGCCTAAGGAAATAAATTTCCTGGTTTTCTGTAACGGAACGGAACGATTTTGACGCCTGATCGTTTAATTCAACTGCTGGATGTTAAAATAGTCCAAGACGTTCAAGAGATGTTTGGACATGAAAACGATTTGTTCCATTTATTTAACAAAGCGACAAGACGAGCGGGACGTCCACCTGTTGTTAAGTGATACGCCTGCCCGTAGGAGTGTGGCGCCAGTTAAGATGGTATTCACTGCACCACATTGTGCTCGTCGCTTTGAGACATAAGATGTTACGTCTTGTTACCCCAGTAAATTTACTAGCTACAACACCCTTCAAGCCGAAACACAGCACCCTTTGCACTAGTGTGCTGTTTGGCGGCCGGAATAAGTGCTGCGGTGGTACCTACCTAGACGGTCTTGGGCAACAAAGACCTCCCACCAGTAGATACTGTAAATGGAACAATCGTTTGCTGTAAGTTTTATGAATGACATCGAAACGATTTGAACTCCTGGCCCATTGCAATTGTCTTTAAGATGACCGGAAAGTAACAATCACGCGTAAACATTGAGCCTAAGGAAATAAATTTCCTGGTTTTCTGTAACGGAACGGAACGATTTTGACGCCTGATCGTTTAATTCAACTGCTGGATGTTAAAATAGTCCAAGACGTTCAAGAGATGTATGGACATGAAAACGATTTGTTCCATTTATATAACAAAGCGACAAGACGAGCGGGACGTCCACCTGTTGTTAAGTGATACGCCTGCCCGTAGAAGTGTGGCGCCAGTTAAGATGTTAATCACTGCACCACATTGTGCTCGTCGCTTTGAGACATAAGATGTTACGTCTTGTTACCCCAGTAAATTTACTAGCTACAACACCCTTCAAGCCGAAAAACAGCACCCTTTGCACTAGTGTGCTGTTTGGCGGCCGAAATAAGTGCTGCGGTGGTAACTACCTAGACGGTCTTGGGCAACAAAGACCTCCCACCAGTAGATACTGTAAATGGAACAATCGTTTGCTGTAAGTTTTATGAATGACATCGAAACGATTTGAACTCCTGGCCCATTGCAATTGTCTTTAAGATGACCGGAAAGTAACAATCACGCGTAAACATTGAGCCTAAGGAAATTAATTTCCTGGTTTTCTGTAACGGAACGGAACGATTTTGACGCCTGATCGTTTAATTCAACTGCTGGATGTTAAAATAGTCCAAGACGTTCAAGAGATGTATGGACATGAAAACGATTTGTTCCATTTATATAACAAAGCGACAAGACGAGCGGGACGTCCACCTGTTGTTAAGTGATACGCCTGCCCGTAGAAGTGTGGCGCCAGTTAAGATGTTAATCACTGCACCACATTGTGCTCGTCGCTTTGAGACATAAGATGTTACGTCTTGTTACCCCAGTAAATTTACTAGCTACAACACCCTTCAAGCCGAAAAACAGCACCCTTTGCACTAGTGTGCTGTTTGGCGGCCGAAATAAGTGCTGCGGTGGTAACTACCTAGACGGTCTTGGGCAACAAAGACCTCCCACCAGTAGATACTGTAAATGGAACAATCGTTTGCTGTAAGTTTTATGAATGACATCGAAACGATTTGAACTCCTGGCCCATTGCAATTGTCTTTAAGATGACCGGAAAGTAACAATCATGCGTAAACATTGAGCCTAAGGAAATAAATTTCCTGGTTTTCTGTAACGGAACGGAACGATTTTGACGCCTGATCGTTTAATTCAACTGCTGGATGTTAAAATAGTCCAAGACGTTCAAGAGATGTTTGGACATGAAAACGATTTGTTCCATTTATTTAACAAAGCGACAAGACGAGCGGGACGTCCACCTGTTGTTAAGTGATACGCCTGCCCGTAGGAGTGTGGCGCCAGTTAAGATGGTATTCACTGCACCACATTGTGCTCGTCGCTTTGAGACATAAGATGTTACGTCTTGTTACCCCAGTAAATTTACTAGCTACAACACCCTTCAAGCCGAAACACAGCACCCTTTGCACTAGTGTGCTGTTTGGCGGCCGGAATAAGTGCTGCGGTGGTACCTACCTAGACGGTCTTGGGCAACAAAGACCTCCCACCAGTAGATACTGTAAATGGAACAATCGTTTGCTGTAAGTTTTATGAATGACATCGAAACGATTTGAACTCCTGGCCCATTGCAATTGTCTTTAAGATGACCGGAAAGTAACAATCACGCGTAAACATTGAGCCTAAGGAAATAAATTTCCTGGTTTTCTGTAACGGAACGGAACGATTTTGACGCCTGATCGTTTAATTCAACTGCTGGATGTTAAAATAGTCCAAGACGTTCAAGAGATGTATGGACATGAAAACGATTTGTTCCATTTATATAACAAAGCGACAAGACGAGCGGGACGTCCACCTGTTGTTAAGTGATACGCCTGCCCGTAGAAGTGTGGCGCCAGTTAAGATGTTAATCACTGCACCACATTGTGCTCGTCGCTTTGAGACATAAGATGTTACGTCTTGTTACCCCAGTAAATTTACTAGCTACAACACCCTTCAAGCCGAAAAACAGCACCCTTTGCACTAGTGTGCTGTTTGGCGGCCGAAATAAGTGCTGCGGTGGTAACTACCTAGACGGTCTTGGGCAACAAAGACCTCCCACCAGTAGATACTGTAAATGGAACAATCGTTTGCTGTAAGTTTTATGAATGACATCGAAACGATTTGAACTCCTGGCCCATTGCAATTGTCTTTAAGATGACCGGAAAGTAACAATCACGCGTAAACATTGAGCCTAAGGAAATTAATTTCCTGGTTTTCTGTAACGGAACGGAACGATTTTGACGCCTGATCGTTTAATTCAACTGCTGGATGTTAAAATAGTCCAAGACGTTCAAGAGATGTATGGACATGAAAACGATTTGTTCCATTTATATAACAAAGCGACAAGACGAGCGGGACGTCCACCTGTTGTTAAGTGATACGCCTGCCCGTAGAAGTGTGGCGCCAGTTAAGATGTTATTCACTGCACCACATTGTGCTCGTCGCTTTGAGACATAAGATGTTACGTCTTGTTACCCCAGTAAATTTACTAGCTACAACACCCTTCAAGCCGAAACACAGCACCCTTTGCACTAGTGTGCTGTTTGGCGGCCGAAATAAGTGCTGCGGTGGTACCTACCTAGACGGTCTTGGGCAACAAAGACCTCCCACCAGTAGATACTGTAAATGGAACAATCGTTTGCTGTAAGTTTTATGAATGACATCGAAACAATTTGAACTCCTGGCCCATTGCAATTGTCTTTAAGATGACCGGAAAGTAACAATCACGCGTAAACATTGAGCCTAAGGAAATAAATTTCCTGGTTTTCTGTAACGGAACGGAACGATTTTGACGCCTGATCGTTTAATTCAACTGCTGGATGTAAAAATAGTCCAAGACGTTCAAGAGATGTATGGACATGAAAACGATTTGTTCCATTTATTTAACAAAGCGACAAGACGAGCGGGACGTCCACCTGTTGTTAAGTGATACGCCTGCCCGTAGAAGTGTGGCGCCAGTTAAGATGGTATTCACTGCACCACATTGTGCTCGTCGCTTTGAGACATAAGATGTTACGTCTTGTTACCCCAGTAAATTTACTAGCTACAACACCCTTCAAGCCGAAACACAGCACCCTTTGCACTAGTGTGCTGTTTGGCGGCCGAAATAAGTGCTGCGGTGGTACCTACCTAGACGGTCTTGGGCAACAAAGACCTCCCACCAGTAGATACTGTAAATGGAACAATCGTTTGCTGTAAGTTTTATGAATGACATCGAAACAATTTGAACTCCTGGCCCATTGCAATTGTCTTTAAGATGACCGGAAAGTAACAATCACGCGTAAACATTGAGCCTAAGGAAATAAATTTCCTGGTTTTCTGTAACGGAACGGAATGATTTTGACGCCTGATCGTTTAATTCAACTGCTGGATGTTAAAATAGTCCAAGACGTTCAAGAGATGTATGGACATGAAAACGATTTGTTCCATTTATTTAACAAAGCGACAAGACGAGCGGGACGTCCACCTGTTGTTAAGTGATACGCCTGCCCGTAGAAGTGTGGCGCCAGTTAAGATGGTATTCACTGCACCACATTGTGCTCGTCGCTTTGAGACATAAGATGTTACGTCTTGTTACCCCAGTAAATTTACTAGCTACAACACCCTTCAAGCCGGAGCACAGCACCCTTTGCACTAGTGTGCTGTTTGGCGGCCGAAATAAGTGCTGCGGTGGTACCTACCTAGACGGTCTTGGGCAACAAAGACCTCCCACCAGTAGATACTGTAAATGGAACAATCGTTTGCTGTAAGTTTTATGAATGACATCGAAACAATTTGAACTCCTGGCCCATTGCAATTGTCTTTAAGATGACCGGAAAGTAACAATCACGCGTAAACATTGAGCCTAAGGAAATAAATTTCCTGGTTTTCTGTAACGGAACGGAACGATTTTGACGCCTGATCGTTTAATTCAACTGCTGGATGTAAAAATAGTCCAAGACGTTCAAGAGATGTATGGACATGAAAACGATTTGTTCCATTTATTTAACAAAGCGACAAGACGAGCGGGACGTCCACCTGTTGTTAAGTGATACGCCTGCCCGTAGAAGTGTGGCGCCAGTTAAGATGGTATTCACTGCACCACATTGTGCTCGTCGCTTTGAGACATAAGATGTTACGTCTTGTTACCCCAGTAAATTTACTAGCTACAACACCCTTCAAGCCGAAAAACAGCACCCTTTGCACTAGTGTGCTGTTTGGCGGCCGAAATAAGTGCTGCGGTGGTAACTACCTAGACGGTCTTGGGCAACAAAGACCTCCCACCAGTAGATACTGTAAATGGAACAATCGTTTGCTGTAAGTTTTATGAATGACATCGAAACGATTTGAACTCCTGGCCCATTGCAATTGTCTTTAAGATGACCGGAAAGTAACAATCACGCGTAAACATTGAGCCTAAGGAAATTAATTTCCTGGTTTTCTGTAACGGAACGGAACGATTTTGACGCCTGATCGTTTAATTCAACTGCTGGATGTTAAAATAGTCCAAGACGTTCAAGAGATGTATGGACATGAAAACGATTTGTTCCATTTATATAACAAAGCGACAAGACGAGCGGGACGTCCACCTGTTGTTAAGTGATACGCCTGCCCGTAGAAGTGTGGCGCCAGTTAAGATGTTATTCACTGCACCACATTGTGCTCGTCGCTTTGAGACATAAGATGTTACGTCTTGTTACCCCAGTAAATTTACTAGCTACAACACCCTTCAAGCCGAAACACAGCACCCTTTGCACTAGTGTGCTGTTTGGCGGCCGAAATAAGTGCTGCGGTGGTACCTACCTAGACGGTCTTGGGCAACAAAGACCTCCCACCAGTAGATACTGTAAATGGAACAATCGTTTGCTGTAAGTTTTATGAATGACATCGAAACAATTTGAACTCCTGGCCCATTGCAATTGTCTTTAAGATGACCGGAAAGTAACAATCACGCGTAAACATTGAGCCTAAGGAAATAAATTTCCTGGTTTTCTGTAACGGAACGGAACGATTTTGACGCCTGATCGTTTAATTCAACTGCTGGATGTAAAAATAGTCCAAGACGTTCAAGAGATGTATGGACATGAAAACGATTTGTTCCATTTATTTAACAAAGCGACAAGACGAGCGGGACGTCCACCTGTTGTTAAGTGATACGCCTGCCCGTAGAAGTGTGGCGCCAGTTAAGATGGTATTCACTGCACCACATTGTGCTCGTCGCTTTGAGACATAAGATGTTACGTCTTGTTACCCCAGTAAATTTACTAGCTACAACACCCTTCAAGCCGAAACACAGCATCGTTTGCACACTACTGTTTGGCGGCCGAAATAAGTGCTGCGGTGGTACCTACCTAGACGGTCTTGGGCAACAAAGACCTCCCACCAGTAGATACTGTAAATGGAACAATCGTTTGCTGTAAGTTTTATGAACGACATCGAAACGATTTGAACTCCTGGCCCATTGCAATTGTCTTTAAGATGACCGGAAAGTAACAATCATGCGTAAACATTGAGCCTAAGGAAATAAATTTCCTGGTTTTCATTAACGGAACGGAACGATTTTGACGCCTGATCGTTTAATTCAACTGCTGGATGTAAAAATAGTCCAAGACGTTCAAGAGATGTATGGACATGAAAACGATTTGTTCCATTTATTTAACAAAGCGACAAGACGAGCGGGACGTCCACCTGTTGTTAAGTGATACGCCTGCCCGTAGAAGTGTGGCGCCAGTTAAGATGGTATTCACTGCACCACATTGTGCTCGTCGCTTTGAGACATCAGATGTTACGTCTTGTTACCCCAGTAAATTTACTAGCTACAACACCCTTCAAGCCGGAGCACAGCACCCTTTGCACTAGTGTGCTGTTTGGCGGCCGTAATAAGTGCTGCGGTGGTAACTACCTAGACGGTCTTGGGCAACAAAGACCTCCCACCAGTAGATACTGTAAATGGAACAATCGTTTGCTGTAAGTTTTATGAATGACATCGAAACGATTTGAACTCCTGGCCCATTGCAATTGTCTTTAAGATGACCGGAAAGTAACAATCATGCGTAAACATTGAGCCTAAGGAAATAAATTTCCTGGTTTTCTGTAACGGAACGGAACGATTTTGACGCCTGATCGTTTAATTCAACTGCTGGATGTAAAAATAGTCCAAGACGTTCAAGAGATGTATGGGCATGAAAACGATTTGTTCCATTTATTTAACAAAGCGACAAGACGAGCGGGACGTCCACCTGTTGTTAAGTGATACGCCTGCCCGTAGAAGTGTGGCGCCAGTTAAGATGTTAATCACTGCACCACATTGTGCTCGTCGCTTTGAGACATAAGATGTTACGTCTTGTTACCCCAGTAAATTTACTAGCTACAACACCCTTCAAGCCGAAAAACAGCACCCTTTGCACTAGTGTGCTGTTTGGCGGCCGAAATAAGTGCTGCGGTGGTAACTACCTAGACGGTCTTGGGCAACAAAGACCTCCCACATGTAGATACTGTAAATGGAACAATCGTTTGCTGTAAGTTTTATGAACGACATCGAAACGATTTGAACTCCTGGCCCATTGCAATTGTCTTTAAGATGACCGGAAAGTAACAATCATGCGTAAACATTGAGCCTAAGGAAATAAATTTCCTGGTTTTCAGTAACGGAACGGAACGATTTTGACGCCTGATCGTTTAATTCAACTGCTGGATGTAAAAATAGTCCAAGACGTTCAAGAGATGTATGGACATGAAAACGATTTGTTCCATTTATTTAACAAAGCGACAAGACGAGCGGGACGTCCACCTGTTGTTAAGTGATACGCCTGCCCGTAGAAGTGTGGCGCCAGTTAAGATGGTATTTACTGCACCACATTGTGCTCGTCGCTTTGAGACATAAGATGTTACGTCTTGTTACCCCAGTAAATTTACTAGCTACAACACCCTTCAAGCCGAAACACAGCACCCTTTGCACTAGTGTGCTGTTTGGCGGCCGAAATAAGTGCTGCGGTGGTACCTACCTAGACGGTCTTGGGCAACAAAGACCTCCCACCAGTAGATACTGTAAATGGAACAATCGTTTGCTGTAAGTTTTATGAACGACATCGAAACGATTTGAACTCCTGGCCCATTGCAATTGTCTTTAAGATGACCGGAAAGTAACAATCATGCGTAAACATTGAGCCTAAGGAAATAAATTTCCTGGTTTTCATTAACGGAACGGAACGATTTTGACGCCTGATCGTTTAATTCAACTGCTGGATGTAAAAATAGTCCAAGACGTTCAAGAGATGTATGGACATGAAAACGATTTGTTCCATTTATTTAACAAAGCGACAAGACGAGCGGGACGTCCACCTGTTGTTAAGTGATACGCCTGCCCGTAGAAGTGTGGCGCCAGTTAAGATGGTATTCACTGCACCACATTGTGCTCGTCGCTTTGAGACATCAGATGTTACGTCTTGTTACCCCAGTAAATTTACTAGCTACAACACCCTTCAAGCCGGAGCACAGCACCCTTTGCACTAGTGTGCTGTTTGGCGGCCGAAATAAGTGCTGCGGTGGTAACTACCTAGACGGTCTTGGGCAACAAAGACCTCACACCAGTAGATACTGTAAATGGAACAATCGTTTGCTGTAAGTTTTATGAACGACATCGAAACGATTTGAACTCCTGGCCCATTGCAATTGTCTTTAAGATGACCGGAAAGTAACAATCATGCGTAAACATTGAGCCTAAGGAAATAAATTTCCTGGTTTTCATTAACGGAACGGAACGATTTTGACGCCTGATCGTTTAATTCAACTGCTGGATGTAAAAATAGTCCAAGACGTTCAAGAGATGTATGGACATGAAAACGATTTGTTCCATTTATTTAACAAAGCGACAAGACGAGCGGGACGTCCACCTGTTGTTAAGTGATACGCCTGCCCGTAGAAGTGTGGCGCCAGTTAAGATGGTATTCACTGCACCACATTGTGCTCGTCGCTTTGAGACATCAGATGTTACGTCTTGTTACCCCAGTAAATTTACTAGCTACAACACCCTTCAAGCCGGAGCACAGCACACTTTGCACTAGTGTGCTGTTTGGCGGCCGTAATAAGTGCTGCGGTGGTAACTACCTAGACGGTCTTGGGCAACAAAGACCTCCCACCAGTAGATACTGTAAATGGAACAATCGTTTGCTGTAAGTTTTATGAATGACATCGAAACGATTTGAACTCCTGTCCCATTGCAATTGTCTTTAAGATGACCGGAAAGTAACAATCATGCGTAAACATTGAGCCTAAGGAAATAAATTTCCTGGTTTTCTGTAACGGAACGGAACGATTTTGACGCCTAATCGTTTAATTCAACTGCTGGATGTAAAAATAGTCCAAGACGTTCAAGAGATGTTTGGACATGAAAACGATTTGTTCCATTAATTTAACAAAGCGACAAGACGAGCGGGACGTCCACCTGTTGTTAAGTGATACGCCTGCCCGTAGAAGTGTGGCGCCAGTTAAGATGTTAATCACTGCACCACATTGTGCTCGTCGCTTTGAGACATAAGATGTTACGTCTTGTTGCCCCAGTAAATTTACTAGCTACAACACCCTTCAAGCCGAAAAACAGCACCCTTTGCACTAGTGTGCTGTTTGGCGGCCGAAATAAGTGCTGCGGTGGTAACTACCTAGACGGTCTTGGGCAACAAAGACCTCCCACCTGTAGATACTGTAAATGGAACAATCGTTTGCTGTAAGTTTTATGAATGACATCGAAACGATTTGAACTCCTGGCCCATTGCAATTGTCTTTAAGATGACCGGAAAGTAACAATCATGCGTAAACATTGAGCCTAAGGAAATAAATTTCCTGGTTTTCAGTAACGGAACGGAACGATTTTGACGCCTGATCGTTTAATTCAACTGCTGGATGTAAAAATAGTCCAAGACGTTCAAGAGATGTATGGACATGAAAACGATTTGTTCCATTTATTTAACAAAGCGACAAGACGAGCGGGACGTCCACCTGTTGTTAAGTGATACGCCTGCCCGTAGAAGTGTGGCGCCAGTTAAGATGGTATTTACTGCACCACATTGTGCTCGTCGCTTTGAGACATAAGATGTTACGTCTTGTTACCCCAGTAAATTTACTAGCTACAACACCCTTCAAGCCGAAACACAGCACCCTTTGCACTAGTGTGCTGTTTGGCGGCCGAAATAAGTGCTGCGGTGGTACCTACCTAGACGGTCTTGGGCAACAAAGACCTCCCACCAGTAGATACTGTAAATGGAACAATCGTTTGCTGTAAGTTTTATGAACGACATCGAAACGATTTGAACTCCTGGCCCATTGCAATTGTCTTTAAGATGACCGGAAAGTAACAATCATGCGTAAACATTGAGCCTAAGGAAATAAATTTCCTGGTTTTCATTAACGGAACGGAACGATTTTGACGCCTGATCGTTTAATTCAACTGCTGGATGTAAAAATTGTCCAAGACGTTCAAGAGATGTATGGACATGAAAACGATTTGTTCCATTTATTTAACAAAGCGACAAGACGAGCGGGACGTCCACCTGTTGTTAAGTGATACGCCTGCCCGTAGAAGTGTGGCGCCAGTTAAGATGGTATTCACTGCACCACATTGTGCTCGTCGCTTTGAGACATCAGATGTTACGTCTTGTTACCCCAGTAAATTTACTAGCTACAACACCCTTCAAGCCGGAGCACAGCACCCTTTGCACTAGTGTGCTGTTTGGCGGCCGAAATAAGTGCTGCGGTGGTAACTACCTAGACGGTCTTGGGCAACAAAGACCTCACACCAGTAGATACTGTAAATGGAACAATCGTTTGCTGTAAGTTTTATGAATGACATCGAAACGATTTGAACTCCTGGCCCATTGCAATTGTCTTTAAGATGACCGGAAAGTAACAATCATGCGTAAACATTGAGCCTAAGGAAATAAATTTCCTGGTTTTCTGTAACGGAACGGAACGATTTTGACGCCTGATCGTTTAATTCAACTGCTGGATGTTAAAATAGTCCAAGACGTTCAAGAGATGTTTGGACATGAAAACGATTTGTTCCATTTATTTAACAAAGCGACAAGACGAGCGGGACGTCCACCTGTTGTTAAGTGATACGCCTGCCCGTAGAAGTGTGGCGCCAGTTAAGATGTTATTCACTGCACCACATTGTGCTCGTCGCTTTGAGACATAAGATGTTACGTCTTGTTACCCCAGTAAATTTACTAGCTACAACACCCTTCAAGCCGAAACACAGCACCCTTTGCACTAGTGTGCTGTTTGGCGGCCGAAATAAGTGCTGCGGTGGTACCTACCTAGACGGTCTTGGGCAACAAAGACCTCCCACCAGTAGATACTGTAAATGGAACAATCGTTTGCTGTAAGTTTTATGAATGACATCGAAACGATTTGAACTCCTGGCCCATTGCAATTGTCTTTAAGATGACCGGAAAGTAACAATCATGCGTAAACATTGAGCCTAAGGAAATAAATTTCCTGGTTTTCTGTAACGGAACGGAACGATTTTGACGCCTGATCGTTTAATTCAACTGCTGGATGTTAAAATAGTCCAAGACGTTCAAGAGATGTATGGACATGAAAACGATTTGTTCCATTTATTTAACAAAGCGACAAGACGAGCGGGACGTCCACCTGTTGTTAAGTGATACGCCTGCCCGTAGAAGTGTGGCGCCAGTTAAGATGGTATTCACTGCACCACATTGTGCTCGTCGCTGTAAGACATCAGATGTTACGTCTTGTTACCCCAGTAATTTTACTAGCTACAACACCCTTCAAGCCGGAACACAGCAACGTTTGCACACTACTGTTTGGCGGCCGAAATAAGTGCTGCGGTGGTACCTACCTAGACGGTCTTGGGCAACAAAGACCTCCCACCAGTGGATACTGTAAATGGAACAATCGTTTGCTGTAAGTTTTATGAATGACATCGAAACGATTTGAACTTCTGGCCCATTGCAATTGTCTTTAAGATGACCGAAAAGTGATAATCAAGAATTTTTGTTGTAATAAAGTGATTTGCATTGGCAAATAGCGTCTTGGTCTTAATACGGTAGAGCCACTAATATATATGGGAGATAGGAGAGAGTGATATATAATTTTACATGGGAGAGAAAACCTCAATCAACGCGTTAGGACCTGTCATATCTTTTTTACATTGACCCGCCATCGATTAAAGGTTTGAAGATGTACCGCGAACTATCAAAAATTTGCTAAAAGTACGGGTTTATACATTTATGTAATTTTTAAGAAAAGGATTACTCAGTTTCATATTTACTAGTTGGTGCTGCATTGATGATTTTTATAAGGCGTGGTGACTCAGAGAAAATATTATGCAAATTGAATGACTCATACGAGTGTTTAATTTTTTACGTAATTTGGCAACTGTAGTATATCACTGTATTATATGGTTGATCTAGAATTATTTATAAAATATCTAATTTATCCACGGTTTCAAGATTTTAATTTTTTTTTGTTTTACGAAAATGTTTCCATATATCAACATAATAAACAAAATAAACACTGCATCATCTAATCAGTCGATTAAAAAAGTATCTTTCCCTATTTCTTACTTCACGTTCACTGCGATATTTTAAATTGTTTCTCTCAAAGATCTTCACTGATTAATCTCAATTACCAAATCAAATCACTGAGATTTAAATAATAACTCAAATAAATTGTTTTTAAAGAAGTAACCAAACATAATGATTAAGTAAATTGTCCAAAATTTTTAGGTTTGGTCTATTGTTTATGCTTGTTAGTGAATATTATAATTAGTTGGCTTTTATATATCCACACTAAGGTATACCTTAATCAAAAACGTAATGATTAAAAGCGATTAAATATGTCTTACTTCATGCTAAAAACGGTTGAAATTTGAAGATAAAACGGTTGAAATTTTAACCTGAGTCAAGTCTCCTCTCCTTATAAATAGAAGCCCCTTAAGGTTAATACAATATTGACAGATGCTTCTCTGTCAGTAACCCTCTCCGCCATCATTAAAGATTACTCACCAAGTAGAGCCTACTGCCCATGCTAAATATTGAAAGTCCAATAGTACTTACAGTTAGCGAGTATAGACACATATAACATAGATTAATATTTTTAACACCAGAGTGCATCGAAAAAATGACTCTCGCGAGACTTGACTTAGGCAACCGCTTGCGGTTGTTCTGCCCTTCCAGGTTCACGTGGTGGTGGAACAGCGAAGTTAGGAGAATCTTTGGAGCCACCGGGTTTTGGAGTGGGACCGTTGCGTACGATCTGCAGCTTGGAGTGGATGCGGAACAGCAGGCGGGATTCCAGCGAATAGTTGGAGTAACGCTTCCTAAAATAAAGAAAGTTTCCTTAGAGCTTTTCATATTAAAGGATATGTTATTTATTTATTATTAAGAAACCAACGGCGTCATTATTTATAATGTTTTACAAGTATTTAAAGTTTATACAAAGCTAATATAAAGGTTTACTTGTACATCAAATTAGTAACAATGGTATCAAATGGATAGTTAAAAAAAATAATACAATAATTTAGTTATAAATTAAATTAATCAAGGTTACAATAGTAAATGTGGAAAATGAGTGCCTGTAAAAATATTTAAGTAAAGAAGAAAACAACATTAACGATGTAGAAACACATCTCTTAAAAGATAAGTTGGCATATAACAATTTGAATTAGGAATATTATTTTATGTTCAGTCTTGTCAAGAACAGTCTCAGAGAGGTATTTTCTGAACGAAAATTTATTTTAAAAGAAGAATAAATCTGCATCATAAAATTCTGTTACATATTCGTGGTAATGGTGAATTATTTGCGAAATTTGTCGACCATCCTGGTACATTTAGGAAAGGATGTGACGGGTGCGGCGCGTAATTGTGCAAGACGCTATCTGTGTCACCATCTCTTCACAATCTAATTTACGGTTTATGATGTCACGGAGTGAGTATTAGGGTGACCATATTTGACTAACATACTCGAAGATATTGTTTGTACCCAGTAAACAGTTTTAATAGCCACGACATCTATAAATGGTTCACAGCAAGTCATAACAAATCCCAATCTTTTTTTTCTACGTGTAAAGGTTATGTATTGGCATTTTAGTACATTAACTGGTATTTGATTTTCTGCATAATATTTATATGTTTATTGAATCTTTTTGTAAGCTAATGCAATCTGATAACAAGATTTTTTTATTGTCTGAATACAAGAAGTGTTGAGTATGTTCAATATAATCAGATATGCCGAATAGATATGCATTATATAGCAATGGACCTATATGAGATCCCTGTGGGACTACGGTGAAAATAAAAAAAAAGTAACGATCTGCACTAGCTAAAACTGCTTGGGATCGATTTGTAATATAGGACGATAACCATCTCAACAAGTCACCGTGATTTCTAAGCTCATATAGTTTTATCACTAGAATATAACAATCTCCACGGTCGAAAGCCTTTTTCAAAGTACGTATAAACGACGTCTACCTGTCTCCCGCCACACATAGGTGTTAAAACAAAATCCAAAAACACAACTAAATTATTAATTAGTTGTCTGTCTGTTTTCTTTCTTACTGAGTCCTACAGTGATGGCAGGATAATTGGTTTTATTAACAATTTTTGTCAAATATCTTATTGATCGTGTTTTAGATTGAAATACCTTTTTAGTTATTTATTTATTCTAGATCCCTTATTATGAATAGGTTTTACGTTTTATAATACCATTACTGTGCATGGGGCCATTAATAACACACACATTTAGAGGTAGATGGCTTTCCAAAAATTCTTTGAAAATAAAACATTTAAGAGTTGGCATATTTTTTTGCCATCAGTATATTTAGAGTTGCCGGAAACGAATACTTTTGGATAAATAGAGCCGCTGATTTTATTTTTACTAAGATCATTGTTATATAATTAATACTGATTTTTGTTCAAAAATTGCATTTAGTAAATGAAACGGTAAATTCTTTAATGGATTTTCGCCATCACTGTCAACTCTAAAGTAAAATTAGATTTTATACCAGCATCATTAGCAGATATAGAGTTGTTCGATCTTAATGTTACCTTCTTGCGACAAATATATATTTTTTTTATTCTACGAAGCGACGAGACGAGCGAAACGTTGACCTGCTAGTAAGTAATATCTCTCTATACTCATAACAACGTGCTGCTAGATAGAATGATTTACACTGCACCACATGGTGCTTGTCGCCTTCCAATATAAAATCTTAAGTCCCGTTACCCGTAGTAACTTCACTAGCTAAATCGCCTTTAAACCGGAACACTGTAAAATATGCATACTACTGTTTGACGGCAAAATTAGTCGCTGCGATGATATCTAGATGGTCTCCGGCAACTGAGACCTACCACCAGTATTATATAAGAGAGTACTAAATTTTTGTTATATAATACTAGCTGTTACCCGACCGCTTTGCTGGCCGTATTATAATATTAGACTTGAAATTTGTCTGAAATATTCTTCGAGAGCAACCGCAAATGACTTGCTATAGTAACCGTTACTATAGCAGCCGCATAAATAACATAAAACGAATATGTTTATAAAAAATTAAACGTTAAGAATATATAAAATTCAAAAATAAATAGCCTATAAACAATCTACAATTCATACCGCGTTGAATGCTCATCCCATGTTGATACGTTCACTAGTTTTCACGTGTTTGGCGAACAAATTAAACCAATTTTTATCTATATATGTTATATTATTACCTGGTATCCTGCAGCACGTGTACGGCGCGCTCAACCTCGCCGAGTGTATGGTAGCACATGGCCGCTTCTACAAGGGCGTACGGGACTAGATATGAGTCATCTTTGATGTTGTCTTTCAATCTGAAAAGTAAATTCTCAATGAGAAAAATTATAGACCTTTTACTGGAGGCAGGTGTCTGTTGACGGAGATTGTCTAGATAGGTAACACTGTAGTGCCTAAACCTGTCGCCAAACAGTAGTGTGCAAATATTACTGTGTTCCGTTTCTAGTATAACTACTGGGGTAACGGGACTCAACATCTTACGTCTCAGGGGACGATCGCAATGTGCTGCAGTGTATATGATCCTAACTAGCGCCACGTTATTATGGGCCAACGTTTCACTTATGACTCGGTGAACCTTTCGCTCGACTAGCCGCTTGAATAAAAAAAAACTGTATACATTTTCGTACTATCTGGCGATCAGTGAGATGTTTACACAGTATGTTATGAGTTATTGCTGAGTAGTGCGCAATACTTTCGCGCAGCGCCTATCAAAACCGCCAATTTCTTAAATTTTTAAAAAAATAACTAAATAAATTTCATTTTTAAGTTTTATATACTAATAGGAATTTCACTTACCTGACGACGATGTCGAGATAGTGCAGGGCTAAACGGGGCATCCCAAGTACAGCTAAGCAACAGCCGCGTAAGTATGATAGTAGAGCGCGATTGTCCCCATTCAAAGATGATGGCCAAAGATTCTCCTCACGGTACAGACGTTCCTCTGTGATCTCGATGTCCTAAGCATAAAGTAATATCAATTAAATATCAATAATTCTAATATAAAATAATTCTTTAGAAATTATTATTAAATATAATAATTTGTTTAAAATAAATGTACGCCGCAGTACCTTAAGAATTGTATGTACGGTGGCGGCGTCGCCGGATAGGACCGATAGCATATTCCAGAGGCACATTAGCTCTATTGCGGGCAGAAGCAGCCGTCCGTCTTGAGCGTCGAACCGTTCGCATCGGCGGCACACCCACTTCTCCATTGGCAGGGATTTGCCTGCTATTCTCTGGCGGTACAGAGGAGCAGCTCTGGAAAACGATACCAGTTAAAAAGGGAATTGTTCTAAATGGTATAAGCCTTCGTCCTTACCGTGCCGCATTCACAACTCTTAAACAATTTCTCGACATATAAAATTTTGAAATGAAAAGTAACCGGGATATGAGAGAAAAAAAATAATGTGTCAATAGTGGTCCGGTAAACCCTTTCAGTGTGTTAATTGACCTGGTAACTTATAGCACGCATATGCGTTTAACTGCTAAAATGCACTACGAAAAATAATATAACAGTTCTTCATTAAACTGTGCGTACTCGTGCAAAGTTCGTGCCCACCGCTATCGCTACGTGAACGTCCGCCGCTTACTTGAGCAATTCAATGGCCTGACAGCGATCAACGGCTGTTCCCTTGTCTCCGAGTTGCAAAAGCAACGCTGCTTTTGCATAGGAGTACACCGTGCGAGACCAAGAACTCTCTTCAATCAGACGACCAGCGAACCCAGCCGCCTCGCGCCATTCCGTCATCATGCTACACAAAACGTTGAGAAATTAAACACATGCAAGAAGAAAAATAAAAAGAAGAAAACAAATCAAATATAAATAAAAAAAAAACTACAAAATAATAAACTCGAAAGAGACCTTATCGTTGACTGTATATTATGTATTACAACAAATTGGTAACCAAGCAACAGATATTAAGAAAATATGTAGTAATTAAATCGACAAGAGTTGGTACCTTGTCTTAGCATTAAAAAATGTTTAAGTTAGTCCTAAAACATCTAAATTTTTTTAATGTTTTATAAATTATCTGCTGTTTTCATTCATAATTATTCTCTGTGTATAATTTTTAATTTATACATAAGTCAAGAAAACTGGAGAATTGCAAAAAATATATAATAACACTATGAGTGGAATACTAATAATTTGTTCATATTATTTCTCCTACTCATGTTGGGAAATATTTAATAATGTAAGTGGATTTGAATGAAGATTCAAATACACTTTAAAATAACATTGAAATTTAATGTAATAATTATAATATTACACCGTGAATTTCAGTTTGTCTCGTTTCACTCTCCAGTTAAAGTTAAATGGGATTCAGTTGTTAAAATAGAATTAAACAAAAGGGTAATAAAATAATGTAAGAACTAAAACAAAACATTAAGATGCATCCATCAAAATCGTGCAGTTTTAAATTGAAATTAAAAAAAAAAATCATAGAAAATTAGCTGAACAGGTCTAAGAAGATCAATCTATTACAGTAAGCATCTGTTTTAATATACTTCTTTTATTTGAACCCCGTATTTTGTTAAACAGCAAAGCGTATTCATGAGGAATGATTGCTTCTAAATAGATTAGTCTAATAGTTAATAGCATATAAAAAAAAAAACAATTCGCATTTGCAAAGAAAATAATTTTTAGCTATGAATGAATATGAAAAATACATACATACGTACATAACTCTGACCGGAAATGGGTACTGTTAATATTCGAATTAATATTTTCATATGTGGATATGGTATCTGGGCCCTCAGCTAGAACCGTGGGATGTTAGGGACTTAGTGCTGCAATGGAAGACTTTAGTAGTTGGACAGGTGGCTTCACAGTGTCTTTTGGAATACCATTCAAGAGACCTTTACCTAGCAGCTGACATTCGCAGATTAATATTGATACGTATGAATATGCTTTTAACAACGCGATATGTTTTAAGAACATCTTTACAACTTCATAATTTTTGTTTAACATAACTTTAAGTAATTTTCAGGATCTCCTTTTTAATGTATTGTCTTTAACATTTTAGCTAAAATCACATTTTTTTTAATTATTCTTAATTAGCGAGAGAATAAAGTTGTTTTTGCTGTAAACTACATCCCTCTCCCTGTCTATTGTGACACAGTGGGGAAAGACACCGATGAACTTTATAAAGAAGTTTCATACAATTGCTTCTGTTCAAAAAGGTGAATAAATATTCTCAACCGTAACTCTGTACATGTGTATGCATTAATTTTCCCATATATGTATGACGTACATCTATCTAAATACTACATGAATAACAGCTACAATGAAATTGATGTGATGAAATGTTTGCAGAGCGATAGTAGAAGTGATTGTTATATTATTTTTATTTTTAAAAAAAATTCTTATTGTTTGCGAATGCAGTTAGACCGGGGAAAGTATGCACATAATTTAACTCTCTGGTTCCGTTTGTGTGGGTAGCCTTGTACATATGATTCGTTCAATAATTTGTACTATTTTGTTTTTCCCTGGTTTCATCCAAACAGTGAGACGACATGCGGTATATGTAATAATGGCAATGGTTTAAAAAAAGTCATCACTGCCTTATTTGTAAACGTAGTGACTGATGTTTACGTGGTAATCGATCTATAACTTTACTACGGAACGTAGGAAAGGTTTTTAGTGTATAAAAATTAAGCAACCGTACGTCTATATTATTATAATACGCTTATTAATAACTAAATCAACTACTCTACAGAAAAAACGGTTTGAATGTAGTTGATTTCTGATAACTCGGTCGTAATTATCAAAATATCTATTCCTATTGTTAGCGTTATAACTTCAAATAACTACGTGTTTTTTCTAATGGACTAACGATATATCTACTTGTATGGTATCTAAGTCATTGTTTGTTGTTAATCAACAAGCACGTTTAAAGGAGGGGGAGGAAAGGATTTAAAATATAGGATGATTAAAATATTGTTTCAATTATCTCAAAGCACTACTTGGAATCTATTATCACCTGAAAATAAATTTCTCGTTCCGCTCCTGCGAGGATCTTAAGAGTAAGGTCCATTGTGAATACTTATCCATGATTTAACATCATGTCTTATGTTAGTAAGTCTATAAAATAAATATTCAACATTAAACGCGATCTATACCATTCGCTGGACTTAGTTTCACGACAGCAGTAGAATGGCGAGTTCGTGCTAGCGTTTTTAGATCTACACACTGTACCCAAAACTCAACTTCAAGACCATTACAAATTTTCAATAAGTGAAAGTGAAAATATTTTTGAAAATGAAAACGTCATTGTAACTTGGTTCCCATTAAATAGTCTTCACTGTTGGTCACATCCTACCTGTTGTTTAGTTGATCGGTCCACCGTTCTTCTGTTAGACTGAATAACTCTAGAAATTCTTCTTTTTTTTTGAAAGATTTCGTGGCGTATTCGAAAAAAATATTCATCACTGTGTGAAGATTCAAGAAGCCCGTCGAAATGTAGACTCCGCCTTGCTATTATAAAAAAAAGGTTCTATCTAGTATATGTAATACTTACGCGTTCGCCCACATCAGCTCCCAGTAGCATAAGTGGCGAAGTTGGCGCCATAAGTGCGGCGTATTGGCTGCTTGTTGGTATGTTGCTACTGCCATTGTACATTGCCCACGGAGGAGTTGTAAACGTCCCTTGAAAAGGAGGAACCATACCCCATCCGGGTATACCTATAGAGAGGATAAAAACATATTTATTAAATATTTGTTATGATTCGATCGGAGATGCTGTTCGAATCGGTATTAGCTGAACCGTCTCCTTTTGATTTGTCAATAGATAGTAAATAATAGCTACATTTGAATTTTTTTTTATGAAGTATATAGTATAATATAATTATAGTAGCTATACTTAAATAGTGATAACAGTTATTCGAATTATCAAAAAAAAGTATTCAGTAATACTACATTCATAATTAAAATTAGAAGATGTTTCTTACTTCTAGCTGTGTCTCTAAGATTCGTTGGCATAGGTCGAAATCCGGTATAGCTCCAGCGAAATGGCTCACCACTAAATGGTAAGCCAGCAAGGTTAGCTCGCAGAGTACTCCACGGAGACCAGGCTCCTGTGCTCCAGCTTTCAGCTCGGCCAACCCACCCTCCTGGAAGCGGTTTTATTTTTAACTCGCTGCAATAAACTCTTGCATTAACGTTATAATGTGCAGTTTTTTATATCTAATTATGTAGCAAAGGACATCATTGTTAATTTTGATGTAGTTTATTTACTTTTTTTTAGCAACAAAAAGGTCTTATAATTGCTTATAGTATTCTGTTAAGATCTTAAAGATTACACGTAAAGGTTTCTTTAGATTGCGCGAACGTTTGTAAATTAATGTTACAATGATAGAGATTATCATTATAAAAATAATAACTAGAACAGCATTTGATATTAAATTTTCAACATTACAGTAGAATTCAGTAAAAAAAAATCTATAATGAATCGTCAGGGAAATTGGACAATGAACCTGTAATAGACATTATTGCCTGGGCTATTTTGTTCCCTTTTGTTAAGTTAGAAGTTTTCTCACCTTGTCCCCGGAAAATCCTACGAACTCCAGAAGCGTTACGAGACGGGGGTGGAGCATCGCAATCATCAAACTGAAGCTGGCTAGCCCCAGGCGGACGCCGCTGTGGAAGTGGATCCGCGACACTTCGCTCTCCCAGGTCTTCTTGTCTAGAATGCGAGAGCATTCCCTGCACAAAGCAATAAAGTACATGAAACCAATTTATATTTTATTAATATAAACAGTACACTTAACATCCCCACTGCTTTGTCCTCCTCTCATGAACGAAAAAGAGATTTAAGGCCACAATGGTTTATCGATGTCGCATGTCTGAGAAAGCTGTTGTTCTCAAACTATGGCTGTCACAAAGACATTTTTTCTACCACACTTCAAACTTTAACTTATAAATTCACACTTGAGGATAATATTGAATATAGTTTACTTGTAGATGGTGTAGCAGGTCTTGATTTTGATCGTAGCACGCAGGAAACCCGCAAGGTCTTCTCCATCCAACATGCATAGTGCAGCCTGCAGAAGGGTTGATTCCGCGGTGCAGAGCTCTGCGTGAGCTTGCTCGTCTGTCATCGTGGTGTAATTGGGCTAATGGAAAATTAAGTATTTATTATCACTGGTAATTCAAGATTTCATTGTGTCCAATTTTTCCATCCATACTGGTGACAGATCACCGTTTCCACCGCAGCTCCTATTTCTGTCGCCAATTTGTACTGTGTTTCGGTTTAAAGCTGGATTGGAGTCAGTGACATTACTGAACTAAATAGACTTGCCTTCTTTTACCTCACAGCGACGACTACAATGTGGTGCAATGTATGTCATCCTATCGTCACGCTGTTATAGGCAGGAGTATCACTTACCATCAAACAAGCGTCATGCTCGTTTCGTTGCTTCGTCAAATAAAAAATCTGAAATATGAATGTTGAAACATTCGAAAGTAGAGGTTGTAAAATCATACTTTTTAAACATTTTACTCTTTGGAGTAAAATTTTCCTCATTAATAATCAAAAAACATAAAAGATGGCTACAAGGAATTAGATCAACAGGAAGGTTTCGACCTTTTTCATATAATGAAGTTTATGCTGCTAGTTATTTTGATGAACATCGCATTCATCAGACTCTGATAAAAAACATAATAAAAAAATAAAAAATATATAATTTAAATTAAATAAATGAAAATGAAACTTGAAACAAACACAAAACTAAATATATAAATAAAAGGCTTCATCATCATCATCATTAGCGTAATAGATGTTCACTGCTGGACATAGGCGCGCACATCCATAGAAGGCTTTTCTGCCTTTATGTAATACGATTTTTATAGTTTACAACTTATGAATGGGAAACTTGATGATCTTACATTTTCCCATGTAGTACTCATAGTTACAATATTGAACTACCGGAAGTCATTCAAGTTAAACAGTTACCGATAAGGCAATAAACTTTGCTACGATCCGGGAAGTATAATTGTATGAATTTTAGTAATTCTGTCCCCATATTACCGACCCAAATACGGACTGTGAACGCAACGACCGATGCAGAAAACTTTGGGAAAGGTCTCTGCCCAGCTGTGGATGTCTATCGTGTGATACTTGTAGAGGAATAGATCGAAATAATTCTCATTGTAACCTATTTATTCCCATGTTTGCTAATTCGAAGTAATCATAGTTCTAACATGTTTCATTTCCCTCCTAATTGAATGCCGGCCATCAAACAGGAATGGCGAAGAGCTGTTAAGCTTGCGACCAACATTTGAAGTGATGGCCACGACCACTCTGTTAAGAGTGATACCGACGATGAAGAAAAATAGATTAAGGTGGACTATTTGTTTTTTTTTTTCTTTTGAAGATTTATTATCTAAATTATACAAATTATCTACTTCACTTATGAGATTTGGCATGTTATACAATTATTTTAGTATTAGTTTCTGATCTACCTTCCTCATAGTGCCCGCGTTAATTTTAAATTATTGGCACAGTTCAATTTTCTGTAGTTTTCTTTAAAAAAAGTTAGATGCTAGATTTTTTATATCTCTTTAAACGATAATAAATCTCTGGATTTATATATATATTTCTTTTCTAATAATATTTTGTATGCTTTTAAACATATAAAGTACCATAAAGTTGTATTTAAATACGTTTTATAAGGGGATCTCCCTTAAAAGACGTTAAATCTCACAAGACCGCCTTCGCACTGTGCGCTGCGATATTTAAAACACGGTAGAAAATGTAAAATTTAAGGCATCCGCATTTACTTCATCATCATTATCAGCCGATACATGTCCACTGCTAAACATAGGCCTTCCCTAAAGATACCTACATCGATCGGTCCAAGGGCTTCCCCTACTCGCCGACTACCATGGGCTGTCATTTGCAGGGATTCGTGTGGGGGGATCTGGGCCATTTTCCATCATGCTGGCATTGGGCCAGCGGGTTGGTAGGAGAGTTGGCAAGCTGGTGAAGTTGACTTGGGTTCTATGAGTTATTGCGCGACCCCTACCTATCTTACCCTAGCCCTACTTCAACAAGCTGTTATAATTATCATACTTCTTCTCTTGTTCGATTTGTGTTTACAGTAAAATACATAAAACTTAAAAAAAACGGTATATCGTTATGAGCATATGGATAATCCAAAGCCGTATTTTCAATAAAAAAAACGCCATTAACCCAACCATCGATGTGTCTTGAAGAGGCACGAGTTCCATCCCTATTGAGTTTAAGCTTCCGGTGGAATAAAACATAACGAAGAAACTTGTTTCAGGATCAATATCCCTTTTTAACATGTAACATCCGCCAACCCGCACTTATCTTAACTTTCATCTCGTGAAAGAACACCCCGGGGTGTAAGGAAATTTAGTGTGTTCATTATTAAAAAAAAAAAAACTAATTGATACGATTTTTATAAATTGAAGTAGTGTTACGGTCTTTAGTATACCATGTATAGGTTACTCAAAATTAAGACCGAAATATTTAATTCGTCAAAATACAGTAAAAAAAAAACAATCTGATGATAATCATGATGATACAATTACGACTGGATCTACAGAAAAATACTAGGTATTAATATATGCTACTTTTATATCCTAATAAGCATGATTAATATTAACTTTATATGGGCATAATAGCATAAATCGAATTAAGTGAATGTGTATGGTAATCAAATACTAATGCGTTTATAGCACCATCCAAATTCTATCAGGCTATGATGCTGAATATTGCTTTTATTCTTTACTTTGTGAAAGATTCTGATGACATTAATGAGAAAGTAAGACATTCATTAATCATAACAAAAAAAAACAGGAACTATGTGTGATATGATTTTAAGTAACACAGATATAACAGATGTAACTAAAACAGAGACGAAGTAAATAGTATTGATAGTTAAAAACTAATCTAATAACTTCATAGATAGATAGATACATAGAACAGAACAACACGGAAATTCATCTAAGTTGTATAGGAATAAATGAATATATTTTTTTAAATGAAATTGTAATGTTCTCAAAGTAACTTGTACGGGCGTCTCGTGTGATATGTATCGCACTTGCATGGACAATCTATTGATATCTAGTGATATGAATGATTATAAATTAATTTTAATAGATGAACAATAACTATGATGAGCTAACATGCTGAACAATAACTGACCTTGCGAATGATGGTGCCCAGAGCTTCCGCCAAACTGTACGTCCGGCGGCGCCGTTGACAAAGAGTCTGCGTCTTCTTCAGCGCTGCCATGGCGCGAGCTACCTGGGCCGAATCCAGGGTTAGAACCGCTGGTATGAACTCGAATATCGATACGCCAAGGCTGTGGTACAAGGAAGTACTGCACCTGGTAGGTAAATGAAATGTCAATGGCTTGTTATGACGATGAGGATTTCGTTGTCCTCATCGCCTTCTGTCGCAAGTCAAGCCATACAGCAGCCAATGCCGTCGTTACTGCGTAAACGTCGAAACGACGTGGGGGAGTACCAGGCCATTAAAAAAACTACCCCTAATACTATTGCTCAATGCTTTACGTTTCAAAGCATTCTACTTAATTTCATAAACAGCATTTAGCAACGCGGACAAATGCACTTTATATATAAGTTAGATTCCATACAAAGAAAACTTTGTATGGAACCTTTCTTGCCATCATTTGTTTAGCTGTTCAGCTTTCTACTATAATTGCCACGGGCTTTATATTCCAACGCACTACACTACATACTACTATAGAATACCTAGTCTATCTTAAAAAAATATAAGTGCTAAATACAAAAACAAGACACCATGTTGGGCAGGAACCGATCCACAAGTCAATTCGTGTAAATGTGAATAATCTGAGTTTTAAACTGGGATCAAGAATATCGGCCTCAACATGATGCTGCATGAGTGGTGATGATAAGTAAATGTGGTGATATAAGTAAAATAACAAATGCTACGCACCAAACTTTCATGACTCCCATTGCGCCTTCGAGGTCGTTGTTGAAGAACCTCTTGATAGCCAACTCACAATCAGCGAGAGCCATTTGTAAATCCATGTTTGCTCTGCGACAAATAAGATACAATTAGAAATACAAAATGTTGAATACTCGATATACACACACATCTAAGTTATTTACAATAAAACAATATAACCAAACGTTTTCCTAAGTTGGCAGTCATGACAGCACGTCGTCCTCCACCTGTCATCGCGTAAGATTTCTTCCTTTTTTCGCCAGCTCAAAAATTAAAATCCTTTGTTACTTATAAGAGAAGGTGATACACCTGATTGACCGACCTAACCATAACAAGGTAACGCTTGTAGGCCTCATCCAACAACTGATACCTTTCAACCAAAGCTTCAAAAAGAAAATGCTATTACAAATATTTTCTATCGCGGTGCTACAAATATTATATATTCCAGTAATTGTAACACGAAGACACCTGGTTCGATTACAGGAACACGTATACCAGAGTTGTGGTTGGTGATCGGAGATTTTTTATGCTTGCTAAAAGTGTACATATTACAGCAATGGTGTGGTCCGGTTGTCAATGATACTAACTTTTATATATTATAACTACAGTAATCTTGGCGAACGTGCGTCACCGTCAAGCACCACATTGTTACTTAACAACGTATGAAATTGAGGGAAGTGGTAACATTTCGTAGAAAAGAAGTCAATAGAATTAAAAGAAGTGTAAAAATTCATATTGATACTTACCCTGGGAGCTCGTTAGCAGCGTCTTCAAAGGGTACCTGTGACAGAATTGAATAATGTTCATTATTAATTAGTTATTATTATATTTATTAATTAAGTAATTATTAATAATGTTAAAAGTTAATTTAAGTAAACTAATTGTTTTTTTATACTTTTTCATTAATGATATGAATTTAGATTACTTTAAAGTAGAATTATAAGGTACTTACGTCATCGTCTTCAACGAGGTGCTCTCTGAAATCGCGCGGCAGTGTGGCCAGCGGATCAGACGGCACTTGCTCTCTCTCCATGATCGCGCAAATCGGTTGACTTATGTGGTCTCCGGATACCTTCGGGATAACTTCTTCGGTGTTAGTGGGGAAGTGAAAAACTAAGGTTCGGAAAAAAAGGAAAACTGGAACAAAAGAGAAATTTTGTTTTATATTAAATATGTTTCATTACACTTTATGATATTTATAAATTAAAATAATGTACGCGATCTATCACATTGAGAATTGTTAACGCGTTTATAATATTATAAAATAAAATTCAAATGAAAACAATTCTATAATAGATTAGTAAAACAAATCTAAAAATTACAAACATTTTGATTAAATATAGCAAAATAATAAATATTAATGAAATATGTTCTGGACTAAAGTATATTCCTATATAAATGAAAGTAACTATAAAGTAAGTAATTTGTGTCAAGAAAAAGAACGTTCGCGTAAACAAAACAGCAATTAAAAGTATCTTGTATATCTTCGTTGTTAACCTAACTAAATAATCAATTCGAACAACAGCACAAGATAAAAGAACAAACACCTAATAAATGCCGCTCTCCCTCAACCTGCTAAAGATTCAGATGCCAAGTAACCAACGCAAGATTTCTATAAAGTCCTTATTGCTATGTATTTAATTAAAACTTTCCCTTAAATAAAATATTCTATGACTAATTAAAATAAAAAAATATAGCTCAGAAAGATTGCTAAGGAACAAAGATAAAAAATAATCGTTATTAAACATAACATGATAATAAAGATAAATGTAATAAAAAAAACGAAATGGTAATGACCATAACGTAGTAGTTAGAAAAATTAGACAAAATATTCAACCAAGCTGCAATTGGTCTTAGTTTACCAGAAAAGACTCGACCCTCATTAAACTCTAGAATAAATTGAGAACACCAAAGAGGTTCTAATGATTGGTTCTTTTCACAGGTTCAAGCTCAAGGAGAGTCCCGTGTGCCTTTGTGACCCGGCGGTGGACCAGACCGTGGTGCACATCCTCGCTTCCTGTCCGTTATATGGGAAAGAGCGAGCAGACCTTGAGATGCAGGTAAAGAAAAGTTTGGATACGGTCTCTATTGCCTCTCTCCTGAGTGAAGATGAAAGTCGCCAAATATTTAAAAAATATTGTAAGAAAGTGGTCAAAGTCGTAGTAAAGAGAAACAAATCATAAATAACCGAAAACAAACCAAAAATAAAAATAATGTAAAATTAAAATTAAAAATACAAAAATTAAAATAATGTACAAGTCAACAATTATTAGAAATAAATGAAGTAGAAAAAATAAAGAGAAGAAGAAACAGAAAAATGAGAAAAGGGATGATTCTATTTCAGGAAAAAAAAAGGGATGATTTATTCCAGATTCGACGAGGCGACGGTCTTCACTCAGCGAGAGGTATGGAAGAAGGAAAATGAATGGAGAATGACAGGAGAAAGAAAAGTATGAAAGATATGATCTGGAATGTTCGAAAAGAAGGGATGAAATAAGAGAATGAGGAATGAAAACTGTATAGATAGATATTAGAGATGTTAAGTAAAACTGTAAATAAAGGCCCTGACCCACAACCAGCTGGAGGGATTATAAAAAAAAAGAAAAAAATATATTAGTTCTTGACAAAAAAAATTATTAGTACTTGAAAAAATTCGAAATGAAATAAAAATATGGTACATTTTCGACCGATGGGTACCAAGCTACTTAAAGCCACAACTAAGATAATACTTTAGCATATGTGACAAAACTCCTCACATGACAATAAGGTTATTTTTTTTTATAAAACATTCTTAAAGAATCCTCATCCCCAAAACTAAAATACTTAAAAAATACTACTTTGAGGGTTAGATCTGTTTCTGATGAACTACGTCCAATTACAATTCAGAATAGCTCACCTATTGCTGTTGGTATAATATTGAAATTTGTAGAAGTAAGTTTAATTTCTTCCACGGCAGCAGTTGTTGTAAATGATGTTAAGTATCATAATGCCAATAATGCACACGATGGATAAAGCGATGGTGGTCAAGCAGATCACTATCAGCAGGTAAAGAAAACTCCAGACATACAACATATTGGCCGATTGAAATTTCACAAGCTTATCGCACGACACAACCGGTTCTCACGACGATGAGGTTAAAACGCTATGAAAGATAAGGGTTACTGCGACTAATATTATTCCTATGCGTGGGGGTAGACGCTCCGTCCCGACGGCGCCATAACCCCACCGATGTCACCCCCCTGTCTGACTTTGTGTACGTGCACTACTGACGCCCACGCAATAGATGTCAAGTAATATACGTTTTGAGAAGCTTGATAAACATTTACATAATATGAACAGAAATTATGTTCAACGGCTTGCGAACATCGCTTAATATGTTATAGTTATATGATTTTGATGACATCAGCCGGTGGTAGTTCGCTGCTGGAATAAATGTTTTTTTTTTTATTCCAGACGTTTACCATAACAATGTTAGGATAAGTATGATGAGCCTCACATTGTGCTTATCGTCTTAATACGCAAGATGTTGTCTTGTTACCCTAGTAATATCACCAGCTAAAATGCCCTTCAAACCAGAACACAGCAATGTTAGTACACTACTGTTTGGAAATAGGAGCTACGGTGGTGCCTACCTAAGCGCTTTCCTACAGCAGAACTACCATCAATACAAGGTGTGATAATCATGCGATGAAACTTAAATCATGATGATATACGTGATGTGGATAAATTTTGATTAAACTTCCGGCAACTCAAAAAACTTTCTAAACAAATGTTTTATAAATATTTTTCGTTGCGTTACCCTTAGAAACTTTTTTTTTATTCCTGTCAGTATAACTTGGCAACGGGCCGTGGGCGGAAACCCGGCAAGTGGGCGGAGTAAATTCCAATAAATCGATTATGTAGCCTGGGAGATAGCTAAAAATAAAACTCTCGGAGAAATGTAAGAGAGCGAGAAAAGTAGCAACAACTTCGTTAGATAAATTGACGTTACCCGTCTATAAAATCTTTCCTTGCTTTCATATATTTTATTTAAATATCTAGAATATACGAATAATCATTAAAAATATTACTGAACATTATAATAACAAATTATAATATTTATTATAACAAATAAGATCTTGAATAAATACTTTTTTTATATTAACATGTATGGGTGTGATTGATCGGTGCCGAAGTTAAAATATAACTGTTATCTACTTTTAGTAAGGTACAATAAAGAAAATTTTTTGCCGAGTATAAGAGTTTGAAATGGGGCGATCAATGGTTCCGAAGATATTTAGGGTTCGTTTTCAAACAAAATAACAAAGAAATTCGCGAATCATTACTAGTTTGTTAATTCAAAAGATATGTTATGAGGGTGATCGATCGGTTCCGAAGTTAAAACATAACAACTATCTTCTTCAAATAGGGCACAACAGAGACAATTTTTTTGTAAGTGGGATGTTCAATGGTTCCGTAGATATTTAGGGTTCGTTTTCAAACAAAATAACAAAGAAATTCGCGAATCATTACTAGTTTGTTACATGGATTGTTAATTCAAAAGATATGTTATGATGGTGATCGATCGGTTCCGAAGTTAAAATATAACAACTATCTTCTTTAAATAAGGAACAACAAAGACAATTTTTTTGTATGTGGTTCGAGTGGGATAATTGATCCCAAGTAAAGATGGGACAAGGTGTAGCAAGAAGAAGAAAAATTAACCATTAATTATAAAGAATTAACTAGAGTAGAATTTAAATAGACGCTTACCTAGTAGTATTAGGGTAGTGATGTCATTTCTATCGTTCACTTAATACCTATTACGTGTGAAGTAACGATAAAGGATAATGATAATGCATACTGCCACCGATACCAACGAAAAGACTGGGTTAAATTGGCACAATACTATGAATAAGTAGAGACAGTAATAAAACATTTTGGATAACAGCCTGCGATCCTGATAAAGAAAATTTAAAATTAAATATATGTCTTCGTTCTCACAACGCTTCAGGCTTGCACAACTAGCAGTGCAGAACGCGGGGACTCAATATAATACTGTTCACTTCGAAAGTTTTATACCACCCCTCTATCGCACCCCCACCCTGGTAACTCCTCCCTTTATTCCGCCCCCCCCTCCCCATCTACTAGTTGCCTTACATCCCGAACGCGATTTTTGCACCCCTTTTCAGTTAGAGGACTCCGGAACATCTTTCATTTGACCTCTTGCCAGAACATCGGTGGCTCCGATAACACGTTCGAAAGATTTACATTAACATAATATAAATGACTTGTTAATAAACATACGCAGTATGAAATCTGTGTATTGAACGGAGGCTCTATTGCGCATAACCTACTCTGCCACACCCCACCCCAGTCCCCACCACCGCCCACGTTTTTCTGGTATCTTTTGCACATGCGCGTAATTAACGATTTGATTTAACAGAAGCCCGCAAAAGTTTCAAGATATTTCTCTACATGAGCCATCAATTTATTCCACCGTTGGGAAGATAGCATAGCAACAAAGAAGAAGAAAGAAAAAAAATACTTGCTCCGAAGTAGATGAATGATGATGATGAGCCATTTTTTTATTGTTTAAGATAAAATCAATGATTTTTTTAAATTTATAGTTTTGCAATGTCAAAATAAAACAACGGCGTTATAATATTTTGGAATACACAATTAATCACACTGTGCCTTAACTCTACCACACCCGCATCTCAAACCCTATGTTACGCAACCTTCCAACGGCACCTTTATTTCCACCCCCACCCCCTAATAATCAGTCTGGCGGATGGGTCTAGATTTTCTCTATCCAGCCTCTAATGCATTTAATGTTCAATGTCATCATTTAAAGCAAAATCTTAGAAATATTTACTTAATACCGGTGTTTTTTTTTTTTTCATACTCAACACCTTTTTGATAATTTCCATTTATGGAAAATAAACATTGAAGTAAAAGAAATCCTTCTCTTTCCTTTTGCAGCGTTTAAACTGAAACTGACCTTCGATCTTTTTATATAAGTGGTACTAATTATTATTGCCTCACTTTTCAAACGATTTTAAATTATTTTTAAATATCATCATCGGATTCTTGCCTATGTTCATATAATCTTTATGTGAATTATTGCCATATTACAACAATGGAACTAACAACGCAGCTATTGCTGGTCGGAGTACCACAGCGACCCACTGGGCATGCGTCGTCCCGAGCACAGCACCTGAGCTTGCACATGCGCACAGAATTCTAATCGATTCAGGTCATATCTGGGCTTACAATGATTATTTAATTTATGAAGTATCCCTCTCTCCTGCCCCCCCCCCCCAACAACAATATTAAGTTAATAACACCATTGTAATATAATAAAAATTATATAGGAAATAAATAATTACACGGATTATAGAAAAGAATTACACGGATAACGACTGCTAAAAATTTTGAAAATTTTAAAGTTCGAATGAACTTATAAACACTTCCGGTACTTCGATCGTCTAATCAAATTCAAATCGGAAAAGAATTTGCAAACACAATCACTTAGAAAATTGCACAACACGTCGTACGAGTAGATAGACAGTGGCAGAACTGACTGCAGTATCCGCATCCCCTCCGAGGCTGCGCGGTGAGCATGCGCTCTCGTCCGCCGGGACCTCGGTCAAGGGCTCGCCGCCCACTGCACATGCGCGCAGATATGAATCAATACATATCGGAGCTCGGGCATTCGATATTTATAGAATATTAAAACATCCAGATATGTACTCTCCGTATGTAATATATTGTTTCCCTCGCATATTTACTAACGAAATTACATTCGTTAATACACAACAGACTTTCATCCCTAAATATACGATATTTTTACTCTTCATAATGCAAACGAAGGGTAATTAGCATAGCGTTACGTTGTCAATATTACCATCTAGATAAGACGAAATTTTTTAAAGATAAAGGCGTATAATTCTTCTAAAGCTACATCACCTCTTACTTCTAGGATAGGTAATTTTCTTTACAAGTTAAGTTTTTTTTTAAATATACATATGCACAGATTTTTTCGCTGTGAATTTTTTTTAAATTTATGCATATATCATAATCGCAAAAGATTAACTATATCGCACGCAATAATAAAGGATGAAGAGCAAAACATTTATGTACGATGATGAACAAAAGGTAAAAGGTGAAGGGTAGCAATTTAAATTTTTCAAAATAAAACAATCTAGTTATAACATTGAAGGAAAATATTTGTTACAAGTTACTACTAATGATTGAGAATAAATAAGATTTCGCTGTATACCGCTATGCTACCCTCGGTAAACTATTAAGGGCGACTAGGGAGGAGATATGTTATTTAGGGAAACGGCTATAAGTTTTATAACTTGATAGATAGAGTCCCTATTGTTTATAAAACAGATTTAGTATACTTAAGGAGTTGATCGAGATGGTAAAATAATTGCGATTTAAGATCCACGAAATTATGTAATACACAACTAACAATAGCACATGAGCAGGGCGCAAGGTGACCTCAACCGGAGAGGTACAGTTCCTTAGCAATTGCACATGCGCGAAAATATTAAAAATCGATGCATCTCTACATTTACCCGGTATTTTTTTTCGTTATCAACTTTAAATTAACAATTCCCTGTGACTTAAAAAATCATCGTTTTTGTTTATTTTGATTTTCTCTTTATCTTTGACTTACAAAAGACCATACGGCTCGTAATGTTTTCGCGACACCATAGTTTCAAATCAAAATCAAGGCTGTTGAAGAAACCAAACGCGCACGCTCTCACATGAAAATTACAAAGTTATTTACTTACTGCAAATGTCATCTAAATTTTTTTCGCTTACAATACAATCTTCAAGGGTAGTAGCGCTCAAAATAAAGTTTCCACAAATAAATAGAAATTATGAATATTATAAACCAAAAGCAAAGACGTAATAAAAGGTGACGCGTCATAGTTACACTTGAAGGAATCTAAGAATGTAGCAATATAATATAGAAGACGTGAGGTTAATAAGAAACTAAGAATTGCGCATGTCGCTTTACCCGCCGGGTAATTACAGGTACTTGGTAAATGCACATGCGCATCAGTATTGATCTAATGTACCAGTAACCAGGTACCGTGGACCCCTTTGCCCAGGCCGACCACATATTGCACATGCGCGAAAATTTTACTTGATCAATGTCTGAAAACCCGGAAATTCGCTCGTTTATGCATTATCAAATATAATAAACGATAAATAAAAAAAACTAATGAATGAATGAATTTAAAGTTCAGGCCTCAATTATAGTCTTAGTATCTTATAAAATAGGTAAAAATTTTCTTTTCAATATCTAAAAAATTATGTAATATCTATATAATAATCAAATAAATAAACCGAAAATCTTGTATATAATTCACTAGGAACTCGTTTAAAAAATCTAATATTTTTTTTACTGCCCATTGTTATGACAAAGGGTTTCCTTTGTCTAGGTAGTTTGGGCAATGTTGATTTTTTGACAATGGAATAAATATAATTCGAAAGCGTTGAAATATATGAATATGTTTTGAAGACGAATAATTACAGTTTATTAAAAATATTAAAATTATGTTATGAATTTCATGTCAGCAAGTATCGAAAATTATTTCGATATATTTTATAATTATTTAATACATACGCCTGAATATCGACTTAATATTTTATAGTTCTAAGCGAAATTTATTTAGAATTTCATGGAGCTATAAAAAAAAATAACAATAAATATTAGCTAATCTTAAACTAGGGTCTTACCAAAAGGTACAGCATATTTTCTTCTCGGTTCAAATTTTCGGTTAACAAAACAAAGAACAAAAAAATAAAAGAAAATAAAGGAAAAAAATTTAATGTTGATTATGTTTCCGGCGGATATTATCATTGTAAATATTTAACAAAAGTATCCACAAATAACAAATAAGACAGCTCATTATAATAAACCACAGCATTTTAAGCATGTTGACGGTTTTAATCACACGGTGTCAGAGACAATACTGCGGTTAGGGCATGCGGCCGGGACCCCGGGAGCTCGCCACAGTGCTTAACCACCTGTTGCACATGCGCGGACTTATCGATCGGGTCCATCTCGTAGCCCGGCTGACCTCTCAATAGAGTTGTATTGTGCTTTACACGATACCTGGTACTTAAGACAAATTAGCAGTCAGACGTTGACGTTGATCGTATCGTAGATCGTAGAAATCGTATTAATATAATTCAATATGGTATTGAAACTATCTCTACTATATAACACCGCTTTTAAATGATTCGTCATATGAATTATATTGGGAGTCATATTCCCAGTATTCTTCGAAATGCCGAAAACGATTTTGTAGGTAGTTGAACTGGCCTATGCCTAATTATGTTAGATGTAAATATACTCATTTTTTGATACGGGCACGTTATGCGGAGGGATGAAGGACATATAACAAAGGGAGTAATAAGTATGAACGTGGAGGAAGACCGAAGAAAGTGTCGTTGGATTATGTGAATGATGACATGTGTGAGAAAAGTGTGAATTCATATATGACGTCTGATAGACGGATGTGGAAGAGAAGTACGTACTGAACCGACCCCACATAGCTGAGAAAAGGGCAGAAGGAAGAAGATAAATATAATGATTTTTTTATAAAACAAAATATTTTAACAATTAGCAGTTAAATGTAAATTATTACACAAATTATTTAACTACGAGGTTTTCAATGGCAGTTATGATAACAAAGATAAGCAATGAAAGTGCGAAGGAGAGCGATGACTAAATAATTTTGCATTACGTCTTTATCTATAATATGTAATGTAATGACATCGAATGTATACGTATAGACAATGGCGGAACTGACTGCAGTATCCGCATCCCCTCCGAAGGTGCGCGGTGAGCATGCGCTCTCGTCCGCCGGGACCTCGGTCCAGGGCCCGCCGCCCACTGCACATGCGCGCAGATATGAATCAATACATATCGGAGCTCGGGCATTCGATATTTATAGAATATTAAAACATCCAGATATGTACTCTCCGTATGTAATATATTGTTTCCCTCGCATATTTACTAACGAAATTACATTCGTTAATACACAACAGACTTTCATCCCTAAATATACGATATTTTTACTCTTCATAATGCAAACGAAGGGTAATTAGCATAGCGTTACGTTGTCAATATTACCATCTAGATAAGACGAAATTTTTTTAAGATAAAGGCGTATAATTCTTCTAAAGCTACATCACCTCTTACTTCTAGGATAGGTAATTTTCTTTACAAGTTAAGTTTTTTTTTAAATATACATATGCACAGATTTTTTCGCTGTGAATTTTTTTTAAATTTATGCATATATCATAATCGCAAAAGATTAACTATATCGCACGCAATAATAAAGGATGAAGAGCAAAACATTTATGTACGATGATGAACAAAAGGTAAAAGGTGAAGGGTAGCAATTTAAATTTTTCAAAATAAAACAATCTAGTTATAACATTGAAGGAAAATATTTGTTACAAGTTACTACTAATGATTGAGAATAAATAAGATTTCGCTGTATACCGCTATGCTACCCTCGGTAAACTATTAAGGGCGACTAGGGAGGATATATGTTATTTAGGGAAACGGCTATAAGTTTTATAACTTGATAGATAGAGTCCCTATTGTTTATAAAACAGATTTAGTTTACTTAAGGAGTTGATCGAGATGGTAAAATAATTACGATTTAAGATCCATGAAATTATGTAAAACACAACTAACAATAGTATATGAGCAGGGCGCAAGGTGACCTCAACCGGAGGGGGCGCAGTTCCTTAGCAACTGCACATGCGCGAAAATATAAAAAATCGGTGCATCTCTACATTTACCCGGTATCTTTTTTCGTTATCAACTTTAATTTTCAATCAATTATCAACAATCCTTCCACCTCTTCAGAACACATTCTGCACCTGGCACAAAACTTCCATCCTGGTTTTCTGATTTAGTCAAGTGAGATTGCATAATTAGCTCTGGCTATTCTTATGGACTTCCAGAAAAACTTAATGTTCGTACGGAAGTCATCAGATAACGTTCTTTCAAATACATCTCAATCGTTAATTTTTTTTTTCTTTCCACCATATCCTTTGTTACGGTCTTACATCCTTTATACTCATTCTTCGCTTTTTGTATCGTTGCTTGTCCATTCTTAGATTGGCTTTTGCTGCCAACCAATCCTGCCATGCTTTACTCTTTTCAGACACCGCCTTCCGTAATTCTGCACTTAAAGTCTTCAACATACTTCCTTTTCTTCTCTTCTTCGACCACAGACATCACTGGCCATTTCCACGACTCCATCCTTGATTGACTTCCATAACTGTTCAACCTCACACATTCCTTCTAATCTGTTAAACTAATCAATCAATTCACTATTATACTTCTCTGTCATTTCATTATCTTAAAAAACCTCGACTTTCACTCTTTCTAGTACACTAATGGGTTCATTTATTGTTTCCCACGCAAATTGTACTATAGAAATTATATACGTTAATACACAACAGACTTTCATCCTACATATACGATATTCTAAAACGATGTGCATTAATAGTAAGATTACACTCGCCTAATTATATTTTAGTTCCTAAGTCATGTAAGAACAACGGGATGTTTAACCGCTTGCTTTGTAAACCAGCCATATAGCCGGATTTTTAGAACACATATGGTCTAATTTGTATGTTGCAAGGGTTTTTAAAGTTGTTTATCATGAATAGGTCATAAGGTCATTGTTCGACTATATGAATTAGGCAAAGTAGGGAAAGTCTCAATAGCGAAAGATAAGGTGACACCCTGTTAAGAGAGGACTAATTCTGACTAACGTGTTTACGCGTATATGATAATAGAATATGTAATTCTATGAAATTATTTCTATTTAGGTATAAATGTACCTAAATAGAAATATATATATATATATAAAAAGCCGTAAATTTTTTTGCATCAAGCCGGATTTTATATTGCATGAAACATTTGAAACGCATTGGACTAATGGTGCAAGGATTTTACATATCTATTTACCGCTGTTGCCTGTCACGATAGTAGCAGAATTTTAGTTCCTTCTACCATTTTGCTAATGTAAAGTTCAATACATTCACATTAGTGTAACCATGGTACCTCATGAAATGATCCTCGTCAATAATAAAAATAAGATCGGAAATAAATAATTGACTACGCAGCACTTGCTGGTCGGAGTACCACAGCGACCCACTGGGCATGCGTCGCCCCAGGCACAGCACCTGAGCTTGCACATGCGCACAGAATTCCGATCGATTCAGGTCATATCTGGGCTTACAATGATTATGTAATTTATGAGGTATCCCTCTCCCCTGCCCCCCACAACAATATTAAGTTAAAAACACCAATGTAATAAAATATAAATGATATAGAAAATAAATAATTACACGGATTATAGACAAGAATTACACGGATAACGACTGCTAAACTTTTTGGAAATTTTAAAAATTTTTAGAGAACTTATAAACACTTCCGGTACTTCGATCGTCTAATCAAATTCAAATCCAAAAAGTATTTGCAAACACAATCACTTAGAAAGTTGCACAACACGTCGTACGAGTAGATAGACAATGGCGGAACTGACTGCAGTATCCGCATCCCCTCCGAAGGTGCGCGGTGAGCATGCGCTCTCGTCCGCTGGAACCTCGGTCCAGGGCCCGCCGCCCACTGCACATGCGCGCAGATATGAATCAATACATATCGGAGCTCGGGCATTCGCTATTTATAGAATAATATCATCAATTATAAAAGATCCAGATATGTACTCTCCGTATGTAATATATTGTTTCCCTCGCATATTTACTAACGAAATTACATTCGTTAATACACAACAGACTTTCATCCCTAAATATACGATATTTTTACTCTTCATAATGTCAACAAAGGGTATTTAGCATAGCGTTACTATGTCAATATTACCATCTAGATAAGACGAAAATTAGATTTAGTATACTTAAGGAGTTGATCGAGATGGTAAAATAATTGCGATTTAAGATCCATGAAATTATGTAAAACACAACTAACAATAGTATATGAGCAGGGCGCAAGGTGACCTCAACCGGAGAGGTACAGTTCCTTAGCAATTGCACATGCGCGAAAATATTAAAAATCGATGCATCTTTACATTTACCCGGTATTTTTTTTCGTTATCAACTTTAAATTAACAATTCCCTGTGACTAAAAAAACATCGTTTTTGTTTATTTTGATTTTCTCTTTATCTTTGACTTACAAAAGACCATACGGCTCGTAATGTTTTCGCGACACCATAGTTTCAAATCAAAATCAAGGCTGTTGAAGAAACCAAACGCGCACGCTCTCACATGAAAATTACAAAGTTATTTACTTACTGCAAATGTCATCTAAATTTTTTTCGCTTACAATACAATCTTCAAGGGTAGTAACGCTCAAAATAAAGTTTCCACAAATAAATAGAAATTATGAATATTATAAACCAAAAGCAAAGACGTAATAAAAGGTGACGCGTCATAGTTACACTTGAAGGAATCTAAGAATGTGGCAATATAGAAGACGTGAGGTTAATAAGAAACTAAGAATTACGCATGTCGCTTTACCCGCCGGGTAATTACAGGTACTTGGTAAATGCACATGCGCATCAGTATTGATCTAATGTACCAGTAACCAGGTACCGTGGACCCCTTTGCCCAGGCCGACCACATATTGCACATGCGCGAAAATTTTACTTGATCAATGTCTGAAAACCCGGAAATTCGCTCGTTTATGCATTATCAAATATAATAAACGATAAATAAAAAAAACTAATGAATGAATGAATTTAAAGTTCAGGCCTCAATTATAGTCTTAGTATCTTATAAAATAGGTAAAAATTTTCTTTTCAATATCTAAAAAATTATGTAATATCTATATAATAATCAAATAAATAAACCGAAAATCTTGTATATAATTCACTAGGAACTCGTTTAAAAAATCTAATATTTTTTTTACTGCCCATTGTTATGACAAAGGGTTTCCTTTGTCTAGGTAGTTTGGGCAATGTTGATTTTTTGACAATGGAATAAATATAATTCGAAAGCGTTGAAATATATGAATATGTTTTGAAGACGAATAATTACAGTTTATTAAAAATATTAAAATTATGTTATGAATTTCATGTCAGCAAGTATCGAAAATTATTTCGATATATTTTATAATTATTTAATACATACGCCTGAATATCGACTTAATATTTTATAGTTCTAAGCGAAATTTATTTAGAATTTCATGGAGCTATAAAAAAAAATAACAATAAATATTAGCTAATCTTAAACTAGGGTCTTACCAAAAGGTACAGCATATTTTCTTCTCGGTTCAAATTTTCGGTTAACAAAACAAAGAACAAAAAAATAAAAGAAAATAAAGGAAAAAAATTTAATGTTGATTATGTTTCCGGCGGATATTATCATTGTAAATATTTAACAAAAGTATCCACAAATAACAAATAAGACAGCTCATTATAATAAACCACAGCATTTTAAGCATGTTGACGGTTTTAATCACACGGTGTCAGAGACAATACTGCGGTTAGGGCATGCGGCCGGGACCCCGGGAGCTCGCCACAGTGCTTAACCACCTGTTGCACATGCGCGGACTTATCGATCGGGTCCATCTCGTAGCCCGGCTGACCTCTCAATAGAGTTGTATTGTGCTTTACACGATACCTGGTACTTAAGACAAATTAGCAGTCAGACGTTGACGTTGATCGTATCGTAGATCGTAGAAATCGTATTAATATAATTCAATATGGTATTGAAACTATCTCTACTATATAACACCGCTTTTAAATGATTCGTCATATGAATTATATTGGGAGTCATATTCCCAGTATTCTTCGAAATGCCGAAAACGATTTTGTAGGTAGTTGAACTGGCCTATGCCTAATTATGTTAGATGTAAATATACTCATTTTTTGATACGGGCACGTTATGCGGAGGGATGAAGGACATATAACAAAGGGAGTAATAAGTATGAACGTGGAGAAAGACCGAAGAAAGTGTCGTTGGATTATGTGAATGATGACATGTGTGAGAAAAGTGTGAATTAATATATGACGTCTGATAGACGGATGTGGAAGAGAAGTACGTACTGAACCGACCCCACATAGCTGAGAAAAGGGCAGAAGGAAGAAGATAAATATAATGATTTTTTTATAAAACAAAATATTTTAACAATTAGCAGTTAAATGTAAATTATTACACAAATTATTTAACTACGAGGTTTTCAATGGCAGTTATGATAACAAAGATAAGCAATGAAAGTGCGAAGGAGAGCGATGACTAAGTAAATTTGCATTACGTCTTTATCTATAATATGTAATGTAATGACATCGAATGTATACGTATAGACAATGGCGGAACTGACTGCAGTATCCGCATCCCCTCCGAAGGTGCGCGGTGAGCATGCGCTCTCGTCCGCCGGGACCTCGGTCCAGGGCCCGCCGCCCACTGCACATGCGCGCAGATATGAATCAATACATATCGGAGCTCGGGCATTCGATATTTATAGAATATTAAAAGATCCAGATATGTACTCTCCGTATGTAATATATTGTTTCCCTCGCATATTTACTAACGAAATTACATTCGTTAATACACAACAGACTTTCATCCCTAAATATACGATATTTTTACTCTTCATAATGCAAACGAAGGGTAATTAGCATAGCGTTACGTTGTCAATATTACCATCTAGATAAGACGAAATTTTTTTAAGATAAAGGCGTATAATTCTTCTAAAGCTACATCACCTCTTACTTCTAGGATAGGTAATTTTCTTTACAAGTTAAGTTTTTTTTTAAATATACATATGCACAGATTTTTTCGCTGTGAATTTTTTTTAAATTTATGCATATATCATAATCGCAAAAGATTAACTATATCGCACGCAATAATAAAGGATGAAGAGCAAAACATTTATGTACGATGATGAACAAAAGGTAAAAGGTGAAGGGTAGCAATTTAAATTTTTCAAAATAAAACAATCTAGTTATAACATTGAAGGAAAATATTTGTTACAAGTTACTACTAATGATTGAGAATAAATAAGATTTCGCTGTATACCGCTATGCTACCCTCGGTAAACTATTAAGGGCGACTAGGGAGGATATATGTTATTTAGGGAAACGGCTATAAGTTTTATAACTTGATAGATAGAGTCCCTATTGTTTATAAAACAGATTTAGTTTACTTAAGGAGTTGATCGAGATGGTAAAATAATTACGATTTAAGATCCATGAAATTATGTAAAACACAACTAACAATAGTATATGAGCAGGGCGCAAGGTGACCTCAACCGGAGGGGCGCAGTTCCTTAGCAACTGCACATGCGCGAAAATATAAAAAATCGGTGCATCTCTACATTTACCCGGTATCTTTTTTCGTTATCAACTTTAATTTTCAATCAATTATCAACAATCCTTCCACCTCTTCAGAACACATTCTGCACCTGGCACAAAACTTCCATCCTGGTTTTCTGATTTAGTCAAGTGAGATTGCATAATTAGCTCTGGCTATTCTTATGGACTTCCAGAAAAACTTAATGTTCGTACGGAAGTCATCAGATAACCTTCTTTCAAATACATCTCAATCGTTAATTTTTTTTTTCTTTCCACCATATCCTTTGTTACGGTCTTACATCCTTTATACTCATTCTTCGCTTTTTGTATCGTTGCTTGTCCATTCTTAGATTGGCTTTTGCTGCCAACCAATCCTGCCATGCTTTACTCTTTTCAGACACCGCCTTCCGTAATTCTGCACTTAAAGTCTTCAACATACTTCCTTTTCTTCTCTTCTTCGACCACAGACATCACTGGCCATTTCCACGACTCCATCCTTGATTGACTTCCATAACTGTTCAACCTCACACATTCCTTCTAATCTGTTAAACTAATCAATCAATTCACTATTATACTTCTCTGTCATTTCATTATCTTAAAAAACCTCGACTTTCACTCTTTCCAGTACACTAATGGGTTCATTTATTGTTTCCCACGCAAATTGTACTATAAAAATTATATACGTTAATACACAACAGACTTTCATCCTACATATACGATATTCTAAAACGATGTGCATTAATAGTAAGATTACACTCGCCTAATTATATTTAAGTTCCTAAGTCATGTAAGAACAACGGGATGTTTAACCGCTTGCTTTGTAAACCAGCCATATAGCCGGATTTTTAGAACACATATGGTCTAATTTGTATGTTGCAAGGGTTTTTAAAGTTGTTTATCATGAATAGGTCATAAGGTCATTGTTCGACTATATGAATTAGGCGAAGTAGGGAAAGTCTCAATAGCGAAAGATAAGGTGACACCCTGTTAAGAGAGGACTAATTCTGACTAACGTGTTTACGCGTATATGATAATAGAATATGTAATACTATGAAATTATTTCTATTGAGGTATAAATGTACTTAATTAGAAATATATATATATATATATATATATATATAAAAAGCCGTAAATTTTTTTGCATCAAGCCGGATTTTATATTGCATGAAACATTTGAAACGCATTGGACTAATGGTGCAAGGATTTTACATATCTATTTACCGCTGTTGCCTGTCACGATAGTAGCAGAATTTTAGTTCCTTCTACCATTTTGCTAATGTAAAGTTCAATACATTCACATTAGTGTAACCATGGTACCTCATGAAATGATCCTCGTCAATAATAAAAATAAGATCGGAAATAAATAATTAACTACGCAGCACTTGCTGGACGGAGTACCACAGCGACCCACTGGGCATGCGTCGCCCCAGGCACAGCACCTGAGCTTGCACATGCGCACAGAATTCCGATCGATTCAGGTCATATCTGGGCTTACAATGATTATGTAATTTATGAGGTATCCCTCTCCCCTGCCCCCCACAACAATATTAAGTTAAAAACACCAATGTAATAAAATATAAATGATATAGAAAATAAATAATTACACGGATTATAGAAAAGAATTACACGGATAACGACTGCTAAACTTTTTGGAAATTTTAAAAATTTTTAGAAAACTTATAAACACTTCCGGTACTTCGATCGTCTAATCAAATTCAAATCGAAAAAGTATATGCAAACACAATCACTTAGAAAGTTGCACAACACGTCGTACGAGTAGATAGACAATGGCGGAACTGACTGCAGTATCCGCATCCCCTCCGAAGGTGCGCGGTGAGCATGCGCTCTCGTCCGCTGGAACCTCGGTCCAGGGCCCGCCGCCCACTGCACATGCGCGCAGATATGAATCAATACATATCGGAGCTCGGGCATTCGCTATTTATAGAATATTAAAAGATCCAGATATGTACTCTCCGTATGTAATATATTGTTTCCCTCGCATATTTACTAACGAAATTACATTCGTTGATACACAACAGACTTTCATCCCTAAATATACGATATTTTTACTCTTCATAATGTAAACAAAGGGTATTTAGCATAGCGTTACTATTTCAATATTACCATCTAGATAAGACGAAAATTAGATTTAGTATACTTAAGGAGTTGATCGAGATGGTAAAATAATTGCGATTTAAGATCCACGAAATTATGTAATACACAACTAACAATAGCACATGAGCAGGGCGCAAGGTGACCTCAACCGGAGAGGTACAGTTCCTTAGCAATTGCACATGCGCGAAAATATTAAAAATCGATGCATCTCTACATTTACCCGGTATTTTTTTTCGATATCAACTTTAAATTAACAATTCCCTGTGACTTAAAAAATCATCGTTTTTGTTTATTTTGATTTTCTCTTTATCTTTGACTTACAAAAGACCATACGGCTCGTAATGTTTTCGCGACACCATAGTTTCAAATCAAAATCAAGGCTGTTGAAGAAACCAAACGCGCACGCTCTCACATGAAAATTACAAAGCTATTTACTTACTGCAAATGTCATCTAAATTTTTTTCGCTTACAATACAATCTTCAAGGGTAGTAGCGCTCAAAATAAAGTTTCCACAAATAAATAGAAATTATGAATATTATAAACCAAAAGCAAAGACGTAATAAAAGGTGACGCGTCATAGTTACACTTGAAGGAATCTAAGAATGTGGCAATATAGAAGACGTGAGGTTAATAAGAAACTAAGAATTGCGCATGTCGCTTTACCCGCCGGGTAATTACAGGTACTTGGTAAATGCACATGCGCATCAGTATTGATCTAATGTACCAGTAACCAGGTACCGTGGACCCCTTTGCCCAGGCCGACCACATATTGCACATGCGCGAAAATTTTACTTGATCAATGTCTGAAAACCCGGAAATTCGCTCGTTTATGCATTATCAAATATAATAAACGATAAATAAAAAAAACTAATGAATGAATGAATTTAAAGTTCAGGCCTCAATTATAGTCTTAGTATCTTATAAAATAGGTAAAAATTTTCTTTTCAATATCTAAAAAATTATGTAATATCTATATAATAATCAAATAAATAAACCGAAAATCTTGTATATAATTCACTAGGAACTCGTTTAAAAAATCTAATATTTTTTTTACTGCCCATTGTTATGACAAAGGGTTTCCTTTGTCTAGGTAGTTTGGGCAATGTTGATTTTTTGACAATGGAATAAATATAATTCGAAAGCGTTGAAATATATGAATATGTTTTGAAGACGAATAATTACAGTTTATTAAAAATATTAAAATTATGTTATGAATTTCATGTCAGCAAGTATCGAAAATTATTTCGATATATTTTATAATTATTTAATACATACGCCTGAATATCGACTTAATATTTTATAGTTCTATGCGAAATTTATTTAAAATTTCATGGAGCTATAAAAAAAAATAACAATAAATATTAGCTAATCTTAAACTAGGGTCTTACCAAAAGGTACAGCATATTTTCTTCTCGGTTCAAATTTTCGGTTAACAAAACAAAGAACAAAAAAATAAAAGAAAATAAAGGAAAAAAATTTAATGTTGATTATGTTTCCGGCGGATATTATCATTGTAAATATTTAACAAAAGTATCCACAAATAACAAATAAGACAGCTCATTATAATAAACCACAGCATTTTAAGCATGTTGACGGTTTTAATCACACGGTGTCAGAGACAATACTGCGGTTAGGGCATGCGGCCGGGACCCCGGGAGCTCGCCACAGTGCTTAACCACCTGTTGCACATGCGCGGACTTATCGATCGGGTCCATCTCGTAGCCCGGCTGACCTCTCAATAGAGTTGTATTGTGCTTTACACGATACCTGGTACTTAAGACAAATTAGCAGTCAGACGTTGACGTTGATCGTATCGTAGATCGTAGAAATCATATTAATATAATTCAATATGGTATTGAAACTATCTCTACTATATAACACCGCTTTTAAATGATTCTTCATATGAATTATATTGGGAGTCATATTCCCAGTATTCTTCGAAATGCCGAAAACGATTTTGTAGGTAGTTGAACTGGCCTATGCCTAATTATGTTAGATATAAATATACTCATTTTTTGATACGGGCACGTTATGCGGAGGGATGAAGGACATATAACAAAGGGAGTAATAAGTATGAACGTGGAGGAAGACCGAAGAAAGTGTCGTTGGATTATGTGAATGATGACATGTGTGAGAAAAGTGTGAATTAATATATGACGTCTGATAGACGGATGTGGAAGAGAAGTACGTACTGAACCGACCCCACATAGCTGAGAAAAGGGCAGAAGGAAGAAGATAAATATAATGATTTTTTTATAAAACAAAATATTTTAACAATTAGCAGTTAAATGTAAATTATTACACAAATTATTTAACTACGAGGTTTTCAATGGCAGTTATGATAACAAAGATAAGCAATGAAAGTGCGAAGGAGAGCGATGACTAAGTAAATTTGCATTACGTCTTTATCTATAATATGTAATGTAATGACATCGAATGTATACGTATAGACAATGGCGGAACTGACTGCAGTATCCGCATCCCCTCCGAAGGTGCGCGGTGAGCATGCGCTCTCGTCCGCCGGGACCTCGGTCCAGGGCCCGCCGCCCACTGCACATGCGCGCAGATATGAATCAATACATATCGGAGCTCGGGCATTCGATATTTATAGAATATTAAAAGATCCAGATATGTACTCTCCGTATGTAATATATTGTTTCCCTCGCATATTTACTAACGAAATTACATTCGTTAATACACAACAGACTTTCATCCCTAAATATACGATATTTTTACTCTTCATAATGCAAACGAAGGGTAATTAGCATAGCGTTACGTTGTCAATATTACCATCTAGATAAGACGAAATTTTTTTAAGATAAAGGCGTATAATTCTTCTAAAGCTACATCACCTCTTACTTCTAGGATAGGTAATTTTCTTTACAAGTTAAGTTTTTTTTTAAATATACATATGCACAGATTTTTTCGCTGTGAATTTTTTTTAAATTTATGCATATATCATAATCGCAAAAGATTAACTATATCGCACGCAATAATAAAGGATGAAGAGCAAAACATTTATGTACGATGATGAACAAAAGGTAAAAGGTGAAGGGTAGCAATTTAAATTTTTCAAAATAAAACAATCTAGTTATAACATTGAAGGAAAATATTTGTTACAAGTTACTACTAATGATTGAGAATAAATAAGATTTCGCTGTATACCGCTATGCTACCCTCGGTAAACTATTAAGGGCGACTAGGGAGGATATATGTTATTTAGGGAAACGGCTATAAGTTTTATAACTTGATAGATAGAGTCCCTATTGTTTATAAAACAGATTTAGTTTACTTAAGGAGTTGATCGAGATGGTAAAATAATTACGATTTAAGATCCATGAAATTATGTAAAACACAACTAACAATAGTATATGAGCAGGGCGCAAGGTGACCTCAACCGGAGGAGCGCAGTTCCTTAGCAACTGCACATGCGCGAAAATATAAAAAATCGGTGCATCTCTACATTTACCCGGTATCTTTTTTCGTTATCAACTTTAATTTTCAATCAATTATCAACAATCCTTCCACCTCTTCAGAACACATTCTGCACCTGGCACAAAACTTCCATCCTGGTTTTCTGATTTAGTCAAGTGAGATTGCATAATTAGCTCTGGCTATTCTTATGGACTTCCAGAAAAACTTAATGTTCGTACGGAAGTCATCAGATAACCTTCTTTCAAATACATCTCAATCGTTAATTTTTTTTTTCTTTCCACCATATCCTTTGTTACGGTCTTACATCCTTTATACTCATTCTTCGCTTTTTGTATCGTAGCTTGTCCATTCTTAGATTGGCTTTTGCTGCCAACCAATCCTGCCATGCTTTACTCTTTTCAGACACCGCCTTCCGTAATTCTGCACTTAAAGACTTCAACATACTTCCTTTTCTTCTCTTCTTCGACCACAGACATCACTGGCCATTTCCGCGACTCCATCCTTGATTGACTTCCATAACTGTTCAACCTCACACATTCCTTCTAATCTGTTAAACTAATCAATCAATTCACTATTATACTTCTCTGTCATTTCATTATCTTAAAAAACCTCGACTTTCACTCTTTCCAGTATACTAATGGGTTCATTTATTGTTTCCCACGCAAATTGTACTATAGAAATTATATACGTTAATACACAACAGACTTTCATCCTACATATACGATATTCTAAAACGATGTGCATTAATAGTAAGATTACACTCGCCTAATTATATTTTAGTTCCTAAGTCATGTAAGAACAACGGGATGTTTAACCGCTTGCTTTGTAAACCAGCCATATAGCCGGATTTTTAGAACACATATGGTCTAATTTGTATGTTGCAAGGGTTTTTAAAGTTGTTTATCATGAATAGGTCATAAGGTCGTTGTTCGACTTTATGAATTAGGCGAAGTAGGGAAAGTCTCAATAGCGAAAGATAAGGTGACACCCTGTTAAGAGAGGACTAATTCTGACTAACGTGTTTACGCGTATATGATAATAGAATATGTAATACTATGAAATTATTTCTATTGAGGTATAAATGTACTTAATTAGAAATATATATATATATATATATATATATATAAAAAGCCGTAAATTTTTTTGCATCAAGCCGGATTTTATATTGCATGAAACATTTGAAACGCATTGGACTAATGGTGCAAGGATTTTACATATCTATTTACCGCTGTTGCCTGTCACGATAGTAGCAGAATTTTAGTTCCTTCTACCATTTTGCTAATGTAAAGTTCAATACATTCACATTAGTGTAACCATGGTACCTCATGAAATGATCCTCGTCAATAATAAAAATAAGATCGGAAATAAATAATTAACTACGCAGCACTTGCTGGACGGAGTACCACAGCGACCCACTGGGCATGCGTCGCCCCAGGCACAGCACCTGAGCTTGCACATGCGCACAGAATTCCGATCGATTCAGGTCATATCTGGGCTTACAATGATTATGTAATTTATGAGGTATCCCTCTCCCCTGCCCCCCACAACAATATTAAGTTAAAAACACCAATGTAATAAAATATAAATGATATAGAAAATAAATAATTACACGGATTATAGAAAAGAATTACACGGATAACGACTGCTAAACTTTTTGGAAATTTTAAAAATTTTTAGAAAACTTATAAACACTTCCGGTACTTCGATCGTCTAATCAAATTCAAATCGAAAAAGTATATGCAAACACAATCACTTAGAAAGTTGCACAACACGTCGTACGAGTAGATAGACAATGGCGGAACTGACTGCAGTATCCGCATCCCCTCCGAAGGTGCGCGGTGAGCATGCGCTCTCGTCCGCTGGAACCTCGGTCCAGGGCCCGCCGCCCACTGCACATGCGCGCAGATATGAATCAATACATATCGGAGCTCGGGCATTCGCTATTTATAGAATATTAAAAGATCCAGATATGTACTCTCCGTATGTAATATATTGTTTCCCTCGCATATTTACTAACGAAATTACATTCGTTGATACACAACAGACTTTCATCCCTAAATATACGATATTTTTACTCTTCATAATGTAAACAAAGGGTATTTAGCATAGCGTTACTATGTCAATATTACCATCTAGATAAGACGAAAATTAGATTTAGTATACTTAAGGAGTTGATCGAGATGGTAAAATAATTGCGATTTAAGATCCACGAAATTATGTTATACACAACTAACAATAGCACATGAGCAGGGCGCAAGGTGACCTCAACCGGAGGGGCGCAGTTCCTTAGCAACTGCACATGCGCGAAAATATAAAAAATCGATGCATCTCTACATTTACCCGGTATCTTTTTTCGTTATCAACTTTAAATTAACAATTCCCTGTGACTTAAAAAATCATCGTTTTTGTTTATTTTGATTCTCTCTTAATCTTTGATTTTGAATTATGTAATAAATAAAATGAAATGAATGATGGAAACTTACCGAATTCACAGACGAATTGGAAAGAAGCATTCTAGGAACAGTTTCCACAGATAAACGGTTATTAAGAACAAGGAAAGGAAATAGAAAACTCTGAATACAGTTCGACACGACATGGCCATACGAAATCTGAACAAGTAATGTATAAAGAACATACACATGTGTCTTCAGTACTTCAGCGTTGCACATGCGCGACTATATTGATTAAATGCACCCTAGCCTCGGACTTCGCTCACAACCTAGATACTTATATGGCAGTGGCTTATTACTTACATCGCGGACGACATAGAATACCGGAAATCGCATAACGTGCCTAAGTATTCATTAAGTTACTATTTAGCAAATGAAACTGCTAAAATTTAATTTCTCTATAGACAAGCGATTACCAAACGATTACTTTTTATCCTATAACGTTTTCATTCAAAGGCTTTAGATGAGCGAAAATTCCGCAATTATCTCTATTTCCTTTTTAATATCCCTTCGGACCTTTATCTCATACAATGAATTATCCAAGAATTTTGTTGTGAATGTGAAATGCATATAAAAATGCAACACGGACGAATTCGCATACTTTGATATTAACGGTGCAACTTTCAATGGATCAAAATAACAACGACATCTTTTCAATAAGTAATTTTGTAAAAATTTATATACAAAAAAACCTTTAAAAATCATAAATTGTATTTTATAATCAAATTGCTGTAAGTAAAGAAACGTAAACCAAACTCGGCAATGTTATATCCCATTAATATGGGAAGTATCTAAATGCATCAAGATTTTTTATAGATCTAATATTACCGTTAAGCAATATTAATTCGACGGATAAGAGACCAGCGTAACCCTTTCATTGCTTATCCCTGCACATGACAAAGAGGCAATGTACATATTTCAGTAACAATTTCTAATCTCTGTAACGCGGCATTAAATATATATATATATTTAAAATATTATAGACGTGAAAACTTGTGATACTATCGACAAGGAAACAGAAGCATTCGACGCAGAATGGTTTGTAGATGGTTATAAGCTATTTATATTTTTAACTTTATCGTATTATTTGTAATTAACTTTTATAATAATTATTTCGTTTTATTTATACCGTTGCTATAGTAACAGTTGTTATAGAAACACAAATTTAAAATGTAATTTTATATTACGGCCAACAATGCGACCGTGAAACACACACACATGGTGTACACAGGAGATATTTAGAATTAACATTGGTAGAGATGTTGCTTCTATTATTTAGAGGTCAGCTGGGAATGGATTTTGCGAAATTCTTGTCCAAAAGGAGTTGGTGGTGTTATGGCCATAAAAGCGGGCTGGGATCAACTATTTGTATACTGTAGTATGTAATACTCTGTATTTATGAAGTTTTGTGCTGGTCCATCTAGTGTAGTCCTGGCGCTCCAAAGCTAAGGTGAATTTAATCACGACAAGCGGATAAATACACAAACACATGTTGGATAATAAAATTAATTGCGCCGCGAATATCGCATTCTAGAAAAGTTAACGAAAAGATTAACGAAAATTTAGGTTTTTACAACAGATATATATGTATTTATATATATATTTATATATATATGTGTGTGTGTAAGAATCTCCAAATTGCAACTGTAGTGGTTTCTTCTATAAAATTTTAATAACAAACTATGTCATTTCATCTTTTTTTTCTATATGTCTACTGTCATGTCCTGTCCGTTACTACTCCTACTGATTGTTATCATTTTACAATAACGTTATTAGGTTAAGTTACACAAAACAAGTTAAAGAATAAAAACTAAATATTACAATTTATTTCAGACGACTGTCATGACTGTTCATTGCCTTATATATATATATAGATATATTCTCGTCCTCTTTGGAGACTCACGGCTTCATCATATCAGCATAGGTGGTTGTATTGATAGGGCCTTTGGATTTCTCAACTTGATCTACAGCGTATCTGTCGATACTTTTCTTTACTGTGACTTCATAGGGGCCAAGATTCCGTGGGAAAATTGTGTCTTTTTAATTACAACGAGATCTATCTCGTATCATATTGCTTCTCTTCTTTTTCTTCCTGTACTTTCTTAATACGTTTTCTAGCTTATTCTCTTGGTTTACTTTTTATTTCTTTCATTCTTTCAATAGTTTCTTCTATAATCTTCACAAGTTCATCATCTTTGTCTCTCATCTTCACTCCAAGCCTTAATTAAATCAGCATCAAACCTAAAACTTCTTTGGTAGGTTCCATTTAAGAAGCGTTAGATATTCGACAATTTACACTACCATTTTTTTGGATCATCAGCGCTAAGTATACTTATAAATCTAATTATTATCTGATGAATGCGTTCGTCTTGCTCATTTCTTCTCGTTTGCCCCGGTGTTATAGTCTTAGTGTACTTAACGTTTCTTCAGGCGTTAATGTCTTCACGGGATAAATCCAAGTGAATTTGTTGAATGCTTCAACAACGGTAAGGATGTACATAAGTACAAATTATAAAATTTATTTGCGTGTAAGTGGTCTAAGTGATAAGTTACTAAAGATGCTCCTTTCTGAATCGGCTTAAGTAGTCTCATTCTTTTTACCTCTTTTATGCGACACAGCTACGCATTAAACACAGTTGTCTATTACTTTTTAAATCTTAGTCTGTAAATTTTCAAAAAAATATTCTCTATTTATCAACTCTTTTATTTTTTCTATTCCAAATTATTCTCCTTTGTGATTTTTCCGTATAACTTCATTCTGCATCTTCTTCGGCACGACAAATAGTCTATTTCCATTCATTTCTTTCTTTATAAAGTATGTCATTCTGAACAACGTAGTTCTGATAAGGTTCTAGTAATATTCTTTTCACCAATTGAACGTTTTCGTTTTGGCCTTCTTCAAGCAAGCAATAGTCTGGGTAAGTATTAAAGAAGTAGGGTAACGGCTTAGAGTATCAGTGTGTTTTATTATAAATTCTGGGCGATGTTCAATTTCATAATCGGCAAACAAAAATAAGTCGAGTTATTCTTGTACGCATCTGATGTAATACCCGATATTTCAGCTTATAGCAATATTCATCAATAACATTATTTGAAACGATGCTATTATTTGCAATGCAGTGGCAATATCCAAGCGTAGGTGGGCCCGGTCATTCGGGCGCCGTTCGGGGGGTCGCGGAGGAACTGAAATACTTTAACCCGCGACCCCACGAACAAGTGGATGAGAGTGGAATATCGTGTGAAGCTTTTTAGTCGGTTGGAATCCTACATTACCACCGACGCCAGCACAATTTGGCGACGGGGTGTGCATTTCCGTTAGCATTTTGTTACACACGTTAATAAAAAAAAACAAAACATCCATGCGTCGGTAAAACAGTCTCGCGCAGTGACATCTAGCGGTAAGAGTGCGAATGTTTCGTGCTGTCTGTATGAAGATGACCGGTCGGTAAAACAGTGTACTGATTCCATAAATGACTTCCATGTCGTCGTATTTCTTTGTTGATAATGTAATTTCCATCGTCTAATTCACTATATTTCACTGTTCAGCGTTATCCCGGATGAGCCTCCAAAGAACAATGTGGGAATCTCCAAATATTACAAATCTCCAAAACGGTAGTGGTTTCCTTGTTAAACTTTTAATAATCTTTCACAAAAAAAGCCAAGGTCTTTTCATCTTTTTCCCTATAGGTCAAATGTCAAGTCCCGTCTGTAAATGTCGAACTAAGTGTTACCATTTTATAACAACGTTATTATATAAAGTTACACAAAACGAAATTATTTGTACGAATTAGTTGTTTAGACTTTGTTTTCCGAAAGGAGTTTACGGCTAATTTGTAATTGATAATTAATTGTATAATTAGCCGATGACAAATAATTATCAAGGTTTTCTTTATAAACTGATGAAGAAACCTATCTATAGGAATATTGATTAGGGTTGGAGGGATTCGTTAAATTCTTAACAGGCCCGACTCATTACAGTAGAACAGATAAACAAAATAAAAAAAAAATACGAAAGTTATAATGTTTGATACATTTCGAAAAGTCGGAATTAATTAAAATATAATAATCAGGTAGCACAAAAGACCATACGGCTCGTAATGTTTTCGCGACAGCATATTTTCAAATCAAAATCAAGGCTGTTGAAGAAACCAAATGCGCACGCTCTCACATGAAAATTACAAAGCTATTTACTTACTGCAAATGTCATTTAAATTTTTTTCGCTTGCAATACAATCTTAAAGGGTAGTAGCGCTCAAAATAAAGTTTCCACAAATAAATAGAAATTATGAATATTATAAACCAAAAGCAAAGACGTAATAAAAGGTGACGCGTCATAGTTACACTTAAGAATGTGGCAATATATAATAGAAGACATGAGGTTAATAAGAAACTAATAATTGCGCATGTCGCTTTACCCGCCGGGTAATTACAGGTACTTGGTAAATGCACATACGCATCAGTATTGATCTAAAATACCAGTAACCAGGTACCGTGGACCCCTTTTAGGCAGGCCAACCACATATTGCACAAGCGCGAAAATTTTACTCGATCAATATATGAAAACCCGGAAATTCGCTCGTTTATGCATTATCAAATATAATAAACGATAAATAAAAAAAAATAATAAATGAATGAATTTAAAGTTCAGGCCTCAATTATATAGTATATAGTATCATATAAAATAAGTAAAAATTTTCCTTTCAATATATAAAAAAATATGTAATATCTATATAATAATCAAATAAATAAACCGAAAATCTTGTATATAATTCACTAGGAACTCGTTTAAAAAATCTAATATTTTTTTTACTGCCTCTTGTTATGACAAAGGGTTTCCTTTGTCTAGGGAGTTTGAGCACTGTTGAATTTCTGACAATGAAAATAATTCGAAAGCGTTGAAATATATGAATATGTTTAGAAGACGAATAATTACAGTTAATTAAAAATATTAAAATTGTTATGAATTTCATGTCAGCAAGTATCGAAAATTATTTCGATACATTTTATAATTATTTAATACATACGCCTGAATATCGACTTAATATTATATAGTTCTAAGCGAAATTTATTTATAATTTCATGGAGCTATAAAAAAAAATAACAATAAATATTAGCTAATCTTAAACTAGGGTCTTACCAAAAGGTACAGCATATTTTCTTCTCGGTTCAAATTTTCGGTTAACAAATCAATAAAAGAAAATAGAGAAAAAAAAATTTAATGTTGATTATGTTTCCGGCGGATATTATCATTGTAAATATTTAACAAAAGTATCCACAAATAACAAATAAGACAGCTCATTATAATAAACCACAGCATTTTAAGCATAATGACGGTTTTAATCACACGGTGTCAGAGACAATACTGCGGTTAGGGCATGCGGCCGGGACCCCGGGAGCTCGCCACAGTGCTTAACCACCTGTTGCACATGCGCGGACTTATCGATCGGGTCCATCTCGTAGCCCGGCTGAACTCTCAATAGAGTTGTATTGTGCTTTACACGATACCTGGTACTTAAGACAAATTAGCAGTCAGACGTTGACGTTGATCCTATCGTAGATCGTAGAAATCGTATTAATATAATTCAATATGGTATTGAAACTATCTCTACTATATAACACACGCTTTTAAATGATTCTTCATATGAAATATATTGGGAGTCATATTCCCAGTAATCTTCGAAATGCCGAAAACGATTTTGTGGGTAGTTGAACTGGCCTATGCCTATTTATGTTAGATATAACTATAATCATTTTTTGGTACGGGCATGTTATGCGGAAGCATGAAGGACATATACAACAATAGGAGTAATAAGAATGAACGTGGAGGAAGACCAAATAAAGTGTCGATGTATTCTGTGAATGATGACATGTGTCCGAAAAGTGTGAATTCAGATACGACGTCTGATAGACGGATGTGGAAGAGAAGTACGAACTAAACCGACCCCACATAGCTGAGAAAAGGGCAGAAGGAAGAAGATAACTATAATGATTTTTTTATAAAACAAAATATTTTAACAATTAGCAGTTAAATGTAAATTATTACACAAATTATTTAACTACGAGGTTTTCAATGGCAGTTATGATAACAAAGATAAGCAATGAAAGTGCGAACGAGAGCGATGACTAAGTAAATTTGCATTACGTCTTTATCTATAATACGTAATGTAATGACACCGAATGTATACGTATAGACAATGGCGGAACTGACTGCAGTATTCGCATCCCCTCCGAAGGTGCGAGGTGAGCATGCGCTCTCGTCCGCCGGGACCTCGGTCCAGGGCCCGCCGCCCACTGCACATGCGCGCAGATATGAATCAATACATATCGGAGCTTGGGAATTCGCTATTTATAGAATATTAAAATATTCAGATATGTACTCTCCGTATGTAATATATTGTTTCCCTCGCATATTTACTAACGTAATTACATTCGTTAATACACAACAGACTTTCATCCCTAAATATACGATATTTTTACTCTTCATAATGCAAACAAAGGGTAATTAGCATAGCGTTACGTTGTCAATATTACCATCTAGATAAGACGAAATTTTTTTAAGATAAAGGCGTATAATTCTTCTAAAGCTACATCACCTCTTACTTCTAGGATAGGTCAATTTATTTACAAGTTAAGTTTTTTTTTAAATATACATATGCACAGATTTTTTCGCTTTGAATTTTTTAAAATTTATGCATATATCATAATCGCAAAAGATTAACTATATCGCACGCAATAATAAAGGAGCAAGAGCAAAACATTTATGTACGATGATGAACAAAAGGTAAAAGGTGAAGGGTAGCAATTTAAATTTTTTAAAATAAAACAATCTAGTTATAACATTGAAGGAAAATATTTGTTACAAGTTACTACTAATGATTGAGAATAAATAAGATTTCGCTGTATACCGCTATGCTACCCTCGGTAAACTATTAAGGGCGACTAGGGAGGATATATGTTATTTAGGGAAACAGCTATAAGTTTTAAAACTCGACAGATAGAGTCCCTATTGTTTAAAAAATAGATTTAGTACACTTAAGGAGGTGATCGAGATGGTAAAATAATTACGATTTAAGATCCATGAAATTATGTAAAACACAACTAACAATAGTATATGAGCAGGACGCAAGGTGACCTCAACCGGAGGGGCGCAGTTCCTTAGCAACTGCACATGCGCGAAAATATAAAAAATCGATGCATCTCTACATTTACCCGGTATCTTTTTTCGTTATCAACTTTAATTTTCAATCAATTATCAACAATCCTTCCACCTCTTCAGAACACATTCTGCACCTGGCACAAAACTTCCATCCTGGTTTTCTGATTTAGTCAAGTGAGATTGCATTATTAGCTCTGGCTATTCTTATGGACTTCCAGAAAAACTTAATGTTCGTACGGAAGTCATCAGATAAACTTTTTTCAAATTCATCTCAATCGTTAATTTTTTTTTTCATTCCACCATATCCTTTGTTACGGTCTTACATCCTTTATACTCATTCTTCGCTTTTTGTATCGTTGCTTGTCCATTCTTAGATTGGCTTTTGCTGCCAACCAATTCTGCCATGCTTTACTCTTTTCAGACACCGCCTTCCGTAATTCTGCACCTAAAGTCTTCAACATACTTCCTTTTCTTCTCTTCTTCGACCACAGACATCACTGGCCATTTCCACGACTCCATCCTTGATTGACTTCCATAACTGTTCAACCTCACACATTCCTTCTAATCTGTTAAACTAATCAATCAATTCACTATTATACTTCTCTGTCATTTCATTATCTTAAAAAACCTCGACTTTCACTCTTTCTAGTACACTAATGGGTTCATTTATTGTTTCCTACGCAAATTGTACTATAGAAATTATATACGTTAATACACAACAGACTTTCATCCTACATATACGATATTCTAAAACGATGTGCATTAATAGTAAGATTACACTCGCCTAATTATATTTTAGTTCCTAAGTCATGTAAGAACAACGGGATGTTTAACCGCTTGCTTTGTAAACCAGCCATATAGCCGGATTTTTAGAACACATATGGTCTAATTTGTATGTTGCAAGGGTTTTTAAAGTTGTTTATCATGAATAGGTCATAAGGTCATTGTTCGACTTTATGAATTAGGCGAAGTAGGGAAAGTCTCAATAGCGAAAGATAAGGTGACACCCTGTTAGGAGAGGACTAATTCTGACTAATTTACGCGTATATGATAATAGAATTGTAATTCTATGAAATTATTTCTATTTAGGTATAAATGTACCTAAATAGAAATATATATATATATATATAAAAAGCCGTAAATTTTTTTGCATCAAGCCGGATTTTATATTGCATGAAACATTTGAAACGCATTGGACTAATGGTGCAAGGATTTTACATATCTATTTACCGCTGTTGCCTGTCACGATAGTAGCAGAATTTTAGTTCCTTCTACCATTTTGCTAATGTAAAGTTCAATACATTCACATTAGTGTAACCATGGTACCTCATGAAATGATCCTCGTCAATAATAAAAATAAGATCGGAAATAAATAATTAACTACGCAGCACTTGCTGGACGGAGTACCACAGCGACCCACTGGGCATGCGTCGCCCCAGGCACAGCACCTGAGCTTGCACATGCGCACAGAATTCCGATCGATTCAGGTCATATCTGGGCTTACAATGATTATGTAATTTATGAGGTATCCCTCTCCCCTGCCCCCCACAACAATATTAAGTTAAAAACACCAATGTAATAAAATATAAATGATATAGAAAATAAATAATTACACGGATTATAGAAAAGAATTACACGGATAACGACTGCTAAACTTTTTGGAAATTTTAAAAATTTTTAGAGAACTTATAAACACTTCCGGTACTTCGATCGTCTAATCAAATTCAAATCGAAAAAGTATTTGCAAACACAATCACTTAGAAAGTTGCACAACACGTCGTACGAGTAGATAGACAATGGCGGAACTGACTGCAGTATCCGCATCCCCTCCGAAGGTGCGCGGTGAGCATGCGCTCTCGTCCGCCGGGACCTCGGTCCAGGGCCCGCCGCCCACTGCACATGCGCGCAGATATAAATCAATACATATCGGAGCTCGGGCATTCGCTATTTATAGAATATTAAAAGATCCAGATATGTACTCTCCGTATGTAATATATTGTTTCCCTCGCATATTTACTAACGAAATTACATTCGTTAATACACAACAGACTTTCATCCCTAAATATACGATATTTTTACTCTTCATAATGTAAACAAAGGGTATTTAGCATAGCGTTACTATGTCAATATTACCATCTAGATAAGACGAAAATTAGATTTAGTATACTTAAGGAGTTGATCGAGATGGTAAAATAATTGCGATTTAAGATCCACGAAATTATGTAATACACAACTAACAATAGCACATGAGCAGGGCGCAAGGTGACCTCAACCGGAGAGGTACAGTTCCTTAGCAATTGCACATGCGCGAAAATATTAAAAATCGATGCATCTCTACATTTACCCGGTATTTTTTTTCGTTATCAACTTTAAATTAACAATTCCCTGTGACTTAAAAAATCATCGTTTTTGTTTATTTTGATTTTCTCTTTATCTTTGACTTACAAAAGACCATACGGCTCGTAATGTTTTCGCGACACCATAGTTTCAAATCAAAATCAAGGCTGTTGAAGAAACCAAACGCGCACGCTCTCACATGAAAATTACAAAGCTATTTACTTACTGCAAATGTCATCTAAATTTTTTTCGCTTACAATACAATCTTCAAGGGTAGTAGCGCTCAAAATAAAGTTTCCACAAATAAATAGAAATTATGAATATTATAAACCAAAAGCAAAGACGTAATAAAAGGTGACGCGTCATAGTTACACTTGAAGGAATCTAAGAATGTGGCAATATAGAAGACGTGAGTTTAATAAGAAACTAAGAATTGCGCATGTCGCTTTACCCGCCAAGTAATTACAGGTACTTGGTAAATGCACATGCGCATCAGTATTGATCTAATGTACCAGTAACCAGGTACCGTGGACCCCTTTGCCCAGGCCGACCACATATTGCACATGCGCGAAAATTTTACTTGATCAATGTCTGAAAACCCGGAAATTCGCTCGTTTATGCATTATCAAATATAATAAACGATAAATAAAAAAAACTAATGAATGAATGAATTTAAAGTTCAGGCCTCAATTATAGTCTTAGTATCTTATAAAATAGGTAAAAATTTTCTTTTCAATATCTAAAAAATTATGTAATATCTATATAATAATCAAATAAATAAACCGAAAATCTTGTATATAATTCACTAGGAACTCGTTGAAAAATCTAATATTTTTTTTACTGTCTATTGTTATAACAAAGGGTTTCCTTTGTCTAGGTAGTTTGAGCACTGTTGAATTTTTGACAATGGAAAATAATTCGAAAGCGTTGAAATATATTATATGAATACGTTTTGAAGACGAATAATTACAGTTAATTAAAAATATTAAAATTATGTTATGAATTTCATGTCAGCAAGTATTGAAAATTATTTCGATATATTTTATAATTATTTAATACATACGCCTGAATATCGACTTAATATTTTATAGTTCTAAGCGAAATTTATTTAAAATTTCATGGAGCTATAAAAAAAAATAACAATAAATATTAGCTAATCTTAAACTAGGGTCTTACCAAAAGGTACAGCATATTTTCTTCTCGGTTCAAATTTTCGGTTAACAAAACAAAGAACAAAAAAATAAAAGAAAATAAAGAAAAAAAATTTAATGTTGATTATGTTTCCGGCGGATATTATCATTGTAAATATTTAACAAAAGTATCCACAAATAACAAATAAGACAGCTCATTATAATAAACCACAGCATTTTAAGCATGTTGACGGTTTTAATCACACGGTGTCAGAGACAATACTGCGGTTAGGGCATGCGGCCGGGACCCCGGGAGCTCGCCACAGTGCTTAACCACCTGTTGCACATGCGCGGACTTATCGATCGGGTCCATCTCGTAGCCCGGCTGACCTCTCAATAGAGTTGTATTGTGCTTTACACGATAACTGGTACTTAAGACAAATTAGCACTCAGACGTTGACGTTGATCGTATCGTAGATCGTAGAAATCGTATTAATATAATTAAATATGGTATTGAAACTATCTCTACTATATATTATAACACCGCTTTTAAATGATTCTTCATATGAATTATATTGGGAGTCATATTCCCAGTATTCTTCGAAATGCCAAAAACGATTTTGTACGTAGTTGAACTGGCCTATGCCTAATTATGTTAGATATAACTATACTCATTTTTTGATACAGGCACGTTATGCGGAGGGATGAAGGACATATAACAAAGGGAATAATAAGTATGAACGTGGAGGAAGACCGAAGAAAGTGTCGTTGGATTATGTGAATGATGACATGTGTGAGAAAAGTGTGAATTCATATATGACGTCTGATAGACGGATGTGGAAGAGAAGTACGTACTGAACCGACCCCACATAGCTGAGAAAAGGGCAGAAGGAAGAAGATAAATATAATGATTTTTTTATAAAACAAAATATTTTAACAATTAGCAGTTAAATGTAAATTATTACACAAATTATTTAACTACGAGGTTTTCAATGGCAGTTATGATAACAAAGATAAGCAATGAAAGTGCGAAGGAGAGCGATGACTAAGTAAATTTGCATTACGTCTTTATCTATAATATGTAATGTAATGACATCGAATGTATACGTATAGACAATGGCGGAACTGACTGCAGTATCCGCATCCCCTCCGAAGGTGCGCGGTGAGCATGCGCTCTCGTCCGCCGGGACCTCGGTCCAGGGCCCGCCGCCCACTGCACATGCGCGCAGATATGAATCAATACATATCGGAGCTCGGGCATTCGCTTTTTATAGAATATTAAAAGATCCAGATATGTACTCTCCGTATGTAATATATTGTTTCCCTCGCATATTTACTAACGAAATTACATTCGTTAATACACAACAGACTTTCATCCCTAAATATACGATATTTTTACTCTTCATAATGTAAACAAAGGGTATTTAGCACAGCGTTACTATGTCAATATTACCATCTAGATAAGACGAAAATTAGATTTAGTATACTTAAGGAGTTGATCGAGATGGTAAAATAATTGCGATTTAAGATCCACGAAATTATGTAATACACAACTAACAATAGCACATGAGCAGGGCGCAAGGTGACCTCAACCGGAGAGGTACAGTTCCTTAGCAATTGCACATGCGCGAAAATATTAAAAATCGATGCATCTCTACATTTACCCGGTATTTTTTTTCGTTATCAACTTTAAATCAACAATTCCCTGTGACTTAAAAAATCAACGTTTTTGTTTATTTTGATTCTCTCTTAATCTTTGATTTTGAATTATGTAATAAATAAAATGAAATGAATGATGGAAACTTACCGAATTCACAGACGAATTGGAAAGAAGCATTCTAGGAACAGTTTCCACAGATAAACGGTTATTAAGAACAAGAAAAGGAAATAGAAAACTCTGAATACAGTTCGACACGACATGGCCATACGAAATCTGAACAAGTAATGTATAAAGAACATACACATGTGTCTTCAGTACTTCAGCGTTGCACATGCGCGACTATATTGATTAAATGCACCCTAGCCTCGGACTTCGCTCATAACCTAGATACTTATATGGCAGTGGCTTATTACTTACATCGCGGACGACATAGAATACCGGAAATCGCATAACGTGTCCAAGAATTTTGTTGTGAATGTGAAATGCATATAAAAATGCAACACGGACGAATTCGCATACTTTGATATTAACGGTGCAACTTTCAATGGATCAAAATAACAACGACATCTTTTCAATAAGTAATTTTGTAAAAATTTATAAACAAAAAAACCTTTAAAAATCATAAATTGTATTTTGTAATGAAGTAAGTAAAGAAACGTAAACCAAACTCGGCAATGTTATATCCCATTAATATGGGAAGTATCTAAATGCATCAAGATTTTTTATAGATCTAATATTACCGTTAAGCAATATTAATTCAACGGATAAGAGACCAGCGTAACCCTTTCATTGCTTATCCCTGCACATGACAAAGAGGCAATGTACATATTTCAGTAACAATTTCTAATCTCTGTAACGCGGCATTAAATATATATATATATATATTTAAAATATTAAAGACGTGAAAACTAGTGATACTATCGACAAGGAAACAGAAGCATTCGACGCAGAATGGTTTGTAGATGGTTATAAGCTATTTATATTTTTAACTTTATCGTATTATTTGTAATTAACTTTCATAATAATTATTTCGTTTTATTTATACCGTTGCTATAGTAACAGTTGTTATAGAAACACAAATTTAAAGTGTAATTTTATATTACGGCCAACAATGCGACCGTGAAACACACACACATGGTGTACACAGGAGATATTTAGAATTAACATTGGTAGAGATGTTGCTTCTATTATTTATAGGTCAGCTGGGAATGGATTTTGCGAAATTCTTGTCCAAAAGGAGTTGGTGGTGTTATGGCCATAAAAGCGGGCTGGGATCAACTATTTGTATACTGTAGTATGTAATACTCTGTATTTATGAAGTTTTGTGCTGGTCCATCTAGTGTAGTCCTGGCGCTCCAAAGCTAAGGTGAATTTAATCACGACAAGCGGATAAATACACAAACACATGTTGGATAATAAAATTAATTGCGCCGCGAATATCGCATTCGAGAAAAGTTAACTAAAAGATTAACGAAAATTTAGGTTTTTACAACAGATATACATATATATATATATATATATATATGTATTTATATATATATTTATATATATATGTGTGTGTGTAAGAATCTCCAAATTGGAACTGTAGTGGTTTCTTCTATAAAATTTTAATAACAAACTATGTCATTTCATCTTTTTTTCTATATGTCTACTGTCATGTCCTGTCCGTTACTACTCCTACTGATTGTTATCATTTTACAATAACGTTATTAGGTTAAGTTACACAAAACAAGTTAAAGAATAAAAACTAAATATTACAATTTATTTCAGACGACTGTCATGACTGTTCATTGCCTTATATATATATATAGATATATTCTCGTCCTCTTTGGAGACTCACGGCTTCATCATATCAGCATAGGTGGTTGTATTGATAGGGCCTTTTGATTTCTCAACTTGATCTACAGCGTATCTGTCGATACTTTTCTTTACTGTGACTTCATAGGGGCCAAGATTCCGTGGGAAAATTGTGTCTTTTAATTACAACAAGATCTATCTCGTATCATATTGCTTCTCTTATTTTTCTTCCTGTATTTTCTTAATACGTTTTCTAGCTTATTCTCTTGGTTTACTTTTTATTTCTTTCATTCTTTCAATAGTTTCTTCTATAATCTTCACGAGTTCATCATCTTTGTCTCTCATCTTCACTCCAAGCCTTAATTAAATCGGCATCAAGCCTAAAACTTCTTTGGTAGGTTCCATTTAAGAAGCGTTAGATATTCGACAATTTACACTACCATTTTTTTGGATCATCAGCGCTAAGTTTACTTATAACTCTAATTATTATCTGATGAATGCGTTCGTCTTGCTCATTTCTTCTCGTTTGCCCCGGTGTTATAGTCTTAGTGTACTTAACGTTTCTTCAGGCGTCAATGTCTTCACGGGATAAATCCAAGTGAATTTGTTGAATGCTTCAACAACGGTAAGGATGTACATAAGTACAAATTATAAAATTTACTTGCGTGTAAGTAAATGGTCTAAGTGATAAGTTACTAAAGATGCTCCTTTCTGAATCGGCTTAAGTAGTCTCTTTCTTTTACCTCTTTTATGCGACACAGCTACGCATTAAACACAGTTGTCTATTACTTTTTAAATCGTAGTCTGTAAATTTTCAATAAAATATTCTCTATTTATCAACTCTTTTATTTTTTCTATTCCAAATTATTCTACTTCGTGATTTTTCCGTATAATTTCATTCTGCATCTTCTTCGGCACGACAAATAGTCTATTTACATTCATTTCTTTCTTTATAAAGTATGTCATTTTGAACAACGTAGTTCTGATAAGGTTCTAGTAATATTCTTTTCACCAATTGAACGTTTTCGTTTCGGCCTTCTTCAAACGTGCAATATTCTGGGTAAGTATTAAAGAAGTAGGGTAACGGCTTAGAGTATCAGCGTGTTTTATTATAAATTCTGGGCGATGTTCAATTTCATAATCGGCAAACAAAAATAAGTCGAGTTATTCTTGTACGCATCTGATGTAATACCCGATATTTCAGCTTATAGCAATATTCATCAATAACATTATTTGAAACGATGCTGTTATTTGCAATGCAGTGGCAACATACAAGCGTAGGTGGGCCCGGTCATTCGGGCGCCGTTCGGGGGGTCGCGGAGGAACTGAAATACTTTAACCCGCGACCCCACGAGCAAGTGGATGAGAGTGGAATATCCTGTGAAGCTTTTTAGTCGGTTGGAACCCGACATTACCACCGACGCCAGCCCAATTTGGCGACGGGGTGTGCATTTCCGTTAGCATTTTGTTACACACGTTAAAAAAAAAACAAAACATCCAAGCGTCGGTAAAACAGTCTCGCGCAGTGACATCTAGCGGTAAGAGTGCGAATGTTTCGCGCTGTCTGTATGAAGTTGACCGGTCGGTAAAACAGTGTACTGATTCCATAAATGACTTGCATGTCGTCGTATTTCTTTGTTGATAATGTAATTTCCATCGTCTAATTCACTATATTTCACTGTTCAGCGTTATCCCGGATGAGCCTCCAAAGAACAATGTGGGAATCTCCAAATATTACAAATCTCCAAAACGGTAGTGGTTTCCTTGTTAAACTTTTAATAATCTTTCACAAAAAAAGCAAAGGTCTTTTCATCTTTTTCCCTATAGGTCAAATGTCAAGTCCCGTCTGTAACTGTCGAACTAAGTGTTACCATTTTATAATAACGTTATTATATAAAGTTACACAAAACGAAATTATTTGTACGAATTAGTTGTTTAGACTTTGTTTTCCGAAAGGAGTTTACGGCTAATTTGTAATTGATAATTAATTGTATAATTAGCCGATGACAAATAATTATCAAGGTTTTCTTTATAAACTGATGAAGAAACCTATCTATAGGAATATTGATTAGGGTTGGAGGGATTCGTTAAATTCTTAACAGGCCCGACTCATTACAGTAGAACAGGTAAACAAAATAAAAAAAAAAATACGAAAGTTATGTATGATAAATTTCGAAAAGTCGGAATTAATTAAAATATAATAATCAGGTAGCACAAAAGACCATACGGCTCGTAATGTTTTCGCGACAGCATATTTTCAAATCAAAATCAAGGCTGTTGAAGAAACCAAATGCGCACGCTCTCACATGAAAATTACAAAGCTATTTACTTACTGCAAATGTCATCTAAATTTTTTTCGCTTACAATACAATCTTCAAGGGTAGTAGCGCTCAAAATAAAGTTTCCACAAATAAATAGAAATTATGAATATTATAAACCAAAAGCAAAGACGTAATAAAAGGTGACGCGTCATAGTTACACTTGAAGGAATCTAAGAATGTGGCAATATGGAAGACATGAGGTTAATAAGAAACTAAGAATTGCGCATGTCGCTTTACCCGCCGGGTAATTACAGGTACTTGGCAAATGCACATGCGCATCAGTATTGATCTAATGTACCAGTAACCAGGTACCGTGGACCCCTTTGCCCAGGCCGACCACATATTGCACATGCGCGAAAATTTTACTCGATCAATGTCTGAAAACCCGGAAATTCGCTCGTTTATGCATTATCAAATATAATAAACGATAAATAAAAAAAACTAATGAATGAATGAATTTAAAGTTCAGGCCTCAATTATAGTCTTAGTATCTTATAAAATAAGTAAAAATTTTCCTTTCAATATATAAAAAAATATGTAATATCTATATAATAATCAAATAAATAAACCGAAAATCTTGTATATAATTCACTAGGAACTCGTTGAAAAATCTAATATTTTTTTTACTGCCTCTTGTTATGACAAAGGGTTTCCTTTGTCTAGGTAGTTTGAGCACTATTGAATTTTTGACAATGGAAAATAATTCGAAAGCGTTGAAATATATGAATACGTTTTGAAGACGAATAATTACAGTTAATTAAAAATATTAAAATTATGTTATGAATTTCATGTCAGCAAGTATCGAAAATTATTTCGATATATTTTTTAATTATTGAATACATACGCCTGAATATCGACTTAATATTTTATAGTTCTAAGCGAAATTTATTTAAAATTTCATGGAGCTATAAAAAAAAAATAACAATAAATATTAGCTAATCTTAAACTAGGGTCTTACCAAAAGGTACAGCATATTTTCTTCTCGGTTCAAATTTTCGGTTAACAAAACAAAGAACAAAAAAATAAAAGAAAATAAAGAAAAAAAATTTAATGTTGATTATGTTTCCGGCGGATATTATCATTGTAAATATTTAACAAAAGTATCCACAAATAACAAATAAGACAGCTCATTATAATAAACCACAGCATTTTAAGCATGTTGACGGTTTTAATCACACGGTGTCAGAGACAATACTGCGGTTAGGGCATGCGGCCGGGACCCCGGGAGCTCGCCACAGTGCTTAACCACCTGTTGCACATGCGCGGACTTATCGATCGGGTCCATCTCGTAGCCCGGCTGACCTCTCAATAGAGTTGTATTGTGCTTTACACGATACCTGGTACTTAAGACAAATTAGCAGTCAGACGTTGACGTTGATCCTATCGTAGATCGTAGAAATCGTATTAATATAATTCAATATGGTATTGAAACTATCTCTACTATATAACACCGCTTTTAAATGATTCTTCATATGAATTATATTGGGAGTCATATTCCCAGTATTCTTCGAAATGCCGAAAACGATTTTGTAGGTAGTTGAACTGGCCTATGCCTAATTATGTTAGATATAAATATACTCATTTTTTGATACGGGCACGTTATGCGGAGGGATGAAGGACATATAACAAAGGGAGTAATAAGTATGAACGTGGAGGAAGACCGAAGAAAGTGTCGTTGGATTGTGAATGATGACATGTGTGAGAAAAGTGTGAATTCAGATATGACGTCTGATAGACGGATGTGGAAGAGAAGTACGTACTGAACCGAACCCACATAACTGAGAAAAGGGCAGAAGGAAGAAGATAACTATAATGATTTTTTTATAAAACAAAATATTTCAACAATTAGTAGTTAAATGTAAATTATTACACAAATTATTTAACTACGAGGTTTTCAATGGCAGTTATGATAACAAAGATAAGCAATGAAAGTGCGAAGGAGAGCGATGACTAAGTAAATTTGCATTACGTCTTTATCTATAATATGTAATGTAATGACATCGAATGTATACGTATAGACAATGGCGGAACTGACTGCAGTATCCGCATCCCCTCCGAAGGTGCGCGGTGAGCATGCGCTCTCGTCCGCTGGAACCTCGGTCCAGGGCCCGCCGCCCACTGCACATGCGCGCAGATATGAATCAATACATATCGGAGCTCGGGCATTCGCTATATATAGAATATTAAAAGATCCAGATATGTACTATCCGTATGTAATATATTGTTTCCCTCGCATATTTACTAACGAAATTACATTCGTTAATACACAATAGACTTTCATCCCTAAATATACGATATTTTTACTCTTCATAATGTAAACAAAGGGTATTTAGCACAGCGTTACTATTTCAATATTACCATTTAGATAAGACGAAAATTAGATTTAGTATACTTAAGGAGTTGATCGAGATGGTAAAATAATTGCGATTTAAGATCCACGAAATTATGTAATACACAACTAACAATAGCACATGAGCAGGGCGCAAGGTGACCTCAACCGGAGAGGTACAGTTCCTTAGCAATTGCACATGCGCGAAAATATTAAAAATCGATGCATCTCCACATTTACCCGGTATTTTTTTTCGTTATCAACTTTAAATTAACAATTCCCTGTGACTTAAAAAATCATCGTTTTTGTTTATTTTGATTCTCTCTTAATCTTTGATTTTGAATTATGTAATAAATAAAATGAAATGAATGATGGAAACTTACCGAATTCACAGACGAATTGGAAAGAAGCATTCTAGGAACAGTTTCCACAGATAAACGGTTATTAAGAACAAGAAAAGGAAATAGAAAACTCTGAATACAGTTCGACACGACATGGCCATACGAAATCTGAACAAGTAATGTATAAAGAACATACACATGTGTATTCAGTACTTCAGCGTTGCACATGCGCGACTATATTGATTAAATGCACCCTAGCCTCGGACTTCGCTCATAACCTAGATACTTATATGGCAGTGGCTTATTACTTACATCGCGGACGACATAGAATACCGGAAATCGCATAACGTGTCCAAGAATTTTGTTGTGAATGTGAAATGCATATAAAAATGCAACACGGACGAATTCGCATACTTTGATATTAACGGTGCAACTTTCAATGGATCAAAATAACAACGACATCTTTTCAATAAGTAATTTTGTAAAAATTTATAAACAAAAAAACCTTTAAAAATCATAAATTGTATTTTGTAATGAAGTAAGTAAAGAAACGTAAACCAAACTCGGCAATGTTATATCCCATTAATATGGGAAGTATCTAAATGCATCAAGATTTTTTATAGATCTAATATTACCGTTAAGCAATATTAATTCAACGGATAAGAGACCAGCGTAACCCTTTCATTGCTTATCCCTGCACATGACAAAGAGGCAATGTACATATTTCAGTAACAATTTCTAATCTCTGTAACGCGGCATTAAATATATATATATATATATTTAAAATATTAAAGACGTGAAAACTAGTGATACTATCGACAAGGAAACAGAAGCATTCGACGCAGAATGGTTTGTAGATGGTTATAAGCTATTTATATTTTTAACTTTATCGTATTATTTGTAATTAACTTTCATAATAATTATTTCGTTTTATTTATACCGTTGCTATAGTAACAGTTGTTATAGAAACACAAATTTAAAGTGTAATTTTATATTACGGCCAACAATGCGACCGTGAAACACACACACATGGTGTACACAGGAGATATTTAGAATTAACATTGGTAGAGATGTTGCTTCTATTATTTAGAGGTCAGCTGGGAATGGATTTTGCGAAATTCTTGTCCAAAAGGAGTTGGTGGTGTTATGGCCATAAAAGCGGGCTGGGATCAACTATTTGTATACTGTAGTATGTAATACTCTGTATTTATGAAGTTTTGTGCTGGTCCATCTAGTGTAGTCCTGGCGCTCCAAAGCTAAGGTGAATTTAATCACGACAAGCGGATAAATACACAAACACATGTTGGATAATAAAATTAATTGCGCCGCGAATATCGCATTCGAGAAAAGTTAACTAAAAGATTAACGAAAATTTAGGTTTTTACAACAGATATACATATATATATATATATATATATATGTATTTATATATATATTTATATATATATGTGTGTGTGTAAGAATCTCCAAATTGGAACTGTAGTGGTTTCTTCTATAAAATTTTAATAACAAACTATGTCATTTCATCTTTTTTTCTATATGTCTACTGTCATGTCCTGTCCGTTACTACTCCTACTGATTGTTATCATTTTACAATAACGTTATTAGGTTAAGTTACACAAAACAAGTTAAAGAATAAAAACTAAATATTACAATTTATTTCAGACGACTGTCATGACTGTTCATTGCCTTATATATATATATAGATAATAGGGGGACCGAAAAGTAATGTCGTTTCTGCGCATGCCAATACTTGATTGTCATTTGTCAGCTCATTGTTTTGTTCAGAGGCGTACCAAAGACATTGTGAGGTTATAGTGATTTCTTTACTTATAGACAATTGAATTACAATTTTTTTTTGTAATTTTGGGTAAAATGGCCAGCCAAATACCAGAAGAGGTACACATCCGGCATTGCATGCTCTTTGAGTTTCGCAAGGGAAATAACGCAACAGTTGCTACCAAAAACATTTGCGATGTTTATCCAAATGCACTGGACATTCGTAAATGCCAAAGGTGGTTTTCCAAGTTCAAATCGGGTAATTTTGATCTTTCCGACTCGTATCGATCAGGAAGACCATCAGCGTTAGACAACGACGTGTTAAGGGCGGAAGTGGAAGCAAATCCGTGTCAGACGATCGAGGAATTGTCAAACAGTCTCAACAAACCTTGGTCGACCATCCAAGAACATTTGAAGCAGATTGGAAAAGTAAGCAGAGCAGGTGTTTGGGTCCCGCATAATCTGTCCGAACAGAATAAGGCTAACCGATCAATCACATGCAACTTATTGCTTCAACGACACAACACAGAAGCGTTTTTTGATCGCTTGATCACAGGAGATGAGAAATGGGTCCTGTATGATAACCCAAAACGCAAAAGGCAGTGGCTCTCTCCAAATGAAATCCCTCGGAGTACTGCTAAGCCAGGTTTACACCCCAAAAAAGCGCTTTTGTGTGTTTGGTGGAGTATTCGCGGCATTGTTCATTTTGAATTACTGAAACCTGGAGAAACTGTTACTGCAGACCTCTACAGCGAACAATTGCAGCGAGTCAATCAATCTTTAATTGAAAAGTGGCCAGCGATTGTCAATCGAAAAGGCGTCATTCTCCAACATGACAATGCAAGACCGCACTGCGCAAGGCGAACTCTAGAAAAAATTAATGAATTGGGGTGGGAGGTGCTGCCTCATCCACCATATTCGCCCGATGTTGCACCATCGGATTTCCACTTATTCCGAGCGCTGCAACACTTTTTAAGTGGCAAAACATTTGCAAATTTGGATGATATCCAAAATGCCATCTCTAGATATTTTGCCGAAAAACCAATTAATTTTTATCGATCAGGGATTGAAAATTTACTCACTAGATGGCAAAAGGTTATTGACAATGATGGGGAATACATCATTGATTAAAAATAAAGACTCGTTAAAAATGTATGTGTTTGTATTTAGCGTAAGAAAACGACATTACTTTCCGGTCCCCCTAATATATTCTCGTCCTCTTTGGAGACTCACGGCTTCATCATATCAGCATAGGTGGTTGTATTGATAGGGCCTTTTGATTTCTCAACTTGATCTACAGCGTATCTGTCGATACTTTTCTTTACTGTGACTTCATAGGGGCCAAGATTCCGTGGGAAAATTGTGTCTTTTAATTACAACAAGATCTATCTCGTATCATATTGCTTCTCTTCTTTTTCTTCCTGTACTTTCTTAATACGTTTTCTAGCTTATTCTCTTGGTTTACTTTTTATTTCTTTCATTCTTTCAATAGTTTCTTCTATAATCTTCACGAGTTCATCATCTTTGTCTCTCATCTTCACTCCAAGCCTTAATTAAATCGGCATCAAGCCTAAAACTTCTTTGGTAGGTTCCATTTAAGAAGCGTTAGATATTCGACAATTTACACTACCATTTTTTTGGATCATCAGCGCTAAGTTTACTTATAACTCTAATTATTATCTGATGAATGCGTTCGTCTTGCTCATTTCTTCTCGTTTGCCCCGGTGTTATAGTCTTAGTGTACTTAACGTTTCTTCAGGCGTCAATGTCTTCACGGGATAAATCCAAGTGAATTTGTTGAATGCTTCAACAACGGTAAGGATGTACATAAGTACAAATTATAAAATTTACTTGCGTGTAAGTAAATGGTCTAAGTGATAAGTTACTAAAGATGCTCCTTTCTGAATCGGCTTAAGTAGTCTCTTTCTTTTTACCTCTTTTATGCGACACAGCTACGCATTAAACACAGTTGTCTATTACTTTTTAAATCTTAGTCTGTAAATTTTCAATAAAATATTCTCTATTTATCAACTCTTTTATTTTTTCTATTCCAAATTATTCTCCTTCGTGATTTTTCCGTATAATTTCATTCTGCATCTTCTTCGGCACGACAAATAGTCTATTTACATTCATTTCTTTCTTTATAAAGTATGTCATTTTGAACAACGTAGTTCTGATAAGGTTCTAGTAATATTCTTTTCACCAATTGAACGTTTTCGTTTCGGCCTTCTTCAAACGTGCAATATTCTGGGTAAGTATTAAAGAAGTAGGGTAACGGCTTAGAGTATCAGCGTGTTTTATTATAAATTCTGGGCGATGTTCAATTTCATAATCGGCAAACAAAAATAAGTCGAGTTATTCTTGTACGCATCTGATGTAATACCCGATATTTCAGCTTATAGCAATATTCATCAATAACATTATTTGAAACGATGCTGTTATTTGCAATGCAGTGGCAACATACAAGCGTAGGTGGGCCCGGTCATTCGGGCGCCGTTCGTGGGGTCGCGGAGGAACTGAAATACTTTAACCCGCGACCCCACGAGCAAGTGGATGAGAGTGGAATATCCTGTGAAGCTTTTTAGTCGGTTGGAACCCGACATTACCACCGACGCCAGCCCAATTTGGCGACGGGGTGTGCATTTCCGTTAGCATTTTGTTACACACGTTAAAAAAAAAAACAAAACATCCAAGCGTCGGTAAAACAGTCTCGCGCAGTGACATCTAGCGGTAAGAGTGCGAATGTTTCGCGCTGTCTGTATGAAGTTGACCGGTCGGTAAAACAGTGTACTGATTCCATAAATGACTTGCATGTCGTCGTATTTCTTTGTTGATAATGTAATTTCCATCGTCTAATTCACTATATTTCACTGTTCAGCGTTATCCCGGATGAGCCTCCAAAGAACAATGTGGGAATCTCCAAATATTACAAATCTCCAAAACGGTAGTGGTTTCCTTGTTAAACTTTTAATAATCTTTCACAAAAAAAGCAAAGGTCTTTTCATCTTTTTCCCTATAGGTCAAATGTCAAGTCCCGTCTGTAACTGTCGAACTAAGTGTTACCATTTTATAATAACGTTATTATATAAAGTTACACAAAACGAAATTATTTGTACGAATTAGTTGTTTAGACTTTGTTTTCCGAAAGGAGTTTACGGCTAATTTGTAATTGATAATTAATTGTATAATTAGCCGATGACAAATAATTATCAAGGTTTTCTTTATAAACTGATGAAGAAACCTATCTATAGGAATATTGATTAGGGTTGGAGAGATTCGTTAAATTCTTAACAGGCCCGACTCATTACAGTAGAACAGGTAAACAAAATAAAAAAAAAATACGAAAGTTATGTATGATAAATTTCGAAAAGTCGGAATTAATTAAAATATAATAATCAAGTAGCACAAAAGACCATACGGCTCGTAATGTTTTCGCGACAGCATATTTTCAAATCAAAATCAAGGCTGTTGAAGAAACCAAATGCGCACGCTCTCACATGAAAATTACAAAGCTATTTACTTACTGCAAATGTCATCTAAATTTTTTTCGCTTACAATACAATCTTCAAGGGTAGTAGCGCTCAAAATAAAGTTTCCACAAATAAATAGAAATTATGAATATTATAAACCAAAAGCAAAGACGTAATAAAAGGTGACGCGTCATAGTTACACTTGAAGGAATCTAAGAATGTGGCAATATGGAAGACATGAGGTTAATAAGAAACTAAGAATTGCGCATGTCGCTTTACCCGCCGGGTAATTACAGGTACTTGGCAAATGCACATGCGCATCAGTATTGATCTAATGTACCAGTAACCAGGTACCGTGGACCCCTTTGCCCAGGCCGACCACATATTGCACATGCGCGAAAATTTTACTCGATCAATGTCTGAAAACCCGGAAATTCGCTCGTTTATGCATTATCAAATATAATAAACGATAAATAAAAAAAACTAATGAATGAATGAATTTAAAGTTCAGGCCTCAATTATAGTCTTAGTATCTTATAAAATAAGTAAAAATTTTCCTTTCAATATATAAAAAAATATGTAATATCTATATAATAATCAAATAAATAAACCGAAAATCTTGTATATAATTCACTAGGAACTCGTTGAAAAATCTAATATTTTTTTTACTGCCTCTTGTTATGACAAAGGGTTTCCTTTGTCTAGGTAGTTTGAGCACTATTGAATTTTTGACAATGGAAAATAATTCGAAAGCGTTGAAATATATGAATACGTTTTGAAGACGAATAATTACAGTTAATTAAAAATATTAAAATTATGTTATGAATTTCATGTCAGCAAGTATCGAAAATTATTTCGATATATTTTTTAATTATTGAATACATACGCCTGAATATCGACTTAATATTTTATAGTTCTAAGCGAAATTTATTTAAAATTTCATGGAGCTATAAAAAAAAATAACAATAAATATTAGCTAATCTTAAACTAGGGTCTTACCAAAAGGTACAGCATATTTTCTTCTCGGTTCAAATTTTCGGTTAACAAAACAAAGAACAAAAAAATAAAAGAAAATAAAGAAAAAAAATTTAATGTTGATTATGTTTTTGGCGGATATTATCATTGTAAATATTTAACAAAAGTATCCACAAATAACAAATAAGACAGCTCATTATAATAAACCACAGCATTTTAAGCATGTTGACGGTTTTAATCACACGGTGTCAGAGACAATACTGCGGTTAGGGCATGCGGCCGGGACCCCGGGAGCTCGCCACAGTGCTTAACCACCTGTTGCACATGCGCGGACTTATCGATCGGGTCCATCTCGTAGCCCGGCTGACCTCTCAATAGAGTTGTATTGTGCTTTACACGATACCTGGTACTTAAGACAAATTAGCAGTCAGACGTTGACGTTGATCCTATCGTAGATCGTAGAAATCGTATTAATATAATTCAATATGGTATTGAAACTATCTCTACTATATAACACCGCTTTTAAATGATTCTTCATATGAATTATATTGGGAGTCATATTCCCAGTATTCTTCGAAATGCCGAAAACGATTTTGTAGGTAGTTGAACTGGCCTATGCCTAATTATGTTAGATATAAATATACTCATTTTTTGATACGGGCACGTTATGCGGAGGGATGAAGGACATATAACAAAGGGAGTAATAAGTATGAACGTGGAGGAAGACCGAAGAAAGTGTCGTTGGATTGTGAATGATGACATGTGTGAGAAAAGTGTGAATTCAGATATGACGTCTGATAGACGGATGTGGAAGAGAAGTACGTACTGAACCGAACCCACATAACTGAGAAAAGGGCAGAAGGAAGAAGATAACTATAATGATTTTTTTATAAAACAAAATATTTCAACAATTAGTAGTTAAATGTAAATTATTACACAAATTATTTAACTACGAGGTTTTCAATGGCAGTTATGATAACAAAGATAAGCAATGAAAGTGCGAAGGAGAGCGATGACTAAGTAAATTTGCATTACGTCTTTATCTATAATATGTAATGTAATGACATCGAATGTATACGTATAGACAATGGCGGAACTGACTGCAGTATCCGCATCCCCTCCGAAGGTGCGAGGTGAGCATGCGCTCTCGTCCGCTGGAACCTCGGTCCAGGGCCCGCCGCCCACTGCACATGCGCGCAGATATGAATCAATACATATCGGAGCTCGGGCATTCGCTATATATAGAATATTAAAAGATCCAGATATGTACTATCCGTATGTAATATATTGTTTCCCTCGCATATTTACTAACGAAATTACATTCGTTAATACACAACAGACTTTCATCCCTAAATATACGATATTTTTACTCTTCATAATGTAAACAAAGGGTATTTAGCACAGCGTTACTATTTCAATATTACCATTTAGATAAGACGAAAATTAGATTTAGTATACTTAAGGAGTTGATCGAGATGGTAAAATAATTGCGATTTAAGATCCACGAAATTATGTAATACACAACTAACAATAGCACATGAGCAGGGCGCAAGGTGACCTCAACCGGAGAGGTACAGTTCCTTAGCAATTGCACATGCGCGAAAATATTAAAAATCGATGCATCTCCACATTTACCCGGTATTTTTTTTCGTTATCAACTTTAAATTAACAATTCCCTGTGACTTAAAAAATCATCGTTTTTGTTTATTTTGATTCTCTCTTAATCTTTGATTTTGAATTATGTAATAAATAAAATGAAATGAATGATGGAAACTTACCGAATTCACAGACGAATTGGAAAGAAGCATTCTAGGAACAGTTTCCACAGATAAACGGTTATTAAGAACAAGAAAAGGAAATAGAAAACTCTGAATACAGTTCGACACGACATGGCCATACGAAATCTGAACAAGTAATGTATAAAGAACATACACATGTGTATTCAGTACTTCAGCGTTGCACATGCGCGACTATATTGATTAAATGCACCCTAGCCTCGGACTTCGCTCATAACCTAGATACTTATATGGCAGTGGCTTATTACTTACATCGCGGACGACATAGAATACCGGAAATCGCATAACGTGTCCAAGAATTTTGTTGTGAATGTGAAATGCATATAAAAATGCAACACGGACGAATTTGCATACTTTGATATTAACGGTGCAACTTTCAATGGATCAAAATAACAACGACATCTTTTCAATAAGTAATTTTGTAAAAATTTATAAACAAAAAAACCTTTAAAAATCATAAATTGTATTTTATAATCAAATTGCTGTAAGTAAAGAAACGTAAACCAAACTCGGCAATGTTATATCCCATTAATATGGGAAGTATCTAAATGCATCAAGATTTTTTATAGATCTAATATTACCGTTAAGCAATATTAATTCAACGGATAAGAGACCAGCGTAACCCTTTCATTGCTTATCCCTGCACATGACAAAGAGCCAATGTACATATTTCAGTAACAATTTCTAATCTCTGTAACGCGACATTAAATATATATATATATATATTTAAAATATTAAAGACGTGAAAACTAGTGATACTATCGACAAGGAAACAGAAGCATTCGACGCAGAATGGTTTGTAGATGGTTATAAGCTATTTATATTTTTAACTTTATCGTATTATTTGTAATTAACTTTCATAATAATTATTTCGTTTTATTTATACCGTTGCTATAGTAACAGTTGTTATAGAAACACAAATTTAAAGTGTAATTTTATATTACGGCCAACAATGCGACCGTGAAACACACACACATGGTGTACACAGGAGATATTTAGAATTAACATTGGTAGAGATGTTGCTTCTATTATTTAGAGGTCAGCTGGGAATGGATTTTGCGAAATTCTTGTCCAAAAGGAGTTGGTGGTGTTATGGCCATAAAAGCGGGCTGGGATCAACTATTTGTATACTGTAGTATGTAATACTCTGTATTTATGAAGTTTTGTGCTGGTCCATCTAGTGTAGTCCTGGCGCTCCAAAGCTAAGGTGAATTTAATCACGACAAGCGGATAAATACACAAACACATGTTGGATAATAAAATTAATTGCGCCGCGAATATCGCATTCGAGAAAAGTTAACTAAAAGATTAACGAAAATTTAGGTTTTTACAACAGATATACATATACATATATATATATATATATATGTATTTATATATATATTTATATATATATGTGTGTGTGTAAGAATCTCCAAATTGGAACTGTAGTGGTTTCTTCTATAAAATTTTAATAACAAACTATGTCATTTCATCTTTTTTTCTATATGTCTACTGTCATGTCCTGTCCGTTACTACTCCTACTGATTGTTATCATTTTACAATAACGTTATTAGGTTAAGTTACACAAAACAAGTTAAAGAATAAAAACTAAATATTACAATTTATTTCAGACGACTGTCATGACTGTTCATTGCCTTATATATATATATAGATATATTCTCGTCCTCTTTGGAGACTCACGGCTTCATCATATCAGCATAGGTGGTTGTATTGATAGGGCCTTTTGATTTCTCAACTTGATCTACAGCGTATCTGTCGATACTTTTCTTTACTGTGACTTCATAGGGGCCAAGATTCCGTGGGAAAATTGTGTCTTTTAATTACAACAAGATCTATCTCGTATCATATTGCTTCTCTTCTTTTTCTTCCTGTACTTTCTTAATACGTTTTCTAGCTTATTCTCTTGGTTTACTTTTTATTTCTTTCATTCTTTCAATAGTTTCTTCTATAATCTTCACGAGTTCATCATCTTTGTCTCTCATCTTCACTCCAAGCCTTAATTAAATCGGCATCAAGCCTAAAACTTCTTTGGTAGGTTCCATTTAAGAAGCGTTAGATATTCGACAATTTACACTACCATTTTTTTGGATCATCAGCGCTAAGTTTACTTATAACTCTAATTATTATCTGATGAATGCGTTCGTCTTGCTCATTTCTTCTCGTTTGCCCCGGTGTTATAGTCTTAGTGTACTTAACGTTTCTTCAGGCGTCAATGTCTTCACGGGATAAATCCAAGTGAATTTGTTGAATGCTTCAACAACGGTAAGGATGTACATAAGTACAAATTATAAAATTTACTTGCGTGTAAGTAAATGGTCTAAGTGATAAGTTACTAAAGATGCTCCTTTCTGAATCGGCTTAAGTAGTCTCTTTCTTTTTACCTCTTTTATGCGACACAGCTACGCATTAAACACAGTTGTCTATTACTTTTTAAATCTTAGTCTGTAAATTTTCAATAAAATATTCTCTATTTATCAACTCTTTTATTTTTTCTATTCCAAATTATTCTCCTTCGTGATTTTTCCGTATAATTTCATTCTGCATCTTCTTCGGCACGACAAATAGTCTATTTACATTCATTTCTTTCTTTATAAAGTATGTCATTTTGAACAACGTAGTTCTGATAAGGTTCTAGTAATATTCTTTTCACCAATTGAACGTTTTCGTTTCGGCCTTCTTCAAACGTGCAATATTCTGGGTAAGTATTAAAGAAGTAGGGTAACGGCTTAGAGTATCAGCGTGTTTTATTATAAATTCTGGGCGATGTTCAATTTGATAATCGTACTCTTCTAATAACAGCGCCCATGTGATTGGTACTCTCGGTCGGTAAGTCTTTCTTTTGCAGGATGATCGTTAGTGCAGAACAATCAGTAACAATCTTAAAGTAAATCATTTGTAAGTAATTTGTTTATTGTGTCAGTGTTCATTTTTGTATCACCTGGTAAGAGTACATTTCTCAATTTCAGAATAGCATCTTTCGTCAAAGTTAAAAACTGCATTTTTTTTCAACAATATTAAACATTGTTAGGCTTCCTAAAATTTGAGACCGTTTCATCTTCTCTTTAGATAGGCGAACTTCATTGTGTTGGATTATATTAACGGCGGTAATAAATACAAATACTATAGGTGAAATTTTTCTTGTATGATACGACAGTCCGATATACCAAATCAGATTTCCTAGCATTAATGATACCTTCTTTCAACCAGCCGTCGATATGTTTACTAGAACATCTGTTTCCAGCTTAGATAAGCGTCGTGGACTTTGGTACATTGGAGCTTCATCGGTATGTATAACTCTCAATTCAACATTACTCCTCTTTGTTTTATCAGTAGGTTTATAGTCTTTTATCAATTTTTTTTATAAATGTGTCCTTAGAATCTCCTACGTCATACTTTTTAATTTCATCGTTATTTTCCATCAGTAATTTCAGATGTTAGATCCGTGTAGTAGTCATTAATTTGAAATTTGGCAATGTAAAATCTATGTGTAAATATTTCTTTTTCAGCTATGCCGGTCAAACAAATCATGGAGTCATAATACTCGTCGTCTTTTATCTTTTCAAATTATTTCTTAATTATCGAGTCTGCTTTACTTTCGATATCTATAAATGGTACTTCTATTTTCTTTTCTCCCAGAATGTTCAGTGTCTGTGTCTTCAAATTAATTGCATCTAAAGCACTTATTACATGTATCATGCCGTCGATGATCCCCATCCCCCAATCAGCCGGAAGATGTCCACTGCTGGACAAAGGCCTCCCCCAAAGATTTCCACTCAGACCGGTCCTGGGCCACCCGCATCCATTGGTTGCCAGCGACCTTGACCAGGTCGTCGGTCCATCTTGGGGGGATCTGCCCACGCTACGTCTTCAGGTACGTGGCCGCCACTCGAGAACCTTTCTGCCCCAACGGCCGTCGGATTTGCGAGCTATGTGCCCTGCCCATTGTCACTTTGCGACGGCGACTCTCCGAGCTATGTCGGTGACCTTGGTTCTTCTGCGGATCTCCTCATTTCTGATTCGATCTCGCAGGGAAACTCCGAGCATAGCTCGCTCCATCGCCCTCTCAGCAATCTTAAGCTTGCGGACAAGGCCCACAGTAAGCGGTCACGTCTCTGCTCCGTGTGTCATCACTGGCAACACACACTGGTCAAAGACTTTTGTCTTGAGACACTGCGGTATATTGGACGAGAAAATATTTCTTAGCTTCCCGAATGCTTCCCATCCGAGTTGGATTCAGCGAGAGATCTCTTTCTTGAAGTTGGACCTACCTAGTTGGATACTATGTCCGAGGTAGACTTATCTGTCAACAACTTCAAGTGTACAGCTTCCAACTGTTACTGGAGTGGGTACAATATGGACATTTGCCATGATTTTGGTCTTGTCCATATTCATTTTAAGACCCACTCGTTGTGAAACTCTACAAAGATCATCGAGCATTGTGTTGAGGTCCTCCATGGTCTCAGCCAAAACCACGATATCGTCGGCAAATCTAAGGTGCGTGATGTACTCGCCGTTGATATTGATGCCATATCCTCCCCAATCCAGAAGCTTGAAGACATCTTCCAATGCAGCGGTGAACAGTTTCGGAGATATGATGTCTCCCTGTCTTACTCCACGCTGCAATCGGATCGGTTTCAGTTTCGAGCTCTGGTCTTCGAGGCGGACTGACATGGTGGCGTTCTCGTACAAGCACCTTAGAACATCGACGTACCGGTGGTCTATTTGACACCGTTGGAGGGCCTGCAACACGGCCCATATCTCAATCTAATCGAAGGCTTTTTCGTAGTCTACAAATGCTAAGCATAGGGGCTGGTTATACTCATGGGACTTCTGTATAACCTGCCGCAGCGTATGAATGTGGTCTATGGTGCTATAGCCTTTACGGAATCCAGCTTGTTCGGGAGGCTGGAAGTCGTCGAGCCTGATTTTGAGACGATTCGTGATGACTCTGGAAAACAACTTGTAGACATGACTCAAAAGTGAGATGGGTCTATAATTCTTCAACTGTGTTTTATCTCCCTTCTTGAAGAAAAGTACCACCACACCTCCGTGCCATGCCCGAGGCGATCGGACTTCTAGTATGACGGAATCGAACAACTTCTGCAGGACTTCGAGGATCGGCTTTCCACCAGCTCTCAGAAGTTCAGCTGTTATTTCGTCATCACCAGGTGCCCTGTTGCCTTTAAGCTGATTTAGAGCCACACTAATCTCGTGTAGGCTGACAACCAGGATATCTTCAGAGTAGTGTCGGGCTAGACTAGCTCTTGGATCTGATGCTAGTCCTGTCGCTAGTGCTAGTCGATGATATATTTCATCAATGGAGTGTATTCAACTTTACCGTGTAAAGCTATTGTATTTCTTTCATTGTCGAAAAGAACTGTTGGTATGTTTCATCATTCTTCATTTCTCGTAATATTTTTTTTTATTAACCATTCCGTTGTTCAGTTTAGGTCTAAATTCTTCTCTAAGAATATTCTTAAAATTATTGTAGCCTTTAACACTTCTAATTGATCTCAAAAATAGCTTGGCAGTACCTTCCAGTGACCTTTTTGCATAAACTAGACTTTCAACATTAGTCCACTTACTTTATTGTGCAATGTCTTTAGATTCTTTCAAAAATTCAGTTACGGGGTATGTGTCATCTTCGGTAAAAACATTTATGTACTTTCGCAAATCTCGAAATGAAATTTGAATATCAGAATCTTTGTACTCTTGTTTTTCTTTGTTATTATTGATGTTGTGGTTTTTCATTCGATTATTGTTTCTTCGGTGGCATCTTCATCTTTAAAGAATGTCGTCTTTTCCGGCAAACAAAAATAAGTCGAGTAATTCTTGTACTCACCTGATGTAATACTCGATGTTTCAGCTTATAGCAATATTCATCAATAACGTTATTTGAAACGATGCTGTTATTTGCAATGCAGTGGCAACATCCAAGCGTCGGTAAAACAGTCTCGCGCAGCGACATCTAGCGGTAAGAGTGCGAATGTTTCGTGCTGTCTATATGAAGTTGGCCGGTCGGTAAAACATGCACTGATTCCATGAATGACTTGCATGTCGTCGTATTTCTTTGTTGATAATGTAATTTCCATCGTCTAATACACTATATTTCACTCTTCAGCGTTATCCCGGATGAGCCTCCAATGAAAAATGTGGGAATCTCCAAATATTACAAATCTCCAAAACGGTAGTGGTTTCCTTGTTAAACTTTTAATAATCTTTTACAAAAAAAGCAAATGTCTTTTCATCTTTTTTACTATAGGTCAAAAGTCAAGTCCAGTCTGTAACTGTCGAAGTAAGTGTTACCATTTTATAATAACGTTATTATGTAGAGTAACAGAAAACAAAATTATAAAAAACTAAATATGATAATTTCTTCCACACACATATATATTAAGATAGCGAATTAAAACGAATAATTAAATAAATATTATTCATAGATAATTTGACGGGTAAAATATGAATAAGAAACAGCACACATGAAACAATATTCGACACGATGTTTCCGCGACATCGGTATAAGAGGTGTAGGTAAACTGAATCGGTTACTCGGTCCTCTATGCTTACGTCAGTCCACCTTTACACGATGGTATAGATTAACTGCTTCCGTAGCAAAGCGTCTAACCGCTTGTCGTGCATTGTAAGATTAAGGTTATTGGTTTGCTTTAATGCTTTCGATTATAATAAAAACTGAATGATTTCTTACAATACACCTTGTTAATCTAAATTATAATAATTTGACGTATAACATGTTTAACAACGAGGCTGTACATAGTGAAATAATATAGGACAAAATTAGGCCGATTCAAAATCAGAGTGATATCTAGCCAGCCAGGTTTTAATCAACCCTGGTATCATTCAAATCCGAATACTTATGTGAGACCTCAGTGTTAGCAATTAAGTCGCGAAAATAGTCAGGGGTTATAAGCGATAAATGGTATTGGTATAAATGTTGGCTATTGTCAAAAAATTAATGAGTTTTATACGTAAATAAAATTTGCAGTACGTAATGTACAGCAAACATGAAAATAACTAAACTGTACTCTGCTCTAGTTATATAAGCGCAATTGTCCTCAATTATATTGACCAATTAAAAACTAATTTACAGGAAGATTACGACGATATAAATATATAGACGTGATTTTCTTTTGTGTTTATTTTCTTATTCGTATATTATATATCTATATACTACTTTTTTATTCTAGCTCATCAACTCCAGATTCGCAAGCCTTGAGTCTGGAGAAACCAAAGGCTTTTAACAATAGCTCCATTTTAACTTATTATTTGATTGACGCTATGTTTCATTATCTAATCGACTAATATTATTTCTCTCTTCAGCCGATGAAAAAACTTGTTCTAAATTCGACCAAAATATTTTTCTTTTTTGTTTTCTTCAAGCATTTTAGACTTTCAAATTAAATAATCACCAATAGGTGAAAATTCCTTTCATAGAGATCCATGCCTCTGTTCAAGCAAATCATATACTAGTTTACAGTTCGATTTTAAGATAGTTGTTTAGACTTTGTTTTCTGAAATTGATAATTAATTGTATAATTAGCCGATGACAAATAAATATCAAAGTTTTCTTTATAAACTGATGAAGAAACCTATCTATAGGAATAATGATTAGGGTTGGAGGGATTCGTTAAATTCTTAACAGACGCGACTCATTACAGCAGAACAGATAAACAAAATAAAAAAAAATACGAAAATTATAATGTTCGATACATTTCGAAAAGTCGGAATTAATTAAAATAAAATATTCAGATAGCATAAATGACCATGTTTTCGCGACAGCATAGTTTCAAATCAAAATCAAGGCTGTTGAAGAAACCAAATGCGCACGCTCTCACATGAAAATTACAAAGCTATTTACTTACTGCAAATGTCATCTAAATTTTTTTCGCTTACAATACAATCTTCAAGGGTAGTAGCGCTCAAAATAAAGTTTCCACAAATAAATAGAAATTATGAATATTATAAACCAAAAGCAAAGACATAATAAAAGGTGACGCGTCATAGTTACACTTGAAGGAAACTAAGAATGTGGCAATATAGAAGACATGAGGTTAATAAGAAACTAAGAATTGCGCATGTCGCTTTACCCGCCGGGTGATTACAGGTACTTGGTAAATGCACATGCGCATCAGTATTGATCTAATGTACAAGTAACCAGGTACCGTGGACCCCTTTGCCCAGGCCGACCACATATTGCACATGCGCGAAAATTTTACTCGATCAATGTCTGAAAACCCGGAAATTCGCTCGTTTATGCATTATCAAATATAATAAATAAATAAATAACAAAACTAATAAATGAATTAATTGAAAGTTCTGGCCTCAATTATAGTCTTAGTATCTTATAAAATAGGTAAAAATTTTCCTTTAAATATATAAAAAAAAATATGTAATATCTATATAATAATCAAATAAATAAACCGAAAATCTTGTACATAATTCACTAGGAACTCGTTTAAAAAGTCTAATATTTTTTTAATGCCTATTGTTATGACAAAGGGTTTCCTTTGTCTGGGTAGTTTGGGCAATGTTGAATTTTTGACAATGGAAAATAATTCGAAAGGTTTGAAATATATGAATATGTTTAGAAGACGAATAATTATAGTTAATTAAAAATATTAAAATTGTTATGAATTTCATGTCAGTAAGTATCGAAAATTATTTCGATATATTTTATAATTATTTAATACATACGCCTGAATATCGACTTAATATTTTATAGTTCTAAGCGAAATTTATTAAAAATTTCACGGAACTATAAAAAAAAAATAACAATAAATATTAGCTAATCTTAAACTAGGGTCTTACCAAAAGGTACAGCATATTTTCTTCTCGGTTCACATTTTCGGTTAACAAAACAAAGAACATAAAAATAAAAAAAAAATAAAAGAAAATGAAGAAAATTTTTTTAATGTTGATTATGTTTCCGGCGGATATTATCAAAGTAAATATTTAATAAAAGTATCCACAAATTACAAATAAGACAGATCATTATAATAAACCACAGCATTTTAAGCATGTTGACGGTTTTAATCACACGGTGTCAGAGACAATACTGCGGTTATGGCATGCGTCCGGGACCCCGGGAGCCCGCCACAGTGCTTAACTAACTGTTGCACATGCGCGGACATATCGATCGGGTCCATCTTCTAGCCCGGCTGACCTCTCAATAGAGCTTTATAGTGCTTTACACGATAACTAGTACTTAAGACAAAGTAGCACTCAGACCTTGACGTTGACGTTAAATACCGGCATCTCAACACTGTGGCGTTAATTCACTATGAATTATATCTAGTGCCAGTGAAAAGGATTTTGAAACACATAAAAAAAATCGTATTAATATAATTCAATATGGTATCGAAACTATCTTTACTATATATTATAACACCGCTTTTAAATGATTCTTCATATTAATAATGTTGGGAGTCATATTCCCAGTAATCTTCGAAATGCCGAAAACGATTTTGTGGGTAGTTGAACTGGCCTATGCCTAATTATGTTAGATATAACTATAATAATTTTTTGGTACGGGCATGTTATGCGGAGGGATAAGGGATATATACAACAAAGGGAGTAATGAGAATGAACGTGGAGGAAGACCGAAGAAAGTGTCGATGTATTCTATGAATGATGACATGTGTCAGAAAAGTGTGAATTCAGATACGACGTCTCATAGATGGATGTGGAAGAGAAGTACGAACTGTACCGACCCCACATAACTGAGAAAAGGGCAGAAGAAAGAAGATAACTATAATGATTTTTTTATAAAACAAAATATCAATAGGTCTATCTATATGTCAAGAGGTTATCAATGATAGATATGATAACAAAGATAAGCAATGAAAGTGCGAAGGAGAGCGATGACTAAGTAAATTTGCATTACGTCTTTATCTATAATATGTAATGTAATGACATCGAATGTATATGTATAGACAATGGCGGAACTGACTGCAGTATCCGCATCCCCTCTGAAGGTGCGAGGTGAGCATGCGCTCTCGTCCGACGGGACCTCGGTCCAGGGCCCGCCGCCAACTGCACATGCGCGCAGATATGAATCAATACATATCGAAGCTCGGGAATTCGCTATTTATAGAATATTAAAAGATCCAGATATGTACTTTCTGTATGTAATATATTGTTGCCCTCGCATATTTACTAACAAAATTACATTCGTTAATACACAACAGACTTTCATCCCTAAATATACGATATTTTTACTTTTCGTAATGCAAACAAAGGGTAATTAGCATAGCGTTACGATATCAATATTACCATCTAGATAAGACGAATTTTTTTTAAGACAAAGGCGTATAATTCTTCTAAAGCTACATCACCTCTTACTTCTAGGATAGGTCATATTCTTTACAAGTTAAGTTTTTTTTTAAATATACATATGCACAGATTTTTTCGCTTTGAATTTTTTAAAATTTATGCATATATCATAATCGCAAAAGATTAACTATATCGCACGCAATAATAAAGGAGCAAGAGCAAAACATTTATTTACGATGATGAACAAAAGGTAAAAGGTGAAGGGCAGCAATTTAAATTTTTCAAAATAAAACAATCTAGTTATAACATTGAAGGAAAATATTTGTTACAAGTTACTACTAATGATTGAGAATAAATAAGATTTCGCCGTATACCGCTATGCTACCCTCGGGAAACTATTAAGGGCGACTAGGGAGGATATATGTTATTTAGGAAAACGGCTATAAGTTTTAGAACTTAATAGATAGAGCCCCTATTGTTTAAAAAATAGATTTAGTACACTTAAAGAGTTGATCGAGATGGTAAAATAATTACGATTTAAGATCCATGAAATTATGTAAAACACAACTAACAATAGTATATGAGCAGGGCGCAAGGTGACCTCAACCGGAGGGGCGCAGTTCCTTAGCAACTGCACATGCGCGAAAATATAAAAAATCGATGCATCTCTACATTTACCCGTAATTTTTTTTCGTTATCAACTTTAAATTAACAATTCCCTGTGACTTAAAAAATCATCGTTTTTGTTTATTTTGATTCTATCTTAATCTTTGACTTCGAATTATGTAATAAATGAAATGAAATTAACTATGGAAACTTACCGAATTCACGGACGAATTGGAAAGAAGCACTCTAGGAAAAGTTTCCACAGATAAACGGTTAATAGGAGCATGAAAAGGAAATAGAAAACTCTGAATACAGTTCGACACGACATGGCCATACGAAATCTGAACAAGTAATGTATAAAGAACATGCACTTGAGTCTTCTTCAACCATGTAATGCGCATGTCCGTTCCACCCACCGCATAAATTCAGCGTTGCACATGCGCGACTATATTGATTAAATGCACCCTAGCCTAGGACTTCGCTTATAACCTAGATACTTATATGGCAGTAGCTTATTACTTACATCGCGGACGATATAGAATACCGGAAATCGCATAACGTGCCTAAGTATTCATTAAGTTACTATTTAGCAAATGAAACTGCTAAAATTTAATTTCTCTATAGACAAGTGATTACCAAACGATTACTTTTTATCCTATAACGTTTTCATCCAAAGGCTTTTAATGAGCGAAAATTTAACAACAGCGAGATACAAACGGTGAAGGAAAACATCGTGAGGAAACCCGGAAAAGACAGAATTTATTCTAAGGTATGTGTGAAGTCACCAACCCGCATTAGGCCAGCGTGGTGACTATGGCCCAATCGCCCTCATATTGAGGGTAAGCCTGTGCCCCAGCAGTGGGGACGTAAAAGGGCTGTTGTTACTAATGTGAAATCTATATGTAAATATTTCTTTTTCTGCTATGCCGGTCAAACAAATCATCGAGTCTTAATACGCGTTGTCTTTTATCTTTTCAAATTATTTCTTAATCATCTAGTTGGCTTCACTTTCAATATCTATAAATGGTACTTCTATTTTCTCTTCTCCCAGGATGTTCAGTGTCTGTGTCTTCAAATTAATTGCATCTAAAGCACTTATTACATGTATCATGCCGTCGATGATATATTTCATCAATGGAGTGTATTCAACTTTTCCGAGTAAAGCTATTGTATTTCTTTCATCGTCGAAAAGAACTGTTGGTATGTTTCATCATTCTTCATTTCTCGTAATATTTTTTTTTAATTAACCATTCCGTTGTTCAGTTTAGGTCTAAATTCTTCTCTAAGAGTATTCTTAAAATTGTTGTAGCCTTTAACTCTTCCAATTGATCTCAAAAATAGCTTGGCAGTACCTTCCAGTGATCTTTTTGCATAAACTAGACTTTCAACATTAGTCCACTTACTTAATGGTGCAATGTCTTTAGATTCTTCCAAAAATTCAGTTACAGGGTATGTGTCATCTCCGGTAAAAACATTCATGTATTTTCGCAAATCTCGAAATGAAATTTGAATATCAGAATCTTCGTCCTCTTATTTTTCTTTGTTATTATTGATGTTGTTGTTTTTCATTCGATTATTATTTCTTCTGTGGCATCTTCTTCTTTAAAGAATGTCGTCTTTTCCGGCAAACAAAAATAAGTCAAGTAATTCTTGTACGCACCTAATGGAATACTCGATATTTCAGCTTATAGCAATATTCATCAATAACGTTATTTGAAACGATGCTGTTATTTGCAATGCAGTGGCAACATCCAAGCGTCGGTAAAACAGTCTCGCGCAGCGACATCTAGCGGTAAGAGTGCAAATGTTTCGTGCTGTCTATATGAAGTTGACCGGTCGGTAAAACATGCACTGATTCCATGAATGACTTGCATGTCGTCGTATTTCTTTGTTGATAATGTAATTTCCATCGTCTAATTCACTATATTTCACTGTTAAGCGTTATCCCGGATGAGCCTCCAAAGAAAAATGTGGGAATCTACAAATATTACAAATCTCCAAAACGGTAGTGGTTTCCTTGTTAAACTTTTAATAATATTTCACGAAAAAAGCAAAGTTCTTTTCATCTTTATCTCTATAGGTTAAATGTCAAGTCCTGTCTGTAACTGTCGAACTAAGTGTTACCATTTTATAATAACGTTATTATGTAAAGTTACACAAAACGAAATTTTTTTTACGAATTATTTGTTTAGACTTTGTTTTCCGAAAGGAGTTTACGGCTAATTTGTAATTGATAATTAATTGTATAATTAGCCGATGACAAATAATTATCAAGGTTTTCTTTATAAACTGATGAAGAAACCTATCTATACGAATATTGATTAGGGTTGGAGGGATTCGTTAAATTCTTAACAGGCGCGACTCATTACAGTAGAACAGGTAAACAAAATAAAAAAAAAATACGAAAATTATAATGTTCGATACATTTCGAAAAGTCGGAATTAATTAAAATAAAATATTCAGATAGCATAAATGACCATGTTTTCGCGACAGCATAGTTTCAAATCAAAATCAAGGCTGTTGAAGAAACCAAATGCGCACGCTCTCACATGAAAATTACAAAGCTATTTACTTACTGCAAATGTCATCTAAATTTTTTTCGCTTACAATACAATCTTCAAGGGTAGTAGCGCTCAAAATAAAGTTTCCACAAATAAATAGAAATTATGAATATTATAAACCAAAAGCAAAGACGTAATAAAAGGTGACGCGTCATAGTTACACTTGAAGGAAACTAAGAATGTGGCAATATAGAAGACATGAGGTTAATAAGAAACTAAGAATTGCGCATGTCGCTTTACCCGCCGGGTGATTACAGGTACTTGGTAAATGCACATGCGCATCAGTATTGATCTAATGTACAAGTAACCAGGTACCGTGGACCCCTTTGCCCAGGCCGACCACATATTGCACATGCGCGAAAATTTTACTCGATCAATGTCTGAAAACCCGGAAATTCGCTCGTTTATGCATTATCAAATATAATAAATAAAAAAACTAATAAATGAATTAATTTAAAGTTCTGGCCTCAATTATAGTCTTAGTATCTTATAAAATAGGTAAAAATTTTCCTTTCAATATATAAAAAAATGTATGTAATATCTATATAATAATCAAATAAATAAACCGAAAATCTTGTACATAATTCACTAGGAACTCGTTTAAAAAATCTAATATTTTTTTAATGCCTATTGTTATGACAAAGGGTTTCCTTTGTCTGGGTAGTTTGGGCAATGTTGAATTTTTGACAATGGAAAATAATTCGAAAGGTTTGAAATATATGAATATGTTTAGAAGACGAATAATTATAGTTAATTAAAAATATTAAAATTGTTATGAATCTCATGTCAGTAAGTATCGAAAATTATTTCGATATATTTTATAATTATTTAATACATACGCCTGAATATCGACTTAATATTTTATAGTTCTAAGCGAAATTTATTTAAAATTTCACGGATCTATAAAAAAAAATAACAATAAATATTAGCTAATCTTAAACTAGGGTCTTACCAAAAGGTACAGCATATTTTCTTCTCGGTTCAAATTTTCGGTTAACAAAACAAAGAACAAAAAAATAAAAGAAAATAAAGAAAAAAAATTTAATGTTGATTATGTTTCCGGCGGATATAATCAATGTAAATATCTAACAAAAGCATCCACAAATAACAAATAAGACAGATCACTATAATAAACCCCAGCATTTTAAGCATGTTGACGGTTTTAATCACACGGTGTCAGAGACAATACTGCGGTTGGGGCATGCGGCCGGGACCCCGGGAGCTCGCCACAGTGCTTAACCACCTGTTGCACATGCGCGGACTTATCGATCGGGTCCATCTCGTAGCCCGGCTGACCTCTCAACACTATGGCGTTAATTCACTATGAATTATATCTAGTCCCAGTGAAAAGGGTTTTGAAATACATAAAAAATCGTATTAATATAATTTAATATGGTATCGAAACTATCTCTACTATATAACACTGCTTTTAAATTATTCTTCATATGAATTATATTGGGAGTCATATTCCCAGTAATCTTCGAAATGCCGAAAACGATTTTGTGGGTAGTTGAACTGGCCTATGCCTAATTATGTTAGATATAACTATAATCATTTTTTGGTACGGGCATGTTATGCGGAGGGATGAAGGACATATGCAACAAAGGGAGTAATGAGAATGAACGTGGAGGAAGACCGAAAAAAGTGTCGATGTATTCTATGAATGATGACATGTGTCAGAAAAGTGTGAATTCAGATACGACGTCTCATAGACGGATGTGGAGGAGAAGTACGAACTGTACCGACCCCACATAACTGAGAAAAGGGCAGAAGGAAGAAGATAAATATAATAATTTTTTTATAAAACAAAATATCAATAGGTCTATCTATATATCAAGAGGTTATCAATGACAGTTATGATAACAAAGATAAGCAATGAAAGTTAGAAGGAGGGCTATGACTAAGTAAATTTTCATTACGTCTTTACTTTGTGTCTATACTATGTAATGTATTATCTATCGTTTTATCTATACTATGTAATGTAATGACATCAAATGTATATGTATTTAAATATGACTTGAGAGCATGAGCAATCGTCGCTGGATGATTTGTAGATAGTTATAGGCTATAAATTTTTTGAAATTCATAGACGCTTCATCTTATTTCTAATTAATAGCTTTTATAATAAAAAATATTTCGTATTATTCATGCGGTTATTATAGAAACGGTTGAAACAGAAAGTCATTTGCAGGTATGGTTGCTTTGCTATTTCTAAATAAATAACAAAAAAAAACCGATGCCTAAAGACATTCAGTCTTAATCAGTATAACATATTTACTTTTTACTGATATTGCGTCGACGCTTCACAAAAGATATTGCATTTTCTAAGTAACTTCTAAATATTACAGATTTATATAGATTAATACGAAATTATATTTTATCTAATAGGAGAATGTAAGAAACCTTCGTAAAAATATATAAAACGTAGTCGTAACTAATATTATTAACGGAAGCTGGTTTGTTTGTAACGTGCTCAGACCTAAACTGTTGGACTGATTACGATGATTTTTATTATTGATAGATGGGTTCACAAAAAGAAATTATTAGTAGGAATTGAGGAACAAGAGGTTAGCGTGGTACAGTCATGTTATGCGGTGGGATGAAGGACATATAACAAAGAGAGTAATGAGAATGAACGTGGATGGTTATAAGGGTAGAGGAAGACCGAAGAAAGTGTGGATGGATTGTGTGAAAGATGGCATGTGTAAGAAGAGTATGAATTCAGATATGACAGCTGATAGATAGATATGGAAGAGAAGAACACACCATGCCGAACCCACATATCTAGGAAAAGGGCGAGAGGTTGGAATGAAGATGGGTTCACAAAGACAGTTACTGGAAAAATTTTCTCGTTAAAACAGAGTGAGGGTATGGATTATAAATAAACAAAACTTTTTATTACGATATCCGATTTGCTTTTAACTTAGCATAAATGCTTTTGATGACAAATTATTAAGAAGTTCATGTATATTTCTAATCTCTAAACTAATTCTAAGAGGGCGGTGAAATAGGGGTAGCAAAGTTAATAGGGAAACATTGGATTAAAAAAATCCACATTAATATTTATTATGAATATGGACAAGACCAAAATCATGGCAAATGTCCATATTGTACCCACTCCAATAACAGTTGGAAGCTCTACACTTGAAGTTGTTGACAGATATGTCTACCTCGGACATACAATCCAACTAGGTAGGTCCAACTTCAAGAAAGAGATCTCTCGTCGAATCCAACTCGGATGGGCAGCATTCGGGAAGCTAAGACATATCTTCTGGTCCAATATACCGCAGTGTCTCAAGACAAAAGTCTTTGACCAGTGTGTGTTGCCAGCGATGACATATGGAGCAGAGACGTGGCCGCTTACTGTGGGTCTTGTCCGCAAGCTTAAGATTGCCGAGAGGGCGATGGAGCGAGCTATGCTCGGAGTTTCCTTGCGAGATCGAATCAGAAATGAGGAGATCCGCAGGAGAACCAAGGTCACCGACATAGCTCGAAGGGTCGCCGTCGCAAAGTGGCAATGGGCAGGGCACATAGCTCGCAGAACCGACGGCCGTTGGGGCAGAAAGGTTCTCGAGTGGCGGCCACGTACCGGAAGACGTAGCGTGGGCAGACCCCCCACAAGGTGGACCGACGACCTGGTTAAGGTCGCTGGCAACCATTGGATGCGGGTGGCCCAGGACCGGTCTAAGTGGAAATCTTTGGGGGAGGCCTTTGTCCAGCAGTGGACGTCTTCCGGCTGATTGGATTGGATTGGATTGGAATATTTATTTAACTAATTCATTTTATATCATTCTCTTACATGTGATTTTGTTTAACTTTATGAGACTGATCATCATCACTAGCTGATAGAAGTCATCTGTTAGATATTAGTCTCATTCAAATATCTACACCGAGTGGTACTGCAGTCGATCAGACTGGTAAATATCTTAAATATATTCCTAATTTATTTGGTTATAAATATTGCATTGTTCTTCTGTGTTTAGTTTCATTAAATTCTTTTCTTATTTTTGGCAGCTTTGTAAAGTATTTGTTTGTCCTGGACAAAGCTAATGAAACCAGAAATCTAATATGAACAACCAAAATGGGTTGACAACAAAATTAATGCAAACAATGTCGCGTCTAAAAGCCAGTAAATATTATAAACAATCTATCAGCAGATGATGATAATAAACAAAAATTGTAGAGCGAAAAAACTTCCGTTTTTGTACAAAAAATCTTTGATATTAGCATGATTAGATTATAGTGATAGTATTTTTAGAAAGAAGGGAAATCACCCACTTCCGAGGGTGATTTCGAAAGGCTGTGGAACGCATTTTATGGAACACGTTACACAACGCCTTTATCCAGTAATGGATTAATAGAGGTTGATGATTATGATGATGATAGAATTCTAGAAATGTGATCCTAAAATGTTTCTACAAACACACATACACACAAACACAAGTTGGATAATAACTTTATTTGCTCCGCGTATATCGCATTCTAGAAAAGTTAACTAAAAGATTAAGGCGAATTTAGGTTTTTACAATAGTTATACGTACATACGTATGTTTTGGTTATTTAGTGGTTTCTTCTTTTAAGTTTTAATATCATACTATGTCTATTCATCTTTTTTTTCTATATGTCAACTGTCAAGTCCTGTCCGTCACTACTACTGATTGTTATCATTTTACAATAACGTTATTAGGTTAAGTTACACAAAACAAATTAAAGAACAAAAACTAAATATTACAATTTATTTCAGACGACTGTCATGACTGTTCATTGCCTTAGATGATATATTCTCGTCCTCTTTGGAGACTCACGGCTTCATCATAACAGCAGAGGCGGTTGTTTTGATAGGACCTTTTGATTTCTCAACTTGATCTACAGCGTATCTGTCGATACTTTTCTTTACTGTGACTTTATAGGGTACGAGTATAAGATATTTCGGGTATAGCTTGCTTCCTTGGGAAAATTGTGTCTTTTTAATTACAACGAGATCTATCTCGTATCATATTGCTTCTCTTCTTTTTCTTCCTGTACTTTCTTAATACGTTTTCTAGCTTATTCTCTTGGTTTACTTTTTATTTCTTTCATTCTTTCAATAGTTTCTTCTTCTATAATCTTCATGAGTTCATCATCTTTGTCTCTCATCTTCACTCCAAGCATTAATTCAATCGGCATCAAGCCTAAAACTTCTTTGGTAGGTTTCATTTAAGAAGCGTTAGACATTCGACACTTTACAGTACCAATTTTTTGGATCATCAGCGCGAAGTTTATTTAAACTCTAATTATTATTTGATGAAAGCGTTCGACTTGCTCATTTCTTCTCGTTTGCCCCGTTTTTATAGTCTTATTGTACTTAACGTTTCTTCAGGCGTCAATGTCTTCACGGGATAAATCTAAGTGAATTTTTTGAAGGCTTCAACAACGGTAAGGATGTACATAAGTACAAATTATAAAATTTACTTGCGTGTAAGTAAGTGGTCTAAGTGATAAGTTACTAAAGATGCTCCTTTCTGAATCGGCTTAAGTAGTCCTTTTCTTTTTTCCTCTTTTATGCGATACAGGTACGCATTCAACACAGTTGTCTATTACTTTTTAAATCTTAGTCTGTAAATTCTCAATAAAATATTCTCTATTTATTAACTCTTTTATTTTTTCTATTCCTAACTATTCTCCTTTGTAATTTTTCCGTATAACTTCATTCAGCATCTTCTTCGGCACGGCAAATAGTCTATTTCCATTCATTTCTTTCTTTATAAAGTATGTCATTTTGAACAACGTAGTTTTGATAAGGTTCTTCTAGTAATATTCTTTTCACCAATTGAATGTATTCGTTTTCCTTTTGGCCTTCTTCAAGCGTGCAATAGTCTTGATAAGTAGTAGTATTAAACAAGTAGGGTAACGGCTTAGAGTGCCAGCGTGTTTTATTATAAATTCTGGGCGATGTTCAATTTGATAATCGTACTCTTCTAATAACAGCGCCCATCTGATCGGTACACTCGGTCGGTAAGTCTTTCTTTTGCAGGATGATCGTTAGTGCAGAAGAATCAGTAACAATCTTAATTTAAATCCTTTGTAAGTAACTTGTTCATTGCTTGTACAATCGCTCATATTTCCAAATAACATCGGTGATAATTCCTTTCAGATGATGTCATTTTTTTACTCGTGTAATGAACAGACGTGTAACCTAATCATCTCTCGGGCATCGGTGCAGAAGAAGGGCTTCGTATCCATCTGCACTTGTGTCAGTGTTCATTTTTGTATCACCTGGTAAGTACATTTCTCAATTTCAGAATAGCTTCTTCGCATCTTTCGTCAAAGTTAAAAACTGCATCTTTTTTCAACAATGTTAAACATTGTTAGGCTTCCTAAAATTTGAGACCGTTTCATCTTCTATTTAGACAGACGAACTTCATTGTGTTAGATTATATAACCTAGACACTCGATCGCTTTATTCAAAAAATTACACTTCTTCCAATTAAATTGCAGACCACATTTTTTAGCTCTTTTCAATATTTTTTCTATCTTAATCAGTAGTTCTTCTGCTGATCTTGCAGGTATAATCGTTGGCATAATCGTGAAATACGTCATCATCGATCAACGGCAACGGAAATCTCTCTTTAATCATCTTTATGTTTCTTGCAGCGGTAATAAATACAAATACTATAGGTGATATTTTTTTTGTATGATACGACAGTCGGATATACCAAATCAGATTTCCTATTATTAATGATACCTTCTTTCAGCCAGTCGTCAATCTGTTTACTAAGAACATCTGTTTCCAGCGTAGATAAGCGTCGTGGACTTTGGTACATTGGAGCTTCATCGGTATGTATAACTCTCGATTCAACATTACTCATGTTTGTTTTATCAGTAGGTTTATAGTCTTTTATCAAATTTTTTTGTAAATGTGTCCTTAGAATTTCTCACGTCATACTCTTTAATTTCATCGTTATTTTCCATCAGTAATTTCCAATTCCATCATCAATTTGGCAATGTAAAATCTATATGTAAATATTTCTTTTTCAGCTTTGCCGGTCAAACAAATCATCAAGTCTTAATACACGTCGTCTTTTATCTTTTCAAATTATTTCTTAATCGTTGAGTTGGCTTCAACCTCGATATCTATAAATGGTACTTCTATTTTCTCTTCTCCCAGGATGTTCAGTGTCTTCAAATTATTTGCATCTAAAGCACTTATTACTCTTGGAGCACGCAGACGACTGGTCATCCAAATCACCACAATTGTAGTACTTCCTTCTTGACATTTCACGATTAAGTGGTTTTTGGTTTGCCTGGTGCTCCATCGAAGGAGTCGGTATTGTTGCAATCTTCTATCAATTTCATCATTTTTATCTATTTTATATCAGCAGCGCCATATGCAGCAGCCTCATTTTTCTCTAGGTATCATGCCGTCGATGATATATTTCATCAATGGAGTGTATTCAACTTTTCCGTGTAAAGCTATTGTATTTCTTTCATCGTCGAAAAGAACTGTTGGTATGTTTCATCATTCTTCATTTCTCGTAATATTTTTTTTAATTAACCATTCCGTTGTTCAGTTTAGGTCTAAATTCTTCTCTAAGAGTATTCTTAAAATTGTTGTAGCCTTTAACTCTTCCAATTGATCTCAAAAATAGCTTTGCAGTACCTTCCAGTGATCTTTTTGCATAAACTAGACTTTCAACATTAGTCCACTTACTTAATTGTGCAATGTCTTTAGATTCTTCCAAAAATTCAGTTACAGGGTATGTGTCATCTCCGGTAAAAACATTCATGTACTTTCGCAAATCTCGAAATGAAATTTGAATATCAGAATCTTCGTCCTCTTGTTTTTCTTTGTTATTATTGATGTTGTGATTTTCATTCGATTATTGTTTCTTCGGTGGCATCTTCATCTTTAAAGAATGTCGTCTTTTCTGGCAAACAAAAATAAGTCGAGTAATTCTTGTACGCATCTGATGTTATACCTGATATTTCAGCTTATAGCAATATTTATCAATAACGTAATTTGAAACGATGCTGTTACTGATGTTGACTTGCATGTCGTCGCATTTCTTTGTTGATAATGTATTTTCCATCGTCTAATTCACTATATTTTACTGTTAAGCGTTATCCCGGATAAGTCTCCAAAGAAAAATGTGGGAATCTCCAAATATAACAAATCTCTTAAACGGTAGTGGTTTCCTTGTTAAACTTTTAATAACCTTTCACAAAAAAAGCAAAGGTCTTTTCATCTTTTTCCCTATAAGTCAAATGTCAAATCCTGTCTGTCACTGTCGAACTAAGTGTTACCATTTTATAATAACGTTAATATTATTCATAGATAAATTGACAGGTAATATATGAATAAGAACACGAAACAATATTCCAAACGATGTTTCCACGACATCGGTATAAGAGGTGTAGGTAAGCTGAATCGGTTACTTGGTCCTCTATGCTTACGTCAGTCCACCTTTACACGATGGTATAGATTAACTGCTTCCGTAGCAAAGCGTCTAACCGCTTGCATTGTAAGATTAAGGTTATCGGTTTGCTTTAATGCTTTCGATTATAATAAAAACTGAATGATTTCTTACAATACACCTTGTTAATCTAAATTATAATAATTTGACGTATAACATGTTTAACAACGAGGGTACAGCCTCGTGAAGGTACAGCATAGTGAAATAATATAGGACAAAATTAGGCCGATTCAAAATCAGAGTGATATCTAGCCAGCCAGGTTTTAATCAACCCTGGTATCATTCAAATCCGAATACTTATGTGAGACCTCAGTGTTAGCAATTAAGTCGCGAAAATAGTCAGGGGTTATAAGCGATAAATGGTATTGGTATAAATGTTGGCTATTGTCAAAAAATTAATGAGTTTTATACGTAAATAAAATTTGCAGTACGTAATGTACAGCAAACATGAAAATAACTAAACTGTACTCTGCTCTAGTTATATAAGCGCAATTGTCCTCAATTATATTGACCAATTAAAAACTAATTTACAGGAAGATTACGACGATATAAATATATAGACGTAATTTTCTTTTGTGTTTATTTTCTTATTCGTATATTATATATCTATATACCACTTTTTTATTCTAGCTCATCAACTCCAGATTCGCAAGCCTTGAGTCTGGAGAAACCAAAGGCTTTTAACAATAGCTCCATTTTAACTTATTATTTGATTGACGCTATGTTTCATTATCTAATCGACTAATATTATTTCTCTCTTCAGCCGATGAAAAAACTTGTTCTAAATTCGACCAAAATTTTTTTCTTTTTTGTTTTCTTCAAGCATTTTAGACTTTCAAATTAAATAATCACCAATAGGTGAAAATTCCTTTCATAGAGATCCATGCCTCTGTTCAAGCAAATCATATACTAGTTTACAGTTCGATTTTAAGATAGTTGTTTAGACTTTGTTTTCTGAAATTGATAATTAATTGTATAATTAGCCGATGACAAATAATTATCAAGGTTTTCTTTATAAACTGATGAAGAAATCTATCTATAGGAATATTGATTAGGGTTGGAGTGATTCGTTAAATTCTTAACAGGCTCGACTCATTACAGCAGAACAAATAAAAAAATTACGAAAATTTTAAAATTTTCGTAATTTTTTTATTATGTTTGATACATTTAGAAAAGTCGGAAAATATTAAAATAAAATATTCAGATAGCACAAATGACCATACGGCCCGTAATGTTTTCGCGACAGCATAGCTTCAAATCAAAATCAAGGCTGTTGAAGAAACCAAATGCGCACGCTCTCACATGAAAATTACAAAGCTCACGCTATTTACTTACTGCAAATGGCATTTAAATTTTTTTCGCTAACAATACAATCTTAAAGGGTAGTAGCGCTCATAATAAAGTTTCCACAAATAAATAGAAATTATGAATATTATTAACCAAAAGCAAAGACATAATAAATGATGACGCGTCATAGTTACACTTGAAGGAAACTAAAAATGTGGCAATATAGAAGACATAAGGTTAATAAGAAACTAATAATTGCGCATGTCGCTTTACCCGCCGGGTAATTACAGATACTTGGTAAATGCACATGCGCATCAGCATTGATTTAATGTACCAGTAACCAGGTACCGAGGACCCCTTTAGGCAGGCCGACCACATATTGCACATGCGCGAAAATTTTACTCGATCAATGTCTGAAAACCCGGAAATTCGCTCGTTTATGCATTATCAAATATAATAAACAAATAAATGAAAAAAACTAATAAATTAATTAATTTAAAGTTCAAGCCTCAATTAAAGTTTTAGTATCATAAAATATGTAAAAATTTTCCGTTTATTATATAAAAAAATATGTAACATCTATATAATAATTCCGGCTGATTGGATGGATGGATATAATAATTAAATAAATAAACCGAAAATCTTGTATATAATTCACTAGGAACTCGTTGAAAAATCTAATAATTTATTTACTGCCCATTGTTATGACAAAGGGTTTCTTTTGTCTAGGTAGTTTGGGCAATGTTGAATTTTTGACATTGGAAAATAATTCGAAAGAGTTAAAATATATGAATCTGTTCAGAAGACAAATAATTACAAATAATTAAAAATATTAAAATTGTTATGAATTTCATGTCAGTAAGTATCGAAAATTATTTCGATATATTTTATAATTATTTAATACATACGCCTGAATATCGACTTAATATTTTGTAGTTCTAAGCGAAATTTATTTAAAATTTCACAGAATTATTAAAAAAATAACAATAAATATTAGCTAATCTTAAACTAGGGACTTACCAAAAGGTACAGCATATTTTCTTCTCGGTTCACATTTTCGATTAACAAAACAAAGAACAAAAAAATAAAAAAAAATAAAAGAAAATAAAGGAAAAATTTTTACAGTTAATTTTGACCCAGGCGGAATTTAGCGATGTAATTTTTTATGAAAAATGACCATAGACAATAAATAAGAATGATCACTATAATAAACCATAGCACTTTAAGCATTTTGCCGGTTTTAATTACACGGGGTCAGAGACAATAATGCGGTTAGGGCGAGTGGCCGGGACCCCGGGAGCTCGCGGCAGTGCTTAACCATATATTGCACATGCGCGGACTTATCGATCGGGTCCATCTCGTAGCCCGGCTGACCTCTCAATATAGCCTTATATTGCTTTACACGATAACTGGTACTTATGACAAATTCTTACTAATGTAATTCATATGGTTTGGAAATTGTCTCTACTATATAACACCGCATTTAAATGATTCTTCATATGAATTATATTGGGAGTCATATTCCCAGTAATCTTCGAAATACCGAAAACGATTTTGTGGGTAGTTGAACTAGCCTATCCCTAATTATGTTAGATATAACTATAATCATTTTTGGTACGAGCATGTTATGCGGAGGAATGAAGGACATATACAACAAAGGGAGTAATGAGAATGAACGTGGAGGAAAACCGAAGAAAGTGTCGATGGATTCTGTGAATTATTACATGTGTGAGAAAATTGTGAATTTAGAAATGACGGCTGATAGAGGGAGATGTGGAAGAGAAGAACACACTATGCCTTGCCCACATAGCTGGGAAAATGGCGAGAGGATGGAATGAAGATGAGTTCACAAAGACAGTTACTGGAAAAATTTTCTCGTTAAAACAAAGTGTGGGTATGGATACGATTTGCTTGTAACTCAGCAGAAATGCTTTTGATGACAAATGATTAATAAGTTCATATATATTTCTAATCTTTAAACTAATTCTAAGAGGGCGGTGAAATGAGGGTAGCAAAGTTAATAGGGAAACATTGGATCAAAAAAATCCACATTAATATTTATATAACTAATTCATTTTATATCATTCTCTTACATGTGATTTTGTTTAACTTTATGAGACTGATCATCATCATTAGCTGATAGAAGTCATCTGTTAGATATTAGTCTCATTCAAATATTTACACCGAGTGTTCTTATTTTATTTAGTTATAAATATTGCATTGTTCTTCTGTGTTGTTTCATTAGTTCTTTTCTTATTTTTGGCAGCTTTGTAAAGTATTTGTTTGTCCTGGACAAAGCAAATGAAACCATAAATCTAACATGAACAACCAAAATAGGTTGACTACAAAATTAATGCAAACAATGTCGCGTCTAAAAGCCAGTAAATATTATAAACAATCTATCGGCTCATAAAACTTCCGTTTTTTGCCAAAAATATCTTTTTTATTAGCCGAATTAGATTATAGTGATAGTATTTTTAGAAAGAAGTGTCGGAATTATAAACAATCTATCAGCAGATGATGATAATAAACAAAAATTGTAGAGCGAAAAAACTTCCGTTTTTGTACAAAAAATCTTTGATATTAGCATGATTAGATTATAGTGATAGTATTTTTAGAAAAAAGGGAAATCACCCACTTCCGAGGGTGATTTCGAAAGGCTGTGGAACGCATTTTGTGGAACACATTACGGAACGCCTTTATCCAGTAATGGATAGATGATTATGATGATGATAGAATTCTAGAAAAGTGATTCCAAAATGTTTCTAAAAGTCTAATCTACGTAAAAATTTAAAATATTATCAAAGTAACCAAAGAGATATGAACATGATGACCATTAAATTGGACTGATACACAATGGCCGATACCGACGCCTACGTCCAGCAGTGGATATCTGTCCGCTGATAATGATGATGATACATTATAAAAACAAACCTAAGATTATTCCGTTTGTAGATAATGGTCTTGTTGCAAATTAATTTTAATTAGTAACGATCAACGATTGTAGCCTTTGATTGTACAAAATCAATTTATTAAGAAAATTTAGTTTTAAATCGTCAAATTGAATTAAGGGTAATAAATAAATTCATCGTAAATATATATATGAATTTTAACGGATTTATAGTTAGATAACAATAACTTATAAATCCTTAACCTTATACTTATATCTCTTCAACTTTATAAGAGCCTTATAATATCATCTCAAAGTTAAATAGTAGTTGTTATAAGGGTTATATATGTTTGAATTCTTTTATTGTTTTTATTAGTAAAGTAGATTGTTAAGTTTATTTCGTTTTTAGTATAATTATTTCAAAGGAATGTTGTTAATTAATGTTTACATTTTAATTGAAATCTAAGGAACCGATCTCTGTTTTACTCTTCAATTCTTATCTCCTTACACGATTATTGTAAATATATCCGTCTACTGAGCCCCGTGTTGCACAAATTTTCCGAGACCGTAACTACCGTATAAATTGAGGATTGAGCATAGTTACCTGATTTTAAAAATTAGAATTGGTGTACGATCGAAACATTGAACCTACTCGCCGTTAATTGTATTTCATAAAAATTTGTTCTAATCTTGCCATTGATAATAACGAGTCATCAGAATCTTATATAAAAGTAAGCTATTTAAAACGCCCGAGCTCTTTCATATGTAAGAAAAACAATTAAAAGAAACTTTTAATTTTATGAAGACATCAAAAAATTATCGTTAGGTATTGGGTAGTAACAAATGCTTTCCGTAGCATCCCTGTGCCTATGCCATCACTATGCTATGGAAGGCACTTGATGTGTGGTGGTTAAAGGCACTTATAAAGTTAATCAAATCTATTCATAGGCCGGACAAATGATACGAATTCAGACTTACTTTTTTTTTCACATTAAACTGTGTTAATATTAATACGTAAGTCTTGTTACATAACTTACTGCAATGCGGATAGTGTAGGCGGATAGGCGACTGCACATGCGCAGTAAGCCAACGCCTAGATCTACTTCGCTTGCGCGGAAACATTGATTTTATTTCGCATGCAGCAAAAATGATATCTAAACACGTTTACCAATAATGGAAGTACGTAAATGGTGTACTATACCTTTAGTTATTTTTTATTTTATGAGGAATATACGTCACATTATTATGTATGTCTTTTACGAGGTAATTATGATGTCATATCAATATACTACGTATTTAATTGTTTGTTATATTGATTATTTCTATCATAAAAATAAAAATATTGCATTGAAACTCATTCACAAAAAACAGTCTTCACTTGAAGATGTTAAAGCGAAAAAAAAATCGTGTAAGGAAATACTTTTATGAAACCCGTCGCTTAAATCCGATCGTTAAAGTTGTATTGACATCGAAATAATTACATAGAATCTTATAATAATTACATATAGGTGCAAAAATATTACAACAGCATAACCGAAATATATTTCATATAAATAGTTTATATATAATAAAAAAATCTAAATCAATACCAATAATTCTGCATCTACATTATTAAAGATCTACAAATAAAAAAGTGTTGAATCCCGCTTTTAATGACTTTGTCCGTTTCATTAATAAGGAATATTTCAACTTTATATATTTTCTATTTGATAATGGAAAATCTGACTGTGAAGGTTTCGGTGGGGAGGGAGTGGGTAATTAGAACTTACCTAATTACTTGTGCATTCTGTATAGACGATTGAGGATGATTTTCCACAAGTAGAAGAACAGTATAAATAAAAGGAACAGAAAGGTTGCACGGAATACTACTCGACGCGTCATAGTCGCCCACGTGCGGTTCTTATAAAGCCTCTTATTGTTGAGTGGTAGGCTACCCCGCAGGCGTGAAATGCGCATGCACGTTAACGGCCAACGCCTATTGTTATTGCACGTGCGCAAAAATATCGATTTAGCCCATCTCGATGCCCAACCATCAGCCCGCGCCCACAACTGGGCGATATAACATAAAATTCTATAAACTTTACATCGGCAATTCCAACAGAAAAAGTTTAATCAAGGTACTAAAGAGGAAAAGTTGTGACCAAATAAAATTAATGTACGATTCACATATCATTTCTAACGTTTGAATTTACAATGTTTATATACAAAAGCTTATTTACCGAGAAAGAAACTAAATGTTAAATATACATTATTTTTAGATCTTAAATAAGCATCGTCCTTTCGTTCATTTGTGACGAGCAAATTTCAAATAAAATGATAGATAATCGGTACGCCCACTCGTAACGTTGGCGCACTAATTAATTACCTATACGCCAACACAGCAACACTCAGCGCCCAACAAACAAGCCAAACTAGTTTCACATTACTATTTGTTGGACCAACGGTGGTATATCATGTACTATTTACTAAAGACTAATTTTTTACTAAAGAGGTTATTACTAAGGACAATGTGGTCTCTAGCAATAGCGCCGTAGCATTCGTTGGTAATATACAAAAGGAAAACAAAATGATCTAAACTAAACCTTGATGATTTTTCGTATAATTTACTTCAAATAACGTATATTTTTTTTTGAAGCAGTAGTATTAATATTTCAATTTTATATCTTTGTTATAATTGATCACTTACCCGTGATGACTATGTAATAGGTTGTACATAATTATTAGACTGTTTTTACCAGATATTTACACAATGATTACGCAGTTTTTTTTGGATTATTAATGTTATTTCCTACAAAATTGCTAGGCATTGTATCACATAAAGACTAATAGAGTTTAAGAATGCGAAAGAGTTTTTTTCCAAAAGACACCATTGGAATGCTTAATAACAACTATTTACTATGTTAAATATTACTGACTTGTATCAAAATAATAATGTGTATATTGATGGATGGTATATATATATATATAGTGATTATTTAATAAATAAATAATTACCAGCGATTTCAAGTAAGGATACAATTTTGTTGACACACTAAGTGATGCGAAATTAGCGATTAATTTGGCAAGTTTCCACAGGTACAAAATTATTGTTGATATGGCCAACAGTAGGACCATGGCAATTATCACGCGGCACGTCATCTTCGCGCAACGGTAAACTGAGACAACTTCCCGAGCAGGGTGCGGTGGTCCTAGCAGAAGCAGTGCACTGCGCATGAACGACACTAAAGCACGTGTACTGCTTCGTGACAACGAACATAGATTTATGCAGCAAACTAACAGGGAATACCTACGCAATTTTAAAATCCTAGAAAAATAACAAAGCGACATCAGAGAAAACCACAACAAAGAAATTAGCAGACATATTGCAACAAGACGTTCTCTTACAGTCAACTATTCGAGTTGCAAAAGGAAGAAAATATTACACACATAATAACAGTACAAATACATGAAAATAGATCTTATAAAAAATTACATGTAATCAATACATTTACATATGAAACAAATAAAAACAAAAAGATCCACCGCGTGACCAAAAATATTATCCAGTTTTGTTCCATACAAAGTAACGGAGCTTATGGTAAATAAAAGCTCGTTGCCCACCACGACCAAAGACTTCCAAAGCTTTATTTTTTCTATAAATTTTAATATTGATAATTTTTTATAGTTCTAATATATAAATTATTCTTAACATTAAGTGAACGCCTCAATCGACTGTTGCTTAAATGAATAAAAAAATACTATGAAAATCACCCCTTTTACTTTTTACATACAAATTTTGATAGGATTCATCAGCCGAGACGTCCACAGCTGGACATAGACCTCCCCCAGAAATCTCCACATCGATCAGTCACGCGTTGCTCGCATCCAGAATAGGGTAGGCGTTGAGAGGGTTAACTTAAAAATATTTTGTAATAAGAAAATAACATCTCAACAGATATTAGAAGCTGTCGATTCCCACACATTGTTTTCTTTTGTACGAAGCTACGAGGCGTGCTAGACATTCACCTGTAAGTAATACGCCAGCGCATAACAACGTGCTGCTAGTTAGAAGCTAGATTAAAGCTTTAGACTTGATAGTGGCTTATGATTCAAATCTATAGTTAGCACTTTTGACTATGTCCTTGGCAACATATTCATTTACATGAATCTATTGCAACTACAATTATCATAAGAATTTATGATTAACGTTAGGAGCAAAGTATCTGCATCGCGATCGCACCGCGGGGGCGGTAGCTGCAAATCAGTGTTTCACTTCTAGTAGGTGAATAATCCACTGAGCTACAGCCTTTTGTACCATTGTAGCACACACGAAGGCACAGTCTCATGTCTATACCATTCAGTGTGTCAATGTAGTTCATACGGTTGATAACAAAATTTCTTGTTTCTTTGTGTATATGTATGTGAGATTCGTCTAACACTAACAATTGTAGGTTTAGATAGCTGTATCCTGTAGTTTTTTTTTTAAACTGTTCCTTAGAAATAAACTTTATAGAACTTGCTAGAGTTTCACCATCACATTAATCTCGATTCCGTAAAGATAAAATACAGATGCTCCTAATTGTGATTTTTCACTTGCTCTGGTTTCATATATTTTTGGATTCATTATCATCAGCCGATAGACGTCCACTGTTGGATAGGCCTCACCCAAACTACTCCACATCGATTGGTCTCGCGTTGCTCGCATTCAGTGGGTTAAAATTTTGGATAACTTTTTGTTAAAATTTCTTACTATAGATAAGGTTAGTGATAGTTTTAATTTTTAATATTCTTTTTCTTCTATATTTTTCCTACATACATATATATCACGCCAGATGCTTGCCCTGATGAGTCCCACGCAGGTTTGCTTTGAGCAACGATACATAGGAATTCATTCATTCATTATCAGCCGACAGACGTCCACTGCTGGACATAGACCTCCTCTAAAGATCTCCACAACGATCGATCCCGCGCTGCTCGCATCCAGAATAGAGTAGACGTAGATAGGATAGGCTTAAAAATATTTTTTAACAACAAAATAACATCTTAACAGTTATTAGAAGCTGTGGGTACCCTCACAATGTTTTTTTTTTCTACAAAGCGACAAGACCTGGGAGACCTTCACCTGTAAGTAATACGCCAGCGCACAACAATGTGATGCTAGTTAGAGTAGTATACATTGCAACATTGTGCTACGACTACGACTTCCACTTCATTTACTTAATGTACCATAATTATATATTTTTGAAGCAGTTTATGACTTAAGCGATTGGTTAGTAGTTTATAGCTTACTTGAGAATAGTTATCACCGAGCATCAGAGTTGGATGTTCACCATCGAACAACAATATTGAGCTATCTGTAGCTATGATTAGCCGTATCTAATTGCAGTGACTCTACTTCGAGGCAGCGTGCATCTTCGCCGGGACGCCGCCGTGGGAACTCGAAGCGGAGTCGCTGGCGCGCCTCTACTGGCGGCAGAAGAGAACCCACGAGCGAGCGGGCGAACTTCCGCCGCCGGAGGAGGTGGAGAGGTGCCGCCGAACGGCGAGAAGAGAGGTGTTTCGGCGATGGGAGCGGCGACTTCTTGAACCGTCGCACGGTCGCCTCACCGTTGAGGCCGTCCGGCCGATCATCGGCGACTGGCTGGACCGGGACTTCGAAGTCCTCAATTTCCGCTTGGTGCAGATATTCACGGGGCACGGTTGCTTCGGGAGATATCTGCACCAGCGGAACAATAGAGGTAGGACGGACGAGGCGTGCGACGAGTGTGGCCACTCGGTGGACCGACACCTTGGCCGATTGCCCGCGATGGGGGGTGATAGGGCCGCGCTCGTAGCGGCGATAGGGAGTGACCTCTCGCTACCGTCTGTGGTCCGGACCATGGTCGCAAGCGAGGCATCATGGAATGCGGTATCTCGATTCGGCGACTCTGTTATGACGCAGAAACGGGAGACCGAACGTTTCAGAGAGCAGGCGCCGAGGGAACAAGATGCGGTCGCAGCATGATGACAGCTCACCGCCGTAAGGCGGGGCCGAGTGCACGACCGCCGAATGGCTCCTTCGGCAGAGGAACCTAGCGCCGCGACCGACATAGGCTGTCGGGCCGGCGCCCTCCTTGGAGAGGGTTCCTGGGGTGCATATGGTGATGCGTCTCGTATTCCAACGCGTGGCCACGTAAGGATTTTGTCGGGAGTCTTCATATCACAACCCTCCCCGAGGTGGACCCGTTCATTCGGGCGCCGATGGGGGGTCGCGGAGGAACTGAAACATGTTATCCCGCGACCCTCGAGTATGTGGATAAGGCGGGAGTACCGGCTTGTTGGTCCCGGGGTGTGCATTCCGTTAGCATTTTGTTACGGTAATAAAAAAAAATATAATTACAGTGACAAAGAGGCAAAGAAGAGTTTGCACTTCACGGTTCTTAATGAGCTACTGTGATATAATCACGAATATATAATTTTTTAAGTGATAACGTTGCTTGCCTTGTCATTTCCTGCACGAACAACGGAGCCGGTAAAGGGTTTAATGCGTTTGATTCCGTCAATTACTGTAATCATCATCATCATTAGTCGACAGACGCTCATATCCTTACGTGGATATTTCTTTACTGACTATTTTCGAAATGAATAAACATAAGGCTGTTTTCATATTATGTTGGGGAAAAAGTCTTTTCGCAATATAGTATGTATGAACCTGTAATAAAACCTCTTTGGCTATACTATTTGTAACTGGCTGGTTTTGGTGTCATTGAAAGTTTAAATTTTAAAGAACATAATTCCAAATTCAAATTAGGAAAATGTCTGATTTTCATTTGTTTTTCGTAATGTCGAGATGAGTGAATCTAATGAAGAAATTCGATACATTTTAAAATTTTGCTACAAAAAAGGTAAAATACAACGCAAGCCGCGAAAAAAATTTGCGATATTTATGGAGCTAGTGCAGTGTGCAGTGTCTGTGAGAGTAGCACAAATTTGGTTTTAGCGTTTTCAATCCGGAAATTTTGATGTCAAAGATGCACCTCGGTCTGGTCGCCCTATTACGGATAAAATGGATGCCATTTTTGAAAACATGGAGCAAGATCTCACTGAAAGAAACCTGATAATGAACCGTGTACTCGTTTGTGATTCTTTATTACGACGTATTGGAAACGAAGCATTTTTGAATAAGCTGATAACTGGTGATGAAAAGTGGATCACGTACGAAAAAGGTCGTGGTTAAAGGCCGGTCAGGCTTCACAGATTGTGGCGAAACCCGGGTTAACTTCGCAACAAGGTGATGCTGTGTGTGTGATGAGATTGAAAGGGTATTATTCATTATGAGCTATTACCGCTAGGCAGGACTATCGATTCTGAACTCTACTGCGAACAACTGACGAAATTAAAGCAAAAAGTTTAGAGAAAGCGGCCGGAATTAATACAGAAGGGGTGTGGTTTTTCATCATGATAACGCTAGACCTCACACATCTTTAGCCTCAGCAAAAATTAAGAAAGTTTCGCTGGGAAGTGTTAATACATCCACCGTATAGTCATGACCTTCAAATTTCCAGCTGCTTCGGTCTCTCCAGAGTTTTTTAGGCAGTGTCAGGTTAACATGACGAGAGGACTGCCAACACCACTTGTCGCGGTATTTTGATCAAAAATCCCAAAATTTCTATAGCAATGGGATCATGTTCCTACCTACAAGATGGCAAAAAGCTATCAAACAAAATGATACCTACATACTTTAGTTAAATATAAATAAACTATATTAAAATATGTTTTGAATTTTCTTAAAAAATGCGAAGAAACTTTTCCCTCAACCTAAAAGTAGTAATTATATTATTAAAGCAATATGACTTTTGTTCTAATAACCCTTTTTTTTTCATATCTTAACTTCATGTCATCAAGCGTAGTGATCATTGATAGTAATTGTACTGCTATAGTTGAATAAAGAAAATGGAATATTGACTGTCATAAGCGATATTTTATTGCATTCCTAAATTTCAGCATGCATCTGTCGCGTGTCTATATGTCTTTTTACTATCAACTCGATACATGGTGAAAGGATGATGTAATGTCGCTGTAACCAGGTAGATGCAGGCGGCACTAGACCTATAGGTGAGGAGATTCATAGGAGAAACATATACAACAACAATAGACTTCTTCCGGTTGATGATGATGATAAATCATTCCTTAACCCATAACATTAAGCTAATAACACACCTTTCAACCAGTAGCCATAAAAAACTCCTCAGGATTTTCACAACATGATGATAATGCCGCGACTTTATATGATATATCCGTCTGCAATATTGTTAATAATATTTTAATGGAAAAATTTTTTTTACTAGCTTTTATTCCTTTTAAATTGAAAAAGAGTAATGTCGACTGCTTGAAAGTAGTGATAAACTTATTAGCATTGCAGCGTTTGCGTTGTCAGTGCTTTTTTTGAAATAATAACGAATAACTTAAACTTGTTATCTAATTTTTAAGTGAAATTTAAAGATATTATGAAGATTATTTAATTTATATTCATTCAAATACTATTTAAAGAAAAATCCACTCATTTCTAAGTGTGATAAGTAATAGGTAAAATAGTTTCGTGTAACAATTACAGGTATAAGTAAACCTTGATCAGTTACATAACATTTTATGTCTTGTTATTGTAACGCCCAGCAAAAAATATTAAATATATATGTTCTATATATATATATATGTGTTTTTTAATCCTTTATAAGAAAAGCTTAGTATTTTTACTATTGGTGCTCAATTTCTTGTCTCGGGAAGGGAGTAAATACGGCTATTATCTACCACGCAGACCTGAACGCAACATGGCAGATATAGCATACCAACGAAAACTATTATTCATAGCACATATCCGTTTTCTCACTATGTTTTCATTCCGGATGTTAAAAGTCAGTGGGGATCGAACCCACCTCTCCTCGACTAGTGAAGGAAATAGTTCCACTTTACCAACGAATTAAGTTATTACCGCTTTGATTATAATTAAATAACGCTTACTGTGTATATGAAATAATCCATTCAAATAATACAACTGGAGTACTGAATTAAAAAAATTGTCAAATATATCTAAAATCTATATTTCTTTTTATATATTTTATACATGGTAATCTATTATTTAAAGTGCAACTAAATCCTTGAAGATATATTGTGAAGATTTTTCTCCATAGTAGATAATAAAGAAAATGATAATATATTGTTAGAAAGCAATCATCTTTAATATAATTATCATTGTTCGCCAGCCAATAGATTTACGTAAAAGTACTGCATTGCTCGCTACATAGATCTTCGTTAGAATAAATTCAAGATATGGGATCAGGAAATGATATTGTAATAAATATTTAATATATTATATTTAATAAATAATTATGGTAAATTAGGTTAAATGTATTGTAAACAATTATATTCGTTACTATTACATTTTTATTAACGTTTTTCAATGAACTCAGACGTATATATTGAAGCTCCAAATTTAATACCATAAACACTCGTGTTGTATTAAATAAAAACATAATTTATATTTTAAAGTATATACAAGAATAACTTTGATTGTTTACGAGTTAAATTAATTAAAGCTCAACTCAACAATAAAGGGTTAACAAAATTTTTGCTTTTTTCTATTACCGTATATGTTTTATATGTGAAAATGGTTTTAGTATAATCCACGTCAATAATCATATAATAAAAAAATACTGTACTAGTCAGCGTCAATATGTTGTTTATAAAGGGTGTCTGGCGGCAGATTTAAATTTTAAAAAACGAATATCTCAATAAGTTATAAACAGTGCGGGGGGAAGGTGGTGTCATTAGAATCACCGATCGTGCGGATTTTTCAGTCACGATGTCGCAGTGGTCGGGTGAGCATCGCGCGTTCGCTATTGAAACATTTTTCAAGAGTAATGATTCTTTCGTACTCGCTCGCCGACAGTTTTGTTCACAATTCAATATTCGACGGATAGGCGATGGGCCGAGTGTGAATTTAATTCGTTCGTGGGTGGAGAGGTTCCGCGCAACTGCTTCGGCTATGAACACACTACGGCCCGGACCTAGTCGATCCTCAAGGACCCCCGAAAACATTAAACTGGTTGAACGCAGTTTACGTGAAAATGCACGACTTTCGATACGGAAAAGGGCAGCTTTACTGGGACTTCCAAGAGCAATTGTGCATGAAATTTTGAAAAAAGATATGAAGTTTCATCCTTTTCAAATTCAAATAATTCAAGAATTGAAAAAAAATGACTGCGTCACGCAAATTTGTTTGTGAAACCATGTTGGAGCGTTTTCGCACTGTGAATTCCATTTTTATGAGCGACGAGGCTCATTTTCATTTAAACGGACACGTAAACAAGCAAAATTGCCGTTACTGGGCTTTAAGAACTCGCAATCCTCGACTGAAGCACCAAAAACCATTACATTGCCCAAGGGTAACTGTTTGGTGCGCTTTATCCACGAATGGGATAATCGGATCATTTTTTTTTGAAAATGCACGGGGCCAAGCGACGAATGTTAATGGTGAGAATTATCGGCTTATGATTTCGAATTTCTTTTTGCCGAACCTGCGAACTCATTCATCATTCTCATCACACACGTGGTTTCAACAGGATGGTGCGACCGCACACACGGCCAGAGCTTCGATGGATTTGTTGCGAGAAAATCTCCCTCAAAAACTGATTAGTCGCTTTGGGGACATCCCGTGGCCACCGAGGTCACCCGACCTAACTCCAATGGATTTTTTTTTGTGGGGCTACCTCAAAGAGAGAGTTTACGCCAACAATCCGCGAACTGTTGTCGACTTAAAAGAAAATATTTGGCGAGAAATCAGCGCAATTGAACCAAGTTTGCTGCACCGTGTGGCACGGAATACGAAGCTCCGTTTCGAACAGTGTGTGTAACAGGATGAAAGACAATTGGATGACATTATCTTTAAAAAATGAAATCCGCATTTGTACTCTATCTTTTAATACTTTTAGTAAAATTATATGTCAAACATATTATTTTTTATTTAAATTTGAAAATATAAATCTGCCACCAGACACCCTGTATCTTGCGCCAGCATTTGTTAAAATACATATTATACCAAAGATCTAGGTTCAGCTTAAATAACAACTATTAGAATACATCGAGTTGTTTTCATTAATTCTTTAACTAGAGATAGTACGAGTATATATACATATGTGTACATAAAACGTAAGATGGGGATAAAAAATCCTAAAATAACATATGCTACAAGCACGTAGCTTCTCTTATAAAGTCATTAGTTGAAAACTATCCCCAAAATATCAAAATAATAGTGCTTATTACGTAAGTATTAAGGGAGTATAGCACTTTATACAGTTTAAGCTGAATATTTCATCAAAATCTGCGATACCAATACATAGTACAAGGAACAAATTAAACTTATTGACATCTCAGTTAGACTCCTTTGAGATTACTTTTCGGATGTAATATCAGTTTTTTTAATGAACTATGCAGGGGCATTACAATAGTTTTAAAAATAGAAGATAGTTCGCATAGCAAGTTAAAATAATTAAATCAGTGGATCTTGAATGTTTATATTCGTTATTTCTATCGTATCTGTCTTTAAAAATACTATTTTGTCTACGGTGTGTTAGAATATTAATCGTTTCTTTATTTATATACATTGAAATACATAAATCTTCAAAAAAACATTGAACTGCAATACTATCATTACTTATATTATTCGAAAAGATTTTTTCGCATGTTTTGATAAGAATAATATGCAGTTTTATTAGAATAATTCTTCTTCCGTCAGACTTGACTACAGGCTTTTGGAAGTTACCCAAACTAGTATCTTATTGTTCTCATTTGAATCTTCAAATGAGAACAAATAAAGAAGGTAAGTAGTGACATACTCCTATCCTTATGGAGATCAGCAGAAAATCGTTTCCACTGTATTAAATATACGTATTTCGTTGCAATCTACAATGCAAGTATTTTATTTATGTTTATATCCTAATCAAGTTAATATCGCATAAATGATTTAGCTAATATTTTGATGAAGATGATTTAGGACTCACAGACAATGAAATGTTAGAATATTTGATTTAGTCCTGACAAACAAACGGTGCAATACTAATGAGGCCAAAATTATTTCCATCAACCGCAAGGGAATTGGGAATTCCCAATTGGGAAGTAGATACACAAGAAAAATAAAGGTGAAATAATCATTAATAACATTTATTAAACTTTAAACGATAGAAATAAAAATTCAATCATTAATAATACATGTATAAAGTATTTTTATTAATTTTAAGTAACTTTGTGAGAATTTTCAAGCGAGATCAATTGTAACGGCATCATGACGCCACTTCGCCATCCCTTCCACCGCTCCTCTTCTCCCCTAATGTTTATTAGCTTCTAGAAATTTAGCTGTGTCGTGTGTAGTCCCGACGTCATCTATACTTCGCCTCGCGTCGTATCTATAAATAATTAAACTTTCCATTTAGTTTGTTACATTAAAACATTGTCATAATAATTTCATAGCTTATAAAATTAACTGAATAATAAATACATAGTACATACCTTAATATCGAGTTGGTGCAGTTTGAAGGTCACTTTAAATTTAGTTTAAGGTTTCTGTTGACATATGTACTTTTATAAAATTTTAATATACTAGGTCTTTACCAATGAAATTGCCGTTTTGTATGAAAAAATTTAAAGGAATTTTTTTCATGTATTTTTTATTTGTATTAATCGAAGTAATCACTCATGCAATCAATGCATCTTTGGCAAAGCAGTGGCAGTTTATTGATGCCCTTCTTAAAGAAATCAGCTGGACGGGAGACAATAAATTCTTCGAAGGCTTTTTGTACTGCCACTCAGGTATTGAATTTCTTTTCCGCCAAGAAGTTATCCAAATTCTGGAAAAAGTAGTAATCTGTAGGCGCAAGGTCTAGTGAGTAAGACGGATCACGGAGAGCTTCTAACCCCAGTTCTTGCAACTTGGAGACAGTCTGCTGTGCAGTATGAGGTCGCGCGTTGTCGTGCAGGAGCAGCGGAGACAAGCTATTGACCAATGCTGGTTGTAGATGTGTCAGTTTCTCCATCATCGTGTTCAATTCTTCACAGTACACATCTGCAGTAATGCTCACCCCGTTTGGTAAGAGGCTTTGATGAATCACACCGGCGCTAGACCACCAAACAGTGACCATCACTTTTCTAGGGGTAAGTTTTCGTTTAGGGCATTGTTTAGATGCTGACCCAGGATCCAACCAACTCGCTGAGCGCTTGCGGTTATCAAACAGAATCCAATTTTCATCGCAGGTAACAATGCGGTTCAAAATTCCTTCATTTCTGTGTCTGTTAAGCAGTGCAAGGCACGTCTAGACGCTTACTTCGCGCTGGCGATCGTTGAGTTCGTGGGGCACCCATTTGTCAAGCTCTTTCACCTTCCCAATTTGACGCAAATGGACCAATATTGTTTTAACGCTAACGTCGAAAGCTGCTGCTAATTCAGCCGTAGATTGTGTATCATCAACTCCCACAATTGCCTTTAATTCGTCATTGTCGACCAGTCTTCGGACGACCGCGAGGTTCATTCTTCAGGTCGAAATTTCCAGAACGGAAGCGACCAAACCAATAACAGGTGGTGCGTTGGTTTGTAGTGTTAGCTCTGTAAAAGTCGTTGATGTTGCGTGCCGCTTGCTGCCACGACGGTACTCATATTCCATAATTACTTGAATTTTTAACGTATCCATGATGACGAAAGATTGAAATTCGATGAAAATGTAACGCTAATCAATAAACAAATGACTTGTTTTGGAAAAAGAATTCAATGTTTTTAAAATAAAATTAATTTGAAATTAGAATTCTTAGCCAAACAAAAATTATTTTGATTTGAAATGGCCAGTACTGCAGAACGGCAATTTCATAGGTAAAGACCTATTATTAGAAGGGATTCTTATGTAATGACACCGTTGATAATTAATAATGCCGAATTGATTTAATCGAAACGATAAAGAATACGTTATAACAATTTTCATTAGTTAAATTGTTATAGACAGTATTTCTCATTGTTATTAGATTTATTCAATTAATGATATGAAAATCTATGAGTATCGATACAAACGCGGTGTTCATCGGCGATATGTTATTCTTTCTCCCGTATTTTAATATTTATGTATCGGGGAAATAATTTTGGCCTAAGTGCTTCTACTAACCTAATTATCGTGTCTTATCACATAAGCACGACCGATCATTAAATAAAAATGAAAGCTAAAAATTTATCACTTTATATATTCTTTGATATGTTATCAACAACTGTATAACATCGTCACTATATTTTGTTTTACTTTTTGTTTGCATTCGAGTACTATTTCTTTTTGATTTTTATGTACAACAATCGATCATACGAACGGATAACAACACGAACGAACATTCTCAATCGTATACGTACCGACTCCTCTTTTCGAAGCGAGGTGGAAAGTTCGGTAAAATTCAAACACGCTGTATATATACAAAATGCGAGTGAATACGTGCCGCGGTAAGTGAACAGTGTTAGGGTAGATGAAAGTGACCGGATACAGCGGGGCTACGTCGCATGCGTAGAAACGTTTTCCACTAGGCTACACATTGCAGTGTACATGCGCCAAGTTATCGATTCAATGCGGCACTGCAGTACCAGGGGGGCATGTTTCTAGAAAAGTCCTCGCGTGGGCGAGCAGGTCACACCACCCCTGCACCCCTATTGCGGGGATGCGGTGGAAAATTTCCGAGCCCGGATGACCTTTTCGTACAAAGCGCATGTGCAACCTTCACGCCGCCATTTTCCTTATTGATTGAATGGTTCTGGAAAGTTCCGAGCTTCGACATATTGCGCAATATTTGGAAACAAAGCAATTATGATGAAATCATTATTATTTATTATCATTATATGTTCATTACATAAAAATTAAGATTATTTATAGAAAACAATTAAGCCTAGAAAAAAAAATTGTAGTATAAAATTTTAATTAATGATTCCTTTACTGGAGTTCATTAAAAATATATATTAGTCTTTATTCACGCATTAATACCTGAATTCTCTTTAAAAAGAATAACATTTAAAAAAAAACACAATACTGGTGGTAGGCCTCTGTTGCCGGGGGCTACCTAGGCATATGGTGGAGTGTATACCACTCTTAATAGCGTCACAATGTTATGTGGAAGCATGTCACTTACCATCAGGTGCACGTCGCGTTCGTATCGTTCTTATTACCTTCTGCAAAAGTACAAAACTCGGTAAAAACATGCATAAGAATAATCTGCTTTAATGTTATTAAAAATTATATTTTTACTTATTATTTATATAGTAGCTTGAAGATTACGATGAAGATACATTAGAGGAAGAATTGACCTCATGCAAGTCACTTTCTATGGGACCGAGGGTTGACTGGTAGAGAATGCCCAAAGGCATTCCCAATGTGTCGTAGGCCTTTGTTGTCGGAGACCGAATAAATAGATACCATCGCAGCTCCTATTTTTCCCATCAAACAGTACTGTGCAAACACTACTGTGTTCCGGTTTAAAGGGTGTTATAGCGAGTGAAATTACTGCGGTAAAGAGACTAAACATAATCGTCTCAAGGTGACCGTCATCTTGTGGTGTAGTATATACCATCCTAAGAATAGGGCGTTAGCGGCATTAGTTTAGACAGGTGCAATTTCCATCAGGTGAAGGTCTCGCTCATCTCTATGTTATCTTGATTAAATATCACTTATCTCATGTCTTAAATAAATAAAGAAGTTTATTAATTATTATTTTTGTACAATCATGATTCCAAAGAAAAACATAGAACACTAAAACAGAATTATAAGATGACATGATAATAAATATCGCTTGTGACGGAAGGAGATGCACTCACTCAGCGCCTTGTTATACTCAACCTGGCTTTTTATTACTTAGCAAAGTATGGAATATATTCATTTATTACAATAAGATACATACTGTTTTTTAACTTTACACACTTAATAATTTTATTTTAAAAACGTTAATGCTCATCCAATAGCTTGATGATGATTGAAGTTTAGTAACAATCCGATTTATATATACTCCTACCTTGAACACGATCACGTCATAGTCATGTCAAAGACAATGACGCGCGCAATGATTTAATATTTTAAGTTTACAAGTTGAATTCACAATTATATATAAAGGCATGTAATGTCATGAAAATGTATGAAGGTTATGAGAAAATCTGATAAAAACACATACATACTTTGTAATAATTAAAAGATTTGTAATGCCAACAATACGAAATACAAACTTCTTACGTAATTTGTTTCCTCAGCGTTCGTATGTAAATTATTATTGGTATGACCTCGATTTTTATTAAAATATAAAGATAAATATACAAATATTTTGTATAGCAAAATCAGATTATATTAACAAGATGATATAAAAAAAAAATTATGAATAGACTTTTCCAAAGGTATTAACGTAATACCATAAAGACCGACAATAAGGTATGGTTTGGGTCATCTCGCTGCAAAAAATGAAAAGGTTAAAAGAACCGAACATCGTGATATCGGACGTCATGTCAGGCTAATACATATAAAAACATTATAATACGACAAACTCGAAGATCCTTCTGTATTTAAATATAACATACATGAAGGAGATAATGTCAAAAAGGAGTCATTGACCTGAATAGTTCATCTTAATACTTTTGAATATACAAAATTTAGCTAAAGAGTATTTTGATACGTTTAATATGTATATGACGACTTTATTATTATTTAATATGTATCTTTCTCACTTGTAGTATTTTATTTCTTTAGTTTTTTTTCTAAATGAATAATGTATATATTCTTATTGTAGCGGAGAAAATATCTTTGAGGCACAGAAGCTGCAATGTGTAAAGATCTTAATAATAAGATAGGTTTTAAATTTTTATGTTCAGAGGTTTAAATAACCCATTTTTTCTTAAGGAAATTATTTTATATATAATAAAGGATATTGTTTAAAACAAAGGGACGCTACTGCTCTTTAATTGTTGAGTGCATCCCCACTGTATAATCGACATGAAACTCTTTTTTTTATCCAACGATGCGATGAGAAGAACGGGAAATTCACCTGATGGTATGGGATGCGCCTGCACATAACAACGTGACGTTAATTAAGATGGTATTCATAACATCACATTGCGCTAGTCGACTGAGACAACATTTTAAGCCTCGTTACCCCAGTAATATCACCAGTAACAGCGCCCTTGAAATCAGGACACAGTAATGTCTGCACAGTACTGTTTGACGGGAGAAATAGGCGCAGCGGTGGTACGTACCTAGACGGTGGATGCCAACAGACACCGACAACGAGTTCTATTTCTGCACAGATCTTTCTACTTCCATTCACCTTTTAAACTCCCTTACGAAGTCTTACACAGTGGAATACGACTGCACGTAACATTTACTTCAATGATAAGATATTTTTGTGACTTCACTGCCAGAATATCTATCTATATATAATATTCAAATAGGTTCCTTTTGTTCGCCGATCACGTGAAAACTAGTGAAGATAGACAGATAGACAGGGGAAATAAGAGCTCCGGTGATACAAACCTAAACGACCTCCGACGGTAAAAACCCACCACCAGTATATCAGTATTGGTAGACAATTCACATCGCTTATACTATCACGTCGATATATATTTAGTTAATAATATAGAAGATTCTATTCAAGCAGTACTTATTTTAGAAATAATCATTTACATGACCATATATGACCTAAACTATTAAGCCGAAATATAAAGGGAAATATAATATATAAGAATGATTAAAATAGAAGAGTATATGTATTTCCTATCAAAACAAGAACAGGTGGGTTAATCTTACCTTTATTTAAACAAAAAAAAAAACACGAAAGAACATGCATTACGTATCGACGTGTGCTTCACAACAGAGCCGCGAAGGCTTGTTTCTCGGTGAAAGCGGTATAGAAACGCACCCATTTTGCTTTCACTTGCTGGCGAAGTTAGGTCATTTAACCGCCAAGCTCTCTTGGAGTGTCTCAATATCTTAATTTTTCTTTTCATAAATAACTAGGGAATATTATTGGATTGAGAAAGATATTTGCAATAAATTAAAAGCTGGTATGAAATTAAATGTCGTTTGCAATAAGATTACATATGTATCTATTGATTAATTAATGTATAAATGCATTTATGTGCTAACGTTATTATTAATCGTCTGCTGCATATAACGTTACACTTTCCGACATCATGGAAAACTTTATTCACTTCTGATCGTGAACAACCTACATTTTTGCTGATTAATCTTTAGCCAACAAATCGATGGAAACAACAAAGACCGACACACATTAGTTATATTATATTCAAGGTTATAGCCTAAAATGCCGCGTAAATTTTTAATAAAAGTTTAAAAATTCAAATCTAAATAGAAAAAAACGTAAACAATCGTTGATTATAATAGAATGAATACAATAGACGGTTTACTAGAATCGTAAACAACATCAGAAATCAATTAGTCATTTATTACGTTACACCATTTGCCTTCACTGTATGTGTTTATAATTCAAATATCAGGTCTAAGATACACTTAAATCGCTATAGGAATAGAAATGTACTGCACAAATAGTGCTCACGCGCAGATTATTTGCTGCGATAAATTCGCGCAATAAATTAGTTATATCTTGAATACATAATTAATCTATTACATAATTTGGATGTACTCTAGGTTGATACTTTTAGAATTATAAGTTGTCAACACAAACATATGCTTTTTGTATCATAAACGAATACTAATTATAGTACTCACCGCGCACGTCATCCAAAGTACAACTATTTGATGAGTTTTTGAAACACGGTAATAATAATACAAACTACAAATAAAATTTACGAATTTATCATTAGGAACAAGTAATAAAAAATAATTAAAAATTCAAGTAACGATAATCAGCTCGTAAAGCTACATACATTACACCCGAGTCCGACCGAAACCGAAACAGAATGAGATTGTAAACAAGTGTATGAAACGAATGACTAATATAATGTAGGTGGCAATGCTACTACTGGTGGTAAAGATTACATACATACCATTTTTCAGTAAAAACACAATACGCACCTTGGGGTTTAAAAAATACTTTTTTTTAAACCCCGAGGTTCTAAAGAGTAGAAGTCAAGAAGTTCTTCATTGAAAACTTTTTACATCAATTTCCAAAAAATATTAAATTGCTTATTTAGCAGGCTAACACATTTATATATGTAGGAACTATGACATAACAATCAAATTGGCGTTATAGTTTATAAATTATGATTATGTTTAAAATGAAGACTGTATTAGCGCATCGTGAACGTAAAAGGAAAAAAAATAGCGTGTTTTCCCCTTTTTATTTATCTACATAAGTTTCATTGCACATATTGGCATTTATAATTAGTTAAATTTATTAGATATTAGTAAAGGCACAAATATTAATCTATTCAGTAGAATGTACATAGACCACAAAAAAACTTATCTTTTAACATAATACATCCTAATAAATTAATAACCCCAAAATTATATTATAATGTAAATATATTTAAAAATTGATTTTGTTACTATAAAAAATGATATTTATATAAGTGAACCAAAAAAAATATATCTCTAGGATGCTTAAGAAAATATAGAGATAGAGAGACTATATAAGTAATTTTGTTTTTTTACATTAAAATCTCTGTTTTATGTACTATAATACTATGATTTTAATGTCCTTTATACTTCATACAAGATAATAAAATCAATGAGCTATTATAGCTGATTAAGTTTTTGACTCTACAAATAAGTTATATTTTACTAAACAAAACATATGCAAATAAAAATAAAACTAAATAATAATTAAAATAGATACTATAAAGTTATAAATATAACTTTTTGCTTTGCTTACTGCTACGTTAAATAAAAAAAATAAACATTGTTCATGTTTTTGGATTACGTCACTACTGTCATATTGACAATAGTCTATGATCGGAAATAAACAAATTTATTTAGAATAGCAAGTGAACGGTGACTACAAAACTGTTTCAATATTATTACTAATCTACACAATATTTTTTGTCAACTTTAATAATTTTGGAATTTATTTAGTGTACGGTAATATCAGTAACGTTTTATTACTTCTAAAAATTATCGATAATTTTACTGATCGCTTGTTAATATGGCATCATCAAAAAAAAAGGTTGAAATTAAAATAGAAGAGTTGTGTCGAACGTGTTTAGCCAAAGAAACAGAATTATTTTCCATCTTTGATATAATTTTGGATACTTCAACGTTGGACGATGTAATATCTTCAATAACAGGAGTACAGGTTAGAAACTAAAGTAAACATTACAGTATTTAACTTTAGAAAATTTTTACTCAATGCTATATCTCGTCAAAATGCATCTATTGTTGAATTCAAAAGTATTTACTTACATTTTTTGGGTTTACTAAATTGATAACTACTCCTGGATAAGAGTTGAAAGTAAATAATAAGATATAATAGTAACTAGAAACACGAAAGTTTAAAATAAATTTTTAGTTTTAAATGTGTGACATAAAAGTTTTTTATATTTAACAATATTTTCCTCATAAAATATTACAGCATCGTTAATATTACGGCACCGTTATCAGCTTGATAACGCTGACAGCTGGTCAAAGGTCTCTAAAGGATTTCCATGCTGATCAGTATTACGCTGACTGCGTTCTGCAGCTTTCTGCGACATTCACTGGATTGTAGGTCCATCTATTGGGGTAGTACTGTGTTTTCCAGTATGTGGTCACCATTCAAGAGATTAGCAATTTTTGAACTATGTGGGTGACCTTAGTTCTTCTGTGGATCTCCTCATTTATGATTCTATCAACCAGGGAAACCTTGTGAATAGCCCATTCTGTTGTCTCGACTTCAAGATTTTTCACTAGGCCCACTTTAAATAGCCACATCTTGGTACCATAAGTCATCACTGGTGATTAAAAGTCTATAAACACTGCTGTACTTGAGACAAAAATATGCCACATAGCCTCAGTAACACTGCCCAACCAAGTTAGATTTGTTGATTAACCTCTTTTTGGAAGTTGGACATAACAAGCTGGACTATTTGTTGTATTCGTCAACAACTTCTAGTGTAGAGCCGCCAACCAAAGATGGTGTGGTACAGTATAGCTATTAGAAAGAAGTTTTGTCTTCTTCATATACATTTTAAAACCTATGCGTTGAAACACTTCAGAGGATATCTAGCATTTTATCATGTTTTCCAAGGTCTCAGCCTATTGGCTATACTACAATATGTGTCATGTACTCAATGTTTATGTAGATGCCAAATCCTCTCAAGTACAATAGCTTCATTACATCCTCCAGTGCTGTTGCACAGGTTTGGTGATATGACATCACTTTCCCCAATACCTTGCTTCGACTGGATGGGTTTTAAGAATTGTTCCTGGAGACAAACTGATGACATAATCGCATTTTCCTACAACAACTACAACACGTAGAGATTTCCAAAATGTATTTGGCGCCTATGGAGAGACTATAGCACTGCCTTAGTCTTGACCGAGTAGAGGTTTTTTCATAGTCCACAAATGCTATGCATAGCAGCAAGTTGTACTCTTCTGTCTTTTGTATAACTTGCCACAGTGTATGTATGCGGTCTATGGTGCCAAAGCTTTTCATCATCATCACATTTGTTGACTGATAATTTGCATTAGTGTTACCATTCAGATGTCCACAAGTTTTACCTTAAATGTGATTATTAAACACTTAATATATATTAATGTTTCTTAACACTTTAAGTTTTATCAGTTTCATATTACACATAAGAAACTAGATATAAATTATGCTTAACATAAATTATACCCAAAATGTGATATTGTTGTTAGTGAATATTATAACAATATGTTTGTATAGCGAATACAAGTAAAATTTTATATCCAGATTGAAAAGGATGATGGGTTACCAACAAAAATATGTGAAGAATGTAAAGACAAGGCTGTTAATGCGTATAATTTTAAAAGAAAATCTCAAGAGGCAGATATGACTCTTCATGATATATTTAAGAAAGAAAAAAATATCTCGACTATAGTGAAAGCTATAAATGCAGAGGTACTATATATTATATTATTTAAGAATGTTAATGTTTACTGCTGTAATGTTACTGATTGTTTTAGCAGAGATATACTTCTGGAGAACATCTGTGTCCTCCAATGCTTAATTCAATAAAAAATCCATTGTTAAGCGTGTAAATGCAATTTAGTGTTGTATAAATACACTAACAGGGTTTTGTTAAATATACAATCATAAAGTCAAATTCTTCCTCTAATCAATCTGGGATGGCTCATTCTAAATTTTACAGGCAAATGAAGATATAAATGTAAAATTAGAAAATCACCAGCAAGATGACAATGAAGACTACATGGATTTGGAATATAATGTCAATTTACCTATTCATAATGATAGCTATGTAGAAATAGGTACGAGTATGTTTAATTACAAACATCTTTTATGCTGACCATTACTAGATCTAATTATTCATAACATTTTCCTGTTTGTAATATTTCATTAACAGTTGTTTCTTTTTTTCATTTTTCATCTATACTTGTAAATTTTTGCTAACAGATGTTAAAAATGAAACTAGTACAGCAGGCTCTATTTGCTGCAATGCAGACAATGATTCAGATAATTCACAAGATCAACAAAAGGAGAAATGTATAAAAGGTATGCAATATACTATATTGTGATATATAATACATACCATAATGCATATGTTATTCCACTTAAATTTAACCTCCATTTCAAACATACGTCAATTGTTCTTAGTTTAAAAATAATATTATTATTTACAGTTGAATATGTACATAATAGCAGCACCTTCTGTCCACTTTGTGGTACATGCTATGTAGATTCTGATGGTCTTACCAAACACATGTGGGACAGTCATGCTGAGATAATGGGACCAAAGAAGAGGGGTAGGCCGAAGAAAATGGTAACCGATGTAAGTATAACAGTTAACTCGCAACTGAAACATTTCATTAAATTCTAATTTAAAATTACAGCTGTTACTGTCTTCTCTTCAATGATGCTATTATTTCTTTTTTTACAGACAATTCTGAATAAACTCTCTGAAAATGGGTATTATTTAAAAACAATTCCTGTGAAGAGATTGACATGTTCATTTTGCAAAGAGAAATTTAAAACCATGGAGGAATTAGTTGTGCATATGACCGAACATAAAGGTACCCTCTGTTGTATTTATGTTATCACTTCTTTTTTGTTTCACTTGCCTTCTAGAAGCAAGTCTAATTAAGTTAGACTAGCACCAAGAATAAAAGCTACTATGTTCCATCATAAGCAGGTAACGACTAGGCCATATGCCACATAAATGTGTTCCTCACCTACAGCAAGAATCTGAACTGGTTTAACATGCAATCATCAATCAATCATCTTACTGTTGTCTTGCTGTGTTTTCAGATTAACCATTAATGAAATATTTGCTTACACAAAGTATTATTTAATGTTATCCATAAGTAGATTTTTAAAACAAACTTTATTTTTTATTAGTTGATGGTAAGCAGTTCGCTCATCCATAAAACAGTGGCGCTAGTTACGATGATAAATATTGCACTTTGTGCTTATTGCTTTAAGATATAACATATCAAGCTCAATAATTTTTCCTAACAACAACACTCTTCAGACTTAAACTCATTAATTATTGCACAATATATTATGGGGGCTTTTATCATACATATATTTACATACATTTATATCATGCCTCTTTCCCAATGGGGTAGGTAGAGACCACCTCTCTCCACTTGCTACGATCCTGGCACACCTCTCTCGCTTCCTCCACTTTCATCAGTTTCGTCATGGTTGCGAGTTGCTTTTATCACATATTGCAAAAATTGTTAATTTGTTAAGTAAAAAAATATTAGCATTTTTAATAAAGCATCATTTCCAGAAACAAAAGTGTTATGCTGTGTTATTTGTAAGAAAATGTATCTTAAGAAGAAAAATTTCGATATACATCTGTGCATCGAGGACAAAATTCAAGGGAGCCATTTACAAGAGGTGTGAATAAAGACCACTTTATTTTTAGGGTTTTTTTTCAACCACTCACTTTTGGTCTAACTGTAACTAATTATATTATTGTGTAATAACTTTCTAATTTTAACTATTTTAGAATGACCCACCCATTGTGCTGCCCAACAAGAGTGAAAGTGAAGATTTCATGATTGAAACATCTCTGAATCAATTGTTAGATCTTAGTAACAATCCAGTGAGTGTATTGTACTAATTGACACTTGTGTATTACAACCCCATTGACTCCATGCCCTTGCCTGCAACATTTCAGTATTCATAGCTGATTGCTCATATCTAACATTTAAAAAGATGCCACAGACAGCATCAAGTCACTAAATAGATGCAAGTAGACGCTGTTTAAAACTGCTCAAGTTACATACATACATATATATCATGCCTAGCTCCCAATGAGGTAGGCAGAGACCACCTCTCTACTAGCTAAGGTCCTGGCAAACCTCCCTGGCTTCCTCAAGTTCTTGTCCTATATCTATACTAATGCGGCATTTGCTGTATTGTATGCAGCCTTACATTAAAAAAAAATACATAGTGTTCATGTACTGAATTTGATAATGGTATTTAATTAAATATAAGAAATTAGTAATAATTATAATAGCTGTCTAAATCCACACCTTGACCGAAATCATTCAAAAGAATGTAACTTATGCCTGCGTAGGAAGCGTGTACATCGTGGCAGGCGTGCAGTGCGTGCAGTGCACTGCTGGCATCACCGACCGCGCTCGACGACCACGTGGACGCGTTACATCCTGAACTTTCCCTACGCTGCGCCTTATGCAATAAGGTACATACGTTTTTGTGTGACAGTCTGAATATTACATTTTTGTTATTAATATGTTATTACTAATGGCTTTCAAATTAATCACAAAAAAGCGTCTGGTTTATCATTGTACCTTAAATATGACGCGACTACTGTCAAAGTTAAAACCATCTCGCTACCATCTACGCCACATATCAAAGTAAGGACATCCCCGTCGCCAACTTAGGTACATATAGAGTAATCGCGTTCTCCTCATCAGATATGTCACATATAGAGAAAGCAGAAGCATTATCTTCACTTCATGTCACATACTGAGGTGAATGTAGAATGTCTATGGCAGAACAAATCTACGGACCTTAAAGCAGAGTGTATGATACATTTACTCTTTGTGCGCATAACCAGGTATTCGCTACGGTGAAGTCTGCGAGCCGCCACCGCAGTAAATGCGCGAGCGTGGAGCGCGCGCACGAGTGTGCCAGCTGCGGTCAGCGGTTCGCCCACGAGGTCTCGCTGAACAAGCACATACTGCACAGTCACGCTGGGCAAAGTGTCTCGGTCAAGTTCGTAGCGCGGGCGGTCACCGATGGTCAGAAGTACCAGTGTGAAACTTGCAACCGATGCTTCTTCAGGTATTACAATCGTTTTCTATTCCGGATGTTCATTTATGAAAAGTCTTTCCATTAACTTTAGGCATGGTCACTGTTCGTGGCGGTGGGTTTCAGTAGCCATGGCTTGGTCACCCATGGTGAAGGTAAGAGGAACTCAACGCCAGATTTGCCGCAGGGAATCGGGAGAGATCTCTTTCTTGGCTCCCATAGCCTCTGGATGACGGATTCGAGAGGATCCGTTGCCCTGTCTGTGTATATTTTTAATTTCTTTTTCAAAATGATTCATGATTATTAAAAAAGAGCCTTTACTATTCGCATATCAATAAAAAAAATATTTAGTTATTATTCGAACCAAAGCTTTAACACTCTTGCTCGACAAATCTGAATGATTATATAATTCTTGTTCAGTATGTAATCATTATATGCTGTTCTTTATTTATTTTTGAGGATTTCTGTAGTACATCACAAATTTTTGTTATTGTTTTCTTTAGTAACAATATTGCGAACGTTGTACACACCTTCAATAAGCAGGTGCATCAGAAGTTGTAATCACTGTAATATATTACTGTAAATAGTTTAATGCATTTGCTACGGGTGTGTTTTTATAAATAAATAAATTACTATTACAGGAAAGACCTGTTAGTGAAACACACGAAGAACCACAAGTCGAGCGACAAGTTTTATGAATGCGATATATGTAAGAAACGTTTTCATAGGAGCGACAACCTAAGGTGCGATATATTATTGAGCTTACATGTATGCATGTGTGTGCGACCAACAATCTCTGCTGATATAAATATTAGTGACGATGTAGTATAGACCACATCACCCGCCGAAGAAGTTGAAGAAAATGTTGCGTTTGGGTGCAGATCACATATGCGGGTGCACGGTACGGCGGAGGGGGCCACCGCATCGGGGGCGTGCCTCTGCCTCTACTGCGGCCGCAGCTTCACTAACTCTTCGAATCTCATCGTCCACATGCGCAGGCACACTGGTGAAAAACCATACAAGTGCGACTTCTGTGACAAAGGTAATGAAATAGAAAAAAAAGAATGCTAGTTATAGTAATATCGTCATTAATGTTCATCGCATATAAATCGCAATATAAATCTTTAGTTTAACTTTCTCCATGGTGTGGTTGTTAACTGTTAGCCTTGTAATACGGAATTTGATTCGTTGTAAGATTTTTTGGCACCCATCGCCCTCCTATTTATCGCCAACGTATCCTTATAACAACATTGCTCCTTATAACAGTATATGTTGAATTTTGGAGCACGTTACTTGTGGGAAATAGGCGAGAACGCTTCACCATTCTCGCCATCAAATCTCCTTCACACTAAATGAAATTAATGATAGATTAGATAAAAAATTATAATTAGATGAATATATATTCACATTGCTATACAATTATTCAAACTTTTTTTATTCGATATAGCGACGACCAGGACGTTTATCTAATAGTGCGTGACAAGCTTGATCATAACAAGGTAGCGCTAATTAGAATGCATCACACTGTGCTCTCACCTTGAAACATAAGATGTTAAGTCTCTTTGCATCAGTAACTTCACTAGCTACTCAAACAGATGCTTAGTGCTTGTGCTCGCTTTATACCCACGCACAAACGTGCATTTTTCGTTTCACCTACCAAAATGGCATACATGTCATTAGTGGGATAAAAAAATGGCTAATAAAATGTTAATAATTTACTTATAACTGACTTAATCAATATTATATGTATTCCTTGCAGGGTTCCCAAGGTCATCAGATTTGCAGTGCCATAGAAGGTCCCACACTGGAGAGAAACCGTACATATGCGGCGTCTGTGGTAAAGGTATTGTAACAATACTGTAATACTCTCATTTCTCTACCTTCACATTTATTGGTGATATACTTTCATTCATATCACCACATCATTGACCATAATAAATGAAATCAAGTCACTCTGCTTTTATGTCTTTACTACTGGGACTCGAGGCCTTCTATAAGTACAGAGATAATTTTTTCCATTTAGTTCATGGAACATATCAGTTTACTAACAATATAATCTTTCACCGAAGGCTTAAGCTCAGTGGGGATTGAGCTGTGATAGCTTTTCTCGTACAAGTGTCTTACAATCTGAGCTGAATGGATATCTATACCTATAATGGTGATAATTCTTCTTACTGTCAGTTCATCATCTTTCAGTGTCATCAATATAAAAACAATATTACATTTCCCAGGGTTTTCCCGCAGCAATAAGCTGTCGAGACATACGCGGGTGCACACTGGTCTGCGCCCGTATAAGTGTTCGTACTGCGAGAAGGCGTTCTCTCAAAGCAATGACCTGAATCTCCACGTCAGAAGACATACGGGCGATAAGCCCTACATATGCGAGATATGCGGCGATCGCTTCATACAGGTGCGATATAAATCATCATAAAAATGTTACACTATCCCATATCTTGTCACCTATCGAGCTATGGTTAAAATCCATCAGACATTAAAAAGTAACAGTCAGTAAATATCAATCTTCATAACAGTTTCATTCAAATTGAGTTTAAAACAGTCATCATCATCATGGTCTACCGATAGACAATTTTAAAACTATTTCTGGCAAATAAATGCCCAAGTGAAAAATATTCATACTTGTCAATTATAACAGTGATATGTCAATCGAGAATATATTAACAAGATTATGATAAAACATTAGATATATATATATATAAAAAACAGGTATATATGTAGAAAATAATTTCTAGTCTATCTCTAGTAATGTTTTCCAATGGTTTTTGTAGTCTTTATCTGTCACGGTTGGTATATATAAATAAACATATTTCTTGATACTTTAGGGCACTGCGTTACACAATCATAGACGTACGCACGGACATTACCCAACGACGGAGGCGCCGTCTGCTTCGCTGCCTGCTGCTCCTCTACCCTCAGTACTGTTCCCTCCGACGCTCGCGGTCGCGCATCCGCCCGCTCAAATAACCGCACGCACTCACCTCTAGCGTCGCCGCAGTACGAATAACATTTATAATAACCAGAAGTAAAATAAAGAGTAATGTACAACGGTGAGTTTATCAGTGATAAAAGTAACCATAACGGCCTCAACATGCTATATCATTCCATATGTAATGCCTTTAGATATCTTTATAGTATCCCTAACGGAAGTGAATTGGATTAAGTAAATTTAAATGAAAACTAATACCCGATGGAGCTACTATTTTGATCCCTACTGAAGAAATAATTATGTATTGAAAAAGACAATAAAACTGATACAATAATGTTCTAGTTTTTTTTATATATGTCGTAGTAGAAAGATTTGTATGTAGGGGAACCCCGATATCACCTAATCGTATTTCACACTTGTAAGCTCACCTGTTGTACATTAATCATACCATATGTAGAATATTAATTCTAAAACATAACTCCAATTAGTAATATACTATTGATGTTGATTTTCGTGGTGTAGACACTTGTATTATAATTGTTATAATAAAATAATTAAAGTTTATCCAAAGAAATTGAGTTATGTTATTTTCCATTAAAAAATATACTATTTTCACTTATTTCCACTGCGTGGAACTCGAAGGCTTGTCTTATAAGGAGAAAGATAAGATTGAAATTGTACCTGAAGGTTGTTTTTTTAAAAGATCAGTTCCCTCTTGATGTTTTCAGCAAGAAGAAACTACCATAATTTCGAACAGCGCATAACGAACGTAACGTACCCTTGATAGATACCACCATGGTGAGAATAGTCGTGACAAAGGTAATTGTAAATGAAGGTCTTATAAAAAAAACAACCCAAATAAATCTAGTATGGAGCTAATAATAGAGCACTTAATTTTTTAGTTAGATGACCTGAAGATTAAACTTGAAAGGTTGCTACGATTATAAGATATCGAGAACGTGTTTTTTATTATTGTCCCGGGAAACGTCCTCTAAGTATGTATTACTCATACTTAAATATAAACTTATTAAGAGTGCCTGACAAGTTTTTTTTAAATCATGGACTAGTTGTGTAATATTTTTTTCTCGTTCAGACTAAGTCGCTGAAAATAATAAATTTGACGTTTCATAGAAATGTGTAATATCGTTATAAAATTCACAATAAGGTTTTGTAATAATTTTGAGTTTTGTTAAATGCGGAAACGTTTTTATAATTGTGATGCCATTGAATTGATCTTAAAGTAATCATTTTTTTTTTTCATGATATATATATTGTTAGAAATTTTTTGATAGGTATCAATGTCGCTCGCCTGGTATCATTGGCGCCGAATATAAGTCGTGACGTTTCTGACAGCGCTGACAAAGAAATACGGAATTGCCAAAATCAATTTAACTGTTAAATTTGTAAAAGTCAGCAATTTTCCAAATTATTGAAATTATGTATGTTCAAATTCAATAATTCATTGGTGCAAACATTTTATAAAACTTGTAAATAAAATTACATTGTTTGCGACCTTACTATTTACTTCATAAATATAATTAATATCTATTTATAACAATAATCTATTTATATACAGATTACATAATTTTGTAATAATATAGAACAGTTGTTCAAAAAAAAGTTAATTATTAAAACTTACAAAGGTACTTAATGAGACATTGTTCGTGTAATAGTGAGGATGTTTTACGAATATGCCTTGTAATATTTTTTATTTTATAAAAAAAACCTCCAATTTGCAATTAAAGTTGATAATGCTATAAAAATAATGTTAAATGTCCATATGAGTTAACAGAGAAACAATAAAACAACTTATTTGAAAAACTTTAATATGGTTTTCAACAGAACATAATTATAAATATAGTTCATGCAATCTTTATATTTAGACTAAATTAAAATATAATGAATGAAAAAAAAAATATTGGTTAAAAACTTCAAATTCAGTTAAATACATATGTCTTTCTTCAAACTAAAAACCATAACAGTTACGTAAACTATTTACTTATTAAACATATTATTCATCACTTCCAAATGTATGTATTTAATAATTTACTACTTTAATATAGTCAATTCTAATCGTTAATGATATATTTTTCTACTAATAATGGTTTATATCCATGAATAATAAATATAAATGCTATAGAGGGCACATGTTCACATACAGTATAGCATGAACCCTTTGTTTTTTAATTTAGATATTTTGTACATTGTTTATATTTTGCAGCTTTGTTAAATTATCGCTTTATGAGATTTTAGTATTAAAAGACATCAATAAATTAAACAGCACAATAATACTATTACAGTAAACTTAAATACTAACAATTATATACTTATAACTAAAAGGGCCATGTCGTAAAAGTTAGCGTTGTTAATTTTATTAAAAATTATAATGGCAATTAACTAAAATAATGACTATCACCCTGATTCCTCCTAAAACCGCTAATATCAAACTAGTATTTCTGCGTTTTTTAATATCAGTAATAGTTACAAGACGAAAGCTGATATAATATTATTATTATTTAATATCCTTATAAAGCAGTAGTATCAGATTCAAATGTCGGATTTGTAACGCCTTTCAGTTCACGCATTCTTGAGGTATCTACGACTTTTCGCTTCTGAAAAAAAAATAGGAAATAATTTATTTATTATAATATATTAATATATATATTATTAAAAATCTTTTGACAATGATATTAAATTATTATATTGGCGCAAAATCGAGAGAAGTTCGCTGAGCTGACGGCCAACCGCCAGTAGTGGAGATGCATGAGAAGAAGATTGTTATTAGAAAAAAGAGTTAATATACGATATTTGCACTTAATTCATTCGACAGACAGTTTTATGAGTAATTGAGAATGTGTAGTTTTCCAAAGATTTATTAATTTTTCCTGCCGGTGTGTTTTTTCCAAATATTTTTATAACAATTTCTAAAGAATTTTTTACGTATCAACTCCTTTTCTTACCAAGCTACACAAATAGACTCTTGAAGATAATACATGCATTAATATTAACATATATATTGCTTACTCACTATTACGTAGATAAAATATTTAATTAGATACACATTACACCATTTTTACTATGCTAAGTGCTCCTATATCGCAGTTATGGCGATAATTGATTATACTTCACCCGTAAAAAATGGAACTGTACGTTACAGAACCTTGGATATAAATGTATTTTAATAACAACGATACCTTAGAACGATAAACTTCATTAGTTAGTTTCTTGATACCGGCAAAATGGTTTTCAATGTCGTTTAACTTCTTGCCTTCTGTCTCTGGCAATATGAAAAAGAAGACTATGGACCCCGTCAAACTAAAAAAAAGATTGATTTTATTAAAATACTAACCCCGGACCTTGCACAAAAATACATGTCAACATACATTTAGAAAACGGGTGTAAGAGCTCCCGCACAACTTACGGAGCCCAAGCCAACTTCACTTGTTGATGGTGCACCCTGCTAAACAATAAACGAGACGCTGGCTCCCACCAACCCGCATTAGGCAAGTGTGGTGGAAAATTGCTCAAATTCCCCCCATGTAAACTACAAACGACGGAACCTGGTACTGGAGGCCATGCTGACTGTAAGATCGCAGGAAGCAGCTGGATGCGAACAAAGCTGGACTAATCAATGTGGAGAAATTAGCAGGGGTGCTATATCCTGCTGTGGACGTTTGTCGGCTGATGATGATGATACATTTAGAAAATAAGGTTTTAGTTAATAATTATAACAAAAGGCAGAGGCAATACATTCTCTTTTTGACGTCTAGTGTAATACGTTTAAGAGAGTTAAAAATTAAAAAAAAAATACTTTCCACTTCTATTACATGTATAGAATACTACACAAAAGCCCGTTAAATTCAGATAAGTTGCGTTTTGCGTAAAAATATATGGATTTACCAGATAAGTCCGTAAAAGCCGTAAGTGCCCCAAATGGAAAGCTTGTCCACCATGCTTATGTAGACTTTGTTAGTGAGGAACCCGAAGATGTATCCAACTGCACTAACCAGACCCGCTGCCCCAGATCTCGTCCGAGCACTAAATACCTGCAAGATTTCGTGTTATTTGATTCTCCAGATTAACGTGAGTGGTTTATTGTCAATTTACAATTATTTGTGATTGGCTCTGAGGATCAACTGGGAATAAAATTAATTCGTTCACCGTACCATCTTAATTTCTATCTTCATTCTGATTAGACGTATCTTGTGAATCCACGCAATAGATAATTTTAATTCCTATTCCTCAAAATTAAATTGCATTAAATAATAAATGTGCATAGTGAATGCGTGTATGTTGAAATGGTGGTTATACGTTATTGCGACAAAGACAGCACTATTGTTGTAAATCATATGAGCGTATGAAACACAGTAAATAGGAAGGAACACAAAATTTTATCAAGTGCTTGGTACCAGGAACGGATTATCAATGGCATATACATTACGTCTACTGTACATTTACGCCATTGGATTTGATTCCGCCTACTTACTACATGACTGAAGCCCTACCTGCTACAACACTACATCAACTACGTCCAACATTTATCTTTCCCTGGTATATCCCTTTGAGGCGCTTTTTGTTGGTAAGAACACCACACACACGCCATACCTATCCGCTGTTCAATCAATCTTTAAGAATTTCAATATATATATAACAGAAAAAAATGCATAGCACATCACTTTTCAAATATGAACTGAAATTAATCAACTTGCTCACTTCTCCAATAAGAATCCAAGGTAGTAATCTAATTCCCGTGTGAGTTACAAACGCCAATAGCATCAGCAACGTCGTCGGAATCCACGAATATGGATTCTTCTGCAAAGATAATAAAATAAATTAAAAGTGGTTCATAGCAATTTTAAATAGTGTAGCTGTTAAGCATAGATTATTAGACCATTTGGTCTATCTAACGAAGAACCTGTTTAATTATTTCCAATTTATTACTACTCAAATAACTAATCATAATCATGTCCAATTATAGTAGATAGTTAAACCATAAGCTATATATGATGTAGTTTGAATCAATGGCAAATGTATGTTTGTGAAAGCTTTAAGAAATATTACAAGGATTGAGGAAAAATGTGATTATGTAAAAAAGAATACCTCTGCAGTAATATTCTGCATTGTTTCGTTGCTCTGTGTGTATCCATTAAGCAGCACGGAAATATTTGATTTACTGTGCTGCAAATATAGTAATGTTATATAAACTAGCATATCTGGGGCGTACGAATTGTTTCGCCGAATCAGAGAAAGAATGGATTGTACCATGCTGATCGCCAACCTTCACCAGTTGGTGAGGCACTTTTAGAAGAAGAAGAAATATAATAATACTTTGATAATCTGACTTCCCTTCTGATATAAAACAGACAGATATTTCACCTTGAGAATTTTTTTCAATACTTAAAGACTTGATAAATTGATATTTTATAAATCAAAAAAATTCTTTAACAAGAATACTGGATCGGTTAATAAATTGATTAAGTCACTGTTCACATTGAAAGAAATTTGGTATAACAGATAGAATGGTACTTTTTTATTGTAAACATCGTAGCCGGCAAGTAGGAGACAGCAGATGGCGGCACCGGCAGTGGAGACAAGGGTGAGGGTTCGCTTGCCGGTCACACGGACCAGCAGCACGCAGACAGCCGCACCAGCTATCTGTACTAGTCCAAGCACCAGCGTCGCGTAGTATTTGTCGATCGGAGCATCTAGGGCCTGGAATATTGACACTGCATACGTCTGCAGTGTACTAGTTGTTGTTAATACATTCCATATCATAGATCTCGTTTCCGTGGCTACCACTTTGTTCTAAGTAACAAATATATGACAATAATAACGAGGAAGATTTTTTTATTTTCCTATCCTGATGAACTTATACAGTAGTTACTAATAATGAAGTATTAGTTCTTCGAAATTCTGAAGGAAAAGATCTTATATAAATACATTCCATCCTACCGCAATAATACCGGTTTCTTTTTATTAGATTACTAGCTGTTCCTCAGTCGCATTGCTAGCCGTAATATAAAATTACTTTCTATAGTAACCGTTACTATAACAACCGCATAAATAAAGCCATATGGATATGTTTACAGAGCTTAATTAAAAATAAAATGATAAAAGATCTATGGAATTCAAAAAAGAAATAACCTATAACCATCGACAATTCATACCGAGTCAAATAGCTATGTCCCCATATGTATACGTTCGCTAGTTTTCACGTGATTGGCGAACAAAAGAAACCCAGTATGGTTATACGTATGTAGATTTAATTCATGCTTATTGTGTATGTTAAATTCGTTTTAGTTATTTGGTAGCACATTTCATTTATTCTATTTAAAGAAATTATAAATGTAGTTACCTGAAGAGTGCTCATACCACTGAAGTGGCCTACGAAGAAACTGTAGCTGACGAGAAAGAATGGTGCAAGGAAACTCCGGTTTAGGTAGTTCTTTACTTTCTCCGACCACGGTTCAGGGAGGTCGTCTGCCTCTACTGAAATAATATTTTCGAATCAATGACTCATGTGGAAACAACACCGACAACCCTTACAGCTCGTAAGGGTTTTCATACAACAATTCACGGGATCCAAATTAACCTCACCTGCCCTTGGTGCACCGTGCTAATCAAATCAAACGAGGCTCTGACTTCTACCAACCTACATTAGGCCAGCATGTTGGGGAATGGCCGAAATCCTCTCACATGAATCCCTACTACTAAAGCTACTACGACGACGAAAGCTATTCTTGTAAAATATCGGTTTCCTCACGAAGTTTTCCAAGAAACTTAATGCCGTAAGGATTCGAACCCGCGCTTCTTTGATATAGCGAGAGTATGATTAACTTAATAACTAGCAGCTTCTCCTCCAGATTAAGCATAACTAAATTTTGTTTTAAATATGTCTATTAATGACGAGTCTAAATATGTTATGAAACTTGTACAGAAATAATATGAAAACTACATGCACAGACAATTATTTACCTGTTTTACTTTTGAAGAGCATCTGTATATCTTCGAGTTCCTCTTTGACCATTTGTGGCGTAGTCCATCCCCGAAGCCATTGTAAACTCTGGTGACAACGCATACAATATAATTTTCTATATGAACTATTACCGAAATACTAGTAAAAGAGAGGTCAGATGTATGAAGATGATAGAAAACAAATTATACCAAAGATAATAAATACTCGTTCATTATAACGTTTTATAGAAGTGGTACGTACTTTTTGGGCCTCATCATGACGTTTTTTGGAGACAAGCCAGTGCGGAGACTCCGGGACGAAGAACAGTGATACCACAGCAACAACCTATGGCAATAAGATTCTTTATCTCAGTCTTTGAAAATACAACCAATACCTATGTTCTATCGTAATTTTTTTAGCTATAGAGAAACACTGACAGACCTTCCAAATTATTTAGATCTTATCATAGATATAATATTTAGTTTCTAGACTCGTTTCCCACTCCCAAAATTAATAGGAACAAAATATATCAAGAAAATATCCGATTTAATTGAAACTTGGCAACTGATGTAAAAAACCAGCACTTGTGAATACTAATCTGTAAACTCACTGGTGATAGGTCTCTGTTGCCGGAGACCGTCCAGCTCATATTTCAGCCGCCTAACAGTAGTGTTCAGGTTTTAAGAGAATTGTACCTGCTGAAATTACTGAGGTGACGAGATTTAACATCCAAAATCTCAAGGCGACGAGCTCAATGTAGTACAGTTTTTATCATATTAACCAGCGCCACGTTAGGTGCAGGTATACCACTTACTATTAGATGAAAGTCCCGTTCAAAAGCACAACTTTTTTTTTTAATTACCGTAAAAACGATGTTGACTAACACCACTGTGCGCCAGTAAAGAAGTGTGCCCAGTAGAAATTGAGTGAACACGCCAATGATGATGCACATGGAACTAGTGGCAGAGAGTGCGCCTCGGAGGTAGGGCTGCGTTATCTCCGCCACATATGTCAGAACCTAGAACATAAACTAGAATCATCATCATCTTCACGCTGATCAGTCCTATGCTGCCCGCATCCAACGGTTCCCCACAAATCTGATATTATTACAGTATTACTCCAAAGATCTTATGAAAGCAAATGTTCTTGTAATAATCAAGATTCATCATTTTATGGATCACAGCCTAAAAACTATTAAATAACTATTACCATCGTTAGAACCGACACAAAGCCATATTAAAATTTGCAAGAAATACAAAAATAAGATGTTATATATTAAAATTGAAACACTATTGTTTAAAATTATTGGTTTTGTTTATTGTTTTCTTACGACATAAACATACAAACATAAAGTCACGTTCATCGAGTACACTGTATACTTGAAGGACTTTAATGTATGTGCGGCTAGAAAACTAAGGTTTCATTTAAAGAGTCATTAGTTATCATCATCGGCCGATAGACGTCCACTGCTGGACACAGGCTGCCCTCAAAGATGTCCACATCAATCAGACCCGCGTTGCCTGTATCCAGCGGCTCCCTGGACACTCTTACCCGATCGTCAGTCATTACTAAATTTAAGGGCTGGTACGATGCAGTACTATTATAAAAATCTCCCTCTCCCTCTCATTATATAAAACGATAAAGATATGTATTTCTCCTACCAAGCAGAGCTACCATTAGAAAACCATGTACAATTCAATCTCAAAAAGTTTTTCTTGGAAACAAAGTTATTTGCTTACAGTAATTCCGGTATCGTAACAATTTAAACAGTAAACAAAAAAAAAACTGTTGACCTTTTCGCATAAAAAAACCGGATATAGGATGAACATATAATGTAAATAATGCAAGTATATAGATACTTACGGGTGCTTCAAGAAGGCCCCCTGCCAAGCCCGTTAGAAAAAGGGCGCCATACAGATGTCCGGATGTGGTTGAGAAATGGAAGAGAAGCCAGGCAATGAAGAATGGAATATTAACGGCTTGCATTGCTCGGCGCCTTCCTATTTGAGAAGTTACCACTCCCGACATCGCGCAACCCAGTGGTACAACGATCAGGTTTATCGATCCTGTGCAACCAAATTGCAACCATAAAGTATTTCATAACACACAAATTAAATTGAGATAGAGACAACGTTTCCCTGTTGTCTTTTCTTCTTATTTGCGTACGCTTCGCAGCTGGCGGATTGGTCCTACTTTTCAGGTTATCCCTGAAGTACACCGACCGCCTTCAGTTATAGAATCAAAATGTTAATTTTTGGACGATTTGGTGAGGCAAGGGAATTGGAATCCTTACCAAACTACAACGCCACTTCGCAACATAAAGCGCTGGTTCGATCGTCCGACCGTAGGATCAATCGCCTGGATTACTGTTGCTACCTCTATTCAGGTGCTGGCCAATACTATCTAGCCGTCTTAGTTTGATTCAGGCTGGCGACCATAAGCTGACAAGTACTAAACTGGATAGCCTGGGTCTCCTACGATGTTCTACCCAATTCATTTCGGAGATTATACTTAGGAACTGTATAATTTGATTCCGCCACCGTCTTTTTACCATCAGACGTATAGTCACGCCGCAGGCTATCATTTTTTTCTTGTCGAAATCCCACGCATTAGTAAAAAGCGTTTCTCTACTACTTTTTTGATGCAATGCAATGCAATTTTGATGCAGTTCCCGTGCAGATATGATTTAGGAATCCTTAAGAGAAGAGTGATTAAGCTACTTCTAGACTCGTGCGCTATCGTAACGTAGTGTTGGTGTATGTGTAATAAAAAAATCATTGGTGCTCTAATAAACATTTTTTTGCTCTTCTATATTATTTTTTATTAATAACTCTTTCAAAAGAGACACCCTTGAAATTAAAATACATAGTAACACACACTTCTCCGCTCATTTGCGAATTAATAGTCCGGGATAAAGAACTTTATGACACTCAACGTTTGTTATCACTTAGGTATTATTAGAAAACAGTTCAAGATAAGGTTTAATAGCTTATGATCGTCGTAATGAAAACCGTATTACTTTAATAAATATTTCACTTTAATTTGATAAATATAACAAAACTACTTCTTGTTAGTGAAAAATGGAAATCCCCTAAAATATTGGATTCTTATTCAATAACATGTCAGAACGAGTATATATTTTTTTCTATGACATGTCTTTAGGTATGAAAAATTGTAGAACTATGAAAGAATAAAAGTTTTCACCTGATAACATTTAGTCGCAGTAACAGTGAAAGATAATTAATTATAAAATCTGACTAATTATCGTTTATCCAGCATAATATTTTTACAAGTCACAGAAACCTTTGTACGAGAATATATGAAAGATTATTTGACTACAGATTGTTATATATACATAACTATAGTATAGTTAACTATTTTTTTCTTTTTTCTCTTAGAACTCTTAAATAAACTAAGGTTTACGGGTTCCGAGCGATTGTATAAATATCATGTCAGGTAATCGGTTCAGGATCTTCAAATTCAGACTCTCTAAGTCAATATTTCATAAATATTTTTATATCCTAAATAGGACCACGCCATTGGAATCGCAGATACATTGCGTTATTTTACTACCTAATTTACTTTAGTCTGAAGATAATATCAATAATAAGTAACTCCGTTTAGATACAATACCTATCCAGGAGACTTCAGTATTGTTTAAATGTAATATCTCTCCTTCACGTGGCTGGCTCACGGCGGGAATGAGTATTGTTGGAAAGCCCAGGGTCATGCCGTAAACTGCAATAGAACAAACATTACTTAATCATTATCTTACTTAAATGTACGAATAATAAATATCTTCAGAGTTTTCCTAACTACATATAACAAAAGGCCTTTGTATTATTTTAGTAATAAGAAACACGGTGAACAACATTTCATCATCATTAGAGATTTTGATTTATCGATCCGATATTCGTAGAGTTCTTTTAAGTTATTAACTCAAAGAACTTTTTTAAGCTTGTTTTAAAAAGGTAAATAATTCAAAGTTTATTCGATCAAATCAATCAATCAATCAGCCGGAAGACGTCCACTGCTGGACAAAGGCCTCACCCAAAGATTTCCACTCAGACCGTTCCTGGGCCACCCGCATCCAAAGTTTATTATTTTTGTAACATTACATATAATAAATAAGTATCACATATTATTAATAAAGTATGATAGGGCAACATTTCAAGTCAAGTTATGACTTCATCGCATCGAATAATCTATTTATTCTTATAAAGTATGTTGCTAGTCCAGCCATAAGTTTTGTTATAAATGAGAATGAATTGTGTTTGTTTAATGAAGTAAAATAATATTATTAATTAAAATGCATACCTACATATTTATTAGTCTCAGCAAAAAATAAAAAAAAAAATATTTACTCGATATGGCCAACTTTAGCTTTTATACAGGCCTTTAATTTGTTTGGCCTCGAATATATGGATTTACGCACTGTTTCCAAGTGAAATTCCACCACCGCCACTGCTTGGCCCAAAGATTTTTAAGAGACTCAATGTCGCCATGTCGTCTAAAACTGACCATAAAGTCCGTAAAAAGGATATTTCTGTGGCTTTCACCTGCGTATCGCGACAGGTTTGTTCATTTTGATAGATCCACTCCATCCATCTTTAATTGTAAAGATTGATTTAGGGCATGTCCTGTATATCGACGATAAGTACCGAGCACCGAGCTTCAGGTCTTGTTTTATAACACGCGACAGAGTCCTAGCGAGAATCTTCATTTCCCGCAATAAGATTTTTTGCTTACTAATGAGGTTTCGACGAATTCTGGCTTTAACTGCATTAACATTCTTTGCAGTTCTAACAGCACGCGGCTGCCCCGATCTTTTCTAGTATTCGACAGAGTAAGTGTTGTTGTATCTGTTGATAGTACGCGATATACGAACATACGGCTGATACCAAGCTTTTGAACTGTCTGGATATGACCGACCGGACTGGACCGGATCCATATCTACTTTGTGCAAGGCGATCGCTGCAATCCTATTTTCTTTAACACCCCTTTCCATATTGTAATTTGATAATGAATACGAAAAAATATGTGAAATGGCAAAAATTTTAAAGAAGTTTTTAAAATGATATACGTGTTCCAAATTCAAAATAATTAAAACGTTGGAAAACAGGGTTTTTATGTCACAGTATTTATGGCCAGACTAGTTATATATAGAAAATCAAATGTAGGATCTTCGGCGACCCAGAAAGGACGGTAGGTAGCTAGATAGACACAATATTGAAACCGAGAGGCTGGTGGACGATCCGAAGATCATAGGAGAAGCCAAACCCTTGACCTAGTAATGACTAAGACAAAGCCTGACTAAGGTAAACCCTGACTGTCGTAGTAAGCGATTAAATGGGTTTTCGGGGTCGTGGGCATAGAAGGTGGGGGCCCTCATTGTTCAATAGACGAGCTCGGGATGAACGGCAAGTACGACCTGGTCTAGTTCGTGTAGAACCAAAGCGCGGGTGTTGAGGAAAGCTGCAGTCCACGCTGGGAGGTGCTTTATACTTAGTTCCAGGATTGACAGGACAGGACAATTTAAATCGATTATTAACAAAAATCACTGCAGCATCCATCTTCCTGGGTTTAATATATGAAACATAATAAGTTTCCTAATCACTTTACAAATCTTAATTCGTTAATTTTCATTATCTATAAAATTACACCGCTATTAAACATCAACAAAATACAAGGATGTGTAAGGGTTTCCGCACAACAACTCACGGGATCCAAGCCAACCTCACCTCGTGGTGCATCCTGCTAGTCAACAAGCGAGGCTCTGGTCGCTGATGATGATGATTAAACAAACGAAAGATATATATCCATACCATTACATTAACATTTATATGTTACTGTTAAATAATGTTTAATTATTATTTAGACAAAAGATGAAATAAACATAAATAAAGCAATTGAACTGTAATTCGTCTAGATACTATTGGCTGTTGTATTTCGCGAATTGTGATTCTTCTATTTCGCGTAAAAATTTTACAGGAGATCAGAAATAAATAACACTTACGTCATAGCTATAACTAATTTTTAAAGCGTACTAAAACGAGAATTCGAAAACAGTAAATTGCATAAAACAATGCACTTCGAGGTACGTTTCCACTTACGCGCATAATGAGAGTTCGCAATGCGTTTTTAATACTCTACTATAGTGTGGGTAACTTACGAGGCAGAATGAATGTGAATAAACAATGTACCAATCTACGTTGGTACGGTCATGTTAGGCGAAAACCAACAACGCATATGGTTAGTGTTGGATCTCGAAACCAAAAAGACAGGCTCTAAGAGACCCCCGACTACTTGGTTGATGATAATCAATAAAGATCTAAAGAATCACAAATTGACCGAAGCTATGACACAAAAAAAATAGAGGTGTAAGAGGTCCTGCACAACAACTCACGAGAACCTCGACTGGCGAGACCTGATTTGATCATGGTGCAGCCTGCTAATCAACAAACAGGGCTCTAACTCCCACCTACCCGCATTGAGCTGTGGTGGGAAATGGTCTAGATCACATTTGAATCCCTTCAAACAATGGTCCCGGTGCTCGACATGTCCCGGGAAGCCGCTGGATACTGGATATTGGTACTGTGGGACCGATCCATGTGGCGATATGTGGGGGAGGCCTATGTCCAACAGTGGACGTGCATCGGCTGATGATGATGATCACACAAAATAGAGATAGATTTAGATGAATGATCAGGAGGTCCGACCACAAGTATAGATGGGACAAGATGCAGCAAGAAAAAGAATGTACCAATATAAAAATGCATGATTAAACATGATCAGAAAATATTTTTCTTTATATATACACGATGCAGTCCAGCTAAAGGTTCAATTACAAGCAAGTGATACTTGTCTTTCCGCAATATCGACGAGCCAGTCAACATGTTTACACCGCATTCGTTTATAGGAACATAAGCTCAAATGTCTCGTTATTCCAGTAAATAAAGAAACATGAGACTGTACTACTCATAATCCGATTAACTACATTAGTCACAGCGCTACTGGGCAGGTTAAAGATTCAATTATATGTACTTTTTTACTCACCAATTAATAGTAGATTTTTTACACTGACCGCTATAATTTGGGGCAAAGCGGTACGTAGGTTCTTGTCGTAAACATAATTCTGGCCCGTTGATGTCTCTTTCTCGTTCTGCTTCTTCTCCACTGGTCTCATCTGGAAAACAATTATCCTCTAAGGTTTTGTCAATAGTTGCGATGCATTGTATCCAAAAACTATAAAAACTAAAACTAAAGCTTTAATGCTCGCACCCTTAAACTGTATAAAATATTTAATATGCTATATATATGTATAAAAATCGAAAGTTGGTTTGTGATAGTAAATTTTAAATTATTAATATAATAGGCAAGGGATCACCGTCCTTTATTGACCATAAATATATATATAGCAATACATTTACATGGATTGCTTCCAAAGGTTAAGGATGTACAAAGGTTATTTAATTTCCGGCCTTTTCACTCGCTTAGCTTGTGTAATATTTTTAGATGCACTGCTTTAATCTAGCAAGGAGCTGGTTTAATGAAACGCTTGTACCAGTATTTTTTTTACATATAATTTATTAGTCGTGATATATATGATGATATATATATATATATATCAATAAATAAATTGATGCGATGTAACTTAATAAATGCTTGATTTACTTTAAGCATGAAAATGAAGGCAATTTATTTAAGAATAAGTGTAAAAATAAAAGAATATAGTTAGAAGAATAATATAATAGAATCTATCAAAGGAAAACGTATTCTTTTGTCCATACAATGTAGACATACAAAGATGTAAGAAAATTAAGTTTTAAAAACAAAAAATACAATATTTTCCAAGGTTCATTCGCTACGCTGAAGGTAAAATGACGATACTTCTATATAAAGTCCGACACATTAAAAATAAGCACAAGCAATACATTTGTTAAATAATATACCGTTTATTGATATAATATTATTTAAATATGAAAGGCCCTGTAGTGAATTTAATAAAGTAACAAGAATAATTAATTAATTTAATCTTGCGTTTTAAAACGACGATCAAAATGTTGTGCAGCGTTTACCATCTTAACTAGCGTTACATTATTATTAGCACTTATCATCTAGAGGATGTTATTTAATAATTTTCTAAAACTTACCTTCCAGTACGGAATTGAAGAGAACGGGAAATTATAGCCGAACATGTTGGTTTTATTACAGGTGGGAATAAAAACGTTCGCCTAGTGAACGATGTAGAGACTTCTGCTGCGCGTGTTGCAATAATGGACGACGGTATCCCGATTGCACATATGTAGAGCATTGTTATCAGACCGGGACAAGTGCGAGATGTCTTTATCAAGGTCCATTGGAAGTGTCCACGTTGACTTATAGAGGCTGATCTTTAACGCTGTGCTTTATCTTAACGATCTACGCATTAAACAATTAACTAACAGAGGTACTTGACTGCTCTCAACTAATTGTTGTTTTAGTAATTGCTATTGGACTCTTCGTACGATTGTCACTAATCGTCTTGGTCACAGTCGTCACCATACCCAGTTTCGGAGATATAACAAATTGTTAAACATTTTACCATTCAAAATAACTTTTGTGTTATATTATGCATTTTTATATCACCCAAAGGACAATGGAGTGGGCTATGCTCGCAGTATTTCTGTGCGATCGAATCAAAATCACTATCCGCAGAAGAACTGAGGTCACCGACATAGCTAAAAAGATTGCTAGACTTAGTGGCAGTGGACAGGTGACATTGCTCGAAGAATCGACGGCCGATGGGGCGGTAAGGTCCTGGTCCTGGTTCGCATACTGGTAGACGTAGTGTTGGGTTGGCCTCCCAAAAGGTAGACCAACGATCTGGTGAGAATCGCGGGAACCTACTGGATGGGAGCAACGCGGGACCGATCGGTGTGGATATGTTTGAGGAGGCCTATGTACAGCTATGAATGTCTATCGGCTGATGATGATAATGAAACACTTTTTGATGAAAATTATGTAATTGTTTATTTTATTCATAGAGCTAAGCGTTTATTTCTTCGGATAAGAGTTTTATTTTTATAATGTCCATTTCGCAGGATCCGTCTGTGTATTTAGTCGTGCTTTACTTTGTGCCTATGTATTTCCTGTCTAATAAAGAGCTAATTAACGTTATACTTTTACAGGGGTAATGAATAAAAAACCGCAGGATTGTTATATAATTCCCTATTCCCCGACGCATTTTTTTTTATTTATTTATTATAGTAAGTTATCCCTGATATTATTATTCAGGGCTTTACATTATCATATTATTTACAACATTTATATTTATAACATCTACACTATTATAGGCTATATAATTTTTTTCTACCGATTTGATTTTTATCTATAATATTATATCTATACTTCTACTATCTAATTATATAGTATTCACAAAATACACAGAATATTATTGTGCACATATACATAGAGTGGTATTTACTTATCCTTATTTCTATTATTTACTATCTTACATATATTAATGCAATAATTTATAAACTTACTTCTAAATAATTTATTTTTTACTATTTCCGGTAGACTGGCTGTATCTATTATTAAACCTGTCTCCTGCTCAAAATCATCATACCACAGGCATCTATGTATGGGACACTTCGTCAGCAAATGAAGAACCGTTTCTTCCACGGCGTCACTGAGTTTGCACCACGGGCTCTCCCGACACTTGAAACGGTTCAAATATTGGGAGAATCCACCGTGACCAGTGAATATCTGGGTTTACTGCCCCGTTGGCCGGACCTTTCTTATTAAATGATATGCCTCTGCTGCGTTCGGGAAAAATAACTTAGTGACAAACGCGGTGCTACCCTCCCTATATCGGGCGCTCCATCTCGCAACTGAGGTATCTCGAAGCAAACGTTTAACATACGATACCGGGCACTGATCGTAATCTGGCTTCCTTCGGCTGTTAAGAGCGGCCAGCTTTGCTAATTCATCAGCACGCTCATTACCAGGAACGCTCGCGTGAGCTTTGACCCAGAATAAAGACACGTCTTTGCTCTGGGTAGAAGCCCTCTGCAGATTCTCCCTGGCCACTACGGCAAGAGGACGGAGCGAGCCATGATTCGTAACAGTATCGAGCGCGGCTTTACAGTCACTGTACAAACCATAGCTCGCCTCTGTCCTCCTGATAACTATTTTAGTTGCCTCACTTGTGGCCAGGAGTTCGGCCTGGTAGACTGTGCAGTACGCGGACAGACATAGCTTCCGGTTTTGGATCTCGGCCTCGCCTTTCCATATGGAAAGTGAGGCTCCAACCTTCCCCTCAAGCTTACTGCCGTCAGTGTATATCTTCACCGCCTTTGGTCTACCAAACATATATATTTAAGATTAATTTGCGAAGCAGGGTGAGGAGTCTCTGCAAATCCTACGACCTGTTCTACTTCTCTATCGCCTAGAAGTGTCTGGGACAACCCTCTCCTAGTTTCATACAGGTCATATACCTCCTGAATTCTTAGATCTAGTGGTAGTATCCCCGACAGCAACAGGGCCGAATGTAGATTGACCGTGCGGTACGATCTACAGAGTTTCATCGCAAATCTTCTCTGTACGGTGTTTAATTCCCTCTGGATCCCTAGTTTCTTGCCTGCTGGTGCCCATGCCGCAGACGCGTATAGCACAATCGGCTCGACCGCAGCTACGTAGATGGATCGGATGATTTCGGGGTCAAGACCCCGAGAAATCTTGGCTACCTGAGCGATTTGCCTATACAATCCTAATGCTTTTTTGCACTGATTCGCCACGTGGCTATTAAACGTTAAGCGATCATCAATGGTTAACCCCAGAATCTTGACTTCCCTGGACATGCCAATGCAGGATCCCCCCATGTTCAGCCGTGGGGTATCGCACTTGAGTTTGTTCGTAATCACCGTTGCACATGTCTTGTGCGGTGCGAATCTCAACTTATTTTGGACACCCCATTGCCGAACATAGTCGAGGGTGGCGTTAGCACGTCCTTCTATTTTGTGTGCTGTGTCTCCGTCGAAAACAAGGGTGACGTCATCCGCAAACACTACAATTGCCTCTTGAGGCGAGTCCTTCAAGAAGCGGGTTTAAAAGAAGATTCCAAAAGAGGCGACCGCCAATTGACCCTTGCACGCAACCTTTCGTGGTATTGTGCGTGCATTGCTCCCCAGCAAACCTTACTGTGACTTTTCTGCTGCTCAGGTAGCTATCTATTAGTCTCCTTATATTCACGGGACACTTTTCTTCGGCCAGCCTGACTCTCCAATCCAATCCAATCCAATCCAATCAGCCGGAAGACGTCCACTGCTGGACAAAGGCCTCCCCCAAAGATTTCCACTCAGACCGGTCCTGGGCCACCCGCATCCAATGGTTGCCAGCGACCCTGACCAGGTCGTCGGTCCACCTTGTGGGGGGCCTGCCCACGCTACGTCTTCCGGTACGTGGCCTGACTCTGATTGCAGGCAACCCAGCGCTGTCGAAGGCTCCTTCTATATCCAATGATACAAAGGTAACTAGCTTCTTGAGCTTTAACTTGCCCCTGATATGGTGTACTAGTTTATAGAGGGCGCCTTCGGTGCTTTTCTGAGTCATGAATCCGAATTCCCGACGCATTAGGATCCACAGCTTGAATAGTCACAATCTATGATACATATTTTTGGGATTGATATAATGATTGTTTCTTCTTGTTGAAACATGTTTAATGAAATGATATTGAGTCCACAAATGATATTTCCTCCATTTTTTGTATTCTAGATAACTAAATATAATTTATTAGGATAAAAGTCCGACTTAAAATGAAAGATAGGTCAATCGCTCATGGGTATTACACTAACACAAATTATAATTATAAATTTGTTTATAGTAAAGAAATATGAAAAGAAATATTGTCCGTGAGTCGATTACATGAAAAATAAAGCAAGGTTTTTAAAATATAAAATACTCCATCCAAAAATCTCATCTCAGATAAAATAAAAACTCCTCCTGTATATTGTTTGTCTGCTCAGCGATTGAATAATTGTGCCTTACAACTCGCGTGTTAACCTGCAGATTGGAATGATCACGCCGGTATGAGTTAGTTACCGAGCCAATTGTCCGACTGACCAGGCTGAGACCTTGGCCTGCAAAAATATACTTGCCCCGGGATTGTACCCCATTACCCAGGCCCATCACTCAACGTGTCAAGCTCACTGGTCCTTAATTAATAAGCTACCTTCAAAATCCAATCCAATCAGCCGGAAGACGTCCACTCCTGAACAAAGGCCTCCCCTAAAGATTTCCACTCAGACCGGTCCTGGGCCACCCGCATCCAATGGTGGCCAGCGACCTTGACCAGGTCGTCGGTCCACCTTCAAAGCTAAACGACAATGTGGTTAAACTTTAGTATTTCGCATCCTATTTTAGCATACTTATTAAGGATAATATTTACCTTCTTATTCGGTAATCATACTATATATACTATAGTTAAACAGGTTTCGCATGGAGAAGAGTCAGCATGCTGTATCCCTCAGTACGCCGACTCCTACAGCAATTCTCGCTACGCAAGAAATCAAGATCAAAAATAACACTACATTAGCTGATATCATCTAGAATATTACATCTAAGTATCTAATTCAAATTCTCGACCATATCGATCAAGTGATGATCTACCATCGTAAATACTACGTATCCATAACAGAGTAATTTTACGATTTTCGCTACTATAAAAATTTAAACTATATAGAACTTATAAAATGAAGATCAGCTTTGAGTTTCTTTACTTATATCTTTGTTATGAATTTCAAGTTAATCCTACGTTTTATGACGAAGATTAATTGAAGGAAGATCTTTATACAAATGTTTTTTGTCTATGTCTCTTCGTTCATTAGTTCATTGTTCACTAATCTGTCTTGAAAAATAAAAAATTAATTCCCATTAAAGCGTCAATTTTAGCAGAAACAAAGCCGAGTCTAGGTCTTGAATTTAAATTTTACACTTAAGTATATCGTAACTTAATGTCAATCAAAGAATTCTTAGTTTATATCAACACATCTAGTATTCACTAGATGTGTTGATAGTTGTAATGTATTATAAAAGGATATATGTAATAATAACACTAAAGCAAGATTTGCTGCAATTTATACTTTACACATTATAAAATAATCCAAACAATGTGTTAGGTATTACATTATAAAATATAGATCACATAAAATCACATACATATAACGTAAAATTGTAATAATTATAAACTGCAAAATAAACATTCCTCTTTAAGGGTTAAAATTTATAACGGTTTTTTATACATCCAACAATATATATATATATATATATTATCGTATTATCTTTCCAATTCAACTACAACCTTAGAGGTAAGGTTGTATTTTTATTGGCTTGTAAATTTTACTTTTGTTCCGGTTAGTAATATTAAATTAAAAAAAATTAGGACATTCTCTTCATCATTCATAACCCAGTCGCATGATCACTTGCTATCAAGTGTAAGTGCCCGTATACACATCTTATCCTTTTATAAAAACCTACATATAACTATATAAGCAAAATATAAGGTTGGAAAATATCTCCCTTCCGCTTTTTTGCTCTTTATTCAATGCTTTATAAAAAGTGTTACAGTAATCGGATTTAGTTCAAATATGCGCCGTTTTGTTCGATAATCTGTATCCATCTAGACGGCAACTTCATAATACCTCCCTCGTAGAAGCCCCCCTCCTTATTTGCGAAGAACTCGGACAGCCACTTTTCATAAGCCTCTTTTGAGTTCAACTTTACACCACCAAGGACGTTCACCATGGACAGGAACAGGTGGTAATCACTTGGCGCTAAGTCCGGGCTATATGGTGGATGCGATAAAACTTCCCATCCAAGCTCCCGTAGCTTCTGACGAGTCATCAACGAAGTGTGTGGTCTGGCGTTGTCCTGGTGGAACACTACACCCTTCCTGTTGGCCAATTCTGGACGCTTCTGGTCGATCGCCTGCTTCAAGCGGTCCAGTTGTTCGCAGTAGATGGTAGAATTAAGCGTCTGGCCATATGGGAGCAGCTCATAGTGGATGATTCCCTTCCAATCCCACCAAACACACAGCAAAACCTTTCTGGCCGTCAATCCCGGCTTGGCCACTGTTTGGGACGATTCACCGGCCTTCGACCACGACCGTTTTCGCTTGATATTGTCGTATGTGATCCATTTTTGATCGCCGGTCACCATCCGCTTCAAGAATGGGTCGAGTTCGTTCCGTTTCAGCAGCATATCGCAGGCGTTGATTCGGTCCAGAAGGTTTTTTTGCGTCAAATCATGCGGCACCCAAACATCAAGCTTTTTTTTGTATCCAGCCTTCTGAAGATGGTTTAAAATGGTTTGGTGACTAACTCCCATCTCCTGGGCGATGTCACGAGATGCCACTTGCCGGTCTAACTCGATGTAGTCCATGATTTGATCGGTATTTGTCGTCACAGGTCTTCCGCTGGCTGGCTTATCCATGGTGTCGTTTTCACCGGCTCTGAATCGTCGAAACTATTCCTCCGCGGTTCGAAGTGATAGAGTACCATCCCCCAAAACACCATTAATCTCACGGAACGTTTCTCTAGCGGATTTGCCTTTAACGAAGGAAAACTTTAAAATAGCGCGAATTTCGGCGTTAGTGAACTCGCATGTTTACACGTCTATAACTGTTGAACGCAATATCCAAACTAATTATGCATAGCGTCGTTTTGTAGGTTATGTCAAGACCATTCAAATTATGTATAGTATTGCCAGATACGAGCTCTGTAGCGCTTTGTACATAGCCGCGAAATTCAAAAGACAAAAAGACGGAAGGGAGATATTTGACAACTTATTAAAAGTTTGATGTTTGGGTGCCGCATGATTTGACGCAAAAAAACCTTCTGGACCGAATCAACGCCTGCGATATGCTGCTGAAACGGAACGAACTCGACCCATTCTTGAAGCGGATGGTAACTGGCGACGAAAAATGGATCACATACGACAATATCAAGCGAAAACGGTCGTGGTCGAAGGCCGGTGAATCGTCCCAAACAGTGGCCAAGCCGGGATTGACGGCCAGGAAGGTTTTGCTGTGTGTTTGGTGGGATTGGAAGGGAATCATCCACTATGAGCTGCTCCCATATGGCCAGACGCTTAATTCTACCATCTACTGCGAACAACTGGACCGCTTGAAGCAGGCGATCGACCAGAAGCGTCCAGAATTGGCCAACAGGAAGGGTGTAGTGTTCCACCAGGACAACGCCAGACCACACACTTCGTTGATGACTCGTCATAAGCTACGGGAGCTCGGATGGGAGGTTTTATCGCATCCACCATATAGCCCGGACATAGCGCCAAGTGATTACCACCTGTTCCTGTCCATGGTGAACGCCCTTGGTGGTGTAAAGTTGAACTCAAAAGAGGCTTGTGAAAAGTGGCTGTCCGAGTTCTTCGCAAATAAGGAGGAGGGGGGCTTCTACGAGGGAGGTATTATGAAGTTGCCGTCTAGATGGAAACAGATTATCGAACAAAACGGCGCATATTTGAACTAAATCCGATCACTGTAACACTTTTTATAAAGCATTGAATAAAGAGCAAAAAAGCGGAAGGGAGATATTTGACAACCTTATACATATTTATCTATATATTTAAGTACACCCCTTTCTCTTCCCTCATAGCACTATCCAACTCTTCAACCTTTCCACATCCAATATCTTCTCAACTTTCTCCTCCCCCTCATACATACTACTTTATCTACATATATATGTATATATTTAATTTTTATTGTTTTAGCTCGCGGATACCGGATCCGCGTGCCCTGAGTCCGATGAAGCCGCTATAGTTGTCAAAACTGCGGCGAGAACATCATCAACATCATCATCAGAAAATTAAATATACAGTTGAAACTTAATAAAAAAAACTTAAACTCGCTAGCAGATTCAATAAAAGTTACGCAATTAAAATGAAAGAGAATAGAGAAAGAGCCTTAGTCGTTACCTAGAAAGCTTTAGAGTAAATCAGGTTATTTGATATAAAGCAATGTTTTCAAAAAGAAAAGAAATTTTCTGTTTGTGGCGATCTATCGACCTGTGTTGATAGTAGCCTTGGCATTATAACAACCCGTGCCGTTCTCCATGACGCAATCGTACACCGTTGCTCGATTTCATTTAGACCATCTCTGGGAATTTTTTTGTGTTTAAAAGTCTTAGATGAATATTAATAAAAAATACTGAAGTTTATTCTGTTGTGAATAGTACTATTTTTACTGGTGAAAGATCTTTACAACCGAATACTTATCTAGTTAGGCACCACCGCAGCACCTATTTCTACCGGCGTACAGTAGTACACAAACATCACAGTGTTCCGCTTTGAAAGGCGTTATGGCTAGTGAAACTATTTTGATAACTACCTTTGACATCTTAGAACTCAAGGCGACGATCGTAGTTATCGATTAATGTATTGCCTTACCACCACAGTCCTTTTGGTTTCTTCGCTTCATCAAATAAAAAAATTAAGCTGCGATATGTATGTTGAACTTAACATCAGAAAATTAATGTGTTTAAAGATTATCAATACTCGATATTTATATATTTTTTCTTTTTTAGACACATTCTGTATCTAAAAGAAGAATATTCATGTCATTTACCACATTACAAAATGATTTATCCGTTCACAAAAGTCGTTACATGTCATCAAAAGATGATGACTGTGTTTAATATAAAGACAATGAATGTACTTAACCTAAATTAATTGAAAGTAACATGTAAAGGAAGGTAATAGTAGACCGATAAGTAGTAACCTGAATTTAGGAAATACTGTATACTGGTGTTATTAGATTTTATAAATAACACCTTAAGTTTAAGATAATACGAGCGATTATTGTATTTCCTTCGTCAATTTTGTATACCGAACCAAAATGCAAATTTTAAGAATAAAATATTAATTTGTATTTAATTGGTTTTAATTACAATGTAATAAGACAAGATATGGTTGCTCTATCGCATTTGTTATTCTTATTTAATATAACTTTATTACCTTCATGGCACAGTGAGTGACTGATAGACATGTAACATTAAAAACCCTATTCGATTTGCGGAGGCTCTTTGTGGAGTTTGGTTGGTGTCTGGGTATTTTCGAATCAACCTGGTTACCACACCCATATTGTTTTTCTGCCGCCATAATAGCTTTCCTTTGTTCTGACTGTCAACATATGGGAGAGGGTATTCTCACGACCTCATTGTCCCAACACTATGTGAGATTGAGGCTAATATTGATCACTTACCAGATAAAAAGAAACTTAAATAGGTGGCTCTTTGGTAAAGAATAGGACGACACCAATTTCACTAAACTGATCCGTTGTCAGGCGTTGGAGTCACCCAGAAAATATAGGTGTCATAATGGTGGTAGGTCTCTATTGCTGGTAGCATCGCAACGCCTATTTCTGCTGCCAAACAGTGGTGTTCAAACATTACTCTGTTCCCGTGAAAGGTGTTGTAGCTAGTCTAATTACGGAGGTAATGAGACATCTCACGTCTTAGGCGAAGAACGCAATGTGATGCTGTATATACCTTCCTAACTAGAGCAACGTTATAATGAACAGGCGTATCACTTACCAATAGGTGAACGTCCCGCTCATCTTGTCGCTTAATTGAATAATAAAACATATTTTGATAGTGAGCCACGTGTTCAAACCGAGTCGTCTCCTTATCAGCTCTTCACGAATGCTTCTTCAAAAAACGGGTCTTTAAAAATGCGAAAACATTATCATTTTCTGGTGAACAAATTTGCTGATGAACGCACAAACTCCTGAAAGAGGGTGGATATGATGTTTCAAGGAGTTAGAGTTCAAGTAATTATAAGTAGTTTAAATACGCCACATTTAGAAGATCGTGTATCATCGTCTCCGTAAAGAAAAGTAAGTTAAGCTTGTTCGTTATAGTGTTGGACTGCGTCAAGATTTCAATGCAAAGTACTAATATGAGATGCAGTTTAAGAGGAAGTACAACAGCTCCTGAGTACTTGACGAGAGATGGAGAACGTGACCATGAATCCCATTGCTATCTGCAAATAAGCATCAAATGTCAAATTATCCGATAAGTAGAATCTGATATAAAAAAGCAATACAATGAAGATCAAATTCCTATTTGACTACATGAAGCCTTGTATCAAAACTTGACGATTTTGTATTCATATCTTCATATCTTTGTCGACGTAGATAGATATCTTCTTCTTAAAGTGCCACTTCATTTAGTGAAGGTTGGCGATCAGCTTGGTACAGTCCATCATGTCTCTGGTTCGGCGGAACTATTCGGACGCTCCAGACATACCCGTCCATTTGCTGATATTCCTCATCCATGACTTTTTCCTTCTACCCAACATTGGTGGACAGATATAGGAGAGTCTAACCTATTCAAAAGGCTTTTAATTTCATTTGAAACTTTAGTTTTAGTTTATTTTCAGTGTTAATATAATGTAATTTATGTTAACGTGAAAACGAGGAGTTGTAGATGTTGCGATCAACAATCTGTTCCCATTGAGAACCTGTTCATGAACATGATTGTCTAGTGCGATATAACGCAAAATATATTTAAATTAATTCAAAATAACGGAGCTGCACACTGAAAATTTCCCAATAAAATTATAATTACCAGCTAACTAGACGAATCTAGAAAAAATCACGTTTATGAAAACAAAGATTTATTGAAATTTTTAACATGTTTCTTAATGTAGTAATTTATATCGGGTACGAGAAAAATACGTTAGCTAATCTGTGTATATAATCTGGTATAGTCCCGGTAATATTTTCATACAAAAACTATCCGATTATGAAACAATACCTACCAAGGTTATCCTAAGAAGTTTTAGTATGCTAACTTTAAAAAGGAAGAGTCAACCCTTCGTGGTCAACGACACTGCGATAAACGCTTATTCATTACCACCACGGAGACTCCATAACAACTACATTATTATAAAAAATACTCTTTATAAATGTAATAAATGATAGTATATATGATCCTTTTTATACGATGCAAAGACATCGAAATAAATTTGTATGGTTGTTTTTTAAGGATTTGTCATCATATAGTCATAAAGTGAAAAGGTTTGTTCGTTATATAGGAGTTAAAGAATTTTACATAAAAATACAGTCAGATAATTCCTTATATAGTATAATATAATATAATCCTTTATTTAAATCTCGCTTGTAATGGCGTAATATTTACACAAGAATACTCTTTATCTATTGAATGATAAAGAAATAATCTATCTAAAAACTCACAAGTATTATAACCTCTTGAACAAATAATCTATTTACTTTAGAATTATTTAGGCACTCGTATTTCTAGTATGCAGAAGTTGCATATTTTAAAAAAAATGTATTCCTCCAAATCCAATCCAAGATGTGCGCGACGTTCACCTGATGATAATTAATACACCAACCCTTAACAATGTGACGCTAGTTAGGAATGTATATATAGCACCAAACTATGTTCGTCGCTTTGAGACCTAAGAAGTCTCGTTCCTGGCTAATTAGCTACAGCGCCCGTCAATCCGGAACACAGTAATGTTTTCGCTGTACTGTTAACCTACCACCAGTAAACCCAATTTCTTAACGTATTTTTTTTTTATTATAGGAATAAATGCTTTACTTGTGGTAAGTCTTTGTTGCCGAGGACCGTCTATCTATGAACCACCGCAGCTCATATTTGCCGTCAAACAGTGCTGTACTAATATTGCTGTGTTCCAGATTGAAGGGCGCTGTAGCTAGTTTAATTATTAGGGTAACGAGACACAATATCTTGTTTCTGACGATGAGCGCAATGTGTTTCAGTTTATATCAAACTAACTAGCGTTGTTATTGACGTTAGGATAATATGATGCCCATAAGAGCAGGCGTATCACTTACCATCAGGTATACGTCCCGCTCGTCTCGTCGGTTAATTGATTAAACAAAGAAATATGCGGTAAAATTATTGCACTCAGTAATGGTGACTGCTTTGTAGTAATTTTTATTGTTAGTATTTATTATTTGTAAACAATTGCAATATTATAAAATAAGAATAGTAAAAATAATAGAGAATCTAACAACAGATCGGTAAAGTCGTATAGATTACCATAGAGTGGACATCTTTTTCATCTGCTTCGTTGATAAAAAAAAGAAGATAGTTATAGACAGTTCTGCTGAAATGACTTCATAAGGTGGACCCAAGTTTCGGTGAAGGCTATAGGAAAACATTGGATGCGGACAGTTTGGAATCAATTGCCGGTTGTTCTTTGGAAAAGGTCTGACTGGTGAATACCAGTGGACCTCGACCGGCTGATGATGATGAAGCTCGAATATATCAACAAAGTATGTTTAAGGAAAGATTCTTTTGTACAATAAGTTCTATAAGTACATAAGTATACATTAAGCACTATAAGTACATTCGCCATACAAGACAATGTTAACAATTCGCGCAACTTAACCAGAAAATACTTAAGTGCAAACATTATATATAACTGCAGTGTATTATCTAATTCTCTTTACATTCATAACTACCTCTTCATTAGATCATTTATAAGAAATATTTAATCTAACCCCAAAAAAACTTAAGTGTAATATATATTAAAATCAATCAACACAAGCTAAATATAGTAAAGGTTTCTATATAAGAGAGTTAGTAAATAATATAGCGCAAAGCAGTTTTGATTATTTTCAGGGAGGTATTCTCATAAAATCTAATGTACTCTCTACATATATGTACTATAGACTAATTATCAAAACTACCATTTTAACAGGAAGTGAATATCGAGAATGAAATTTGTTAATTAATAATGAGGTTATTATCCTTTGAATGTACTTACAAAAATCTTGTACCCGTTAAGGAGACCGGAGCAGTTAAAAATATATAACAGTAAAAGTGCGAATACGGTTTTTTTTTATTTCCAATTAATGTTAGTAAGAATAAACATCCGTTCTGGGTATACACAAATCCAACAATAGATGATAATGGATGTTTTACGGAATACAGTTAAAAATTTACACATTAAATCGATAACGATTTAATGTAAATGATTTTATAATTGATCGATTAATGATCACAACACTGTCAACATTGAACTGTTAAATAGTTTTATATGTGTTGATATAACTATGAAGGTTATAAATGAGGATTGAGAAGGTTTACATTTGAACAATCGTTCAAGATAATGTAAGTGCACTCACGATTTGTCCGCTCGAAGGTAGGTAGCGTATGGAACTGACGAGGCGGCTGCGACGCTACCAGTCGCGCTGTCACCTCACGACTGACGGCCACTATCGCTACCACCACTCACGGTTGCGCAAGCGCCTACCATCCAATACAAAAACAACATTTGCGATTTGATCGTCGAACGCATAAACCACTTTCTCTTTCACCATCTATTCATGCGGATCCAATACGTGGGTAAATATATATTTTTTTGAAGCAATCAAACGTTACGATTTGATGTTTATATGGATGAAATTTATTAGGTTATACGTGTGTACACTTTAATATTATTTTTTTATACAATTAAGCGACTAGATTACCGAGACGTTCACCTGATGGTAAGTGATACGACCGCCCATAACTGACGTGACGCTCTTCTTGAGACATAAGGTGGTGCCTTTAAATCCGGAACAGAGTACTGTTTGGAGGCAGATATAGACGGTGCGGTGCGGACTTGTATAGTCTCCGACAACCGAGAACTACCACCAATGCAATATATACATTTTCATGTTAAATAATTGAATTTGTTTATCTTTATTAGAACATTAGATAAACTTGAATGATCTTACGGAATCGGAGGCTGTCACGAGCTTTAAGAGAATATGCCCTACTAAAGTTAACGTTTAACACTAGATTAAGGTATAATTTTATAGGTACTAAAGAAGAGATGTTGTCTTTCAAGTTTTTGTTTATTTTATAACAGACATCTCAAGATGGACAGTTACTGCATAAAATCAAGGTCTATATACAAATGTACATAAAATATATCTTTATAATTCAAACATAGTAAAGTTATTACCTAAAAAGAAGTAACGCTTTTGATTTATACATAAATATAATACAATGTAAAATGTATATTATTGATAGAGAGGCACTTAAAATTATGTTGACATACAATTTTTTTTAATTAAATACATATTAATATGTGATGGTTAAATTGACTCCCATCAAAGGAGTCCCTCAACACAAATAAGTAATAGTTTTAACTAATATAAACATGTACATACTATATAAGTTATAACGTGTTTTTACATACTTTATGTGTATTTCATTTTGATATTACTACATTACAAGAAATGCAAATTTTTTTTATACAACAATAAAATCTGACTGTATCAAATAACAATTTGTTTGCAGTTGATTGCCAAAGTTCGTCTTTTGATTACGCAAAATGTTTCCGCGGTCGCAAGCATCAAAGTCGATTAAACAAAATCAACGAATAATGTCATTTATATTTAATCAATAATGATCATATGTATCTGCTGATTGATGTGGAGATATTTGACGGAGGCCTAAGTCCAGCAGTGACGTCTGTCGATTGGTGATGATGAATCATATGTATAAGGGTTGTAAGAGGTCCCGCAGAACAGCTCACGGAACTCAAACCAAACTTACCTGCGTACCATACGTGTACCCTGTTAAATAATAAACGACGCTATCGCTCCCACCAATCCTTTTTAGGCAAACGTGGTGGAAAATGGCCCAAATCCCTCCATTTGAATCCCAACGAACGAGGGTCCTGGTGCACGGCTGTGCCTGTTGAAGGTAGCGAGAACCCGCTAAATGTGGGCAACGCAAGACTGATCGATGTGGAGATCTGTGATGGAGAGTTATATCCAGCAATGGACGTGTAATGATCACGAGGCTGATCACGATGATGATGATGATGATGAATTATATGTACACATTTATATTATGGCAAATCAAATATTTTCTTATAGCAATACAGTAATAACCCGCTTAGCGCGACCCCGTTACGCGCGGTTTCACTATAACGCGAATTTCAAATTTTGCGCTCAAATGCTTCGCATTACGCGCCAGAGACTTAAAAGTGTACGTAAAGTTCCTTCCTCCAAACACTACGTCAATATTACAACCTATGGACCAGGGAGCAATAGCAAACTTCAAAGCTAATTACCATCGCCGCACTTTTAGGCAACTAATTCATCAAACTTTCGGAGAGGAAAGACATTCTATGCGAGAGTGGTGGAAGTCATACAAAATTATGAAGTCTATTCACAACATAGAAGAGGCTTGGAAGGAAGTTAAAATGAGTTGTATGAATGGGGTGTGGCGTAATCTTTGGCCAGATGTAGTGGAAGCACCTAGAAGAATTGTCCAGATGCGGAGACAAGTGCTTGAAGATATTGCTGCAATTATTGAGGGGTCTGAACTTGAAGATGTCACGGTAGAAGATCTCGTAGAACTTGTAGCAACGCACGACGATCCTATCAGCAATGAAAATCTGATCGAGTTACAGAATAATCCTATCTACGATGAGGAAGAACAAGTAGAAGAGAAAGTTTTATCTTCAGGGAAAATACAAAATACACTTTCAAAAATTTATTCAGGTTTGGACATATTGCAGAGTATATACAATAATGATGCCCGTGCGTTGATCGTGTGTCAAACAATTAAAAACAGTGTTGGGTGTTATGAACGTAATTTACAAGAACGTAAACAAATCGCTACCCAACCCCCTCCGATGACGTCATAGATTGCCGCCATCCGAAGTGCACCGTGCGCGTCTTAAATTCATATGTATAATTATCTATGTATATATTCAAGTACACCCCTTTCTCTTCCCTCATAGCACTATCCTACTCTCCAACCTTTCCACATCCAATATCTTCTCATCTTTCTCCTCCCCCTCATACATACTACTTTATCTACATATATATGTATATATCAAATTTATTTTCGTTTAACTCGCGGATACCGGATCCGCGAACCCTGAGTCCGATGAAGCGGCTGTGGTTGTCAATAAAACTGCGGTGAGAACATCACCATCAAAAAAAAAACGCTACCCAAAAGACAATAGATGTATTATTCCGTAAAAAATAAGAGTATGTATTGCATAAAGTGTTCTTAGAATTAAAGTGATTGATTAAAATGATTAGTATTTTTTTGTATTAAATTTTGACTATATTTAATCATAAACCTCGATATACACGAATTTCAGTTAACGCGATTTTTTTCGGAACGTATCCCTCGCGTAAAGCGGGGTATTAATGCATTAATATAAAGTCTAAATGTCCGTTACAGTTTAAGAATCTTGTAAAGACACTTAAAGTAAAATTACTTATGGCCCAGAAATAATGTAACCAGGTTTACATAAACAGTTACTAATTATTGTAATTATGGTAACAGAACAGTTATAAATATACTCATTTTTCCTTACTCCTTGTGTTGTGCATTTATTAGTCTTCATGCTCGGATATTTCATTGCGTAACTAAACTCCAGTACTCGTACATACCCGAGATTTTAAGTTCGTAAATTTCAATCAATAAATTTTTTCTTTTCCCTCTCCTTTTTAATTTCTACCTCTAAGGACTCCTTAAACATATCATGTACCGCTTTAATACTCATAAATAATAATAAAATTAAACTATGTAAAACTAAAAAAAATTGATAAATTCATTACTGTTGTCAACGTATAAATCTTCATATTGACGCATATCTGATAGTTTTTTGTGAATTGAAATGGTTAGTGCTCGTCTGCAATCTTACCTGGTGTTCAATAGTGGTAGTCTGTGGTGGTAAAGTGCGCTATCCTAGTAACAGCCGATTCACATTTGAAAACACCCACACCGTATTTCGACAGTAACACTGATGGTGACAACTTTTCCCATTCCTTTGCCAATATAATTAAAAACATGGAGCTGAAGAGCTGAGCAAAACGGGGAAGTTTATCGTATGATGGTAACTCGCCGTACACCGTAAAGCGTGAACTATCTCAGTCAATCCCAACGTTTATAAATGAATTTACATATATAAGCTTCTTTGTGTATTATAAAGCGATACAAAAATAGACACAATTTATCGAGTAAAGAATAGTATAAAAAGTGCGGTTAAAAACGCTCGCCGCAGACGTTTATTGTGTCCTGCGTACTCCGGCCCTTTGGAACGACTCGCCGTGAACAGTTCCTGAAGTGTAAACGAACATTTACAGTTCAATCTCGTTACGGACGCCATTAAAGACGCTCCTTCCGCAAACGTTTGCGGAAATTAAATCTAAATTTATTAATTATCAAATTAATAGTGATATTTAAAATGGTGATGCGTGATTGGGATGAATTCTTTAGAGATATCGGCGATGTATGGCATTGGACAGACAAGGATGATGAAGATAAATGTATCGTTTGCGATGTGACTAAAACTTTGTACGAACTTTCAAAATTCAAAGGATTTGAGAACTTGATATTTGGAAAAGGTAAGATGTTAATTATAAACTAAATTCTTATCAGAAAATATTTTTTGTGCCTAACAAGAAAGCTGAGCAATTTTTATTTCTTATTTTATAACATTCACAGAACTATCAGGCGCTAAGAGCTATGTGTTGCATTATTATTAACTTGATGATATATATTGGAAGAAATGTTTTAATTTACTTTGTTCTATGTAACTTGTTAACTAAATTTCTACTCATTACTTATTTATGCTACTTATATGTGTTGTAGTTACATTTTTTTGCGAATGGTTTTATTACCATGGTTTAAAAATATCCTTTTTATTTACCTCTGTGATATATCATATGAAATACTTGACATTTTTCTGGAATACTCGTAAATATCGTAGTCGCAGTTATGAGTTATAAGTTTATTGTGGAGTATTTTTGCAATACTTATTTAGGATGTTGTTAAGTGTTATAGTAAAAAAAAATAACATCATAACTCCGTTGTTTGATAATATCCGCAGATACTCGCTAGGGTTACGGTTTTGATACAGTACTTTCGCATATGCACAAAATTTTTTACCAATTGAAAAATACTTCCTGTGTTGCAAAGCGTATTGGTAGATAGTGTCTGTAAATACATTGCTTTTCTATTCCAACTTCTATGTTATTGGTTTTGTAAACATGCTAATATATGTCCTGGTATGATTGTATGAATCCGGCCCATCGCTAGTCATTTAGTTCTAACACAGTGTTCACTGTGCACTTTATTTTCTATTTTGTTCATCGATCCATTTGGCCTTGTATACTTGAAATTAAATAATTCAGTACTATGGTGACTCTCACCAGCGTTGCTTCCGTTCTATGAATAATTTTTAACTTTACATACCTTTCCGTCATACAGGCTTCCTATATAATTAATTTACTTCTCAATCAATAAATAAAGCTCTGGAAATCTACATTTAGAAATTACGCTGTAAGCTTTTATTTAATAGAAAGCTTTGAGAGTATTGCCTTACTTTAAACAAATCTAGTTGACAGTTTTAGTTACAAATTTGAATCAACCTCCTATTTTTGTTTATTTTCCTCTTATGTATATGTATGTTTACATTACTGTATGGGTGTATATATTCTGTATATGGGTAATTTTTAAGTATTATATTTATGTTCATGTTTGTACTTGTACTGTTTTTAATCTTGTATTTTGATTTTCTTTTCGCAACCTTTTCTTTATTTTTCGTCTATTCACAACTCGAAAGATTGACTCGGAAAGAATGCCTTGAAGCATTATATTCTCCTTATTGATTATGCCGCAGGCCTTGGATCCGGGTCCACAAGCCCAGTGTCAGATGAGCTGTAAGAGTCACTATGGCTTGCAGCTAGATCTACATCAAGAATATAGATATTGATTATGGTGTCCCTAATGCATTTTTGTCTCATGTTTATATTGTAATAATATAAATTATGGAAGAAGAATGAATTAGGATTGGAGTCTGTTCTTTTGACCCAACAACTACTTCGGTATTTCACAGTATTCCATGCTCTCTTTAATCCGTTTTCTACTGAATACCAATGACCTGTTATTGAACCTGAATATACTGATATATATAGGTATGTACCAAAAATCAAACCACAGTTGAGGAGCAAATTCACATTCCAAAACTGCAAGTTTCTTAAAAAATCAACTTTCTCAAATCTTATCTTTGAACAATCGATTCTAAAGTAAAAATAGTCACAAAAAAACTTGAATTCGTTGCAAAAGTACTTTCAAGAGTGCATTATTTTCAAAGTGCAATTATGTAAAAATGATACTGAAAGGTCAACCTCTTATGTTTCTATTTTTGAATAATACATTTTTCAAATTTATAGTGGAACTGATTCTTAAACCAAAACAGGTTTCCTCCACACTAGCTGTTCCACACCCGCTTTTCTGGCCATAACACCTCCGAAACTCCCTTTGGAAATAGAATTTCAAGAAATCAATTCTTAGCTGACCTCTAAATTACATCTTTGGATATCACCTATATATAGTTAATACTTACCCGATGTTTGTTTAATTTTATAAAGAATAATATAACATTAAATGTTTATATTAGTTATAATAATTTTATACCAATAATGGTGATAAAGGAAGGCTTTTATTTTAAGTATATAGCTCTTCGAGTATATCCTATACTCGATATAATTTTACTTTGTGCTCTAACACATTTTTTTTTCTGAATATCAATTAAGTGCTTTCTTAATTCAAGCAAGCAGCCGAAGTGGTAATTAGAAATCATAAAATCTAAAAAATCATCCATATATTCCTTAAAAAAAAATATCCACATATTTAATATTGTTATATAATCTATCCTTCCACTCTCCTTCTCTCTTACTTAATTTACCTATTCTTTAATAAAGCTAACTCAGCTAAAAGTTGCTATTCTATTCGTTCAGAAAACCCTTTACGACTCTATTATTAATAATAATTATATTCGCTAGAAACTGTCTAGAGTTTATAAATATCATTTAAAAGACTCGAGAAACATTTTAGAGCAGTTTGCATGAAATCAATCAACTTTAAAAAAAGATTTCTTTTGATTATGAATGCGAAACCAAACAAACTCCATAAACCAACTTTTTGGTAACGTTTTGTTTCAGAATATCCGTGTTGAAATTGTAAAAAGATATTTCTTTCGCTTTACACAAATATACTTAGTAAACGTAATACAGACGCAAGTTTCTTTTTATCTATTATAGACACAGATAATAATAATAATAAATAAATAAGACTTTTATTTGTTTCAAATTAACAATAAGCATATGTGATTGGATCAACTTTTAAGCAAACAGATGCTTATTCCACGAGACTTCACTCTCCTTTAACAATTGAATTAATACAATATTAACCTATATATTCGTCTATATGTTTATATAGCAATAGCTAGTATATATACTATTAGTTGGCAAATGAGTTTCTATAGCAACCGCTTAAATAATACAAATAAAAATATTTATGAGTGAATTAGAAATAAAATGATGATTGATCTATGTAATTGAACGAAATGATCCGTATCGGATGGTCGTCCCTTTGTTAACACTTTCACTAGTTTTCACGTGATTAGGAAACTTCGGAAACCCATTTTTATCATAAAGGGTGTCTGGCGGCAGATTTATATTTTAAAAAACGAATATCTCAATAAGTTATAAACAGTGCGGGAGAAGGTGGTGTCATTAGAATCATCGATCGTGCGGATTTCTTATTCACAATGTCGCAGTGGTCGGGTGAGCATCGCGCGTTCGCTATTGAAGCATTTTTCAAGAGTAACGATTCTTACGTACTCGCTCGCTGACAGTTTTGTTCACATTTCAATATTCGACGGATAGGCGATGGGCCGAGTGTGAATTTAATTCGTTCGTGGGTGGAGAGGTTCCGCGCAACTGCTTCGGCTATGAACACACCACGGCCAGGACCTAGTCGATCGTCAAGGACCCCCGAAAACATTGAACTGGTTGAACGCAGTTTACGTGAAAATGCACGACTTTCGATACGGAAAAGGGCAGCTTCACTGGGACTTCCAAGAGCATGCGTGCATGAAATCTTGAAAAAAGATATGAAGTTTCATCCTTTTAAAATTCAAATAATTCAAGAATTGAAAAAAAATTACTTTGCGTCACGCAAATTTTTTTGTGAAACCATGTTGGAGCGTTTTCGCTCTGTGAATTCCATTTTTTGGAGCGACGAGGCTCATTTTCATTTAAACGGACACGTAAACAAGCAAAATTGCCGTTACTGGGCTCTAAGAACTCGCAATCCTCGACTGAAGCACCAAAAACCATTACATTGCCCAAGGGTAACTGTTTGGTGCGCTTTATCCACGAATGGGATAATCGGACCATTTTTTTTTGAAAATGCACGGGGCCAAGCGACGAATGTTAATGGTGACAATTATCGGCTCATGATTTCGAATTTCTTTTTGCCGAACCTGCGAGCTTATTCATCATTCTCATCACACGTGGTTTCAACAGGATGGTGCAACCGCACACACGGCCAGAGCTTCGATGGATTTGTTGCGAGAAAATCTCCCTCAAAAACTGATTAGTCGCTTTGGGGACATCCCGTGGCCACCAAGGTCACCCGACCTAACTCCAATGGATTTTTTTTTGTGGGGCTACCTCAAAGAGAGAGTTTACTCCAACAATCCGCGAACTGTTGTGGACTTAAAAGAAAATATTCGGCAAGAAATCAGCGCAATTGAACCAAATTTACTGCAGCGTGTGGCACGGAATACGAGGCTCCGTTTCGAACAGTGTGTGCAACAGGATGGAAGACATTTGGATGACATTATCTTTAAAAAATGAAATCCGCATTTGTACTCTATCTTCTAATACTTTTTGTAAAATTATATGTCAAACATATTATTTTTTATTTAAATTTGAAAACATAAATCTGCCACCAGACACCCTGTATATAATATATTTATTGTACATTGAGACAGTAATAAAACACTATCTCGCCTAAAACATCTTTTTCATTATTTTTCGTAACATATGAAATCCTTTTTGTTATTCTTTTTTCTTCTTATGACTGCTTCATAACGTTTTTTTTATTCTTTTTTTGTTATATGTTATTTCATCCGGCACGGCCATCCTGCTCACTCATCTATCACAGATGAATCATCTTCAGGGATCAAAGGCTTCATAAAATCATCAGAGCTGGAAATGTTGATGACATCTTAAGTATTGCTAACTTTTTTTTACCATGTATCTGTTATTTCCTTTGTCCTTTATTATCTCATAAGGTCCGACATATTTTGAATTTCACTTGACTCATGGAGAACTGTGTTTTCCTAATGGCAACTAAATTCCCATTTGTACAGGAAGTAGTTTCTTTTATTATAACTCATTCGCTTATTTCTGCCGCCAAACATTACTTTGTCGTGTTCCGGTTTGTAGTGCGCTGTAGCTAGTGAAATTACTGGGGTAACGAGACGAGATCTTGTCTCAAGATGACGAGCACAATGTGGAGTATATATAACAACCTAACTAGCGCCACATTATTATAAGCGGGCGTATAACTGACCATCAGTTGAACGACACGCTCGTCACTTCGTTGTAAAAAAAAATATTTATTATAATTTTGTTTTTCTAAAAAGTTTGAATAAGTGTGATGTGAAAGTTGACCAACCCCCAAAGTTAGATGACGACGTTAGTCTCTAATTTCCTCTAGATTTCAAGAGCAATAATTTCTTGTAGGCTCGCAACATCAGTCTATATATGTATTGACATAGAGTTGCTGATCATCAACGCACAAGTCGCAGCAGTCGGATATAGAGGTGATTAAGTTAATAAAAATTGAAACCATGATAGGAGAAATTATACTGCATTGCTGTGCCCCAGTTATAACGTATGTTAAACCTGAGGAGTTATCAGCGATTAAACAGACTGCCGACGCCTGTGAAGATATGATGAAAACCATTCCAAGGACGAAGGTGCAAAGTTATAAAGGAAAAGGATACCAAGTAAGATCTCGTGATCAATTGAATCGAAAGCATTAGAAATTTATTAACACCGCTACTGTAACTCTTCTATCTTCCATTCCCTGTCTAATGTCGTTTGTAACTTTTATTCGCGCAGTAATAGTACTGTCCTGAACGACAATCAGACTGATAAGGATTCAGTATATTCTTGTTTTTGAGCGGGCTGGAAGCCACAGCGGCTCTTACAGCTCATCTGTGTTTCTTACACACAGGCTTCTAATATTATTAGTGGAAAACGTTATCTAGAGATGAGCATAGTGGTTCGGTACGTTTTGTTTGTGGATGTGATAAATATTTTAATGCCTATTACATAATGTAATAATATTCTTAACCTCCTTCTCTAGACTAACTCAGCCCGACATATTACATAAATTAAAAGATAAATCAGATTCGTTAGCTGAATTGAATGATTCAGTCTTTGACATCTTATAAATAAATTCAATTTAAAAATGTTATTATCCATATAATATGATATGAAGTAGAACAAAATGGACTAAATTTATATTTTTTTATCCTGTAGAACGATATATTATGTAGATATGTAATTAATTCCGAAAATTAATTAATTATTATCAATCACCTTCCCAGCAGCCAACTCGTTACAATAAACTTAAAAAATAATAAAAAAAAACACTATAATAAAAATATTACTACAAAAATATCGATGATGAGTACTGGATAAAAATTGCATTGATGTATCGAGTAGACGTATCGTAAAAAATGTTTTCACTCACCTCAATTTTGAAAACAATGTCAATTTGACAAAATAAGTATGTGTGTAAAAAACTTCGAAACCTTTGAGATTAAACTTAATGACCAATACAACCATCGAGATTAATTGTAAACAAGTATTTCACACATGATATATAGAATGAACTTCTTTAAATGCAGAAAACTCTATGTTTAAAGGAATGAGTTATGGAAGATGTCGCATAAGTCTACACTCAAATTATTTTATTCAGTAGATGAACACAAAACTGATTGGGATAAAATATAATAATAGAGACTAAAGGGTAACGAATATACGATGCGAGTTTTAAATTTTGCTCATAATATCTATGTACGCGTAAGTACCGAGTTAAATTAATTTATAAACTAATCAAATTAAATATATATCCCAAAACTATTGTAAAATATCATAAATACAAGACCTGATAAATTCATTGTTGATTTTACTGTACCTATCCTACCAAAAATTTTTTAATATGTCCGGGATATATGCTGCAAGTAGATAACATGTTTAGATTACATATTTATTGTTATGATCTTCTTTGAGATATGATTTATTGATATGACTATTTAAAGAGTTTTGGTATTAAATTAATATTAATGTCACCCGTAATTATGTTTTTCTGTGTTTAAACTCTGCAGATGTATCTGTAATGAGGCAATAAAACTTTTAGAATTTATATTAGAAAGGGATTGGTATATATATAAAACAATGTTATTCATTATAACAATCTATAGCTAGAAGGCCTGAATTAGTTTTATTTACTTAACACTGTATTCAAAAGCCTTTTTAATGTAAACAACCACTCCATCATTTTGGTTTAGTTGAGCTGTAGTTTAGTTGGCCCGTGTCCAGCACTGGACGTCTATTGGCTGATGATAATAATGATGAGCTGTAGTTTTAACACATTAAACGCCATGGGGGTCACCGGTGACCTCAAGAGGTTTTTTATTTTATTTACTGAACCCTACAGATTTTTTAATAAACGGTATATGTACATAACTTGATAAAATACATCCATTTCAAGATATCTTAACAACAAAAAAAACTCTTTTCTGTGATGGCGTTTAACATGTTAAATTAACAATAGCTGTTCAGTTGCAGTATTTATTGTTTTGTCAGGGTGAAGCCTACACTTGATTAGAACCGTTATGTTAGGGTCAAATGTGAGGCTCTGTAATGTAATTAAGAAATCATTGAAAATGCAATATATATTTCTTATATTTTGGAAATCTTAATACTTTACAATTACTTTCTCTATACTGGTAATGCTTTTTTAGCTCTACAGCACTACATGCTACTGATTGTGCTATCTCTACTCTATTTCATAGAGTTTGTATTGTGTCTTTCCATGAATGTTTTGTAGCTATAATGTAACTTTTTTTGCACTAACTTATATTTTATATTTAATTGAAATATTTTCTTATGTGCGGTGCCATTAAGACATACTCCTAGGCAGAATGCTCTTGTAATGATTATATGTCAAGCACTGGATGTCCATCGGTTGAAATGATGATTATAAGTCATTTATTCATTTACATAAATATACTTGCATCTGACTTCTCTTTGTTATTTGTTGCGATAATGATAATTCATGTAGGGTGTATAATTTAGTAATGTGCATGTGGAGAAGAAATTTAGTAAAATAAATTATGAAGTAATTTAAAGCAAGACACAAATTTTAATATAAGTAATATTAACAAAAACATACCACTAAAATTATAAAATAATAGTCATTTTAGACATAATTCAACCATCTCTGTTCCTAATCTTAATCATAAGGGATCTGTCGTCTTTTCTCACATAAACTTTTCCAGAGGCAATCCAACAGTGATTGTAGGTGTTGGTTTAAGCGAGATCTCTTGCCAAAAAGTACAATCAAGATCTTTCAGCTGTAAGATGATGTTGTTGTATTTTAAAACCAAAGTATTGATGTGTCACATAGTTTACGGTTTAGGTTTATTAGCTTTAAAAAAAAAAAATTTTACAAGAGTTAAACAGGTCGCAACTACTATGAGTTGTTCTGTTTTCTAAAGTTTCTTGCATGCATTTGGTACATGTCACATACATCAGAGAGTGAGAACTTGCAGTTCAAGTTATGAGAAAGACTCATAACCATTTAAATCAATTCTCCCTAGGTTTCGTTTTTTTTTATGTAACATTTTTATTTTCGAAGTTAGTTGTCCTTACGCCGATTTGCATTTCTTCTAGTTTACTCTCTAAAACCAAGGTAATATACATTTATCTTCTTTCTGTTAATATTCCAACAGGCATTCTTTTATTCATCTCTTCATTGTGAGCGGCCAAATACGCCATTTTAAACTTTCGATGTTTATATTATACTGTTGGAATCTCTTCTATGTTGAAATAACATCTTTTATTTTCTTACTTTGCGAGGTCATAAGAATAATTACCATGTTCATTATGACTCGTTTCCACTCTACTACGCTTCACACGAAGAAATGTATAACTTGCACGCAATAACATAATCTGATCCATGCAAATCCAAGCCAGATAGCATTTATGGATTCCTCCATGTGTATTAGAGTAGTAGCAAACAGAGTTATTTATCTGTGCGACTCTTACACCAGCGTGCAATTAATGATCACGATTGGTTTGTTACGAAAACAAATTTAAAGTTCATAAGGAGCTTCAATCAGGTATCAGTGGGTATGGCTTCCTTAACGTTTTCGCCATGACAAAATGCACCTGAGCCAATCACAACAATTCTGGATTGATTACTTAGCCGGAGGTCAGCGCGGACGGATTCGATAGAGAGTACGTACGGATGAAAACGTACAAGACGCTCAGGCTCGACTCTATAACAAGTCACCTTCTTGAGTTTATGAACTTCTATTTATTGATTTGTTATATATGTTGTAAAATAGCATAGTTCGTGTACTGACTGTTGTTCGAATCATACGACACCTGACGCACACTTGATGTTTGTTCAACTAGCCAAGACGGTAGACTTGAGTGGGGATTGTTGCACCGTATAAAAACTGACCGAAGCTTGCGCTTCAAACCCCTGAAGGTTCTCCAGAACCGTTTCATCCGCACCATTACTGGTGCCGAATGGTACCAGAGCAATGTGGACATCCACAGCGACCTCACATTCCCAACCATCATAGAGCACTTCAGAGAGTGTTCCGAAACCAATTTCGCCAAGGTGACAACTCACCCCAACCCTCTGGTGGCCGGAGTGGCCAACTACCCGCCACCTCTGAATCCCAAGATGAAAAAGCGCAGACCACGGCACGCGCTTATTCCAACATTCCTAGGGGTCCCGCACACCACACAAGCACCCACAGTCACCGACAACACCCACGTCCACATACACTTCGGACACTACCAACACGCTCCGAATCTCAAAATCACGCCGCCCTCATTTCAGAACGCGGCGCCACAGCTACACACACCGCGTACACGAAGTACAGCCGCGATCGTGGGCGGTGATCACCGCCCAGAGATTCCGATACAGGCGAAGATAGTCCGGGAAACGGGTCCGCGCCCGGCCTCGACGACCGAATAGAGTCGCCGGAAAGACAACAGAACCAGACATACAATGTGAAATTCCGCTGTCGGATAGCTACACTCCACGTAGTAAACTTCAGTTTTTAAAACCACAGTCCGTGGATCCGGGTCCATGAGCCCAGTATCAGATGAGCTGTAAGAGTCACAATGGCTTGCAGCTCTAGCTTCATCCAGTATCTAGAATACAAATAACCTTTTATATTCCACACTACTGGGACTCGCGATCACTCTTACAAGGAGACTGGTAAACATTATTTATCAACCACTGACCAAATGCGGTTTGGAGGAGGAATATTATAAAAAAACATTTTTAGCTTTAAAGAAACGATTGTGCTAAAAGTTTGCAATCATATATAAATTGTATTTTAAATCTTACGATAAAGATGTAGATAAAGATTGCTATGTAATTTACTTATACTTATTTAAGCAAACAGCGTATAAGAATAATGGAAACAATTAAACAATTTTTTAGTCAGCCTAATTGTTTTAGGTTATCATCGAAACTGGTAGAATAATTTTGTTAAGACTTTCCGTAGTTATTAGACTATAATGAAAATTATTTACGACGTGTATCGATTAATTTATTTTAGTGCGATAAATTTTACTTTGAAGACTAGCTGTTCGCCGCACGCTTTTCTACTTTTCTTCTTGAATTTATCTGAAATATTACTTGAGCGCTACCGCAACTGCAACCACAAATGACTTTATAGCATCCGTTACTATAGCAACAAAGCCTAATTTCTTATTTATCTTGTGACTCTCCAACTAGTGAAAATTGGATACCAGTTCTGAGAATCCACTTTCATTGGGTGCTAGGTGGATCATCTGTAATCGTTTTTGATTTTGTCAAGCTATGACTTGTTCCTGAGACCAATGTTCCTCTTTTCGGCCACATTAGCCAATATTCTTATCTTCGGAAGAGTGTACTTGGCATATCGGACTATATGTCCTAGATATATCATCTTCTTTTTGATTTTTAAGAAAAGCTCCCGTTTCGCTTTCACTGCCACAGAATTTGCTCATTACTCACTTTCTGTCCCCAGTTGATTTTGAGTATAGGGCGATATGTTCACATTTCGAAGGCCTGAATATGTTACGGAAGGTCTTCTTTAACTGTCCACGTCTGGCAGCCGACCTAGCCTTGTTTATGTTCGCTCGATGCTCAATAATTCTAATAGTGTTACTTACTTAGGAGTTATGTGAGATAGTAAACTCAATTGAATGCCCCACATTTAGTTAATAACCAACAAAATTACTTAGAAAAATATTCGAATATTTAAAAATCCTAGACATGTAGCTCAATATAAAACTACGAACTAATTACTTGGCACTTGTTCAATCTTTTCTAATTCATGCGATCAGGGCCTGTGGTTGTACCTGTAAAATTATCATAATAACATAAACATATATACGGTACATAAGTAAGTACATAGTTTTAAACATTTCTTGAGAACAAAGGTAAAAAATCATGAAAGTATATTATAATTTGTTTACTTCACTTAATAATCAATTTTTTTGATTTATTACCATTTTAAAATAATATTTAGAAAAAATCTATCTATCGGTGAATGTCCATTGGTGGACATGATGCCAAGGTTTAAAATTTTTAAGTTATCGTAGTAATCCTTAGTTTTGATTGTCTGGCTGCAGTCGAATAAAGGTAGGACAAAATAAGAAGGGGAAAGTTAAATAATTGCAAATAATATGAAATAAACCGCATAGATATTCAACAAATCAATTAATATAATCTCTTCACAATACAACTTTCCTATTTAAAAAACTTATTCACTAGATCTGTACATGTTAATGTAACTTTCGCCCACCAGATAGCGTTGCCAGTTGCAAGTTTGTATACTATAACTTCATCCATCCATCCAATCAGCCGGAAGACGTCCACTGCTGGACAAAGGCCTCCCCCAAAGATTTCTACTCAGACCGGTCCTGGGCCACCCGCATCCAAAAAAAAATAAAAATAAAACTTATGCGTATAGTATACTAAGTGTTGTTGGTTATATTGAATAAGAGGGCGCATTTAGCACATAGTTTAATGATTAATCCGTTCGTTATAAATTAGGTACATAACTATGATATAATTGAATATTTGGAATTTGCAAATGACTTGGTTAAGTGATCGCTAATACCCCCTTTGTAAAATTTTAAAACTCTACACAACGAATAATCGTTACTCGCAGTAAAGTGTATATAAATAAATAACATCTGATCATTCTATAAAACATGAATAAATAACAGTAATTTTACGAATTATTATTATTTTTTAATGTACTGTTTCTTTTTCCTGCACACCTGATAGACAACGGAAGAAATGCTTTGACGTCATAAAGAAGTGAACTGGATTTAAATACCGTCTGTTAAAAAGAATAGCTGAGAATCGTATTGGTTTTCTCAATTATCAGTTTTATGAGGACGTCTAATGATGATGATGTCTTTTTTCTACTATTGAATAAAAGCTGATTTTTAGATTTAAAGGCGATTTATCTATGGTGCACGGTGTGCGTTGCACCTAGGCGCAAGAGTGTTACGGGGCGTCGGTCTCTGCGCTTTTAATGAGCCTGCTCCCGTGTTTTAACGCTGAGCGCGTAGTAGAGGGCGCTAGGAATGATTGCGCACGAGCGCCACATGGGGCAGAGATGCCTTTGCTATAGTTTAAAAGACATTTTTCTTTATAGAGACGAAAATTTCTAACCTTTTTCTATAAATATTTGAACCTATGTGTTGTATGGTTATGTTATACCCCTCTCTGAAACTCTAAGCGTTGCTTTGTTTAAAATTTATGTAGTTATAATAAATATTGTTGTAAAAGGAATAACTGAGATAACAAATATAAAATTTTAAGTTGGCAACGAAACAAAATAAATTTGTTTGTGGTGTTATATGAGTTGTAAAATGTTTTGCAAAATAATCAGAGATATGATATGTAAAGTTTTATTGTTTAGCTAGCTACAAAACGAAATAAATTTGAAAGAAGTTCTATTGGCAATCCATTTGTAAGGTTTTGCATTGAGTTATTAAAAAAATTATTATAGTGTAGAATTTCACCCGTAACGTTTTAAGTATTAAATTGCATTTATGTTCTATTTCTTTGGTAATAAACTTGTGTAAAAATAAATAATCTAAAGTAAATTATTAGTAATACTGGGTGTTCTTAATTCCACTAAAACTCATCACACAAATCGATACGAACAATCAAAACTCGCTTGCGATGGATAAAAAATAAAATAATGTAGGTCTTTATAATGATGATATACAGTCCAATTTTCTCTTCTTAATCATTTTTATCTTTAAATTTATAGAACGTTAAGTTAGTGTCGATGCGTCTTTACAACCATAAAATATAGAAAGTGATGCCGCGCAAACAACTCTTCTTCTCTATTGAACTTTATGACTTATTAAAACTCTACATCTGCTCTACATTAACATTTTAAAAAAAATTAACATCTGAAGCATTACATACGTGACGTAAATAGTAAACGTGAACGATCTAATGACAGTTTTAAGAATTTAAACATTACCTACTAATTATTGACAAAAAAAATATTTATACAACTTATGTTACTATTAAATTGACGATTTAAAACGTAACGTGCTTAATATTAGATTTTAAAAATTGTTTGTAGCAACGACAGTTCCTTTTGTTTATTGGTTAACCTCCGCCATTTTGTACTGTCGTTTGTTTAGTGAACAAGGTTTATTTCCTAGTGACGGTATACAATTAAACAGAAAATTTATGCCGTATTTTTGCATATAACGTAAAATGTTTTTGATAGAAAGTCTGTTTTTAAAGTCATAATAAAATTGGTGTTGTCAAACTGACATCGGTATAGCTACATAGAGCCGGATGTGTCCTACAATTGTTGGTTAGGGCGATTGAACGTGCCACCTTGAGTGGTATACGTGTTGCGATACCTATGCTGCCTAGAATATGAGTGCAAACGGGAATCAGGTGACGCTGGCGCCAAGTCAGCGCGGGCCCGGAACGTATCCTTGAAAATAGTCACTTTAAGTTTTAAAGTTATATTTACGTAATATAAGGAACTTAGCATCTGCTACAACCGTAAATGCGAATAGTCGTGTGTGTTATTGTGAATTGTTTTTCGTTGACAATCCTGTGTTATTTCTTTTTGTAGAGAATACGCTGCCTTTCTTGCACCTACATAAGTGTGTACGTATACATTTATTTACTTCCGTAATTACTTTCAAGTTTGTGATTTTAGTTATCAAACTTTTTTTTTATTATAAGTCGTAAGTTATTAGTAATTGGAAACAAGCTCTTTATCTTATGCAATTTATTTACACGTTTCCAAATACTTTTAATAACGATTGCTTAATATTTTTTAATAGATGTAGTTTTACTATTATTATTTGTAACATTAAAAATTAAACGTGTACAATTGGCGTGATGGCAGAAAAGGCGCATCATATGGCAAGTTGAACGCCATATTTAATATTTTATTCCGTTTATGTACCATATTTAAATTTTTTTTAAAGTGAAAAGTTTTAAATCTTTTTTTAAAGGTTTATAATTTAATTTCGTTCAAAAAAAGTTAATTATTTCTATAAAAATTGTTACGTACATATATTCACTATTGCAGCATCTTACAAAAGAATTTAAAAGTGGTAAGTTAAAGGATTGAAAAACTTTGAAAAGAGATTTGAAGCAAGTATTTTATGCCTATTTGTGTGTCTGCTGGCGAGCCCTGGCTTTGTAAACATTCTTTGAAGAAATTTTTATGCTATTATGAAACTTCAATAATAATATTTACAAAGATTATAATATGTACAGTGTTCAGTGCATATTAACAAATTACTATTAGATATTTTAAGCAGCAAACGAATGTGACATATATATTTATATTAATCCTTAAACGACATAATGAATGAAAATAGTTTATTCTTCATTAATAAAATTCCTTACATATAGTAGTTATACTTCGTTTTAAAAAAAATATATCACTGGTGAATCATTACATTTGCCTGATATAATTGCCATATTTTTTGTAGTTAGTTAATAAATTGACAACAAAATGATAATATTATCTATTTATTGTTGTAAGGTCTTTTATTAATATTGAAAATAAATTTTGTGTGGTAAAATTTTGCCATATAAAGGTTTATGCGTCTTTGGATGCTTTAAGGGTGGATATAGCCGAATTTTTTATTCATGAAGTAAATTTTGTCATTTATAAAATATTACTTCATGGGTGGTTTTTTATTAAAATTTTATGTACTGTACATTTTTCCAGATATTTATGTGTTGATATATAATTATATTTAATTATAAAAGCATAGGTAGCACAGTCTGATGGGACATCTGCAAGTCCAAACTAAGAAATACTCTTTGAATGGCTGGTACAAATTTACACAAATATTTGTTTCTGGATGGAAAAACATTATACAGTATTATATCAAAAAGATACCGAGGTATGTTATACACAAGTATATAATCAAACAGTTCTAAAATTAGCCATTGCACATTTCATTTACTATAACTTATGTTGGTCATGTTACTTGGTTTGTTTGCTTGTTCACTTTATATAATTAATTTATTTGAAAGAAGTTGCATAGTCGCAATATGAATATATGGATCTGTATAGATTTGCGTTTTATAGATTAGACCTATTTGCTGATCTTAGTTATTGTTATGAAAAATAATAATTTTATACTTGCCTATTCATGCATGACTATATCTAATTTCATAGTGGAACTGTACACAAGAGAGACATGAAGTTTTGTAATGTCTGAAAAAATCATTAAAATATATCTAATAAATGAATTTTTATAAAACTGTATATGTAGATTTGTAACAGCATGTAAATATATCTGTTCTGCTTTATTAATATGTTTGATAATATTAAATATATCAATGTCGATGTGAATGTTAACACTCATATGGTATTGCTCTTCCTTAAAGTATTATGACCTGACAATAGCTGGAAGCTGACAAAGTGAGATTGTACAGTAATTACATTACGCTATTACATTACTATTATTTCTATATTGCGGCGCTTGCAAAACGCTTTAGATAATACTTGTAAAGTTATCGAAATATTTTACGTCAATAATTACTCCGTTCGTGGTTATCGAAAGATATATTTGTGTATAAAATTTTTGTAGCCTACAGTGGTAATTTCGCAAACCGATATAATGCAGCATGTTTCAATTATATTGATACCGTACAGATATCTCAACGAAAGCTGAAAATTTTGGAATCTGCACACATTTGACCTTTCATTTCAAATGCAGTGCGCAAACCCTTCAATAGTACCGTAGAATGCGTAGCCAGTAATTAAACTCCATTGTTCTAACTTCAGTATTCGATGGAAGCTATGATCTCTTAACTCTACCATTGGCTTTATTTTGCTATGATTACTTTATTACCGTTCATTTTACGATAAGGGCTCTTAATTCTTGCAAGCATTTTATTAGCATTGTTCCATGAAATGCGATTTGATATTATTTCATATTTTACACTCGGTAACCTCCGGATCAAATAGTTAAAATGTGCGATAACGCTATAAGTGATACAGAACGCTATGAACAATGTTTTAGAATATTGTAAAAACATTTTTGTATAGTAATTGTTCATAAGTGGCAGTGGGCAGGGCATATTGCTCGTAGGACGACGGTCAATGGGGTAGTAAGGTCCACGTGTGGTGCCCGCGTACCGGTAGAGGTAATGTTTGGAGGCCTCCCACATGGTGGACCAACGATCTGGTGAGAATCGCGGGAACCCACTGGATGCGAGCAACGGGGGACCGATCGATGTGGAGATCTTTGAGGGCGGCCTAAGTCCAGCAATGGACGTCTATCGGCTAATGATGAAGAATTGTTCATAGTTTCACGTAAACATAATGGCAAAAAATTAGTTATAATTAAAGAAAAATATTGGCTTTTGAATTGTCTGTATACTATACAACAGTAAAGAGCAAAGTAGCGCAACACAGCTCGAGCGAACAGCACTTTCGAATACGTTAGTTCACCTAGCCCTCAAAGTTTTAAATTATTTATTAATCAAAGCACCTTTATATCGGATTTTGTATATTAAATTATTGTATTGTAATTTGTTTTCTCTTATTCTTTGTGTCGCTTTCATAACATTGATGAATATATTTTTATTGTAAATGCTATCTAGTCGCACGAGGTTGAAATTCTACGCTAAGAATTTAGTGTTCAGTTTTCAATAGACTCTTGCCGTATAGTAATATCAGCTTAGGTAAACTTCATTGACGATTGAAGTCGTAAAAATATCGTTTGCTCGTTTTACAATGGTGTATTTCGCCATCTTTTTTCCCGCAAACCTTTTATTACTAGCATAAAAAAAAAAATGTTGTTTTCTAACTTCAGGTTTATATTATCTGGATCGAGTCCTCGGTAAAAACATGTAATTTTCTTTAAAAATAATAAATGTTTTACATCGTTCTGGACACATGAAGCGTTAATTGTAACTCGTAACTACCTGAGGTTATAAAACACACAATGAACAATAACATGATCCTAGATTCCGCAGCACCCTTTCCACTAAATGTCTATTTCTCTTTTTTACCTGTAATCGTAAGTAGACCCGTAGCAAATTTTTTAGTGAAACGCTTAGTGTTTTATTTCCCTTTTATTAGCTTCATAATATACATAAATAGTTAAATTCTTCCTATCTTATTCTGTTACTCATTTATATTGTTAATGCATTATCAAATTCTATGTATTGAAGCTTACCAGGACGTATCGAAATTTGTTAGAAAACTCTATTGGATATCACAGAACCACATGGCAGAAACGTTCGTAAATTGCATGACAGTCCTATATAGTAAAAGTAGTAGAAATATTAGAATGTATACTTTAGAAGAAGTTTATAAAAACGTAATATAATACGTGTTAATAATAATATTTTTTTTTATTTTACCAAGCGTCGAGATGAGCTGGACGTTCAACTGATGATAAGTGATACGCCAGTCCATAACAAAGTGGCGCTAGTTAATGTGATATACACAGCACAACATTGTGCTTGTCGCCATGAGACATAAGACGCAAAGGCTTGTTACCGCAGTAGTTTATCTAGCTACAGCGCCCTTCAAACCGGAACAGAGTAACGTTTACACAGTACTGTTTAGCGACAGAAATAAACACTGCGGCCGACCTACCTAGACGATCTCCGCCAACAGAGACCTACCATATTGCTGTGCGGTAACTAACGTTATCTGATAGCCCAGTCGTCGACGACCAATCAGAAAAATTGCCTGTACAAATATTTGTAATCGACCTGGAGCAGTGCCCTGTTGGACGTGAGTCCTTCACGATATGTTAACTTCAGCTATTCCGGCATTTAGCAGCAGCTGCATCTGCTTTACTCAAATTGTCATTCCAGCTGCTTAGGAGCTATCCCGCTTTCCGTTCGCTTGAGCGTTGTATCACTCTAACAAATCCCATTGTTAGTTATTTCATCCACTACAAAAACATCGAGCATAGTTTTTGTTTCTCGAGCGACTTTAAGCTAATGGAGCAGTCGCATTACCAGTATACTCGTCAAATAGCGAGTCTATGAAATATAGATAAAGACAACGTTAAAAAAATGCAGCCTAACCCAATTCAATCTTAATATAATACATAAATATTGGTTTGTTATTTCAAAATTACTTCAATATCCTGTATAAACAGTAAACTTCAAAGTCTTTTTGCTAACTATAATCTTTTAGTAAGGTTATTACGCTGATCGGAGCGTTACTGTGAGGTTTCCTATTTCACGTTACTTTGAAATATTATTTTGATACTTCAGACGTTATAGGACTCCGCTACTCGTCTATAAGGTATTTGCAACAACAGTGTAAATACTTTGTTTATTATAGAGCCGTACGGGGAGTTTTTATATATTGTACCGTTCCAATGTCACTGTTAAACTTGTTCAAAATTATATTTGCATAATATTGTGAAAACTAGATTTCTTTTTTGAATCTACTGTACCGCAGATTATTACAAAAATTGGCTTAAATTTCTATCCTCCATCCATTTGTATTTTTCTCTGTTTAATAAGTCAAATATGAAAAAAAAAATCGGCCATAAATAGCTGTCACCAAGTTATCTATAACATTTTATTCGTACAATTTTGTTCGGCTGATTGACAGGAGTCGCTCGCTGGCCTAATGGAGCGTGCAGCCTTCATTCCGAAGGTCGCGGGTTCGAATCTCAGCACGTACCGATAAATTCGATATTAAAGTTATGTACATTTGTGAACTTTAGTTACAACAGCTAAATGCAAACGGTGAAGGAAAACATCGTGAGGAAACGTGTACATGACTGAATTTATTCGAAGTCACCAACCTGCATTGGGCTAGCGTGGTGACTATGGCTCAATTGCCTTCATATTGAGGGTAGGCCTGTGCCCCAGCAGACGGGACGTAAATTGGCTATTATGGGTTGACAGTTGGTACATTTATTGGCCAAACCCTAATAGAATTTTAGCACTTTAATATATTATTATTATAAAAAAAAATCTTTAAAAACTAACTGTGCTAGCATTTCGATGTACTTAAAGATTACTTTTGTTTTGAGAAAACATCTTTTATCTATTCTCTGGATTATTCGAGATTCATAAAAAAACTGCTTAATAAAATTAAAATCGGTTCATTTACTTCAATTAAAAATATCTCGTTGAAAAGAAATTTTAATTTTTTTTCTCGACTATCATCCCCTTCACTTGAATTATTGAGCACTTATTCATTACGTAAAAATAATCGGCTCGAGGGTGTTCGAAAAATTCCGCGAATCTCGTTTAAATTGAGTGCAAAATTCATCTGAATGAATTATTATCGTTGTTTAATAATAGCACAGTTATGGTTAACTGTGTACAGTTTAATGGCATTTCACAACCATGGAAATGATGGAAAAGTACTTCCAAGTACTTTATTAAACTGTTTCCAACCATTTAAATTTGGACAAAATTTTTTTAATGAATGTTCTTAACTTTTATTAATTGGCTAACAAAATTATCTGGGGGGGTGGGGAAAACTTATATTATTATTTTTTTATTATTATTTATGTATATATTACCATTATATCTATCTTTAATTTTTTCGCATATAAATTATACCTTTAGTTTTCTTTACTTAATTTAATATTTTATTATTTTTATTTAAATATATATTCTTAAAATTATATATATGTATTAAAGTTATAAATATTTATATGTCCACAATTTTACACTATACATAACTCAAAACATGATTAACATATTATAACATATGTTACGTGTTATTTTATATTTATTTTCATAACATATGTATTTATCTAGTTTATTCTATAATATTGTGTAATTTTTTACATGCACAGTACATAAAGGTCGCGTTTGATACTGAAGCGCATTTCACAATTGGTTTTCAAAGATTGGGAATTAAAAATACTTTAGTCATCTAAATCATATGATCGATGAAAGACCGACTGGTCTATCATCAATTGTGTAGTACTTCATTATTAGACGTGTAACTTCAAACCAAATTATACCGACATATAAAACTATGCTGGAACATAAATATTCATGGCTCATACATTTTTCATTTACGCCAGGTTTCAACCCACAACAGCTAACTAGGTAGGGTACAATCAATCCATTGCATTACAATTGTATTTAGTATATTACAATCAGTCTGAGACATTGACAGCATATAACACAATGTTCAGTACAGCAACATTTATTTCACCAATTTTAGTTTTCTCTCTGGTGGTCAAGTTATTGTGTGACCGTGATGTTTAGTTTAATCAACATCTTACACACGACATTACAAATTTATACATTTAAAACAGCTGGAATGGTATCACGGTGCTATAATTACCGTAATCACTATATACATCAAGTCATCATCATCGTTCCGTTGTGACATTTTCCGATACACTATTAAAGCCTGTAAGTGAGACAGCGAGGGGTGTAAGGGGTTCCCGCATAACAACTTATAGGACCCAAGCCAACCTCATCTACTCGTTGTGCTCCCTGCTAATCAACCAACAAGGCTCTGGCTCCCACCAACTCGCATTGGGCCAGCGAGGTAGAAAATGGCCTATATCCCCCCCATTCGAACCCCTACAAACAAACATGCATCTTTGGGGGATACCTATGTTCAGCAGTGGCTATCGGCTGATAATGATGAGATAGTAAGTTATAAATCATAATTTAAATGATATATAAAAACAGTTAGCTGAATAGTTAATATTAGAAATGCTGTTTTATTTGGATGTGTTTAACTTTCCTGAGGAGCCAAGATGTCTGGTACGATTCCAGGGCCATCGAAAAAATAATTTTCGGGTGATGATGTCCAGTTCCCTCGACTTAAGGAGTTGGGTACCAGGTGCAGAGTCGATAATAGCATTGGACTGATCTAGCGGCCATACGTATGAGAAGGAGAGTAATCTAAAAGAGCGCTGCTTCATCACCTACGGCATCATTTTTAATCAACATCCTATGAAATCTAAATCAATAGTTGATCCACTATATGTAGAAAAAGTTACTATTTTGAAGTTTGTTTTTGCTACATGTGAAAATGCTTGAATATAGGTGGAGCGCACCCACGTCTCATACTTCGAAGGAGCTGGATCATCCCTCGCCATTAAACCAAAGTATCACTGTATCGAAGTAATGCTAAAGTTCAGTCCGTATTGATCATGGTCATTGCACTCCTCACAAACACCATTTTGTGCATACGTTGTAAGACTAGGAACATTCCCTTTTTTAATTAACTTTATATAATACACTTATAATTATACTCCCTGACGACTTGTATTAATTATACACATATTTATTTAAATATACTTAGTAGTAAATTTCCATGTATGTAATTAATTGAATATTATATAAAATGAAATATAACACAGAGAAACTTTTGGATGTTATTTTAGACACAATCAAGCCAATAGGCTAGAATGATATAATTTGAACTTATTCAAACTATTTATCTTTCGCTTTGAAGGAAGGTTTGTAATTTTTTTATGTCTTAAAGTTTTGTTAACAAGTTGAAATGTGCAAATTGTGTTGAAAGAGCCACGTCAGGTGCCCTAAGCAGTGTATGCGAACTCATGTCCTAGTTGAAGTAAATACGAGTTATATCTGTTGTATCTTATCATTAGGAGTTTACATTTATTTTATTGTCAATAATATTTCTCGACATATTATGTGTACTTTAAGTTGACATTATTTTTGTCGACTTCATTCATTTTAAAAAATTGTCGAGCTACCTAAATGTATAACAAAGCTATCAATGTTTTCTCTTCTTCAATGAAACAATTAAAAAATATAGTAGTTTATATGTAATTTTTATGTCATAAGAGATATATATTTTTTAATTGGTTATACCAATTTAAAGACACGGGCGTGTAGGTAAAACTCTAAAATCGCTGAAACGTCTATAAATAGTGTTTGCTATTACAATCACATAAAACAAGAAACACGTTTGTTTGTACAAAGGCTTAGCGCTTGTGAATACAGAACTGATATTTATAAAATGTTAACTGGCAGCTATTATCATAACTATTAAATTTTGCTATTAAATAATAGATTGTCATTATATTAAGGGAAAAGTTTTAGTTTATAAAAGGTTCGATAAGGCGTATCAATAAAAACAAAACGGTGTACGAGTCAGTGCTTTAATGACTATAACTTAGCGCTCATGTCTTTGAAATGATTCGATAATTGTTGGCAGGTCAAGGGCGGCTGTATAAAGGTACAAAGTTAACGGATCATACATTGTTTGTTCAACTTCTTACAAATTCTTGCTCTGTCAAATTCGCTGTTCGAATTTTTCAGTGATTACTTCATCTAACATATTTATAATTCTATACATCAGAACTTGTTTTACATAAAGGCTCTTGCGTAAACATGCTTAAGTCAATCATACCATAAATTCATAGCGCAAAGTTTTCATTTTATTAAGAAGAGATTTCGATATCAACAAGTTTTATATCATCTTTATCATTCGAACGAACTCTATTGGCTGGTCATTATGTCCCAAAACTAACAAATTATGAAATGCACTTTTATAAATATGTTAAGAGGAGATTTTTAATTTGTTAGCTTATGTCTGAAGTATTACTTGGTTACGACCAATGTTTGCACTATATCACTATCACAGATCTTTGAATTTGATGTATTAGTTGTAAAGTATGTATATGATACCATGACAGTTCTAGAAATTAATATGAATTATCTAGATATTTCATATAAATTTATATTTCAAAGGAAGTACGTAAATGTTTATTCGTTGTGTACTTTTTTTTTTGAGTTCTTTCAATTTGTTTCTTTTAATAGATTGGAATACGACGATGAAAATGTATGTGTATGTCTTATATTCCTTTATATCTTTTTTTTAAAGAGCATAAAATCAAGTTGTTATACAATTCACGTAGTTGTATATAAACGGTACTGATAATAATATTGTCTGTGTTAATAATTTTAAAATAAACTGACAATAGGAGAAAACCTAGTTTCATTTATTTCAAACAATTTTGCTAATAGGTTTACACTCAATCATTAAAGTAGAACTAATTATCATTTGTTAACAAGGTAATGATTTGTTTACTATAAATTACAGTTTAAAAAATAATATATCGTTCTTAATGTTTAAATAATGAAAATGACTAAATAATTAACATACAACTTAGTTTCTAATTTCTATACATAACAAAAACTTTTGTCTGCTTTGAAAGGGGAATAATACAAAAATTACTACTTATTAATTATAACAGTTTAAATGAAACTATCGAACTGTAAGTTAAACTAGTTTATCTGAATTATTAAAAAAATTATATAATAATGTAACTTAACGGCAGGAACCGCTACCGGAACTCGTACTGACTATGTTATAGTATGATAAAGTATAAAAGCGACGTACTAATTGTATGCAATTTAATATACACATTTTGTGCTTTGGGTAACTTAATCTATCTTAACCTAACTCTTTATTTTTTAATATTTAATTATTATATATAGTTTATCTATGTGATAAGTTTGAGAGAACAACGTTAATGTTAACGTTACGGGAAAAAGTACTAAGTGATATTTAATTCTGTTTTATGCGCCGCTGTATATTTCGTATAATGATAATAAGGTCATCAGTACATCGAAGTGCATTTATAATATAGATTCTTTTAAGTAGTTCAATTAAAAGAATTAGCCATTCATTGCATAACCAGTAATTGTGTATAACATCCATCCCACGCATTCACTGTGTACTTGGAATGTCGTTTACATAGAATCCTCGAACGTAGAACTTGTCATTGTTGTTATTTACGAACCTCGGCGCTATACCGGGGAGTTGGGACTCCCTTCATCATAGAGGCGAATAGCGGAAGCGTAAGTATTAGTAATATGACCCTTCATCACGTTTTCAACAGTCATTACAGATACACAAATATAATAATAGTTTGGCAAATATCAATACTTCTGGGCTAGAAGTTTGTAAGAGCCATCACAGCGGAAATGACTTAATTACAGTCCCATTCCGTTTCCTCTTTGTCGATTGGTATATTTAAAGTAGTAAAATTCGCAAAATAAAAATGGTGAATGTCTGTTATTTTTACAGTTTTTAAGTCTTATAAAACAAAAAAAAATATTTTGTTTTTCAAAACAATGTACATGTACGAGGTCAACACAATTATAAGAAATTTAGTTTTTTATCTTTTTATAACTATAAGAACAAAAAGGATACGTAAGGAAATGTTATGCTATGTACATTTTGCTGTACTGAAACAATGTACTTTCGGTAGTTACTCCTTCTGAGCCCAGTGGTAGTAGAACAATCTGAACGCAGTTATTTCTGTAAGCCCCATGTACGACTGGAATAAACTCCCTACCATAATATTTGCAAAATAGATGTAATCAAAGCTTGTAGCGCAATGAAAACATTTATTTGCGGAAGTAACAATCAATAGATGTGATGATGACTCCGATACCGCCATGCCATTCATATTATTCTTACCATAGTAATTATAATACATTGCTTTATCGAGATGGTAATGTTTCGTGTACGATACAAATACACATAAACTGTTATATTGATACCAATTGCAGGAACGACCACGTTCGTCACTCGATAAGAAGTCGTTATTGTTTACTAATAATTACTCTATACGTTTAGAGCGAAGCTGGCTTTATACGAAATATCACAGGTTGCTATTAAAGCACGCAAATCAAAGTGTACATATTTCTAATATATAATAGACTACAAAAACGTCCTGTGTATGGTATATGATTAACCAAATTAATTTCTCAAAATATATTAGAGGGACCGGAAAGTAATGTCGTTTTCTTACGCTAAATACAAACACACATTTTTAACGAGTCTTTATTTTTAATCAATGATGTATTCTCCATCATTGTCAATAACCTTTTGCCATCTAGTGAGTAAATTTTCAATCCCTGATCGATAAAAATTAATTGGTTTTTCGGCAAAATATCTAGAGATGGCATTTTGGATATCATCCAAATTTGCAAATGTTTTGCCACTTAAAAAGTGTTGCAGCGCTCGGAATAAGTGGAAATCCGATGGTGCAACATCGGGCGAATATGGTGGATGAGGCAGCACCTCCCACCCCAATTCATTAATTTTTTCTAGAGTTCGCCTTGCGCAGTGCGGTCTTGCATTGTCATGTTGGAGAATGACGCCTTTTCGGTTGACAATCGCTGGCCACTTTTCAATTAAAGATTGATTGACTCGCTGCAATTGTTCGCTGTAGAGGTCTGCAGTAACAGTTTCTCCAGGTTTCAGTAATTCAAAATGAACAATGCCGCGAATACTCCACCAAACACACAAAAGCGCTTTTTTGGGGTGTAAACCTGGCTTAGCAGTACTCCGTGGGATTTCATTTGGAGAGAGCCACTGCCTTTTGCGTTTTGGGTTATCATACAGGACCCATTTCTCATCTCCTGTGATCAAGCGATCAAAAAACGCTTCTGTGTTGTGTCGTTGAAGCAATAAGTTGCATGTGATTGATCGGTTAGCCTTATTCTGTTCGGACAGATTATGCGGGACCCAAACACCTGCTCTGCTTACTTTTCCAATCTGCTTCAAATGTTCTTGGATGGTCGACCAAGGTTTGTTGAGACTGTTTGACAATTCCTCGATCGTCTGACACGGATTTGCTTCCACTTCCGCCCTTAACACGTCGTTGTCTAACGCTGATGGTCTTCCTGATCGATACGAGTCGGAAAGATCAAAATTACCCGATTTGAACTTGGAAAACCACCTTTGGCATTTACGAATGTCCAGTGCATTTGGATAAACATCGCAAATGTTTTTGGTAGCAACTGTTGCGTTATTTCCCTTGCGAAACTCAAAGAGCATGCAATGCCGGATGTGTACCTCTTCTGGTATTTGGCTGGCCATTTTACCCAAGTTTACAAAAAAAAATTGTAATTCAATTGTCTATAAGTAGAGAAATCACTATAACCTCACAATGTCTTTGGTACGCCTCTGAACAAAACAATGAGCTGACAAATGACAATCAAGTATTGGCATGCGCAGAAACGACATTACTTTCCGGTCCGCCTATTACTAAGCAGTTTATAAATATGTCTATATCCACCGACCATTGTTTTTATTGTAAGGTAATAGTTTATTTCTAAATTTATTGTAATACTAATGAGCATTGCTCGTTAATTAATTTAACACAAATTCATTCGTTGTTATTCATTCATAGTTTAAAATTAAATTGCGCTGAGAGCACCAGCAAAGCGAATTCTTATTAAACTAAAACTTGTCATAAATAGTTTTCATTGTGGCGCACGTTTAGCAATTTTCCTTTATTTTGTTTCATGAAACTAAATTTGATAAAACGAAAAGCTTCAAGATTCTACAAGTTCATAAGGTAACGTCAAGGTCATTAACTACTAACTTAAAACACTGATTTGCCTTTCTCGTAATATTAAGTCTTTAAATATGAAATTGGCGTTTTGTACAGGTGGAATATAGAGTCAATTTTTTTTTTGTAAAATATATTTAATTAATCAAAGTATGCACCGTTGTTATCTATGCACTTTTGCTATCTCATAGGTAGTTCATTGATCCCTTTACTAAAAAAACCATGGGAGCGAGTATCAATAAACTCTGAACGCGGTTTGCACTGCCGCATCGGCTTTGAATTATTTTATTGTAAGACGTCCAAATTCTGGAAAAAATGGTAATCTGTTGGGGCAAGGTCTGGGGAGTACTGTGGATGTCGCAGATATTCTAATTGTAGCTCATCTAACTTAGTAGTTGTTTGTGTGAAGTGTGTGGTGTTGCGTTGTCGTGAAGCAGCAGTGGCCTACAGCGATTGACCAATCTCGGTTGTTTAGCAGCTAGTTCTTCCTTCATGGTTTTCAGTTGGTGACAATAGATATCTGCCGTAATCGTTTGGTCAGATTTTTGAAAGCTGTAATGAATGACACTGGCACTAGTCCACCAAACACTCACAAGTAACTTTTTCTAAGTCAATTTTCGATTAGGGCAGGATTTGGGTGGGTCTCCAGGATTCTTCTATTGCGACGAGCGCTTCCGATTATGATACAGTATTTTCATAGCAAGTAATAATTCGATTTTAAATCCCTTCGTTATTATATCGCTTGGGCAAAGTAACACAGCAGTCGACGCGTGTTTGTAAGTTCGATTCACTCAATTCATGAAGTACCCATCGTTCAATTTTTTTTACTTTCCCGATTTGCTTCAAGTGGATTAACAAAGTTTTATCACTAACCCCGAAGCCTCAACCCAACTAATATCGTAATGTGCTTTCTTTTGCGACCCCAGCGCCGTACACGTCCTTCGAGCTGTTTCTGCAGTATTGTTGCCACAGTAGAATTCGTATTCTAAACCTATCTACATAACTCTAAATATACCGATATATGATGTTTTCCATTGTGCGAAAAGAAATGAATTACTGTTTTCAAAACTCAAATGTAGCAGCTAAATGAATTTATAAATCTTAACCAAAGAAGAGATATTTCAGATCAAAGTGGTCAGTACGACAAAACGCTAATTTCATATGTAAGGACCTAATAGTTGTATAGAACTATTAAATACTAATAAATATAATAATAACTAGCATTACAATAATATAAATTGTAGAATAGGCAAAATTAATTCAGAGTAATTCAATTCATAAGGGAAAAATACTTTTTTTTACCTTTTTTAATTCTAACCTAACTTTATAAGGCATAATGAGTAGAAACGAATTGATGATTTAGGATTAAAACCCAATGTATAGATTAAACTTCCTGAAACGTTTTTCATTCTACATTTATAAAATATTAACTTAGGTACTGCTTTATGTTAAATACATTGGAGAAAGTCTATCAAAATATAAAGACAAAAGAAATATATTTCTGCTGTGGCAACCCAGCTTATGAAACAATATTCTTAGCTAACAAGAAAAGTCAACGTTCATGTAAAGAAAATGATTAAAGATAGAACTGAAACATGCTTATGATATTCTACAAATGACGTAAATATAATCTGCAATGCTGTTACTACATCATATCCCGAATAATAAAAATATTTTCTCGTACTAAATGATATTAATTCGGAACTTTATTCGCCTGTACAATCGTAGAATGATGTTTTGGTCGAGGTAAACAAGTTCTATACCGCCGGTGGAAAGACCTGTCGCCGACCGTTCCGATATATCGATTCACGCGGGGGCGCTGTGCATCGATTTTGTCTAGCAACACTAAGCAACCCTAAAAAAGTTATTCGCTCCCTATATCTTTTACATATTATACGCCACGTTGCTTTCAATGGCGGCTTAGTGAGCGAACTACGTCACAACTTGCCCAGCGTTCATTGCCACTAATGTTCGCATATACTTTAGCGCATCCCGAATAAACGCGGCAATGAAATATATCTATGTTTTCTTTCCGGTGTATCATAGACGGGAGGGTGGCATAGACGCGGGAACGCCCCAAAATTTGTATAGCGCTAGCTTATAGTACTTTCATCTCTTTTCCCCCGCAAAGTCTATGTTAGTCGAGGAGATTCAGTTATTACAATAGGAAGCGCGACTCGTGTGGGGTGCGGCGGCAGTCAGTTGTGTTACGATCTTCATTATTTTTTGTTAATAATATTGTAATTACAATAAATAAAACCTAGTTTTAAGAATACACGAGCTTAGTGCAAAAGTGCGCGTCCGCGTGAAAGTGCCGCAACAGTGGCGGCGGCTTGCCGCACGCCCCGACACCTATCGATTTTCTCAGTACTGCTGCATTAAACAACTTTTGTAATCGCGGATGCGGACTGTATACTTCAAAGCAATATGTTATATGCCTGATCGTTCGATTAACGGACGTAAAACATTAGATTAGTTCAAAAAACAGTGCCTAATTATTTTCGTACAAAAAAGATAAAGAGAATTGTAATAGTAGTATGCGGAATACGCCGCGAATTAAATTCGTTTAGTCGTAGTATTATGAAGTGAGTGACAAAGAGTGCGTTACTCTATGTCGATGATTTCGTCTCCATTATTCTGGGAATGGTTCAATGTTTGGTTAGTTGAATTTCTGAAGGATCTATATCATGAAATTAAAATGGTTGCACTAAGAGGAAATGGCTTCTTATCGCACGTTGGACAATCCGAATTGGCAAGCAATGGCGTCGGGAACGGGAGTGGAGTTGGTGGACCACGTGTACAAGTGCAGTACCTGCCCGCAGCAAGCAAGCACGAACAGCCGCGGTACTCCAACTGCGTGGGCTCCCCCAACAACTACAGGCTGCTGACGCAGTCACGTAAGTTTAATGAGCGTAGCCCTCGCGTTAGGCAAAGCATCTCAACTGTGTAAGCATTACGGCGTAGCAATGTTAATTTTATTTAACCTATACTTGTTTTTTTTTATTTTATTTTTTTTTTTTTTTTTGTTTCATTGTTTCCTTAGCGCAATGCAGTTATCCGCGGGCGTCTACACCACATAGTGAGTGGTGAGCAGCAAACGAATTTTGTGGATTAATGACATAGTAGCTAATTTTGGTGATGGTTTCAGGGTCGGAGTGTTACCATCCGACGGGGTCCGCGCCCTCCAGCTTCCTGCCGGGGGCACAACAGAATTTGGGGCCTCAACCGAACCTTCGCGTCCAGCCAGCACCGCAGACGTCCACACCACCCGCGCCTCCGCAGGACATATCTAAGTCTACTATGGTGAGTAAACTGCAGTATGTAAGACTATTCAATTAAAATTTTATCAGATATTTATAAATTGATATAACCACAACCGTTTCGACTTGATGTAACTTATTATATATATAAAAGCTAAATGTTTGCGCCGGTGCGAATACACTACTATTTTCATATGTACTGTTTTTGTTGATCAAATTTGTTAATATTAGGAACTGATTATGTTCTTGGATGTATAATAAGTAACATAGAAGCATGTTCTATATTTTGATTTATTTAGACGACACTAGTGCAGTACTCTTTTTAGTATTCTCGTTGACTTTGCCAAGGCAACATTATAGATGAATATGATTATTAATCTTTAAACCTTTACCATTACGTAAATGCAATTTTTTATTATCTCTGAATAATTTATTAATCGATAGGACATGTAATTATCACACACATAAGTCGAATAAAAATGGTCGTTTATGATGCGCTACCTTTATTTCTCTATACATCGGTATGCACTTATTGTGTAATTAAATTTATATCTTTAATCATATTGAATGAATAGATTTATTATTATTTTGTTTTGATTTGTTTATTAAAAAAAATACACAAGATTTTAGTGAGGAGATACACTATATGAATTTCTACCAAAGTCACTGTTATCATACGGTTTTTATATAGCCTAAAGCGTTCCAATCCTCTGCTTACCTCAAATCGTTTATATCTATTAATATCGTCACCAACTTATTACGTTCGCAATTATGCAAGGGTTTTAAATATTTTAAGGAATCCATAATTTTCATCGCATGTTAAGAATGCTTAGATAGTATTCACGTCATGATGGTATAGAATTCTCGACTCGTGATAAACTATTTGGCCACTTTATTAATGCCGCCGTAATCCTCTCAAAGAGGCGACCTTGTCGGATGCGGTATGTTAGGCCTTGCACTGAACGCAAAATCGATATCGTAACTCTTGGCATGTTTTTAATACTCTTATCACGTTGCATCATAAGCAATTTTCTTTGCATTTTGTTACCATTAATTGGATATTTCATCACAATATAAGTAAAACCCATTTAACAGAGTCCTACAAAAACGTTGGTTAAATCATTTATTGTTAAAACCCGGGCGTATCCTCCACGTGTTCTATTTTACGAAGAAATGGACTTATCGTATTTCATTAAAATGAATATACAAGCTTTTATAAAATGCCAGTTGTTTATTTCGTTAATAGTAGTGCAATATGATATCCGTTAATCCATCATGTATTCATTAAACCGGTTGGCTTTTAATTAAGTCAATCGCGCGCAATTGATGGATATTTGATATAAAGCAAAATTCTTCGTATTTAAATTCTACGTATTTAAAACACAGATTCAGTTGTACAAATAAATTTATTCGTACATGAAAATTTTATACCTGAATTTTACCTGTAAAATGGATGTACATAATTACTTTTATCCTACAAGCTATGCTATCGTGTACTGTCTATGCATATGTCTGGTGTACATTTTTTGACTATAGCTATAACTTCTGTCGTTTCATAGAAGTGAAAATAACCTTTAAAGTAATCATCAAAAACGCCTAAGGTATAAATTTTTAAAGAACAAAATCTATTTCTCTTAAAAATAAAATTATTTATAATATATTGTTATTAAACATGATGAGAAACATAATTGAACATCCATGGGGTTTTGTATTTGAATTGTCTGCCTGTGACGGCCAACCTTCACTAGTTGGAGAAAGAAGCCTTTTAAGAAGAAGGGGTTTTGTTGTTAGAAGTTGCGCATATTTTCTATTGGTGTCACCAATTATCTTCATTCGTACGATAAGCGGCGTTCAAATGTTTATTTTTTCATGATATTCGGCGTTTTTATGATTATTCACACAGGTTGTTATTGTATTTAATTTTGCAGGCTGGACATAACTACGTCTCACAGCAAAGCCAAAGTCAGCAAGCAAGACCGCAGTATCCAAACTTCTCCTACAGAGCGCAGCACGGAGCCCGTCCTAACACGCATCCGAGGTAAGAAAAGTAAACTTTTTTATATCCTCTATAATTTTAATTAACTATGGACTACATGTCGATTCTACAATAAAATTTGGAAGTTAAAAAAAATTACACTAAAAATTATGGTGTTATGTTCCTACTTAAAATAAATGATACGTTATCATTAATACGGTTAACTATCGGTAATTAATACAACGGTATGTTAGTAAATCATTATAAATATGGAATAAATTACTTTTATTTAGTTAAATCTATTTACCAATATGTCTTATTAAACACCTGAATCATAAATACCCTACACGTCTCCTTGGTGATGCTAAACGACTAATCAAATATCGGTGGTAAGTTTCGGCTGATGGCTCACGGTACCACCCTTTGCTGTGTTGTGCAGGATAAGCTGTTAGCCACTGGACCTCCACGCAGTCGCAAAGGCTTACCTTAATAATTTTATTTTTACTTTATATTATTACACCTTACACACCACACCTTATTAACACAAAACTGTTTAGTGTTTATAACTATTGCAATAAACATTTTACAGACAACAACAGCCATATCTGGGCGGTAATGGAGGAGGTGCAACAGGACCGGTGGTTTATCACCATCCCACCTTGATGTTCCAACCACACATGGGATTACCGCAAACATATCAACAGCCGAGGTCTTCTTCATCAGGGTAAGTGTCTTTTTTATAAAGTTTTATAAGAATTTACTCTTTGCTACTACAGTTTGTAAAAGGCAACAGAGAACAGCTAAGTTGGGATTTCTAAAATTATCCCAAATGTCTTAAAGGGAAGTCTGGGGTTAACATTTCTACTTTTATTAGAACTTTATGAAAAGCGCCCTTAGAGCGCTTCTAAAGGTCCCGGAGTCTACACAGCTTATTCACTACTCTTAAGCACCAGGAAGACCACACCTCCCAGCAAATATATATAGCCGTTGCGAATAATTTCCTATGTGAAGAATTAAAACGTGTGCATGTTAGATTGTTATCATATATCATTTTATTCATCTTGTGCCATAATTTTTTAACCTGTAACTCCATACATGTAGACCTCATTTATATAGAATTCGAAACAATAAGGTGAGTAATTTGTTAGTTATTTATTCGCTTTGAGAATTTAGTTTTTTTTATTGGAGCTGTTAATATCACCGACGCCATTTGCTTTTAATTATTACGCCACGCCACACAGCAGACCCCATTTGTAGAGGGTATGGATAATTACACGTTGATCTTCGGAAACAAATATTTTTTTATTGTTGGGTTTCAAATAAAATAAAAAGTAATAAACAATTAACTTTATGCGCCGACTATTGCTACTTTGATCTTTCTCACACAAAGAGACATTCAAACCGTTAAGGCCTTTTGATGGATTTATATAACTCTTTACAACATTACTCGTAAATACCTTTAAATCATTTACGATGTACAAGTCTGTATTTCAAATAAATTCTATAGAATTTAAAACATTCATTCATTCAATACAAACGTTACTTTTGAATATTTTTATTTCAAACAAAGAAATATTTTAATATACAATGCTACAGGCTTTTGTTAAAAAAATATTTGTATTGTCATTGATTAAATAAACAGGCTTTTTGTTGAAACGCTCCTTTCACTACAGAGCCGGTAGCGCTCACACCTCTCCTCTTCGTTTGAAGGCGTGACTCTTTAGGGGTAATATCTCTTAACACTTTACACCAGCGATATCCCCAAAGACCTCGTGGTAAATTTTGTCCTGTTTACAAATGACACTGCGTTGTATCTTTCGGGCTCCGTCTTTTCCCCAATAACGAAACGTCTCCAGTTCGTTGACCAGCACCTTCGTGACGGGTGCCTGGTTCAAGAAATGGTGAGTCGATGTCAATCAGTCAGTGAGGCACTGCATTTTTCCAGCAAAATTAAAACGCAGAATCCGGTCGGTTACCCTCGATCGTAGACTGAAGTCCAAAACAGTAGCATTGGTATGGTTACAAAAAAGACTGTCTTCGTTTTAGGCAGACTTACTCTCTTCTCTCCAGCAAGTTAGCTCTATCTTACTACGTGCACCTGTACAAAACCTAAATAAAGCAAAGAGCTACAGGTGCACAGTGGTTTTATAGGCCGTCGACTGTAACAGCCTATCTAAAATTACACAAATTGGTCGCCCTCAGAGTTATGTGTACATTGCATGCATCATGCTTGATAATATTTACAGTGTTTACTTGCTAGAAATAAGCTTTTTATTGCTTAAGTGTAAAAAGGATAAGTTTTGCATTAGATAATTTTGAAAGTAAAGGCTTTTCTAGTAAATTTACTTTTCTATTGTTTTAATAATAACATAATGTTTTTTAAGTAGCTATGAACAAGGGGAGGTTAGATACTTAATTTATTGGCATTACTTAAAGCTGTGCTTAATAACACTTGTATTTTTCAAATGGTTTATTGCTAAGCGATTAATTACTACTTTTAAAATTATGGGGGATTTATTTTCTTTGTATAAAATTTGCTTTTAATTTGTCTTGGTTATTTTTCTATTTCATTTCTATCTGTTGTGTTCTTTCAAAGGTTGCCAGAGCTGACCTTAGATGCTACACATAACACACCACTAAAAAGATAATGTATGCTGAGGCCAGCACAATCTGGAAGATATTTTAATAAAGGATGCTTCATGCATTGTTCTTTCATCAACAAATACCCTTTATGTTAATAAAACCTTATTAATTATTCTTTTTACTTATATTATTATATTATATGGGAAACCAACATGGACATTTATATTTCCTTAATTCATGAATGTTTTGAAATCATTTAAATTTGTTTTCTTTTGCATTTGTGTTTTATTTAATTTTAACATATTTAGTATTTTATTTGTAATCCGTGTCAAAGTATACAAAGCTAAGCTACATGTGTCTGTCTGGCTGTCTAGCGAATTATATACCCACTTTCAAGACATTATGTTCAATTAGAGATGATGTGAAGAAATGAATGATTGGAAGGGGCCTTATGTCCAGCAGGTAGATGTCTATCAACCAATGATCATGATCATAATGTTCATTTAGGTTCACTGTTTGAATTTTTAAAATTTTTTGTTGTCTAATATTAGTTTTCTGTAAAAACTAAGGGTTGTGTATAATATTTCTAAAACATTAAGACAACATATTTCAGGCAGTGGAGTCCAAGATTAACAATAAACAATGTTGACCACGCCACTACATTTACTAATTGCATTATCTACGTTTAAATTTAATCATTAATTAATTTATTAAAATGTCTAATCATTTTTCATACTCCAAAAACACTTCTAAGTGTAAAATACTTGAAACAAAAAATTACTTCGCGAACGTATTTGATGCTATTTTATTGTACCCAATATTAAAATGTATAAATTACATAATATTAATAAACTTTAAAAGTCAAGCATAAATATTTCAACGCAAAGACGTAAAAATTTTCATTTCTCATCATCGTAATTTCAACCTATAGTATTGTCGTCCATTGCCCAACATAGGTTTTCTAAATCGATTATAATCGCTAGTTTCTGCTATCTTCACCAGATGCTACAATTTTTTATAATTTTATTTTTGAAACGGAAAGGTCTGAATTATATAGAACAATGATCTGGTAAGAAAGAACTGTGCAACTGAATTGACAGTTACTGTCAGTCAATTGAAATACAGATATGCAGCGAATACAGATTATTATGCTTAATAAGATTCTCACAATTGTAATACCTAACATCGTGTCTAATATGCGAAATGATGTGTAAGATATAACTTATATTTTTTATTTTATTATTTGAAGTCTAGTAAAAAAAAAATATTTCCGGTGATACATATTTAATAAAATAGTTTTGGGAAAGTCTTGAGATTTATTATAGACATAAAATGAGGCAGAATTCTAAATAAAAGTTGTTCTAATTCCTGACCTTAGTTTCACAGGGGACAATTGGGGATAGGGTAGGATATAGATAAAAACGAACTAATTTCAATGCAGTCTTTTCAATGATTTGAGAAAATATTACCTAGATAGGTTTAGGGAGCCTGCGTCTGCACTGGCGCTTATTTGCTTATATAAAGCGCATGCCTCTTTTTGTATTAATGTTAGATTACTTAATTCACCCGAAATTTTTCCGGTTGTAATATTTTGACTGCCGCAATATATCACTGCTGAGATGACGGCATATTTACAATACAAGGGTAATCTTTTTGATGGTGTTGTTATTTTGTTTTTAGATTCTATCCCTACATGACCCCGTACCTGGGTTACAGCTCGCCTGCTGGTCACACGCCACCATGTAAGCATAATGAAATTGGTTAAATAAAAATTACTGGTGATAGATCTCTGTCGCCATAGACTGTCTAATTAGATATCACCACAGCGACTATTTCTGTGGCCAAACTATAGTGTGCAAATATTACTATGTTCCAGTTTGAAGAGCGTTGTAGCTGATGTAATTACTTAAGTAACAAGACTTAACATCTTATGTTTCGAGCGATGAGCGCAATGTGATGTGTCTAATGTCCCGCTCGTCACGTCGCTTTATTAAATATAAAAAAGAACGTCCTGCATGTCACGTATAATTAAATTAGAAAAAGTATAATATGTATAATAAATTTACATGTCCGAAATTTTGGATTACGGTTTAGCAGAATTTAAAAATTACTAATAGATTTTAATAAACAAAATTTTATTACGCTTTATGATTAGAGATTTTTATATATTGTAACATTTACTACCAGAATATTCCACATAAAATCTATCGTATGTTCATTTTAGTTTAACGTGGCTATGTCCTTTAATTAACCTCACTGGTTAAACTATATATAAGTGGGATTGATAATTTGTATAATACAGTCAAATTTGTCAAGTCTTTCATAATGCGCAAGCGTATTTTAGCGTTTTTAAACTTCTTGCTAATTGATCTAAAGAAATTTCACTTTAAAGGTGAGTGACATGATGGCGCAGATATCTATAAATTAACACGTGACGATATTAATTACTTTTTGATAACTATGTTTTGATTTGCAGATTACTATTCGAACAACCAGCAGCTACCGACTGGCGGCGTGTCAACGGCACAAACTCGCGGAAACGCACCCCTCGTGGGCCCGCAATCAGCTACGCCAACCGCACCCGTAACAATTGCACATGCGCAACCACCGCCGCATCTACAGCCCTCTATGTCTGGTTGGTATTTCTATAAACGAACAGGAGGTTAACGACTTTGTTAAAAGCGATGATTCTATTGTACCACCTATGGTGTGGTTCAGTCGCAGGCGTCCTTTACCAAATAGTATAAGCACTAACATAATGAACACGAATATTATTATCAGCAAATTCATAATCTTCTAGCCCTGGATGTTGTCCATGGTTTGTTGGTCATATAATAACCAGTCAAGTGGTTATAATATGATCTACAAATATTATATTATATGATAATACATTAGTAGCTCAAAACCATTTTATGTTTTAATTAAAACTTTTCATAAATAATGTAGAATCATGTGTAATGTATTGCAATATAAGTAATTTTAATTTCTTTTTCAGGTATACGTCCTACTCCTACAAAACGTAGTCACAGAGTACCTATTATAGATCCAGTTACTCGTAAGTGATATGTCCGTTTTAAATCTTTAGTAATTTAATATTATTGAAATGCCTAATTTGTGCTCTTAACAGGACTTAAGCAGGAGTAAAGTATTTATCTATATAACCAAAGGGTAAAATATATAATAATATCATTTTTCTAAACAAATATTAACATTTGGCACCCAGAACTATTGTGGGTTGCTATTCAGCAACTGATCTCTGGTGAAAAGACTGCATTTAGAGACCCTCATATTGTTCAGAGTGTCTGTAGATTTATTTAAAAAAAAATGAAAAAAAGGAAACTTTGAAGCTAGGTCTTCCTCCGTCTAATCTCAGAAATATCTTTTTCTCCCTCCTGCCGTTTTCCAAGATATTAGGGGTCAGCACAGTATGTACTTCTCTTCCATATCCTTCCATCAGCTGTCATATCACAACTTACAGTCTTCTTACACATATCATCTTTAACACAATCCATCCAGATTTTCTTCAGTCTTCTTCTACCCTTATAACCATCCAGATTCATTTTCATTACTTTCTTTGTTATATGTCCTTCATCACTCCGCACGACATGCCTGCACAACCTTAACTCCATGCTCCTCAATTTCTCTGTCACTGGAGCAACTTTCAGACTTCCTCTAATATACTCATTCTTAATTTTATCCATCCTTATCACACCACACACCCATCTTAACATCTCAGCCAAATGCTCTTTTCATCCAAACCCTTGGTGGCCCAACACTCAACAAAATTTTGGAGCTAAGTAACAACAATATTGGATGTTTATGAATATCGCTGTCTGCTTCAGATTTACTTCATTTAGACTTTCTAAAATATATGTATAAATTTCTGTCTGTATAAAAATGTCTGTCTTTCAACATATGTGTATAACTTTACAACAAGTTGTATTAAGATAAACATTCAATAAATAGAATTTCAAAACAATACAACACTATTTCTAAATTGGTTAATATCAACATACAAATCAACTATTTTCAAGTGTTCAAGAATAAGATCAAAAATCACTTTTGCCCTAATATAACATTATCTATGTAATAAACTCAAGAGTTATGGTTTAAGGCGATTTATTGTTTTTAAATCACTTCAACGGATTTATTTAATTGTACTGTAAACAGGATGACTTAGCCTTTAAGTACGATTTGTACTATACCTATTTTATTATAACTATATTGTCATAAGATTTCAATGTACATATCATGTTGGCTTCCTCTTAAATAAATAATGTTTAACTTTTGTTTTTAGAAAAAAAATGTAAATGTTAAAAAGTTTTTTTATATGTATTTGTGCAGTTTTGTCAAGTAAATGAAATATCTATCTGTAGTCAAATTTATATACGAAATTTGATACATTAAATAATTGCACTAGTTATATTACTACTATTTGCACAGTTTGAATGTCTTGACCATTCATTTATACTTTTTCTTTAACAGTGTTTAATTGGAGCAATATGAAATAAACTGTAATGATTGAATTCTTAGCTTTATATGTTTCAATAAAATAATTAATTCTTATTGTATGTTTCAGAACAAGAGGTGCTTTCAGAATTGTACAATAATGATTCTTATTTTGTTGGTGGTGAAACAACTGAAAGGCAAACTCCGCAACCGGTACGTTAATTATATATAATTATGTATGTTCTTTGGGGGAGGCCTATGTCCAGCAGTGGATGTCTATCAGCTGATAATGATGATGATGATGATATATAATTATATGCAATAATTGAAACAAAAAAATTTTCAGAAGGGTAAAAAATTTAATATTGATGACTAGATAAAAAAGTATACATTTTATAGATTTTGACAGAAAAATGGTGTACCAGTGTTAAAGATTTATGGTAAATTAAAGATAATATACTTATTAGAAATTTCCACAAACAAATAATGTTTAACTGTTTATTGTATCAAAATATAATAACTTTTTAATTAATTTATATATTTAGGAAATAGTTATACTAACAAAAATCTATTTGAATAACATTTATCTGCTCTGTTGTTTGTCTCTGCAACAGTTCAACAAGCGTTGACAATACTCTCTCACATATATGTCATAACATTATCCACTCAAAAGAATTAGGGTTACACACATAAAAAATTAAAACTTGTTAAAATATATGCATAATAATTCGTCTATTCAGTAGTTTGTCTGACAAGTGTTTATATATGTGTAATATGGTGCAACATATTTCGTTTTCTTTGGGTACCAATAATAATGTCATGAATAGACTGAAATTATCACATACATTTCTTTATTTGAGATGACGATGAAGTCAATAGTAATTAAATTAAATAGTCACATGCAGTACCCCTGGCTAGTTAGAGAAGAAAGTAAAGCCCTATATTTTGTACTTAAAATTTTAAATATCTCTTTTTTTTGTTGGTGTTTGGGTTTTTTCGATCCCTTCAGGCTGCTAACCGTTTCAAAACAACATTGGGATGTTCTTGACGCCAATAGGGCTTTTACAAAATCTGAAACAAAATAAAATTTAGCATTAGTAACATTGTACTCTATGTATTTTTGCTTTATTAATATTATTATATTTAAGTGAAGGAAAGGGGAAGGAAACCTAATTGATTCTATTAAATTGTTACGTTCTTGCAAACAACAGACCCAAAAAAATCTTGATATCAGTATCGTTAAAATATCTTTTATCTTGCTATTAAAAAACTTAGTCCAATGTAGTTTATTTGCGTAGAATAGGATTTACAAATAAATGTAATATTCACGCAGGAACCACCGGTGCATAGTATTGCAGAAGAGTTTTCGAGATTAGTGAACGAGTCTATAGCGAACCAACAGCCTCCCAACGATAGTGCGATAAAGTCGCCCTTCGGGCCCAGAAGTGTGGAAATGACAACGCCAATAGCTACAATACATATCCAATCTCAAATAAACGCAATAAGTTCCATTAATAATAATATTTTGAAGTCTGATATTTTAAATATTAACGAAAATAAAAATTTAGGACCTGATGTTGTTGCACAAACCAACGAAACTCCAATAGTGTCAGCAATATCAGATAGTCCTGTTATAGTGCCTAAAATGCCTACAAATATAAAGCTATTCCAGAAGACAAATGAACCTCTGCAATGTTTACCGCTAGATACCAATAAAAACATACCTGGATATAAACAACCTAAACAAAAAAATAAGCCAATCGTGCCTCATGATGAATTATTAGAAAAGAAATCTATAGAGAACCCTGGCCCACGTATAGCAATTACACCGTCAGTGCCTACAGTGGCGGACAACATGACTAAAATGGAGTCGCCAGTCATTGGTTCCGTCCCTTCCTCCTTCTTAATCCCCTTCCCCGATCAGTATATGTCTTCCGTTCAAGTCCCCACTCCTCCGACCGCGTTGCCACAAAAAATACGCGAGCCACGGGAGCGGATGCGTTCAGAAGAAAAAGATAAGCTAAAGAGTCACATCCAGCAGGAAAAAGATATATTTATGAAACCAAACGGACCTATATCTCTCGGTGAGTAAACTTTTTTTTTTTAAGTCCTAATCTGCTAACAATATATCCATATATTATCTTCGAAAAATATATGGATTTTATTCAGGTTTATGTGGGCTTCTGATCCAGCCATTCTTATTATACTATTACATAACAGATTCACAGAGACAATAACAGATGTGCATGTTTATTTATAAGGGACAGTGTGTTGCCCTTTTCCATAACAAATATTTACCTATAATACATTCCGGTTTACATATGTAAATGCTTTTGTTCAATCACTTCATATGCAATAAGGTCAAGATGACATCTAGCATATTGTGTATGCAGCATGCTGTAAATAAGATTTTTATAGTTGCATGTTCATTCATGCATCTCTCACAATCATTACATTAAATATATGTCAATCTTCCTAATCATGCACTCTAGAATTAGTTGTGGCTACAGCAAGTTTTATTCATCTTTGTAACATTATACATACAATAATAAAAATTTTACTTGGCTCTTTTTAATGGTGCCAATAACGTAATATAACAGATTAATCTCAAAGTCATTACATGGCAACATTAATGTTTATACTAATTTTTAAAAAAAAGTGTTTTATTAAGAAACAAAGCTTCACAATTTACTTATTAACAAAGAAAACCATTGACTTCTTTCATTCTTTTACCTTGCATTCATTTTGGTTTTATGGAAAGTTCTTAAAAATTTATATTTGCTGTATTCAATAATCCTGCCGCTTTTGTTGAGAATTGTTTGCTTTCCTTCACATAAAAAAAAAAACATGAAATATCTTAGCATTAGTCACACAGTTAAAATAAACATGGTCATTAAGTGAATTGGTTTTACAGAAAATTCTCGAAATCATCATAAGCACGATTTCGGTTAATAATAAGAACCAAGCCTAAGCTAAGTAGTGTTCAATTTCTATTGTTATTTTGCATTTACCTGTAGAAAGTTCCTACCTGTAAAACAAACCGGTATTGAGGATTGTAGCTTTTTTTTTTAAATAGATTTCCAGTACAGGCTTTGGTTCGTATTAATTAGGTCATTATTATTATTATATTTTATTATTATTTAGTCTTAAATATATCCAAGTTTAGATTCTTTACGTCCATATTTTATTTGCACTAGTAAAATAAACATCCGACGACGACTAAACTCAGTCTTTATTTTTGTGACTTCTATTATAGCTTCTTCTTGAAAAGTCTTTATAGAAAGCCGTATTAATTAATTAATTACAGGTCTTTTAGTGAAATTTGAAGTTGTTTAATCAAATAGTTTTTACTATCGCGGTAATATTTTTTTTATTCCTCGCCTCATTATTACAGAAATATTTTTAAAATTAAAATAATCCACCGGAGGTGAGGGTTATTTTAAAAATTTGCTACGAACTACGCGCAACTAGTTATAAGACAAAATACTCCGTTAAGGTACTCATTCAATTGGACGATTTTCTTGTCTATTTAACATTGCGCGTTTTACTTATACTTTTCAATCCTTTTTTTTAAGGAAGCGATGAGACGAGCGGTAGGTACGTCCGATGTTAACTGATATGCCTGCTCATAGCCACGTGGCGCTATAGTCGTCGACGCATTTTAAACTGAGTTAACCGGCGGTATATGTCGACGACAGTAGGGATGTGCACGCAACGCAATATCGATACTTAGCTTCCTGCGCACGCGGAGTCGATGCTTCATCGTGACCTTCATTAGCACTCTGACTCCTGATTGATAGTTACGAGTAAGCCTTGCTGTTTTTCTGTAAATATAAGAATTTTTGTTATGAGACTCATATTACTTACGCTTTATTACGCAATAAGTGCAATGGAGAATTTATTTTCTAACGTGGTTTTGAAGAATTAAATGTTGTTAACAAAAAATTATTCTTATTAATACTTAACATAATTTACCATAACCCGTTATCGATATGCACCTCTACCATTATTACACACACCTCTCCATAAGATCTGTAAGTGCGAGCGGGATAGATAAATATGATTTATAACTCGAAGCCTCTTTTTATAATGCGTCGACTATAGTTAAAATTTTATTTTCACTGCAACGAGTGCGATTGAGTTTTTTTTTACAATAATGCATAAAATATTTTTTTTGTATTTGTATTCTTAGAAAGTCCAAGTGTTGAATAACTTTATGACTACTAATTTACCTTCCAAATAAAATTTTCTGTTTAAATAGTTCATAGATTAGATAGATAGTTCGTAGATCACAAACTTTAGACAATTAAGCGTATTGTTAGTTATGTCGCTTTTTGACGTTGATTTTTAATATTGGGGAATAAAACATTTTTTTTAATTTAATGTTTTTCAAAGCATTTAAAATCCATCTTTGCATTATTTTGTATTACGTATTGATGTACTTTAAAAACATATTCTGTAATAATGACCGAAAAAACAATTTTTTACTATTCGATTATTTTTATTTGGAACAAAAAATAATTCATGTGTCGTCGTCTGTTGTTGTAACATAGTGTGTGTTCTATATAATGTGTTCGATTTCACAATACACATCGCGATATTCATTATTATTTTGTATATATATATTAAATATATATATACCTATATATATATATATATATTTAATATAATTTTCGAGAAAGAATATACACGATATTCCATCTCGAAAATGATCCGTCAATTTATTTTTATTTTCTTTTCATCAAACATTTGATCTGTCTCTGTCTCTGTCTTCTATCTTTTAAAAAATCATTATTAGTAGCAGTGAATTATTTTATGTGTTTACTAAAACGCATAGTAAGAATGAAAGATTAGATATAAAAAGGTTGTAGGTCAAAGCACTTCTCATTCCCTTTGTCAATAAATAGTGTGCGCAAGAGCGCTCGGTGTCAGTCTACCTCTAGATTCTTCGGGTACAAATTAACAATATAAATAAAATATATGTATATGATATATACTCCACTATAAAATGTTCTAAACCACTAATTAACCCGATAATAAGGTTAGTTTTTAAGAATTACAATGTTATTGCGTTTATTAAAAATGTTACCAACTCTAGTTTTCGTATCGATATCTCTGGACTGTGTGAATAGCTCGAAGGTGAATACGCTGACGTCGTAAATTAATTAAATTCAGTGTTACTCGATTTTTGGCTTTGTCGATTTGTATATTCTAAGTTGTGAAATCCGCAAAAAAATGTAGTAAATAAGTCTCCTTTCTTGTGTAGCTTACATTTTTTGCAGAGTATTAATGACATAAAACAAAAAAGTTTTTTACCGATAACGTATATGAGACCAATATAATGTGAAAAAAAAAGAATATCAAAAGGGTACCAAATATGATAAAAATAATTTTTTATAAGTATAAAAATAATGTCTCAGAAAAACTTGTTTATTTTCGTGTTTTTAACTGTACTAAAAAACGTATTTTGGTGAAATAAAAATGGTGGTATGATTGTTTTTGGTAGGTGGAAATTAATAATTAGTTCAATATTATTTAAAAGTTATTACTTATTCTCAACCCCAACTCTCATTCATTAACTTCCTATAGCCCCAGGATGGGGCAAAGGGAGTCCACAGTGAATCTCCATCGCGTTCGGTCTTAAGCTTCAGCTTTAATCTCATTTCATGTCTTCCCGACCTTCTTGGTCTAATCTGTTACTGTGCCGCGCTACCTCTGTCCGGAGTGACCGCGCTTGCGTATTCCTTGAAGATTCCTATCAAACGCATGCTTGGTAACATGGTTAGTATTTCTTCGTCGAGTATGGCTAATCCACTTCCATGACGTATGGGTTCTGCTTACGTTGGTGTTTTACTACAAACACCGCAGACATCTGATTGACTTTTTATAGGTAATGCTGACCTCACTAAGTCAGCGATTCCCACCAAGACCATGCACAGACTTATCACCCCCCCTCTGTTGTTAAAAAAAGACTGAAATAAGACGGATCCATAAATTTTTCATTTCAATGCGCATGGAGATAAAACTCACTTTACATCTGGTTATCCCTTCGTATACATTATATACAACGAATGATATGTGAAACAGTGTACTGACGCGGTTACATTTTGTATTTGCAAATCACTAGTGTTTACCGATTTCAATGTCATTTGCCATTTTTATAGCGTCGCCTTTATACTAATGAAGTTGGTCCCGAATTCAATAAATAACTTAAATCTACTAGTGTTGAGCAAAAATTTTAAACCAGGAATATCTATATAGCCGCATCTGGCTGGACCAGCCGACAGGTCCGCGCCCAAACGGGATACCGAGAAACGCATTTTCGGCTCAAACGATCGTTTCCTATCCTTTGCAACTGGCCCATCCATTTTTCGGACACCTTCAAAGAGGATCCCTTTATGAGTTCCCAAGGCTGATATCCTGGAGAACAAAATTCCTGGAAAACGTGCTCCTAATAGACAGCTCAAAAAATGGTTTGATTACACTAAGGAATGATCCGGGTGTAAATACCATCAGTTAAAAAGAATAGCTGAGGATCGAATTGGTTTTCTCAATCTGATTGCCAAATTTCAGTTCGAAGCGGGCACCTAATGATGATGGTGATCTATGTGAAGATATTTCGTTTAGTCATGTTTGATCTTGAGCCCAACCCTGAAAGTTTCAAACGTAAGAACTTGAACGGCACACTCCACTTCCTCTTTGTCTCCCAGGAGAGCCAGATCGTCAGCATATCCAATCACCTTGTTGACAATTCAACCGTACGCCTGTCTAATGTCAAGACTTTTCTTATGACATACTTCAGTGTGAGATTAAACAACATTGGGGACAGTGCATCTCCTTGCATTAGTCCGATGACTATTTCAAACTCCTCGTTGACTTCGCCTGCAATTCTAACACACATTCTACTTACTTCAGTGGTCGCCTTAATATATGGAAATGAGTTTCTGTGGTATACCAAAATTGTTAACAATAATAACCTTATATATACGTATAATGAACCTCTGGCAAAGGCAATAAGCTTTAGTAAAGTCGAATAACGAATGGATGTTCTGTGAGTACTCCCATTTCTTTTCCTTGCGCTGAAAATCTGGTCTATGGTATTCCAATATCGGCGTTTAATCTGTCTATGCCAGGAGCTTTTTATTTCTTAGTTTCATTATCGCCTTTTTGACTTCTTCAAACGATGGTGGCGCTAGCTCTGTGTCAGCATTCATGTCAGAGTCCGAAATACGTATATATATAAACGTAAATATAAGGAGTATCTAGGAGCGTACGTCCGTTTGTGTGTGTTCGATTTTGAGCGGGAAAGAGTTTTTGTTTGTTATAAAATTAGTTTCTTATAAAATTTCGATTTGTTCATATGTTAGCGTATTTATCCAATTAATGATTTTTTACATGTTAAGCTATTTTTAGTGTGTATATGTCTATTTCATTATTAATTTTATTGTAGAGTTAAGCGGAACGAAAGTTGTATTGTGTAGAAGCCATTTTAGATTTAGTGTAAGTAATGTGGCTTTTACTATACAACAAAAATATTCGTATCTACAATCGCTGCATGGTTAGGATCGATTCTTCGTGTACCTGCGCACAACACTAGTTCCGCACAACACTAGTTCCGCACCCGTCCGCTTATCCGTACAGAATAATTCAAAATGGCGTCTTTTCCTTCACAGTCACAGAGAGTGTGGTTGTGTTAAATCTATTTATATATATTTTAATTTCTAATTAAAATTAATTTTAGTTTAAAGTAATAAATTAGTTTAGTGTATTATAGTCAAAACAAATTAAGTGTAGTATTTAAGTAATATAGTGCCAATGAAAAAAATATTAAAAATCAAGCATATTTCATCCTTGAGTGTAACCTTTTGCTTATATCCACTTTGTTTTACCATATTGCTTTCATGATTTAACCTTATACAGTAGGTAGTGTAAATTTTTGTTGAAATTACGTTGATTAGAAGACTAACGTATATTAGTCTTACTAACTATCTTCAGTGCCATAATTCTTTTTTACTAATTTGATATGAAGCACGGGGCTCCCACGTGTTATTTATAACTCATGACGCTATTTATAGACTCTGAATATGCTTCTGAAAAAGTGATACAAGTCTTTAAAATAAAACGAAAGTTCCTCAAGACATAATACATTGGTGACTAATTTTGTACGCAGTTAACATATTCAAGTTGTACGACCGTCCGTTGAAGCTAAAAATTACTGGGTCAGGACAAATAACAAATCTTCTATCTTCTTAGTTCCTTAATAACCTTATAGTATTATTTCTAAATATCGTCTCATTCCTATTTAAGTTATCTAATGGTTTCTATCTTTCCTTCATTGCATGGTTGGCAAGTGACCTTCATTTTGACAGTCGATTTCTAGTCTCGAAATACTTTACTCTATGTATATTACAGGTGATTCTTACATCCTTCTTTTCACCACAAAAATATTGTTAGCCCTTTATGTTTAATAATTGAATAATACAAACAAGAAAACATGTAACAATCATGTATAAGTTTTCTTTGTTAAAAACATAATCTAAAGTGAAAGGTGCATGTAATGTTTATTTGTAACATATATATGAGTGTTTTATATAATGAGCAAATATGAACCCTAAATTATAATACTACACTAAATTTTAAACCATATTTAATAACATTTATTTAATTATCCTTCCATTTTGAATGTTCAACAGCAGCCATAGTCATGAGAAAACTGATGCAATGTGTAACATTTGCATAAATATAATTTGTGCTTAAAAATATAATATTATTTTTAAGTCCCTCCTTGTTGACGCTAAATACTGATTTACCTTGCTGCTTAATTATATGATAATTTCTTATTGAAAATTAATTTATTGAGGTATTTAGTGTTGCTGTTATAATTTTTTTAGTTAAATTGATTATTTAAATGCTGCCAATAGTATAATCTCCCTTCTCTCTCTTTTTCTACCAAATTAATTTTGTTACTTAAATAATAATAATAATTTGGTTTTTATAAAATGTGTTTATTTATACAATAAAAGATATTTTTTTTCTTTTCAGTGAGTTCAGTTGATAGTATACAAGAGATTATCAACACTGCAACTAGTCAAATAAATGAAACATTGACAAACGAAACAAACCCTTCTATAGTTAATAAGCAATTGAAATCCGAATTGCATGTAATTGCACCCCAAAATGAAATAGAAATTGTTAGGAACGACAATTTACCTATGGATATATCAACCCTAAGTGCCACTGAATTACTTTCTGCTAGTATCGAAAAATTTGTTAAAGATTCAACTATTGTTTTGCCAACTAGTAATCAGAATAAAGAAGCCTCCAGTGCTATAGAAGCACAAGTAAAACTAACTCAAAGTTTAACAAGTTGTGTACGCACTCTTCCAGAATCTAGTATGAAAGATTTAAACCTTAACTATAAGACTACAGGTTTGTAACACTTTTTATTTCTTTTATAGTTAGTTTAGATCATAAAAGTTTAAATTATTACAGTATGTGAGCTAAATCTTATTTACTTATTTACAACATTACATAATAGTAAAACTTTTCCAACTCCATGATGTATCAAAAGTAATACATCTTAACTATACTTTTCAATATATGAAATTACTTTTGAGCAATACTTGTAATAATGAATTTCTGCCTTATAAAAAAAAATTGTAATATTTAGTCTTTCAGCTATATGTATTTTCTCAAAAAATTATTCACTTAACTTGGTTATTCTGTGCATAAATAATGTCTTGATTCTCTTTAATTTTTCTCATTACTACCAAAGTAAAAAAAAATAAGTAAAAATAAATTCATGTACATATTTATTAAATAATATAAATTTGTAATATCAGATCCTGACACTGCCAATAGTAATGCAGCTGATCTTGAACAAATTAAGAGTGAGACTGTGAAGGAAGATTTTAATAAAAATGAAAGGTCTATGAAAAATACTAAGAATAATAAGAGAACAGCAAGTAAAGAAACAAGTAATGAAACAAATGTTAATGAAAATGATTCACATGAAAATGGTAAAGATGAGACTGATAAAGTAAGTATAGAACAGGAGGAGATCCTTTCAAAGACTGACGAAACAAAGGAGCCAGTGCCTGTTATAGACAAGGTGGTAGCACCACCACACCAAGCAGTTATTGTACTTAAATACAAATATGGTGAAGGTAAGTGCTTAAATTATTTTAAAGTTATAACTATTATTAAAAAGCTTTTTATTAAGAAGATTAATATTAATAATGAATAGGAGCGTAAAATATTATGTATTGGAAAGTCCTTTCTAAAATATTTGTTTTAGTTATCAGGCACAAAGAATATAATAATTATTTAATGTTAATGTAACTTTTAGATCAATGGTCTCCAGTTAATAAATCTGGCAAGAAGTGTTATGATATTGGTTTATTGAAACAAATTAGAGATGCTCCTCTTTCAAAGGATAAAGTCAATGTGCCTATGTTGGAAGCTTGCAATGTTATGAAGGTATCCTCAAGTTAATTATTTTTGTCATTTACTTACTGTTGTTTATTAACTTCTTAAAAACTATTTTTATAATTGCATTATGAATTTTCAATAATTCGATAATTGATTAATATATAATTTTTTTAGACCACAATGCATCTAGAGTCACCACCATTTAACCCTATTACAAGACCCATAAATGACTCGTTGTTTCCGAATTTCGCAAAAAGCCCCAATGGCCCAAGAAATAATACTCCACGTGATCCTAAAAAGGATGGTAAGAATACTGAAGTATTATAATTTAACTTATGTTTTACAATATTGCTTAGATTGCAACATTTAGAGGACTATGTTAACCTATAGGTAAAGGAGGTAGTATGAAGCTCTCCCCATCATCAAGTGGCAGTAACTCTCACAAAGCAGTAATACGTCTTTCTCTCACGCGAGAGGAAGTAAAACTTAACCAAACTAAAGATGCTTGGAAACCGACCAGACTGAAGAATGCAAATTTGAGTGAAGATGATTTCAAGACTCAGGTACTGTTAGCTAATCAATGTCCACTTAGGTAAGGTAACAATTTTTTTTTTGTCTAGATACTGTTAATTTATAAGGCTTAATTTTATTACAGGAATTATATAAGAAGTTCAGAGGTATACTTAACAAGCTGACTCCACAAAAGTTTGACACTCTTATGGAGAAAGTGAAGACTTTGGAAATCAACAATCAAAGTCGATTAGAAGGCATTATTGATTTAGTGTTTCAAAAGGCAATTGATGAACCTAATTTCTCTGAGGCCTATGCCAACATGTGCAACAAACTTACCACAATTAAGGTAAATTAAAATATTATTAATGTTAACTGTATAGAAAATCATCTAGTGCATTTCTCAATATCAATTATGATCAACAGGTACCTGCTGATAATGCCCCACCAGATCAATATGTCAATTTTAGGGCACTTATCATTAGCAAGTGCCAGAATCAATTTGTCACAGATAAAGTTGATGAAAATATATTAAAACTGGAGAAAGAAATGAATGAATGCACTGACTCTGTGAGTAGTTTTTTTAATCTACAACATTATAATATAATATCAAAAGTGGAAGTTGCTTTTCTCTCTCCCCCCTATAAAATACTATGCTGTTATCTTTTTCATGTTAAACATTTTTATATAAAATTTTTTTTGGGCTTCATTTTATAAATATATATTTTAAGTATAATAAATATAATAATAATATAAAATTTATTTTAAAAGGATCATATAACTTTAAGTTTTATATGCATTTGTGCTATTTTAGGTCAAGAAGAAGGAAATGCAATTACTTTTGGAAGAGGAAAATAGAAAAGTCAGAATGAAGTCTGTTGGAAATGTGAGATTTATTGGTAAGGTCTATCCCCATTATATATTTTGTCTATACATACACAATATTTCCTCGTAATTTTTTAATAAGTTTTTATCTATATAGTTTATAGTTGGTACTTAATACTGCAATGATTACAGTCTTTATACTCATGAATTTTTATTTTTTGTTTCATCATTTCATGAATCGCGCATTGCTTAAGGCCCTGCGAAAATTTTCCGTTACAGGTTGTGTTTGCATTTGCGAATTCTTAGTTCAAGTTTTCCGTTCGCCATTATCATTAATTACATTTTTTATATAAATACTGGACTAGCAAAGCTTTAGCCGCAAGAAGAATTTTCGATCGCGCTATGGTATCTGCCATATTTAGGTGTGCAAGTTACCATGTGGTTAAGAATGAGGTACCGGCATTAATCCAAACTAAAGCTTATGTGGTGAACAAAGTGTCTTTTACTTGGATTTGCAGTGAAAGTTTTTCAGAGGAGGAAATAATGACGGCTAAAATACTAGTCTTTTATTCCGTACCGAATCCTAAATCGAAAGCTCGTAAAAATAAATAAATAAATAATAGTGGTGTCTGGGGATATCGACGATATAATAAGTCGTCTCAAGATCACTAATCCTGAGCTAGTACCGTTTTTGGGGCGCGTGATCTACAGAATCTTTCACTGATTTTTCCACCTTTGAACATATAGATGCGACTAAATTGTTAAAAGACATTCTCGTGTTAAAATCTCGTACACTCGAATTAGGAACCGAATGGCAATGCCAAAAGCAAATGACAGCAATTGTCAAAAATTTTTGTTATCAATAAAAGGCGAGGTGTTTTACAACGGTTGATTTTTTCGGTTGGTTGTTTGACAACGGTCCTATTGTATTACAACAATATGTGCAGAGATGTCAAATAAATCGCCCCAGTCATTACAATCAATCTACATTAGTAATTTTATTTCCGAAGCCTGTGTGGGTAGACAACAAAAATCGTTATGAATGCAACTACGTGATGGTCTGAACGCGAACATAGGATAACGGAACGGACAAGGAAGGTGCGATATTATTTAGCCGTCTCACCTGCACATAAATGCGTCGCGATGACGTAACTGCGCTAGACATTAGGGGCGTGAGTGAACAATATAAGCCCCTCCCATGAGTCAGTCACAAACTCGATCACAATTGGCTCTGGTACGATTGACGTTCGAGAAACGATAGACACTATGGGTCTATAAATAAAAAATGCCAGTTTTTAACGCAAGCAAAAGTGGTAGGAGACGTACTACCGTCTGTCTTCGTTTTCGGAAGCGGTCTCCTAATACACGGTGTATGATGATATGTGCTCTTGACAGGCAAAATATTTAAGAATAAATTTAAATGTAGTCGGAAGCATCAAGATAAAATAAAACATGGTAAACTTCACATCATATGACCTCTAACGTTTTGAATAGCAGCCCCTAACAAACTCGGAATTAAACCTGGTCTCTTTCCGCGAGCGTGGGTTTGCGGATTGTCTTGCAAATACTGCACATATGTTTGTCGATCATTTTAACATGCAACCGCCGAAAAGATTACTGCCGAGGGAGCTGTATGGAATAAGTTACGGGAGTGGAGGAAAGTTCCAGCGGAATTAGTGCGTTTTTTTCAATATTGGTACCTATAACCAGACGAATAAGGTGTGATAAGTCAATAAGCTCTCGAGACTTTATGGGCTAAATGTATATTTCAAAGACGTTCGTTCAACTCAGCAGCAAACTAATTGGTTGTCGTATTGACGATATGTGTTAATAACATGAGCTACTCTTGATGATATGGTTCTGTGGAAGCCCTTCGGTACGAGCACTGAGAGTGCTTCTTAAGTGTTGCGAGCGCTATGCGCTACTGTATGGGTTAATATACAATGTTAAGAAAAGCGAGTTTTTGGTGTTTAGGCGGAAAGAATATGTCCTAAATCACCACCGAGCTTCAGGTCTTGTTTTTTATAATACGTGATACGCGACAGAGTCCTAGCTGGAATCTTCTTTTTTTGCGATAAAATCTTTTGATTTGTTTCCTAATAGGGTTTCGACGAATTCTGGCTTTAACAGTATTAACATTTTTTATAGTTCTAACAGCACGCGGCTGCCCTGATTTTTTTCTGGTCTTCGAAAGAGGAAGTGTTGTTGTATCTGTTGATAGTACGCGATATACGAACATACGACTGATACCAATCTTTTGAATTGTCTGGATATGAACGACCGAGCCGGGCCAGCTCCATACCACCCACTAAATGCAAGGCGATCACCGCAATCTTATTCTCTTTAACACCACATTTCATTTGATAATTAACACGAAAAATTATGTGAAATAGTGCAAAATCGAAAGAAGTTTTTTTTAAATAATGTACGTGCTCAAAATTATAAATAATAAAGAGTTGAAAAAAAAGTTTTATGCAACAGCACTTATGGCCAGGCTAACTAGTCGGACGGTGTAAGTATATTGGATTTGTAGAGCGATTTACACCGCTGTGTAAATTGATCTTCAAATCCAATATAACAATGACTTTAGAATTTTGATGGGTCTGCCCCGGCACTGCAGCGCATCCGGATTTTTGCCTAAGCACACACACATAATTTCTTTGGAATTATGTGCAAAAAGACTGCTGCCTCCATGCTCTGCAGGATCTGGGCTAGTCCAAATTAAATTCTCAATTTCGTTGTCACTCATCATTGCTGGATGGTATGATTCACCTATTTTAGACCATTGTGTGAAGAGGTGTATCGTCATGTCTACTGCACAATTAGTAACTAATTAAAATAAAAATCAACTTAATTTTAAATTTATGAAATGAATATTCCATTACCAACACCAGCCATTAAGCAAATGTTATTACTAACTCACACTATGGCCCCAGAGACCGAAATAAAGTTTATTTATTATTATTATTTAGGTTGAGAAGTTTCTCAAGCAACTCTTTGTATGGAAATATTAAAATGATATGTGAATTCATTTGTGGAATTTATACAATAGTTACGACTTTAGTATAAACATTTTCAAAGGCTGGGGAAAGATTATGCAACTTGTTTACTTATCATATCTTATTTCAATTTTAAATTTTTATGAGATCAAATAGATGTCACTTGGGTAAGTGACATCTATTTGATCTCTATAAAAAACAATCTACATCTTGTTCCTTAAATATAAAAGAAGGAACCAAAGAATGTTCATATTGTCACATATCATTAGAACAAAATTATTGTGTATTATAGATATCTATAGGAAAAAGAAATAGGTAATGAACAATTCAGAAAGCTCTATATGAGGAAATTTATTAAAAAAATTGTTAATCTGTATAGAATGTATTGAAATGCTGCAAGGCGAAAGCTTCATAATATGGACGTTTATTTTCTTAATCCTAGTTTTCTATTTTGGCAATAAGTGCATTGATGATCTTTTTCAGGTGAGCTATACAAACTAAAAATGTTGACATCGAAAATAATGGTATATTGCATGAATTACTTGGTGGAAAAGCTTGAAGAAGAAAAACTTGAGTGTTTATGCAAGTTATTGACCACAATTGGAGAACAGGTGCGTGTCGATGGATTTCGTTAATTGTAATCAATTTTGTAATTATTGTTGGGTTTAATAGGTGTGATTCCTCTTTAATTTTATAATGTTATAAATTAATAAATATAATTTTTAACTAGGTTGAAAGCGAGGTCAAAGACCAACTTGAGGTTGTCTTTAAAAGAATGCAAGATATTGTGGAGAAGAAGTCAAATAAAATCAGCAGTCGAGTGCGTTTCATGATTAAAGACGTTATTGAACTGCGCCAGAGGCGCTGGGTCGTCAAGAGCGTAGTTGACTCCCAACCCAAGATGATGGATCAGATACAGAAAGAGGCTGATCAGCACCAGCGGCATATTGAGGTAATTTTATCATAGATAATTTTTTTAAACTGTTAGCTGTTTGGATTATTTTAAGTGACTAAAATTTATCTATAGTTGAATTTCTTCCAACCTATATTTTTTTCAATTTAAATAAATTAAAGGAAAAATCTTAGTGTTATACTTTATATTTAATGATTGATAAAATAAAAAAAGAAAAATTGCAATAACCTTTGTTAAGCATTGTTAATAAAAAATCTCGGAATCTTATTACTAGTAATTATTCATAAATTATTATCGCGATTGTAAAGTATTCAAGTTATGATATTAAATCAGTTTTATTTCACCAGCTACTGAACTCTTCTCCAATGGGAGGGTATGGTCGCCGGGAAGATGGCGGTCGCGGTAAACGCGGTGGTGAAGGGCGTCGCCAAGGTAACAATTATATGGATAACAATTGGAAGACATCAACGCGCACCAACTACACTGTCGATATGTCAAAACTCAAAGCAGTTACCCAAAAGGTTAGTTTAATGGCCGTTTTACTGATTAGAATTCAAACTGTTATGGCCATAGTTCATTTATTCTACTTGAGCGGCCAACAGCAATTTGTAGACGAAGATAAACACTATTGAGCAAAAGTATTCACTCGCTGGCCTAATGGTTGGAGCCTGCGGCCTTCATTTCGAAGGTCGCGGGTTCTAATCTCGGCATGTACCAATGACTTTAATATTTAAGTTATGTACATTTGAGAACTTTAATAACAACAGCTACATACAAACGGTTAAGGAAAACATCGTGAGGAAACCTGCACATGACTTAGTACTTATTCTAAGGTGTCTGGGAAGTCACCAATTCGCATTGGGTCCGCGTGATGACTATGGCCCAATCGCCCTTATATTGAAGGCAGGCCTTTGCGCCAGCAGTAGGGACGTAAAGTGGCTGTTATGGAGTAAATGTTATATTATTATTTTGCTACTAGTAGTGTAATGTTCGTTGTCGAAGACTGTCCAGGTATCATCAGGATCATGGTATTGTGTAGAGACATTGTTGTGTATGTGATTTACGATGTGCTGTAGCTAGTGTATACTGATGTTACGAGATTCATCATCTTGTCTCAGGGCTACAATCACAATGTGGTAGCGTTTATCTACCTAGTGATACATTGTTATCTGTATGACGCATAAAAAAGTTCTTATTTAATATTTCTGTTAGTCTCAAACCAAAAAGAATTTACATGGACGTTTTATAGAAGTTTGTATTATGGAAGAGAAAAATCGGATATATGTAATGGTTTACACAAAATATTTTTTTATATAATCATGTGAAAGTAAACATAGTTACAGTTTTTATACAGATAAAATCAATTTTAATGTGTGTTTTGACACAAGGTTAACTTGACACAAGTGTTCATTTTTCAGAATCTTAGCAATGTCAAACTTGCCCCGCAACATTCCACATGGAACTACGGCTCGGGCATGAAAAACACTGTACAAGCCAGCAGCAATTCCTTAATTAGTTTAACTAAAAATAAATACAGCATGCTTGAGGACTCACCAGTTGATCCAACATTACTCAGAGGTTTGTAATTTCTTTTCCTTAATGTTAATAAATTCTCAAGATTTTTTTTTATTATTATTTACTTTAAAAAGTGTTTCTCATTGTGCACAATATTAAAAGTGTCAAGTCCGTCGATACTATCTACCATTTCTATGACGTTAATGAAGTATTGTTTTGTTATCTCATGTAGCAAATCAAGATCTGACAATGAGTTATGCAAAGGGTGCTTCAATAGAAAGGTCAACATTTAATTCCTTAAGTGATTTTAGTAAGTATTATTATTATAATATATTTCTTTTTACCATGTATGTTATTGAATCTATCTAGGTAGATATGTTACCTTAAATATTTTAAAGTACATTAGGACAAAAGACAATTGTCCTCAACTTGACATACACTTGATTGACGACAGGTTGTTAATGAACTATTTTTATTACTAATGTTTTTAAAGAGTCAGAATCACATGCTTTGTGATAAGATTTTTTTACGTATTTAATATTAAACTCGAAGGTTTCATATTTTTTGGAACTGTCTCTCTTAATGTGATAAATTGTCTTTGCTAACTAGTTCGTAGAAAATATATTCTACTGACCAATAATATTTTTGCATTACAAGTAATCAAAAGCAGTTGCCGTTAATTTGCAGATATTAATAATCTATGTTGCATTAAAGTGCAAGTCTAAAGGAGTCGGAACTGCTTTGCAGATACAGGCAGTGAAGTTCGATCTGGTTCTACTATCGAAACACCTCTTCGTCCAGTGCCAAGCACTCAGCCGACCGTCGAACCTTCACCCCCAGTAGCCTCGCCAGTAGCCCCGCCAGTAGCCCCGCCAGCGGAACCTCTCCTTGACGCTAAAAAGAACTCTGTAAAATCAATGATCGAGCTTAACCTTATTAATCCTGACAACGATGAAGTAGTCGCAGAAGTACGGCAGCTATTCCCGCCGCAGTACCACGCCGCTGTTATCACAGAAATCATGAATGTTGTATTTGAGAAGTAAGAACGTGTTACGAAATTTTATTTCATATTATACAGCATTATTCATCTATAATCATACTAATAAATTTGTTTTAAATAGTATATTTTTTTTTAAGTATTAATAAAGTATTTATTGCCATTTGTTTATCAGTAAACAAAAAAAATATTAACATCGCAACTCGCCCTAACACAACTATCATGCATATATATATCTATATATATAATCTCATGCTATAAATAGTATCGAATATTTGCAAATTTTTCTTATAATTAACAGATCCCACAAGGAGATTGAGACAGTTGCAAAGACAGTGCTTCACCTATGTGCTACTAACACGATATCGACAGACAACTTCCTCGCAGGGATGGCCGAGATCTTTGAGTTTGCTCCTGACCTGTGTATTGACATACCTATGCTGTATGTTTATTTAGGAAAATTCCTTTCTCCGCAAATTGAGAAAAAAGTAAGTATAAAAATATTGATTTACTAGCTGTTTCCCGCCTGGCTTTGTTACTGGTCGTAATATAATAGTAAACTTTAAATTTATCTAAATGATATCTTGAGAGCAACTGCAAATAACTTTCTATAGCAACAGCATAATAATACTAAATAAAATGTTTATAAAATTTAATTAGATCTAAAATGATGAAAGGTCTATTAAATTCAAAATTAAATAACTTACGACCTTCTATAAATCATCGATACTTTCACTAAGTTTGTCATGATTGTTGAACTAAGAAAACTCATCTGAAATCTTTGTGATATGAATGGAACTAGACTATTTAGATAACATCATAAAGAAATTTAAAATAAGGCAGATGATGTGTTAAAAGTTTAATGTTTTTTTTCCCAGTTAATAACATTAGTTCAAGCATTCAAGCTGTGCGAGAAAACAGTTATTCCAGCAAATCATGGTCACCTGTTACTAAAAGCAGTTATTAGTGATCTAAAGGAAAGCATGGGACCGTCTTTTACCAAGAGCAAATGGGAAGATTCAGGACTTCAGCTAAAGCAATGGATGAATGAGGATCAAGTCAGTTTCCATTAATTGCATTAAATGCTTAATTTAAGACACATTATACATAAATATTTTATCCACTAGTAAAATTGCCAACATAAATCAACTTAATTATATATTTGTCTAAACTCTTCTCCTGCAAATTTTTTTAGGTGGCAACGTGGATAGAAAATAACAAATTTGAGTTTCTCCAAGGTGTAAAAGTTACCGAAGAGATAAAAAAGCCACCGGTCCCAGCAGAAGTGCAGAGCAAATTGCTGCAACTCATGAATTCTGAGGAGTCCTGTGAATGTGTGCAGGGATGGGTAGAAGTATGTATATTTACTTTTAAGTCGAGTGTATAATTTAAGTTAATAGTGCAGATGTAAGTACTCCATATAAAATTCACTGTTAGAAATATCTGACTTTACTTTTGGCAGTAACAATGCAGTGTATTGTGTTTATAATATCGATATGTGTTGCGTGAAGTGTTATCTCAGTGATTTGTAACCTAATAATAATAATAAAAAAAATATTTTGATTTACTCTGCATTTCGTGCTTGGAATTGCTATTTATGAGGAGTTATAATAGCAGTCAGTAATATGAGCAGTACCGCAGCTGTTATATTAATCAGACCATTATTTGTTAGATCACTATCATCATTTCAGCCATTTGTCTTCCAGGGCTGAACATAAACTATATCACACGCGTTTTTTTATCTGTAGTGCCTATTTGTGAACACAAATTATATATGCATAGTAATGAATTCGAAATTGGTTTGGTGGTGATCCATAAAAGTGTTAAGTGGCAGAGGTGTTATGGTTCTCATTAATAACCGGGTGATTCTTCAGTCGATATTTTTTTTGTAATTAAGCGACGAGACGAACGATTATAAATATTTTTATCACAATAGGACAACGTTGGGCCGTTGAGTAGCGAAGAGTGGTTCACACGCGCAATGATGCAAGCAGTGTGCAGGCACGCTCTGCTAGGCGGGGACGGGGCGTGGCATCTCTCTCGTGAACGCATGCATAAGTACGCACGGTTGTTGCACGAGCTGGCCGCCAGGAGTGAGCTTAGCTGCCTCTTTGCAGTGCAGCGTCTAGTGCATCAATTGGAACACCCGCAAGGTAACCAATGTTCAAATATACAAGCTAAATTATTTATTTATTTCTTCCTTAGTAAGGTCTCTCATATTTTATATAAAAGCAGGGCCAACAGATGTATTCTTTTGTTCAGAATTATTACATTTAATTCATATTTTTGAAAAATAGTAGTTAAAGAGGATACTGCTGTTCGTACTGTTTTTTCCGACGGCGACCATTATGTCTAAATAGCAATATTTTGAGAATCTATTAAAATTTTAACGACAATTGTAACTCGTTTCAGGATTGACTTTGGATATATTTCAATATTTACATGAACAATATATAATATCCGTGGAAGGCTTTATTGCTTGGGAGACAACAGACAAGGAGCCAGAAGGAAAAGGTAAATAATACTGTAATACAAGCGATATTATCGACAGGGCCAAGTGATTATATAATTAAGCTAAGGTATTAATATTGCCACATAACCAGAGCGTACAAACGTCATTTCTAAATAAGCAATGGACAGGCAAAATATATTTCTTACTATTTATCAATATAATGCTATCACTTGAAAAATAGTAATATGGCATTTCTGTTCATTCGACGTAGTGATTTCTCTCATATCTTCCTATTTGTAAATCTAAATTATTATTTATTCAAATTGAAATATTTATCCACAGCCGTGATGCTGAAAGTTCTGACTTCATTCTTCACTAGCATCCGGGAGGCGGATAACGAGGATTCTTGTAGCGAGGACTGACGCAGGGTGTTCCCGCCGGCTCCACTGCCGGCACCACTGCCAGCGCCATCTGTCACCTACTACTGTTTCTATTTGTACTGATGGTAATATAACATAAAAGAATCTTCAAGATCTAATCCCGTTGCTACCCGAACCACCTCGATCCATATCCCTTCCTACATCGTTGCATACCATATATTAGATTAATATCATATTAAAGCTTGAAAGAGCTAGAAAACGATGTATAATGTTTTTTTTTTAATGCTATTGATAGTTATTCATCTATATTAACTTTTCGCTTAAAATTTTAACAATGTAATGCGAAATAAACTTTATTTGTTGGTTATCTGCGCGCGGTTGTTGTTAGAAGCGGAATACTGCTGCGTTTCATTTAATTTCATCGGTGAGGTGTTTCATATGGAGGTACTTACGAAAGTTTGCTACGAAAATTGATTAAAATCATTCTGTAATAATTTATTTGTTATAAATATTCCCCGACTGTTATTATTAATTATGTCGCAGTTGTGCAATCGTTACACTGCGATAGAGTACTACGCTTTGGAGCCGAGTACTTCGCGTATATTAATTTCATCTGTTGCAACAACCTCCGCGCCGTTGTGTAACCTAATCAATAGTTTTAGGTATGTTAAATATAAAAAAAAAAAATTAACAATTACCGTGCCATTTGTGTCAGTGAACACATTTGGTTACACAGTTGAAATTATGGATTCTCAGTTAGTAACTGGTTTTATTTCATTAAATAAGTTTGTATACTGTCTTGCAGTTGGCTATAGGTTTCATGATCACTGTGTGCTGGTTGTGCAGTCTCTCGGACGTTACCCGTTGGGATGCGGAAGCTACCTTTAACTGGCTTCCAAGTCGGCACGGTATTTGTTAATAATTAGAGGTTATATGAGCGCCCTTTTCGGTGCGGCGCGCTCTTTTACTTTAGACATAGAGATATATATGGTAATATTTTGTTTCATTTAAATAGATGTAGACAATATTTAAACTAAGTTTGACATAAAACATAACGAAAAATTTTAAAACTAAAAACAAAAAAAAATCCGTTAAATTTTGTTTAAATGTAATTTTTTTTTTATTTAGTGGATTATTTTGACGTTTATATATTTCACATAATGTAATTTACAATTATTTAATATCCTTAATTTTTATTGACTAAATTTCCTGTGAAAGGTTTAAAAAGGCATAATCATGTAACATTCAGTGTTGTACACACACACACACACACACAGCACACAATTACAATGATTTATTCATAAACAATAATGAAAATGCTTGTTTTTTTTTTTTTTCATTGGTTGATTACTGTAATAATTATAAAAAAGAAAAAAAAAATGGTTTAACACTGCTGCAGACGGAGGCCATTTATAACGTCTGTCATTTCTGTGGCCGTTATAGCTAAGGCTGATCGTAACAAGGCTAGTAGTGACAGTGTACGTACGTACTTTTATGTTGCGTTATTAATTTAAGGCTTCGCTTTCCTGTTTCTATTCGGCAGGCTGTTTGAAATGTACTAATTTAATAAATATACAATTGAAATATAAGGTTCTATAAGATGAATCTGGCAGATTTTATTTTGGACCCAATCATATTATTTAATTTAATTTGATACAGCAGGGCTTGTCATACAAACTTATTTTCAAAATCGCCCCTGAATTAGGATATTGCAAGAAGATACTTAAACTCCTATTTTTTTTTTTTTCTTTAAACGTACTTTATATTAGTTAATCGTGATTCAACGTAATTATGTGTTTACAGTTTTAAGAAGGCGATATCGTAAATAGTGCGTTAATAGAGCTTACACATGAATAAGAGGAAAATTTACAATTGTTCAATGAAAAAAAATTTTTTTTTTCCATATTTTTAGCAGTTTACATGTTGATCAGTTTTGGCGTTAGAAAATATCAGTAAAGATAATCTTAATATTTTTTGGGTTTTTTATATATATATATATACACACAAACATTATAGTGGTAGTAACATTTAAAACGGAAGCTATTTTATAATGATGTCCTCATAAAAATATATATTACATAATTTAGTTATAATGTTATCATAGGGCTTAAGTTAGCCATCATCTTATAACAGTGTTTCGCTGTTGGGGCTCCATAACTGACATTATTAATTTGAATTTTAAATAATTGTATGTTATGTAAATAAACTTTTTATGAGGAAACTGTTGTTTTATTTTCAAAACCCCTACAAACCCGATTCGGTTTATTTATTATAAATATAAACTAGCATAGAAAATCGCCTACTGGTGGTAGGTTTCTGTTGTCGGAGACCGATGTGGGCTGGTGCCGCCGCTGTTTGTTTCTACCGCCACATAAATGTGCATACATTACTGTGTAACTGGAGTAACGAGACAACATTCTGTGTAAAGGTGACGAGCGCAATGTGGTGCAGTGTATACTATTCTAATTAACGCCGCTATGGGCAGCCGTATCGCTTAACATCAGGTGAACATATCGTCTTAATGTAATAACAAAAAAGGTAGGAAAAATACACCCGCAGCTGAAGATGGTCTGAACATTGCGTATTTCCAGTGACTAACGGCTCCGATATTTAGTCGCTAGCTATGGACCTCAGTCACAGTAATATCCCTGCTTGATGAAATCGGAAATGGAATGCGCTGTATAACCAAGGTAAAGACCTACTAGCGGCGAAGCTGAAGTAACAATGGGCATAGCGCTTAGCTTGTGGAACCAATGGATTGTGTGCTGTGTTGAGAGACCACACACTATACACTGGACAAATGACCAGACCTGTAGTCTCTGGCTATTAAGAATCGGACTAAGGTATCCCTGCCTGTCGTACAAAGTGACTAAAAGGATTCGTGTACCACCGTATCCTCCAGACCATCATTTTCTCTAGGACCTAGCCCATTACGGGCAAGAGTCCGATGGACCGGTAGGATTTCGGGTGCGTGTAGTCTTCTTTACCGGGTTTCCGCAACACCACACCCGCTGCCTCCTTCCATCTCGTGGGGAAGTAGGCAAGAGCGAGACACCGGTTGGAAAGCGCGAGACAGTTCGGCATCCACGGCGATGGCCGCCCGGCAGATATCAGCAGTGAATCCGTCTAAGCCAGGTGCCTTTTTCGCTTTGAAGGTTGACACGGACCATCTGAGCTCCTCCATCGTGAAGGGGGGTTCGCATGGATCACCATGTCCCCCCTCGTTGATTTCATCGGACTTGGCTCTTATATGGCTGTGGCCCGCATTGTCCTCCCCGGGGTCATCCCCCGGGAAGAAAACCTCCGCGAGCAACCTGGCCAATTGCGATGCGTCCAGCACCTTCCCTCCCTGGACAAGGGGGACGTCTTCACGCTTACCCGGCAATGTCGAGGTCGGCCTTAGCGATCAGTGCTACCGCGCGTTGCGCGCCCGTCACCACTGTGTGGTTGGCCAGCGCTCGTCCCTGAACGCAGCCTCGTCGTATCTTCTCCTGCGCCCAACGCGGGGCGCGGCATATCCGCCGCTGAAGGCGCAGCCGATCGTCCGTTGACGCCGCTCATCTGATCAAACTCTTCTCCTCCGACAACAGTTTTGCCCACCCCAGAGTACGGAGGGCAGACGGCGACTTCAAAAGGCACCGTGTGGGATTCCCCAGTCTTGCGGCCGGGACCCACCTGGGGACTAAAGTCTTGTAAACTGTATTCCATTGAGTGTGGGTTGCTGATCCACAGCTTTGGGCGCTCGGGACCAAGTTCCCATTGGCCATTCATCCCATCGGCGCGCCGTACCTTAGGATTGGGGTAATTGGGGAGGTTGTTTTCCTCTTGACTCCGGTCGCAATGACCGCTGTCCCCGCTCCGCTCGAGGCGTGCTATGAGCGGGCTATGGGTGCGCCTGGCGTGGCCGAAGCCAGCAGCCACCCTAGAGGCGGACTCGACTAATTGCGCCGAAGAGAAAATTGAATCCACGAGAGATATCAGTTTTCCCCTCAGCGGGCGGTGGGATCGTCACTTCCCGACGCCATAATGACTGATAATGCCCTAAATACTTATGTTTCATATTCGTCTAATGGGATTATTTTTTCTCCTGTCTCTAAAGTGTAGTGATATGGAATGGAGAGTGAAAGAAAAGAGGAGGAGAATAAAAAAGGAAGAAAGATAAGTTAAGAGCGAAAGATGGAAGTATGAAAGAAGGGGAAGAGGAAAATTGTTAAAATTATATAGATGCTAAGTGATCTGAAATAAAAGGCCCTGACCCGCCATACGCAGGGGAATGATAAAAAAAAAAAAAGTGTAGTGATGTTCATATTTATTTCCTGTTTTAACCGAGTTTATTTTGCATTTATCTATACCAAACTGCATCTTTATATCTTTTGAGAATTATTCTGTCAAGTTAGTCAACTGTTTTAAATTATTTTCAGTCTCTGAATAAAGGTTTATGTCATCCATATAAAATAGGTGAGTTATGCTTTCCTTGGAATCAGTCTATGTTATTTTCACGATTTTTGCATTTCAAACAGTATCCTAATTTAGTGGAATTCAAAATTTTGGAAAGGGGGTTTAAAGAAAGACAACCATAATGGACTGAGTGCGTCTCCTTGGAAAATGTCCCGTTGTATTCTAAATGGATCAGTTTCAATAGTTTTTGTTGAAGTGCTGAGTTTAATTTTTGTTTTCCAGTGTAACATAATGGATTTAAGGAGTGTAATAATTTTTGGGTGAATTTTGTATATATCAAGAACCCTTTGTAACTAAGAATGTGGAACTGAATCATATGCTTTTTTATAATCAATGTACATGGTGTATAAATCTGATTTTGTTCTTTGGTTTTGCGTTAATATTAGGTTGGGGAAAAATAAATCCATTATTTTTTCGGTAGATGGCTGTAATGATAAATTTCTCGTAAAGTATCGATCAAACAGTTTCAGATTTATGCTAGTTGGAAAGGTGACATTTCGCAGTAAAAAAATTCTTTTGCTGTTTTTTGTTTGGTGCATTCAATTGTGAGTTACAGGGTGTTAAAAATGGAAGTGAACAAAGAGAAAATTCGGTACATTTTACAGTTTTTCTTTGACAAAGGCGAAAATGCAAGCTAGGCGGCTAAAATTGTGAATGGTGTTTATGGACCCGATACTGTAACAGCCAATTATGTGCAATTTTGGTTTCGTAGATTCCGTTCAGGAATTTTTGATGTTAAAGATGCACCTCGCACAGGTAGGCCGGTCGCCGAAAATGTCGATAAAATCGGAGAAATGATCGAAGTTGACCGGCATGTTAGCAGTCGTAACATCGCCCTGGAGCTAAAAATGGACCACAAAACAGTTTTAAACCATTTACACAAAGCTGGATTCAAAAAGAAGCTCGATGTTTGGGTGCCACACCAATTAACAAAAAAAAACATGATGGATCGAATTTCCATCTGCGAAGCCTTGGCCAAACGGAATGAGGTAGACCCATTTCTTAAACGGATGGTGACTGGAGATGAGAAATGGATCACATACGATATCCCTGTGCGAAAACGATCATGGTCAAAGAGCGGTGAAGCACCTCAAACGGTGGCCAAACCAGGACTAACGGCCAGATGGATGTTTCGGCAAGTACCTGCACCAGGTGGCTCGTAGAGAGATGACGCAGGAATGCGTCGAGTGTGGTGCGCCGATTGACACGGCGCACCACACTCTGGCGGAGTGCCCGGCATGGGGGCCGCAACGCCACGCCCTCGTCGCACAAGTCGGCAGTGACCTCTCGCTGCCGACTGTAATCGATCGTATGTTGAGCAGCGAGAGGTCTTGGAGGGCGGTAGCCTCCTTCTGCGGCGCAGTGATGCGTCAGAAGGAGGCCGCCGAGCGCACGAGGGAGGCCGACGCCGCTGCCGCACCTTGCAGGCGGCGGCGGGCCGGCGGGAGAGCGCGGCGGCAGAACCACGCCGTCCGCTTCCTCCCGCCGTGAGCGATGGGCCCCTAGCCGGGCACGGTGTGATGGGGCGTTCGGGCCGTTGGGCGTGGCCCTTTGGGCCTTTTGTCGTGTTTCCCCTGGGGGTGCGTCCCCCGGGGGAGTCTTGGTTTTTGTCCCCCCCCTCCCACTTCGACGAGGGGGGGAGTCTGGAGGGAGGAGGCCGCCGCCCAATTCCTTCACGGGAGGGCGGCGGCCGAGCATGCGCTCCGTCGTGGGCGCGCGCGGTCGTCTGTGGGGTCGGGGGGCCCCAACGTGCCGGTCCCGCGAGGGGCCGGTACGGGACGGCAGGTGGGTGCCTTTGCTCCCCGCGGGTACCCACCAAGAGGAGTTTTATACGCGGAGGCGCCCGGAGAGTTGCTTGGCTGAAACCCGGGCGTCTCCAGTATGCGTATTGCGGGACAAGCGGTGGTGGTTTTAGTGGGTATGGGGGTCACGCACAACATCTCAGTGGCCCCGAGCCCCACATAACCCGGCGTCCCCCCCCTTGAAAAGGACGCTGGGTATGCGTTAACAGCATTTCCACCACCGATATCAAAAAAAAAAAAAAAAAAGGACTAACGGCCAGGAAGGTTCTGCTGTGCATTTGGTGGGACTGGAAGGGGATTATTTATTATGAGTTGTTTCCATATGGCCAAGCACTAAATTCTGATCTCTACTGTCAACAACTGGACCGTTTGAAGATAGCAATTGACCAGAAACGGCCAGAATTGGCCAACAGGAGAGGTGTCGTGTTCCACCAGGACAACGCTAGGCCACACACGTCTACAGTGACTCGCCAGAAACTTAGGGAGCTTGGTTGGGAAGTTTTAATGCATCCGCCATACAGTCTGGACTTGGCACCAAGCGATTACCATCTTTTTCTTGCATTACAAAATTTCTTTAGTGATAAAAAATTGGCATCTAGGGAAGATTGTGAAAATCGGCTACTAGAGTTTTTTGCAAATAGAGACCAGGACTTCTACAAGAGAGGCATTAAGAAGTTACCTTTAAAATGGCAACAAATCATAGAACAAAACGGTGCATATTTGACCCAAATCGGACGATCCGAAGCATGTTAAATAAAGTCCTGAAGTTCATATAAAAATAATGGATTTCTTTTTCCCTAACCTATTATTATTGAATCTATAGCTAATTATACTTAACAGCCCTGACAGAATTTACAACATCCTTTCTGTTGTTCGGCTAAAATGTTGTTATCATTGATGTGTGTACACATTAGTTCAGCTAACACAAGAAGTTAGTATTTTATAAAAGGTTTGTAAACATGTTATGGGTCTTTATTTTCCAGGGTTAGTTAAATCATACGTATCTTTAGGTATCATGTATGTGCTTCCAATAGTGATGTAAGGTGGTGTGACGCCAGGGTTTTAAATAAATTGATTTAAATGATTGTATAGGAATGGGTGGATATATGATTTTTTTTTGTACCAGTAACTGTGAATGTTGTTTGATCCATGAGCTTTCCAATTATGTATTTTATTAAGTACTTTTTTAAATATGTATATTGAGATATGTTCGAATTTCATTTCTGGCGTTTTGAAATATTTAAATTTTTCTGAGTTTATCCATTTAGCATCAATGTTGTGGTATTCAGGCTTTTCCTGTAATTCTGCCCGAGTCTGGGGAGTCACTTTCTGTTTGCTGGTTAATCCTGGTTTTTTGTACATTAGTAGTTGAACGTCTTATTTTGCGGTAGAATAGTTTTTCATTGTTAGTAAATAGATTATTTTGTTGTTTTCTTAAGTTACATGCTTTATATATACTTAAGCGTCCTGAAACTACTGTTAGCTTTTGTTTCAGTGTATCTAGTTTATGTGTAAGTTGTGTATTTGGTTCTTCATGTATCGTGTGTATTCTGTACTATTGTAAGATATTATTTATATGTTTTTCAATGTTTCGACTCTTATTGCCGTTAATAAATTGTGTTATCTATTTTTGTACGTAAATTTTCTGTTTTTCTTTCTAGTCTTTGTTGCCAGTATGGTATATTATTTTAGTTATTATTACGGAGTCGATCAAGCACCACTTCTATTGTAATTTTTGCACCGTTCACTTTAGCAACTGTGAATGCTGCACTGTATATTACTCCTTGTAAATGATTGAAAATGTTGATACTTTCAGGGAGGATTATCAAATGTATGTAATTTACTATACTAGAAAGCTTTTTAGATGATTTCTACCTGGGAATGTACATTCGGCTTATGGGATCAGTATATTTGAAATATTCAAACACCTTTTGGAAAGTTTCGTCAATTAATTTGATTCTCTCAGGTTGTTGTTGCTTATCTTGTCGTATATTAGTTTCAGATTCTTCTGGGAGATTTATTTCTATACTATTAATAAATAGACTGTGGTTATTACTTTGGAGATCATCATTATTAGTCCCATTAGTATTGTCACGGCGTTGACTTGTAATTGTAAGTTCTTCAGCTACTTGTTTTTTTATTGCTTCACGTCTATTTTCGCTTATATATTTGTTATTTTTTATTGCTCTTCTTTGATCAGCTATACGTTGTTCACTTAAGTGAAACAGCTCTGGAACAGAATTTATAAAAGCTTCGTTTAGTGGTTTGCGGTAAGCAGTTCTAATTATGTCTAGTTGTAGGATTTGGTAGTGTAATCGCATTATGGTTTCGTTTTGTTCGTCGGTCCATCTAATTCGAGTTTGTACAACAGTGGTAGGTATTTGTGTTTGGTTATTACGATTATTACGATCTGTTTCAAAGTTATGTATTTCTTCTCTGACTTCACTGTAAATTTGGTCTATTGTGCTTTGTGATAATAGTTTATTGCGAGTTACAGCTCTTCGTTGATCTCGAATCTTTCAATAAATTTTAGGTGAAGAGGTTCCAAATAAGTTGTGGTACCTGTTTCTAATGCGGTAAGTTGAAGGTAAGTGCGCAGAATAAATGCATTCATTTCAGGTAACCATCGCCTGCGCCTACGAGAAGTGCCCGAGGTGGGTACAAGTTCAGAGTCTAACTTGACCTCCTACACTACACCGTCAGGCGTACTGAAAGTAGACGTTCGCCTTGTCATAAATGAGGGGTGAGTTGAAGTGATGGATGAAAACAATGAGATCGTATCTTCGCCCGTTGATTCTGCTCAACTCCCGACGACCGGCTAACGCATTTTATGTGAAAAGGGTACGCCTGCTCAGCTCCTTGCTACCGGTGTCCCGCAAACTGAGGCACCCAGCACCGGCTCCAGGAGCCCCCCGGCGACCCCTGAGCAGCGACCGTAAATTATACACATTATTAACTTGGTCCATAAAGGTATTTTTGGTTTGGGAATGATTAGTTTAAAGAGGGTTCTTTGCTCAGATTTAATCGAGATTATAATGTCGAGATGTTTAGACTATTACCAATGCCTGCTCTTCGTAAGCCCCCCACCACGTTAAGGTTCATTCCCTAGGGGGGGAGCTTATTATTATTATTACGCTACCATATTTTTATGAATAATAATTTATTTAGTAATGAAAGATTTTTCTCCAGCTCTTCGTCTGAAAGCAGTTTTTTGAGTGCTGATGATGGTAATGATTCTTGTACCTCGATACCTTTGTACAACAAGATTTCTGCTGACCTATCACAGGCAAAGGTTGTGAACGCGTAGCAATCTATTTGCGAAGCAACATCGAGTTCAGGATTATAAGTATGTCTCCATCTCATTATTTTGAATCCGTTGAACATCTTTTAATCGAATTGACACAGCATTACCCTAAAATTTTATTAGGTGTTTTTAACAGACCCAATCTTGGTGTTAATTATTTTGAATGTCTTGATGAATTGCTATGCAATCACTGTCCTTTGGCCGATCGTAATGTTGGATTTTAATACTTGTATGCTGAAGAATGATTTTCGATCTAAGCAACTAGTATCTGTTGTAAGTACTCATAATCTTAGGATATTGCTTGTTTCAGCCTCTCACCATTTTTCAAATTGCACTCCCTCTCTATTAGATTTGATAATTGTTTCTTCTTCTAGTAGTATTGACACTCATGGTCGAATAACCGCTTCATTTTCATACCATAACTTGATTTTCTTATCGCTCCGTGTGCGGGCTCCTAAGCGTAAGTCAGTTTATATTTCTTCGCAGTTACAAAGGGAAGTATAGGGAGGCATTGGGACGTGATGCAGGTTTAATCGATTGGAGGCTGCTATTCAATGACTTGGACATAGATGGAAAGGTAGCATTTTTAACGGAGTAGATTTTAGAGTTATATGACCATCACGCACCCATAAAGCGTGTCAAAATCAAACACAAGCCAGGGCCTTGGTTATCTCTTGAAATTAAGCAATGGATAGCCTGCCGAGATAAAGCTCGACAGAGGCTAAAACGTCAATCATCCGTGCGCAATCTAGCATCCTATAAGCTATTACGTAATCGGTGCAATCATCTGTGTCGAGATGCGAAGAGAGGCCATTATGAATCTCTCATAAATCGTAAATCTTCTGATGTATGGAAATTTATAAAATCCATAGGCATAGGAAAAACATCCTGTACGTATTGCAGCGGTCTCGATTTAAATGCACTCAACAAATATTTTTCCACACCCTCTCTCTCAGTTCATCAGTGTCGTAAAACTTTGCAAACGCTACTTGATCTCCCTTTGCCTCAACATTCTTTCTTTTAAGTTTCAGTAAGTATCGACCAATAAAGTTCGTAAAGCTATCCTATTTCTTTCAATGCTGCACGTAGTGACAACTTGTGCTCTAATATGCTTATCCCCATTCTCGATATATTACTTCCTTGTTTAGCGAACATAATTAAGCATTCCTTACAATCTGGATCCTTTGCTAAATCCTGAAAATCCGCTAATATTATTCCTTTACCTATAACCAGCAATCCTACGTCTTTGTCATATTATCGTCCTGTTTTTATACTTTCTTTTCTTTCCAAAGTGTTGGAGCACATTGTTCACAAACAACTACAAATTTTACACCTTTCCAACAATATTCTTTGCGACTTTCAATTAGGCTTCCGATCAGGACACAGCACGGTGTCTGCATTGCTGAAAGTCACAGACGACATTCGATGGGCAATTGAAATCCAATCTCTAACCATTCATTGTACTACTTGACTTCAGTAGCGCATTCAACTGCGTGGATCTCGATATCCTGCTCGGTATTCTTCGATCCCATAACATTACTACTTCTGCCCTAAGGTGGTTTGATTCATATCTTCGTGGCTGTTCACAACGCACACGTCAAAATGAATGCTTCTCAGACTGGGTTGCTGTTGATGCTGCCGTGCCTCGGTGTTCTCTCTGCTCTTCTTTGATATCCTCAAATTTCCATCTTTACGCAGATGATTTGCAAATTTACCATCACTGTGACATTAATAGAGCAGTCATAGATATTAATGGTGATTTGGAAAACATTCATGAATAGGCAACGTCTCATGGACTCTTAGTCAATGCCAACAAAACAGAGGCTATCATAATTGATTATGATAGAAAATCTCTGGTATATTGTTAAAAAGAAAGTCTCAAATAAACGTAACACCATTCAAAACGAACTATTTGAAGCATTTGTTGCATGATTGAATTCTACAAATGCTTCCTTCTAGAAAAATGTATGAAATCGATTGAATCAACGCCTCGTATTCATATCGTTGCAGTGCTGTTGAAAATAAGGAATACGCCACTAAATATTAATTACAACTATTTATAGGATAACTATGTGGAGAGTAGCTATTTCGTAAATAACATTACTAATTAGTAATACTTAAAAAATATTGTTTTTTTTTATACTTTTTTGTTGCTGTTTCTAACTAGTTGACCATTATTGTTCATACCTTAAAACTGATTTAAATGTTTGTCCGTAATGTAATATTGAAACTGCTTTTGTGTGATGGGATCTATATTGTTTTTCTAATAAATGACAAATCGTTGAATATATTGTTGTCCTATTTATTGTTTAAATTAAAAAAAAACACACACACACAAAGACTGCGGTGAAGTATCTCGCGTAATGATAATGACCGTTGGTAGTATTTCTAATTATACGACCGCCAGTATATATATAGAAGATTCATATTAATATATTTTCTTTAGATCAACATGCTGCCACCTACAGTACGTTCTGTTACTATTCGTAACTTACGCCATCTGTAGAAATTTCAGTTAAACTCAATGAATGCCGTTGTATATCTGAGAACTATACTTAAGTGACGCAGAAATCACGATGACGCAACGTGGTCGAGACTACAATTAGTTCTACATGTCGGTGAGCGTGTGATGTGTATTTTTGATTGTGTAATTTATTATGGTAAGCCAATAAATTAGTTCTGTTTCTTTTAACAAATCCAACGCACATACTCACTTGTGTATTTCAAAAGTTTTCCTTTTAACATACCCTTTGTATAACCTCTGTGTTTCCTTATAAACATTATTTACGTTGAGAAATTTTAATACTTTCTATCAAAGCATCGTATCTTTATTCGTTAAAGGTACCGAGACCAAATTTAGCACCAATACAATTAATTATCGAAACTAGGTTTTATGATTTTTTTTAAAAATTTTTAATTAACGATATGATTTTGACTTTATGTATATTTCACATACTTCTCAAAAATGTTCGAAAATTGTGATTTTACAAATTTAGAATTGATAATTTTTAAAATGTGTTTTATTTCCCTGTACACACTATTACAAAGAAAATGTAGTTAAATAACAAATAAATATATAATAAAAGTTTAAACCGTTGCCAAAATTAATAAAGCTTTTTCACACGAAAAAAATTCAAACAGATTATTATATTATCATTACATTAATTACAAGAGCATTTAATAATAAATTAAAATTAACTGAAACTAAAGCATATTAAATATGGAACTAAAAAGAACCTACTAAATTATACTTCATTACACGTTTATGAACACAAATTTATTACTTTACGTAATGTTCTAGCCAAGCGAACAATACACAGGAGAGTACTACGCCTATTGCTACGTTAACTGCTACGCTGTGCCAACGCTACGCCGAGTTCGTGCTACGCATTGCGAATGACTACGAGTAAATATTCAACTGATTGAATAGTGTTCCGCTGTGCGATTATGAGAGTTGTATGCATTGTATAAACTTATATATGTATACATACATAGATATATTTATATATATATAAATAATACATATTTGTATACGGCAGTGTCCCAACTGCATTGTTGGCCGTAATATAAAATTAGACTTAAAATTTGTCTGAAATATTCCTTCAGAGCAACCGCAACGGCAAATATCTTTTTACATTGACCAATATCAACCGCATATATAATATGCAATGAAAATGTTTATAAAAAATATTGGAAAGAAAATGATGAAGGATCTATGGAATACAAACAATAAATATTCTATAAACATTCACAAATCATTCCGCGAGGTATGCTTATATTCGTATGTATGTACACCAGAGAACTATATTATATACCACATATTTATTATATATATCATCAGCCCATAAACGTCCACTGCTGGATATAAGCCTCTCTCAAAGAACTCCGCTTCGGTCGGTCCGGACTTCCCGCGACCTACACCAGATCTTGTATATATAGATAGATACACATATATACAGGATATATTTAGGGAAACATTGATTCATCACGAGAGCTCCGAAACTACAAGACATAAAGATTCAAAATTGGGTGATATATTGAACCTGACATTTAGAGGTCAACTAAGAAAGGATTATACAAAATTCCTTCTCCAAAAGTAGTTACGGACAACAAAGCGTATACAGCTGGATATACATAAATATAAAACCTTGACATATTATACACAACACTTAACCCTTTGCACTCGGGGACCTTTGAGGTAGCATACCCTATGGTGAGTGAGAGTCACCGCTCGAGTGCAAAGGGTTAAAAAAAAATACGACGTAGCTGGATACTCTACGGTGTACAGCGTTACCACTAGCGAGTATTTCTACCTCGAAACAGTAGTGTGCAAATATTACTATAAGCTTTAGCAAGAAAAGTCCAATTTAAGCAAAGCTTACACATATTATTAATTTTTTACTATTAAAATAAACACTAATACTAAAAAAAAATTATATCCTGTGTCTATACCGGATCTAAATTAGAAATTTGCTACTTAAAACATTTTCAGAACTCGTTTCCTCTAAATGGAGAAGAGATGTAAAAATAATAGTAATATAATGAAAATTTTAAATATTGTAAACTCTTTAATTTCTTAGGTTTGCATACATATCTTATGAACATATCTTTTTTTATAAAAGATAATAATTATTACAATATTGCTGTTTGAGTGTAATAGTATATTCAGTGCAATGCATCACTTCGGTTACATTCATGTGATGGTTGCATATCAAGGACCGATAGGTGGCACGGTCTGCTTATTTTTCTCGTAATTTATGTCCTTACAACCTTTGCCCTCTACTAGCGAGTTTATGAAAAAGTGAAAAAGATTTTTTATTTATTCAAATAAAATAAAATTTCTCTAAATATGATCGAAATACAACCTTTAGTTAACAATTTCTAACTGTTTTCAAATGTTTCTAATGATTTCTTTTATTAGTATTTTGTGCCATAAAAACAAAGTGTTATTTACTTAATCAATAAGAAAATATATTTAGGTTGAAGTCATTTGATATATTTGGATGATCCGTAAATATATTTAAACAAATCTAAAAATCAATAGAGATAAACAAAAATAAGAGGCACCGACGAGACTTGAACTCGCGATCTCCTGCAATCAAACCAGGCGCTTTAGCCAACTAAGCCACAGTGCCCCCTGAAAAGAAGATAAAAAATTTGATACAGTATGTTTAATGGTTGATACAAAATGTGGAATTTCTCTTATTATAATTGTTAAATGTATGACCTGGAACAGACTGTTGTATTTCTATAGAAATTATGAAATAAAACCTAAAATCGATATACATATCCGGTTAGGTTAGTAACAGTATAGTGCTTATGTATCCAAGTTAGTAATGGTAGTTAATAACGAAATCTTTTACGGTGACTGCACAACCAAATATAAAAACGGAGTATGATGTATATATTGCATATTTGATATCGTCAGCCGATAGACGATCACTGCTGGACATAGGCCTCCCACAAATTTGTCCACATACATCGGATTTTGGCCATTTTCCACTACGCGGCCCGATACCTGTTAGTGTGTGATATAATGTTCAAGGATTCATTCATCATCATCAGTAGATAGACGTTCACTGTTGGACATAGGCTTAATGATTCAATGGATAAAATTAAGAATGAGTATATTAGAAGAAGTCTGAAAAATGCTCCAGTGACAGAGAAATTTAGGAGCAAGAGGTTAGCGTGGTGCGGGCATGTTATGCGGAGGGATGAAGGACATATAACAAAGAAAGTAATGAGAATGAAAGTGGATAGTTATAAGGGTAGAGGAAGACCGAAGAAAGTGTGGATGAATTGTGTGTAAGATGACATGTGTAAGAAGAGTGTGAATTAAGATATGACGGCTGATGGATATGGAAGAGAAGTACATACTGTGCCGACCCCTCATAGCTGGGAGAAGGGTAGGAGGAAGAAGAAGATTGCTTAATCGATGTTCGATTAGATATATTTGTCGAGTAGAAATATTAATGAAATTAGGGTTAAATTATTAAAAATCTTTTATATCTTTTTTATAATTATTATGTAAGTAATAATTTCTATTTGATAAGGGTCTGGCAACGGCGTATGAAAGTAATAAATGATTTATATTAAAACATATCGTTACGGTCGCGATTGAATGTAGTACTAAAATATTAGAGACAAAGACAGCGGCGGGTGAGTCCGGATATCCGGCGGCGTGTTTAGAATAAACGAGTCATAGGTAATAATTAATCCGTATTGCGTCAGAAAAAGGAGTCATCTGGAAATTTCTAGTCTCTATTCTCTGATGCTGTTAGCGTATTTTGACGTTTACCGCTCATCTGATAATGGGTCAGTGAAACCGCGTCGATGACCTAATTTTATTCTGGTGTACTCTAGTTTACTACTCGGAGTGTTATTATAAGAACCATTCGCAAGGTTTGCCAGACTGAGGCTCTGGCCTGCAAGAATTGTACTCCACTACCCGAGCCTATCGAATCACGCTCAATAATCCTTAATTGAGTACCTTCTAGGCTAAAGGACGATGTAGTTATACTTACGTATTTCTCTCCCTACGTTAGCATACTTATTTAGGGTAATATTTACGATCTAATTTAGTGATTATAGTATAGATCATCGAAGTCAAACAGGCGTACTGTTTGTTATCTGGCGGCAGATGGCTTCTGTATGTGTCTGTATTTCTGACGAATGTCCTCAGTCATTGAAGACTGGCGCAGGTCCATTCTTCGACCACCTCCACCTATATGAGAAACTAGGTAAAATTTCAAGTCTAGAGGTGTATGATATTTTTTTTTTTTTTTTTATTGTCACGCCTTTTTCCCAGTAGGGGTAGGCAGAGGTGAATAAACCACCCACGTTTCGCCCGATGTATGATATATAGGAATATATACGTTCGGCGATCACTGGTGGTAGGTTTCTTGCCGGAGATCGTCTACGTAGGTACCACCGGATCTCCTATTTCTAACGACAAACAATAGTGTGCAAACATAACTGTGTTCCGGTATGAAGGGCACTGCAGCCAGTGTAATTACGGGGGTAACAAGACTCGGCTACTTATGTCTCAAGCGAGGTCCGAATATGTTGCAGTATGTAATATCCTAACTAACGCCATGTTGTTAACACTTGCCTTTAGGTGAACCTCCAGCTCGTCTCGTCGCTTAATTAAAAAAAAAAATATTCTAAATCTTTTGTTCCTTTGTCGTCCCTCTACGGTTATTAGTCCTCTTCCTTCCACAACGCACCTGTTACCATCAACTTCCCTCCGACTTGTTGCAGCACCTACCAAAGGACGGTGGTATCTACTTTTGAAAACACTGCACTAGACAAATATTTTATATTGATCGCCGTTAATTATTTACATCATTTCTATACTGAAGCTATGGGCGTATCATTTACCATCAGGTGAATATCCCGCTCGTCTAGTCACTTAATTGTATAAAAAAAGAGTAGATATATCATTCTCTTTCTGAACTTCGGAGCGATACCGCGATAAATATATAGAGCGATAAAAGCAATGTACGACTGAACTGATAATTTGGGACATAGGAGAGAGTCCTACGTATGTCCATAACTCGTTACTCTAGCACCCTTCAAACTGGAACACAGTAATATTTGCACATTACTGATTGTTTTCAGAAAGAGTAGCTGCGGTGGTGATTACCTAAACGGTCTCGGCCAACAGACTCACCACCAGTAGAACAGTAGTATGTGGTCTTATTCTGATTCATGTTAATTCTTCCACAGCTTTTATTTATTATTAGTAACGATGTTAAATTAACAATATTACCATGCACTCTCACGACTAATATCGATACTAAATTCTGATTTATTAACAGTTACTACTTAGTTCTTAATTCAATAACAAAAGTTAGGATAAGACATTAAATAATTGTATTATTATTACCCTAAACCTATTAATAGTATTCCTTAATAAATTACAACAAGTGTTACGGGTATAAAGGTCATCAACAAATCTGAACAAGGTGGCTATTTAGATGAGTTAAAAAAAATCGGTATTATGTCTTCATATTAAATATTACAATTATTTAAATTTACTACGATTTACTATGAAAAAATGTTACCAGATATTACTCATAGCGACTTATAGTTACTCCTAGAAAAGCAGTATTTTTCCTAGAACCACATTATTGTATCACATAAAGGTTTCTCTGTATTATAAACGATTTTTTATCAGCAAAAATTCCATCATAAAATTTGTAATATATATATCATCATCAGGCGATAGACGTTCACAGCTGGACATAGAGATAAGATCCTTCACGTTTGTAGGAGTTCATATAGGGGCAAGTGGGTCATTTCCCACTACGCTGGCCCAATGCGAGTTGGTGGTAGGAAAATATATGTATGTATATATGTATGTATATATATATATATATATATATATATATATATATATATACCATCTTTAGCCGTCAGATGTCCACTGCTGGACATAGGCCTCCCCCAAAGATCTCCACATCGATCGGTCCTACGCTGCACGCAACCAGCTGCTTCCCGCGATCTTCACCAAATGGTCGGACCACCTAGTGGGAGGCCTGCCAACACTGCGTCTTCCGGTGTCCGGTCACCATTCGAGGACACTGCTGCCCCATCGGCCGTCAGCCATTGAAGCGATGTGTCCTGCCCATTGCCACTCGAGCATAGGAATCTTTTGGATTATGTATGTAACCTTAGTTCTCCTGTGGATCTGGAACTAGCATGTCCAATGGAAAGCCATTGCTCTCATATTTATATTAGATAGAATATTTACAATCACAATGCAACGCTGCCGTAGCAGATTTGTGATAGCTTTGTCTATTAATTTAAATTACGTTTTTTTTTTCTGTTTACATATTTCAGTAAAATAGATTTTTATTTGAATAAAAAAATAATTATAACTTAAAAATTATTATAAGCTCATAACGCAAACCTTTACTACGCCAAAGGTTAATAATTACTTACATTTAACCTGTAATAATAGCCATTAAAGTTTCTTAAAACCTTTTTATTATGTATTAGTTTAATATTAAAAGAAATAGCGAATTTATAACTGAATACATTAAACTGAAATACTACGTATTTAATTTATTAAGATTATAAATGAAAGTAGTATGATATTGATAAAAAAAACTTGTAAATACAATAGAGTTTATCGTTCATAGTAAAGTAACAAATGAACGCCGATTTTTTATTGTTACTTGTCATATTCATAAGGTGGTTATAAAAAAAAAACTTTAAATTTAATAAAGGATATGTGTATTATCGGATAAATATGAAAAAAAATTGTTTATAAAATTTTAGTATTGGTTGAATGATAAAAAACGAAAAAAAATGATAGCACCGACGAGACTCGAACTCGTGATCTCCCGCTTATTAGGCGGACGCTTTAACCGACTAAGCTACGGTGCCGGTTACGTAAAGTAGTATAAATTTAGTACACTTCCGGTTTACAACAACAATACATTTATGTATTTTTTATTGTGTATTATTCAAACTTGGAAACAATTTCTCTACTAACGTAGCAGTTTCGTAGCGCTTTTCGTAGCACCCATGAAGCTTATTTTAATGATCCTCTTTTATATGATAAAAGTTATTTATTCTATTTATATATAATAAAAACAACCGGTATATATATATAACATTTATAAAGGTTGTAAGGAACAAAAACTCACAGGATACAAGCCAATCTCATCTGCTCCTTACGCAACCTACTAATCAACGAAGGATGGTATGATGGTCTGGTTTCCATCAACCCTCATTGCGATAGAGAGGTGGGATGGCTCAAATCCTCCCATATGAACCCTAACAGACTAACAGCCCCAGATAGGCGGCGGTACCGGACACCAAGTTGGTTGACGAAGGTCGCGGAAACCGCTGGATGCAGGCAGCGTAGACCCATCGATGTGAAGATCTTTGGTGGCGGCCTATATCCAACAGTAGACATCTATTCGCTGAGATGATGATAACATATAAATAATAACATTCAAAAGGAATAGGCGTATAGTATAATTTAGATATGAATGAAATAACAACGGATAAGTGTAAACAAAATTATTAATAAAACTAAAAACTGCAAACAAGCAGAGGAAATTATATTAATAAAATATTAAAATAAGTGATGATAGATCATTTCAATAGTTAACACATGGTGTATAAAGTTTTCATAAAACAATGTTAACGACACGGATATATAAAACGTAGCTTCGTAGATATTCCGTAGCACAATTCGTAGCAATCATGTATCCCTGTAAGTATAGTTGAGAATAATGCTGTGTATGCATTCATGATGATTACCAGATGTATACGATCGCCTAAAAGTTGGAAGTAAGGACAGAAATATCTATCCTTGTCCTAATGTAAGCATCGTTTCCGTCAGAAATGAATAAATATTATCAACAGGAACTAACATTTAATGCCACCTACCGGTGCAACAGTTTCCGACCGACACACGAGTGTTTGGAAATAGTTCAGGCTTTCAAACACTGTATAAATTCAGATTTGTTTTACTAATTATTATTGGAAGAATTTCAATATAAATAAATGAAAAAAATAATAATCTACGGCGTATAAAACTACTTGTAGATCATACATACAAGTACTGTGGATTATTTTATATATTTGTATTTATGAGTTGCTTCATAATAGATGTAATAAACTAGTAAATCAATATTTAAGATTAAGACTATTTGTCTATAATTTATATAAAAACTGTTATTTAACGCCCGTCTGCGAAACTACAATATACGTAGTATATACCATTCATGTAATCGATCTGTAAGCTGTCCCTTTCAGCGTGCTGGGCGAGGAAACGATGACAAGAGGGATGGCAATACATCCATCAGCTTTGTCATGGTTTGTCATCATTGATACATGAAGTATTTTTTATCCATCTGAAACCTTCACAATTATTTACTTCATTCCTCTCCATCATTGTTTTGCCTTCAAATTTAAACGTTTAAACGCATAGGATAGATTTTTCAATTTCTATATTCATAGGCGCCGTGGCTTAGTTGGTTAAAGCGCCTGTCTAGTAAACAGGAGATCGCGGGTTCGAATCTCGCCGGTGCCTAATTACATTTTTATTTTAATAAATTTTTTTAACTATTCTTTGGACTGTTATATATATTCTTTTTTATATTCTAATCTCTTCCGGTATTCTACCTTGGCCTGAAATTGTAAAGAAAGCAATAGAAAACTTAATTATGTAAATAGTTCTTTTCAAGTTGAAGATAATATATTATATAGTGACAAACAGTCACATGTACGTTTTTTTTTTGTTTATTCTTCCTAGTCTCCTACAAGTGCCAATTTGTTAAATAAAGGACCTTTTTCGAATTCAATTACTTAAGTTTGTTGTCTAGAGCTTAATGTATATAGACTTAACTGTACAGAGAAATTAATGCCTTTATTATGTTATTCATAAATATAAAACCAAAATCTAAATCATTCATTAAAATCCTTGTATTCAAAATAACTACTTTATTTCCACAGTACTCGGCGGACTGAGGGCTATGGCCTGCTGACTCTTCTCCATTCATTCATTCGTTAGGTTAACTCTCTTCAATCTGAAGTACTCATACTATTACTACTAGTACTCTCCTACATGCGGAACCTGTTTGACTATGATGATCAATAGTCATCATCATCAGCCGATAAACGTTTGCTGAACATAGTCCTCACCCAATGATCTATAGTATAGTATGATCACTAAATAAGATCGTAACAATTACCCTTAAAGACTATGCCAACATAGAATGTGAAAACCGCAAGTATAACCACACCGTTTAGCTAAGAACCAGTGAGCTTGACTCGCTGAGGGATCAGCCCGGGTAATGGGGTACAATCCTGAGGTCAGTGTATTCCCGCAGGTCAGGGCCTCCTGCTGGCAAGCGTTACGAACGGTTCGGTAACACTACGTTAAAATAAACAAATCGGTAGTTCAAAGACAAGAAAGCTACGGTACCCAATACTAATTTAATACATCCAAAAACTATTGGAAACAAATTTTGATATTTTTATTTGACCTTGTTTCCTTATGAAAATATCTTTAGTTAAAAGCGTTAACGGTTGAGATAAGAATACAACCCTTGTCCAAGAGGGTGGACACGATGTGGAAGTGGGCCGGTACATGAAGTACTTTGGCATGACGTTGGACAGTCGTTGGGGCTTCGAAGAACACTTCGAGCGTCTAGTACCCCGGATCGAGAGGATAGCAGGTGCAATGCACAGACTGCTACCCAATCTCGGGGGACCAGCAGAGGAAGTTCGCTGCTTCTATGCGGGAGTAATACTACCCGTAGCCTTATATGGCGCGCCAGTATGGGCTAAGAGGCTAGCCATCCGACGCTGTAGAACTAAAATCTACAGCGTTCAGCGAAGAATGGCCATAAGGATCGTACGAGGATACGGTATAATATCCTTCGAGGCGGCGACAGTCTTGGCTCGATTTCCACCTATGGATATTCTGGCGGATATGGGATGCGAGGGTGTACGACCGCATCCGCGCCATCCGCCAGAGCTGTGGGAGTGAGCCAGACGAAGTATTCAAGACGGCTCGACGGCAGGAGCGGCGCAGGGCTCTTGCAGCGTAGCGCGATAAGCTCTCGGAGGAGAGGTATGCGCGGAAACGCGTTGTGGGGGCGATCCTGCCGGTCTTCGATGCCTGGATGCAACGACGCGTAGGAAGCCTCACTTACAGACTTACACAGATACTTACTGGGCACGGGTGTTTCGGTGATTATCTGTGTAAGATTGGACGAGAAGCAACGGCGAATTGCTTTCACTGCGGAGGAAGAGAGCTGGATTCCGCATCGCACACGCTCGCGATTTGCCGGGCGTGGGAGCCGGAGCGGCGGATCATAGTAAAGCGGATCGGATGGAACCTCTCCTTGCCAGCAATCGTGTCGGCGATGCTGGGAAGAGACGTTGCATGGAGGGCCGTAGCCTCCTTTTGCGAAACTGTAATGGTACAAAAGGAGGCTGCCAAGCGGAATAGAGAGAGAACAGATCCCGCTCGGAGAAGAAACCGTCGTGGCGCTACTGTGAGTCAACACGTCGCACCGGTGAATGGTGCTCCCCTACCATAATAGGGCCTTTGGGGTTGTTGGCGATTAGGATGGGAGATCCCGTAACCTAGCCAAACGCCGAAGGTGACCACCGAGGGGGTTTTAGTGGGTAAAAATCTCCACATAACTCTGATCGCCTCCCAGAAGGCAGAATATCTTTCGAAGATTTCCCTCCCAAAAAAAAAAAAAATACAACCCTTCAAAGATGAAACGTATATCATCTATTTCTTCTCCTTCAATCACGTGAAAGCTAGTGAACGTATCGACACAGAAACATGACCATTAGATGTGGACAATTTGTAGGCTTTTTAATTTCATAGACACTTCATCATTTTATTTCGAATTAACTTTTATAAACATTTTCATTGCATATTATTTACGCGGTTGCTATAGTAACGGTTGTTATAGAAAGTAATTTGCAGTCTAATTCTCTATTACTGCCAGCCAAGGCGACGGGGAACAGTTAGTTTATATATACGTAACATACATTTCAGTTTAGAACTGAAATAGATAACAATTTGAAAGAGAAATGTCAAAGCTTTACAAAAGCTTTATATAAAATGTTCAATTAACTTAGAAACTTTAGTATATAATATGAAAATAACTTTAAAAGATAATAGATAAAAGCTAAAAGAATTGTTGTAGTTAGTTAAACATAAAAAAAACCTTCAATTTAACGCAAATTTTAAGGTTTTTAAAATTCAGTCGACGATACAGATCAAAGTTTTAACAACTTAACGTAACCGGCACCGTGGCTTAGTTGGTTAGAGCGTCCGCCTGATAAGCGGGAGATCACGAGTTCGAGTCTCGTCGGTGCTATTTGGTGGCTTTCATTTTTTATTTTTTTTTAATGTTTTTAATTATTATAGTAATTTTTTATTGAAAGTCCCAATCATCCTAATCCCAATCACGTAAGAGCGATGACGAAAATTGTCTTACATAGATATAAGTTTATGTTTACACTTAGGCGGATAATTTTAACCATTAATTTTCTATGTTATAATGTTTTATTACAATTTTTTTTTCTAAGTAAAAATTAAGGATATGATCTAACTAAAAACAGTTTAAGTTACTTTATACATTGTGATAAAAGATTGTGAGTGATCTAAGATAGCAGGTCTTGATGAATTGTATGATGAATGATGCATTTTACAAGATTTGTGAAAATTTTGCTTAATTGTTCATGTATATTTTTATTTACAAGTTATCCTTAAATAATTTTCACATCTGCATGTTTTACGCGAAGCCATTAGAGGGCGCGAATTGCATACTGCAATATGTTTAAAGCCTAAAAGAGATCTAGGTAGCTAGGGTGATGCCACCTATCGGTATTCCTTTTCACAATCAAAGCGCGGAGTGCTACGAAAAGCTCGAGTCTATATAATACAAAAACTATTCAATTTACATTATTATTTACAATGCTTTATAATCCTATATGTTAAAAGCTTATTATTTCATATAAGCTTTTATAAAAGTTTAGTATCAATTGCGCCCTATAGATATTTGAAAGAAAATAATCGTCTACAAAAGAACTCGGAAGCTTAATATTTACAGTTATAAATAATTGTGCAAACTATTATAATAGTTATTAAGTTTATTAGTGATGTGTACATTGAAAGATAATTAATACAAATGATAAGTATATAGATTGTTTAATTATAAATGTATATAGTATATTCATATACATATAAGAAATTATATAAAAGTTCAAAGGAATACAGGAAATTTTTCAGCTATTTACTTGTCGGCCCCGTGGCTTAAATGGTTAAAGCGTCTGTCTAGTAAACAGAAGACTGTGGGTTCGAGTCCCGCCGGGGCCTTGTTCCTTTTTTAACCATATTTTTTTTATTCCAGTTTCGTTTTCAAACCAGTACTTTTCGTATAAAGTAGAGTCGTGGTACAATTTCGTGCTGTCTTATTTAAATGTCAACCAAATCATGTAGTAAATTATTAGTTAAGTAAGCTATGAAAAATACTTCTGGGAAGATCATTCTTTGTCTGTTTTGTATCTTCCTGTTCTTTATAGTATATATTTTAGAAAAAACATTCGCTTACAAAATTTTCCAGTAATTTATAGTGTCTTCTTGTATCTTTTCTTCCAAGTAAAATTAAATTGTTAACCGCTTTTATAATCTCAGAACCAATTTCTAAATGTTCCTCTGAAGACTCTTGATCAATAATAGTTCTTGTTGATAATTTCGTCTTAAAATTTATCCTTTTTTCTTTACAAATGAAACGTATTAAACGTGTTTATTGAACTTTTAAAGAAAAATCTATTTCAAAGAGGTCCATAATGCCGTTGTATTCTTCGTTTAGTTTTTTAGCTACGCTATCCCAGTGCTCCTTAGTTTCCTCTTTTGCTTCCACCAATATACGTACTTCCTGTAGTTCTGTTGAAATTATATACGCAATTTTTTAATAGAAAACTTATGAATATAGAGCATAAGTATGCAAACGTAACGTTTGTCCGCCAATTAAAATAATTTCATCGTAAAATTTAAGAAAAAAAAAACTAATTCAATTTATATATTAGTTGAAATCGGTCATTTTCAACGTAAATAAAAGCTTAATGACTGGTAATTGGTTTTCATCCCTCATTAAATCAATAACTCACTCGATGGTGTACATAACGGACGCGAGAGGTCCCGTAGCCTTAGACATACGGTCGAAAATCAATGCACATGTCCAACAGAGTTTCTATACCACAAACTGATAATTTTCAGGGATTTACAGGGATAACCATTAATCTTCTACTTTATGTGTATCTATAGTAACATTCGAGGAGTGTCATCTTCACTTCAGTGCTTTCAACATACAGTTATCTCAAGAATATACCATGCGTCGTTCCGACATTGATCGCGTAAGTCGGAAAAAACTTTAGTCGGGGTACACGTTATATAAAGTTGTATGACATATATATGTAAGTATATACTCAACAGTCAGTCAATCAGGTATATCTCACAGAAAACTTTTCAAACGGAACTAGCAAATATATTTTTGTAATACATAACTTTTTATTATACTTAAGCATAGTCGACTGATGAGATAAAGATTTATTTTTCAATCGCAAAATCTCTTCATAGGAATAAACGAGTTTTCTTATAGTATGTATTGTGACTGGAACACTTTCAGGAAGGTCTGCCCATAACAACGTAGCACTGGCTAGGATTACGCAGAATTGAGCTCATCGCATTGATACATATTTTCATTAGCTTGAGAATGTCATCGAGTATAAAGCGCTACGAACCGGCGGAAAAAGAACCTACTACGGTATCTACGTAGACGGTCACCGGCAACAGATACTTATCACGGTTGCTGTGCTTAGATCAAGTAAATCGATCAATTAGCCGTTCTTGAGTTGATAAGTACCGATATAATAACTCACTATAGCATACTCCATAGGCGATGAGAAGCAGCATATCGCGTAGATCTCGCTCTTCCACTGGACTAACGCAGAGAAAGCGCACGAGACACGGCATCCGTTCAAGTGTACGCCGCAGCGGAAACGTAGCATTTCTACACTGTTGAATGCTCAACGTCACTGTCACGATAAGCAATACATTAAACTCCCATTTTCAAGTTTTAAGTTACATAATAATTACTTAAAATTATTATGATTATCTGCGAATGCAGCAGGAAGTTCCTTGAGTGATGTTGGATGCAAGTCAGCGATGATAACAGATTGAAATGATGTTGAACCGTAAATGAAAAGGATTGCTTGATAAGCTATATTAACTATTTGTGTATTTCTTTATAGTGAAATGGAAAATCTCACCTAATGTGCTGGCGTAATGACCAGCGAGGTGACGTACAAAGCTGTCAGTATCAAAGTCACCGCAATCCAGTCTGATACCTTGCAGCAGGTGGACCTCTCGTAGAGGGACACTGGCGGTCACGAATCGGCGAGCATGATCATAGTCGCGCATTCGATCTGTTTTCGTATAAATTACATATAAATCTCAGGAGATATATCACTATTGTCATTTCACAATATTTTTAAAAGACTGCTAACAGAATATTTATTGGTATCCTTTAAGGTTTTGTAGCTGAAATTCTAGCCGCTGAAGCTTTTATCTGTATTCGTAAATTTTATTGGTATTCTTTAAGGTTTTGTAGCTGAAATTCTAGTCGCTGAAGCTTTTATCTGTATTCGTAAATTTTATTGGTATCCTTTAAGGTTTTGTAGCTGAAATTCTAGCCGCTGAAGCTTTTATCTGTATTCATAAATTTTATTGGTACCCTTTAAGGTTTTGTAGCTGAAATTCTAGCCGCTGAAGCTTTTATCTGTATTCATAAATTTATTGGTACCCTTTAAGGTTTTGTAGCTGAAATTCTAGCCGCTGAAGCTTTTATCTATATTCGTAAATTTTATTGGTATCCTTTAAGGTTTTGTAGCTGAAATTCTAGCCGCTGAAGCTTTTATCTGTATTTACGTTTCTGAATCGTCAGTGTAGATGTACCGGATTGCGTAGCAGTAAAGGAAGGCTCAATTCGAAGCTTATCTTAATTCTAACCCTTTGGTTTATCCGATTTTAATGATTCTTACTAAATATCATAGTTTAACCCTTAGTCGTCATTATTATCAGCCGACAGATGTCCAATGCTGGACATATGCTTCACTCGAAGGTCTCCACATCGATCGATCCTACGTTACCTGCATCCAACTGCTTCCCGCAACCTTCACCAGATCAGCGGACCACCTGGTGAGCGTGTCAACACTTCGTCTTCCAGTTCAACCCTTAGTGGGTTGGAAAATAGAAAAGATACCTTTTGCATCGTAATATTAATTTTTTATACTTTTCTAGTTTTCACTGGCTAGGATTTGTAATATCTGTTATTGGATATCGTTTAGGTATAACCGCAGCGCATATTCTACTGCCATACCCTAGTGTGCAAACATTACTGAGTTCCGGTTTGAATGAAGCTGTAGCTAGTAAATTACTAAAGATTTATTATTCTACTACTTAAGGCAACGAGTATAATATGGCGCTGTGGATATCATCCTAACTAGCGCCACGTTCTTAAGGACAAATATATCACTTACTATGGAATAAAAAAGAAATTACATCAACATCGGATCTTACGAAAAACCATGGCGAGGAAGATGTCAGGACAAGCGATGGCTACGCTGCGCCACACGTAATCTGGAATGCCGTTCCCACCGCAACCAAGCGACGGATCAGCTCGACCTGGTGTGTGATGCTCAGCACATAATAACTACACAAAATTACATTAATAAGTTACTTACACTTACATAATTTTTTTTTGGACATCCATCAGTTGAAATGGTGATTATGATATTGATTTGAACATAATTAAGAACTTTCCGTTTTATACTTAAATTTTCTTTAGGAAGAATAATTATTATTTCTCCTAACATATTCAAGTAATTTTTTAATCGAAAAAGTGACGACACGAGCCAGACGTTCACCTGATAGATGGAATGACACACCATCACCACCAGCTCTACGTCGTGGTTATCTCCTTTATACATTGGAAGTTTCATTACCATTGTAATTTAAAAGAGAAGCATAGTAATGTTTGTCGCCAGAAATAGGAGCTGCGGTGATGCCTACTGGTCTCCAGTAAAGACCTGCCACCAGTAATTAACTACTGATCGCTGTTGAAGTCTTTGGGGAAGGCCTAAGTCAGCAGTGAACGGCTATCGACTGATGATGATGATGATTACCGATTAATAAATTGTTCGAACCTGAAATCTAAAATGCGGGCGTTTCAAAATCGTTAGCAAGGATATGAGAGCGCTTCCGGTGCCGTCAGCTATATGCCCGTACTCCAATGCGAGTACTCGGAGATTTCTCAGCTCGCCTAGGCTTCTTAAAAAGCACTGTGCAGATACCGGCCTTGGGATATATTGGCCGCTTCCTGTTAAGGAAGGTGCAAGATTACGGTGATTAAAGGTTAATGAAATTGCGATCTACTGTAATAATAGGTTTTTACCTATGAAATTACCGTTCTGCAGTACTGGCCATTTCAAATCAAAATAATTTTTGTTTGGCTAAGAATTCTAATTTCAAATTAATTTTATTTTAAAAACATGGAATTCTTTTTCCAAAAGCAATCATTTGTTTATTGATTAGTGTTACATTTTCATCGAATTTCAATCTTTTTCGTCTTCATGGATATGTTAAAAATTCGAGTAATTGTGGAATATGAGAACCGTCGTGGCAGCAACGCGGCACAAGCGGCACGCAACATCAACGACGTTTACAGAGCTAACACTACAAACCAACGCACCACCTGTTATTGGTTTGCTTGCTTCCGTTCTGGATGTTTCGACTTGAAAAATGAATCTCGTGGTCGTCCGAAGACTTTGGTCGACAATGACGAATTAAAGACGATTGTGGAAGCTGATGATACACATTGTATGGCTGAATTTGCAGCAGCTTTCGACGTTAGCGTCAAAACAATATTGGTCCATTTGCATCAAATTGACAAGGTGAAAAAGCTTGACAAGTGGGTGCCCCACGAACTCAACGATCGCCGGCGCGAAGTAAGCGTCGAGACGTGCCTTGCACTGCTCAACAGACACACAAATGAAGGAATTTTGAACCGCATAATTACTTGCGATGAAAAATGGATTTTGTTTGATAACCGCAAGCACTCAGCAAGTTGGTTGGATCCTGGTTCAGCACCTAAACAATGCCCTAAACGAAAACTTACCCCTAGAAAAGTGATGGTCACTGTTTGGTGGTCTAGCGCCGGTGTGATTCATCACAGCTTCTTACCTAACGGGGTCAGCATTACTGCAGATGTGTACTTCGAAGAACTGAACACAATGATGGAGAAGGTGGCGCATCTCCAACCAGCATTGGTCAATCGCTCGTCTCCGCTGCTCCTGCACGACAACGCGCGACCTCATGCTGCACAACTGACGGTCTCCAAGTTGCAAGAACTTGAGTTGGAAGCTCTCCGTCATGCGTTCTACTCACCAGACCTTGCGCCTACAGACCACTACTTTTTCCAGAATTTGGATAACTTCTTGGCGGGAAAAAATTCAATCCCGAGAGGCAGTACAAAATGCCGTTGAAGAATTTATTGCGTCCCGTCCACCGGATTTCTTTAAGAAGGGCATCAATAAACTGCCACTGCGTTATCAAAGATGCATTGATTGCGTGGGTGATTACTTCGATTAATACAAATAAAAAATACATGAAAAAAATTCGTTTAAATTTTTCATACAAAACGGCAATTTCATAGGTGAAGACCTAATATTTAGAAGTCATTTGCAGGTAACACTTATAGTTAAACTAACAGATACAGTTTTGTACTTTTTTAACAGATACCATAACCGTAGTTAATTTTGTAGCCTGTCAAATTATAATCATAAATGTTATATCCGTGGGGGATGCTTTTGACTTTTCATTAGTTTAATCCCGATGCGAAATGCTAGCAAGTTTGATTGGACTTTTAAAAATTCATACAATAATCTAAAAATAAGGAAATAAGAAAAAGACTTAAAACTTACCCATATAAATTCATACCCCTGGTGAACGAGAAAGTTGATCCTTCCTTAAACTCATTTTAAAGATACAATGATAGTGCACAAGGATATCATTTACCAAATTAATAAACATGTATTGCCAGAAATAGTCATTATTCTTCTTCTTCTTCATTATACTAAATTAAAGATTTTGATCCCCTTTTCAACTTTATACCGTTTTTGACAACACCAAAATTACTGTGTTGCTATGGTGATCAATGTAGTATCAGGAACCCATGACAACGTGCAAACAACGATTACAACAACAATCAAAATGACGACCGACGAAGACAAATCTAGATTGATAAAGCTTCTGCAAGATCTGGAGATCCCTGAGGTGAGGCTGCCAGAACGATGCCAAGGGCTGATCAAAGATTGGCACGAGAAATTTGACTCGGTATTGGAAGAGGGTGTTGATGTTGAAGTTATAGAGAAGTATGAAAACCCTTATATTCCTGATAAAGATTTATTAGAAGAAACCGAAAGGAAACTACGAGAATTGCTCACGGAAGAGAAACTGTACGTTTTTGCTAAATTTTATCCATCCACAGCTGAGTCTAAGTAACGCATAGTAATTGAATATTTCTGGTATTTTTTTACCAAGTGACGAGGCGTTCATCTGATAATGAGTGATAGCCTTTCCCATAACATGGTGTTAGTTCATATGATATACGCAAATTACTTCAAACTGTAACACGGTATTGTTTGCACACTACTGTTTGGCGGTAGAGATAGATATTGTGGTGGTATCTACCTGGACGTTCTCCGGCAACAGAGACCTAGCCATCAGTGATAATATTGTTACATATTTATACAAGTACAATTGTTTTACAGTTGTAAATTGGTCTTAAAATTTATTTTAATTATTTTTAGAAGTAAAAAGAAATTAAAAGAAGTTGCTCCGCAGAGTGTAGATCCAAACAAGCCATGGCGCACGAATTCAACCAAAGAGAAACTACTTAGGATCGATGGCGATTTGAAAAGACATTTTGAAAAATCTGCGGACTTAATCGGTCCAATGGATGATGGTGATATGAAACTATTAGTCAACACTTGTAAAGAAGAAGCGGAGAATTCTGCACCGGTTGGAGCTGATAGACTGCGAGAGACTGTTGAGGAGGCAAGAAAGTGTCTTCCTAATTTTCAATACAGGTCGATTGAAAACTCTACAGCGACTGCTATACTTCCTGAGGCTCATGATCGTAATGTAGATGTAATAAATCATGAAAATATAAAAGAGTGAATTAAAACCAGTTTCCTTACATTCGTATTTGATTAAAATTTTTATAATTTTTAATTTCTATATTTTATTATAATCATGACCAATCATAAAAATATTAGAGAGATCTAAAGATATAATGATTGAGTTGAGATATTAAACATAGCGACTTTTATTCGATTCATTCCTAGTTAAATATCGTGAAATGAATCGAAATTAAACAATATTTATAAGAAATAGAGTAAAATAACAAGCAATCACTACTTTTTAATATACTTTTCAATTAATAAATAGGTTACAAAGTTTCTTCACTGGGCACGAGGCATGATATATATGTATTACAAAGTTATATTAGAAGTATTTAGGAGCAACAGCGACGTCCCTTAATAAAATACATCAGTAAACTGTTTGGTAAAATTAACAAGCTTTCATTGTCAGTAACGAAAAACCTTTTAAACAAGATCATCATGTATCAAAATAGTATGGAGAGAAGTGTGATGAGTGTTAAAATGAGATTAAATTTGGAGAAATGGAAATATATGACGTAATATGTTGAAAGAATGGATGCAAGAAGATTAACGAAAGAGGTATACAAGGTAAGAGTGATTGGACAAATCGGTGCATGTCGACCTAGGCGGACATATTTCGATAAAATCGAAGATGTCCAAAAGAAAGACCGGGTTAAGAGTACTCGCAACCGACGAGCGTGCATGAAGACGATCATGAAAGTGGAGGTAGCGAGAGAGTTGTGCCAGGATCGTAGCAAGTGGAGCAAGGTGCTCTCTGCCTACCCCACAGGGAACGAGGCGTGATATATATGTATGTAAGTACGAGTATGACGTTATTTGAAAACGTACAATTGATTTATGAACATTTGAAATGGTAGTGGACACGGTAGGCACAAGCTACGAAAAACTAGAGACAATTTCACAAATGTTATTACGGTAACCAAAGATATGTCAATAGTAGCGAAGAAAGATGAGTGTAGGCGACAGGAAAATAATTTGTGGGAAATCGTTGGTTCAGAATTGATTCGGATTACCAAACAAAGATATGCGTGGAAATTTTTGGATGAGGCCTTCGTCAAACCCAAACAAAATATTAGTACTTTAACTGCGCATTTAGATTAAGCTTTGTTCTTTGAATAAAGGTTAAATATATAAATTGTTAATATAAAATTGAACTCACCTGTAATGTAACTATAGTTCACTAGTATCGGATTCTCGTTGTTTCGTACGAAATTCCAGAGGTACAAGTACTTGAGTGAATGGGAATTGAAGCAGGCAAGTTGTTGTAGTAAACGCACGCCTTCCAGACGCAAACACGAAAGATTCTCAAAGGAGACCAATTGCAAACTGTCCTGTAAGCTTGGGAGTTATAAGTAAAGTTTTACATGCATACATACATATCACGCCTCGTTCTCAATGGGGTAGGAAGAGACCACCTCTTTCCTCTTGCTACGATCCTGGCACGCCTCTCTCACTTCCTCCACTTTCATGAGCGCCTTCATGCACGCTCGTCGGCTGCGAGTACTTTTGACCCGGCCTTTCTTTAGGACATCTTCGATTTGATTGGAACATGTCCGCCTAGGTCGACCTGCACCTATTTGTCCAATCATTCTTACCTTGATTCTCTTTTGTTAATCTTCTTTCATTCATTCTTTCAACATGGCCGAGCCATCTAAGCATCTCTTTCTCTAACTTTGTCACTACATCTTCAATCACACCGCACCGCTTCCTTATAACACTATTCCTCACTTTGTCCATCAGCTTCACGCTTGTTATGCTTCTCAGGCTTCTCTCTCAAGTAAACTTTTATAATTAATATTTACAGTTACTTATTAATTATTATACTGAACTATATCTAATTTCTTGTCACATATCAAATACCTTCTTTCTATAAATAAATATATATTTTCCATACAACAAACATCTTAATAACTGACTACTTATCCTCTGTCGTTTCTTTAGATCATTTTTCTTCCTCGCACCAGTATTATTAAAGTCTGAATAAAATCTTATAAGATATTTACCTTATAATATTTAAAAGGACTTCAAAGAAAGTCTTTCGTTTGTAATGATCCATGACGTTAATCTTAATCAATTGATCATTCACAATAAGCCGATCGATTTGGGCCTCCTCTGCTTCCATCTTCTGTTAAAGTCAAAGATTGTATTGAAAAATAATAACTAATAAGATAATACTGTTTCTAGTCTTAAGTTTGTAGACCATGTGTTATGAAAACATCGAATAAAGACAAATATCTAATAAATTCATGATTTTTTTTTAAATATATACTAAATGCCCTTCCATCATTTACTTATACATATATTTCATGTTAATAATTTTCAACGAAACTAAATTGTTGGCCTTTGGTTAAGCTAATAGGTTTAAAATAAAGCTTCAACGATGTAAAGCTTTTTCTCTTTGAAACTTTGAAGAAAACGATCCAAATTATAGTAATCAAAATAAAATGGAGATAATCTGTGGGTAGAATAATATGATAAACCTAATACTGGTTCAATGTATAAAAAAGTAGTCAACATGTTTTAATGATTTGGAGATGATCTACAGCAGTAGTAGTTCAAAAATGACGATATATCAACCTTCAAGGAACTTTCCAAGCACCTATGAAACTCTTTCAGATACAGTGCAGGTAATCGCTTCAGTGCGGCGTGATTTCTCCAGGTGTGGTGACCAAGCGGAGTGGGGAATTTGAGGTTAGGATATTGGCAGGTAAAGAGAACTTCTTCACAGTGTATCTGCCCGCGAATATATCGCTGAACTTCAGGTATAGACCAAAACGTAGTATCATCTGCCCTGAATCAATTAATAAGGTTTGGGTCGGTATAAAAACAATGTACCGGAGTGAATACACTTTCTTATGACAGTATACTAGGTATACCAGTATGAAGTGAGCGTCTAAATACAAATGTCTCGATAGGGAACATTTGTTTTGAACGAGCCTTTATTTTTTTTTTGTTTGTTTACTATGATATCTGTGAAACATATTTAGTCTATATCAAGTCATTGAACAGACAACATCATATTTTTTTCTTGTCGAGGCATATGGTGATCATGCTCTATCAGAAGCAACATGCAAAAGATGGTTTCAATGGTTCAGAAATAATGATTTTGATGTGAGAAATGAAGAACGTGGAAGACCACCAAAAAAGTTTGAAGACGCCGAATTGCAAACGATATTGGTTGGAGATGACACTTTGAATCAAAAGCAAATGGCAGAAATGTTAAATGTTGCACAACAAACAATTTCTGACCGTTTAAAAGCTATGGGAAAGATCCAAAAGTGTGGAAAATGGGTGTCACATGAATAGAATGAAAGACAGATGGAAAACCGAAAAAACACTTGTGAAATTTTGCAGCAAATGATCAATTTGAACCATGCATTGATCGAGAAACGACCAGAATGGGCCAGAAGACACGGCAAGGTAATTTTGCTCCATAACAATGCACCTGCACACAAAGCACAACCGGTTCAGGATACAATCAAAACATTGGCTGCTACCTGCTACCCCACCCGCCGTATTCACCAGACTTGGCTCCTTCCGACTACCATTTGTTTTCATCGATGGGACACGCATTGGCTGAGCAGCACTTTGGTTCCTACGAGGAGGTCGAAAATTGGGTGTCTGGTTGGTTTGCTTTAAAAGACGAACAATTTTATTGGCGTGGTATCCACAAATTGCCAGAAAGGTGTTCAAAATGTGTAGAAAACAATGGCCAATACTTTGAATGAAATCTTTTTAACTTTCCCATTAATAATTAGTGTTTTATTTTCACAAAAAAACGCTCATTTCATACCGGTACACCTAAGTACACAAACGTATTATTTGAGGAGTCTCACTCATTGGATGCCTATCATGTCATCCTTTAATTAAGCAAGTGGCCAATATTTGTATGTTGTAACTGGATGAAACTGCTAACAACTAGTTATAGCACTGAATTAACCTCAACACAGAATCGGCGATCTGCATCCCGTTGTTGCTTTCCACATATTGGAGCCAGATAAAGGGATTACGCCGCCAATCCTCGAAAGCCAATAAACCTGGACTGGAACGGTATATTCGAGCACCGTACGAATATATATCGTCGAGCAGTGTCCAGCATTTACAGCGGTCTTCATCTGCATGTACATCAACAACTTATGCATAACTGATTGATGATTAGACAGTGACATAGATCAAACAATTATTTATGTAACGTTATTCATAAACTTATAGGCTTATAGATCTTGAGCAGACTATGGTCCAGCAGTGGTAGTCTATAGGCTAGTGACGATGATTCATATTTGAAGATGTAAATAACTTTTTGACAGCTAAAGTATGATACTGTGATGCTTGAGGTATAGTTCTGTCGAGTGGAAAACCTTTCGATTCAGTTCAACCTTCTAAATGTATAAGATTTTAAATATTAAGATCATTGATCATCTGGCGTTACATTACTCTAGAACAAATCATTAGCTAGAAATCAGTAATGAATGTCTTTAATATTCAAGAATTCTTCTTCGATGACTATTATCACGATGTTAAAGTTTACAAACAAGCGACAATTAATAATGTATATATATATATGGCTAGTGCATATTGTTGTACTACTATTCTTTAGATGATTAGTCGGAAGTTGAATGTCGGTGTATCAAATATCCTCTAACCCGAGGTCCACTGGCGATAGAGGTTTACTAAATAGAAAATCTCTAATATTGCCTCTAGAAGGCAGTGGTTTACTTTAGCAAAGATATAACCTTTTTATTACGAAGTGGCAGTTATTAATTTATTACAACTCCTTTTCTAATAGAAAATCTTAAAATTGGAAAGTAGAATTATTTTATTGATATTACGTACCTTCATCTTCCATGGTTTAAGTTTTTGGTTGAAAATGGGAAATATAAAAATAATATACTGTGACTTTGGCAATACAATTGTCATACAATAATAATATATTTGACAATCAAACTGTAAATAGTGGTCAAACGTTTAAACAACTGTTTCGGTTAATAAATATTTCTATGGTGCAAAATTATTTACTATTTTTATGTATAGTGTAAAAAAAAAGCTGGTTATGATGGAAATAAATGAAATAAATCACTCGTTTGGAATTTAGATATATTTGAAAAAATATACAAAGAATTAATATTATACTTATTTCGCTCTGTACAATTTTAATACATATACTAATAAATGCGTTTAATAAAATTAAATATTAAAATTATACCAAATGATCAATACAGTATATTATCGCCAAAAGAGATACATGTGACCCGTAATTTAAGCGTTAGCTTTAAACCACAACGGAAACATCGATACAGTTAATTTTCAAACGTTTAATGTTCGCTTAAGTATTAAGTTGTATTATAAATTATAGCAACGCCAACAGTAAAATAAACTAACTGTACTGTCATTTAACGTCGTTAGAAAGATTTTTAAGCTCACTGCAGCTTTTCATTATTATGGTCAATGTACAAACGTTATTACAACACAACCAAATGACATTCAGAGAAACCTAACCCTCTTCGTTACCTCTCAACATTATTACTAGATCCTCGTATAACTTGAGGATCTCTTATGAAAATATTCAAAAGGAATAAATCTTACAGTGCGACATACGTATAATAGCTATGAGGAAAGTAGTAGGAAATAACGTTAACTACATTATATGAAACTAGAAAGCCAGTCTCACAAATTAATGTATATATTTAACTTAAACATAACGTACACAACATTAGCTACACTTGTAAAGTTAACGTATACGAAAGAAGAGTGTTCTCAGTGATTCATACATAATTTTACAATTCAAGTTAATGGTAGTACAACATTGAAGAATCATTTTCACTTTCTAAGTCAAGCTATTTTTTGTTTCTCTACGTGTAAGTTTTTTAGTTAGCATACAACAATTATTTACGTACACATATTAATATATATATTACACAAGATAATCGGAAAATTTCTATATCTTTAAAAGGTTAACTACTGTTAAAATAGGTACAAATAAAATGGTGCTGTGTAAACACTTTTCAACATTAAACTATTCTGATGCAAATGCTGTTAGTAAAAGACGAGTAAGACCTGAACTTCATCGTAAGTCAATGCTCGTAATAATTTCGTGTTTACTTAGGATGCTTATACAACATCCCAACGTGCACATCGCCTTGGGGTATAACATATTAAGTTTACTCCAGCAATTCCAATGATTGGAATGTTTTCACACTACTTCTCACCTTAATGGAGTTTAAGATTTGCATCAACATAGTTTAGTATTTAACCACAACATATGACTCACTGTACGTGAAAACTGACAAATAATAAGGTTAAACACTATAAAAGTTCTACACATTAAAGGTTAAGTGTAGTAGTTAATGTATTGTATATGGAATTAAAATGCTTCCTTTTTAATCCTGGACTTTAAGGATAAGATGAATAGGATGAGAACACGTTTTTAGGTTAAAAAAATGGGATGATATTTCTAATACAGCTAACGAATTTCTAAGGAATGTTTATATGTTTGTAGTATCTATTTTTTACTATTACACGAACAGACGATTCATATTTAAAATCTATGTGAGTAATAGTAATGTGCCGGTGATACTTATCCGCGAATAACCACCACGAAATGAGTATGTCTCTTGGGCGGATCTTCTATGAAACATTTTATTACAGTATAATTAAAAAAAAAAATTATACCCTTAAAATTTCATTAAAATTACACTTAAAAAATTTATTAAAATCATACAACGATGCTAGTAACCAAATCAGATACCTAGCTTAATCAAACTTAAGTTATAGTATACGTAGTTAAGTATTCCTCCTCTTGTTAATTTATCTTTTATATATTAATTTTGCTTATATTGTATCCGCGGACAATAACTTAATAATCCGGCACATCACCAATAAGTTTAAAAATTGGGACACATACTTACTCTAGTTAAAATAGGATATTTGACTATTTTCTTAACCACAATGAAATTATCGTTGGTAATGTCTTTAAATGTTTTTTTTACGCTATAATGATACTAGAAATAGTCAAATATCCTTATTATACGAATATTAATAACGTATAACATACAACACAAGATAAACACTACTAATTACTAATATGAAAATTTAGAATAACTTTTCTACGCTGTTTACCAACTTTCAAGTTATTTATGTATATTTATATTAAGTTTTGTTACATCTAAAATGGTTGTTTGAAGAGGAATTGAATCGTTTGGCAATTTCTTAAGTTATAATTAAGTTACAATGACCTTAAATCTCTATTATTAACGGATACGCCTATGTAATGGGAAAAACTATGTCAACTAAAACATAATAAATGTAAAATGTTTTGTAGCAATAAGCTACTAAATAAAATGTATAAAAAGAACAAATCAATAGAGATATTTAAGGACTTATTGGCCGAATTATTCTCGTAGTTTGTTTAACTAGTTTCTTAAGATAACCAAGGGATAGGGAGCGACTCAGTGATTTATAATACGTAGGATAAATAAATCAAACAAATTTTTCAAGGATAAATTTTGAATATTTGAGTTTGATCGGTTGAGCTGTTAGAATAACTGCTATCCCGAATTATGATCTAGAATATTAAGAAAAATTAGAAACATCTTTTAGTCTTGAAACTTATTCAATATCTTGCATATCGCATAGATATCGTAAAGAAATATTAAAATCAATATGTATGTTCTAATCTTAGTTCACTTTGGCGACCAATAAATTCAACATGTTTAACTTAACGTCCTCCAAGTGCAGTAGCTAGCCGCTTGCTTTATGACACGGAGGCACCTGGTCGATTCCGAGGCTACATGTTAGTTTTTGGTAAGTGGTAGCCTACCATCTTGTTATGGATGCCTTATTAATAGCATTTCTGTATCATGCATCTCATCAATTCTGCATCATTACTGCCAACGTACGATAGCCAGTGTATCCTGAAAGCTTAAACATTCACGGCCTCATTGGTCATTTAACATCGTGCAATACTGAGATCAATTTACTCCATTTCAGATAAAATAAAATTGATAAGTATTCCGATATTGAAAATGTAATAGATAAAAAAAAAAAACAAAAATTTATAATAATCAAAATCGTATTTTAATTAACGCTATTGTTTGTGTGTTCCGTTATTTATGGTGTACATATGGATGGAAGTTTGGTAATTTTTTATAATGTACCAAGTATGTAAGTTATTTTAATAAGCATTTCACACTTTACGAAACGCATAACGCGTAGGAACATTTCAGATAAAAACATAATTAACATTTCATTGCTGTGATTATCCATTGGTTGTTATATATGTAAATATGGAAAAGAATTTTAGTAGCACAACTTATATTAGAAACATCCATTAATTCAGAAAAAATTGTATAAGATCATTTAAATCCACTACGGAGATTATATTTGATACGATATTTTAAGAAATACTATACATGCTGACATAAAATGTACATAAGCTTTAGCATTTTAAATGAAAACAGTCAGTAAGGAATGAAACAAAGTAATATGGCACAGCCCATGTTAAACTATTATAGGTGAATGACTGCAAAGTACATAAAGACACTCCACGGAAAAGTATTACATCTATTCACATACAAACAATACACATCAAATACACCTACAGTAACTACCACCAATACAGTCAGTCCAATTCTGTTGTTAGTTCAGAACTTGGCAATACATTTATAATTAAAAAAAAAAGTATCTGTTGCAGTTATTAATTTATCATGTCTGTGGGAGACAATCATCATAGCATAATGTTTTAAAATTTACAAATAATCCTAATCATTTTTATATTAAGTGAAAAATAACAATACCAAATGGTATAAACAATAAAATATGACATGTTTTAGATGTAGCAGTTAGAAGACCCAAATACTGGTGATGAGAACATTTGTTATTAACATCAATGTTTATTACTACACTACATTCCCCTAAAACTGCCAAATAAGGTTTATTTTTACATCAACAATGGATTTACTTCGGTGGTTTAAGAATGGGTAAAAAGTTATGATGCACCTAATTAAATTACCTGAACTAAATAAAACATACTAACTCTATGCTACTTATTCACTGAGATCTTCCCTTCCTTCTAAAGATGACATATTGAAATTGGTTGCAATCGTTATTATGTTCTACTAAGGGTGACATTTCTTCCAGTAAATGAGTCTCATATAATCAAGTATTAAAAAAAAAAACTTCCTAAAGGCTGCAAGCCTCTGTATACACAGTTAATATTTAACTAGGAACAGGTTGACAATAACTGATATCATAAATACATTTTTAGAAAGATCCACTTGTGACTGTTTTACTAAAAACTTATATTTAATAAAAAAAAAAATGACATTTTCGTTAATTTATACTAGATGTATTTTTAAATGAAGGAGGCAATGCTTGAGCAAATCCTGAGCAAGTGGACCCACAAGAAACAATCCCCCATACTTTAGTATACCTTTCTTTAATAGCACCACCCATCGAGTTATTACCTATCCAAACGATCCTAAGTCACCTACAACTCGCTACAGGTTTTGGTCGCACTTGTGTTGCCCCGCAGAACTCTGTTCTGCTTTAGCATCGTAATAAAATTATTAAAATTCAACTAACCATAGAAAAAACATCGGCGGATTCGAATCGCAAACCAATCTATTCAGTTACTGCTAAATAACTCGATACACCACAACAGGTACGTTTTATAACAAACAGTTCATAGTTCAGTTTATGATCATGACGACACTAAGAAGATGCGCAAAATAATGAGTCATGCAAATAGCCACTAGTGACAACACTGAAGTTTATTTAGTCAATAACACAACTAATTCTGCACTAAAGACACTTTAAGCACTCTGCTGAGCAGAAGTATTAGAATGGGATGACAGCTGTGTGGAGTCACTTCTCTTTGGAGGAGCTGGCGGTGGACGTTTCTTCACAGGTTTTGGTTCCACACGCGGCTGCGATTCGCGTCCGTGCATGTTCTCATAGAAAGGCTCTTCGACAGAGCCATAGTGTTCCTGCACCCACATGGAGACACTCGTCTCTTTATAATCTTCCGACAGTGGGTATTCACGAAAGCCCAGGACTTCGTGCGGAGTGGTAGCCGGTTCCAATTTGCATTTCTGTGCTACTTGCCATTTTTTCCGCATCACTCGCTGGAGATCTTTGAGAAATTCTTTGGGTGGGTTGCTGTTAGATTCTACTAGTTTCTTAGGCGAGGATAGTCGTGTACTTTCGTTGCGTTTCGGCGGGAGAGGTTTTCTAGGCGATAACGGAGATGGTTCTTTAAGATTAAAAGAGATCTTTTTATTCTTCTTATCAGACAGAGTTGGTAGATCATCGGCGAAGTTAACTTTTTTAACGGTGCCGGAACGTTCTTTGCCCGGTTCAGAGAGTTTCTTCTGAATAGAGGGGCTGCTTAGTTTTTTAGTCTGTAATTCTACAAGACATGCGCCATAGGCAGCGGTTTGGCCATAGATACTCTTATCGGAATGTAATGACGAAGTTCTAGAAGCTTCTGAATGAACACTGTCCAATGATGGTTGCCTGGGGAAAGAGCGACTTTGCTCAGGATTTCTGGAAACACGGGACTGACCAGCTCTTGCTGTTTGTTCTATTTGTTGCGCAGTAAGTTGATTGACAATGTCATGTACTCGCCCTGAATTCGCTTCCATGGCATGCTCCGGCGGAGGAGGAGGGAGACTAAGCTGTGATCCGGATAGATCTTCAATTGGATCCATTGGCGGAGGTGGCGGTGGAAGTGAATCGAGACTGAGTGTTGAGCTGAACATACCCTCTGGAATTTCTTCCGGTGGCGGAGGAGGGAGGTCTTCGGTGTTGGTTACTTCTGGTCTTTGAATTTTATCATATATCGGAGTGTAGCCATACAGAGAGGAAGAAGTATCGACAACGGGGCGATAAATATCATGTGGAATACTTTCGTAATGTCCGTAAGAAGACGATTCATGTCGAGATGGAATAACTGTCGTGTTAAGATGGCTGGTTATAGTGGCGTTGGTTGTACTGTACAGTGCACTTTCAACTGGATCTGTTGAATAATGACAATATTATAGTAAGTAATTGTCATATTGTTATATATTAATCAATATCAGTACATAAAATTTTAAATTATTATTAAAAGAGACACTGCTACTATACTTTTAAAGTACCGATAGTAAGTATACTTTAAAAGATTTAAAAACGTTTTTTTTTTAGAAACAATGAGGTGATGGTGTGCTACATAAAAGAAAAGTTTGCAAGATTTTCCAAATCGTTGCAGCGGTTTAAAGTAGTTTGATAATTATGCATTTCTTACCAGCGTGGTGTCGCTTGAGGGTAGAATCGTCGCGTGATCGCGGCCGTCTCGTGAGCGTGCCGCAATCGCCTCGCTCGTCTTCATCTTGCGTGGAGCCGGTCTCAGCCATCTCCTTCAGCTGCCTGGTCATCCAAGTGAGCGGGATGTTTGGCTTCATAGATGGCTTGCGTTTTATCGTTCCTGAGGAGAAATTACAGATTTTTGTTTTAAATAAAAAATAAAACGTGTTTTTGTCTAACGCATAGACAGCATCTGATAAAGTTGGTAGGATGCAGGTGCTGTTGAAACAATCCTTCTAGAACCGAATTAGAAGGCTCGTGTTTAGCAGAGCATTAGACTGAAACAATTATGATGAAAATTATTTTTTGTAGAAACGTAGATAACACTTACCCATAGGGAATTCGCAATCAAACGCGCTCTCGGAGGCAGTTCCTCCATCGGATAAGCAACCACTGGAACTTGATGAGGATGCCCTTGAATGCCTGCAAATTAAATATATTTTATTTAAGACCGCCTGCCGCAGCCGTTACGGTAACCAATATAACATACCTTGCCAAAACGGTAACACTGGCTCACACATACATTTAAACATTGAGGTAATGTTGGAAATGAATCTTTATATTTGTGAGGAAAGAAAAAAACCATCAGTAACTGTGTAGTTTGGTATATAACCAAAAAATAAGATAAATTTTACTTTCGCTCAATAATGCATAGCATAGCTTCATTGTCATTGACACCTATTCCAATAAAGATCAAAATTCGCCCATGCAAGCTACAAAAAATACATCACAAATAAGCCAATAAGATAAACATCAAATACATGACATTTTTTAACATTAGTAAAACACTAAAAAGAGAAACATTCAACACCAACCTGCCACTGCTGATGTCGGAACTGGCAACACTGACATTGCTAGACGTGGATTGGGCGGGGCAATTGACTCCTGCTGTCACGCTTCCGTTGGTTTTGGTGGGGATTGAAGATATCTGAATAGGTTAATGTTAACAAAATAAATTACAAATTATCCTGCGTTAACAAATATTTTTAACTATGATACTGTTTGAATATTTCACAAATATATGTATATATATATCTGATTACTTACAGAACAGGAGCGCGCATGAGCTAAATGATCTAGGTCCTCCTGCGTGAGCTCTGCCACCAGCGAACGATAATTATCCAGGAGTTGACGGCCATGCTGTAAATAACAACTTTATAATAAATGTAGTATGAGTTGTGAAAATAATTTAATAATACAATTTAATGTCTTTATGACCATATCAAGCAAGATGTCTACCTAACATTAAGTGTATCTGTCCATAACAAAAATTGAACATCAACATAACTAGTGGCGATAGTATGATATCCACTGCATCATATCCTGTTCGTAGCTTTGGGTCACAGGATGTTAAGCCTCTTTACTCCAATAATTTTACTAGCTATAACAACCTTCAAACCGAACCCAGCAGACAGTACAGTAACATCTACATTGTACTGATTAGCGATAGAAATAAATAATCCTCTGATATCTACCTGGGACAGTATCTAGTGAATAAATCTACCACTAGTAAAAATAGTACTCCTAAATTTTAAATTCTAAGTTCGCTTGAAAGAATTAAAAAAAAAATTCAACAATCTAAAATGGTTAACCTTAGCAATACGCATAGCCATCAGCCATCTATCCAAAGACCTCTGATCTTCAGCGCACAAGAACTTAATGAACTTGACACTCTTCGGTTGTTGAAGTCTTGGGTGCTTTATAGCGAAGCAGTATTCAGTCGGCGACTTGTACTTCTTTCTCCAGTTCAATCCGAGATATACTTCGTTAGATTCGAACGATACCAGGCACACCAACTCCTTAAGCGTCTTCAACTTCTCCTTCGGCAAATAGTACAGTCCTATTGGAGACATAACTATCATTTAAAACGCTATAACATATTAAAGTTACACATTGATAAGTAAATCGACCTTCGTGGCTCAGTGGGTTTCCTACTTGTGCCTACCTAGTGGGTACCTGTTTCGAATCTGAGGCTACATATGATGGAGTTCTATTAGTAGCAGGGTTGTTTTACCCGACCTGGCTACTTACCTCGTTGATATTGCAATTATGCCGTCATTGTTTATTTTAACATAAATTAACTAAGTTATTTATGGTTTCACTTTAAGGAGGAACTTAGAACTAAGAGCAACAAATCATTGTTTATTAAAAAAAATGTTCGCTATTTAATAATGTAAATGTGATAGTGAATTCAATGTTAGTAATATATATTTTCGACTATTTAAGTTATTAACATCATTAGTTAGATTCTTACGTTTTTTTTTTGTCATGATTGTGTTTTAAGGCATTCGCTTTTATGACGCTCAGCTGTGTTTGGTGTGGCCACACCTCGCTTAGCATAATCTTAAATATATGTCCAAGTTTCGTTTGTTAACATAAAACAAAAATGTCCACAATAAATGAAGCACATTAAAAGAATCTTTACGCAAGCTACTGACCTGATGGACGCAGTACGAATCTGTACTTCTTCCATTCCTTCTTTGATTCACTTTTCAAATACAGCATTCCTTCCATCTGGGGAACGCGGTAGCCGGTGATCGAGGGTATAGTTGAGGATCCTCCGCTCTGTCCGAAGAACTCCTCCAGAATGACCTGCCTTGAATGTTCATCGTGTTCACTGGAGTAGCCTGTAATTGTGAAATGGACTTATTATACAGGAAATAAACTCCCACACAGCAGCCTCTTGTAATGTGTTAATATTCTTATTGATATTATATAACTTCACATCATCATCATCATCAGCCGATAGACGTCCACTGTTGGACATACGCCTGCCCAAAGATCTCCACATCGAAAGGTCCTTAAGCTTTATTAAAAAATATACTAATGAAAGTACATTAAAAATTAATGTTAAATGAGTATGACTTCACCTCTGTCATCTTCAGAAAGGAGATACTTCTCCGGATTCTGGAATAGCGATATCTTTTCGGATCTCTCGACGAACAGGATCTTATTTTTCGATTCCCGTGTCCACATCTTCAGGTTTTCGACTAGGTTCTCGTGATCCTCGTAAATTCGTTCTGGAAGTTTTGAAAATTGTATTACATTTTTTTTATTTGAAGTAAACTAACAATTGATCACTACATCATGTCGCGTTATATGACTAAAGTGGTAAAGATGGTAAAATGTACTCGCTTAAAATACTTTAGCTCTCATAAATTGGTAACTGGAGTACTTCTACAGCAGTTTTAAGATATGATCCACGGACCATAATCACCAGGAATCCACTTACCCATATGCAATTCCGGTAAATGTTCCACAACGGCCATTTTAGGCTCCATGGTAATGTGATTCTTCTCAGCCAGGAGGCGAGCAACATTGCCGCAGCTCATCTTCTCATCTACTAGGAGACTCTTGGAAGACCCATCGCTGGTGAAGGCCTTGATGAACAGTTTCTTCACGCTTGCCTCTTGCATACGTTCCAAAGCTAGCTTGATCTTTTCTGCTTTCTACAAAATAATAAAAAATACATGTATTTTTTCATTAGATGTTAAGATCCTTCTTATAATTGCTATGTTTTTTCATGAATTTTCGTTTCCAGTTACACATCAGATAGAACATTAAGCTAATTACTATCTTTTAAGTAAAATATAGCTCCGATTGCTAAAAAGTAGGCTTTAGTATTTCCAGTTTGCATTTTTACCTTTTGGTTCTTATTAAAGGTCAGCTTTAAGGCTTTACATTTTGCGCTGGCGCTGCTTGAAGCCGATGACTCGCTTGAAAGCATGGACAACTGAAAGTAGATAATAAACACATTGAACATTTTTAAACTTTTCTAAAATAGTATTAGTCAAAGGGAATCTGGCTTTAACGTTTTTTTATGTCATGGCATATATCTTTTATTTATATATAATGAAAATGGGTAGCCTTTGTTCGTCAATCACGTGATAACTAGTGAACGTGTCGTTTTAGGCTATTTATTTTGTATATTTCATAGGTCTTTTATATACATTTTCTTTTCGTATTATTTATGCGGTTAATATAGTAACGGTTGGTATAGAAAGTAATTTGCGGCCGCGGTTACTTTCAAGGAATATTTCAAACAAATTTCAAACATAATTTTATATTACGATCAGCAGCTAGTATTTATGTGGCATAGTACGATATAAGGTTGCTAAATAAGTACTTAATATTTAGAAATCCAGGTATTTGACGAAACGTAGTTGGATTTTCTTGAAGATTGGAACAGTGCCAGACTTGGAGCCTTGCCAATACGTTACCGGTGCCCAAAAAGGATATTTGCGATGTATGTATGCTAAGTTGTATATAAATAATAATAATAACGCAAATTAGACTATTCTTATGATTTGAAGCGACCGCAAAAGCCGCCGTCGACCACCGCTTAACCTTCTCACTTTGATCTCATTTGCAACACCAATAACAACTGTATTATAATTTTGGTCAAACTAACATTATATTCTTAACTGTAAAAAAATACAAAGCCTATGAAAAGGCTATAGGTAGCCTGGGATCGATGGTGAACTGAATTTGTGTACGATACATAAAAGGTTTGCTTTAAATATAATGAAATGAATTTGAGCAATTTTAATAAGTTTCGTACATAAAAAACTACTTCATACTCTTTATCACAAAGGTGGAACATTTGTTATATAGTCAGTAAGAATAATTTTTGGTAAGAAAAAAAAATTAATATGCTTACAGTATCACTAAAGGCCGAGTCATTGTCGGGCGAATCGGTCCTCGGCAAAGCGGCGGCTCCTTCGTTGCATTCCTTGCTGCACTCCGCCCTTTGAGGGCAAGCATCGCCCTCACCCTTATCTTTCGGAGGGTATTCTGTATGGGGGAGAATGATTAAATATATAAATGAAGGGCTGAATAGGTTACTTCGAACAATTAAAATCTAACATATGACATAAAAGTAATTTTATGGATCGTGCAATACAATCGGATATGTATCGAATAAATTGGTTTGATACACAAATTTTTATATTAATTTAACAAATATATATTATATATGAATAGAGACAGGTAGGAAACTAGGAGATATATGAATTGTGGATTGTGAACCCCTTCAATGTGGAGAAACTATCTGGTTTATTAGTTGAGATCCTATTCTTTCTTATACCACAAAGCATTAACCAGAAAGAAGTTTAGTTAAATGTTGTAGAAATATTAACGTTACTTTGCCTCTTACCGTATCGATATTGTTTCAAACATGTTAATTATATAACAGTTAAACTAGAACGATAGTTTTTTAAAGATAGCAGTAAATGCAAAAACTTATGTTTTCTATTGTTGTTGTATTAGTATTAATTTTCATATATCGCGGCTATATTAGGTGTTGCAATATGCTATTCAGCGTTTCTCAAACAATACTTTTAAAGTATAAACAAATTAAATAAATTTAACGTATAACGTTTATAAAGCAAACAGTGCCCCAGGTGGAGTTTCTATTAAACCGTTATCGTACAATTTCAAGTGGGTACGTACACAAGTACGTCGCGCAAACTTCTCGTAATATTATCAACAACTCATTCTAACCCGCTTTCGTGTAAATATGTAATGCTGTACCATGTTATGCAATGTACTTCTTGAATATCTTAGTAACAGTTAAAATATTTAAATAACCCAAACATTAATACAACATTGCAAGTACTAATATTATAGAACTTCTAGATACTGAATAGTAACATGCAGATATATGAATTATAAGGGTGCTGTAGTTCGACAAGTCGATTACCATACTTAACATGTTATAGATAAGAGGTACTTATCATTTGGTGCACTTCCATCTCGTCTCGTACAAGAAAATGTATGTTATAGTATTATCAAGGATGTTTCAAAAGTCAGTGTTCCTTATCCTGTTCGTAGGGAACATGTCAAAGATTCAAAAAACAATAGTTCTGCGTACAACGAAATCAACTCGTTATCAATAAAGGAAGTCGGTTGTTTTCTTTAAGAAGATTAAAATCCATTCATTTATATCCGCAGGAACATTGTAAGACAGGAATAGAATCCAAACAATAGGTATTATATGGTGACAATGAAACAATTGCAGCCTCGACACGAAAGTTTGGGAAGTTGTGGGAGTGAGGGTATAAAACAATTCTAACGGCAATAATTAAACAATCGCTGGTTTTTAATCTTCTTACAGAATGGACAAGGTTGTAGAGTATTAACATCGTAGTTTCGCTGGAGGCGAACTGCGCGAAATGTTATAGTGCCTTCGCAACAGGGCCTTGAGAGCAAATTGCGAAAAAATCTGTTAACAATTAGCGTGAAATTAATGAAAAAAAAAAAAGGTAAAACTATCCTTAACTATAAATACAATCCATACATTTCGTAACATAGTTTTTAAATTTATAACATGCTCTATACAGATTTGTATATATTGATCAATATTACTTTTGATAAAAATAACTGTATATGTAAACAATAGTTAAATGTTTCTAGATTCAATAAAATTATATTTGAAATCATCTAGATTATAAACATTTAGTAGATTATAGTTTGAGGTCTCATAACATTTATACGAGTATCGATGTTTTCATAAGTAATACTGTCGTCATACTAGTCGCTATATTAATAAGAAAGATATATTATTTTATTTTTAAAGTATGAAAATATATATCATCATACATAAAACTAATATGAAGTTTTCTAGATGTATATAGCACCGATTCCCAATCAGAAATACGGGTGTCCCCAGGGTATACAGGACTCTTTGGAATTTACAAAAAATTATATTGGTGATGGCAGAAATACTTAGAAGTGAAAATCATTCATTATAATGATGTTTATAAAAGTTACTGTTATAAACACCATTATAATGAATGATGATGTTTAGACGGAACCGATTAACTAGTAAATTACTAAGATGCTTAGGAATAAAGAAAGAGTTATATTATAGTTAAGATTGACAATAGAAGTTAAAGGAAAAGACACACATAAAGAAGTAGGTACGGAGTTATCACAGAAGGGGATAAACGAAGTGTTATCAAAAGTTTGGAAAGATCTATAATAGGGAAATAAAATTATTACTTTCATCTTTAGCCAGCGAAATTACAGGAGTAACGAAAGCTAACATCTTGTCTATCACAGCTTATATTAGTGCATATATATGTCAGCAATAACAACAACTTTCTTCGAAGCTGTGTCAAACTCTAGTGATACGTGACTGGCGTTGTTTGCGAAATATACATTTCGTAGAACTTCAAGCTAATCTAATGATTACGAGTAAAAGGAACTAGCTGTTGCAGCACAACAAGGAAATGCCCAAATGCACGTAATGCTTTAATGGGTACATTAAGTTTTAGACCATATTATGGTTGGTCAAAACTTAAATCCATTTAAGTTATCCTCCGCCGTAACTCGCGGTGAAAGGTATAAAGAATAGTACTTTTAAACGTTAATCGTTTTGTCTTAAAGTCGATGTACCCTACATATACATTAAGAAATAAAATATATTAATAATGAGATCTTACCACTAGAGACTCTGGACAGCTCTTCGTCACACTCGGAGTCCAGGGCGCACAGTTCGCCGAGGATTGCATCGAGGTCTGCATCCTGTGTCTCCTCTAGGTTGGCCATAGAGAACCGATAGGTGTCTATTCGCGGTGCCACGATCTCGAGTGGCCTCAGGGCCGACGCCTCATTTGATAATACTAGACCCTGCGAAAATATTATGAAGATACTGAAATATAATTTTGAAATGTAACTTACGTGTTATCATGTCAAAATACCGATAGTACCATAGTGATATAAAATAATGGTGGATGAATAGATCAATCGAGGATTGCTAGTCGTCGCTTGTTGAGGACATCGCAGAGCTACAACCATCAACCTTGTAACCACGGCCGATATAAACAAAAATATTAATTTAAATTGTTTTAAACTAATTTTTTTTTTAAATTATGACTTAAATATAAAGATTTAACGAGCATATTTGGATGTTGCTTCTGAGCGAGTTTTGGTAAAGTGCAACGGCGCGTACCTCGTGACATGGGCCATGACCCCAAAATGAGTTTACAGAATCATGTTTAAGAATTAACAATTGTTTTCATCATAATAGTACAACAATAGTACTTTCACTTAGGAAAAATGTCTATCAAATAGGTTTTATTTATATACGTGTAATAAATATGTGATACAAGAAAATGATGACTCTATTCAATATCAGTCATTATTCCATTTGGCGGCTATTTAAAGATAACGAGGTAGTATGGTTCGGTGATTATTAATTATGAAAAAAAAATATCATTACGATTTATTATTGACTGTTGAAGTAAATAAGGTCTTTATAGAGAATGCAAGTATTTGAATGACAAAGGTTTCAATCAGTGTCGGCGTAAATATCTTGCATCACGCACTTCGTCAATCAAAGACGAAAGGTATAAAAATGAGAGGTTTCCTTATTAAGGACTCTCTCAAAACATTTTTGTTATGTTTATTTAAAAAAAAACTTCATTGTCTCTAGGTTCAGCTCGTAACAATGTTTGCCGGTGTAACTAATTTTTTTTAAGGTACTTATTAATACTTTGTCGATGTCGTCTAACCTTCCTAATGTATTCATCTGATAAAAAAAAATTATGTGCACAGTGGTGTGCTACACCACATGCCACTTCCGTTTTGGGTTCTAGTTCCGAAGCATAAACATCTTCTGTAATACTTCTAGTTATCGAGGCCATAAAAATTAATTAACTAAAACAACTAAAGACCACCCAAGCCAAGGTCTTTAACAAGTGTACGGAAAGATTAATTAAACATTTTTGAACTAGACCAAAAAGATCTTGTTATAGAGGCTATAATACAATTGTTATAAACATAAATATTTATTTTATTGACTCTCAAATAAACTTCACTTGTACATGCATTAAAAATATTAAATTTATCTAACCTTATAGTTATAATATTAACTTCTATGATCAATGATATAATATGCTGATTTAACAGAAACTAATGAAGTCTAAAATGTTTTAAAATAGTCTAAAATCTTTAAAATCAGGATTTAAAATATTACTTTGTATTAAATATAACATCACGCTAATACCCAAAAGCAACCATAAATCTGGTGTCCTATAGTTTACGATTTATAGGGAAGCCTTTGTCCAGCAGTGGGCATCTATTGAATTATAGTTTATGGTTAAGAATTAATTACGACTTTAAATGTCTCGTTTAAAGTCGTCATCCCACTTTTGTAAATGGGAGTGCATTGTCTCTACGATGGCACAATTCATTTTGTACACACCACGCTTAAGGAATGTTGATACTGTTTCGTATGTTTAGTTATAAAATATCATTACAACGTCATTTGTAGTTGTAATCAAATATAATGATAATATTGATGCAATAGATTAGAATTTGACATATTTATCGCATAAGCGAATTTAATTTTATTTAAAATTTTGTCGGTTTCCGTTTTGTAAACTTTTAAAACTTCTGTGGTTTAGTCATCAGGCGTCTTAACCTAACAGAAGTTTGAAGCTGCACCGCGCAAGTGCAGTAAGTTCCCATTAACTGGTGTCACGTGGTAAAAACGTTATAACTTAAAAACAAAAACAAAAAACTGTTATTTATAATCAAGTCACTGCTACAAAGCGATGGAGGAATGTGATAATGTTTTATTGTTTCAAAATGTATTCGCTCAAAATAGGTCGAGGATATAAAGCGGCAGTACTTACTCTTACTGACATGTCTAATGTTTGCTCAATCCTTTTGCACTCTACTGGTGAACTATTTACACTTCTAGATCTACCGCTACCAAGACGGAAACTTCTATTCAGTGTTGAGAGGAATCCGCCGCGGTTCCACTTACTAGATTCAAGCCGCACGTCCATCTTTTCGTTTACATTGCACCAATAGGTTTCACCGTCCACAACTAACTGTGCCGAAAGTTTGATCTAACTGTAGTCGAACCCTCCACGTTGGTCTGTCTGATCTTAACGAGTACGTCGGCGTTCATATACTCCGGGAATTTGCTATTCGCCCGCGCCGAACTAGAAGCAGAAACTTGTTATCCTGCGCGACTCGAGTTTATTCCCATTGGCGGCGTTCGGAGTTTGCGCGGTATATACAACGCTTGTATATATATTAACCGGCGGCCTCGCCCATTCACTTCACGATGACAAATATTTACAAAACTTTCGTTTTCACAATCGTTTTAAATGTAACAGAACAAAGGATATACGCAGAGCGGTACCAGCACGCACATAACGCACGGCGTCTCGGATACAACTAGACTGGCTAACTTGCATTACAAAACGAGCGGAGCGGTAGAGCGGGTAGTGCAGCCAACGCGAGGCGAAACGAGGGGCGAAGAGAGGTATAAACCGGGGGAGAGGTGAGGAGGGGAGGAGCAGCGGAACGAAGCGTTAGAGGGGGGCCTATGGAGGGGTGAAGAGGAAGAGGGCAAAGGAAGGAGCGTGCGGCAAAGCTGCCCCCGCGGCCGGGTGCGTTCCGCACCGTAGTGCGGACTTTAGATCGTGCACATGTGATTTCGGTTTTGATCCACTCCCGCAAACGGATACTTACGATTATATATTTACAGTATGCCCATACACTCACACGAAATTTAGGTAAACGTTGATATACTCAACTAAAAAGAAAAAAATAAATAATGAAAACAAATAAATCACAACACTAATGTAAATCTCATTGTTAGTAGCGACAACTAAAATATGCTCTATATTATTTTTAACCAACATGGCATTCGGGTACCTAATTACTAATTAATACAATGATCATGCCGATAACCGAACATAGCCGCTGACAGTTAAATGTAATTTAAAAAAAATAAACGCATGTTATTCAGTTTTAAGTATTAGTGATAGTTAAATTAAGAGATAACGATAAGCGTTGTATACTTCTGGAAGTAATTTGTATGTAATTATAATAATGTTCGCTTTTTAAGCTTAGGCTTTTTTTTTAAATAATCACCTGTACGAGCTGTGACTCATGGATACTATATTTTATACTGTAGTAATATCCTGATGCCATTAATCTGATAAGTGTTATTTACTACAGATAAAAAAAATATAAATTTAGGATCAAAACATTCTGTTACTATTGTCGCTATTCATAGATTTAATTTGTTTTAATATTCCAATTTTAAAGTACGATTTTCAAAAGGGACTTTTTTTATATAATTTTTGGAGGTAGAATGGGACTACAGAATATAAATAAAAAAAACTAATATAGTTAGACGAGATAGATCTCATTTATTATATAAGGAGTTGTTTATATAGATATTTACTAGTTTTTGTATGTTGCTTTTGATTGTAATGTTTAATTTTATAAAGCTTTATCGGTTAAGGGATATCAAAATCTATATTATTTTTAATATTACCAAGTTTTAGGCTAAATTCGTTAATACTACTAGTTAGGACACGTGTCGGGTGAATAGGAGCGGCCACCACTTCAACGAATGCGCGGGTGATGTTCTATTTGGAGTGTTTTGCAGTGTAAATATAGCATGTAGCGGTAATAATAATAATTTTGCGTCGTTACTGTGTTAAGCGAATTTAGCTTTTATTTGCTTCAATACACTGGCATTGAGAAGCTTCCCCTCGGCGAGGCATTGCTAGCACGGCACCCCGATTGGGCCACGTTGTTCGCACCCACTGACGACATTCGCCAGGATAACATATTAAAAGCAATCAATAACTTTTAAGGTCCTTTGTGCTTATTGTTTGAACAAATTATCGCAGTGATAGAATAATTTTAAATAGATAATGTATATTTTATAACCATTGAAGATATAATGCATGATGATTTATAAGCTTTATCCCACAAAACAACGCATGTAACGTCAACAAGCCAGTAAAGCTATTCATACTTAGAATTCAATGTCATTTTTTTTCTGTTGTTTACAGCGTTATATAAAGCAGACAGCAGCTAATGCATAAGCAATGATTATGAATAATGCAGAATGTACGATAATAAAATACTTTGTCGTTGTAAATATCGAAAACAGTGATTGTTAGATAATCATATCATAATTTGCTATATGTACAAATTTTAATTTAATTTCTAGTACAAAATAATCAACTATGATCTATTCTTGAAAGTATAAAAAACACCTTTTTAAAATGTCTTTATCACATTACTGTATTTAAGCTAGAAGAGCCACAATATACTCAACAGGAAAGCTATTAATTAACATCAAGTAAATTGGCGGTGAAAATTTATCTCATTTTAGATTGAAAAAAAAAAGTTTGTGTCAACAATATGATTGTTAATTCAAACTTCGTTTTTCATCAGTTTTGTAATATTAAGCTGTTGCAGTCTAATGGTGTAAACTTTAAATGATTACACAAGCTATGTTCAATTGACAACACCATGTCAACGGTTTTAAATTAAAGCGTGATTATCAGGGACACGGGTGACTGACTCTTGCGCTTTGTAACAGAATTAGACATCGTAAATATGGCGCCTTTCCTTTCCAACGGCGCGATAAGTAAGTAATGTTATCATTATTCTATTCCCGTCCCAGGGAAACGCATAACAAGTTGGCGGTTCGTGTCCGTACACTTCCTCCGCGTGGGCCCAATGCACCGGCGTCGTCCTAAATGCTGCGAAAGAAAAAAAAGTAAACGCAAAAAAATTATCTACAACAGGTGGTGGCGGGGAACACCTGCTTGGTAGCCAAATCCGGATGGACAGATGGAGCAGCGAGAAGCTCGGCCAACGCTACAGATAATAATAAATTTGCTCGTCGAGAATTGTTGATATTGGGCCCATTAAATTTTTATTTACGGCCGTAAGTAAACATGAAGGCAGTTGCAAGTTGGCAGCAGCAAAACAACCTATATACATATGTAGAGGTCAGCTAAGAATGGATTTTACAAAATTCCTTCCCAAAAGAGGGTTGAGGTTTTCGGCCAGCAAACAAACAAAGGGAATAACTAACAAAGTTTATTTAACTTTAAAAATTAATTACTACTTAATAGCTTAATATAAAAGCTCGAAGGATTACTAAACTGGTTAAACCAAAAAGTAGAAAAAGAGAAGACAAAGGTTTCCTTCATAGAAATCGTTTAAAATTATTTTTTTTTTCTGTCGTTTAAAAATATTATCCTTATAGAATTATAAATAACTTTTACATTTTCAAAATTACAATGTAACTATAGGGTGTTGTTAAAAACGAAAACTTCATAATAAGCTTAGTGCTGGTACACCGATGTATAATATATGTAATTTGTTGTTGCTCATTAATTTAATGTACTTAAAGCACTTATTTACACATTGTTGCAAATGAGAAAGGACTGCAGGAAGTTCATCGGCAGGTGGTAGGATAATTTATGTAGAACATCTGGCGAAATTTAATATGACGGTATAGTAAAAGTTTTGAGCTTTTGTAGTACGACGTGTTTGACAATTTTCATTATTATTAAGTCTTTCGAAATAAATTTGATTGTAGTACTTTTCCACATATTGTGAAAATAAAGTATAACTTTAAAGTATATATAATTGTTTAAAAAAAATAATCTAAGATTATATTTATCCTATATTATTGTTATATATTATATATATATATATATTATATTATATTATTGTTAATGAAGGCTTAATTGCTGAAATATATGTGAATGTTTGTTCAAAGATGCAGATGAGTGTTATAGGATAATTTCTACCAGCATAACTTAGAACAGCTTCGAATTGAACATGTTCAATAAAAACGAAGAATATCGTTAAATGTGAATATAAAACGAAAGCGTAGTAGTCAAACAAAATGCTAATTTAGTGTGTAGTGAAAAAAAAATTTAAATACAGCTACAGAATACAAAACAAAAACAGGTGCAATTTTGAGTCATTATATATGAAAACCGTTACTTAGCACGGGGAACATTTCCGACCGGTTGTATAGTGCCAAGCTAAAGCTGATCTCGCACTACACAATGGTACAGTGGTTAGGACTTAAAAAAAATAATAAAAAAAAAAAAAAAATTTAGTAAATACTCACTAATCATAGATCAACTACTTGATTATAATACTTGTCTAAACTATGTTTTTTATTTAAACAAATATACCTTACTAGCTGTAATAGTAGTACATAATATCAGCTGTTAAGTGTAGTATACTATATTATAGTATATTACATAAGCTTGAACATAAATTCACTTTAAATTAAGTGAGAAATAGCCGAAGCAACACGCTTTGTAAATGATGACAGTCGAAATATACTACGTAATACTGTTATGGTTCCAGGTTTACAATATGAAGATAGTAGCTAGTCTGACAGGCTCAAAAATCTTTACAAACAACATTACAGTGTTCCGGTTTGAAGGGGGTTGTAGCTAGTGAAAAACGTGGGGTGAGGAGACAATATCTTATTTTTCTTTATACATGATGAGACGAGTGGTTTACTTGATGGTTAATGATACGCCTGTCTCTTACGTGGCGTTAGGATGATATACACTGCACCGTATTGCGCTCGTCGCTTTGTGACATATGTTAACTTACGTTGTGTCTGTAATTTATTTTTCTACAACGTCCTTCTAACCGGAAGACAGTAAAGTTTGCACAGTACTGTTCGGCGATAGAAATAGGAGTTACAGTAGTACTTTTTTTGTTGCGTCAAAGACGTCCCATCTTCGAAAGATGCCCTGCTCCTGGAGCTCATTCCGCGTCGAATGCTCATGATCACGTGTTGATACGATCACTAGGTTTCAAGTGATTAGTGAAAAAGAAAAAAAAATGTTTTTTTTAAGTGAGTTTATATATCTATACTTATATGTGGTTGCATGCTGGATACGAGTAACGCGGTACTGGTCGATGTAGGAGATCTTTGGGGAAGGCTTATCGGCTGATGATGATAATATATCTATATTAAAGAAGAATTAGTTAATATTTATTACTTCCTCGCATATTATTATACATAATTATTTATTACTTAATGTAAATCTAACAGTCGTCACGTTTTATGTGGCCGGGAATGGCGGTAAAGTGACGTGTTAATAATAGCGGGTAAGTTGGTGGACATCTGTCGCACTAAACCAACCTCTCAGTAGGGTATCCATGTACCACTACAAACGTAGACTTATCACGATCATCGTGCAAAGAAAGGTGGCATTATTTACACATCTTTAAAGAGGATCAATTTATGAGTCCTCAAGGTTTCTTTTTTCTTTGCTTTCTTTTCTTTTGATTCTGTTGGGAAAAATTCCTGGGAAATCTGCAACTGGTAGACAGCGGAAGAATTGTTTTGACGGCATAACGCAGTCGACCGGGTTTGACTACCATCAGTTAAAAAGTATGGCTGAGGATCGAATTGGTTTTCTCAAACTTCAGTCAAGGGTCAATTATGATGATGTATCACTATCAATTCCCAGATACACTACATCAACAGCCGGATAACAAACACAGCTGAGCATAGTTCTCTCTCAAGGATCTCCACCACAGGATCAATACAGAAATGACGCGGATGATGTATTAAAAAAAAATATTTATGTGTGATAAGGCTGTGTAAATAGTTAACGGCGAACAAAATAAAGTATTCGTGTAGTGCAGTGTTTTTCAAAGTGGGGAACCAAGAACCCCAATTAGGGGGCGGTGATGGTTATAGGAGCAATGAGGAAGGAGAAGGCGTGAATAACTGTATAGGAGCGGCGAAAGAACAAAAGTAAGAAGATAGGATTAAGAAATTTTCATTCGTTTTTTTTTTTATTCAATTAGGTGACGATACGAGCTGGACGATCACCTAAAAATAAGTGTTAACAACGTGGCGCTAGTAATAGATATGTACTGCACCACATTGCGCTCGTCTCTTAAGACATTAGATATTGAGCCTCGTTACCCCAGTAATTACAGTAGCTACAGCGCCCTTCAAACCGGAACACAGTATTGTTTGCACACTACTGTTTGGCGGCAGTAATAGGCACTGTGGTGGTACCTACACATTCACCGGCAACAGAGATCAACCGTCAGTGAATATGTTATGTGCTCGACTCATAACGAACAAAATATTGTCTTGGAAAGAAGTAGTAAGACAAAAATGTTTGAGCACCACTGGTCTATTGTATATATAGTAAAGGACTCGTCCAGATTTGACAATGGTGAAACTATTACTCAAGCAACAACCGCGCTGAACCATTTCAGTATTACTTAATTACTTAACAAGTCTTGTAGTGTGCGCGTTGTTACGGGTGAGGGTTGCAGGGTGCTGGAGCAGTTAGGGTTCTCGCAACAGGAGCTTAGATGATTTTGTATGGTTTTATCGTCTGGCTTCGTACCAAAAATTTAATTAAATTTATTTGATTAGATCCATGTTCAGGGTATATTAGGTTAGGGGATTTCATACGAAATGTTATAATCTGTAATGTTACTAATTATATCGTCCGTGTATTTCGCAGCATCCACGATCAAAGAGATACTGCGCTGTCGGATATCCTAACGTTAGTCATCACGGAGTACCTACAGCTCATTTAATTGTTGTTGTACAGTGGGAGGAAGAGAGAACCTAATGGGTATTGAAGTGTTCTTATAATGGTATGAATGATATTTGAATCCCAGGATTTAACCCTCGTTTCCCCATCGACATTGATGTTTAATGAATCCAGTTCTATCGCAAGTAATTCATGGTAGAAATCGGTTTACTACGACGTTTTATTGACACTGATTGCAGGCATCCTAGACGTTGTTGTAGTCCTAGAAAATCAGCTAAATTTTGTTAAGGGACTATTAAGCGTGTTCAGTGTTTCCATTTTTTTTTCTCCGATGTCATCTAAGTGTATACAAGTTACTCAATTGGTTGCAGCCTGCATGGGTTACATTCAAGTTTAAAACCGTTTTAAGGTGCGTTATAAATCGCCCCGCAGAGGTTTGTGCACGTGCCTCCATCGGGTCTCTTCACATAATCTGGACAATATGTATCATAGATCATACTATTGAAAATAAGTTTTATTATATATACACTTAAATAACTTAATCTCACTGTGTTAGTTAGTTATTCTAAAAATTTTCAACGTGTAGTTATATTAATAGTGCAGGACCGTTACTTCAAATTGTTGACAAACATTCGCCTCGTTTCATTTACCTAAAACTAGGTCAAAATGAAGTTAGCGCTTAAAGGAGAAACTTGTTAAATAATGTATACCAATTTACAGACAGTGATGATTGTCCATCAGGTCCGTGGTCCCAGTGAATGTGAGCGGTCCCTCACTAATGTCTCTCGTTTAGAGCAAGTTTTTTTTTCGTAGCAACGGTGCCGGGGGAGCAGCTGCGAAAGATTTTACATTCAGAAAAACTCGTAGAAAAAACGAATTGCTGCGCCGCGCGCCTTTATGGTTCCGTACGCATCTGCTATATATATGTATATATATATATATTATCGCAACGAGTCGTACATACGGACGGAAGTCGCCTTTTTTTGTCTTATCTCGTTTCTAATAATAGCCGAGCCGATATTGGTGAAGGGCTTTCCGTTGTATGTATAGCCTTCATATCAACAGTTGTGTATATATAATTGTTGAATGTTGTTTTAATAGTTTATTGAAAAGTGCTTTTAAAACTTTGATTAAGATAAATTGCTTTCAAATAATACAAGCTTTTTGACGACTTTATTCATATAGATAAAGATGCGAAAATACTCTCTTCCTACTACACGATAACCCGTACTTAATGTTGGAAGATGATAAATTTGATGTGATCATATTTACTCAAAATAATAATATGTTTGTATAGTATCCTTTAACAAAAATTAAATTATATGATATCCAAAGGGTAGAGTATGTTGTTTTAGTATCGTACGGCACACAGTTAAATTTCCAAAGTTTAAATTAATATTGACTGCGAGAACAAAAGTTTAACCGTCTCGTTTCGACAATTTATAGAGCTAACGAGGTTGTTGATATGCTCTTTGAGCTAACGCCCCACGTTGTGAAGAACTAGCTTTTGCGCTGCTCTGCTGTTAAAACACTGTAGTAGACCTCAATGATACTTCTTCAAAGGATAATTTCATCATGCCCGTTATTTTTTTTAATCATTTCCCCGGTTATACGCCTACCAGGATCTGATGGTAAAAAAAAGTTTAAAATTAGCGATTTTCATATGGCAACAAACAAAATGTCAACTGTCAACTGAAATTTCGAGGTTTTTTTTTTGGTTTGGCTTCTAATTTCCTTTAAAAAGTGGTGAAGATGTCGAAGAAACATTTTCTTCTCTTCTGTTATATCAACAGAGGCGTATTTAGTACGCCCGGTAAAAAGAGGAAAGGTTTATCATAAATACTGCGTCTTCCTTGTCTTCCTCTTCCGATGAAGACTTTTTTATGGATGTGCAGTATTTGGAACCAATTTCAAGTTCTGATAGCCTATAATTAATGAACAAACTCATGAACAGAGTAATTGGAGTTTTCTTCTAAATTTCGAACTCCACATTCCCCACCGTAGGATTTTCAAAAATTATCCTTGATCATTGGATAAAGTTTTATATTTGCATGTATCACACACAGAATCAGCCGCTATAAGGGAAAAAAAGTATCAAAACGTTTTACTCCAATTTCCTCAGTATTGCAAGCGTTAATTTCTTTTTTCCCTTTCTGCTATCAGATCCTGGTAGACCTATAATTAAATTATCACAGGCTATTAACAGAGGAAGAGATTTTAGCCGATGAACCGCACAAACATAAATACTTTTTACTATAAAATTAAATTAAGGGGGAACTTATTAAAGCCATGATAGATAGTTTTTTTTTTAACTATATTTTACTTTCACCGTCGTTTCTGTTTACTGTTCCAATCACAATATTAGAATATTCTCCAACCATACAAGAAAGAGATTTAGCGAATTTGAAATTAGATCAATAATTTTAGTTACATTATGGAATAGTCAGACCAAGAAAGTTAGTTCATTGGAGTGTATTAAAGTATATATTTAACCCTTACCAATATTACAACAACAAAAAAATAATAATATCATCCGATAGACGTCTACTTCTGGACACAGGCTTTCAAATATTGGTCTCCCAAACATCGATCGGTCGTGCGCTGTCTTGCCGTCAGTCAGCATGGCATCCGGAACCACCAGGCACCAGGGACCGTCGTTTGTAGGGGTTCATATGAGGGGATTTGGGCCCTTTCCCACCACGCCGGATCAATACCACCAGGCAGCCAGAGCCTCGTTTGTTGATTAGCAAGGTTCACCACGAGCAAGCAAGGTTGGCTTGGGTCCTGTGGGTTATTGTCCGGGACAAGATATACTCCTTGAAGTCTAAGGAGGTGTAATAGATTTCCTTAATGTTAAGAATATATCACAATAATAATTCCAAGAAGGTTTTTGATATGTATACACATAATAAAATCCTGTAGCTTAGTATTTTAGTGTGTTCCTATAAATACTAACGGCTGCTAAAGCCCCTAGTTCCTTTATCCACTCGTTGAGGAATGCCTCTGGGTCATCGGAGGCACTAGCGTCCCCGCCCGCACACGCCTGGTCCACTAACGCCATCTGCAACAATTATACAATTAAAGAAAATTGTAAGTATTATGAAAAGCATTTTTAACAAGGCCAACGACCGCATGCTTTCTATACCATCAGAGATTATGATAACTATTGTAATAAAAAATCTTAATCAACTAATCATGGTTTCTATGAGAAATTTTCATTCATTTCCAATTGCTGATTATTCCTATTGTTACTTGTTTATTATTCCTATAGTTTATAGTTTATTTGACATATCTTATGAGGATAAAATTACTAATGGGTGTGGAGATCTTTTAAGGGTTTATAACCAGCTATTTACGTTTATTGCTGATTATAAATGAAGAAATCTAAAGCTCAAAATAAATGGCTGTAAAAAAATTAATAATGCAAGGCGATGAATACATGCCGATTGGAATAATCAATATTTTAACCGACCAGTAACGATCCCTTTAGTTAGCCTGGTAACGAATACAGAGTACACCCCCAAAATACATTATACAAACATTTGTCTCGTGCGGAACGACCCTACAACATTTGCAGTGATATTCGTTTGTGTGCGTACAGTGCCATGTGTGATCGATACACCGTTTTTAAGGCGCAGACAAGAAGTTTTGGAAAAAAAAACCGAGCTGTTTTTTCATCAATACCGATACACAAACAATACCTGAAGACCTTGTGATAAAAGACTACAAAGAACTTGTCTATACATACCTATTTCGTAAACGTTTCTCGGTTGTTTATATAAATAATTTCACTAAGTGAAATTAGTTTTGTCTCTACTGATATACAGTTAAAAAGACTAGTAAGTTTTTTTTATGATTAGTAGGTTTTTATTCTTTTTAGTTATTTACGTAGTAGCCTAAATTGCTACGAAGAATAAAAACCTTCTAATCGTAATAAAACATAAAGCCTCTTAATATACGGCTGTGTAAATTTAAGGAGTAAAATTATACAAAGTTATATAGACCCACATCAAAGTCAAAATGTTTAAAACAATAGTATAACGTATAGGGAATTTAAATAAATCTTCGAATATGTAATATAGAACAAAAACTAACAAAATTTACATATACTGTAGCTGTTTTATAGTTTTTATGTTTCAGTTATACCAAAAGCAAACACTCTTGCGTGTAAGAACAATTTGTTTTGAACCAATTGTAGAAATCAAAATAGAAGTAGATAAAGATGTTTTGTTTTTATAAGGTTTAAAATATTTTTTTCTTTATCACTTAACTGATAATTCGATATACAGAAATCAAATGTTAACCTTGATTTACAATCAACTAAAGTAACGTTGGAACTTGTCTGTTAATGTGAATTTGACGGTTATTTGTTAGTTTACATTTACTTCTATGTGATATATTCTAAACAGTTCCTAAATAACTTAATATAAGTTGGTACAAAATTCAACAGCATATTTCTTCATATTGCATCGAGGGTGGTCTTCAGTATTATTATTGTTATTTATTCCTAAGATTTAAATATATACGATGAAGGCAGCTTATTTTCTTACTATCAAAAAATCTCTGTATTGATAAATGATTGAATTTCTTTTAATATTACCGTTATAATGTATTGTATACAACAACTGTTTCACTAATGCTTCAAATACAAGCATAAATAGTTTCAGTTTTGTTTTGGAAATACATTTTATCACAAGTTATTGTACTTTGGACGCGTAAGAAGAGAAACATTGTCAGCTATTGTTAGCGAGTTAAACGTCTTTTGTATTATTGTTTTAAACCATTTCAATATGGTTCATTGTTTCAACTACAATATGCACTGTTTTTGTAAATATTTTTAAAGTTTTTTTTTGCACTTTTGTACATCGTGTTAGAATCGATCTCGTTTGGGAGAAATATCCGACGCAAGTATATACGGTTAGAGTGATACGGGCATGTTATGCGGTAGGATGAAGGACATATAACAGAGTAATGAGAATGAAGGTGAATGCTTATAAGCGTAGAGGAAGACCGAAGAAAATGTAGATGGATTGTGTGAAAGATGACAAGAGTGTGAGAAGTACATATTGTACCGACCTCACGTAACTGGGAAAAGGTCAGGAGGAAGTAGTATGTACGTTTGTACGGCAAAGTTAAATCGATACTAAGTGAGGTGGTAGTATAAGATTAAATTTAACCGTTCGTAGAGTCGATGTCAAACTTTATTGATAGAAACTTACACTGCCCCGATCCGAGAGGATATGTCAATCCAACTTTTAATAAACTAGACGGCTAACTTAAGTTTTTGACAAGGGTTTAGTATATTTGAAGCTGTTGGTAGGCGAATAGAAAGGTATAGACATCGGTCAGAGTTTTGTGAGACCATGTCATTAAAATTCTGCTTTTTATTATAGTAAAACATCAGATGTAAAATTTATTTGTATCATTTCTGACACTTTTTTAGACACGGCTACTGATACATAAAACATTATTTATTACACTAGCGAAAACTTTACCGTAGGTTTACTGAAAGATGACGTATTCAGAACAATTATAAACTTCCTCGTATTAACTATATTAGTTTGAATATTTCATAATAGCTTTGTGCGAAGATAAACTTCAATTGATCGATGTAATCGATTACATAATTTAATACTTCACGCTTCATTTTCGAAGATATAGTCCATTGTTATAGGTACTCTGGTTACAAAAAAATGTACACGAGCAACTAACCCGGCTCTGTGCTACAAGTAAGGAGACCCTCGCCCCCAAAACTGGGCACAGCGCATGACTCATTATATTTTAAGGCTGGGGGCACGGAGACAATGACTCCATCCTGCTTAATTTTAATGTATACATCACGGAGTTTATTAAGTTTCAAATTGTACAAATTCATTTATTAACCTAACTCCGAAAAGTAACTTCATAAGCAATGTGTTTTCACATAAGTATGAGCAAATTTTTCGTTTAAAATATTATTTAAAATCAAAATGTTACTGAAAATATAATTATTAATTATATATAATATATATAAAAATAAAATATAATTTGTCCGAAAGGATGTTAATGTGTTATTATAACTTAAAAAGCTAAGTGAAAATAAGTACAACGGATTGTTCCGCTCTATATAAATTACCGTGTACACATTACAAGTTATCTCCAAGAATAACAAACAAGTGAAATAAATCGAACTTAAAATGAATCATAATTTAAAGTTTATATTAAAGTCAAGTATCTACTATTAATAGAAGATAACCATAGCTTGAAAGACCCTAAGATGCAGTGTTACTTACCATTAGATGATTATCTCATCGCTTTGTCAAATAAACAAAATGATACACGACATCTATCGGCGCTTTGAAACATTAAGCGGTTGAATACTATACACGATAGATGGCGGTTATGTCAATAATAAAATTATTTAAACGGTTATAGAAATTATCTTGTTTCAGTTTAAAACAAGGTCTAGCATATATTTAAACAAATGTCGACTAAGATATTTGTAAGAAATATGTTTAGTTATGTAAAATTGCCTGTTTTGCTGAATCCTTCTTTAATAACGGTCAATGTTTTTTTTTATACAGGGAAAATGTTTTTAGCCTGGAAAGAAAAAGTTATGTGTGGGATTTATACCCAATAACACAAGGTGGTCACCGTTAACTGGCTGATATCTTACGGTCTTTGTTCGGTCATTATATATTTATATTACTTTAATATATGTATATGCTTGCTTTCTTTATACCAGGAGTAGTTTAACAAAATTGGCAAGGCGATTCATGATATAAATTATCTATCTATTATCTGTGATTATGTCTATTTACATGGTTGATGTTTTAAACCATACCTGGCAGGGTTAAGATCCGCTAACGACATGGAAAGCGGTTCCTCCTTACGTAACAACAATGACAAAAGATATTGTCGTAACGAGCCTGTGAGCGGAACGGAAGGTAAACGCTATCGCAAACTATTGTCAGTGTTTCTCGCTTGAACAAGTAGGTTGTTCTGGTGGTAATCGTGTCTTCTACATACTTCTTTTTATAATACCTCGTCAAAACTTTATAAAAATCTAACACTGTATCGTTAAATTTCATCAACATATTTTTCACGTAATTTTACATAACAACGACGGATAGTAATAAATAGTTAAATTTATATATATACAATAATAAATATACAATCTATATATAGAGAAATTTCTGCCTACGTAGAGACTCATCGTTATATTATTGGAAACATAAAGCCTTGAAGGACTTGAAATTTTGATAGGAATATTCCTTTTGCCGAGTATAGCTCAGCGAAGAACTTATTTTACAAAATTCCTTGCTCAAAGAGAGTTGCCGTGACGTTACGGCAAGCAAAGTAGATAGGGAACAGCTTATATAAAGTTATACTTATTAAAGTAAAAAGGTCGAGAAGTATTATGTAAAGTATCCATAATTAATTTTATAGCTATTAATTACCAGTAGCCGCAAGGCTATTTAGTTTAATTAAATTGTAAAAATTTAATGGTGATCGGCGTCGTTATAAAGCGAAATAATATCGGTCGGGTGCGCTATGATACGATGCGACAAATTCATCAGTTTAATATGCATCACGCAAATTTCAGTGGCATCCTTTTAATTATCCATATAATGCAATTAATTAACAGCAAATGAACATTGCCGAATTGGTTATACGACGATTTTTAGTTAATTTTGTCAAACGACCTTACGTGGTTTATTAATGTACGAATACGTAGCAGACCGTTAATTAAAACCTTTATTATTGTTGTATCAATAAAAATCATGTCCAATGTTTTACATGTGGAAACAAATATTCCTTACTTAATTTTTTTTTCATTTGGTGTCTAAGGACAAAGGTTTTTAATTCGCGCCTGTTACCGGTGATGACTTATGATACCGCGACGTAGCTGCTTACAGTGGACCTGGTTAAAAAGCTTCAAGTCGCACAGAGAGCAATGGAAAGGGCTATGCTTGGAATACAGAGAAGAACTAAGGTCACCGAAACAGTCCAAAAAAATTGAAATGAGCAGGATACATTGCTAGAAGGACTGACAGCAGGTCCTCGAATTGCGACCGTCTACCGGAAGACAGTGTTGGCAGGCTCCACTAGTTGATCTGACGAACTGGTGAAGGTCGCAGGAACGCGAAATCGCGGATCGATCAATGTCATCTTTGGGCCTTTTTTGTTTTTGTTTCGAGGAGTAGGGGAACATCGAAAGATACCCTGCTCTTGGGGGGACATCAGAGTTATGTAAGATTTTTAATCACTAACACCCCCTTGGTGTGTTTGTGTGTGTTAGTGGTTGTTTTGGTGCTCTGTATCAGTGCATTCGGCGAGGCTCCGGGATCGTTTATAGAACGTCTCTGACCTTAACTCTCCTAGGCACCATCGCTGAGCTATAAGGTCTCACGCAGGTTCGCTTGAGCAGCGATAAAGCCCCCCACTCTCAGGCCCGCGAAACTCCTAGATCTTTTTTGTCGTCTTCTACGACAGTCAGGGCTTACCTTAGTCCGATTCTTACTAGCCGGACACCATAAGGCTTTTGGGGGGAAGCCTAGGTCCAGCGATAGTAGTAATAGAGAAAAGCAGCGTTACGTGGGATTTTAATCGATTGAAACTTCTTGGTGGTCATCATCAGTGCATTGCAGCTCCAGGATCTCCTGCTGAATACACCGATGCCTTTGCAGTGTGCTCTCTTCGCTACGATAAGCATGAGACCACCTCGTACGTTTCTTTCGTGCTGGGTACGCTTAGTGGGCAATGAATGCCTCCATCTTCAAATCCCACGAACCCGAAAAATATTTTAGTCGTGTTTTACGAGTTTAGTACTCTTATAAATATGTATTTAAACTTTACAATGTAAAAATGTTTTCCTTTTCGACTATTTAGAATAATGACTAAACCGTGAGATCTCATCATCATCATCATTATCAGCCTTTGTTTATCCACTGCTGGATATAGGCCTTCCCTAATATCTTCATCCAAATGCGATCCTCAGATTCTGGCATCCACCCTACAGCCTTGATAATGTCGTCGGTTCCTGTACGCGGCCTCCACTCCAAGACTTTCCTACTCCATCGGTCGTCATTGACACGATAGACATTGTCGGCCCACTGCCACTTCATCTTGAACATTTTGAGAGCTACGTCAACAACTTTAGTTCTCTGTCGAATTTGTTCGTTCCGGATTTTGTCCTTTAGCGAAATGCCAAGCATTGTTCTCTCCATCGCTCGCTGTACTACTTTGAATCGGTGGACCAACCCGATGTTCAGGTGCCGTATCTCTGCGCCGATAGTAAGAGTGGGGAGGACGCATTGGTTAAAGACTTTCGTCTTGAGACATTGGAGTATATGCAAGGTGAGGGTGTGGTGGAGTTTCCCAAACGCTGCCCAGCCGAGCCGAATGCGCCTATCGATCTCTTTGTTGAAGTTACCTCTGCCAAGATCTATAACCCGTGAGATCTGACCGATCTTAACTCTATAATAGTTTTTTTTTTATCGCAAATGAGACATAACTGCAATCGAAAAGATTTCGATTGCCATCTTATATATTACTTGTTTTTACAATTGTGATGGATGGAAAGGATCCAATGTGCTTTAAAAACATTCAAATTAAATAACGGATGATAGTTGATACAGTCGTATTTGAAGACGTTTGAAAAACGACTTCAACTCCAGCATACAAAAAAAAAAAAACTTCCGGTGTAATCAACTTTTTTGTAGTACATTTGCATGCTAATATATAATGCTGTATTTGTCGGTAAAAGAAAAAAAAAAGTTAATTAATAAATGAAAGTGACCTTACAACTCGGATAAGTTTCTGATGGACTGACATATGACCGGAGCCCGGAGCGAGCCTTTCACCGAAGAATAAATAGAAGCACTTAGCTTTAAACATCATATTTGATAGATTAAGATTATTACCAATGCTCTAACTATAAAGTGTAATGATTATTTTACAGTATATATAATAAATATTACAATCGACTAATGTAAAAACTCGAAGTAAAATATTCTCTAAGTAATTCAATTTGGATAAAAAAATATGGACAACGATATGAAAGTTTTGAAAGAATTATATTCATAGTACGTTTTTTTTATAATTGAAAAGAACTGTATATTAGTTAAGGATTGTACATAAGTTATTATGTACAATTCTTAACCAACAAACGTATAATATACACATATAACTGTTGTTAAATTTATTTTAACCGAAACACGTCAAGCGGAGCTTTCGCCGGAGTCAACGCCTCGCTCGGATTGGCCTGAAATCCTATTAGACGGGTCGCCTCCTGAGATACGCGGGACGTCGCGCTCCATGTTTATAAAAGGATAAATAAACTGTAAGTTTTCATTTATATCCACTTCCGAAAAATCTGTATGAGCTGATGTTTATACAATAATCGGTGCACTTACATAAGAAAAAGCTTTTTAAACTAACTTCCTTTCTTCCTCCTGCCCTTTTCCCAGCTATGTGTTGTATTTTAAACTACATAGTTAACAATTTCTTCTATCTATAATCTTCAATCTACTATCTATTGTTAAGTTTTCATTTCTTATGTAATAGTACATATATATATAATATGTAACATAAAATTCAATGTACGCTATACTTAATTTGCGCAACAAGGTAAACCGAGCTAGACACTTTTTTTTTTCAAATAAGCAATCTCTTATATTGCTGACCTAGGGTTAGTGCCATGTAGTATATTCGCGAAAGGTGGATTACTTATTATTACATTACTTATATCATCGCTAAACAGTAAACTAAAAAAAATATTGTATATTTTCATACTAAGCACGATAATAATTGGTATGATTGACATCTTAGGTCGTCTAGTATCATTGATATATATTTAATGGTTTGTCAAAATGAAAAAGATTTAATAATGTTAAAAATGTATTATTCAATGATATCCTATATATATATTTAACTTGTATAATCTTTAATTGTATGAGCCAAATAGTTAATGATCGAATGGTACAAACAAGCGAACTGATACATCGTATTAGACGAAGTGCGTAAGGGTTTGAACCAAAACCCGCCCCATTGGAATGTTAACCAATTGCTCTGTATGAATTAAGTTAAGAATTAAAGTATGAAAGATACTGTTGAAGTAAGATAAAACTGGAACTGACTAGTGCTGATGCTTTCGCGGAATTCTTATCAGCGTGTTATCAGTCCGTTGACGGAACCGTTAAATGTAGTTAACGATATCACTGATGCTTTACTTGCTCGGTATGTTTGACCGCAAGTCTTGTAATATTATTTTTTGTTTTAAATACATTGCCTAATTTATACTTTAAACACTTTGTATGTGTTTTTTAGTCCAGGACGCGTGTAGTAATGAAACAATGAATAAAACGTTATGGATGTTATATCTCTAAAGATTACAGATTCGTACACGACAATAGATTTTTGTTGAGCACTCCCTTCCAGAGTTAAACTGAATATTTATATTATGATTTACAAGTGTACTTTGCCTGAAGAAATATTATTACTTTTTAAGTTAACTCTCAGGTGAAAATAAAGCTTAATTCTGTTTCAGTCCGTTGTCTTCTAGTATTGAACATACAGCATCCCCATTGAATTTCTATGCGAACCGTTCGATACTACCATCTTCAAAATAAGATTTAAACTCGTATTTCAGATACAGAAACGACCATTGATTATACATCATCATATCCTGTTATACATGCAGGTAGTTGTCTGTGACTACTGTGACCTTACTCTGCAGCAATAGAGACTATCCACCATTGAAGTCATACTATCAATATACAGCAATATTGTCTTATAATAAACAACTTGAAATTATAATATTTCCGTTGACTTAAACTCTTATCATTACTGGGAAGTTATTACATATCTATATAGATAATGATATATTTGCATCAGTTTCCTTTATACTTAGAGCCTACTGTGTTAATACAGTAATTTCGAATAAAAAATTATCTTTACTAGATTTTCGTATGCAATTCATATGTTCTTTATATCAATAATATGTGAAGTATCCAAGAGTGGATTATGGAAAATAAACACCATAGTTTAAATACTACTTTTATTATCACGCCTTTTTCCCAGTAGGGGTAGGCAGAGGTGAATAAACTACCCACATTTCGCCAGATGTGGTCAGATTAGATCCCATGTAACAGGGGGCGAGCCTGTTGCCACTTTATTGGGACCACCACACACACACACAAAGATGATATCAGTGTGCGGGTTTCCTCACGATGTTTTCCTTCACCGTTTTTGTATCTCGCTGTTGTAACTAAAGTTCACAAATGTACATAACTTAAATTTTAAGTCATTGGTACATGCCGAGGTTTGAACCCGCGACCTTCGGAATGAAAGCCGCACGCTCTAACCATTAGGCCACCGAGCTACTACTTTTATCCTTCCTATTAACGGCAATTAACAGTTTTCCCCAATAAAGGTCTGATCAAATAACACTCAACGAGTACATTTACTATCCTACAAACTATAAATGAAAAGGAGGATTCAAGTTTAAGCGAACTTCTCGACAGCACAAAGTAAATAGGGGGATTAAGGGGAGGAAGCACTTGTTGTTTTTAACGATGACGGAGATAAACTTAATTTCAATTGACGGGCCGTTTTAACTTAGTCTTCCGGGTATCTCTTTGAGTGCGATCTTCTTTTTTTAACCTATTCTCTAATGATAAATTTAACTGGATGATACAGCTCAGCATCGGATACTGGACTCTTAGACTTTATAGCCTAAAACCATTAAGTTCCTCAATGTAACTTATAATAAAGAAACATGTGAAGAAACAACAATGTCGTTTGATGTAATAACAACAAATATATTATATGATGAAATGACTAAAGCAGTAAATTGATCATTAGGTGATAAGTGATGAGAATGTTATAGGCATACAGACTAAAGCCTTAGGTTCGTCGCTTTAGAAAATAAGTTATCAACTTAAATATAGTATCGCTGTAATCGCTGAAAGTTAGAAATTGCTGTGAAGATCTTTGGGAGAGGCTATCAGGTCTATTGCCTTCCGATGACGATGATGAATTATACTTTTTTAAAAATGTTACATTATGAGATAGTCTTCGAGTATCAGACAGGTACTTTGAGGTCGTGCACTCCATATGAAAAATTGGCTACAATAGAGAGTACGCCAAGGATGCTCTTTACAGTTAGCACTGTACAGCGACTCTTTATGGGAGAATACGTTAATGACATTGATAATGAATTCATTTTCAATTGTATACTGAACACTTTCAATGTGAGTTTTTTTTATTATGGAGAGAGACTAGGTTCGCATAATGAACTTCTATCATTACTCTAATCTTATCCTGTTTGATGTAGACTATAGGTTTCGCAGGATATAAGATTATATTTTTTTTTAAAATTGATGGAGCCGTTTCAAAAAATAAAATAAAAAAAAAACGACCTTCTACAATTATTTGACGCAAATTTATTCTACTGACAAAATTTAGTACGAATTTTTTTTAATGAACTTTAACTTAAGTGTTATCAATAGTTTTGCGATGCTTTATCGTATACCGCTTGTTTGTTTAGTTAAAAAGACGTACTACTATGTTCTAGCGAGTCTTATAGTAAAGTTGTTGTTTTATACAAATGGTTTTAAGTAAATTATCAAGCGAGATCACGACGGCAATTAGTTTGCATTGCATCCGTTACCGGGAATTGATAGAGAACGCTGTAGAACTTTGAACTATTGCCACTGAACCACTACATGGTCAGCTGTTATCCTATTTATCTATCTAGTTAATACACTTACAATATATTTTATATGTAGATGTGATATATCGGTTGTATAACATAAACAGCGGGGAAACTGATTGATGTTAATATAAATAGCGTAACGATTAAGAACCTGTTTACCGGTGACTCAAAGCGGTGTCGTCACGGACTGAGTAATGTGGAAACCGGCGCATAAACTAGACTCTACTGTTTAGGATTCAGTCTATATTTAAAGAAAAAAAAAACTATCGGTGCTCTCGATGTTAAACGCATGTATATTAAAACAAACCATCTTCAACCTCGAAAACATGTTGAAAACTAAAAGTGTTCAAGATAATAGAAAGGCTGCTTTGTAATACTAAAATAACAGTCTGTGTGCGGAACAGTCGGTTGACATGATGATGATGATGTGCGGAAGAGTATTACTCATCTGATTGTTATCATTATCAGGGAATCTATAAATTTTTAAGATTGGACACCTCGGCTTGCCTGTTCATAACTTGAGGATTCTAAAGAGAAATTCCCTCGAGGCGCAGTGAAACTTCTATCAGGATGGGTTCCGATGCTGATACGAGAGGGTTGTATTGATAGTATGTGGCCGTGGGTTTTATTTCAAAAACTCTAGGACACATCCCATTGTGCTTACAGTAAAATACACACAGTGCATCCTGAGGCGCGATTGTTCGAGACCATCTATGTGATAGGGATTGTCGACGATTCTCACAGCTCTCCTATTGCGTCAATAGCATTTTCGCAAGCTTACATTTTACACAGACCACACATGTGAAATAGTAACATTAATTCGCCAATCGTATAAAAATTTCTTAGTACTTGTTCAAAGTAATTTAATAAGCAACAACGTGCTTTGATGTAGACAATAATATGATACTTATAACGCCAATACTATTAAACGACCTAAACCAAACAGCAGAATAGGCATAAAAGCTATGCCTTACCGGAATTGACTCTACAGTATTTACTTTTTAGAAAGCGAATTTTTTTTTTAAATATGCAATCATATCTTTATTTAAAGGGGAACGCTGGAGTGGTATCTTTTTCAACGTATACTGTACTGTACTGTACTATACAGCGCTATCATCATCATCCGATAGAGTACTATGCTGTGATGTTCTGTATAAAAAGTAAAAAGTATACCTAATAAGGAATGCTCAATAAAAAAATTCCACAAAAATTTTATCCACCATAGTTATAAAAGCGAAGACCACCGTTACGAAAACAATACCTATCCGAGCTCGGTTTTCTTTGTTCTCCAATCACGTGAAAACTAGTGACACGTACCGACACGGGAACATGAGCATTCGATGCGGAATTATTTGCAGATAGGCTTAACGCTGTATTGTCGGGCATGCAAATGTAATATGAACCTCCGCCATGATGGTCATTTGGATCAGATATGAACATCAAAAAAACATCGATCATTTTCCTAGTAAAACAATGAAATAGGAAATAGGCTCTGAAATGGTTTCAAGTTGTTTATCGTCTATCGTTCTTCTAACAATAACTTTTTTATACAGCGAAGTGTCGAGATGAGGAGTAGGTTCACCCGATCGTGGAACGTTTGCCGATAACGATGAGGCGCTAATCATCATCATCAGCCCACAGACGACCACTGCTGGACCTAAGCATCCGCTCAACAGCCCTATAGTCTCGGGCTAGTAATAATAAAATTAAGGGAAGTCCTGCCTGTCGTAGGAAGCGACTAAAAGGGTCTAGAAGTTTCGCGGGCCTTGAAGGTGGGGGCCCTTATCGCTCAACAAGCGGACCTGTGTGGGACAGCCTGAGGGTTAAGCCCCTCCTCAGAGACGAGAAGAAAATGTAGAGAGGCACCAGTACGTACTATAAAAGATCTGGGAGCTTTCCGAATGCACTGATGCAGAGCATCGATGGGGTTTTAGTGAGTAAAAATCACACATGACTCTGACTTCCTCCAGAAGCAGAGAATCTTTCAAAGATTGCTATATACTAAGATTAATATATACAGCGCGGTTGCTATAGTAAGTCACTTGCGGTTGCGGTTACTCAAGAAATATTTGAGACAAATTTCAACTAGTATATATATACATATATATATATATATATATATATATATATATATATATATATTAAATACACAATTGAGCAATGCGAATTAGAGAATATAAATCGCTGTGACAGATATATTACTGTAGGATGAGAAGTTATGTGACATATCAATAGCAATCAGCACGGTAAAAACAGACTTGCGACTACCATATTTATTAATACCTCTCACAAACTATACATTATTTTTAAAACTACCATGAGAGCTTTAACAGACCTACATGAACAAAATTTCATCTAATAACATAATTCTTTATGTATCTGTATATCTATGTCGATTGATAATGTTTTAATAGGGTAAGCACGAATTTTTAGCTAGTGTTATTGTACCGTTACCACATTGAGTCCCGATATGGATAAAGGAATTTATATTGATGTTAGATGTCGCATACTGAAAACACTCCAACGATGACAGTAGAAATTTCTCCTATCAAGCATCAGTATCATTAACTATCAGTAAGTCTTCTTTGTCTCATTCTCGAACTTTATAGATGATTTAAAAAATATACCTGTAAAAGTAATAATTACATAAGAATATATTGTGTGAAAGTATAGATTTGGTAAGGTACTGTTTAAAAAAAAGTACGCTAGCAACTGCAGCAGTTAAATGAAAACAAAGTCATATCTCTTATAATAAAACCGAAAGTTCAACGCTCCACATACCAGCTAAACAAATTGTAATAATGTTAAACCAACAAAACTGATAACTGTTATGAAATGGTATTAATTATTTTATATACTACCTTTTTTTCGGTCATCGTTGTATGGTCTGAAGTCTATTCTTCGGTCCTAGTGGCTGATCAGCTAGTCACGAGCAATCTTCTTCAATTCGGTTGCAGCTCTACATATCAAATCAAGTCGATGCACAAAATCTTCCAAACAATCTCGCCTATTTATTACTTTAAATAATAAATTAAACAAAAATCTATCTTAAGAGAAACTAACGTAAATTATTTTTTAGAGAAATTAATTTAGATGGAATTTTATATGGATGAAAAGAAATATCTTTTGCGAATATAATTGCGAATGGGTGATAAACGAGTGAGCAGGTGATATCGGCGCGATGCCCCGCACAGTGTTCGCGCGACGTCCACTCACGGCGTTGTATTCGCGGCGACTAACCGAAGGCAGCCCGACGGTACTGCACTCCCGATACTATACAGTAATTAGCCAATATTACATCAACTACATCTGCTAATGGAAAATATAGTGCATTCTCAACTCACTATTTAACAGAGAAGAAGCCTTGACAATTACAAAGGCGGCACGAGAACGAAAAGATTAGAATTTACTTCTCATTGATACTGATACGCTACCGTTTATCTTTCACGTGTAATCTATAACCTTATAAATGTGCAAAGAACTTTATAAGTTAAATTTATCATCTGAACTGTTTTTTTTTTTATTACTTTAAGTAAACTTGTACATAACAATGAAGAAATTGCGGTATTTTCACAGCGCCCGTATTGAGTTCATTGACCGAAGATATAGTACTTTTTTAATGTCACCAAAAATCGCTAGCTATGTGTACCCTTTTTTATAATTACTGTGGAATTTTAGACCTCAATTTAACATGATGATTAGTGACAGTGATATATGGAGTTGATGAGGTGCGACCGCCGAGAATACTTTCTCTGGCTCTTAAATGTTATCACTCGAAAATTTGCAGTGTTATGATTATGTTAAGTAATGTAGGGGTTGTAAATAGTGTTTTCTAATAAATTCTACTGCATTAGAACCTTAAGACAACTAGCTCTGATCTTGTAGTAGGGTTACCCATATTAAAAGACAAGCAGGAAGCTGCTAAGGTCTGCTAGTCAAGGTCGCTGGCAACCATTGGATGCGGGTGGCACAGGACCGGTCTGAGTGGAAATCTTTGGGGGAGGCCTTTGTCCAGCAGTGGACGTCTTCCGGCTGATTGGATGGATGGATGGAGGAAGCTGCCACCACAGACGTATTTTAAAATTACTGTTCAAGATGTTGAGTTCCGAAAGCATATCCTGTGAACCCTACAAAACCTAATACGACCATGAAGTCCTTTTTAACGTATAAAAGTCTAAATAGAACTAATTTCACACTGAAACGAAAGATATTTTTCGATGATGTGTAATACTCTAAATCTTACTATAGTATAATAATATAATACGGTTAATGGGCTGCGTTAGTCACGCAGATACACGTGGAGTTGAAAATATTTTTGTGTACCGCTAATGTTCTTACGAAAATTCGTTAAATAGAATAAATCCATTCTCTATTAATAGAGTTCGGATAAAACTATTAACTTCCTCTTATGAAAGAGTTTATGTTTGGCAAAGTACATTTTATCGTCGTAAACATTGTGTGCTTACTTAAGTTAGATACAGGACGATGGGCTCGCTAAGTGTTACTACTACTAGATGTATTATAATCAGATTAAACACGATTCTCTTTATTACATCAGAGGACAATTAAATTAGTCACAAAGTAAATTAGCGCAAACATTTTTAGCGCGTACAGATCTATTACGTCAGGTGTATAACTGTCGGGCGTGTGTCGTACTCGCAAGTAATAAATACTCGGGATGGTAATCAGGTTTCCAAATACTTTAAAGTATTTTCAATACCATGGAAATTAATTCTTACACAATGGTCATGAATCGGACAAAACGAAACTAACACTTGAGACTTATACTTCGATTTTATACGGAATTTTAACTCGTATGTAATCATTAAACGCTATGCTAACGGCATACACTATAAACATAGTATAAAGTAAGCAATGTATCTTCTTTTCCATGGCATTTGTGCCGTCTTTTGACATGGTTTGATAAAATAAGAAATGTATATTGTTAGAAAAATATCCCACAAATGGCTCTCCTGTAAGACAACAAATAAAACTATGAAATATTAAACATATGAAAGATTTTTGCTTGAGCACTTAGTGCGTCTAGTTCGAAACAAATACCTGATTGTAAAGTCTGCTTGAGAATATACTATTACTAATATCGCATTAATATATTACGCATCCAATTTTCATTGGATTGAATACATCATAGTATATGACGTGATGTTATTAGTGTCAGTGTAAATTTGTTTTCAGGCTCATTATTTATCTGTCCCAATAAATGTATGTAGTTACTATATCGTAAAGAATATCATACAGTAGTATTTTTAATACTATCGTTAATTTATTTGTTTTGTAGAGAGGGTTTTCATAGTACTCTTCATTGAAAATCGTCTTCAAGTAATAAAGTTATCGTAACTTTACACCAATCCGAAGATCGTTATTAACACCTGTTTAGAGAATAAACAGGTACTAGGAACTATGCTTCAGATTTATTAAATTAGTATGGATATATGTTGAATGATATTTGCATATATAACATGATGAAGTTATTCAACGCATACATATAGCTGCAGTACTTATAGTTATCTCTAAATTTAGTATTGGTTAGGGACTGTGACAAACCATACAATGTATGCGACGCGAGTGCGTTCGTGTAGTGCGGTTTACAGAATTGGATTATCCGCTCGCCACTGAATACGTGGTGACCCTAATAACCCTTACTACACCCCATTTTCTCGATTTGCGGCTTCATTGGAATAAATTCAGTTTGCCCTCAGAGGGTTCAAATCGATTACCATCTCGCTTAATGCGGCACGGTTTGCGTTTAAAAAAAAAAAGTTCAAGTACTAGATCCACCATTATACAGAGAAGATTGCTTTAGATTGGATAATTTACATTTAAATGAAGTTAATTTTGACTCTAGCATATGAAAAAGATGCATTTTTAAAGTATATTTCTATTGGTGAAGTAATAAATGTTTGACACGCAAACATACGTATATTCTCTCATAACATGCATATGCTAAATTTTTTTGATATTTGAGTAAACGACTTCATCATATATAAATAGATTTATAAGTGCATGAACGTTAAAAATCTGTGATAATGTTTATAAAGCATGTTCTATGACATATTAATATTATAATGTTTTAGTGCTCACTGTAGTTAGACATTTATGTCCAGGAGATATTAAGGCAGACGTCCGTCTTTGTGGCCGTTTAGTGAACGATTATCTGCTGTAGCGCTGGCGGTCACCGGCTGAGGATTGCATAATTGTTTCTCCAAAGACTATTCAATGCGAGATAAGCAAACGGCATCCGGAGCTCCTATTACTTATTGTTTGATTTAGTTCCAGTTCGAGAATCGATTGCGATTTGCAGAGAAGGCTAAATTTTCACTTTGATTAAAATGGATGATATTTTTTTGAGCTATCGATGATCTAGCAAATGTAACTGCATTTGCAAGATCATTGGTTCACCTTGCGCTACTTATGGACTTTATCTCCTCACCAACCGTCCGATTATTCAGAGATATTTCAAAGTATTTTATTAAAAATGGAAAATGGTTATAACTATAGTTGTGCTATATATCTTACTGAAGTTAAAACCATTACTGGAGAGATAGGAGCGTGCGGTGCCCGGAGTTTACTTTCATAATATATTAACGGCAATCTTAGCTTCACAGGCAAATCCTTCATATGACATATGAAATAACTATTTCTTATTTATTCGCCTTCAATATATTATTATTACATGACCAAGCAAATCGCCTTCTCTTTAAATGCTTCTAAAAATCCATTGAATGTTTTATAAGGATTATCCTTAACATTATCCTAGAAGTAAAACTAATTAACCCTTACTTTCAATCGAGTTTCAGAAGTTCTTATTAAATATCTAAAGAGCAATGAAAGCTCCAAAAAACTTTTAGACGCCCTACCTTTACAGGTGGAATAATTAAAAAGATTACTTTAGTAGTTACAAAAAAGTAGTGGTGGTAGGACTCTTAGTTTAAGTACCACTGCAGTTCCTACTCCTGTCGTCAAGTATTAGTATGAAAGGGTTAAATGATACTGTAGTTAGTAAAGAGATTTAACATCTTATGGGATCAAAGGGACCAGCACAATTTTGGTGTTGTGTATAATTGGTATAAAGTTATCGTCAGGGGAACACTGTGTCTGTTTTACCTCGTCATTGAAATATAGAAGAGTTGATAATTCACCACGATTAACACCATATGCTGGGTGAAGTCTAGCTGTGATACGTATAAGATTATTATCAGTAGTAGTAGTAGTAGTAGTAATATTAGTATCAGACTTTGTACAGTAATGTAAAAAGTACAATATTTGTAAGGTAAAAGAATAGTCTTCTTTCCCTTAAACCTAACGTAGGTTCAGCTCTGAATCAAGTAAACATATTATCTATATATTTTAACAAAGCATCATATATATATTAATGTATACGTAAAGACGTACTCTGTTTTTTTTTTACTATGTGATTTGTTGCCATGAGAAAAATATTCAATTAATCATACTGTCCAAATTCCGGTTGTGTAAAGAAAATCTGTTCAGGAACTAATTGTATACGCGTTGTAGATATCGAAGATTTTGCGATCTAAAGGATCTAGATCTACGTCATTTATATAGAGAGACAGATTATTGTTCCTATTCGACATTTAAGACAGTACGAATGGTTGTTATTCTTAAGGATGATAAATATTCTCAAACAATGGGCATACATGTGTATCCTCGACTGTTGTTAGTGGGTGGACCTCCCACAATTGATTCCCACTATTAATTCCCACTATCGGCACAATTAAATTATTATTCAATTCATCGACATAAATAACATCTTCTTCATGTTGGTATTATGAACAATGTTCATACATTCGCTTATGAGTACCATTTGAATGGTATTGCATTGCTTTATTACCTTTGAGCTTTAGTTTTGTAAAATCTTCATAAATAATGACGATGAAACGTTGACACTTGGTAATGATGGTATGGTGGGAAATGGGTTTGAAATCTACTATAATTCAAATGTAACCTGGGACTCTGGATCCTCAAGGATAGAAAGCAAACGATCAATCACTATACCATAGAAGTAGTTATGTCAAACACAAACAATGTAATATTTTGATACTGTGCAGCAATATATCTGGCGGTAGATCTTTATCGCCAGAGACCATCTATGTAAGTACTATCATAGCTCTATATTTATGACGTTTAACAGTAGTGTGAACACTTTATTGTGTTTCGGTTTGAAAGGCGCTGTAGCTAGTGAAATTACTGGGGTAAAGACAACACATGGCTCAATGTGATGAGCATAATGTTCACAAAAATAAAGCTATTTAACATTAGTCTAACCTATTCAATGTTGTTAATAAGTTTTCATTTCTATGGATGCAGTAATAAAAAAAAAAATCTTTTAAAATGCGCTGATCATCTTCATCAGTCTAAAGTTCTTGGCTATTGAACACAAGCTGCACCTAAAATATTCCAGTGCTACGATGTGCTCCCTTTGTCCATCACCAGATTGTAGGTCCGCCTTTGATATAACATATACGCTTCTTCAATCGACGAGGAAAATCAAATGTAGGAATACTGAAAATAATTTACAGATCACATCTTTCATCAGTAAGCCTTTTAGTCGATCTAAACTTCGTAAATGATAATATTAAAGCGATTCCTAACCCAAAGCACTCGACGACTAATGGCCTGCTGATAATCTCAATATCGTCACTAAAGGAGCAGTGTGGAAAACCTGCCTGAATTCCAGAATATCTAGATTTCTGCTGTTACCTGAATTGCATTTTCGAAGGCTTTCATGTCGGATGCATTTCGCAGCGATTTTACCTTTCAAATTCGCACACCAGTTACGCTCCCGGGCTAAAAGCTTTTATTGAATGAAGTTCTCTTTTATCGGAGGTACGAACTTTAATTACTCTTCACACATGCTTCATCAATTTTACTCTTTTATCGTAGTTCCCGTGAAAAACCTTTTATAACTATAGAAGATTGGTTTAACTGTTCGTGTAACGTGTAATTATCGGGCAAGTTTATAACCTAGTAACATTTTTAACTTTAGGTAACAAAGGGATGAGCGGGACGATTACCTGACTATACGCGATGAGCCTGCTCATAACAACGAGTAGTTAAGATGATATACACAGCAACACACCGCGGTTAAAGATGTAAGATGTCGAGTCTCGTTATAACGGTATCATCACTAACTACAACGCCTTTCAAAACAAAGCATGTTTAGCACTAATATTTGTACACCATTTTTTGGTAGTAAGAACAGCAGCTATCTAGACTGTCTCCGGAAACAGAGACCTAAGAAATACTAAAGAAAGATAAACATTCTTTATTCTTTCGGATTCATATATTGTTTCAAATTGATCGTTTCATATATAATAGTAACCAGATATATGCTTACGAAGCTATTATTTTAATACCTTTCAATAATTTATATAGAAACCGATTATACAGCTGTTTATCAGTTTTTTTTTATGTAATTAAGTGACGAGAGGAACGCGGCGTTCACCTCATGGTAAGTGATACGCCAGCCCATAACAACGTGACGCTAGTAAAGATGGTATGCACTGCGCTACATTGTGGTCGTCGCCTGAGACATACGATGATGAGTCTCGTAATTACACTAGTTCAGCGCCCTTCGAACTGCAACACAGTAATGTCTCAACACTATTGTTTGGCGGTAGAAGTAGGGGCTGCGGTGGTACCTATCTCGACGATCTCCGAAAACAGAGACTTACTACATTCAATCTATCAAACAGTCGATAGACGTCCACTGACATAAGCCTCTAACAAAGATCTCCATGTCGTCCGGTACCGGGCTTCTCGTATCCAGCAGCTTCTGTCGCAGTCAGCATAGTACCCCCAGGTACTAGAGGCCATCGTTTGTAAGAGTTCATGTCACACGCTGCATCATTTCGTCTCAGATGCCGTAGTCTCGGAAGAAAAGTCTTCAACTCGTGCGTGTTGCCTGTGTTGTCATACGGATACGAGACGTGGCCCCTTATTATCGGCCTTATAAAAAGCTGAAAATCACCCGAAGGGCAATGGAGAAGACTATGCCCGACGATCTGAGAATCGCGGGAATCCACTGGATGCGAGCAACGCGGGACCGATGGGCGTGGAGATTTTTGGCGAAGGCCTATGTCCAACAGTGGGTATCTATCGGCTGATGATGATACGCTGACCCAATGCGGGTTGCTGAGAGCGTAAACCTCGTTTGTTGAATAGTAGGGTGCACCATATACGTCCAATGAGTTGCTGTGCGGGACCCCATACATTCCCATAAATATTTAATCAAATCTACTAAATTCATTCAAACTGTAATTTTTAACGCTGTCCATTTCAGTTAAATATCTACTTTGACCAGTTCCAATTATGTTTACGTTTGTGCTAGTAGTTTCACAACAATAGCCGAATGTTGAATTTAAACCTTTGACGACAGATTGCGTTTTCATGTCGAATCCAAAACTCTGTCCATTTACTTTTGTTTATCACTGAATGGGTTATTTATGGAAATACAAATTTCTATAAAGTTTAGTCTATTATTCATAATATTTGTCGCATTTAATATTAGTTAGTTACATCTTTAGGTTTGAATCGCCTACGCTTTTCATTATATGGAAAATATAGTAAAAACTTAACGAATGAGTAAGATTTAATAGTAAAAAGGTGATAAATGTTAAAAAAAAAACTCATCATTAGGTAATGGTTACGCAATTGGTATTTTCAAATATATCTCCAGTGTTAAAACTAAATAGCATTAGGGAACAGTAACAGTCCGGCGCTCAACTCGGACCAAAACGGATTTGGAATTGTTAAGCAAATCACTGTCAGTGGAAAGTGTGGCCGTCAGACGGAACAATGAGATTCTATATGTTGCCAGATGTAATACTATTTTGTGAATGCAGCACATACGTGTCCGAACATGGCCATAATTGTTTCATAGACGTAAAAACGAACCTCAGGAGAGGCGTTGCAAACGTTCCTTGATACTTCACGTTATGTTTAGTGTAAAATTTTACTATCTAGGATTGTAAACTTGTGCTCGTCGCCTTGAGACATAGGATATTAAATATCCTTACTCCGTAATTTTATTAGCTACAACGACCTTCAAGCTATAACACAGTATTGTTCGCATACGTAGAGTATCTTCGACAACAGATAACCTATTAAAGATATCTCATTAAAGCCTATTAAAGATAAAAATGTATAAAAGAACAAAGGCATTAATGGAGTAATAAAAAAATCTACTTCTTCTTCGCATAAATCTTTATTCTACTGAATATAATACATATATTATATAACTCATGTAAAGAACGGCTCAGGTTTATCACTCACTAGTTCCTTATTCATAAAATCAAGGAGGAGCGTTTGTCCTTAATTGATATTTCAATTTAAGTACATAGATACACAATCCTCAATTGAAACAAAGCAAATTATTCCTATTAATGGATGTTGAAGACAAACAAGCGCTCTTCTGTTCGCTTGTAGAACTTAAAGCTGTCTTAAGTTATTACACGCTCTGATGAGTAGAGACGTCCCATATTCATAAAATACCGCAGGAAAATAATCATAAAATTAATAGAAACAAATAAAATCACAAATGTATAAAAGTAAAATAGTAAATAATTAATGATAGGAAGGAACAAAAAGAGAGAAATATTTTCATTAAGATGAGAATAGGAACGATCTGGTGAGAATCGCGGGAACCCACTTGATGCGAACAATGCGAGACCGATCGATGTGGAGATCTTTGGGGGAGGCCTATATCCAGCATTGGACTTCGATCGGTTGATGATGATGAATACGAAACTAAGCATAGAAAGTATAAGAGGTGTGTAAAGTAAATGAAGAAGATAGATAAATAAATTGTAAATAAAAGAAAGAAAATATTATAAATATCTAGATAGTAATACGCGACGAAACTGGTAAGAGAAGCGATTCGCGACAGAGTAAAGTATAAAATGTAAATAAAAAAGAGTGATAGAAAACATGAGATATAATAGGGAGGTATAACAAAGAAAGAAATGTGCAAGTGAACGCTGAAACCCTACTCCAAAACACGCAGAGGAAATGAAAACAAAAGAGTTAGACGCACTTGATTAACTGACTGAAACATCGATAGATACAGTTTATTTATCGTTCTCTAAGTACAAACAAACAATCTGGTCGCATCTAGAATATTTAGAACTCCATCAGAAAGTGCATACATTAATACAGCCACAGATTAATAGGTTATTTTAACTTTAAAAGCTTTCGTGTGAATAATAATAGAAAATGAACTATGTGTAGTGTATGAACATATTAACTTCCGGTACTGAGTCGAAACTGTAAAACGGAATTCAATTAAAGCATTCAGACGTATGATCTGAGCGAAAATTGTAGGAACGAATCCGCGCTGTTTTTCTATACTGATAAATTATTAACATCGCAACGTTTATATTTTAATATGTTTTTTTAAACATTACAGTGTAACATATGTTATGTAATTTATGTTACTTCTTATGTATGTTTACATATAATACATAACCTGTTTCAATCCTTTGTGACAGCGAACAAGGAAATACGAGTACAGCCATAGTTTCAATGCAAATGAGCTCACATCAGTTAGTTATTATTTTTTTTTATTTATAGGTTCAATGGTACAATGTTAAGTATTTACTTCTATTATGCTTTTATTGTTATTTATTGAGTATATTAAAATTTAATGCATCAACCAAAGTAAACAATTAATCGTGATAAACAATTCGCACGGCCGATGTCGACATGACAATAATTTCACATCCCTTACAATGCAATTATAGAGTCAGACGCATTGTCTGAATATACAAAATAGGAAAGCAATTCAGCAGTCGCAAAAACCAGAAATTGTTTCATCACTCTGTAGTTAAATTCGACGATGAATGATCTTTAATTTTCATTATTTTTTTGTTCAAATACGAGACGGGCCGGATGTTTACTCGATGGTTAGAGATCCACCCGCCCATAACAACGCGGCGCTACTTAGGATGATATACACTGAACCGCATTGCGCTCGTCGCCTGAGACTTAAGATGTTGAGCCTCGTTACCTCAGTAATTACACTAGTTATAACGCCCTTCAAACCATAACAGAGTAAAGTTTGCACACCACTATTTGGCGGCAGAAATAGGCGCTGAGGTGGTAGACAATCTTCGGCAACAGAGACCTGGAAGTAGTAAACCAGTAAAAAATTAAAATTTTTGTTTATATCATGATTAAGTACACTCAACTGTCTTCATGAAGGTGCGGTTAACAGCTTTGTATAGTCAGATTTGTCACTCCTTCATGCGGATCCTGTATAATTATGACGATCTATAATTGTCTGATATGATTTTTAAGTAAGAAAAATCGAGATAATTTTAAGATATTGGTGATTTTTAACTAAATATAAGACAAATAAAAATAATGATTATGCGGAGGGATGAAGGAGTTATAAAAAAGAAAGCAAAAAGAATGAACGTGGATAGTTATAAGAGTAGAGGAATACCGAAGAAAGTGTGGATAGATTATGTGAAATATGACATGTGTAATAAGAGTGTGAATTCAGATATGACGGTTGATAGAGTGATATGGAAAAGAGGTACACACTGTGCCGACCCCATATAGCTGGGAAAAGGGCCCGAGGAAGAAGTTTTGTACGTAGCAAATCAGTTGCTAAACTACTTGGAAAGATGAATTGGAAAACTCGCTCTATCTCCGTACCCCGGCAAGCGTATACCGTAAAAAAAATAATACAGACTGCTGCATCGGACATCTTAATTAGAATGCTACTTTTATCCATCTTTTTTTATCTATCTAAAATAACTTCACCGCTGGTATCGAGGAAGGGTTGAAAAACCAACGTTATAATACAGTCAGACTAAAATCAAACATACCCTCACATAGAAATACTTGGTAAGTTTATTTAAATCAAATTATTAGTGTGTTGACAGTCTTGAAATCATTATTTTTTTTTCCACTGACAAGATAAGAAGAGTGTTAATTTAGATATGACGGCTGATATAGGGATATGGAAGGGAAGTACACACTGTGCCGATCCCACATGGCTGGGAAAAGAGCAGGAGGAAGAAAGAAGATAAGACAATAATGATTATTTCAATCAAGTCATTACAAGTAACTAATATTAGTTAAAGTTATACTGTTCCGCACTTAATTACCCCGACTGATTCTAAGTCTACAATTAGGCAAAAGTAAGATACGTTAGTATAATGATATCTATTTAAACCGGATAACGGATAAGGAGTAATAATCAAGACTCCCTGAGTGATATACCCAGTTAACAGGGAACAAAGCTCTAGGCTTGAGGCCCTGGCCGTCAGTATCATATTGTTATCATTAACCTATGATTACAAAGGAGTCTGTTTTTTCTGCTAGCTTAGACCAATTTATCAAGCTTCTGTCGCTCTTATGTATGACCTGTTGTATACAAACAACGTTATATTTATCTCAAGGTTTTGTATCATCAATCTTATTGATTAGATCGGTGAAAGTAACTAGGTTACCATTATAGTTCTTTATAGAATAAGCAGGTTCGGTGACTCAGTTGCGATTCCCATGGTATGGTAGATGACAACTGGATGGTTATTTGTAATCCGAGGCTAGCTCTTTTAACTTACCCGATCTCTATAAAATGTTAAGTGTCAAGGGTACAATAGCACATAAATTCCCTTTATATTTGATAATGATAATCGAGTAATAAAAAGAGTATTGCGAGTTTTAAAGAAACATTTTGTACACACACATACGAAAAAGAACTGAGAATATCGTATAAGTCAGGAACTGCTTGGCTCCGAGCTTAATTGACAACGCGAGACCGCAGTGACGTATTCGTTACGTTTGCTATTAAGCACGAGCCTTGCCGTTATATAAAAATAGTATCGTGGAGATGGTTCTGATTTAAGTAGAAAATTAAACCGTTGATTATATCATCATCAGCATCATCAGCCGACAAACCACTGCTGGTCAATTATATAGGTGGATAGTAAGATCGTTGACACGATTGAATATCAGCCGTGTAACTTAGGGCTAGTAAGAATAGGTAAAAGCTAATTCCTGTCGTAGAACTCTGAAAGGGTCTAGGGGTTTCGCGGACCTTGGGGGTGGAGGCCCTTATCGCTCAATAAGCGTACCTTTGTAGGACAGCGTAAGGTTCAGCGATGGTGCCTACGATGCTTAACCCCTCTTCAGAAACGTATTAACACAAAGTTTAGTAGTACACCGGTGTGTTTTATAAGAGATCCCGGAGCACTGATGCAGACCACTGAAAGGGTTTTAGTGAGTAAGAATCTCAAATAACCTTGACTTCCCAAAAGAAAAGACATCATTTAATAATATTCGCTTACTTAAATAGACTTGTTTTATGACTGTGACGAGTAAAAAAAAAATATGATAATCAATTATTTATACAACAGTGGATCTAATTAAGAAACACTATTTTCATAGAAGATAAATAATAAGAATTTTTCATCCACTAGCAAATGTTGCGCGATTATCGTTACATCTGAATGATTGCAAGGTGCATTGGAATCTTGCTGATTTATAACCAATTCTAGTACCAGGTCATCGAAAATTCCTTAATATGAAACAAGAGGTTTAAGTCTACTACATTCTTCTTCTTCTTGATGGGCATCTCCAACTAGTGAAGGTTGGCGATCAGCGTGGTACAGTCCTTTCTATCTTTGGTTCGGCGGAACAATTCGGACGCTCCAGATACGCCAGTCCATTTCCTGATATTCCTCAACCATGACTTTTCCTTTTCGCCACCTTTCGTTTTTCCTTTCTATAGAAACTTCTACTTTGACACGAGATAAAAGGACTCTACAAAATTTCTTTTACACAACTTTTATTAAATACTTATTACTTGCTTGGAAACAATGTAACTAAGTAATTTTATAAAGTATTTTAACCTGTTAACCGAACGGGACTATAAATACGTCAAACGGAAACAATACCGAGTACAGGTAGGATATAGAAATATAACCTTGAAGTATATGTTGTTCCCTAGAACAGGTGCGACGTATAGTTTCGTACGTTCTCCGGACGCGACGTACTGATACGTCCTAGTGAAAGGGAATCCCCCGGTTAACAGGTTAAGGAAGAAAGATAAATAGCAAAAGTAACGTATTCCGGTTGTATTAATAAAACTGGTATTTTCTAACCAATCTAATCGAACAGATATAATATATTTTCGGTTATAAGAGAATCTCCAAAGGAATGATTTTTATTAATACTTTTTATTGATTTAAGTTTATTATGTGAATTGGGGGTGTTTGAGGTCCCAACACAGGACCCAAGCCAACTTCATCTGCTATTGGTGCACTCTACTAATCAACAAACGAGGCTATGGCTTACTCATACCCGCATTAGGCTAATGTGGTGGGAATTGGATCAAATCCCCGATATGCATCCCTACCTGATCGGTGTGGGAAACTTTGAATGAGGCGTTGTCCAACATTGGACATCTATAGGCTGATGATGATGATATGAATTATTTAGCGTTATTGATCGTTTACAAAGGATGAAGTATAGCATCGAATTTATCCTCAGATCTGATTCACCGATTTGTAACGGATGAGTAATTTGCGGTACTTGATAGAGATGTATTGTTGTCCACAATCAATATTATTCACAATTTGTGTTTACTTTACACCTAAAATCGATTTAATATATTGTAAATATTTACAAACACCTACAACAGGAGTTAAACTAATATAATGTGCGAGTGTAAATCAAAGCAGCAGCATCTAAGTGATCGTTTTTAGATGAATCATTAAGATATTTATCAACGGTCACTAGTGGACGATCTAGATTAACCACTGTCTTGGTTTTCATCGAGAACTAACAGTGTGAAGACATTACTGTGTTCCAGTTTGAAAGGAGTTGTTAATGTATTCACCAGGGTAAGGAGTTGACGTCTTTATATCAAGGCGTCGAAAACAAAGAATGCTTAATAATAATCGTATCTGACTTGCTGATGCTGTAGGCATAACTCATTTTCAGAGTATAACCTTGAAGCGATAAGACAGCTCGGATTTATTTTCACAGTAAAAGTCTGCTTGAAAATTATTAAAGCGAAACACTTTCTGAAAAATGTATGTTCATGCTGTTGGCAGTGTGTATGTCTATGTGAAAATCATCATCAGCCGGTAGACATCCACAGCTGGATATAATTACCCAAAGATTCCCACGTCGATCGGGTAGAGATCCATATTTGGACTGTTCCCTATCACGCTGGCCAAATGCTGGTTGATGGAAGCCAGAACTACGTTTATTGATTGGCAGGGTGTATCAAGAGCCCCGAACAACTTCTCGCCGAATCGTAGCGGTCGCATTCAGTAGTTAGATCACCCATGATGAAGCTGAAAGAAAACGACCTATCTACCTGAGGACCCGAGATAGCCACTCCAGGTGAGCTCAATCAGCTCAGATCGGATGTGTGCCGGTGGGCTGCGGTGGCAGACTCGCAATGCTTTTGGCATCAGTGGTGGTAAGTATCGGTATTGTGTCCTGCCGCTCTTCCTACCCTCTGGGACTAAACGATGTGTAACTGCTATTCTCTGCCTTCGTATAACGATTGACGGCGGGACGTAAGACCAGATCCGCCGGAGGAAGCTGGGTGAGTTATCTCACTTAGCTCCCATGGCTTCTGGGTGACGGATTCACAGAGATACGTTGTACAGTTGACGGTAAGAGGCCGAGGAAAAGAGGCGCGCTGTATGTCCCGGCGTGTCTTTACATAGATGGAAGGGAGAGAGAGGCGTATTTTCACTTGAGATGGGGCTGCATGGTGCAAACGGAGCTGGTGGTGTCTTGGAGGATTGAAAAACGTGCCCATGGCCCCGCCGTAGAACGACGAAGGTGGAACATCGTAGGGATTTTAGTCGGTATAAGTCGGACACAACCTGTCTTTACTTCGATATGCGAAGGCATTTTCCCCGATTGTAAAACAAAAAAAAAAAAAATGAAATTAAACTTAATTATAAAAATTGTATGTTACTGTACAACTGTTCACATACTTAATTAACTTAATGATATATCCCTTTGATGTCCCTTTGATAAACAGAAAACGTGAGAAATATTTCCAAGAGTCGCTTGTTGGCTAGCCTTGCCTATTCTTATCGATTTGCATTCATTTTTAATTGACTTAATGAAAGAAAGGAGTCCTTTATTAAGTCAATTAAAAATGGATTCACTGCACTTTCAACTGTAACTTGGTCGCCGTTATTTAGTCCGCCTCAATATCTTCATTACTCTAGATATTTTAATAAGAATTCACTTTACAAACACCCTTCACACTTAATTCTACAGTATGACCTTGAAGAAACATATATAACTTAATGAGATATTTAAGAAATCATTATTTTTGGTTAATACTCCTTTGGTGATATCATTACATAATAAGTATCAACTAGTTTGGTTTCACTACGTTCTCTTCTATTCTGATTTTAATACAAAATATACAACATCTTCGCGGATGGGAATAGAGAGGAATATACCGTCGAGCATAAAGCTTCTATTATAACTTGACGCCTTTAAACTCTTTGCTTGATGGATATTCTAATCTTCTATTATATCCTATTTACGTATAGTGGACGAGAAAAGCGAATGTATGGAGAATACACAACGTCCTATCTAGATCTGAACAACTTATCGATTTTGTATGGCTATTGGTTGTTGATATTATAGACCCCTAAACAAAATAGCTGGTTTTGTAGCATATAAGATTTTCTCATACCTATATAGATTAAGTCACAAAAAATAAGGACTAATACTTATTTTAAATATCCTAAGTTATAGCGAAGAAATATTATTTTGAAGTGACCATAGACTCTAATACAATGTTTAGTTTATTGTAAAGAAGCTATCAGTTCTAAGTATGGTGGATCCATCCGTTATACGAATCGAAGATGCATAGGTTTAATACTAACTTAGCTCTAACTTCCGGTGTAGGAAAGGAGCGCATGGAATCCAACCTGTTCCTGCTTTAAAGGATACGCGACATCTAACAACCCACAAATGGTCTGTGTAGTATATTATACTTTTGACTTGAAGTTACTTAAATTTAAATATATTTTAACTATTACTTTAACTACGATCTATAATAAATTTTTGTTTAATAACTTCTTCAAGCTTTATATTGAAATGTTTGATAACAATTCAAATTTTTAAAATTGAAATTTTACTTTGACATCCCTTTAATTTCCTGTAAAAGCTATTTGATGTTTAAAATATTTTTCTGAGTATTTCTCTTGTCGTTTAGCAGACGTGAACGAAGTTTCTGCTTCTTGCACGACGGGGAATGGTATTTCACTAGAAATATTTTATCGGACAACCCACGGAAGGAATGTATGGAGTATGAAAACATTTTCCTGATCTACGTAGACGTTTTCTTATTTAGACATTTTTATTATCTCAGCAATTTAGATCTCTATAAGAAATAATTCTTTGTTAAGTTTGTTACATATATACTAAAATATTTTGACTTGAAACTCGATTTCACGTAGTTTATTTATTTATACTTAAGGTATACAGGGAGAACATTGCATCTCTGCCTGTTAACCCTTGGAGGGTAGAGATATTGTAGATACCAGTAAGAATAACATCATAAACCATACTTGATATATTCTTCTCATAAATAGTTTAGACATAGTAATAAATAGATACAAATAATACATACATCTGACAAGGAGAAATACTATTATAATGCAAGATTGATATTGATGGTGATAAATAGCTATATCGTTATAGCCAGGTGGGTTCGGATAAAACCTGACTATAATAGCAACACTCGTGTTACATACACAAATATATACTCGTATATATGTCATCGATATCCAGCTATCGAATGGCTTATGTCCAGCAGGGGACGTCTGTCGGTTGATAATGATAATGATGTCATCGATTCGCGAACTCCAGCCTACGACCTATCCTTCTAAGGAAAGGTATACGCGCGCCCGGACGTATACATGGATTGAAACGAAACGCGTTGATCTAGTCTAGTGATGTAATCACGGCGTACCACATTTATTTGATTTTGTCATGTGCGCGAAATATGCTTTAGTTGGGGTGGTTGGATTGATATTAGTTTTTGAACTGTATCGGACGGAGTTTCCGCTTTTGATATTTCTATTATATTGCGTCTATTAAAATCGACGCATGGCGCTTACGAGCCGCGAAAACACTTTGCGCGAGCCGTTAACGAGTTTCGCTTCAAATCCGGCTCAAATCTGCATTTGAGCGTCATCTCGATACATCGATTTATAATACTGATCGGCTAATAAGAAATAATTCTTTGTTAAGTTTGTTATATATACTAAAATATTTTGACTTGAAACTCGATTTCACGTAGTTTATTTATTTATACTTAAGGTATACAGGGAGAAGTTAACGCATCTCTGCCTGTTAACTCTTGGAGGGTAGAGATATTGTAGATATCAGTAAGAATAACATCATAAACCATACTTGATAAATTGGTGGCTATCTCACGTCAGCTCTCACGATCGTCCCGAGCGTAGCAATACATTTTTTTAATGCAATGTGTAACAAAAAGTTTTCAAAGAACTCAACAGATGGCTCCATCACAAATATTACATCGCGCTTTCATTTATCATAACGCAAATATATATAACGTTCTCACATTGTTGTATACAATGCGTTCGGCCAACGAGTCATTAAGGAGTATACAATTGTATCAATCAACTGGATCTTCGTAATACTGTTGTACTTAGTAGCTTGATCTGTACTTTAAATGGCTCTGTCATTATCAATATATGTCGTGCTGATAATGCTGCGTGCATTGTCATTTACCAGAGACCCGGCACCCTACGTGAATACTTTTATTTTTCTTCTTAAAGTGTCTCTCCAACTAGTGAAGGTTAGCGATCAGCGTGATACAGTCCATTCTGTCTCTGGTTCGGAGGAACAATTCGGTCGCTTCGGATATTCCAGTCCATTCCATATGGTGGATTCCGCTCCCCTTTCTGCTGCTAAATTCCGCAAACACCACAAAGCCACAGCACACCGGACATCGGTACGTCGTCGTGTTAACATACACGCGCAGACGCATCAAGGCTTTAGGCGTACCGTGCGCTTCAGTGCGATCCGTCAGAAGGGATCGTTGTCCCGGTCAGCTCCCTGGTTAATCCTGCCAGTAGTTACATGCTTCTTTCAAAGTTTAAGCCAAGTGACTTCAGCAAATTACGACAAACGTTATTGACACATAGTAAAGAGAATTTTATTTTATGTAGAATTAAAAGAGAAATTTAGGATGAACTACCATTAGATATTCATTATCATGATAACTTCAAACTATATTTTGGTGGTTTAACTGATGTCATTAAATCCCCGTCTTCTCAATTACATTATTATAACAAAGTTGGCGATACTTACAGATCCTTTGAATTAACACTAAAATTATCCCGTTGACACTGATTTTCGAAGATTACCCCAACGAAAATCGCCATCGTACATTCATCATCTCTATCAGCTGAATAATGCCCACTGCTGAGGATAGACGTTCCTCAAAGAACTCCACTTTGGTCGGTCTTACGCACATGTTAGCACGCCGTTATTGTAACAAGATTCCATCTTCTAACAAAGCTCGTCCAATATATCATCATCGTCATTATCAGCCTTTGTTTATCCACTGCTGGATATAGGCCTTCCCCAATGTCTTCCACTAAATGGGGTCCTCAGCTTCTCGCATTCAACCACTTTCGACAGCTTTGATGATGTCGTTGGTCCATCTGGAAGGAGACCGTCCTACAGTTCTGCGACATGGCTTTTCTCCCCCACCAGCTGTCACTAACATGATAGATATGGCCGGACCACTGCCACTTCAGCTTGCAGATTTTGAGATCTACGTCGACAACTTTACTTCTCCGTTGAATTTATTCATTCTGGAATTTGTTCCTCAGAGAAATGCTAAGCATAGCTCTCTTCATCGCTCGCTGTGCTACTTTGATTTGGTGAACCAGCCCGATGGTCAGGTGACGTAAGTAAAGGTGAGGAGGACGCACTGGTTAAAGACTCGTCTTGAGAAATTGGGGTATTTGCAAGGTGAGGATCTGTGGTTGAATATATATGTAGCATAGATTAAATAATTGTATACAACATATAAAAAAAAATATTGGTATAAAAAATATTTAAAAAAATAAGAAATTGCAAACATAAAGTAGCAGGTAAGTTGAAGAGAAAGAAATAAAAGCGATAATAATATGTACTGGCAGTAAGTATAGTTATCAATTTTCTTTCAAACCGGGTAATCATCTTTCACACCGGATGATAGACGTTTTAACAAGAGGAGATATCATGCTACCGCCGGGGTTGAATAAACAAACTTTTCCCTGTCCTTCTGAAAGTAAATATTCTACGTACGATGAGACAGAGATATAAATAAATAGGTGAAGTCGGTGTCGCGGTGTAAACCAGCATAGTGTTGAATTAACAGTGGTCTGCTCCTTTCGGAAGACAAAGAATATAAGTTAGGGGGCTCTCTTAATTAAAACGAATTGTTGGGAGTGGAGACGGCGGGGTAATGAGCCTGTTTCAGCCATTAGCTGCAAACAATCAGGGGCGCGGCGCGTGCCGCTTACAGACTTCGTCACTCGTTAAGCGTGCACACATGCACACAACCGCAGACCGTTTCGGTGCGTACAATGTCTATACATCATTCACCTTAATAGCTTATAGAGAATCATTTAAACTATAACTTAACGAATGATTAGAACGATAAAAGTATAAAAATAACATCCATACATAATCAGCCGGAAAACGTCCACGGCTCGACGTAAGCCTCCTCCAAAGATCCCCATATCAATCGATCCTACGTTGCCCACATCAAATGGGTTCATATGGGGGGGACTTGGGTTATTTCTCACGCTGGCCTAATGCGGGTTGGTGGGTAACAATAGCATACTCTTTATAAGCTCTACTACTGGTACGGGTGGTAGGTAGGTATTGCTGGAGACCGTCTACGATCGCAACTGCTGTTTCTACCGCCAGTATTGTGCAAACATAACTGTGTTCCCGTTTGAAAGGCGTAATAGCTTGTGAAATTACTAAGGTAATTTAGAATAATATACACAGCACCACATTACACTCATCGCGTTGACACATAAGCTATTATTGCCTCATATTCTAATTACCTCTTTCACTAGTTACAGCTTTCATTTATAGCTAGTTTGGCGGCGGAAACAGCCACTGACCTCTCCATACGTTTTTTGAAACACAGCAGTTTCATTGCTGTTTCGGAGATTGGTTATATAACACGGTGTGGTGATGGTATGATTTTAAAAACCAACGAATCCTTACTGTTTAACAAATCATCTTTAAATGTTTTAGAAAATTCTACTGAGGGGCGTGAAAGTTTTATAAATTGATCTCGAAAAAAGAAGGGTTTTTGACAACCTTTTGAAATCAAGATTAAAGGCTTAACGGCAATTTGTTAAAGGGCGCAAGCCGTGCTTCATCCCTAGCGGACCATCACAAGCATTTTAAACTGTCCCTTTTTTAAATTTGAATCGTAACATATGCGTATGAGGTTTGAAATTGAATCGCATGTAATAGATTTCAATAAATAAACCCTTGCACGCATTCTCGCACGTCGTCCTTTAAAATTTTGGTGTTTCAATTAATGTTACGTATCAAACAATGAATAATTTGAAGCATGTTCAAAGTCAAATTCCTATATTCCCACTTTATAGGGTCGATATTGTTATGTTATTGGACCAACTGAAATGAACATGTTGTCTTTTTGGGGTTGAAAAGACTCGGTCTATCAAAAAAAATTAATGAAATATGTATACTGTGAATAATGTTGTTTCGGTTAAATATTTTGATAATATTATTAATCAGTTTAATTAAACCGTAGTTTCGGTCATGAAATCTGATGCGAAGGAAAACGATGTTTACAGCCACTGATTACGAAGACATTAGCTCTCTACTATTACCAGTAATTTGTTATTAAATTTCGTTGATACGAGCGAAAATTTCGTTTGATAGTGTCTAATACTTATAACAAAGAGGCCTTAGAAGGACATATAATGTACACGATAGGATCATCGCCTTGAGTATTAAGATGTTAAGTGTCTTTATCCCAGTAATTTCACTAGCTGAAGCTCCTTTCAAACCGATCTCCGGCAACAGAGCTTTACCGCCAGTAAATCAGTGAAGCCTTTTTCAATTTTCACTCCAGATTTGCTGTTATATAAGGCTTTGGCTGTGCTGTATCAGTCATGTGATTTAAATAAAAGCAATGATTTTTGCGTAAGAATTACGACTGCGATCTCTTCAATGGCCGTTCAACGGAGTAGCTCGTTGGCCTAATGGTTAAAGCATGCGGCTTTCATTCCAAAGGTCGTGGTTTCGAATCTCGGCATGTACCAATGACTTAATATTTAAGTTACGTACTTTAGTTACAACAGCGGGATACAAAGAAAAAATCACTTAGTTCGGATGCAGGGCGCTGGCAGCAGGGCACCCATGCTAAACGTATAACATCACTGCGGTGCAGAAGGCAAGGGGAAACCACTGCACTATCTTTCCATGAAACTTGTCATGAATGATGCGAGATACTAAGAGAGCTGAGTCATTAAGAACATTTCAAGACAAGCACGACCTTCAGTCATGAAGTACACGAAAGAGAAGAAGAAGGACGTTTAAAGCCGAAAGTAAAGGTATGTTTTTGAAACCGAATCAAATTTAATATATCTGAAAAAAAAAATTACGCGCTAAATTAAATCAAAAAGAATCCGGATGGATCTCGTCATCCTTACGTATGATTGTAATAAAGAGTATATCGATATAGATTATAATCCATTGCTTATCACGCAGGAGTCATTGTTTTACTTTCTTTGAAAACCTTATATTATTATTAATCATTTCAATATTTCATAATCTCAAACTATTTAGGTCCAATGCTAAATGTACTGCCCATTATTTATTCTCGTATTTATTAGTCCTCGTTTAGTTCGACGCGAGGGTTAGAGAGAAAAGTGTTCTTCCTGAGACCCCTTTCTAATAGAATGACGGTGGAATTATCTAATCTATCCCAATAGGGAGATATTTATGTAATTTTTTACTTAGATGAAACCACGAAACTACTGGTACATTCACCTGGTAATATGTAATACGTCTGCCCATAAATAGGTGGTGCTAGTTAGGATGGTATACACAGCATCATATTGTTCTCGACGCCTTGCGACCTAAGTTTCGTTATCCCAATTCTTTAGCTACAGTTCATTTTAAATATAGACTAAATTGGATTAATATATATCTGCGACTAAAAAGTCGCCAGTGCACAATATTATTGTGGGAAGCGTGAAGTTGTAATGCGTGAGCCGCCTTTTTGTGTGTTTATTAGGGCGGGCGGCGGGGTGGGAGCCATGGCCCGGGGCTGTATTGATCGCTTGCACCACCTGCCGTTGCACACCGCACACTTCCGCATACATGTCTGTAGGCTTTTTTTTAATACATATGCATCTTCACGTCGGCGACCCCTTGATAAGCCGTAGGTTGCGTTTAAACCAAGTACACGCTCCATGCAAGGACAAGCACTAGGTTAAAGTTTTTGTCGTGTATATGTAAGACACAAAAATTTTAAAACGTACTGTACATTATAATTATGTGACTTGATATGATTTACGCTCATCTACGGTTTCACCAGTTGATAATCGGAGATGTAGTTCTTAAAGTTGCCTGTTCACTCTTCTATAGATTTTCATACTATAATATATAATATGAAAAGAAACACTGACGCCAGTAGACTGTTTCAATCCTTCGCTGTTCGCATTAAGAAGGTTGATGTGAAATTGTTTGTCTGTGTTTGGATATCGACAGTGAAAGAATGAAAGCTTTCGATGCGTCTGTTTATAAGATAAAAGAGCAACGGCGAAATCGAATCATACAGTTCCTGTGCATACTCTCCGAAATGCATTCGGTGGAAGACTGGCAGGCTTTCTATCCTAAGCCAGTTACTCAGGCTTTCACGATATATACTCGTCAGCTCAACGTTGCCGACAAACCTATTAGCTCGCCTCTCAACCGAGTTCAAAACAGCCAGATGGTATTTGGCGGCACCTCTCAAGTGTAGCAGCAGTACTTCACATACAATCGGACCAGCTTTTAATAACGTTGACACTATGTTGCCTTCCATTTACCATTGCTTTAGAATCGATATATCCAAGAATGCACCTGGAGTAGCAGAGTTCAAAGTGAACGGGCTTCTGTTTGCATTGAATGGACTACATTCCAAAATGCAAGCTGTCCAAATATAAGCTAATGATAAGCATACTCCAGTACGTACAGTTCCTAAAAGGAAATTATTGATATGATTGCGTTGAAATGACATTTAAGTTTCATTGGAATTAATAGATCGAAACGTTATTTTATTCTGATTGAGTATTCGCTCATTGGTATCATTACTGGTAATAAAAGGTGTGTGAATATCTATCGGATATTATTATTTTCCATGATTGCTGTTCCTTTTAACTGGTGACCGCGATAAAAGCTGGGGAAAAAGCTGCGAGCGTAAAGGTAGATTTCACAGAAAGTACGTTAAAGCTGTAATTGGATTACCGTACCTTTGATAGCATCCGTCAATGGATGTGCCGGTGAAACTTTTGAATGGTATCGTATGTGTCAGGCGCTAGGATTAAAAGAGTTCAAATTTTTTTCCAATGCATCTATCCAAATCTATTTTTTATTCCATCAAACCAACTTGATATACATATATCCGATTCGATTATACTTGGTTTGGAAAATAAACCTGAGATAATTTGAAATAAAATTTCTAGATCTTACAGCAACTGATCCTTAAAGGATTAAGATTAATATTAATTGCAAGTTTACGAATAATCAAATTTACTAATTCATTCTTCATCATCGTCATCAGCCTTTCTTAAACCACTGCTGGGTGTAGGCCTTCCCCGATGTCTTCCACCAGATATGTAAAAAACATTACTTTAATAAACATGTTTGTAGCTGAAATGAATTTCGCTTTTCACCTTAGTACTTTACTAGTTAATTCCGGAATTATTAGTATAGCAGTGTATTTTAATGAAGGCAACACTAATTAATTATGTAAATGCATATATATACTATAGCGGTTTAAAAACATTACATACGAAGCCAGAACCTGTATATTTCATTCATCAGAGTATGTACAAATTGGATTCAGAATCACGGGTTGATTAATAATTATTATGAAAATGCAATGTCCATTATATTTGTTATGATTCAGGGATGCTGTAGGCGGTTACTATTGTACCAGTATCTGTTTCGCATTCGAAAATACATTAATGTAGAGTTTAACAGAAACGTAATGTTACTAACAAATGTATTTCACACACCGTACAATGATAAATCAAACGAAATCATCAGTTGTGATTGTGGCTGTTCTGTGATAAGCTGTAATCATAATCAAGTGATGGTAATGTTAAGTTATGGACTGAATGTTTTACTAGCAAATCATACGTCCATTTCTTAGATTTTTTTTTATATTATCACGCCTTTTTCCCAGCATGGGTACCACTTTTCGCCAGATGTGGTCAGATTAGGTCCCATGTAACAGGGGGCGAGCCTGTTACCACTTTGTTGGGGCCACCACACGCACACAAAGATGATTTCAGTGTGTGGGTTTACTCACGATGTTTTCCTTCACCGTTTGTATCTCGCCGTTGTAACTAAAGTTATCAAATGTACATAACTTAAATATTAAGTCATCGGTATACGCCCGGATTCGAAACCGCGATCGCGAATGAAAGCCGCACGCTCTAACCATTAGGCCAGCGAGCTACTTAGCCATTTCTTAGACTGTAGTAATAATAAATAATCTGTTTAAAATTTAACTTTAACTTGATATTACTTAATACGTTTGTCGCTTATAAACAGATGTAAAATCTTTGTAAGTATTTAGTTTTGGTATTATAAAAAAAATATTCCGAAATCAAGTAACTGCACCAAAATCCACCGTTAACTGGATCAACACGGGGTCACAGTGTCGACTGTACAGCGGCATTAATGCAATTTGACCTGGTATCCGTCCTTTGATAGATCGGAGGTGACCGCGATTCAATTTCCACAATAAATCTGCTATGTCGGAAATTTGTTCCCAACCACTATTGACAGCTTTTTTTGTTACCGCGAGTAACAGGTTATATTTATTCACGAAGCTCTCCTTTAAACAATAGCAGGTGTTTGCTGGTTTTTTTTTCGTTTTTTAATTGTTCCCCTGCGTGTTTTGGGTCATTTACCATCATTATTATTCCTATTTCTATATATTGTACTTTATCCTTTATACTCTTCTTTTATTCTGTCTCATCTATCATCCTCTACTTATCTTCTGTTCTCGTTGATACTGCATTCAATTTCCTTCTTTCATGCCTCTCGCAAGTGAAGACAGTCGCCTTGTCGATTATGCTGAAACAATGATCCCTTGTCATAGTTTCTTTTTCTTCTTTCTTCTTCTTCTTATTATAGCTTTATTTAACATTTTATTCTTCTTTTTAGTTTTTATTTATTCTATTTACAATTTGATTTACTTCCTATTTTTGTTTTTACTATTTCCATTTCAAACATTAGTATTGTTATTTTTGCTATTTACCTTGCTATTTTTTACTCTATGATTGCTTTACTGTATTTCAAGAATATTTGGCGATTTTCGTCTTCACTCATAATTACTGGTGTTTTTACTGGTGGTTGATTTCTGTTGAGCCGGTCTAGGTAGGTACCACCGTCACCCAACTGGTTCTCGCTTTGTCGTGGCGGAGGGGCTCAGTAGCCGTGGCTGGGTCGCCCACGGTAAAGCGAAGAGGAACCTACAAGGCTGGCCCGAGGCGGCCGCTCCAGGTTAGAGTACTGGTGCTCCATCGTGAGCACACCTCACCGCGGGCGAAGAGAAGTGTCGATAATGCGATGCGCCGCTTTTCCTATTCTCCGCGGCCATATAACGAGTGGCGGCGGGTCCAACATCGGATCTGCCGTAAGGAGTTGGGAAAGTTTTCTCTCTTGGCTACCCTAGCATCTGGGTGACGGATTCGGGGGAATCCGTTGCCCGCGCGACTGCAAGAGGCCGAGGAGATGGGGCGCTGTGCGTTTCGGATATAGATATCCTATAGATCTCATAGTTTGAAAGCCGAAATACAATGATATTGTTAGGGCCAGATTTATAATATCATGACGATGGCTGGGATGGTTAGAAGAAAATTTACCACAAACTAATCGCCGATATAGAAAAGCTATAAACAAAGAAATTTTGAGGGAAATAATAAGAAATTTTCTGGATACCCTAGACTAGTACCTCCTACGTACAATTATTTATATATTCACTTATATATCTATTTATACACACATCGTTCCTTTCCTATCTATATATAGTGTAGTATATACTTATTACTGGATGCGAGAAACGCGGAACCGATCGATGTGGGGATCTTTGGAGGAGGCTTATGTCCAGCTGTGGACGTCTATCGTCGGATGATGATGATGATGATATACTTATTATTTATACTAGTATGTATATCTATCAGAACATTGATAAATTCAGTTAAAATGTGATTCTATCTCGCCTCCATATCTTTGGTTGGGTGGTACACTACGTCTTACGTTTGTTGGTAGAGCACGCTCACAGGCATTAAGTAGGTATGTTGTAACCTAACTTTAGGTATTAGAATAAAGCTTATAAATACATAATCCATAAGATGTTGACTCCAGATCAAAAAAGAATCCTCCGTGTCAGCAAAAGGAGAAAATCAAGATGTAATCTTCGACGGTAGTGTGCAGCTTCAATATAACATATACTAATAATTCTAGCTTTTATAAATGAATACTAGATAATAAAACTTGTTTCACTATGAATGAGATATATAATATATAAAAGATCAATTATAAAAATAATAATGGTGATGTGAGTATCAGTGGTTTTTTTAATAATGTATTGGGAAGGAAAAATATGAGTAAAACAGAATGAAGCGGTGCAATATTACGGCACAAACGTATCCACTGTGCCTAGTGATTGACCTAGGTTTTGTTTATAACATTCACTATTAGTCTATATATATGTTGTAATGTGTTATTAATTTTAACATATTCGACATGACACGCTTACAATGGGCCTTGTCCGCAAGCTTAAGATTGCCGAGAGGGCGATGTAGAGAGCGATGCTTGGAGTTTCCCTGCGAGATCGGATCAGAAATGAGGAGATTCGCAGGAGAACCAAGGTCACCGACATAGCTCGAAGGGTTGCCATCGCAAAGTGGCAATGGGCAGGGCACATAGCTCGCAGAACCGACGGCCATTGGGGCAGAAAGATTCTCGAGTGGCGGCCACGTACCGGAAGACGTAGCGTGGGTAGACCCCCCACAAGGTGGACCGACGACCTGGTCAAGGTCGCTGGCAACCATTGGATACGGGTGGCCCGGGACCGGTCTGAGTGAAAATATTTGAGGGAGGCCTTTGTCTAGCAGTGGACGTCTTCCGGCTGATTGATTGATTGATTGATTCGACATAACTAGATAATCTGGTTAAGTTGCTGGTAGTAGGATCAAGGCAAAGAGATCATGGGGTCGATCGCCCACCCGATGGTGCGACCAGATATAAACAATCTTAGGCACTAACATTCCGAATGCCCTGAGACGTGCCGGACACAGAGGGGTATGGAGACAGCTGGTTGAAGCGTCATTAAGAGTATTCCAGGACAAGCACCACCTTCAATCAGAAGTAAGTGGAAGAGAAGCAGATAAATTCTTAACCTTTTGTACTCTCCTTATCTACATATAGTGAACGTTTCTTAAATAATATATAAGCTTGACCTTGCATCAAAGACTATGTTTTTTTTTTTACTAAAATTGTATTTCATCTTGTTGCTGAAATGAGTTAAAATTCTTTACTCCATAAATAGGTTTTCACGTCAGTCTTTATACAATGAATCGGCCATTTAAGTTATTTAGCGTCGCTATAAAGACTAACTGCGGCTATAAGATATGTTAAAGGTGGGTTTTATATTGTATATAATCATCAGCTGATAGACGTCCACTGCTGGATAAAGGCCTCCCCTACAGATCTCCACATCGATCGGCTTGCATGCAGTACCGGAGTATACCAGGGATCGTTTTTCATAAGGGAGGATTTGGTCTATTTCCTAATACGCTGGCCCAATGTGGATAGGTGGGAGCCAGAGCCTTATTAATTGGTTAGCAGGGTACCACGACCAGGTAAAGTTGACTTGGGTCCCGTTAGTTGCTATGCGAGAATCCTTACAACCCTTAGGGTTATTAGTTTAGTGCCTTAACCTATTATCGCCATTTTCGATAGGACGGAGATAATTGAGGTAATTTATCGTGTAATCCTGTGGCAGAGAGCTTTTGCAGTGGTAATTGTGGTTAACGGGCTATGTTAATCAGGTTATGGATACACCTATATTTATATAATAAATCGTTAGTAATTATACGTTAAATATTTTAGGTGTATTGGCATCAGATATATAGTTAAATATGTTATATGAATACCTTATATGAATGACGGTCGTCATGTAAATAGTTCGCACAGTGGTTTAGTGTTAGTTTCAGTTAGAGAACTAAGTAATTAACTATGCAAAAGCTCTTTTCGGTCAGTGGTTGCACAAAGGCATGTACATTTAATCAAATTCCACTCGGGGCCTAACAGGTCCTGGTAACGACATTGGTTATCCTTGTAGATAGAAGATTCGATATCCGGTCTCGAAGAGGAAGTAATATTTTACAATATTTCACTTAATTTGCAATTCATTAGTGGTAAATGTATCCGCTGTAAAGAAATATATAACATTCAAACTTCGCGATTTGCGAACAGTACATAGACGAGATGATTATATATATGTGATAACCGTGCTGAAATAATAAGATACCCTGTAGACAACATGTTTGATTTATTAAACTTTCTACTAACTTAGTCAAATCTTTGATATTACAATCACTTTTCAGAATAGATCATTAAAAGAAAACTAGGATCCAAAGCATGTTTTCTCTAATCTCAATGATATCGCATACTACTATCTGTTTCAACTTAAGTAAACTTAAATTCTAGATAATAACAATCAACTTTGATATCGATTGTATTAAAGTAATCATTTATAATTACTCTATATTTTTAATAGCTTTACATAAATATAGGTGATTGTGTGTGTGTCTAAGTACCTGTCTACGTACCTGTCTATGGCTTAGTCCTCGTAACGGAAGTTAAGTACGTGCATAATTGTGAGCAGGGGCTTACCAAAAATACGTCGCCGGTTCGTTAGCCTCGTCACGAAGGCCTTATAAACTGTCGCCCCTAACAATTCAGACACGAACGCTTAGCGGATATAAACTAGTGCTTCCTGTTTTTTCGTATTTTAGAGACATCTCTGTAACTGCTAATATTATACGAGTGTAGTAATGTCTCATTGCTTGTATATTACTGCTTAGCTGCACACGGCCTTGGTGACTATGGGTTTTATGAATGTAGTCTGATAAATTCAACATTGATGCTGCGATCATCTCCACATAGATAAACTGTATTTGATAAATTCATTGAAATGCTGATGATTTCATTTGTAGTATAAGCGGTGATAATCATCTTTTATGACGCACTGTGTCGTAGTTATCAGATGAATAAAACACGTAATAGAAAAAAAAAAAAATTTGGTATTTCGTGCTTTTTAGCAGTTCAAATGTGCTCGTGTCCGGTTTCAAACCATCTGTTTTGATTTTGAATGTATTAGTTATTTATATCTGCTTAACATTAGAGGAACATTACTTTAAAGACTAATATAAAAGAAACGTTATAGTTAATGTTATAAATGTTATTCTAGACTTCATTTGTATCTCGAATAATTGTTTGTCTCTCTACTCTTTGTTATATTTCTGAGAATAATTGAATGGATTTAGTTTCCTAGCGTAAACAGTTCCGTTCGTGAATTGAGAAGATTTACTTTCGAGTTCTTCAGACTGGGATTGGAAGTAGGACGACAACTTCCAGGGAACTTTTGGGCTCTTTTCAGATATAACATGAATATGCCGCCATGATAGCGTTATACTTTGGCTAACACGCTTCACTATTGTCACTTAAAACCATGTGAAATATAGTTCAATGTTTAGCCTGTTACAGATATAAACCCGATGTAGTTTGCTGAAACAATGATGTTAACTGAAATTAATAATTAGTTCAATATCTTGGGACGCGGAGGAAATAAAAAGGGTGAAAATAATCACAGTACGGTGTTAAAATATTTATTATTGAGGTCCCAATACAACTGTTTGTCTTGTAATCACTGTACCGGTATTGATACCGCTACTTACCCATCGCTAGAGGTCCGACGAAATAACTTAGCTCTGTTTGATTAGTACTGTCAACAAACAGTATAATGACACATTAATCGTCAACCTTTCATCTAGAGGTCCATAAAAGAATTAATACTTTCTATCATGACTTAATCATAATCATTTTGTTAAGTGAATCAAAGAAATTCAATAGATTTAAAGTTTTATTTGCGAAATCCACTGGCGAATAAGTAGAAGGTGTGTACTAGTCTTTTGACGGACTTGTGATGTTTGAGGTCAACAATATCCATTACTACAAATATTCTTAACTCCCACGGACCTTCACCATGGAACAATAGTATACATGGGAAACCATGCTTATACCACAGGTAATATAAGTTAAGCCAGTTGCCTATAAGCCAGTTTACACAAATATAGCCACTCTTGCAGAATGGTGTTTATTTAACCTCTAGTTAAACTCGTGTTCAGGACCTTATGTATATTGACAATTGATGTGTATGATTCAGATAGTTGGGTTCAGTACAATACTAATGTGAACCAATTGTAACACTGAATCCTGTGTGCGCATTCAAATGATACAGACGAGCTTATGTATTTGCCTGTACTCAAATATGTTAATATATCGAAAAGATCATATGCTACTGGGATCATTTAAATAATCATCTAATAATACGCTTTTTTTCCGCCTTTCGCATATATAATATGTTGTTTACTCTTTCTTCTGTGTTATCTTAATTCATTCTCACGAGGAATGTGATACCTCTAAAAATCAGACCAGTTACTAATATATATGTCTGCCTTATAAATAAGCTGAAAATTAATGCCAAATGCATTTCTTTGTATACGATATGTATAAAGTTACATAATATGAAATAATCATAAAATAAATAAATTTTAATATATACATATATAACGCAAATGGATCACATATGAACATGACCTTTCGACGCGGAATGATTTGTAGATGGTTATAGGCTATATATTTTCTGGATTTCATAGATCCTTACTTATGTTATTTCAAATTAACTTTGATAAACTTTTTCATTACATACTAATTATGGGGTTACTATAGTAACGTTTGCGATAGAAAGTCATCTGCGTTTGCGATTTCTCTCAAGGATTATTTCAAACAAATTTCATGTCTCATTTTATTTTACGGCTAGTAAAGCGAGTACAGCTAGTACATATATATATAAAGAGTCGAGTTGTGTATCTGATGGATGAAATATATCTGTATCTATTATTACACTATTTGATAGTTAGAATGAAGCTTAACTTTGCTTTATAAATATTACTTTCCCCGAAGACCTTTCTTATGTATAAATACAAAACAAGGTAAAACCACAATTGTAAGAAGCAGGTATCAGTACATTAAGTGCATTGGGGGTGAGAGTGCGGCGTATGGGCTCCTTTCACATACGGGGCTGATGTGCTAATAATTAGTAGAAGTGACACATTAACAAATTACTCTTATATTTTTTTTACTTTATTTTTTTTTTGGTCGGTATATGTATTTATGTCTATTCCATGCGGGACTGATCGACGGGGAGATCTTTGTAAGAAGGCCTATGTCCAGCAATAGACGTCTATCGGCTGATGATGATGACAATCAGATATTATTAAAGCTTAATCAGTTATCCATTATCTGTATATTTATAAGAAATGATAATGAGGAAATTACATATATTTATCAAAAAAAGAATGAACTGTTTTCGCATAGCAACGAAACTCAGGCAATGTGATGGTGTGAATACGTACGTAGAAGTTCAGTGGTTGAGATAGACGAACCTCGAACGCGTGGTGTTCAGTATTGTCTTAAATTGCATTGACCTGTCCCGGCTGCGTCTGGTCAGTAGAGGAAATCCTGTTTAGTGCAGGGCTCAATCACAGCTCCGGTATAAAACTTCCGACAAAAGTACTGCCGTGGAGAGAAACGTTGATAATCTTTTCGCGCAAAGTTATAATGTATCGATGCTATATATATTAAACGATGGAAATATTAAAAGAAGGTCAGAAGATATCAATAAATATATCATACAATGTTCCAGTCGTAACAAAGGATCCATATTTTTATATAAATTGTGTCAGCGTCAATAATAATTTATTCATCCGTTTATAACTGAATTTTATACTGGCTCTATGAATACCTTCCATTAAGGGTTTATTTCCTTCCGCTTGAAAATGGGTTAATATTCAAGCTGTGGGTTCAATGATTAAAAATGTATATTCGCTGAAAATAACCATAATCTGGGGCACTCGTACCAATTTTAAAGTGATCGATCCTGCACCGCAGCCGGACACTATCGGGATGTACTCTTTGAAAGCTATTGTTGGTTTCTTTCGAGACTTACATAAAAGAGGCTTCGCTCGTTCCCGGGCCAATTAGCCATGCCCATCTAGTGCTTTCCGCTTTCAGGGAAAAATAAGGAGCAACTTTACTTACTCGAAATGGCTTTTAAAGGAAGACTTCTTTAAGTGAATAAATCAATTTAAACATTTTGTAGAAACGTTCAGCGTCAATTACGAATTGCACTGGCTTATAATTATTACCTTCCTGTTCTCAATTTATCTCTTCTTCTGAATGTTTATGTTCCGGAGTTCTCTGATTAATAATCCTGCAAGATTTCTTTAAATCTCTTGCTAACTGATCATAGTTACAATCAAGGAAACTTATTGTAGTTTATTAGTTTTTGCTCCTTTTGATTGCAAGTTTAAGTAGCAAAAGTAATTCATCATCTCCAGTTTCACTAGTTTAATTAGGGCGGCAGCATTCATTATAAATCTATAAGCATCTGGTTCTCTTTATTCTATTTACCTTTCTGGTAGTAGATTGGCGTATGATTTAGTGGGTAATGCGCAGCTCTAACAGATTCCTAGCCCATGCACCTCACGGTTTCCGCCTTTGTTACAAATATTACTTACAAATATTCAAAATATCAAAAGAGTTTGAGTGAATAGTGTATACAGTGGGCTTAAAGGCAAGAGAGACCATTTCAGTTTAATGCAAACGGTTATGCCATTTTATTTTATCAGGTATCGATGGTCGATAAGGGTAGAGGAAGACCGAAGAAAGTGTCAATGGATTTTGTGAAAGATGACATGTGTAAGAAGAGTGTGAATTCAGATATGACGGCTGATAGGGGGTTGTGGAAGAGAGGTACATACTGTGTCGATTCCACTTGGCTGAGAAAAGGGCAGCAGGAAGAGGAAGAAGGTATCGAAATGCATAAGTTTACATTATAAAGGATGTAAAATGAAGGTTGCATTGTATGTTATCACTTTGTATTATATATTTTGTAGCGAGTAAATTTATCAATGTCATTTAAGTCACTTGTATCTATGAAAAACTTTTAATAAGAGTAAACTATGGCAATAAGGTTTTTCTCAATAACAAATACACTTTCGATTGGATATGAGAAAAAAGTTTACAAGTGATAAGATGAAAATATCGCGATAGTAAGTTAACGAATGTCAAAATCAGAGAAAGAAGAAGATTATATTGTTTCCTTTGTATCAAATTATTAAGTTGGTCAAAAGTTTATAAGTAGACTCTCAAGTACCAGAGGATTCTTTTCAACTAGTAACACACTTGATAAGTCCATCGATAATAGCACATATCACATTTTCGTCCTCTATAATCAAAGGATACAATAAGGTCAACACTTTATTCATCTAGTAAATATCGAGAAGAAGCAATATATTTATAATACATAAAATATAACTTTATTTTAAAATCTAATATAACACTGTAACTGTCATAGAACTTACGTAGGGAGAGATGTCTCTTTGCTGTCAAATTTGTAAACCATTGCCGTCAGTGGACGTTTGAAAAAAAAAATGTCACGGCGAAACATTGCCCGTGTACAATGCTGGGAATGGGGCCCGTTCCTTCCGGCACAAGGTCTGGGCTGCGAGGGTCGATGGCCTCCCACCTCCCCCGTCCCTGTACCCCACACCGCGGCCCTCCCACCCGGTTATATTTAGTCCGGGAGACGAGCACTGAAACGTTGTCCCCTATTCGTTAGTTTTGGCAATATTATTCTGTATTTCGGATTGTGGATATGAATTCAAATTATCGAAACGTCCACGTCAATTACAGACAGTACAGTTGTAGTGAATTTTAAATTTAACTCGCGTCAAGAAGATTGATCTGTTTATTTAAGTATGAATACAAGATTATTACATTTGAATAGTTGGCATATTCTCTTTGCCGATTAACTATATTAGAAGCTACTGACGCTATCATATGCTTGATTACCTATTTGCGTGTGTTGCGTGTCGTTATTATACCATTTATAAGAAAATAAGGACCGCAAAAATAAAGATTGGCCGCAGGTGGCCATCAGCTTATACGACAGACGGAAGTTATACGAACGCTTTGAATATCAATAAGTTTAAGTCTGACCGACTAGAGTTTAGTACGAGAAATATTTTGCATTGATATTCACTTAGTTCGCAAAAAATCAGCGTTTTTAATAATGTTATAATATATATTATATATTACAAGTATAAAGCGGCTCTTCACTCATAGCTCAAGCCTACAATATATATCTTCATTTAATTTTGTTTCCTGTAAGCATTTTTAATACTTTTTCTTCATAAAATCGTACTGCCGTTAATAAGAGAACGAAATATTACGGGCCAAGCTTTTACTCTCAAAAGATTCATCAAAACCAGGTTATTCAGTTAGTTATTATCATAAATTAAATACATATAGGAACAAATTGATATATTCATCGGTCTTATTAAGTAAAATATATCGCGATGTATCGTTTTTATAATTAAAAAAGCTAAGAATCTGGATATAGGTTACTCGTGTGCTCTACTGTATAAACGTTTTAATGCAAATGTATTGAATATAATATCTATATCAAAGATAATATTAAGCGAACATAAATGTGGATCATATGGTCATTTTTTGATTAGACGTCAGCTGAAGTGAGAATTAGGTAAGACGTCAAGTAACTTCATATTGTCTATTACACATTTGGTCTGTACCAAAAAGCGTGGCGTACCGTTGCATACAAAGTTCAACACATTCGTGAGAGCGGAGCTTCCGTGTGTGTGTATGCGTAAACATCGTCGAGCGTGGCTGTGTGGGTATGTGTCAATAGTTAACTGACGGGTCACAGCCGCACAAATCAAAGCCAAATGGTTTACATGCTCACACTCACATGGAGTTTCGAGTACAAATGAGTTCAACGGTGTACACCAGCGCTATCAAATGCGAACGGGCGTTGAATACGTACCGCACAGTGTCGCGACACACTGCACGGTACACGAGCGATTGTTTTTCGGGGTACCCGATTGTCAAGGAAATAAAATAAAAATAGAAGGTATATGAACGTAGCAATATGACAATAGATGTAGAATACTAATTAAGATAATAAAGTCACTATATACGGTGACTGAAAACTAGGTGATGCACGAAAGAAGAAACAACAAATGTGAAATAGTATGATAGAGAAAATATGAAAGGAGAAAACCAAAAATGTAAAAGATGGGGAAAAATAAAGTAACAAAGAAAAGAAAAGAACAAAACAACTCCAGCATCACACGACGGGGGAACAATTCAAAGAAAAACAAGTTACATACATAGTTACTTAGTTAATTAATTTTTTATATATCACATGGATTTTAACCACAATTTCCAGAACATAATGTTTACTTTAAAATTAACACTTTTGTACCTGTTTATATATGATATAGTAGACGATAGATATAAGTAAATATTACTTTATACATATGAACACTTGTTCTTTGCAATATTAGATAGCATAAGTATAGAAAGAATGTAAATAGCTTAAATTAGTAGTAAATAATAGGATATGGTAAAGCTCTAAATAATAATATCAGCATAATAATAACAACACAATAGTAATAATTCTTCATAATAATTTATATTCGTTATCTTTATATCCTTATTAATATTGTTGTCTATAACTAGTGTTTCGGTTGATATATTCTCATCGATATTGTATATGGTTGAAATACTTTAAAATAAGACAGCAGGGGTTATTATGATCTGGTTTAACACTTCCTCAATCCTCAACGATGACCTGATCTAATGATCGCTCATATTCTTTAAAGCAGCAAAGAAGCCGTTACATCGGACATATTAACGACACGTACAAAATTTACGATGATATGAGGAATTCCCTCAGCCACCTAATGTGGTGATGCTGTAAACCTAAACCGTGTAATGCCTCTTTAAGTTCGGCGCTAGTTAAAAAAGCAAACAGCTTAAACTTATTCAATACGAAATAAGACGCATTCATCATCTTGATGCGCCGGATGCTGTACTTGTTCCCATACGAACATTTTAATTGGTTCGCATTTCGTTAAAACTTCACATCAATATAATATATATATATATATACTAAAAAACTTGAACACACAGTTTTCGTTCAAAAAAAAAACACTGCACTTATAAACATTTAGTGTTATTTGTAGATGATGCTGAAACGCATGAATATTGCAATACTTTTTTTTTATACCCATAACAATATAGCGGTAGTTAGGACACTGTATCACATTAAGCTAGTTAGTTGCCTTGAGACCTAATAAGATATTAAGTCCCATTACCATTGTAATATGACTAGATATAATGCCCTTCAAACCGGAAAGGAAAAATACTGTTTGGCGGGAGAAGGACCTACCAGGTTTTACTAAGTAAGCTAATGATTTAATTAGTATGGGAAAGGAGTTAAAGAAGTCAATTGAGAAGTAAGCATCAGCTGATAGACTTCTACAGCTCGACCCATCGCCAGCGCCCGCAGATTGCTTCGCTCCATCGTGTTCGTCATCTGGCTTCCGAGTTCCGGTTGGTGTTTATTATTATTCAGATACATGCAGACGCAAAGATTACGCGTGCTCAGCAATGCGCGAGCTAAAAATAATCAACGGGTCATTGACTTTATACCCTCATGATGAAGGTCTACCGCCAGATGTGTTATCCATTACTCTATCATCGGCTAATCAAAATTTGAACAAATTTTTAAGAAGTTTCTATAGGATATAAATTAGTGTTCCTATTAAATACTATAAGTTTTTCAATTGTATTAGCACACTTTATACCTTTAATCGAACCCGTGACCTTAGATCGCCGATGAGACATCTGCAATTAACGATGTTATGACTAATAATGAAATGCTGATGTTTTTAAAAGAAACTAAACGTTTACAGACAAGAAGCGAACTAAATACTTCGTTTAATGAACGTCAAGTATGTAGAATAAATAACATACTCATAGTAATACTATAGTTTATTTAGTTACCTATCAATATTGCAATAATTATTCTATTAACCTATATCAACCACAATAATAATAAGGATATTGATATGAGTTAACTGAATGGTTCACACTAAACTAGCTACTATTTACGGTATTAGATTTGAACAATACGTTAGGAGTAAATTGATATCCATTGTGAACTTGATTTAGATCAAAGTAAAGTGAGAAATGCGGAGAGAGGTTATCATTTGTTTGGTAGTTAGTCAAAGTCAAAAGTCAAGAGTTAGTCTTCGTCAAATTTAAACTCTGATAATATTTATAACTGTTACACAACAACGTTAACATAAATTAGACTTAAATTGTTTAAAGTGAGCGTCACTTGTGGCTTTCAAATCAATCATTCATTGGGTAAACCAATTATTCCTCTTAACCCATCTACCTTCACAGATTATTTCACTAGTCTATATTAATATATAGTTATGGCAAGATTCAAAAGTAAACAATACATGTAATAATAAAATAAAATGTTATACTTAAAAGGTAATAACAGTACTCAGTCCATTTTCTTATAGGAAAGAAGAAATAGAGAATTTATGGTTCAGGTCTTCTATGTTCAAGTGTAATCTCCGCGTGTCAAACAGAATTAATGGATACAAAATCTGCTAGGATTTATAATAAATTTTCTTTATCTAGATATTATCTTTATCCATTACATATTTTGCATAAAACGTCATGGTATTAGATTTTTTTTCGAACTTGTATATTGTTTCTCTCATCATTCGTTTTATAATTTTTTTATTGATATAATATACGAAAAATCTGTATAAACGGAGATATAAACTTATTACAATACTATTCTATTACACTGCCCTATTTTAGAAATGGGCAGAGTACCTTCCTTCAAACAAAAGGATCGCAAGAACAGCGGAGTCCTTGGGACGGTACTTACAAAGAACATCTGTTGCATGCGTCCTCACTTTGAGAGTAGTGCTTAAACGGAAAAAAAGAATGTAATAATTTTCATCTCCCTACGTCTTTATTCTTAGAAGCTGTGTATTTTTCATAAGACACTACTGTTGATGAAGAACTCACGGTTCAACTAGATAAACTGTTTTTCCATAGTTAAGACAGAAATGTACTATATACTTTTAAAATGTTAGTAACGCTTCTAACACGGCTGAGATTTCTTACTAGTCATTACTGTAATTATCAATATGTAATCAAATATTAAACTACTGTGGCTGTAGTATAATTGTTGAGATTATGTAACGAGACATTTCCAGGCATAGGTACTAGCTACAGCGACTTTCAAACCGGAACACGGTACAGTTTGGCGGCAGAAATAGGCGCTGTGGTGGTACCCACTTAGACGGTGTCCGGCAATAGAGACCCACAAGTAAATATGATATTACATAAAGGCAGGATTGAATAATCTAGAATGTCTAACGATGTAACTGTGAGACCTCCGTGCCGTAATTATTAAGTACTCACATTACACAAGGCACTGAAATTCGATTCCCTGGCGATATGTAGAATTTGCTTAGTAGCGGAGTCCTTGTAAACCTAATAGCACATTCCTAATGTAAATCTACCGCAACCAAGATATCGCTGTGTTCCTGCTATCAACATATGGCAACCGGAGTATTCTAGACGAACGCTTTTTCACCATTCCCAGCTTCAAAGTCTCTTAACACCGTGTGAAATTGAGATAAATTGATAAAGTACTGGTGGCAGACCGGAAACTGGTAGTAGGCCTCTGTTGTCGGAGTCTGTCTAGGTAATTACTACCGCAGATACTATTTCTGCCACCAAAAAGTACTGTGCAAATATTACTGTATATCGATTTAAAAGGCGTTGTAGCTAGTCTAATTACTGGGGTAATGAAGCTTAAGAGGAGACGACGAGTAGAATGTGCTGCCTTGTAGAACAACGTCTCGTCGAGTAAGAGCAAATAAAAAAAAAATGGTTTCATATATTAATATACCGTAGCAAATAATTTGTATTCATTCAGTACTCACGGATTGGAGGTACTTAACTCGTCGCAAAATAAAGATGGCCATTATAAAGGGGAGCCTCGGTTTTCATGTGTGAGTAAAAAGCGCGCACATAAAGCGGCGGGGGCTGCGACGGGCAACAAACGCGTCTCCCATTTGGGCCAGGAATGAAAGCCGTCTTCAGCGCATTCGCGGCCCACAAGTGACGCACTGGGCTAGTGACGCGAAGCCGTGCAGTTTTGATCGCCAAACACAAACCCAATCGACAAATTCTTCTTAAAGTGACTCTCCATCTGGTGAAAGTTGGCGATCAGAGTCTTACAGTCCTTTCTGTCTAAGGTTCGGTGGAACACTTCGTACGACCTAGATATGCCAGTCTATTCCGTGATATTCCTCAACCATGACTCTTTCCTTCTCTCCACCTTTCGTTTTCCATAAACTTTACCCATTATAATTAGCTGCAGAAGATCATATCGTTGATTATGGAGTACATAACCAAGTAGGACATTTTACGTTCCTTAACCGTAATCATGAGGTTACGCTTTTGGCCAGTTCGTTGAAGAACACTGTCATTGGTCATAAAATTTTCTATTAAAGTTAAAATCTTAAAACTCAGATGCAGTGGAATTTCAGAATATGAAGCTGTGATAGCTCAGTGTGTGAGACGTTTGTGCCACGTGCTATTAAACTTTCGTTCAAGGAAAAACGTATCGAGCAACATATTCCGGAAACTGCTATTAGGGAGATATAATATCAAATCTGCAGTAAGTTAGCAAATAAAATAGCAGACTTTTTTCAGGAAAGACCTCCACCCCCAACAATGAGAGCATTGAAGAGAGTTGCTCATTTATTTACTGAAAAGTTATATCTCTCAATATTAGTACTATTACTGTTTGTTACAATACTATATATGAGAAATATCCAGATATTCATTGACTCATCACGAAATATCCGAAATATCTTCTTCTTCCTCCTGCCCTTTTCCCAGCTGTGTGGGAACGGCCCAGTATGTACTTCTCTTCAATATCCTTCTCTCAGCCGTCATATCTGAATTCATACTCTTCTTACACATGTCATCTTTTTCACAATCCATCCACAATTTCTTCGGTCACGAGATCTCCGAAACGATTAGAAGTAAAAATTCAAAATTAAGGATCAGTTATGAATAGATTTTTTAAAATTCCTTCTTAAACAGAAATTGCGGGGCTGTTACGGTTAGTTAAGGGGACGGAGAATATATAGTTATATATATGTAATAAAGGTTTGTAAGTGATCAACAAAGTGAATTTAATTTCCTGTAAACCGTTTGTTCGTTACTCCACGAGCTGTAAAGTTATTAGACGGCTGGCTTCAATTTCCGCGGTTTGGCTCGTTCTTTACGAGACGAGGAAACAGTTTGTTGCATCAACCAGCCCGGATGCCGCTGAGCACTAATGAATTACTTTATGACTTTTAGGAGACACACACGTAAACAATGATATTTAGGTTCGCATAAAACCAACAATTGTTTACTCGTGTAAAGTAAATTTCGCACAAAACATCCAGGAAATTCTCAAGGTTCTTATATAAGATTTTACTTTGTTTTATACTGCGATCGTCCTCTTCGGATTGGAGCTTGCTCTACAGCTTGAGTTATTTACTGGTCCGAGTAGCGCAGGGGTTTAAATATTGCCACTTTAAAAAATAAGGATTCCAGGAGAAGAGCAGAAATTTTCGAGTGACATTTACTACTACTTAATACTGCACAAAATAGATTTTCAATACCACTGTGGCGATAATATAATAGAAGTAAAAAAGCAGACCCTGTCATAAGACGATACAAATGTTAAGATGAACGCGGAAGGATATGATCTTCACAGCGTTAAGGAAACTCGGTTACCGCCAGTCTCTAAGACCGGGAGCCGGTCCTTAGATATCTCGTACATCCCTAGCTCTCGTCGGATGTTAAATTGCGTGCACAGGCGCGTCCTTTGAAGAAACACTTACAAATGGCGGGTGTCCCTCTCGTGGACCATTTCATAGCCCCTACTGCACCGCGCATTCACACATCATCTTTACTCGGGTGCGCCGGCTGTACACCGCAATCATAGCACATACTTTCACTTAAGTAAACGAAGTCTTAAATAAACTAATGATGAATATAATTAAGAAAAATAGTCACATATGTTTTACTCATGCAGACATAAGTATTACCGGTAGACGTAGTGTTGGAAGGCCCTCACCTAGAGGTCCGACGACCTGGTGAACTTTGCGAGAAGCAGCTGGATGCGGGCAGAGCAGGATCGATCGATGTGGAGATCTTTGAGGGAGGCTTATGTCCAGCAGTGGACGTCTATCAGCTGATAATGATGATAAACAAGTATATCATAGAGGAAAGGAGATACTGATAAACTATCTTCTTATTATCGGTATGAAGATCTTTTAAATGAGGTCTATGTCCAGCTGTGGACGTCTACTCGCTGATGATGATGAATTAATGATAATGATAATGTGATAGTACAATTGTATCTACTGTTTGATTGTACACGTTTTTGTTATAGTAATTTTTAATTGGATATTAATAAATAATAAATCAGATGACATAGGGAAGTGTTAACGTTAAGCAGTTGATGGACATGGTGAAAATTCAGAAATCACTTACCCGCTTCTGTGGCGAGTTATCGGCTCAGCATTGCAACTAGAAAAAAAAAATCACCATGAGATGTGATGTAATATAAAAGGAATTTATCCTATATCATATATAATATGAGAAAAACAATAACAATGAATTATGCAAACGGATATAAAGCTGCGCTCATACTTGATCTATGAATATTAGGTTTGTTTAAGAAATATTTTTTTTTCTCTAAAATGGTGATAGGGTCGATTAAATATAATTTCGTACTCAAAATAGTTTTACACTTTTTCCATATATTTCGTTAATTAATATATATATGTAAACATACTGTAACAGTATTTATATTTTTCAATGATTCCTTGTGGGTTCTTCGTAGTTTTCTCCTCTCGCTGATAATATGACAGCAGCAAAACGAGGAAACTAAATGAATCTTAACGAATTTCTCTTACCTCGATGTAACTTTGAATAAAAACCAATCCCGCCTATCTCATACTTGCCATAAGAAAGTCAATTTAAGACTCATTTCATAGTGACTAATTACTCTTTTCATAGATACTGACCCATTCCTATTGAGATCAGCGATGACTGAGTATTATAGTCATCGCTGGATTAAACATAGTTTAGATGGATACTTGAACGTTTAAAATGTTTTACTGAGTTTTTCTTTATCTAAAAATATTATGTTTTATATGAAAAAACGTTAACATGTCTAATAGTATAATCCTAAAACGTCCGACAAAATGGCGTGTGAATTAATATCAATGCAGTCATATAATGATTTGAACTATAATAAATTTACAGTTTTATGCGTTGTGAAAAATATGAGACAATATTTGCTTAATATTATGCAAATAGGAAAGGAATAGAAGGACATGCCGACATATGTCATCGATAATAGTGGATCTAAACAAAGAAATAAGATATATCTAGGCTAGTAAACTAGTAAGCGCATTATCCTCGACCGTTAGCCATTTAACAACAAATAGGATTGTGTATCTGTTTGTAATGGCGTTGTTATGCTTTGACTTAGAACAAACAAATATAACAACACATATATACCTAACATATATATCGTCATAATCATCATTACGAGCCGATAGACGTCCGCTGCTGGAGATAGGCCTCCCCCAGAGATCTCCACATCGATCTTTTGTGCGTTGCCCGCAACCTTCACCAAATCGTTGGACCACCTGTCGGTTCTACATATAACGCTCAATATTCCGCCGGTAACGAATACAAAGCAGATGATTAGATAATAATATATTATTGCCTCAAAGCTGCGGAATATATCCAAGACGAAATCTGATCAAATTCAGTAGAAAATCATATTTAAATATGAAAACACGCTTCATTATGAACCACATTCCACAATACCGAGCTAACGAAGCTTTCATATGGTCGGGTGCTCGTGATCATTATGCGTTGACCTTGTATGAATTATAGGTAACGAATGGCGCCTTCACACGGAATAATAACTCCGTTAATAACTACAATAGCTGCTAAATGACCTATCTCTCTGCTGCTGTTCCTCCTCCTTTTTGTGATGATTTTAGTGATTTTAATTGCACTAATTGTACGCATGAAAAAACAAAATAAGAAAGGGATACACAAGGTAAGAATCATTGGACAAATCGGTGCAGGTCGACCCAGGCGGACATATTCCGATCATATCGAAGATGTCCTAAAGAAAGGCCGGGTCAAGAGTACTCGCAACCGACGAGCGTGCATGAAGACGCTCATGAAAGTGGAGGAAGCGAGAGAGGTGTGCCAGGATCTTAGCAAGTGGACTGAGGTTGTCTCTGCCTACACAATTGGGAACGTGGCGTGATATATATGTATGTACGCATAGTAAAACTAATACTAATTCAAAATTTTCTCCAGCTATCATCATCAGACGTCCACTGCTGGACATAGGCCTCTCCCAAAGATCTCCACATCGATCGGTCCCGCGTTCCTCGCATCCAGCTATGGAGTTGTGTAATTGTTATCTTCCAGGATACTCTTTCTTTTTTTTTAATCACCAATGGTGTTCTAGCAAAATATTCTTTGAGACATGATTACCTATTATTATTTACTTATTATTATTTACTTACTTATTATTATTATTACCCTATTTACTTCTCGAATATTACGATGCTGTTATCGGCTGTATATGCGGCAGATTGACAATGTGACTGACGGCTGTAGACAGCCAGCTGTTAGCAGCAGTCACTACTCAAAGACGTCAATAAAACGTTTGTAGGAGAACTATAGTTGTATATTATTAATAAAACAAACGGTTAAACTAATTTTAAAAAGGAATTAATCTCTCATTTATCTCTCGAACAAATCCACCGGAAATCCGTAGCTTCGTGGCGTTATCTGCTCGACCTTGCTCGCCTTATCGGCTCTGTGCCAACGACATTTCGCCTCAAATAAATAAAATTCGCTCGTACACTCTACCGATTCTTTTTCTATTACAAGAGATTAATTTGCTTTCTACTTCGTTCGTAAGTGTTGTTTAACAAACTCTTGTAACATGAGAAAAGAGTTCAAAGCACTTAAGATGAATTTGTTGCGTTGAATAATTAATCAGCCTTGCATCAAATAAAATGTTGATCTATACATAATACATTTAAAATTCTGTACGTTAGTAATAATATTACATTTTGACACTAAATTCGCTATATATTTGGCGGGGTGGGGTAACAATGTAATCTATCACCTCTCCAATCTAAGGATCTTTCACTATCCTGTCCAAGCTTTATTTCATAAATCAGACTTCCTTGACGATTCTCCGTATAGAGAAAGCGAACATAAGTAGTGAGAATTTTAAAGATACAGTCCTATGTATTTGCAGTGTTGCTATCAGCTGTTTTATAACACTGATTTTACTTACAGCCGATTCTGAATTGTTTTACCGCAATGTCAGATCGCTCTTGTGGGTATAACGAAACAGTTCGTCAAGATTGCTATGACTACATGAAATAACGTTGAAAAAAAATTTGATAAAGATAGATTTATATTATGTATTGTATGTAGCAATTTAAAATATTTATTATCTTTCGCCTGTAGGTGTAGGAAGCCGCGCTATGCGCAGGCGCCGCGTGGGTAGCGTATTTCCGTTCCAACATTTTCGTTAAGCATTACCAAACTGTGATCACCATATCACTTAAACCAATCTTCGCACAACACAAAGTATCTACAGTAACATTTGAACAATCGAAGTAATAGCTAAAACTCGCACTTGTCGTGGATGTCGCTGCATTTGACTACACGAGTAAATTTATCACAATCTTGAGATTAGATTGTATGAGTTCTCACAGTAAAAGTAAACAGTAACAGTAGACAAATAAGGAAAGCTGAATACGCTCCTAATTCCTTAAAAGGCTAAGATTTGAATGTCAATATTAGACTTGAATCTTATGAGGATATTTGATGGGTAAGGCGCGTAGATGTGGGCGGATGCATGTATACATAAATGTATTATTAAGTATGTGTCTATCTTGAGAATCTGGAAACAATTTTGTGAGAGAACCACATCCGTAAGAGTGCTAATGAGTCGTAATATATATTTAATATAAAATAAAGAAATAGTTTGAAGTATACTTTACCTACATATAACACAAATTTATAAAATGAGAAATATTCATAACCCATATAATGATGGATATATACTGTTTATAGGACTTAATTTTTATATAATGCACTGTTAGTTGAATGTAACAATATTTCTATGATACGTATCAAATATATACTAAAATTGGTTTTAGTATTAAATAAACTTTCGTTTATAAGTCTGACGGTGAAGTGGTAATGGCAATTTTATCTACGGTAGTCTATTAATATTGCACTAAACCTAAAGTCTTCATAATCTTTAAATAACTACAAAAAACACTTCCACTTGTTTATCATACATGGGAACAGATAAAGCAAGAAAAAAAATGATTCAAAATATCGAAACTAGAACAAAAAGCAATTCAAACTTCGTAAAACTGATGACCAGCTAGCTTTTTCATGAGACAGGTACACAAATTTTGACTATAGCTATCAGTTTTAAAGTTTTAGTTACGTTCTGTACTATATCTATAGTAGAGACGATTGTACGGAATGGATCTAAACAAATATGAACTCCACGGAGCCAGACTGCTCCCGGAGACATCTCAAATATGTGTGGATCGCTCAAATGTGTTTACCGTACAAAGATCTAGACCGCAATAGCGCAGACAATTTAAATGCAATAAGCCAATTCTTCTTCACAGATTCAAATGCTAACAAGGTACAAAAGCGATTTTCTTATAAATTGAAATTTAGGGTCCAATGATAACACTAAAAGCGTTCTAGGCAAACAACATACAAGATATAAAATAAAATATTCTTTTACTACTCGAACAATATCTTTTTGTACCCCTTTTTTATCCTCGATAAATTTTACTCCAGACTAAATTCCTTAACGTGTAGTACCGGAATCAGACTATGGATGGAACTATACTCTTATGGATGCCTTACCTTTTGAAAAAGATCTACGACTAGATTCATGAACCTGCGCGTGTGTATGTTGTTTAGCGATCTCTAGTTATTTTTTATCATCATCTTTAATTTAACTTTTGTTAATCTGATAATTTTGCAAGAAACTAGGTTGCGATGGTTACTTAAAAAGAAGGTTGCTTGACTATGTTGGCAATTTGCCACTCCAACTTGGAAGACCCACAGGCAGACCTAAAACAAGGTGGAAAATGTAGTGTCAAGAGACACGTGTGGGTGCCAAGTGACTAACGATGATGTCGAGGACAGAGCGAAGTGGTGAAGAGAAATAAAGAAAGCTGATCCTATTACTATATGGGATTATGACCAGAAAGGAAGAGTTTTACGATTTTATAAATGCTGGTCCTTCTGGTGGTTATGTAGTTTCTTGAAAGCATTTTACATCTAATAAAAATATGTAGTTCCTTCTTTCAGAATGCCGTAAAGTTAAGAAAGGAAAGAAAATTTAAATGCGAACCACAATTGAATAAGTTACGGTGTAAAGTTTTTCACTCCGCAAAGTTCCTAATGTATACATTAGATTTTCGCTCCAAGTGGTCGAGAACGAGAGATGCGAGGTTTCTCACCACGGCTTTAATAAATTGGATGTGAATAATTCAGGGACGGCTTCCTCATCGTCTTTTGTCGGTGAAATGAAGCGGTTGTAAAAAATAGTAAACAAGATTCTTGATCGAGCCAAGTTAATATCTAAATAGATATTTTATTTGTCACTATTATACTACAATTTACTTCGGAGATCTTTATGGCAAGAGTTTTGCTTAACATAGATGTCAATAAGCTATAACATTATAAAAGTTATAATGTACTATAAAATTTGTGATCTTTAAATACAAAAGAAAGGCGTAAAGTGGTCCTTTTATAAAATTATATTTTTGTCGAATCTGTAGGAGGCTGAGCAAGGTAATTTCAACATGAAGCACGATCATAAATATCTCTTAGCGAAACGTGTAGGAACCTGCCTCTGACGCCCACTTGGTTACTTTTAACTAGCTCAGACCATTGTTGGTAGAAATATTAATGCTTCGAAATCTTTAACGCCTACGAATTTTATTAATATGTTACTTTCCATCATTGTAGTAGATTGTGTACTTTGCATTGGTTTAATTAGTTCCATTTATATTACTTTTATCACAATAAATAGAAAGAGAAAAATGAAGGAAAGAAAATCATTAATGCCAGAATAACGCAAAGAAAATTTTCCTTCATCCCCTATCTTCAGTCAGGAAGGACCGGAAATTATGCTGTTAGGAGGTTATACTTTCAGTATCATTCGTTAAAGGTTTATGGATCATATTTCGCGTATCTATTGTAGATGCAGTAATAACTAACAATTACAATAATGTATTCAATCACTAAGCAATAATAAAATCTGTAAAATTCAAGCTTTCCATGATTTGCTAAGAATTATTGATTTTTAAATCTTTTATAACATATATACAAATTCCTTCGATTAAAACTTATTAGAAAAAAATATTTGAAGCTATATTAATATATATCTAATAGCGACAATAGGAGCCATCCATCCATCCAATCAGCCGGAAGACGTCCACAGCTGGACAAAGGCCTCCCCCATAGACAAATATAGACAATAGGAGCGATGGTACCTAATAAAGTTACCTGAATACCTGTACATAAATAGTTTCTAATTACTGTTAGTCTACATTAGGGTCAGATGATAACATGATTTATTATTATGATGACCACATAATTTAGGTTTTAAACGCAAGACAATATTGTTCAAGTTAAAAACATAAGACGTCCTCGGCATAGCAATAGACCCTCAAAGGTCTTTTAACCTAATTAGGTTAAAAGATATAAAATTAACATTTTCAGTTAGTTCATAAATATATACAAATTTAAGATAGGCAAGCGAATAAGTCCCTTAAGTGATGGTAAGTGACCACCGTCGTCACATCATCAGGGCAGATCATTTTATAAAAGCTTAGTAAGGTTATAGTAATTGTGGTCCATGAACAAACACACTTTTGCCCCACACACAGTATTGGACTTTATTTTATATACCACAAATATAATGATGTTTTTTTTATGTTTGTATTACATGAAGTATTGGGAATATTATTAGCCAATGGATCATTTAATTTAGCTTGTAAACAACTATTGTAAACTATCCAGTCGTCAGGTTTAGGTAAACGTATTGTTTATATATAATATTTGTTTATGTAAAGTATGAGATGTAAATATTATTGGAACTACATCTTAACAGATACATGGTGCTAATAACACAACATGTTGAGATTTACTTTAGTTTGATTATGCAGAACCAAACTTATAAGTAATTGGAACACGGAAACTTTCCAGTATTCTACTTAACTACATCATTAAAGTTTTAGTTGGAAGTCTGTAGTCAAGAGCATTCTAACTTAAACTTCAAACAGAAAGACTCAAAAGACATGCTCTAATTATGTTGGATAATAGAACACTGATTGAATCTTAACTTCTTTTTCAAGTGCCTCTCCAACTAGTGAAGGTTGGTGATCTACTCGGTACAGTCCTTTGTCTTTAGTACTTACTGTATGTTTTTAAATATTCGACCAAGTAGCTCGAAATAAGTCGCTACAATAACATATCATTAAACTTATTCACATATAAACACATTTAAAATATGTGGTTGATGAATAATCGAATAAATAATATTTCATTCGGGCATGTTTACTCAGTTTCGAATAAATGGGTAGGTAGTGGGGAGAGGAGCGTAAAGTTGTGCAAACACACCTGTACATTGCTTTACTACGTTTGTAAAACGAGTTTGTTGAGTAGCAATTTAATTTGCGCGAAATAACAGTCCATACAAACGAAGCCGCGTCAGTCGCTGTTTGAAGTAAAGCAAATAAAAAAATAAACGTTTCACAACACAGGGAAGCCGTGAACAGTTTCTACGAATTACTTGTGTAATTAAAAACTCAATTTAAAACTTTTAATATCATAGCCGATATTTGTATATCGGCTATGATATTAAAAGTTTTCTCCTCCTCCTCTCGTTGCTTAGCAGCTATTGTTAGCAGCTAAGCAACGAGAGGAGGACGTTCACCATAAACTATAAACAATGCCCTGCTAGTTAGGACATGAACAGTGCACTACAGATTTAAAATCCACAAATGGTATTCAAGTACTCTTAAAAATCATTTAATTTCGGATAAATAATTAGATTAATTACAGAAAAAATACATGAATTTAATAGAGTGTCCGTTTGTGCCGCGTCTCGGGTACAATGGCTTTTCAATTGGCAGCAGCCAAGCTCATAGCGGGCCCTGGTAGTTAATTAGCGTGCGAGAACGTTCCGGGTTCGTCCTTGTACCACATGCGATGCCACAATTGTGTCGCAACCCTAATTGTTTACGCCTCATGCTCATTAAATATGGTGGCTAGTAATAAGTACGTGCGAAATTAAATGGTACAGTTATTTTCACATAGTGCATTATTATTACAGTATGTAATTCCACTTGCTAACAGCACCTTGTAATGTTTCAACGCGGATATACAGATTACACGTAACTAACTTCATGCTAAAGGTAAAAGTAAAAAAAAGTAGTAATTCAATTTCATTTTCGTAATGATAATCATTTAAATTTGTTTTAATTACTGGAGTAACGAGACTCAAGATCTTACGTCTCAGGCGACGAGCGCAATGTGATATAGTATGACATGCTAACTAGGGCCATGTTGTCATGGGCTAGCGCATCACTTAACATCAGGTGAATGTCTCGCTCGTCGCGTAGCTTATTTGTATATAAAAAAACTCCCTTGAGAGGAATTTTGTGAAATTCATTGTTAGCTGACCTACATTCGGTAAATTTAATGTTCCAACAAAATTTTAAATCTCTTGTTTCCAGTGATCACGATGTGTCTCTACATATATTTGTTAAATGAAAATAGGGTACTGTTTGTTCGCTAATCACGTGAAAACTAGTGAACGTATCGACATGGGAACATGACCTTTCGACGCGGAATTATCCGTAGATGGTGATAGGCTATTGATTTTTAAAATTTCATACATCCTTCATCATTTTATTTCTAATTAGCTTTTATAAACATTTTCATGCGGTTGCCTTGAAAGAGTATTTCAGACAAATTTCAAATCGAATTTTATGTTACGGCCAGCAAAGCGGACAGGGAACAGCCAGTATATGTATATATATACAGATTACGAAGCTAAGTAACTGACAATTGAGACTGGGAATATATGTCTCTCGGAGTATTTTTGTACTGTATTGCGTGCGTCGGTGGCCATTTATTGCTTTTAATTAAGATTGCAGTCCAAGGCGGCTTGCGCTGGTGTACTTAAAACCTCATACCGTTTTTAAATAAAATAACTATGCGTGGAATGTTTTTTTTTTAATTATTCGACGAAGCGACGAGAAATGCTAGACAGTCACTTAATGGTCAATGACGCTGCTGCCTATAGCATCGCCGCGCTGGTTAGGACATACATAGCGCCCCGGTGTGCTCATCGATTTGAATCAGAAGATTTAGGTAATTTCTCTAGGTACAGCCTCATTTAAATCAGAATAAAATAATGTTTGCTAGCTACCTAGACAGTTTCCGGCAATAGAGACCTACCACCGGTAGTGATCCTTATAAACAAACAGCCGCACATCCAACACACATTCATCATAAACTAGTTTCAAACTTAACTTCCTATATATTTCATTAAACTTTACTATGTTATTCACTGATAGTAAGTTTCCGTTTCCGGAAGCATATATAAATGATGAGGCTGGCAGCAACTGAATGCGTGTAGCCGAAGATCAGGCTAAGTGGCGTTCTAGCCTTTGTCCAACAGGGGACTATCACGGGCTATGGGACTATGATTACACTTACATTTGTAACATATCGGGAAAGAACATGAAGTTGAGTTTTTTTTAATAAATTTTTCCATAAATATTTTCTCTCTACCATCACAAGATACATAGACCCTTATACCATCACAAGATACATAGAACCTTATATGAAAACTCAAAAGTCAGGTTTTATTTCAATTTTACAAAGCAACGATATAAGAGAGACGTTCATGTGATAGTAAACGATCACTGACCATAGACAGTCGCAACACCTGAGAGGTAGCGGCTGCGCTGCCAACCTTTTATAAAGTGGTATGCTCTTTTCTTGAAGTTACTTCTAATACCACTTGCATACCACTAGAAAACTTCGAGACGCGGTGAGCTCATGATGCGTAGATCTGACCACAAATAGTAATTAAAAAGTTACAGGTGTTCCGTGTTGGGTATGACCATGGCTGTGGCAGAGCTTCCTGGGTCGGCACGCTGCTGTTATGGTTTAGGTGGAGAAGTGTTACTGGCGGTTATGTGCTGCGGTGATCACGCAACACCAGTCGGACCGCAAGCCTGTTTGCAATGTAAATAAAAAAAAGTGGGGCTCGAGATAAATAAATAAACGCGAAAATAAATATCCGTCGATAGAAGTCCACTGCTGAACATAGTCCTCCCCTAAAGGTGTCCTCGTTTGTTTGTTTGAGTTTATGTAGGGAGGTTCGGTCCATTTCTCACCACGCTGGCCCGATACGGAATGGTGGCAGCCAGAGCCGTCGTTCGATGATTAGCAGGGTGCACCACCAGCTAGAGGTGATGTTGGCTTGGGATACCCAAGTTGTGCGGAAAACAATCCTTGATCGTGGTCTACGTTTAATTGGAGAGTGCCGCGTTGATGATTGTGAACGCGCTGAATACAGCTAGCTGCTTTATTACATAAGCGAGCGGGGAGCGTCCGCCCGCGCCCGCTAATGCGGTAACCTACAGTCGGCACACGCCCCCCGCCGGAAGGATGCCAGCGACACGTGTCACGCATTACATTAGCCCGCTACGTTTGTGATGCGTTTTCGCTTCACATCCAGACTTAGTTGCGGTAACGTTGTTTTTTTTTAAATATACCAACCACAAATATAATAAAGTAAATATTACGATTGATCAGTAAACACCCGGAGAACCAATAGCGATACGAGCTTCAGTATGCGGTGATGGAATACGTTGTGAGGAAACCGAAATGCTCCAAGAACAGCTCTCGTGGTTATCCCAAATCCACCAGTGTGCACTGGGTACTACTCGAAATACATTGACTCCATTATCAGAGAAGGCCACCAGTCCCAACAGTGGAAACTGAAGAACTCTCTTAATTATTATATATTTTCTCTTAACAATATTTTTGTTAGTTTTGTGATAATTTTTAGTATACGCGATCATTTCTTTGGTCAGACTTTATTGGCCAGCTTTGACTGAAAAGCCGCAGTGGTGTGTGGAAAATGGAAAGAGTGAAAGGTTTTGTTTATTTATTAAATTCGTAGGGGTATATAATGAGTCAAACGCAATAACTGACGCGAAGCAAGCCAAGCTCATCGGCCCGTGGTGCACCCTGCTAATCAACAAACAAGCCTCTGGTTTTTACCAATCCGCATTGGGCCAGCGTGGTGGTAAATAGCCTAAATCCCCCTACATGAACTCCTGCCAATGACGGCCCCTTGTGCCGGGCAACACTGGACCGATTAATCTGTTAACCGGGAATTCCTTTTATGGGACGAGCTCTTTCACTACGTCGTATCAATACGTCCCACCCGTTCTAGGGTGCAACATATATTTCAAGTGTATATATGTCCTACCCGTAGCTATTGTTTCCTTTTGACGTATTTATACGTCCCGTTCGGTTAACAGGTTAATGTGGGATCTTTGGGTAAGGCCTATGTCCAGCAGTGGACGTATATTGGTGGATGATGAGTCGTGACACATAAATGGTAACTTTTCTACTCCTGCTTCATATTCTATTATTATTATATTAGCGCAATATATTTCAAGGTAAAATTACGCCTTTCAAATATATTGACGTATCAGCTGTCCTTTTTTAAGAAGCTTGAATCGTCATGATCATCATGTCAACCGATGGACATCCACTGCTGGATGTAGGCCTTGAAAGCTTGAATGAAGCTGAATAAATATTTCGTCATATATACATAAACAATAAACATTTTCATATGAGACATATTTTAGATTTGTTATATCCTTTTTGTAATTTAATTTCTATCAAAGCAATATAAAACTAAATAGGTTTACTAACTAATAATAAACCCTTATGGCAGCGCACGCCTCTCGAGACTTAGTTAATTTTAGTTGAACGCGACAATATATAATATTAGTTAGATTGTGATGCGAGTCCGGGTTGCCAAACATGTTGGTTAGTTACAAACTTGTCTTAAAGCGGGGCGCGTTATGAACTAACATGAACTTCGATATGCAATTTAGATATTGGGGTGTTATTTTACACACACACACACACACACATATATATACCAGATACTCACCAGATATGATCTAGTGAGCCTCGTGAAGCCGCTGGAAGCGGGTACCGTGGGACCGATCGATGTAGAGAAGTTTAGGAGAAGCGTTTAGGCTGATGATGATGAAAAAGATATATATATATATATTAAATATAATGAAAATGGGTTTCCTTTGTTCACCAATCACGTGAAAATTGGTGAACGTATCGACATGGGAACGTGACCATTCCACGCGGAGTTGTTTTTAGATGGTTATAGGCTATTTACTATTTGAATTTCACATATCCTTGATCATGTTTCTAATTAAGCTTTATAAACATTTTCATTTCGGATTATTTACGGTTACTATAGTAACGGTTGCTATAGAAAGTCATTTGTGGTTTGATTTTATAGTACGTCCAGGAAAGCGGGCGGGGAACAACAAGTATAATATACAGCAGTTTGATACAGTAGAGACCTCGGGGCATGTATTCAAGTTGAGTTCAAAACTTTCAGTACATTCTATTCCATTGTGAAATTGTTTTATCGATAGTTATATAGCTTTTGCTTTAAATATATGTTATATTCAAGCTATTATACCCTATATTCGTTGTTTTAATACGTCATGTTAGTAACCATAAAGTTTGTAGTGTTTATTTAGAGCCTCGTATACTTATTATCTTCTATTCATTCAATGAAATTTATAATAATAGTCCTTTGAAAAAAGTAATAATGTAAGGCTGTAATCTATCAACAAGATTGATTGCATATACATTTTTACTTTCATTAGCCATTTTAAATTATTGCTTATAGAATATCAAGCTCTTTTCTAATCAGCATAGAGTACAGTTTTGATCTTCGGATTTTCCGTACTTTGCGATTTTCGTTGTCACAACACGAACTCCTAACGCGTAATTGCGGTGCTAAAACTAGTGATGTACAGATTTGTAATATTTAATAGGGGGACCGGAAAGTAATGCCGTTTCTGCGCATGCCAATACTTGATTGTCATTTGTCAGCTCATTGTTTTGTTCAGAGGCGTACCAAAGACATTGTGAGGTTATAGTGATTTCTTTACTTATAGACAATTGAATTACATTTTTTTTTTGTAATTTTGGGTAAAATGGCCAGCCAAATACCAGAAGAGGTACACATCCGGCATTGCATGCTCTTTGAGTTTCGCAAGGGAAATAACGCAACAGTTGCTACCAAAAACATTTGCGATGTTTATCCAAATGCACTGGACATTCGTAAATGCCAAAGGTGGTTTTCCAAGTTCAAATCGGGTAATTTTGATCTTTCCGACTCGTATCGATCAGGAAGACCATCAGCGTTAGACAACGACGTGTTAAGGGCGGAAGTGGAAGCAAATCCGTGTCAGACGATCGAGGAATTGTCAAACAGTCTCAACAAACCTTGGTCGACCATCCAAGAACATTTGAAGCAGATTGGAAAAGTAAGCAGAGCAGGTGTTTGGGTCCCGCATAATCTGTCCGAACAGAATAAGGCTAACCGATCAATCACATGCAACTTATTGCTTCAACGACACAACACAGAAGCGTTTTTTGATCGCTTGATCACAGGAGATGAGAAATGGGTCCTGTATGATAACCCAAAACGCAAAAGGCAGTGGCTCTCTCCAAATGAAATCCCTCGGAGTACTGCTAAGCCAGGTTTACACCCCAAAAAAGCGCTTTTGTGTGTTTGGTGGAGTATTCGCGGCATTGTTCATTTTGAATTACTGAAACCTGGAGAAACTGTTACTGCAGACCTCTACAGCGAACAATTGCAGCGAGTCAATCAATCTTTAATTGAAAAGTGGCCAGCGATTGTCAACCGAAAAGGCGTCATTCTCCAACATGACAATGCAAGACCGCACTGCGCAAGGCGAACTCTAGAAAAAATTAATGAATTGGGGTGGGAGGTGCTGCCTCATCCACCATATTCGCCCGATGTTGCACCATCGGATTTCCACTTATTCCGAGCGCTGCAACACTTTTTAAGTGGCAAAACATTTGCAAATTTGGATGATATCCAAAATGCCATCTCTAGATATTTTGCCGAAAAACCAATTAATTTTTATCGATCAGGGATTGAAAATTTACTCACTAGATGGCAAAAGGTTATTGACAATGATGGGGAATACATCATTGATTAAAAATAAAGACTCGTTAAAAATGTATGTGTTTGTATTTAGCGTAAGAAAACGACATTACTTTCCGGTCCCCCTAATAGAATTATTAGAGAATACTTCATAGTCGCTTCACTGTTTCTAGAGTGGTTTAGACGTCCTGCTACCTCTGCCTATTGGTCGTTATCTGATTCTTTAAGGAACGGAGTGCCTATCGCAATCATCATTTCATCTGTTCATCTCGTCGAAAATATCTCTACGGTTAGAAAGAGGTTTTGTGGTGACCAGCTTTTATTAGTTTGCCAACACTTTTTGAATGAAAGACTCATTCAATTTTGGTTTTAAAGGTAGAATATCAAATTTGTTTTGATTCAATAAAGCAACGAGCGGAGCTTGCCTTTCACCTGATGGTAAATACCTGCCCATAACAACGAGGCGTTAGTTAGGATGTTATACACTGATCGACATAGTTCTTCAAACCGAAACACAGTTAATGTGTTCATACTACTGTTTGAAACTTTATTAAATATTTTACTAGTGGTCGTTGCGTTATATAGCATGTTAATTAGATTTTTTTATTGCCTTATCTATGACCCTTTTACAAATATATTACAGTTCTTAATCGTGATATAGTCATCCACAAAGATTTACTTCTAATGAAGAAAACATCGGAAAAATTCGTCGTTGTTACTAGAAAAAAATATGTTGTTTGTGATACTACTTTGATGGCAAATGAGTGTAAAGCTCGCTTGATATGAAACGGCATAACCTTTCTGATGAACTTTCACACGACTTAAGAACATTGACAGGAAGTTTAGTTAATATTATCTGTTAAGTTAAATTGTGGTGTTTGGTTAGTTAATAAATTTAATCAACAAAATCAACATTTATATAATATATCACGTAAAGAACAATACTGTTAATTCAATTATAATTAAAAGGAAGAAATGTAGACAGCTGTCATTGAGCGATATAATTGACTTCTTCCATCAACCGCTACCCGTCCCCTGCTGAATATATGCCTCCCCCAAAGGTCTCCACATAGTCAGCATGGCCTCCGGTACCGCTGGGTATTAGGAGCTGTCGTATGTAGGGGTTCATATGAGGGTTTTGGGTCATATCCCACAACGATGGCCCAATGCGCGTTGGATGGAGCCAGAGCCCCGTTTGTTGATTAGAAGGGTGCACCACGAGCAGTTAAGGTTTGTTTGGATCCCGTGAGCTGTTATGCGGTACCACTATAATTGACTTAACAGTAATATCATAAATGATTAACCGAACAGCAAAATTTAACTTCATATTAACAAAGTGGAGGAAGCGAGAGGTGTGCCAGGATCGTAGCAAGTGGAGAGAGGTGGTCTCTGCCTACCCCAAAGGGAACGAAGCGTAATATATATGTATGTATTATCAAAGTGACGTGGGCAGGTGTTTTACAAGTAACAGCGTCAGTTAATGTTGATTTTAGTATGTCGATACAATTGGCAACACTACGAAGCGTAGTGGGCCGTTTTATCGGCGCCCGTCGCCGCCTGACCTAGAAAGCGGATCGTGCCCGTACCAAATCAATTAACCATCCCGCCGTATGCAAGTCAAATATCAGCTTTGATAGGGTTGACTTCCGGCTTAAACTTTACCGTTACATTGCTTCATTGATCTTTCAATATTAGGACATGGCTTTTGAACTATATGTTAGACATTTTTTTTTTTATTCAACAGTTTCGTTATGAGACTATTGTTTTACTTTATTCAATATAGAGACGATACCGATAGACGTTGACCTGATGGTGACTCACTGGTCATAACAACGTGATCCTAGTTAGGATGATATACACTGCACCGAATTGCGCTCGCCTGACTAGATGTACCCCAGTGATTACACTAGCTACAGTACCCTACAAATCTGAAGACACTACAGTTGGTAGTAGAAACACACGCTACTATAGCCGGATAGCGTCTAGACTTTCCATTAGTAAAATGACGATGATAGAAACAAACAACTGGTTAATATGAAAGATATAACGATGATGGAACGTAGTAGATGATCTTTAGTACAATGTTTATGAAAACATTATCTACAGAGCCCAAAGTTTGTTTGACTGTCAGCTGCTAGGAAAGTCAGGCCCTCAACTAACGACTGCATACCTGTAGATATGACTGATGGTAGATCGACGATCTAGTAAAGGTCACGGGAATCAAACCGAGTGATGTGGATATCTTTGGTTGAGGTCTATATCTAGCTGATTACGTATTTCGATTTATGGCGATGATTTACGATAATGCATAGTTTTAATAAATTTATTAACGGTATAAGGATTTAAGTCACGACAAAGATCAATACGGAACCCTATAACGAATAATGTATACAACTGCATTCGTGATGCGATGTATGCCGCGTCGCTAAAGTGGCATCGACTCACGCACAGTATACTAAAAATTCAGTGACATGATTTTACTGTATTTATACTTCACAATTCCATAAAGGAGCTACTGTCGTGTATATATTTTGTTAGAATAAAAAATATAGTGTTAATGTAGATTTTTGATCGCATTAAGAAGAAATGTCTTCAATACCCAAATGGTAAGGAAGGAGTTTTATGCTGTAGTTGTTGATAAGGGGGTTATGCGATGGTATATTCCAATTAGCTGTATATAACTACTAAATCGTCTCAGATGTCGCTATAGAGTGACAATTTTTTTATATACAATAATTAATGTTTAGATTCGGTATAAAGGCGATGTATTATTATGAAGATATAACCCGCTTATAGATACGGAATTGCTTCTTTCGCATTTTCCAATAACACTATTTGTAAATGAGATATCTATCGTAAACTAATATAAGAAAAATATTGCTACTTTCAGATATCATTTTAAAAAAAACTTAACATATTGTATACTGTTTTGAGGTATAACCCTCATTACGACGGCACACAACTCGCGTGTGGTACCTAACACAATCGTATATCTATCTCTATATGTAAATAGGAACCTATAATGAGCTATTTCAGGGTTCCTAAATACTTTTATTTATAACTGAACTGACTGAAACGTAAGCTGCGTGCCGTATGATATATAAATTATTTCATTTGAGCTCTTTAACTAAGCTGTTATAGCTTAGTTTGTATGGCGGTGGGACGCTCTGTACGTCTGGAACAAGCGTGAGTTTGATACTCACTGAGCTTCCTGTGAAGAAAAACATCGGGAGGAAACAGACTAGACGAGTATATAATAACGTGACATTTGCCAATCCGCATTTAGCTAGTGTCGTGGATGAAAGGCCTCTCTTGTATCATTATCAGAAAACACCCACGAGTTTTTTCAGTGGAATGCATTATTGGAGGTTATCTTGTTATTGGAAAAAAATATTAATGATTTCAAGACAAACAACATACTAACAAATTGATTTAGAAAACATTACCTAGTGTTTGTATGTGAGGGGATGTTTGATTTTAGTCTGTGTATTATCTCGTTATTTTTTTAACCCTCCCTCGATACCAGCGGTGAAGGTATTTTAAAGAGATATGAGTAGCATGCTAATTAACATGTCCGATGCAGCAGTCTTTTACGGTAATAAGTTTGCCGGGGTACGGAGATAGAGCGAGTTTTTTTTTAAATTCATCTTTCCAAGTAGTTTAGCTACTGATTTGCTGCGTACAAAACTTCATCCTCCTTCCCTTTTCCCAGCTATATGGGGTCGGCATAGTATATATTATTAGGTTAGGTTATTATATTAGGTTGTCAAATATCTCCCTTCCGCCTTTTTGCTCTTCTATATCACTCTATCGGCCGTCATATCTGAATTAACACTCTTCTTACACATGTCATCTTTCACACTATCCATCCACACTTTCTTCGGTCTCCTACCCTTGTAACCATCCACTTTCATTATCTTAATTTACTTTGTTATATGTCCTTCATCCCTCCGCATAACATGACCGTATCAAGCTACCCTGTTGCTCCTCAATTTCTCTGTCATTGGCGCAACTTAAGATAATGATTTTGTTGCTTAATGTGCCCTTTGTATCATGAAATCGTTACAATACTTCAGCAGGAAGTAGATTAAATGGCCAATGTAATGCGATCGCATCGCGAGCGATTAGCAGCAAGAGGTGGATTAACGTACTGCAAATTGCTGATACGGAAATTCCACAAAGGCAGAGTAAAATCAAACTATATGCGAATAACTGGAAGCACTTTTAATGCTTCCTGTATCATTGTAGTGGGATTTACTTCATTTGGTTTGAACCGTTAATTAAAACCTATCAGTGTTCATGACATATTATGTTTCTATAAATTTATATCAGAATCCCGCTGAATAATGGATTTACCATAGTCAGTACTTTTATGTTTAAATGTTAAGTAATTTAGTAAAAACGATACGAAAAGCTGTTGGGTCCAGCTGTTTGTTAATTAGTAGCCATGAACTCGATATACATATCACAAATCTTACCTTAGTGAGCCATCGGAAACGACATCTAAGAGTTCGCTGCTATCCCCAATCTTTCCTGTACAAAAGAAAACATTTTTTACTGCTATAGTATATTAATAAAGAGAAAACTAAATTCTCATAACATTGTGTTAGAAGCATAATCATCAAATTAGGTCATAACTGTTGGAGAAACAATGCACTTCATTTAAGCTAATTTAGTAGAAATGAATTAATATTACTACGTGGAGGAAGTGAGAGAGGTGTGACAGGATCGTAGGAGGTGGGGAGAGGTGGTCTCTGCTTACCCCACTGGGAACGAGGCGTGATATGTATGTATGTATTACTACGATTTGAATGTCCCTAATTGTTATATAATACAGTTTTTAAAATATTTGCATTGCACGGAGCACCAAAGTTCGATTCCCAAGCGATATGAAGAATTTGCTTAGTAGCGGAGTCTTTTTAAACCTGCTAGCACACTCCTAATGTAAATCTACCGCCACGACGATATCGCTGTGTTCCTGCTATCAACATATGGCAGCCGGAGTATTCTAGTAAAACGCTCTTTCACCATTCCCAGCCTCAAAGTCTCTTAACACCGTGTGAAGTTGAGATAAATTGATAAAGTACTGGTGGCAGACCGGAAACTGGTAGTAGGCCTCTATCGCCGGAGACCGTCTAGGTAGTTACTACCGCAGCTACTATTTCTACCGCCAAACAGTACTGTGCAAATATTACTGTATACCGGTTTAAAAGGAGTTGTAGCTAATGAAATTATTGGCGTTACGAGACTTACCATCCTATGTCTTAAAGACACGAGCGCCATGTGATTTTGTGTATACCACCTTAACGCCACGTTGTTGTTGGTAGGAGTATCACTTACGATCAGGTGAACGTTCCCCTTCACTGGTCGTTTAATGGAATAAAAAAAAAAAAACAGTTTTTCTTTTTGTTACATTATAACTAGGTTGAAATTGGTTTTATTATCGCATGATGTTCAGTAATGCCGAAGATAGTCAAGTGCTCCTCCTAAATACCATATATTTGATCGCGATACAATGCTGTTGAAAGGCTTTACCATCAGATTTATAAAGATAGGATATAAGTTAAATCCTAAGATCCCTAAATTAAAATTTAAGATAGAAAAATGTTAATATATATTAGTAATTCAATGGATGTCACTTTAAACACTATGGGCGTTATTTAGTATGTTTTGTTTTATCAATTACTTTACTAGTAAGGGATGATAGACGCCCCTATAAAAAAAGAATAATCTCTTATTATTGTTCGTATTTGTAATTATTCCACTCTGTTATACTGGCAGTGACCCTTCGCAGGTAATGCTCGATACAAAGCTGGTCCGCCCACGCGACCATAACCCGAATACAATGACCCATGCACTTATGGCATTACAACATACGTACAACATTTTTACGACTATTGGAAACGATGGCACAACATTGGATTATACGAATCAGGTTTTACGTTATTCTGTTGAGATATTTAACATTAATTTATTCAAAATAATCGACCACAGTTCTTGGATGTAATCATTCTTTGAGAAGGCCACAAGCGATAACGATACTGTCATTAGTTGTAATTATATTATAATAATATCTAAGCGTGTACAAGTTACATCGATCGATGTGATGATCTTTGGCAGAAGCCTATGTCCAGCAGTAGACGTCTATCGATTGATGAAGAGGATATACAAACAGGACGTAATATGATCGTTTAGATTCCGTCATCGAATCAATCCAGTAGACTGTTAATTGTACAATAGACCTAAATAACTTAAAATTTTACAAAGTAACTTTGAAGAATACAAAGGAAATAAAATATAGTAAACTAAATTACCAATTTCAGGCAGAAATTTAATTAGGAGCATATATACATAGTTTCACTCAATATCATCAAGGTATAGGATACTGTGTAATCTATCCCATTTTAATCAAATTTCGCATAGGCTAGTAGTTTTAATTAAGTCACTTACATGAATTCGAAAATGAACATAATTTACCACAACGTCCGCTTAATATAATTAACATTTCAATATCATCACCATCATCAGTGTTCAATCATCCACTGCTGGTTAGACCTTTCCACAAGTCTATCCACATTCTCTCTCCGCTCTATATTTTTTAATCTAAGCGACCAGACGAGCGAGAGATTGAACTGACAGTAAGTGACAGGCTTGCCCATGAGAAAGTGGAGCTGGTGGTGGTAATGCTAGTAAAAAGAGATATAAAGAGAGAAAGCATGAAAGTGTGGAATTTATAAAAATAAGAAATGAATGTTAACAAGAAGGAGCGTATAAGTGTTAAAGAGAAAGAAAATAAATATTGTTTGGAAATCCAATGAAGAATGAGGAGAGGTGATGTATGGAAGAGGAAAGAAACTAATAAATGTAAAGATAAACATAGTGAAAGATAATATAAAGTATGAAAAAGGAAAGAAAAAGTATAGAAAAGAAAAGGCCTTGACTCAAAACACACAGAGGACGCAAAAAATAAAAGGTGTTGCTAGTTGGGACTATACCCACTGCATCATATTGCGCTCGTCGCCTTGAGACATCATTTAATGTCTTATTGCCCCAGACATTTCTCTAGCTGCAGCGCCCTTCAAACCGCAACACACGAATGTTTGTGCACTACTGTTCGGCAGTGGAAATAGGAGAAGCGATTGTGCCTACTTAGACGATGGCTACAATAGAGACCTAGACCAGTAAAGGAGTCTTATGAGGGCGTAGTACCATTTGGAGGTAAGGTGTCCCTGGTGCTGGTCCCGTACATTCTTCCGGTTTATAATTAATGTGGATGGTGAATCGAGTATATTTCGGAATTCTTACCGACTATATAATATTTTCTATCACTACAATACATCATTAATACTGCTTACGGTATGTTCTAGCTTAGAAGCTGTTCCTCATCCTAGGACACGGGGAGTTATGATCATTAAACTGGTACGCTTATTCTCCTGTATATTTCATTAAGCTTAACCTTTAATATCAGGGTTCAAGCCTTGCGTTATATTTTAATGCTATCCCCTACCAAATGCGGAATATTTACTCGAGGCGATAACTTAAAATTTTGTGTATCACATCGATCACAGCGGAAGCAGTTCCTCATCAGTTTATCGTTGGCTAACATAAATAAGAGATAAAGTCGAATTACTGTTTGTCTAGTTATTAGATAAACGTATCGTGTTAAGTAGCTTTTGGTGTTATTTTTTTAAAGTTTATAATGATGAGAAGCGTGGTGTTTATTCGTAAATAATGATGACAATCCTTTGTACTTTACCTGATGCGCGAGGGTTTCAGGTGCTTATTCAATTAAGATCGAAAAGAATCTCAGTCTAGACGCGAACTTCTTTTTGTGATCGAATAGGGCATCGCGGGTTCCGTGCCGCACCGCAATCGACCCGCGGTTAGTACTTAGACACATTAAAAAGAGAAAGTGAGCTGCTACGACCTGCTCCTCTAAATATGGCCACCCAGACGCCATGTTAAATTTACATCCATTGTTAGGTTTGAAGTATCCATTTTTGTGATCATTAAATTTGCTTTGTGCAATGGGTTCTGTATACAGTTTTTAACTGTACATAATGTCAATCATTTATCTACTTATATGTTTATTGATTAATCAGCCTTTTTCTTGTTATTTTTTTTTTCAATGAAGTTTACTAACCCGTAACCGATGTCGTTACTAATGAGTGGAGCTACTTCTATTCTGTGATGAATGAGGTTAGCTTCTGTTGATATTCATATAAAATCAAGAATGATGAATATTCAGATAGAATCTGCTGTACTTAATATCGGATGGGATGTAATCTGTGATGGTAAGGTGCACTAACCCAGTAACAGCCTTTTTTTAAAGATCCCACGTCAAACATCGACGCTGACAAGTTGCTTTGATCTCTATCTTTCCTCCATTGCTGTTCTTATAAATAAAGAGGAGTTGGACCTCTCATTTCTTTTTATATAATCAAGCGATAAGACGATCCGGATGTTTACCTAATGGTAGTTACGCCTGCCCATAACCATGTGGCGTAGTTGGGATGATGATGACACTTCACCACATTGCGTTCATCGCCATAAGATGTTGAAACTTTGCACACTACTGTTTGACGGCGGGAATATGTGATGGGGTGGTACCTGCCTAGATCTTCCCAGGCAACAGACTTACCACCAGTAAATACAGCCTGTCTAACATCCATTGGTGGACATAGGCCTCCCCAAAGATTTCCTCATCGATCGGTCCCCGGTGCCTGCATTCAGTTGCTTTCTGTAACCTTCAACAGATCGTCGAACCACTTAATGGGTGACCTACTAACACTGCGAACAACAACTTCCGGTACGCGGTCGCCATTCGAGGAACTCAGTGCCCCATTGGCAATCAGTCCTTCGAGCGATGTGTTCTGCCCATTGCCACTTGAGGCTAGTAATCTTTTGGACAATGTCGGTGACCTTAGTTCTCCTATGGATGTCTTCATTCCTGATCCGATCACGCATGGAAACCTCGAGCATAGCTTGATGCTTTCCTACTTTCAATATATTATTAAGCATTTAAAGATGGTATTTTTTTATTGCCATTTATCATTTTAAACGTAACTGTGTGAGTTAGGTTTAAAGCAGTTAATTAGAGAAAGTAAATATGATCCGATCATTTTTTCTGTTGAGGTAGACCGATATGATGTATGGTTACGATTTGCTAACTGTCGGTAACCGCGAGTGGATAGAAACAATAATTGGTTTACGTAACTCCAATTCGATGAATAAACGTGTACGAGCTAATTAGTCTACCTTTCTTTTGCTGGAGGCTGGATACAATACTTTTTATCGTAATATTCTTCAAAATTAACTGTGCATGGGAGGGAACTCACTGAAGGCCTATGTCCAGCAGTGGGCGTCTGTCGGCTGACGATGCTGAACTGTGCAAGTATTTGATGTTCATAATAATTCATATTGGTGAGATGAATATATTTTAAATATTACAAGTAACAATGAAAGTTACTAACTGCAATTACATTAAATACCATACGAGATATCAATTACTGTTGACTTTTCTTTTTAAGAGACGCTTATAGACTTGACGAAATGCAGGATAGCATAATTTTAGATAAACAGCTTTTTTTATTCTCATGGTAAGAGATATGCGTATAGATATCGACGTGACGCTAGTTAGGTCGATATAAACAGCACCACATTGTAATCGTCGCTCTGAGACATAATATGTTGTTTTGTTATCACAGTAACCTCACTAGCTATAACGCCCTTCCAGCGGGATCATAGTAATGTTTACACACTGTTTGACGACAGTAATAGGAGCCACGGTTGTATCTAGACTGTCAATGGCGATGGTAGATCTATCACCAGAAAGCTTGGGTGAGAAAGCGAAGATTATTGTGCAAGCAGATATTTCTATATCAGGGTTCTTTGATATTTAAAATAAACTATGATATTTATAAATAAATATTTTCGGTGTTAGTAATTACGTCAAGGTAATAATAATAACTGTCAAGAAAAGAAAAGTATCATATCTCGGCCATGTGCTTAGGCACGATCGGTACGAACAGCTTCAACTCATCTTGATTGGCAAAGTGGCGGGTAAAAGGAATTTTGGTGGAAAGAAGAAATCGTGGCTGGGTTACATCAGGAAGTGGACCAGGATCGCGAGTACTGTCCAAATGTTCCGTCTGTCAAGAGACCGTGAAAAATATCACTCATGAATACTGAACTGATCGCCAATCTCTGCTAGTCGGAGAAGCACCTCAAGAAGAAGAAGAATAATAACAACCATTGGTCACAGGACAAAAATAATTTTAATGGAAAAATATAATCATCATAACGTGCTGTAAGTAGGTAGGTAGTAGTCTAGTAAATTGGAATTTAAAACGAAATTGCTATAAACTGACTTTAAAGAAAAACCGAGATATACTACAGCTGTTTTATTATTTATATAACTAATCATTATTAAACATTTTCAGACAAATCCAAGCTGTAGTATAGCTTTTTAGTTTTATAACTATTTAAAAATAATTGCTGTGCAAAGTTTAAACAAGACGAGCACTTCACTCGGCCAGTTTCTTCACAGTCGTCTCTGTACAAAATGCTCTTGAGAAGACGCTAGATCTTTAATGGGAAAATAAATAGAAGCTTTCCAACTAAACTATATATAAGTTTATCATACCCTGCTTTAATTTTTTTTTTATATAATCATGTAAAAAGGTTTACTTTTACATTTATCGACGGTAATACAATTAAAAGAAAACCATACCATTTCGATTTGTCATATCAAAGTTGATAACTAATAGCTATTGTAAATTAATCAAGAGACAACATTTACATTGATAATATCGCACAGTGTAGACTGTGGTGTAAATATTTACAGTAGTTGTGAACTGTAGTATTATAGGAGTAAAACATAGACGATGAATAAACCTGTTGATAGAGCAGCACATGCAACAACATTATTTACATCGGAAGTTTTTTGCCATGTAAGTAATTTTGTATTGTTTTTTTTGAGCGATGCGACTGACTTCTCTAAGAGATGATCCCCAGAAAAAAAACGATTAATTTTTTTTTCCAAATTATAACTCTGTTAGTTTTTTTTTATAATGATAATTATCATGTTATAAGTAAAGACTTAGAAGTATATTTTTTTTATTCTACTTTAAGCCATACACCTTTTAGGTTAAGCCGGCTACTTTATAATCAAACATTAACGTTAAAGAAGCTATTAACAAGAAAACTTAAGATTCTTTTACTGTCATTACATGTAAACTGTGAACTAAATACTATGTGAACAAAAAAATAAATAAATCATGTCTACTGCATCCAATATCACTAATAACATTTGCTCTCTCTGGTCCGTTCCGCTCACACTCCATTATAGTATGATATAAATATTCTTTAACATTTTGGCATGTATCGCAATTACGATTATTGCTTTTGTCCATTAAAAATTTGAACACATTCAGTGGGACGTGTCCACACCGCACTCTCATACACATAAATTATCTACGGTTAAGATTACATTTGTAGAACCATATCCCTATTTGTTTAGAAATTTTGTTAAACCACGTTTTCCAAATATCAATAATAGCTTTTCCAACTTGTCCCACGTAGTCAGTGTGATGAGGAGGTACCCTTAATTCTATACCTTCACTTAAGGCTTGTTTTGCAATTGTATCAGCCACCTCGTTACCTTCTATTCCTACATGTGAAGGAAGCCATTGTAATCTAACTTGAACACCGTTACGTATTAAAATCCAAATACATTTATTAATGGTGAAAGCTTCACGTCTATTAAAGTAACCCTTATTGCATTTTAACAGGTGTTGTAATGATACCGAGTCGGTAAGTATAATTATTCGATTATATCCGCAGGATTCGGCGTAACAACGAGCTTCTAGTATTGCAAGTAACTCTAAGCCCTTGAATTTCCTTAAGTCGTGAATAAACTATTTTATATATGAACAATAAGTAATATGTAAAATGCAATCTAAATATTTAAAAAAATACACGTGTGTGTGTGTGTGTGTGTATGTAGCGCTTTTACTCAAATAGGCTCTGTTTTTCATTAATTAATTTCACACCCGTATAACTCCAGAGATTTATGGGCTCCTAGTACTGGTGTATCGTAATTTTACGTAGTCATATAGTTTACGTAGTCCAAGATCAAGTTAAGTTGCTAACGGTAACTTGCAATACTTCTTATAAGAAGTACATATGTATAAACTAATTAACTTCTTTAAGTCGTGTATAAACTATTTTATATATGAACAATTAGCAGAGACAAAGAAATATGTAAAATGAATATTTTATTAGTTTGCAAAAGAAAATCAGAGAAGCTAGGCGAATGATTAAATCAGCTAAAAGAGAGTCATGGCAACAGTTTTGTAATAATATAGATTCAAATACGTCCAATGCAGTTTTATGGAATAAAATGGGATTGATCAAAGGTCGAAAATGTTTAAAGAAGCAGGATTTTTTGCAGGACGTAGATGCAGAATGTTTTCTTTCTGACCTAGCCAAGGACTTAGAAGTATAATACTTGGAAACTTTGGTTTCATTGCGTGTATAATAAACTTTCAAGTGTTTTTTTATAATTTTGTACAGTATATTACGGCGATAATTCTTAATGTTTCGAACTCTCGTTTTAGTGTAACTTTCATAGATGAAACACGTCGCATTTCCGACTATGATGCATTTATCGGTTGCGGCGAAGAGTGAATTTCAGCGTTTAGTGTCATGTTCCGTAATAGGCATTGGGTTTGAAAATTCAGCTACAGAATTTCCGGAAATCCTCTCCTGTGGTCAGACAGATGACTCGTTTCGCCAGATATTACTGTTCGATATTTTTATCCAATTCAATTCAACTTGACAAAGTAAACGAAAACTGTTTAAGCCCTATCAGAATATAAATAATGTTTTTCTAATTTAAAGATAAATGAGTAAAGAAGAAAGGAAGATTTTGTAATAATAGCAAATGTTAAAAAAAGGGGTTGTCTATTAGGTCTTCCCTGCTATTGCAGATATAAAAGGAAATGCAATGCTTCATATAGATGTATATCATATATAATACTACATTCTAAGATGTTCCATCCAAAGTTAACCAATACGGCTTCAACAACGAGGATGTTTTTCCCGAACGTCAAGTCAGCGTACCGGGTGCCTCGCCGGATCGAGCTCGACAAGGTCCTGGTCCAGATGTTCACCGGGCACGGGGGATTCTCCGAGTACCTCCACAGGTTCAAGCTCAAGGAGAGTCCCGCGTGCCCCTGTGACCCGGAGATGGACCAGACCGTGGTGCACATCCTGCTTTCCTGTCCCTTATTCGGGCGGAAGAGAGCGGACCTTGCAATCCAAATCGGAAAAAGTTTAGACACAGGAGCTGTTGCCTCTCTGATGAGTGAGGACGAACGTCGCCAAAGCTTTATAAAGTTTGCAAGAAAAGTAATAAAGGATGCCATAGAAAGGAATAAAAAATAACAATAATTAGGAAAAATAAAAATAAGATAGAAAAATAAAAACCAAAAATGTGTAAAATTAATATAACTAAAAATAAAAACTGTACAAAAAATTGAAACATGAACATGACATGCTGAAGATGTTCCAGCTGAACCTGACGAAGCGGCTGTCTTCACTCTGCGAGAGGTATGAAAGAAGGAAATGGAATGGAGAGCGAAAGAAAAGAGGAGGAGATATATAGGAAGGCAGATAGATGAATGAGTGGAAGATAGGAAGGAATGAAAGAAAGGAATGAGGAAATTAGTTTTTAAGATTAGTAAGATGATAAGTGAGTCAAGCTTAAAAGTGCACAAAAAGGCCCTGACCCGCCAAACGCAGGGGAATGAAGAAAAAAAAAAAAAAAAAGTTAACCATAAATTGGTTAACTTTTTTTTTCGAGTCATTGCCTTTCTGATGTGTGAGGAGGAAAGTCGCCAATCATTTATAATGACAACAAATTTAAGAAAGAAATAATTAAAAGAAATAAAACGAAATAAAAACAAAACAAACAAACCGAAGAATGAAAGCAAAGCTAAAACAATTTAAGCAAAAATAATGTAAAATATTATAAATAAATGTAAAAAGTAAACATTTTGGCAAAAAGGACGAAGAAGAAAAAACAAATGGCATGATTGTTTCAAAAAAAAGGAATGCTTTCAAATAAGGACGAGGTGACGGTCTCCACTCAGCGCGACATATGGAAAAAGGAAATGGCATGGAGAATGACAGGAGATAAAAGTATGAAAGATAAGTTACGGAATGAAAGAAAAGAAAGGACAAAAGGAGAGTATGAAGTAAAACAATTGTATAGATTATAACATAGATGTTAAGTTAAACTGAGATATTAAAGGCCCTGGCCCAACATACGTAGCGGGAACTAGTGAAAAAAAAAACAATTTATTCAAAAAGCATAACAAAGGATACAAAATAACCAGAGCATATTAAATGGCATTAATTAATCGATATCAAACGCTTAAAATCGATTCGTGTTGCTTACTTTAATCAGCATCAATAAGCTAAAATGATGACCAGGATGTGTTAGTTGTTATTGATGCTTCAGTTAAATGAATTTGATAGCGAGGCGGATATATTCGAATAATCGTAATTGATGTGATATTCCGATCCCGATATCCTAATAGGATGCGTCATAGAGGAATGCGTGCGTAGTCCTTTGTCCATAGTAAAGCTATCGAATAGTACAGTTCACAGTGAACGACCTTACAAACCCTGACAGTGATCTCGTATAAATCAGCGCCGCTCCAGCTTCCGTGCTTCCATTACGCACGTAACTCGCTCACTCGCGGTCATCTCGCTCTTCAACATCTGCATCCAATGATAGTTGAAAATTAATCCGTGAAAAGTATAGTTTAAGGTGATAAGGATAAAAAAAAATTATATATAAAATTTACATGGAAATGGTTTTTTAATAATTTAAGGAGTCGAAGTGTCTCTGTGTATTAAAATTTACTGATATTTTAACCTGCTGATAAAACAGTACATAGAATGTTATAGAAATGCTATAGAATTAACTGATTATTTATCTCATATTGTATTGTATTTTCAAAGAAATACGGATCAGCAATAAGAATATCAAGACAGCGCTTACGAGACAGTACAGATCGGAATTTCTTTAAAGTGCTCAATATTAAATGACTCTCGTTTCCTAAAGCTATTACTTTTGCATTTCGTTTTAGCAATTAAGTAGATGTAATCCATGCTACTATTATAGTTAGTTTATTCTCATTTTCGATCCCCGATGTCTAAGAGTTGTAAGATAGAATTTAAGCTCAACAAATTAAAAAGGAGTTCGCAAGGGATTGTTTTTTTTTTTGAGTGTCAGAATGAAACTAATGGCATTCTGTAGGAATTCAGAGTTAGTAAGAAATTTGTACCCTCTAAAACGTCTTCGCCGCACTCGGAATTACGAAGTGTCACGGAATATCTAGTTCATATGATTATTTCAGCGTTCTTATAAAATGTTCTAAGCATTATTAGCGTCGAGTGTATATTGTTAATTCTATATATAGACAATCGGTGCATACGATGCGTATGTTGCCCTTCTCTGTATCGGCCAAAAGCGGGAGTTAATTCCGTCCGCTCTCCATGCGACGAGATCGCCGCACTCGCTCTCTAAAAATATCTCAGCGTTTACAAAACACGTCGCCATTGAAAGATCTACTCGGGACCCACTTCGCACTGATATTGGTTCCAGTACATATTAAATCCGATTGGATTCGCATCGTCTTGAATATCTTCATTAAACTATTTTCACAAGCATTCACAAATATATTAACGAAGGATATCGGCCTCATATAAGAAATGACATTCAGATAAATCCTTGGCTATACGCATATCGCTAATTGTAACAATAATGTCAATGATATTTTTAAGTAAAAGCTCTATTTTACTTTTATTTCTCATATTTCCTTTTATTTACACGGACATTTTTATTTTGAATTCACTATCTATTACAATGTATGATTTGAGACAATATTAATACAGTTACTTTGTACGAGTAAGGAATAACGAGCGAAGATTTAATTTCTCATAAATCGAGATATCATCACTTGTCGCTTCAAATCGTAACAAATTCTTCATCATGAGCGGATCAATCAAATCAGGGACGAGACTGTTATCAATCGCGGCTCCGGAAGTGGTTCCGATGTGGGGAGCGTGCCTGCCGTGTGCTATCTGACGAAGCCTGTACAATTTATTTACCGGCAAACTCATATATAACCAAGTTACTTATATCAATTGGTAAATAGCTAACGTTTGTACAGTACTTCTTGCTTTATGGTTAATTTGATTTATATGTTAAGTTCCTGACTTCTTTAAGTCCAGTTCTTTCGTGTTACTAATGTAAATATTTGGTCAAGGTGGTAAGACAAATTTTGATCTCGTTATTAAAGATTAAAATATCAATCATATTCGAACTCCCTTTTGTTCGTAGCCGAATTGAGTTACAATTTCGTAAGGAAGACCTTTTCAACGGATAAGTGAATTGTTATCATTACACAATCATTAAAAAGTAATAGGTACTCAATATTGAAACAAGCAATGCAAATATTTTACACAGTTGTTTCGCATAAACTTAATTGGTATCTCTGTAGTATGCTAAGTAAATAGTCTGGGATGTGAACCACGTCAGAGAGCTTGTAAACATTAAAGGTCTATCAAATGCTAGAATGTTTAAAGCAAGGTACGCTAGCGTGGATGTGTAATTGATATTGCAGGAAACCAGAGTGCACATACCTGGATTTCCGGCGATGCTTCAAAATTGGATGCATCGCCGAGGAGTTTAATTATTTTCCAACCTTGTTTGCTTCTAAGCAACGCTTTCAAGAGCGGATCGTGTTGGCAAAGTACACAGATAGATCCTGCTATATTTTAACTCCTCATTATTTTCTAAGATTAATCAATCCTTTAATACTTAACAAAATTAAAAGTTTTATGAACAATACAAGGATTTATAAACCTTGCAAAAGAACATTGATACCTACTCTAGATGACCCGGTAGACTATAATAGGGGAGAGTGTAGGAAAACTTTAAAAACATCTTAATATCAAGAGAAAGACATTGATGGATATCACATGGGCTTGTAATTACTGATAAAAGGAAATCAAACACCAAGCATCCCACTAGAAGACTTCAAGACGGTGAGTTCATTCTTTGTAAATCCAACTGTAACCAACAATTAAAAAGCAGTTGTCACTTCGTGATGACCACACGCGATACATCTATCAGGTCCTATCTAACTACATGAGAGGATATTTTTATCAATTATAATATTGAGCAGGAATGAGGCCAATTATAAATAATGCAGGCTTGCTCTTACTTGCGTGGAATAGGATGCTAAGGAGCTATGAATTATTTCTTCACTTCTGAAACATTATAGAATACTTTTTAAAGTATGAAAGTGCTAATGAAAGTATCGAAAGTTTTTATTGAGTTTTTTTCGAAAGTCTTTATGGAACTAAGATTTTTCTCCACGTTAAAAGCCTTTCAAATAAAACCATTATATCTACTATGTACTACCATCCTAATGGACAATATTTTTTACTTTGAAGCACTACTGAAAGGTTTTGATCTGTTCCCAGCACTGATATAATCGTATTAAGGAACCGGGAATAAATCGAACATTGCAAGGTAAAATATATTTTCATTTTCTGAAAACATATATTACATTATAATTCGAGAGTCCACTAAGGTGCTTACCGGGGATCTCTGTATGACTTAAACGGCTCTTCAGAGTATTACGCTTGTGAAATATCAGAAACGAGGAGTTGAATGAAAGGTTTATGTGGTTGCAGACTTGAAGTGCTGTAAAGTTTTGATGAACGTCAGCGGAAGTAAACCAGCTACCGATATTAAAGAATATTTGCATATTTTAATTAAATACATCTTGTTTCAACGTTGAGAGCTTAGTTAGTCGCAGGTTTGGTCTCCGACGAGATTGAGTTTCCAGTGAAAAAAAAAAAACCATTGTCATACTTATATGACTTGCTTGACGGCATGCTTCAAGAATAACTTTTGTGGTCGTACTAAATCCACATACTCCGACTTGGCCATTGGTGATGAGTAATGGTATTCACTTTCTCCTTACATCCCAATCCTAGTAGCAATAATATAAAGGGTGGTTTTATGAGCTTTAAATATTAAACTCATTATTTTCACATACATTTTTAAATTAATAACAAAACTGGTATCATTTATGTTGGGGGTGGAAATGGTTTTTATTTAAACAGGCATCATTGATATTAATAAGAATGGATAAATAGATAACGATATATGTATTATAAAAGTATATCCAATCAGTTGAATGAACTCGATCCAAAGACCACTTACGGATGAGCGGCCATAATATTGTTGACTTCCGGGGACGGGCTTTACAGGACACCCTAGACGCATCGCGTGCTTTTTCGCTATTTGTTTAACCACCCTCAACCGCCATTATTCATCGCCCCCACCCTGAAGGTGAATGAATATCTTGGAAGTATACATTGTATAGCTGAATTGGGCCAACTTGAAGCTTTCATGGTATTGTAATAGGGGGACCGGAAAGTAATGTCGTTTCTGCGCATGCCAATACTTGATTGTCATTTGTCAGCTCATTGTTTTGTTCAGAGGCGTACCAAAGACATTGTGAGGTTATAGTGATTTCTTTACTTATAGACAATTGAATTACAATTTTTTTTTGTAATTTTGGGTAAAATGGCCAGCCAAATACCAGAAGAGGTACACATCCGGCATTGCATGCTCTTTGAGTTTCGCAAGGGAAATAACGCAACAGTTGCTACCAAAAACATTTGCGATGTTTATCCAAATGCACTGGACATTCGTAAATGCCAAAGGTGGTTTTCCAAGTTCAAATCGGGTAATTTTGATCTTTCCGACTCGTATCGATCAGGAAGACCATCAGCGTTAGACAACGACGTGTTAAGGGCGGAAGTGGAAGCAAATCCGTGTCAGACGATCGAGGAATTGTCAAACAGTCTCAACAAACCTTGGTCGACCATCCAAGAACATTTGAAGCAGATTGGAAAAGTAAGCAGAGCAGGTGTTTGGGTCCCGCATAATCTGTCCGAACAGAATAAGGCTAACCGATCAATCACATGCAACTTATTGCTTCAACGACACAACACAGAAGCGTTTTTTGATCGCTTGATCACAGGAGATGAGAAATGGGTCCTGTATGATAACCCAAAACGCAAAAGGCAGTGGCTCTCTCCAAATGAAATCCCTCGGAGTACTGCTAAGCCAGGTTTACACCCCAAAAAAGCGCTTTTGTGTGTTTGGTGGAGTATTCGCGGCATTGTTCATTTTGAATTACTGAAACCTGGAGAAACTGTTACTGCAGACCTCTACAGCGAACAATTGCAGCGAGTCAATCAATCTTTAATTGAAAAGTGGCCAGCGATTGTCAACCGAAAAGGCGTCATTCTCCAACATGACAATGCAAGACCGCACTGCGCAAGGCGAACTCTAGAAAAAATTAATGAATTGGGGTGGGAGGTGCTGCCTCATCCACCATATTCGCCCGATGTTGCACCATCGGATTTCCACTTATTCCGAGCGCTGCAACACTTTTTAAGTGGCAAAACATTTGCAAATTTGGATGATATCCAAAATGCCATCTCTAGATATTTTGCCGAAAAACCAATTAATTTTTATCGATCAGGGATTGAAAATTTACTCACTAGATGGCAAAAGGTTATTGACAATGATGGGGAATACATCATTGATTAAAAATAAAGACTCGTTAAAAATGTATGTGTTTGTATTTAGCGTAAGAAAACGACATTACTTTCCGGTCCCCCTAATAATACTACAAGATTTAAATATAACAAGGGTTTTGAATTTGAATTGTAAACATTGATTGTTTTTTACGAATTTAAAGAAATGCCTGTTTTTATATTTGTGAAGTTATTGATTGAAAAGATTTCTCTTAATAAAATGTACAGCACTGAAACTGTTAACGTTTCTTTTAGCTTCACGAAGACAAATCCGAATCTACTTAAATATTTTACAAATTACCAATATAGTACAAAATCTAACGTTAGGTTTTTTTTATACAATTAAGCGACGAGACGAGCTGGACGTTTACTTGATGGTAAGTATTACCCCTGCGAATAACAACGTAGCGCTAGTTAGGTTTTTTTTATAGTTTTACGTGGGGGAAATGCCTACGCATACCCGTCCTCGCGGGAGCAAGGACGGATTATGTCGGACTCGCACCGACTAAAATCCCATTGCAGCCCCAATGAACACGCAGCGCGCCCCCACCTCGGCCTCCTTTGTGCGGACGACGGATCCCCCCGAACCCAGAGGTGCAGAGGTGCAGATGCGAATGTAGAGGCGGTATAAAACCGCCTTGCAGCCGGCTACAGGGAGCAGCATAAAACCGGTGCTCGAACCGTGGGCGACCGCTTCGGCCGGCCCTTCGCTGCGGTCCCATAACTCTGACTTCCCTCAGAAGGCAGAGTATCTTTTCGAAGATTTACACCCGAAACAAAAAAAAAATCAAAAAAAGTTAGTATATGTACAGCACCACATTGCATTAGTCGTCTGAGAAATAATATGTTGAATTTCATTCCCCATTCATTACAATGACTACAGCGCCCTTCAAATTGGAACACAGTAATCTTTGCACAATACTATTAGGTGATAAATAGGCACTGCGGTGGTACCTACCAAGATGGTCTCCTCAACAAAGACCCTTTTTTTTACGTGGGGGAAATGCCTTCGCATACCTGCCTTCCCAGCCAGCGTGGAGCCCTACCAGCGTGGAGGTTGTACCGACTAAAACCTCCACGCTGTTCGACCTCGGCTCACGGGAAAGCTTTCGCTCACCGCGACCTCCCCAGCGCCGGTTGCATCATGCAGCCCCACCTTGGGAGGGAAGAACCACCCCGTCAACAGAGACCTACCACCAGTAAATACAGTATAAAATTTCATTATACATGAACATGATTCAATACAGAAATTACGTAACATTCGCATTGCAGACTCCGATTTTCAATCCAGTAACGTTCAAGCCATTGGATTCCATTAATGTATTGCGTTGCCACAATTTAAATGAAAACCTGCAATATTTATTTACATGTAACATTATATTTTTCACTACATCAATTTTAAAGTAGCTTTCATTGATATTATAACTGATGATTTTTTATATTTTCTTATACTATACTATGTATAATATTAAATAGATCACATCATATGTACTTCCAATATTAGATGCTCAACAGTACGTATGCATTGGCGCCTTTAAAAGTAACAAGTTATAAACTGTATTATATTAAACTGTAATAAATTATTTTGATGAAAACTCTTCTTTATTGTGTTATCATCATAATATGCATCAAATGATGCAGAACTATAAAAGGTCAAATTGTTACAGTAACGTTATATCAAACGGCTCTTTAACTGGGACCGACCACGAAACAAAGGGCACCGTCAATTAAACGTAACGGTCGGCTGAGACTTTTAATTGATACAGCGACACAAAATATCAGTGCAAATTTTTTTTTAATCTCGTTAACAGAGTCCGTTTCCCGGGAGTACAAAAAGTGAGGGAGAATTGAGGGGCGGGCGACATTGCCCTCGGTCTGACTCATCCGATCCAATATACAACCCTTATAGAGCGGTACATCTTGAAGCAAATATATTAGTTATCCTATTAGACAATATGAGCCATGTTGTCTACCATCTGATAATAAGTACATCTAATTAATTCACATTATAAGTGCGTTCCTATACTATAATTCTATATACTTGTGGATCGCAAATTTTTTTTTATTTCTATTTAAATAAAGGTTTACTATTGATCGAAAATCAAACATGTTGCTCGACTAAACAATAGTTTGGAGGCGAAAGAACATCATACTACTTAAACATACTCTGTATGCATATCTATTAAAAAAATACTTATTACACTTTAATATAATGCACGAAGCGAAACCTTAAAAGTAACATATTTCAAAGGAAATTTATATAATGTAATGCTTATCTACTGATTAATGAATGTTTCGGGGAATATTTGTATGATCAGTTTTGAACCATTTAATATAATTAAAATACATGGAACTAAATTAATACACGTTTCCTCTTAATAGTTAGTTGCTGATATCGTTACCACTTGCCCCTCTTTAACCCCTTTAATGTAGTATGTATTGTTTGCTTAAATTTTATATTCCTCCCTAAATTTTATATGAATAATCGAATACAGGAAAGAAGACTATCAAAGGCTTAAAATATACATAACGATATCGGATAGCAGTTGAGAGACAAGAACACCCTATTAGTCCCCAAATATAGTAAGAGCAAGATAGTTGACTGGTCTTCGAGGCATTATTATTTGAAAATACATAAAAGCTGAAAAGGAATATCGTAGCATATTTTTCAAATAGCAATCCTTTATAAAACTCTTTCATTGTTATCTAAGCTATATTAGGTTTTAACAATAGCATCTGATAACAATTTTTTCTAAACGTATGAAGCATTTCATGATTGTTTTAATATTACTTAGAGAATAAATAAAAATCAAGTGTATCTTATATTTTAACACAAAACAAATGTAATCCGGATTCAATTTGTTTAACTTAACAGAACTATTTGAAAACGTAACGATTATTGGGTTTCTCTTAAAGTTAAAGTACGCAAAAACTACTGAGACCGAATAATCTCCTTCTCTTTTGTATACTTCGTGATTGAAGGTGCCTGACCTTCCAGAATCTTCATCTTATCCAGAAGTGCACTTAATGATACGTCAACCAATTGCCTTCACACCGCTCTGTTCTTCAGCACATCTCAGGGCATTTGGGGATGTTGGTGCCTAAGATTGCTTGTATCTGGTTGGACAATCTGTTTATTCAGATTATCTGGTTGTCTCCGGACATTATGACCGAACTTAGGACTCGTTTGTAGGAAGTGATAGGCAATCTGGTGGTGATTTTAAGTTGCTTGAGAATGGATTTTTTTGTCTCTTTTTGCTGTTCATGGTATGCGGCAGCATTCACCTCCAACACCACATCTCAAAAGCTTCGATTTTGTTTCGCTGGTCTGCCCGGATTGACCGCACAAGTCTGGTCTTGGTGGTGTTTGATACTTTCCTTTTTTACTTGATTTCCATGGCCATTTATATGCGTCTCCCAATTTCTCCGTCAGAGCCTCCTTTATTGCTTACGATTGATTTCAGATAGACAAACTCGGATATATAGTCCACATTTGCGAGTTTTTCTCTTCGTTCGAGTCGATGAAGAACCACCACCAATATTTTAGTCTTTTTCTTATTTATAGAAAGCTCGACCATTTCAGATAATATAAACTTTGAACTATTGAAAGATAGAAATCAAATATATTTTATTCGGTTCTACACAACTTAAATGTTATTTTTAATACAACAAAAATTATACAACAGTGATATAACACTGTGTTGATAATTCATTCGGAATTAACCTACGTTGTTTTATGTCTGCAATAGGTTGTATAATATAATATATATCTCTAATATATAAAAACTACGTTATTTTAAATACCAACCATAATTTTAATAAGTTCAAAAGTTACCTGGTTAAGTTTCTTAACAAGAAGCTCGAAGTTTGATAGCTGGTTGGGTTGTTGTTGTGAGCTTACTCTACGATAACTGGTTATGAAATGCTTTCTTAAAAGTTTTGACGCGTTGTCTTGTCTGTGTAGGAATTACATGTTTTTTTTAATGTAATTAAGCGAAGAGACGAACGGCACGTTCACCTGATGGTAAGTTATACGCCCACCCAGAACAAGGAGACGTTAGTTAAGATGGTATGCAAAGCACCACATTGCACTTGTCGCTTGATACATAAGATGTTGAATCTCGTTACTCCAGTAATAACAGTAGCTTCGATACCCTTTCAACTGGAACACAGTAATATTTTCACACTACTGTATGCTGGTGAATTTTTCACTAGTGAATGCTGATCCTTTCATGTCCTCTAACATATTTTCCACACCGTAATGTATTGGTATTTGACAATTTCTTGAAAGGATTTGAATAGATATTTCTATTGTATACAATATATATTATATTTAGTTTCGACTAAAACTAATAAAATGTTCCGTTGCTTAGCATTGAATAAACTTAATTAATTAGCTGTTAGATTTTTATTTCTTATACATCCTTTGTTTCACAACAGCTACAACTTTAGCTACCAAGTAATTATATTTAATGACTAATATTAGGAATTTTGTCTCCATTTCAAGGATTTTATTGAACTCTAGAAAAAAGTACAGATGACTATAATAACTAAAATAAGTCATTTTAGACTAAACGTAAGTAGTTTAGAAAGTTCCAAGCTTCAAGCTTCCTACTTGTTGCTTTAATCTTTTGTCTATTAACAGCTTAATGAGTAAGAATTAAATAAAGTCACCCCCAAAGGTCTCAACATTTATCGGGTTAATATTACAGATCTGGGCCATTTTCCACCACGCTGGTTCAATACAGGTTGGTGGGAGCCAGAGCTTCGTTTGTTAATTAGTAGTATATCACGAGCAGTATTGGCTAGGATCTTGTCAGTTGTTTTGCGGGAGCACGAAAGTAATATGTAAAAGTAATATCCGTTGCATATTACTTGGAAAAATTCGCAGAATTTATCTGCAAATGAACAGTTTCAAAGGAAAAATTCGACGAATCTAAACAAACTAATTGGCTATGAACTAGATCAGGTTACGGTTTCTATACGTATTTTTATTTATATAAAACCGTAACATGTTGCCTATACAATTCCAATTTCGCAGAATACTGAACGTCAGTCGGCGTACGAGCAACATTTTTAAATTAAAACGTAAGCTATACTTCCTGCCATGTATAAAGTATATATAAAGAATGAATGTAGAAATCAGGTCGTCTCATCGACCTACAATCGAGATAGAGCAGTGTTGTTACGTTTAACAGATTTCATTAATCGCAAATTGAATTCTTTGTACACTTATGAGTACAGTATGGTGTGGATGTACCAAATGCTCGGAAAGGGTTGATTAAAAAAAAATCTTAATTAAAACATACATAACGTTGAGGGTTGAATCCAGTGCCTGATGGGTGTCGGCGCAACGTTTATTGGTGTTGAGATTTCTTGAACCCGTCTGGCTTGCGCCCACCCTCATGTAAATCTAACCGGATATTGCTGTGTTCCTGTTGGTAATACACCAGAACCAGAGTAACTTTTGCCTCATTGTTATTTATGTTAAGCGAAATAGAAGTCAAGTGTGTCCCGATTCTAGATTAAGGCAAATACTAATAAGCCTTTATGACTTAACAGCAGCTCTGTTTATTTTGTATCTAAAGTATCTCGGTGTGATACGATATGAATTTTGTTAACGGAAGTTCTTCTGTGCTCGTCTTCTTCTCTCGATCTAGCCTTTTCGATGTTAGAAGAATATTTATTTTTTGTTTCGTGAGTGATTTTAATTAACGTCGTCCTTATAAGACAAGATTGTCAAAATGTTCTGGTTTCCGTTTAAAACAGATAAATCTTATACCTATTATCTTCCTTTCAGGTGGTGTTTTAAAACTTTAATTATTGTTTAATGAGCAATCTGTATTTACTATTTACTCTAAAGCGAAATAATATCAATGCGTCAATAACTAATTTTAATGACCGTTATATTTGAACTGGTTAAGATTCAGTAAATAATTTATGTGGAATAGGGTTCAAGGACCCCTCACCGCCCCTTCCCTAGTTTGTCTGTCTGACTGCAGTCGGCCATAATGTTACGATCGACTCCATTTACCGCCTGTTACCACCCTTAAATGTTGTAACATGCACATTGGACTCCGTGTACAAACTATAATTTAAACTTGTTGAATAAGTACGGGGTTTTTTAAATAATTCAACTACTAAGGTTCTACGATTATAGATGTTGGTAGCACTTTTACGAATCTAGTGGTTACCTACTACAGCACTGATGTGTTCCAGCATCAAAAATATGAAATACAATGTATTCTGAGCAAGTATTCCTTACCATCTCATGTCTAATTGTTAAGGTTAAATTGAAATCAAGTATTTCCAATTATCGATAAAAAGACACTCATACAAGCTATCTGTTTCTAGTTCTTTTCTTATAAGTTCCTAGAGTACATCCAAAGGAAATGATAATGAAATATAACATATAAAATCTGTTAAGTACAAAATTGAAGATTATTACATTAATTCTTTTTTTTTTAAATACGATAAATATCCCATTAAAACCCAAAATAGAAAAACATTTCAACATTTGTAATTTATAAAGGGTGTCTGGCGGCAGATTTATATTTTAAAAAACGAATATCTCAATAAGTTATAAACAGTGCGGGGGGAAGGTGGTGTCATTAGAATCACCGATCGTGCGGATTTTTTAGTCACGATGTCGCAGTGGTCGGGTGAGCATCGCGCGTTCGCTATTGAAGCATTTTTCAAGAGTAACGATTTTTACGTAATCGCTCGCCGACAGTTTTGTTCACATTTCAATATACGACGGATAGGCGATGGGCCGAGTGTGAATTTAATTCGTTCGTGGGTGAAGAGGTTCCGCGCAACTGCTTCGGCTATGAACACACCACGGCCAGGACCTAGTCGATCGTCAAGGACCCCCGAAAATATTGAACTGGTTGAACGCAGTTTACGTGAAAATGCACGACTTTCGATACGGAAAAGGGCAGCTTCACTGGGACTTCCAAGAGCAATTGTGCATGAAATTTTGAAAAAAGATATGAAGTTTCATCCTTTTAAAATTCAAATAATTCAAGAATTGAAAAAAAATTACTTTGCGTCACGCAAATTTTTTTGTGAAACCATGTTGGAGCGTTTTCGCACTGTGAATTCCATTTTTTGGAGCGACGAGGCTCATTTTCATTTAAACGGACACGTAAACAAGCAAAATTGCCGTTACTGGGCTCTAAGAACTCGCAATCCTCGACTGAAGCACCAAAAACCATTACATTGCCCAAGGGTAACTGTTTGGTGCGCTTTATCCACGAATGGGATAATCGGACCATTTTTTTTTGAAAATGCACGGGGCCAAGCGACGAATGTCAATGGTGAGAATTATCGGCTCATGATTTCGAATTTCTTTTTGCCGAACCTGCGAGCTTATTCATCATTCTCATCACACACGTGGTTTCAACAGGATGGTGCAACCGCACACACGGCCAGAGTTTCGATGGATTTGTTGCGAGAAAATCTCCCTCAAAAACTGATTAGTCGCTTTGGGGACATCCCGTGGCCACCGAGGTCACCCGACCTAACTCACATGGATTTTTTTTGTGGGGCTACCTCAAAGAGAGAGTTTACGCCAACAATCCGCGAACTGTTGTGGACTTAAAAGAAAATATTCGGCGAGAAATCAGCGCAATTGAACCAAGTTTACTGCAGCGTGTGGCACGGAATACCAGGCTCCGTTTCGAACAGTGTGTGGAATAGGCTGGAAGACATTTGGATGACATTATCTTTAAAAAATGAAATCCGCATTTGTACTCTATCTTTTAATACTTTTAGTAAAATTATATGTCAAACATATTATTTTTTATTTAAATTTGAAAACATAAATCTGCCACCAGACACCCTGTACTTATTTAAAACGTAATGTCAATACATTGTGATTATTCCACGAATTTTTTTTTGAAAACTTAATTAGTGTTTGTAGGGGTTTAAAGGGTCCCTCATAATAACTCACGGGACCCAAGCCAAGCTCACCTGCTTGTGGTATTCAACAAACGAGTCTCTGGCTTTCACCTACCCGCATTGGGCCAGCGTGGCTCGAAATGGCCCAAGTCTCCTACTTGAACCCCTACAAACGACGTCCCTTGGTGCCTGGCGATGCAGGCAACGTAGAAGCGATCGATGTGCGGAACTTTGAACATCAATTGATGATGATCATCATCATCATTATCAGCCGATAGACGTCCACTGCTGGACATAGGCCTCCCCCGAAGATCTCAACATCGATCGATTGTGCGCTGCCTGCATCCAGCTGCTTCTCGCGACCTTCACCAGATCGTCGGACCACATGGTGGGGGCCCTGCCCACACTATGTCTACCCGTACGCGGTCGCCATTCGAGGACCTTAGTGCCCCATCGGCTGTCAGTCCTTTGAGCGATGTGTCCTGGCCATTACCATTTGAGGCTAGCAATCCTTTGGACTATGTCGATGTCGTTCTCCTGCGGATTTCCTCATTTCTGATTCGATCACGCGGGGAAACCCCGAGCATAGCCTGCTCAGCCGAATTGGAGTTGCCGATTGACCTCATCCTGAAAGTTGGACTTACCAAGCTGAACTATTTCTCCCAGGCAAATATATTCGTCAACAAACAACAGCCTGCATTCATAACTGGTGTGGGTACAATATTGGTTTTTGGTAATTTGATATAATTTTTGTTTTCTCCATATTGACATTAAGGCCCACGCGTTGAGATGCTTTACAGAGATCATCGAGCATTTTGCCAAGGTCTTCCAGGGTCTCAGTCATAACTACGATATCCTCGGCGAATCGAAGATGATGATAGTATATGTTAATGTGATAGAGAAAAATCTCATTGATTTTTGTTTAATAAAAATAATTTGTCTAATTTGCTTTATTAATCATATTATATTAATAAAAAAAAAAAATTGTTTTAGGTTGCCAATATGGATTGCGGAAGTTGATGAGTCATAAAATAGTGATGAGCTAGCCATTCTGTGCCCTGCCGCAGTCGATGGTGTAGTTCTTTTAATCTTTATATATTTTAAAAATTTTTGTTTCATCATCATCATCAGCTGACGGAAGTCAAATTCTGAGTATAGAGCCCATCGGCTCTTTCTCTCAGAGCTTAATTACCATTTAATGTTTAATTCTCTCAAATTCCCATTATCAAACTTTTGCGGTTTATTTTTCTTGGATTTGTTGGTCACAGGTGTGTTTTAGGATAGACCATTTTATGGACCAGGACTTCTAATAGCAAGCTATATAGTACTAATTCCTCAAAGACGCCAGCTCGTATTAGATAATCCATTATTATGATGAAGCTGAGTTTGTGTACTACATATAAAGTTTAAATTTAAATATCAGGCAACTAGCATAAAGTTTTTGATCAAACAATGCCTACGAGTGTATTAAATAGCTCTCGTCTCAAGTCTAGATCTTCCAGCAAGACTAATCAAACAATATCGAGTATAAGCAACGCCCTGGTGCGAGGGTAACAGACCCTCTTCGGCCTCTCACAATGAGGGGGTGTGAATAATACTCAGAGAGGCAGCTTTGACATGCGTCAAGGGGTTAAGGCCCCTATTAAAGTCAAATTACGATTTTTGGGGTACGTATGTTGCTTCTAACAAATTTACGAAAAATAAAATGCTCTGACTGTTATAAGTTTTATTTATTTGATAAAATATCGTTCCTGATATACCAGAATGCCGTTAGAGAAGATAGGAGAGATCATAGATATATTTGCATATCACATCTGGTGGAAGACAGGGTTGTGTGGGATTTCTACTAACTAAAACGACTTTAGGGCATTAGGAGATTCTCCGTGATGTCTCATGAAATGCAACGGTGCCCCTCTGCACTTTAGTTATACATGTTCCAAGGAAAGGTAAAGCCCTCCTTAGTCCCATTGCTCTGGTACGATAGATAATGAGACCACCTAGGCTTTTCTATCCTCCTAGGGCTCTAACATCGAGCAGTGCGAGCGCCACGTTCAAGGCTCGCTAATCCCTTTGTATGGTCTTTTACAACAGGTAGGGCTTAACTTAGTGCTCTTCATACCAGCCCAAAATTTCAGGGTTGAAAATGATAATCCTAAGAGCTAATTTCGTGACTGAAGCACAATGATGATTTTGGTTACTTATAGTCACATTTTCAAAATTGTCACTAAACTTTAAATACTTCCAACAATAACAATTCATTTAATACGTGAATTGATATTTACCTAAATTAAGTCTAAAACCTAACTTGTCTGTAAAGACAATGAACGTCCGGGAATTACTGTTATTGTAGCCTAGGTAAATATTAAATTAACTGCACAGTGTTTGTATTGTGACCTGGGACACGCGATCCGGCGTTTAACAATGGTAAGTTAAATAACCGTACAGTTATGATAAAAAATAAATAAATTAAGGTTTAATACATCATAGTGTTTATTAGAAATTTTAAGCAATTTAATGGTTCTCTTTAGATGTAGGCATTGCTGGAGATGGTCTGAGAAGTATAGCATCAATGGTCCATATTAAAAGGAATCCACCTCAAGTCAATTTGTTGTTTTTTTACCTTCTTTTTTTTCCATTGTTTATCTTGTATTGTATATCTTCAAATGTAGTGTTGAGACGGTTTTAAACATAACCTAAAGTATATACTTTAGTCTTTTATATTATACTGAAGTGTCTACTGCAAACCAAGTAGTATGTTAATGTTTGTTAGGAGTTTAGTTGTCTTGCCGGAAACCGTCTAAGTAGATACCACCACAGGTTCTATTTTTGCCGGAAAACAGTAGTGTGTAAATGTTACTGTTTCGAGAGTTAAATTTGTTTGTTCTTAGACGTAACAACTCAGGTCTGAAGGCTATACGTTTTTTTTTAATAACTAGCGTTCTCTCATAGTCAGGCTAATCTAGCGCCCTTTATTTCCTTTATTTATTTCTGCTGGTTTTGCCTTTCTCATTAATTTCCAACCTTTTTTTCCCTTCTTTTTCCCTTCTTTTTTCCTTCTTCTTTCACAATTTTCTCCTCTTACTCTCCATCCCATTTGTTCTTTAATCCCTCTCTCGCCATAAGTGACGGCGATGCAATTCGCATTTTTACATTTTTCTTACTTTTTTTATCTTTAGTTAATTTTTTCTGTACAATTGCTTCTTATATATTACTTTTACATTATCTTAGTTTCTACATCATTTCTATCATCTTTAATCTACTTCTATTTCTTTCCTTTTACATTGTTTCATTGTCTATTCCTTTCTATCACATTCTTTATTATTTTTGTGCTGAAGTTTAACAATGCGAGCCGACTGCTGTCTTCACTCATCAGAGAGGCGATACTACCCGCGCTTATAACCTTCCCCAGCTCTGTCTCACATTCAAAGCGCTCCATTCCAAATACGGGACAGTAAACTATCAAATGCACCACGGTCTAATCTACCGCCGGGTCACAGATGTACGAAGGACTCTCCCTGAGTTTAAACCTGTGCAGGTACTCGGAGAATCCCCCGTGCCCCGTGAACATCTGGATCAGAACCATCTCCAGCTCTACTCGACGGAGTACGCGGTAAGCCGAGGCAGCGTCCGGGAAAAATATCCGCGTTGTCGAAACCGTCGTGCCTTCTACGTAGCGCCTGTTCCATTCGTCAATCGTATCCAACCGAAGTTGACGCTTGGCGAACGAAACAGGACATTTCGCGTACTCTGGTCTCCTTTTGCTTGTTAGGGCCGCGTCCTTGGCCAGCTGGTCCGCCCTCTCGTTCCCCTTCGTCCCCGCGTGCACTTTCAGCCAAAACAGCCTTACATCCTTCCCTTTCTCTCTAGCCTCTTTTATAAATTTTCTTTTACACGCATCACATGGGGATGGAGGGTATCCGGTTGTGCGACAGTTTGGAAGGCGGACCTCGAGTCGCACATTATGGCGCAAGACTGAGCCCACCCGCCGGCCGTGTACCCTGTTGCTCTCTTTAATGCCAGCAGCTCCGCCTGGTAGACCGCGCAGAAATTGGCTAGCGTGAGATTTTTGTTTGTTACCTCCACGGTGTCCCGCATTACGCAGAACGCCGGGCCTACCTTTTCGTCTATCAGGCTGCCGTCTGTATAGATTTGCAGATCGGCAGCCGCGATGGGAAGCTGGTCCTCCTCCGCACGGTCACCCAGGCAGAAGAAATTCACACCAACTTGATCAGACGAGTGTGGCATTCTCCTGAAGCTTACTGGTACCTCCAGGTCTCGGTCGCCTGTTACTTGCTGGGAGTGACCACGCTTTATTTCGTATAAAGTGGCTGTTTCCTGGACCCGAAGGTTTAAAGGAAGCAACCCGGCGAGTAACAGGGCTAAGTTCAGCGACGCGGTCCTGTGGGTCTTCGCTATCTTCTGAGCAAAGCGCCTCTGCACCGCGTCTAGCTGCCGTCGGACCAGCAGCTTCTTAGCTGCCAGCGCCCATACACTCGCTGCATACAGTATGATGGGCTCCAACACCGCCAGGTATATCGTCCTGATCACCTCCGGATTCAACCCCCAGGATACTTTCGCGGCCTTGCACAGCTGACGATAGAGCCCTTGGGCCTTTGTGCTCACGATCTTTACGTGCGTATTGAACGTGAGCCTATCGTCAACTGTGAGGCCGAGTATCCGGACTTCCCGAGTTCGACCCAGGGGCTCCCCTCCCATGGACAGTATTGGGTTGTCGTACTTCAGCTTATTCCTTAGCACTATCACTTTAGTTTTGTGAGGTGCGAACCTAAGCTTGTTTCGGACCCCCCAATAATGAACATTGTCGAGAGCCGCGACGGCCTTTCTCGAGATGTCCCCCGGGGCCGCCCGGCAAATGTCTGCGGTGAGGCCGTCAGCGCCAGGTGCTTTCTTAGCGCTGAAGGTCGGCACGGACCATCGATGCTCCTCCATCGTGAAGGGGAGGGGGGGTCACATGGGTCATCGTGTCCCCGCCCCCGCTGACTTCATTGGCATACACTCTTACATGAGAAGGCTATACGTTGGAGTGTATAACTCTGTTATCGGCAAGTACGTCTTGCTCATCGCATCGTAAGGGATGTATTGGACGCTCTACATCTAGGAAGAGAACAATGCGATGCCAATAGTTCAGGACAGCATCTGGTGCAAGATATTGTGGAAAGCCTATATTCTGCAGTGGTCTAATAACGGCTGATGTTTGCGGTCTATAGGCTGATAGTATAGTTTATCTCTGTTGCAAGAAACCGTCTTCTGGTTTGAAGGCACGTCTAATGAAATTTCTGCTGTAACGAGATTAAACATGTTTTAAGACGTTGAGTTTCTTTCAATAAAAAATCGAAAGGAAATGATTGATTATATCCTGAAGGATGAGCCACACGTTTGCATTTGCATCTGTAATTAACGATCTATAATTTCACACTATTCATGTTTACTATATAAAATATTAAAAAAAAAACTATCTTTAGGATTAAAAATATTTTGTCTTACGTTTATTTATATGAACTTATGCAATACAATTTACAAACAATTTTAATACTGTACAGAAGAAATAAATATTGACTTTTTAATGTTAACAGGAAAGCGTTGATTAATGTATATACATAAAATAACTTATAAGTACATGCATAGTAAAATACGCATTTATTCGATCTACGACCGGTACAATACTATACGGTAACTCATCCGAGTGTCTCTAGAACTATGAGAAACAATTAAAACACTTACACGCGCCGGCAACCTCGAATCTTGATACTTTGCGTCACGACGCTACACCCAAACGTAAATAACGGTCCGTTCACACCTACCGGTTATACACTGAACGCTTATCGGTTTTCGATACAAAAAAAAAATTACATAAACATAGTGTCAATTTTACGTAATACCAGGTTATGGGTTACTACAATTCGGCTGTGGATAACCCACGTCAAGAACGGCGTGCGTAGAAGCAAGACTAACATTATGGTGTAAGCGACATTCAGGGTAACTTCAAGGACTTGTCAAGGTATAGATGGCGCCGTCTGCCAGTTAGATTTTACTACACTTAAAATAACATGATTCTTATGACTTATGACAGCATCATTTGTGTACACTTTCATAAACATCACACATTTTAAATCAACATTGTCGAACGATTAATATGATGTAGTGTAAAATATAGTCGGGTACAAGAAAAATATCGTGTAAATTAAGCGTATACTACCGCTATCTATTGTGTTTTATAGGCAACAATTTTTATAATAAATCATAAATGTATATTTATCGGCGCTAGATGGCGATAACAGTATGGTAAATTGTAAGGTTGTTGGAAACTATGTTAAATGTTTAGTATAAATCTACTTAATTTTTTTTAAAACATAAGTTTCAGGCTATCAGGCTATAATACTACCCTAATAATATTTTTTTATGTAAGGTTTTAATAACCTAATTTTATAATAAGTCACTGAACTCGAAGAATGAGAGTGTGTGGAATATATCTGAAGAAAGCTACATCCACCTGTGTACGGTAGAGTTGATGATAATAATTTCAATGAATATTAATATATCTTTAAGATGTTTTATGAAAAATATATTTTAAAAAGGTAAAGTCAAAATATTTAATCATAGTCTAGTCATAGTATAGTGTCAACGAACAGAGTGCCGTCGAAACAAAGGGCTTGGAGTTATGCCAAAACATTTTGGCAGCGTTTCAACCAACACTTCGATCCTGAGAAACCTGTAGCCGAACCTTGCTTTTAAAAAAAAAAAATTCTGTATACATAAATTTCAAAATGTAATAAGCGAACTTTTTTTTAGTACCGAACAGACTGAGTATCGATAGATAGTATTGTCTGTGAATATTTTATTTATTATATTATCATTAGAGTCAAAAGGAGTCGGAATTGTTTGACAAATATTAGGTCTTCACCTATGAAATTGCCGTTTTGTATGAAAATGAATAAATATTTTTTTTTTTTTTTAAACGTATTTTTTATTTGTAATAATCGAAGTAATCACCCATGCAATCAATGCATCTTTGCCAGCGCAGTGACAGCTTATTGATGCCCTTCTTAAAGCAATCAGCTGGACGAGAGACAAGAAATTCTTCAAAGGCATTTTGTACTGCCACTCGGGTATTGTATTTTTTTCCCGCCAAGAAGTTATTCAAATTCTGAAAAAGTAGTAGTCTATAGGCGCAAGGTCTGGTGAGTAGGGCGGATGACGAAGAGGTTCCAACTCCAGTTTTTGCAACTTGGAGACTGTCTGCTGTGCAGTATGAGGTCGCGTGTTGTCGTGTAGGAGCAGCGGAGACGAACGATTGACCAATGCTTGTTAGAGATGTGCCAGCTTCTCCATCATTGTGTTCAGTTCTTCACAGTACACATCTGCAGTAATGCTCACCCCGTTTGGTAAGAAGCTGTGATGAATTACACCGGCGCTAGACCACCAAACAGTGACCATCATTTTTCTAGGGGTAAGTTTTCGTTTAAGGCATTTTTAGGTGCTCTTAACCAGGGTCCAACCAACTTGCTGAGCGCTTGCGGTGATAACATTGATGGTGATTGGTGAGCAAGTTTGATAAAACATAATCCATTTTTCATCGCAGGTAACAATGTTGTTCAAAATTCCTGCATTTGTGTATCTGTTGAGCAGTGCAAGGCACGTCTCGACGCTTACTTCGCGCTGGGGATCGTTGAGTTCGTGGGGCACCCATTTGTCAAGCTTTTTTACCTTGCCAAATTGACGCAAATGGACCAATATTGTCTTGACGCTAACGTCGAAAGCTGCTGCTAATTCAGCCGTAGATTGTGTATCATCAGCTTCCACAATCTCCTTTAATTCGTCATTTTCGACTTACGTATATTCCATAATTACTCGAATTTTTAATGTATCCATGATGACGAAAAAGATTGAAATTCGATGAAAATGTAACGCTAATCAATAAACAAATGACTGCTTTTGGAAAAAGAATTCCATGTTTTTAAAAAAAAATAATTTGAAATTAGAATTCTTAGCCAAACAAAAATTATTTCGATTTGAAATGACCAGTACTGCAGAACGGCAATTTCATAGGTAAAGACCTATTATTTAAACATTCACCAATGAAATAAATAAATGTCTATTGAAACTTGTTCATAGCATTAAAGACTTCCTCTTTACGGAACACTTGTCCGGTGTATAAAACATTTATTTAGTCAAATGCCAGTTAAAATCAACCGTCATATTTATATGATCGAGAACAAAACAGATAGTTATCCTGTTAAAGTTTGTCAACAATTGTTCCATTATTATAAACTCAGGATCTTTTCCCCCAAGCAGAGATAAAAGGCCTGGTATTCACCATGCAGGCTAATTACAATTCGGTGTTAAACACTGTTTACCATATCATTATTCTACTTATCACTAACATTACAAGGTTAAAAAGTTGTAACATAATAATGTTACTTTTTATACAGCTTTTCATATAATGCTCTGCAGATTATCCACGAGCGAAATTAATATTCATAACCAGTAGCTAGCTGTAATATTCGTATTACATTAAAGTTGTGTAAATGTTTCACTGAGGTAAATAAAATGAGAGGTATATTGATGCGGGCGTTTACAATTGGAGCGCGAATCCTGGAACAACTCTGAATACTTTGCAATATTGTTAACTACAAGTAGACTAGAGATCGAGAGATTATTTTCAGATAAGGATATAAACTATGGTAGGGTGAAAAAGCGATTCTGTATCTCCTGAAAATTTGTTGAAAGATGCTTCGTTGGATAATGAACGGTAGAATCCAAGCGTTTAAGAATATCATCAGGAAAAAAATAAGGTTTTTAATGTAACGATCTTAGATATTTATTTGCGTATAGAAAGACCTGGACGTAATTTCATGTTCGCTTCGCTATTGACAGAGATAACGAGCATCTTTTTTGAATCGACGAGACAGACATCATCAACCGATAGACGTCCATTGCTGGACTTAGGCCTCCCCTAAAGATACCGCATTGATTGATTTTACACTGCTCTCAACGCCGGACACCAGGGTCATCGTTGTAGGGGTTCATTTGAAGGGATTTGCGACTTTCCCACCACGCAGATCCCAATGCGGATGAATGGTTGCCAGATCCTCCATTGTAGATTAGGAAAATGCTAACGGAACGCACACCTCGGGACCAATAGTGGACCAGTACCGGAGTAATCTCGGACTCCAACCGACTAAAAAGCTTCACACAGTTTCTTGTCTCTTCCACATGCTCGAGGGGTCGCGGGATAACGTATTTCAGTTCCTCCGTGACCCCCGATCGGCGCCCGAATATCCGGGCCCACCTCGGGGAGCGGTGTGAAGCACTCCTCCCGTAAAAAATCCCTACGTGGCGACGCGTCGGAATACGAGACGCATCACCATATGCACCCCAGAAATCCTCTCCAAGAGGGGCGCCGGCCCGACGGCCCTTGTCGGTCGCGGCGCCAGGTTCCTGCCGAGGAGCTATTCGGCGGTCGTGCGCTCGGCCCCGCCTAGCGGCATGAGCTGTCATCGCGCTCCGACCGCGCCTGTCCTCTCGGCGCCCGCTCTCGGATACGTTCGGTCTCCCGCTTCTGCGTCATAACAGAGTCGCAGAATCGGGATACTGCATTCCATGACGCCTCGCTACTAACCATGGTCCGGACCACGGACGGTAGCGAGAGGTCACTCTCTATCGCTGCTACGAGCGCGCTCCTATCTCCCCCCCCCCATCGCGGGCAATCGGCCAAGGTGTGGGACGATAGGTCCACCGGGTGGCCACACTCGTTGTACGCCTCGTCCGTCCTACTTGCACAGTTCCGCCGGTGCAGATAGCTCCCGAAGCAACCGTGCCCCGTGAGTACCAGCACCAGACAGAAACCGAGGACTCCGAAGTCCCGGTCCAGCCAGTCACCGATGACCGGCCGGACGGCCTCAACGGTGTGGCGACCATACGACGGTTTAAGGAGTCGCCGCTCCCAGATTAGCAAGGTGAACTACGAGCAAGTGATGTTGGCTTAGGTCCCGTTAGTCGTTACCGGACGTAACTTAGCGTGATGTATGTCACCAGATTTTTCCATCGAGACAGGTCTAATTTTTAAATAATAAAATTATTATCTCTATGAATAAATTATTATTACTTGCACAATGTTTCATTATAAATCAGATACTTTTAGAACTATTGTCGTATATATGTTATACCATTGGACTCAAACAGCACGAGTCTGTACTATGTGTGATATCTTCCAACAGGCCTGTGTCCAGCAGTGGACATCCATCGGTTGAGATGATGATGACGATATATTATTTATTAGAAAAATCACTTCCCTTTATGTTCTTTGGGGAATGGATTTATAACACCTCCCTTTTCTTCTCGTCACGTTCAGATGCTGTCGACAAGATTCTTAAACCTCGTATCCATCAGTTTATCCACTATGAACGCAGCTCCGACTTCGTATCCGTAACTCGATTGAAATATCTCCGCAACCAACTGAATAAACAAATTAATCAATTTTGTTACAGTTTTACAGCTGAAAGGATTGGGTAGTAATTTTCCGTCTTTTTTCATTATTTTCATTCTTAATTAAATGTAAAACTGGTAGTGGAATTAATACTCCTTTGATTTCTGATACCAGCGAATCAAAAGTGAAATGAAATAATATCTGTATATTAAGAGATTTTCGTATCTCTTCAACCATAAGAAGTAGACACTTGAAATCTGGTAGGAAAATTATTTTTGCCGAGTACAACTCAACTAAGGAAGGATTTTAAAGGATTTAAAGATTTTAAAAAATTCCTTCTTAAAAGTTGATGTCGAAGTGTACGGTCAGCAAAGCGAACAACGACATATAAATAACATTTTATTAGTACATAAATATAGAAAATACTTATAAATTTTAAGTTAGTTAAGTACAAAAATAAACAAATTTTTTAAAGAGTATTATGGTGGTTTACCTACTAACCATTTTAAAGGGTCGAACTGCAAAATAATTCATTCAGCTTTTCATTTATCAATGTAAACTAGCAGATAGAGTAAAGTCGAAAAATTTAGTAATATTAAACCAATGGGAGACCAAGTAGAGAAAATCACCGTCAAAGGCATTCCTCGTCGAAGTTGGCATTGCGAAGCGAAGGTCGCCGACGGTGGACCTGGCATATTAATGTTACTGCTGCACATTTCCGTAAGTGCCTTCCAACTTCCCACGACGCACGGTTAGTGTAACATTGATCAATGTAATACAAACATTCAAGTATAAATAATTGTAAACGTTTTACACTCCACTCCTGATTAATGTCCATCATCTGAAACTCCTTCCGACAAGATAACAAATGTATAAAATGGGACAATGCTACACACAGAAAGTAATAATCCTACACTATCTTAAACAATTGATTTTTAAAGTATTATAGATACTTAAAAGGATCTAAGGGTAACTTTAAGCAATGAACATTGGTAGATCATATTAAAACAACTATAGAGAAAATTAACTCAATGTTACAAGTTTTAAGGAAAGCATTATTCCAGCATGATGGGAAGCTATTTTTGAATATATTTAAAAATATATCTATGGCTAGTGCTTAAGTATGCTTTTACTGATTCCGTGCCTTTATTTCCAAAGATATCACTCTTCTTGTAAAAGTTCAAAGAATGGATACAACAGTAATACTCACTGCGTTGCTTAGATAACGGTCATACAATTTTTACAATGCAAGAATTGCAGAGATCTTCCAGAATCTTAGAATTTAATGAGACGCTATCATGCTCCTCTAAATAATGTTTACACCAGAAAATGCGATGATGAAATAAGAGGACGGAACTTGAAATTATTTCGAACATTGAGCGGAAGCAAGACTCTTCAACCTTTTTAAGCACCGTCTTGATAATTATTTGAATTATTTATAAAGTTAGCAACATGTAATGCTGAAAACGAACCAGGTACTGAAGTAGTTAAACCTCGTCCAAGGTCAGCAACATGTAAAGCTGGAATTGAACCAGATACCGAAATAGGTAAACCTCATCCAAAATTAACAATAATCGTTGCCAGAATCGAACCAGGGGTAGAAGAAGGTAAGCGTCATCCAAAGTTAGCAACAAGTGGAGCCGGATTCGAGCAGCTGTTACTCGCTGCGCCCAGTGGTTAATAATCATGCTTAATAACAAAATGGCATATCTAAATCTTATGATAACCGATAAGGAAAAATGTCAGCTACTTTCTTTAGTCACTGGCAATAAAAACGTGTATGCAGTAGGGTGGCTGTTATCAAAGAGAAATGGCTTGTTTCACAACAATTTAGACCTTGTACCGGAAATTGTCAGGGTTCGATTTAAAACGGCGTAGCGCAATGCAAACGGTTGATGCAACAGTAAGAGCCTGCACGCTCGGCGGTTTTCTCATTATATTTCCATTACGTATTTGATTCTTTTATGAATACTTAATATCACAAACTGAGTGCAGTTTCTTTACAAACTACTTAAAAATGATTTGTTGTTTTTATTTTATATTAAGTCTACTACGTTTTGTCCTTCGTTGTGTGTTAAAGGCGAAAATAAACAAATTTGTTTATTATTAGTCCTCTGTTGAAAACGCTCATCGCGAAATATCAGATTGATAGTGGATATCATCTTTTTTTAAACTCGATGAATCCATTATATAACATGTCCAAATCATTCTCTCTTAACATTTCAAATTCTTCCGTTGAGAAATATTAGGTACTGTTTCCATATAATGATTACTGCCCGAGTTTATATGTATCAATATCATCATCATCGTCATTATCATTATCAGCCGATACACGTCCACTGCTGGACATAGGCCTCCCCAAAGATCTCCACATCGATCACGCTTGCCCGGCCCGCGTCCATCTGCTTCCCGCAGCCCTTCACCAGGTCGTCGGACCACCTGGTGGAGGGTCTGCTAACACTACGTCTACCGGTACGCGGTTGCCATTCGAGGACCTTCGTGCCCCATCGGCTGTCATCATGTATCTGTATATAAGTATAGTAGATATTTGGAGATCTCCGAAATTATTACTACACGAAAACACTCAAAAATTTGATAGAGATATATTCTCTGATATTTTTTTTTCCTTCCCCCGGCATTTGTGGGCCTGAGTTTCAATTCACTTTTTCTATTAACATTTTTTTCTTTGCTTTATTAACTTCTTTCTCTTCATTCATGCTCATCTTCTTTCTTACCGTTCTTTCTTCGCATTTCTTTTTTGTTTCTCACTCATTCTCCATTCCATTCCCTTATGTCAAATATCGCGCTTAAATGAGGGAGAAAGTCCCTTTTTTATTTATTTATTCAACTTACATTTCATTTTTTATTTTATACATTGCGTTTTATGCTTTACATCTATATATTTATTTGCTATTGAAGGTGTCTTTTATGTCTTTCTTACTTACATTTTACTTCTATTATTTTCACATTTTATTGGCTTCTATAGTTTATGTTATTATTATTGTAAAAATATTTGACGGCTTTGGTCATTCTTCATCAAAGAGGCGATTGTACTACCATTTATCGTTCCATTTTGATTTCCGCTTCCGCTCTCTGTGCCCCATATATAGCGCAAGTGGCGCTTAGGTGACTTCTAACATTTAGAGAGCAGCTAAGAATGGTCTTCCAAATTTCTTCCCCAAAGTGAGTTGCGGGGATGTTAAAGCCAGCAAAACGGGCGAAGAAAGGATGATATTTCGTAATTTTCTAAGAATTTATGATGAATTAAAAAAAAATAAATATGGTAAGAGTTTTGTAAAATTCCTAGTGAAAAAAAAAAAAACTATTTAGTTTAAAACTGAAGCGAATCTCATTTTGAAACTGTCTTCTTTTAGCCTTTACATATTTTATTTAATTACAAAGATGTTCAATTAGAAATTTCTCTCATCTATGTAGAGTAGATGAAGTGCTTCTGACGCATAATTAAGTCTCTAGTCAAGTTCTTAAAGTGAGTTAGACAAGGAAGCTGAGTTACTTTGCCAAGGAGATATATTTAGCTTTAACATGTATCGGCAAAAATAATATATAATAATTTTCGATTAATATTAACTCGTCATATTTTCTCCAAAAAAACATAGACTTCTAATATGAATATGTTAATATATATATACATATATTTACTGGCTATTCCCCGCCTCTTGCTGACCGTAATATTAAATAAGACTTGAAATTTGTATGAAGTATGTATATATTTCATCATCATCATCAGCCGATAGATGTCCACTGCTGGACAAAGGCCTCCCTCAAAGATCTCCACATCGATTGGTCCCGCGTTGTTCGCATCCAGTGGGTCCAGTGGGTATATATTTACACACATATATATATGTATATATAATATGAAAATGTGTTTTGTTTGTTCGCCAATCACGTGTAAGCTAGTGAAAGTATCGACAAGCGAAGATGACCATTCGACGCGGCACGTGTACGTGGTTACAGGTTATTTTTTTTTTTTAATTTCAAAGATCCTTCATCATTTTATAGTGTATTAAATTTTATAAACATTTTCATTTTTGTATTATTTATGCGGTTGCTATAGTAACGGTTGCAATAAAATGGCTCTTGTGGTCTAATTTCATTGTACGGGCAGAGAATCGGCGCGGAACAGCTAACACACACACACACATATACATATATATATATATATATATATATATATATATATATATATATATATATATAAGCCCATTCAGCAGTCATGCCTTCGATTATTCACATTTTTGTAACAATTCGTTTTTTGTTCTTTGTTGTTTAATGTTTACCTGATAAATAACAAGTACAGCATTGTGGAGTTGCAACGGGGTCATTGTTGTTGGTGTTTGAAGTGGCGACGGAATCGAACCGACATTCCTTCGCCATCGTAACGAATGGCAACACAACGCCCATTGTTGAAGTGTAGCTTATTGTTACACTGGGGACGTCAGCTTTTCTGTCAAGGGCTCTGATAACTAAGTAGTTCATGAAAGGGCTCATTATATATTATACAACGTTAACCATTTAGTTCCGTTCAAATTATAAATATTTCTCTCTTATTAATTAACCATTTAATTTCTGCTAGCAAGCGGAAGCTTCTGAAGATTTTACTCTCATTACACTTTGTTTCAAACTTCCTCTTAAGTTCGTAACTAAAGATAACGAAATAATGTTACAGTTTTATACTGAAAAATAATATATGTACGGATAAATAAATAACTTAGTTATCAAGTTATGTCATAATTATTACAGAAGTAAATAGGGTTTTGGTATAAAATAAACAATACTATCAATGTTAGTGTCCATCAGAGTGATTTAGTAATTTTCTTGTATTTTATGTATAGATAAACTAAAGCCTATTCTTATTGCTTGTTTGTAGTATTAAGGTTATTACCTAGGTATAACAGTAATAGTACACGAGACGATTGTTTTAACCCATTCAAGTAGGACTTAGTTTTGCATTGGTTGGGCTTTGGACTTTTAGACTGATTATGGACTCATGGAAAATCCTGTAAATGATATATTAGTTTTTGATTGGTTCCGTAACGTGAGCGGATTGTTCGTCCGCCACACAACCCCTATATTACTGGAGGAGCACATCCTACCTTTGTCAGCGGGCCCATCGGACTTAGGTGATTAGCTTAGCTATACTATCGACCCTTCCCCAAGGTCGCTCCCTATATGCCGTGATGGCCAGCGTTTCGCTGCTCCAGAGGAGTAATTGGTGATTCCATGTTATTTGATTTATTTTTTTATGGGAAATTGTGTTTGTATACTTTTGGAGCTCATAGCGTTTTATATTTTTTTAGGCTGCACTGAAAATAAGGGTTGCGGTCTTTATAAGCTGCAACATTACCTGATTGGTTCCTTCTCCACATGATCCAAAGACAATATTTTGTATTATTTTAATACTTTTTTTACTCTATTTTTTTTTCTTGTGGGAATAAACAATATATTATTATTATTTAAACTTAATTTATAGTAAGCCATTGTCAGAGTGGCTTTTTACCTTTGCTCGTTGATCTAATCACCTTTCTCCATATACCTGTTAAAGTTGCTTAACGAAATTATTTTAAAGACTTCCTGAGATCCGATAGCGGATGTCCAGGAGGATCAACACATGTACATAATTATCACAAAGGTAATTGAATCCTATAATTAATGTTATGTACCGGGATAACAAAATTTATTTCTCTTGCCTACCTAACCTCCTCCTCATGATCGCTATCACGTCCCATCTATACCTTAGATAATACACATTTCTCTATCCGCTGTCAAAGGTATATGTGAAGTCTATATTTTAAACTAACCTGGAGAACAGTGAGATAATTAAATGGACACATCCGGTTCAATTTTAACAAAGAGCTGAAGAGGAATAAATGTATTGATCATCTACAAAACCCATTGAGTGCTTTGCATTTAATATTTCACCATCATCTTAACAAAGTACTTGCCGATTTCGTTTTCCAATAGTTACTTATATAATATATTTATGTTTTAGAAATCAGTATAAAAAGTAAATTTTTTTGGTTTATCTATATTTAAGATTAGTTTTACATTTAAGGGGTATATGAGATATATATGTTGGTGGTAGGTCTCTGTTAGCGGTGATCATCTAGGTAGGTATAGGCTTCCCGGATGTTTTACCCCTTCCAACCGCCATAACAGAGGCCATGGTGGAGGATTTCAATGAAAATCTGACACCAAATATGAAAGGCCTCGAGGTGGTCGGTGACAGCAATAACTCCACTCGGAGGATGTGGTCTTATCAAGGTCCCTCGCTGTCGGAACCACGGGTGTGTGCGGAAGTGTTCCTGTGGTTCCGGCCAAAAGCGATGAGTGGAAAACCGTGGGGTTTTAGCCGGTAAGGGTCCGTCATAACTCTTCTATTGCCCCGACAGCAGAAGGGTATCCAATGCAGGATTTGCCTAGGAAAAGAAAAAGGTATAGGCATCTCGAACCAAGAGATCATATTTTAAATTGCTGGATTAAACATGTCTTCAATCGTACTTATGTAATAGGGGGACCGGAAAGTAATGTCGTTTCTGCGCATGCCAATACTTGATTGTCATTTGTCAGCTCATTGTTTTGTTCAGAGGCGTACCAAAGACATTGTGAGGTTATAGTGATTTCTTTACTTATAGACAATTGAATTACAATTTTTTTTTGTAATTTTGGGTAAAATGGCCAGCCAAATACCAGAAGAGGTACACATCCGGCATTGCATGCTCTTTGAGTTTCGCAAGGGAAATAACGCAACAGTTGCTACCAAAAACATTTGCGATGTTTATCCAAATGCACTGGACATTCGTAAATGCCAAAGGTGGTTTTCCAAGTTCAAATCGGGTAATTTTGATCTTTCCGACTCGTATCGATCAGGAAGACCATCAGCGTTAGACAACGACGTGTTAAGGGCGGAAGTGGAAGCAAATCCGTGTCAGACGATCGAGGAATTGTCAAACAGTCTCAACAAACCTTGGTCGACCATCCAAGAACATTTGAAGCAGATTGGAAAAGTAAGCAGAGCAGGTGTTTGGGTCCCGCATAATCTGTCCGAACAGAATAAGGCTAACCGATCAATCACATGCAACTTATTGCTTCAACGACACAACACAGAAGCGTTTTTTGATCGCTTGATCACAGGAGATGAGAAATGGGTCCTGTATGATAACCCAAAACGCAAAAGGCAGTGGCTCTCTCCAAATGAAATCCCTCGGAGTACTGCTAAGCCAGGTTTACACCCCAAAAAAGCGCTTTTGTGTGTTTGGTGGAGTATTCGCGGCATTGTTCATTTTGAATTACTGAAACCTGGAGAAACTGTTACTGCAGACCTCTACAGCGAACAATTGCAGCGAGTCAATCAATCTTTAATTGAAAAGTGGCCAGCGATTGTCAACCGAAAAGGCGTCATTCTCCAACATGACAATGCAAGACCGCACTGCGCAAGGCGAACTCTAGAAAAAATTAATGAATTGGGGTGGGAGGTGCTGCCTCATCCACCATATTCGCCCGATGTTGCACCATCGGATTTCCACTTATTCCGAGCGCTGCAACACTTTTTAAGTGGCAAAACATTTGCAAATTTGGATGATATCCAAAATGCCATCTCTAGATATTTTGCCGAAAAACCAATTAATTTTTATCGATCAGGGATTGAAAATTTACTCACTAGATGGCAAAAGGTTATTGACAATGATGGGGAATACATCATTGATTAAAAATAAAGACTCGTTAAAAATATATGTGTTTGTATTTAGCGTAAGAAAACGACATTACTTTCCGGTCCCCCTAATATATCGCCATCTATTTTCGCTGCGTCTATTTCCAACCACTAAACAATAGTGTGCATACATTACTTTGTTCCGGTTTGTAGAGCATTCTAGCTAGGGAAATTATAGAGGTAACGAAACTCGATATCTCATATCGCAGGCGAAGAGCGTTATGTAGCACAATATATATCATCCTGCCTAGCACCACGTTGTTATGGACACACGTATCACTTACCATCAGGTAAACGTCCAACACGTCTTGTAAATGAAGGCACTACTTCTCTTTAATAAAAATGTGTATTATATAGAGACAATGATATTTATTATTCTGATAATATAAAGGAATACTCAAACTTTTTTATTTGTATAGGTTATTAGTTATTAAGTAGTCTTGGGGTCGATGGCTGTTAGGAAAGAGCCCTTACCACTTTCACAACGATTGACAAGTTTGGATGGATGTGGCCTTCTACCATCGTGTTATATTTTCCAATTCAATATTAAGTATAGAAGTACAGTACTAAGTGTGTTGTGTGAATTCCTTGCGCTTTGTGATATATACACTTTTATATTTTAATCATACAGTTCTTAACGTTTTGACTAAGCTCTTATGAACAGATCCCATGATAGTAGCACTGAAGCTGCCGGACAAATGGACCATCATGACTAGGAGTTATGTGGTAAAGTTGGCGCGGCAATAATCACATGGGAAAGTTTAAAGAAATTGGGAGAGGAAATTTAAACGGGAATTTCGTAACTATCGAACGGAGTTCCGGAACCGCTTGAACACCACAGGAAGAGCCGTAAAACTTTAAGGAATATGTAGTACGTACAGCGATTCTAGGTCTGTTTTAGATACACAGGATTAGAGCCATTTCTCTTTATACTTTGCAGTAAAGTCTAGACATAATTTATGTGATATGAATAGAAATGATAGAGTACCAAAGCTTTTTTGGACTAAGGCATATTCGGGTCTGCAGGGAAGGGAGTGAACGAACTAATTGGCAAAACAGACGGTTGGGAAATGAAAACAAGGTCAGAACAGACGACAAGTACCTCATTTCATTCGTCAAGAAATGTACACTGGTGACGCTTGAAGAAAAGAACGGAAGGTATAAAAACGGATAAACAGCATCCGTCATCTCCCTTTTCAGGGTGTACTTCTTGATAAGAAAGTTGGATTTAGATCCAGTACATATAAAATTTCTTACGGGGTAACGGTGAGTTCTTGAGATACCTGTGAAAGTTGAAAAGAAAAGTAGTTCAGCTTGCTATTATGATTCCTTGAAATAAAGAAAACATAATACGAGGAAAATATGTTTTTCATAGTTTATTATTGTACTGTTTTATATAGTTGCTGAAAGTAGCAACCTGAGCTCTGCTGAAAAACATTACTGAAGCAGTTTTGAACTTTATGAACACATCTCTCACACTGTTTTAGTTTTAGTTTTAGTTTCAGTTTTCATATTCTAAACAATGTTTTTTGTGAGTGAGTGTTGACAAATGAATTAATTTTTAACTATGCGTCTATATAATACCTGAATGTTCTATATATTTAAGTTATAGAACAGATTTAGAAATAGAATTAGTAATGACGATCTAAGCCATAGGTTTCTTTATTATTGTTAATTAGTAGGTAAGGCTATAAGAAAAAATAGAAACTAGCATTAACCGTAGGACCACCTGTAATATATTTTATGTATATAATGACTTTAGTAACTTCTACATATTTAGAACTAGATACAATGTATCCAGCCGCTTTGTTAATTTAAGCCCTCTCAGCTTTGGGGAAGGAATTTTGTTACATCCATTCTTAGCTGACCTTTAAATGGCAGAAGCAATATCTCGACCAGAATTTGAACTTTTATGTCCAATTGTTTCGGACATCTCGTGATGAGTTAATAAATATACATACACACATATATATATATATATATATAGTTTAGAGGGTTATAAAGAAACCAGCACAACAACTCACGGGACTCAAGCTAGCTCGTGGTGCACCCTGCTAATCCAGTAGCAAGGCTTTGACACCCAGCAACCCGCATTGGGCCAGCGTGGTGGAAAATGGTCCAAACCCTACATGAATCCCTACAAATAACGGCCCTTAGTGCCCGGCGGTATTGGAAACTATGCTGACTGTGGACCGATCGATGTTGAAATAGTTGGGGGATGTGAGGAGGGGCTGTATCCAGCAGGTGACGTCTAACCGCTGATGATGATAATTGAATCGGGTAATCGATTCCCTTGACCTTTTATGTCGGGACAGAGTGTAATAATAAAAAAGAGCATTAGTATTTTAAAACCTAATAGTTTAAAGCTCAAGACTCATCCGTCCCATTCTCTCCCCTTCCGTTCTAACCGTTTCGACGAAGTATTTTTGTTACGTAGGTCAAGTCGAACTTTTAACGACGAAAACACACAACTGTTCGAAAAGATAAAAAAAATAATTAAACAAACACTTTAAATAAATCGCTGGTATTGTTTATGAAACGTTAAATGTTAACAGTTGAGATGTATCGTAATGAATGGGGCTCCGTTATTCACATACCTATACAAATGATATTCAAATGCGAGCCGTAAGGCACATTACACACCGATACTAATCCGTAAACATTTAACTAACGAACCTTTTGCTAATGATTAAACCGTTAACATTTCATAGGAAATTTCAAATTGTTATAATCAATATAATATCATTAATGTATTACTAATATTTTTAATATTAATAGCACAGCAAACATAAAAGATACAAATGTATGAATGAAGATACAAAAGTATGTATAATGAAGTTGTCATTCCCACAGACAAGAAAGAACTGTTAGTGAGAAATGTTTTTGCGTTTTATTATATTTTACTTTAACTTCCTTTTTTTTTCTAATTGCTAACCCTTTCTTTTAGTTATTATATATTTTTTTTTACTACATATATATAAAATATAATTTCTATGTTTGTCTATATCTATCATAAATACTGAGCGAGTCTGCTGACACCGTCCACAGCCTCACTGTCACATATCATTTAAAATTCAGATGAAATGTTATCTCATTGTACATAAAACATATTGTAGTAAGATATATATGTAATAAGATAAAGTAGCGTTTAATAAAAAAACTGTATTAGATAGTATATTAAACCAATTTGATCCTCAGCTATTCTTTTTAACCGATAGTATCTAATCCCGGTCCACTCCTTTATGCCATCGAACCGCTTCCGCTGTCTACTAGATGCATTTCCAGGAATTCCCCTCTCTAGGATTAACATTGGGGACTCATAAAGTGATCTTGTTTGAAGGCGTCCGAAAAATTATACTTTTCTTTCCATGACAGTTATTTGTCCTATGTTTGCAGTTAGCTCCTTCAATAACTTGAGCATAGAAGACAAACCGCTTCCATTTCATACACGTTGTTTTAAATCATTGGATAATGACTAAAATTATTAGAGATTCGTGTCGATCATTAATAAATAGTTTAGTTCTTGGGCTATAATTATAAAATAAATTAGCAGTAACTAAACTTTAATATTATTGATTAAAAGCTTTAGTATTATGTTTGGTATGGTGAATAAGAATGATCTTCATCTTGAGCCTGTTGCCCACACACGGTGTTATAAACATTAATCTATGTATACTCGATGAGCCATGTCCCCAACTAAGTTTTTTGACCTCTATTGTTTTTATTCCGCCATCCGACGTAACAGTGGATCCTGAGTTCGTTTACCTTTCTTGTTTTGATTTTTTCCCCTCTCTTTGGATTATAATACATATCTCATGAGAAAGAATTACATAAATTAGAATATTTTAAATTTGTCGTTGCATGTCAGTTTATGCGTTGCTCAGTTAACGGGTTTATTTAAAGCCGCTAACATTTCGGGTTCCGTAGTCAGTATCAACGGTGAAGTTGAGAATGCGTGGCACATATCCGTGATTCCAGAAAGTAAATAAGTCTTGGAATTATATTTATGGGTAATATGGAGGATTTGAGCTATATTCCACCACGCTGGGCCATTTCGGGAGCCAGAGCCACGTTTGTAGATTAACAGAGTACACAATGAGCAGGTGAGGTTGGTTTGGTTCTCCTAGATTCTTGATGATGCTCGGACTGCAAGTCATTGTGACTCTTATAGCTCATCTGACACTGGGCTCGTGGGCTCGGATCCACGGCCTATAGGTTTGGTTCTTGTGAGTTGTGCGGGGCCCCTTACACCCCACAAGTGAAACTCTACATCTGGTAATTTTTGTGGAAGTAATATATCTGCTGATGATGATCTATATAGATCATAATAAAAACGATCAGATTCTGAGAAGGAAGATTGCATATAATTGTTTTTACTAGAAGTAATTTTAATTAATATTTTTCATGAAGAATTTTTTATGTGGCTTCGTAGTATAATCAACACACATGTTACGTACATTTTAAATCTGTGAGAAATGAAAGAAAAATTAATTAATTTGCCCCGCTTTCGATTCTTAGGAATATTGGATTTGTAGTATTGATGCCACTTTTATAATAAGCGGTATTTTCTTGTTTTAACTACCGGTAAATGATTTCTTTATTTAAGGAAATCAGTCCATAGAGAGCGGCAACATAAGAACAAAGGCACCTGCGTTGCTGACTACCGAGATAGTTAAAACTAATTACTCGAACGTCATAAAATTTGTACAGTATTATATGCACATTGGAGAGACGTAATCCTCAGTATGCTCTACGCCTTCTATCATTGTAATGCTTGTGAAAATGTAGTAGTGCACTTCCATAATCCGTCTTATCGTATCGTAATCCTTATAGTGTTTACGACTGTTGCCTAAAAGCCTCGGATTTCAGAGTAAGAATTCAAAGGCAGCACCAATAGCTCGCTCAATTTATCAAATTCTCGCAACATATAACACATTGGTGATGTACTTTTTTAGTCCCCCTGAAGCTGCAGACTCTGATCAGCAACGGGCCGTTCGTGTAGGTGGAAGAAACCTGCCGCCGATGTACCACCAAGCACCGTACTGATAAGAAAAGAGCATATCATTTACAAACCGGTCGTTACCGACTTACGGCACATTACAAGTTGAAAGGAATTTTAAAAAGTATATACGTATAGATTTATGGTGCTCTTTTAAATGGTAATATATTAAAAAAAAACTCAAATAATTTCAATATGATGATAATACACGATGATTATCATTGCCTAATTCCAATTACTATATGCTAATACCGTAGTATTCACACTTATTTTAGATTAAGCAATCGGACTCCCAATTACTGCACGAGTTATTTCATCCATCGGGATGTATTTCGTGCTTGTTACGTCCATTTCGTGTTACTAGTGTCTCATTTCATTATTACGCACATGAGTAGCAACACTGAACAATAACGTTTGCAATATCTTATTTTAAATTAATGAATGAAACTAGTCTTATTTCGTATATAACATTACTTTGTTCCGGATTGAAGGGAGTTGAAGATAGTGACATTACTGAGGTAACGAGGCTTTACGTCTTAGAGCGACGAGCGCAGTGCGATGCAGTGTATACGATCCCAACTAGCGCCACGTTGTTATAAGCGGGCGTATAAATAATCGTCAGAACGTTCTGCTGCTTCATTATATAAAAAAAAATTGTTATTTGGTTTCTTTGATATAGTGATATAATGGCGAAAGAGCCGGCACAACTCTTCCTTAACAACGGCGCTTTAACTGAAACCATTCAAAACATCTAATAGGCTTTCGAAGATAATCCATATAAATATAAAATAAAAAATATTTACAGTGTTTACCATAACAGCCAATTTAAGTCCCCAGTGCTGGGGCACAGGCCTAACCTCAATATGAAGGCGATAGGGACATAGTCACCACGCTGGCTCAATGCGGGTTGGTGACTACACCTTAGAATAAATCTAAGTCATGTGCTGGTTTCCTCACGATGTTTATAGTGTTTAGAATGTAATAACTTACTGAAATTGTCTTTTATATTAGACATATCGTAATGAGGATAGATAAAACCAACACTTAGCTCGCTGGCCTAATGGTTAGAGCGTGCGGCTTTCATTCCGAAGGTCGCGGGTTCAAACCTCGGCATGTACCAATGACTTAATATTTAAGTTATGTACATTTGTGAACTTTAGTTACAACAGCGAGATACAAAAAAAACGGTGAAGGAAAACATCGTGAGGAAACCCGCACACTGATATCATCTTTGTGTGTGTGTGTGTGGTGGTCCCAATAAAAGTGGCAACAGGCTCGCCCCCTGTTACATGGGACTTAATCTGACCACATCTGGCGAAATGTGGGTGGTTTATACACCTCTGCCTACCCCTACTGGGAAAAAGGCGTGACTATATAAAAAAAAAAAAAAAAAAAACCAACACCTGAAATGATGACCACGACCACCCTATCAACAGTGATACTGACGAAGGAGAAGAAGGATTAGGATACATTTTATAGCTCTGTTCGGTTGTCTAATTTTTTATCAGGGTTGATAGAATGGAAATATCGATAGTACAAAACATTGTAATGAAACAGTTCCTTATAAATCCTGACAGAAGGAGAGAAGGGATGTTCTATTTTTAACAGGTATATCCTCCTTTTGGTTGTCGTGACGACGAGAGCTTTAAAACATCACGGTATTAGTCTTATGGCGTAATTATTTCTCGTTTAAAAATTCTTTACAAAGATAATAAATCATTATAATGATAAAAATAACCTCACGGGTACGTGTAACGTCGGGTAAAATATACTTATTCGTTTATATTTGTTATCGTTACGATTTTTTTTCGCTTAATCTAAGTAATAAATAAGTTAGAGTACTTATCAGCAACGTTAATTAATTATTAGTAATAATTAACCACGACGGAAATAAAGTCGATATATAGTGTTATAAAATATTTTTTTTTTTCGTATTATTACTTTGCGTATGATCATAATGTTTTATTAATAACCTAACTGAGGTACCGTTACGGATCGGATTGACGGCTGCTTTAAAATCTATAAAACACTATTCTTAAATGACCATTTAGTAGGCCCGAATTAACCTCACCACCATTAAAACTCCACACATCATATTATCAATTATTTTGTGATCCGCAACCTAAATATCCACAAAAACAGTCATGTAGAGAAAGTAAATTGCGTTTAATAAGAAAACAACGACATTAATCGCGGCAACATATAATAAAATGTTATTTAAACAATGACTGATACTATCATTGCTATTAATTTAAATTAATCATAAAGATTAACAGAATTTGTAACACACAAACACCTCAGTCAATTTTATTATGCGACTATATAGTACAGTGACAGTGTACAGGATATCCGAATATACAAAGGTCGATCAGTTGATATGAAACGACAGAATGGATGTTAATCCATTTAAAAAATATTTCAGCTGACATTGTGAATTTTATGTAAAAATGTTGATACGATTATTTAGTGCATAATGGAAATACCGCACAGGTCGTCCTGGGTTGGCCGCTTCAAGGAAAACGGTGGGACCCAGGCCGGCGTATAAAAGAGTACGTGGGGCGGACGCCGGAGTCAGTGGGCACGGCTGCGGACTAACGGCGGCGCTTGCGGCACAACTTGGCGCGCCTTCGTACGGTTCGGACGCTCGTGGATGATAGCAGCCTACATCCGTGTTTAGCTGTGACCAGGTTGCAGCCACATAAGATGAGGTCAGTCATAAGTGCGAAGCGATTATTTTCATTTTAACATTGTAAACTAATAAATTTATTAAAAACATTCCACTTTTAAAATTCAGTGTTCAAAATAAAATAAATTATATCGGTGTTATAGTCGATGATTGCGTTTTAATTGATACGTTGATAGAAATAAAAGTGTTTAAATAGTGAAAGTTTTATTGGTGGTAGGGCTCCGTCGCGAAAACAGTATTGTGCGAACTTTACTGTGTTCTGGATTGAAGGGCGTTGTAGTTAGTGTAATTACTGGGGTAACGAGCATCGGCATTTAATGTTTCAAGCGACGAATTTAACATGGTGCAGTGTATAAAGCGTATCACTTACCATCAGGTGAAAATTATAGTCGACTCGTAGTTTAATTAAAAAAACAAAAATTTTTCTTAATGTTCATAAAATATGCTTTGCTTTTTGTAGTTCCGAATTTATATATCTATATTATTGTGCCTTTGTCCAGAAGTGGATCTCTGTCGGCTAATCATGATGATGACGATATAATTGTGATAAAGTGTAGTTTTTATTTCGACAAGAGACAAACGAAAGTTTTTCCCGCGCGCTTCAACATTTTCCCGCCAAGTATATGCAGCTGTAGCTTTTGTTTTCTCATTTTTATGATTTGCTGTTTATGGTTTTTCTTTGTTTTTTTTTTTTTTTTTGTTTTTAAAATCTTAAATCTGTATTTACTTAAAAACGTTTCATAGACTTTAATTGTTTTTTATAACATCGATATAAATATGTTCAGAAAATTTCTGTTAATAAAGAAAGAAAAGTAAAAGAAAAGTAAAAGAAAGTAAATATTTCTTTTTTATAATCTTCGTAAATTTAAATGTTAGTTCAGAGACGTTTTATTATAGTTTTTTTTTTTTAAAAAAATAAAGGACATTATTCTTAGTAGTGTAAAAACGTGTTTTTTTTTATAACCAGCTTAGATCTAAATGTGACCTTTAATATTTTAGAATTATATTTTTTTTGACTTTTGTTTTATTTAATTGTATATTATGAACATAAAGATTTATTCTTATTAAAAAACGTAGACATACGTTAATGCAGATATAGGGTGATGTTTTTTGATATTTAACTTAAATTATTTATGATCGCGACCGCCGGCGCCATTTTAATTTGAATATTGGGAATATATTGTTACTTTTAGAAATCGGCACGCCGTCATACAGTATACGATGTTACAACATCACACCTCGCTTGTTTTATGACAGTGTAGGAGTTGATAACTCGCTCAATGAGCTTCTCACGCACATAATGAAACTGTTTTGAATGAAAAGACATTTTGTTCGATTGAATTATCCGATGTTATAGAAGTGATGACTTGAATAAGAAAACGTTTCAAAATTATATGTAGTTTCGATTATTAATTACTAAACTAGTTAAAATCAAATCGACGAAAAATTATTAAGACGGCGAGAACAGAAGAAAGACTTAGTTTTGCTTGCAGCTAATGTAATCGATAAGATTCAGGCGTGAGTAATCTTTTTCATTAAAAAAAAAAAAAAAACTAATACATTCGATCGTAATGCTTTTCTTATTATACATAGTTGTCAATAACGGCGTTATATCAAACAGTATCCGTTATAAATAAAGCGTTTTTAATATTTCAGAAATAATCATATCAGCGTATAAAGTATACCTTACTATGTTAAATTTTATTTGCTTTGTTATAATTCTTATTGTTATATGAACACCGTGCATACTTACCGCATCCGAAAATTATTGATATTCATTTATTATTGTAATAAACCTATTTTCGACAACAAAACGTTTTGAAACAGTATACAAGTAGTATGTTATTCCGTGTGCATTGTGTTAGGAACGATCTCCACTGCACCGAGAATAAGCCTCTTACAGTATAATAACGTACCTTGTGATGTTGTCTGCAATTTCTCATGTTTTAATTAAGAGAAACGTTTAAAAAATCTTTACACTGACGATTCGATTAAATCTTTCAATACAACTGTACAATTAACTCATCTTCATCATCATTAGGTGCTCTTTTCAATCTGAAGTTTGGCGATCAGATTGAGAAAACCTATTCGATCCTCAGCTGTACTTTTTATCTGATGGTATTCAAAGTCGGTTCATTTCTTTATGTCGTCAAACTATTTCTTGCGCTGTCTACTAGGTGCACGTTTTTCAGGAATTTTGCGCTCCAGGATCAACCAGGGTAACTCATAAAGGGATCCTCTTTGAAGGTGTTCGAAAAATACATTTCTTTGCATGCCATTTTCTTTCTTTCCTTTCACAGCTAACTCGTGTTTGTAATATGCAGTAAAAAAAAATTATATAACATAAAAATCTTAATTTTTCCTGGGGGTAGGTCTCTGTTGGCAGGGACCGTCCAGGCAGATACCAACCGTAGCTCCTATTTCTGCCGCCAAACAGTACTGTGTAAACATTACTTTGTTCCGAGTTAAAGGTCGCTTCAGCCGGTGAAATTACTGGGGCAACGAGACTCAATTTTCATTAACTCTTCAAAGGACATATTTGTTTAACGATTCAATGTAGCTTTACATTGGATTTCATTGAGTTTCTTGATTTTTAATGTTTTAATTTAACTTGGGCACACCGAGTGGATAAACTGGTTGTAGGTAGTTCTCTGTTGATGGTGAATGTTCGTGGGTACCACCGCAGCTCCTATGCAAATATTACTATATAGCTAGTGATATTACTGAGATACATACATCACGGCTCGTTCCCAGTGGGGTATGCAGAGACCACCTCTCCCCGCCTGCTACGACCCTGGTACACCTCTCTCGCTTCCTTCACTTTCATAAGCGTCTTCATGTACGCTCGTCGGTTGCGAGTGCTTTTCACCCGGCCTTACTTTAGGACATCTCCCGATTTGATCGGAATATGTCCGCCTAGGTCGACCTGCATCGATTTTTCCAATCATTCTTACCTTGTATATCTCTTTCGTTAATCTCCTTTCATCCATTCTTTCGACATAGCCGAATACTAACTACTAATAATACTAATTACTAATTACTGAGATAACGAGACTTAACATCCTGTCTGAAGGCGGTACAGTGTATAACATCTAGCGCTACGTTGCTATGGACGTACGTATTACTTACCATCGGATTAACGTACCGCTGGTCTCACCGCTTAATTGTATAAATGAAAATAGAAGTTCTAAGAATGTATCAATCTATTCCGATTCCTTTAAGATAATATTACGTTATTAATAGGAAAGGACATGAGAATATATCTCGAACTTCCTTTCACATGAAGCGATTTGGTTGTTGTCGTAGGATTTCAGGAGACTGCTCCACAAGGGGTTAATTCTTTACTTTCAAAAAAATAAGCCCCTAATACAAACAGTTACAACCCATGGGTGTTTAGTTGATATATTTATTTATACTTCCTTTTATTCACTAAAGCTAAAGCAAAAGTATACCGTGATCTATTTCATAGGAAAGTACGAGAGAAAACATTTCTACTATAACTATAACTATTATTATAAGTAATACAATAATTTTCATTATTTAAACAATCCTTTATTTCGGTAGTTTTATTATATTATAGCAACGTAAAGTTTTTAGATAGAACCCATAAATATCATCATTAGATGTTTGGGGGAGACATGTCCAGCAGTGGACGTCTATCGGTTGATATTTTCTAATCGATACAATTTCATATACACTTTACATCGGTACTTATCGGTTGTAATTATACTTCATTATTAATTTGTGGTCGGCTCAGTGATTTTTTTTTATTTATTTATATGTAGTAAACCCTTGTGATTATGTCGACAACTTGGCACAGCAGCTTTCCCCCAACGGTAGTACGTACCACAAGTAGACACTACCAATTTTTGCTGTTGGTGGGTCCCTGTTAGCGGAGACCACTTAGATACCACCGCATCTCTTGTTTCTGCTATCAGATAATTGTCTGTGCAAACATTATGTTCCGGTTTGAAGGGCGCGTAATTATTGGAGTAACGAACTTAACATCCTATGTCTCAAGACGATGAACATAACATGGTGTATAACTAACACTTGAAACATACGATGTTAAGTTAATATGGACAAAAAGGTGTCGCGTTTTTATATGCAGACGTATCACTTACTACCAGGTGAAAGCCTAGATCGTTGGGTCGGTTCGTCAAATAAAAGAAACATGGTTAAGTACCGTATGACCAGCATTGATGTTGAGGTTAGAGTGAAGTGGAGGTGAAGGATAAAGTTGATCACGCGATAATATAAGCTGATAATAGGTAGGAAGAGAGGGAGATTCGTGTTTAATAAAGTTTTTAGATTTTTTTTTTTAATCTATTTTCCCGTTGCATCGCATATGTAGGGCAAATTTTCGCCGGGGGCTCTGCAGCGGATATAGAATTATTGCTAAATTATGTGGTTCAGAGCGACGTTATGCGAGCCGACCCCTAACTAACTTAGAAGAGCGCTGGCGGTGATAACCGCAAAATTATTGGTAAAACATGGCCGCTCCGGATGTAACTTTTTTTCAACTATTTTTTTTATCGACTAACCTAACATCGTTGCGATATAATTTTTCGATGGGCGACATTATTTTAGAGTATTAATCATTTGATTAAGTACGCGAAAAATAACAATGCGCAAAAAAAGGGGGTAGACTTGAACCATTACTTATAACACATGTTGACAATAAGTACATCTTTTAAGTCTTAAGTTGATTTATAGAGAATGCTTAGAGGCTTTTTTTTATTCAATTAAGCGACGAAAACTGCGGGTGGGTTCTAATGGTAATATGCACCCCCATAACAACGTGGCGCTAGTTAGGATGGTATACACAACACCATGTTGTGCTCATCGCCTTGAGACATCGGATGTTAAGTCTTGTTACCCCTATAGTACACTAACTACAGCGCCCTTCAAAACTGTTTGGCTGCAGAAATAGGGGTAGCAAAGACCTACCAGTAACATGTAACTCGTGTTATCGATCGAACATGGCAGGTAGTTACGAGAATATTATTTTATATCCTTTTACAATAATTATTATATAGTATTAATGAAATATATGTTTTAATTATTTGCATTAATTACATTGTGACTTCTACTTTGAAATTTCAAATTTCGCATTAACCAATCTGTAGTTTGCAATGTTTTAACATGTTAGTCGTGTACAATAATTAGAAAAATTAGTTTACCGCTTCATAATTAACTCGTAGAAATGTTATTTCGTATGTAATAAAACCATCCAGGATTAGATGGATCTAATATGTTAATGATGAGCTGGCAATGTTGCCTTTAAGTTTCCAACAGCTTTTTTGTAACGAGTTAAATGACGATAGGTGTAATTTGATATTAAATTTCTGTTGTCTAATTTTTAGACTTGTATCCTTTCGGATTCTTATTAATGAGGACCTTAAAGGAGTAGGAATTAAAAATAACTGAAGTAATGCCTATTAAATTCCAAATATAATGAAAATGTAAGAAAAATATCCAATTAGATATTTTCATTGTCAAAATCATCATTTTAGTCAGCCGCTGTCCATAGCATCTTTATATTTCATTGTTTTCTATATTATTCTCATATTGAACAATTACTAAAAAAAGATTTTTTAGTTGAAGCACATGTTATTGTTTTAAAATTTGCCTTTTTCGACCGGACAATAACGATACTTAGCGAATTACGAGTAACTTTATAATGTGCCGTGTAAACAGACGCAATGTCAAATAACATAATGTGTACATAAATCATTGACAGTGAGTCAAAATACAACGTATGTAAGTAATTTAGCTTCACGTCTCATTCGTCCTTATTGGACAAGGAGCCGGTGTTCAACAGGCACTACATTATTCTCTTCGTCATTATGATTCAACTCTTTGATTCAGCATAAAGAGAAACTAGATTTCACAGCTATTCATATATGTTTACAGTTCTGACACCTATTTATCACCTCATCAATATTTTCTAGGTTAAAAGATACTATAATTTGTCTTACATATTATTAGTGCCAACATTTGTGCGAGTAAGCCACTATTAATAGGTAATACACTACAATAAATTAGTATTAAAAGTATAAGAATTTGCTTTTCATACAATAAAGCGACTAGACGAGCGGAACGTTCACTTGATAGTAATTGATACGTATGCACTGCACCATTTTGCGCTCGTAGCTTTGTGACATAGGATGTCAAGTCTCGTTACCACGGTAATTTCAATAGCTTCAATTTCCTTTGTCCACATCAATGTTGGTACATTACTGTGTACAAAGGAAAGGATTGTTTTATATTACTGTTTAGCGACAGAATAAGGAGCTGCGATGGTACCTACCTAGACTGTCTCCACCAACTAAGACCTACAACAAGTTTATTTACTTAATATGACCAAGTTAAATTAAAAATCAAGAAACTCAATGAAATCCGATGTAAAGCTACATTGAATCGTCAAACAAATATGTCCTTTGAAGAGCTAATGAAAATTACTTCGAAATAATCTTGTTTGATAGTACTTCCTTTACACAAGCCCAGTTTTGATATTGAATACATAAATAATTCGGAGAAAAAGCTATATATAAAAAGCTATTTTCGTATATGTTTAAACTTGTAATAGAATCTCTTTGATATTGGTTATAGTAACAAATTAGTAAAATATATGTTTCCGGTTATTTTTCATAAGTTTTTATTACTATCAATATTAACGAATGCAATTAAGAGATTCGTACGGGTAGATGTAGGGAGGCGTCCCACAAGGTGGACCGACGATCTGGTGAGAATAGCGGGTCCGATTGATGTGGAGGTCTATGTCCAGCCGTGGACGTCTATCGGCTGATGATGATGATGAATACATTCGATACATTTACTCTTTCGACTTAAATGATGTCTCCGAATTTATATCTTACACGGATCAACAACGTTAACATCGTTGGAAATTGAAATATAATTACAGCAACGTACACTTTGTGTTTTATTACAAAATGTATCATTTCCGGATGCATCATATTCGGATGTGCTGTTATTTACCGAAAATCTGTATTTAAGTGTGTACAGTTACTGGGTTATCGCGTTTAATTAAGCTCTGATATTTCAACTACTTTTTATGCAACGGTCAATTAATAGTTGGATATGATGATACAGGTAACCGTATGTACGTAATATCGCAAACTGTTACCGTAATCTGTAGGAACCTGTATTACAGCGCTTCCCAACCTTTTTGTCGTTTCCTAGCGTTTTAGAGAACTTGTCTTTTATGAGTATCCATCACCTGGTAACAAACTACTCCTACATATGCGTCACATGTCTCTTGAGATCTACCTACAGTCAATCTTAATTTTTAAATGAACTCTATCTCTAGTACCTTAATAACTTAGTACCTATAAATTTTTTTTTTTTTAATTAAAATCGAACGATGTTCACACTACTGGTGGAACCTCCCAGTTGTGTAAACCTGGGGCAAAAATGTTTTACTTCTTAATTCATTATTTTCGCATTCTCTCCTCAATTCCTCATACTGTTCTCTCTTTTCTCTTTTCTTTTATACCGTTTCTCTTACACGCTTCATCCTTCCTCCATCCCATTTCCTTCTTTCATCCCTCTCTCATAAACAAGGACAACCCACTCTATCTTTATTTACAAATTTCTGTTTACAATTTTCTTATTTCTAGTACACTTCTTATTCTATCTTACTTCTAATTCTTCTCTTTGGCTAACAGTTCTTGTTTTATTATTTATATTGCTTTCTATCTTTCTCATATCTATTGTTTATATCACAGTTTCTTTATTATTACAATTTTAATGATCACTTACATATATTACTTTTAATAATGTTTACTTAAGTTAACTGTTTTCAATTATCAGTATTCCAACCATTACCAATGTAATTTTTCCGTACCCTCAATAGGGCTCTGCCTACCAGTGGACTTGTTGCCTTTTTTTGTAGTGGTTGAAACTAGGGGAGTTATTTTATTCTATCACCCACACGGGGTCATGGGATCTAATATCGTTTTAAATATCACGACCATTTTTTTTAGTTGAGTTAACAACTCAAACGAATTTTTACAGTAAAATGTCTATAAATCAATAGCAATCGGTCATAATAAATTCATAAGGGAGAATGCAGCTGTTGGGGTTGTCGTTAGAATAACAGAGTAGCGCTCATACACGTTTCAATCGATTTTTCCTCGCAACTGTGTATTACATGAAATAATAAAACATTTCTTTGTTTTATCCTTTTGTGGTATTCATTTCAACATGTAGGTCAGTTGTGCGAAACGTCCTTTTTTATATAAACTCGATGTCAAATAGCGTATATTGGTTTTTGGCTACACAACAGATTTACATATATAACATATAAAAGATTTGAACCGATGTTTTATCACAAAGAAAAGCTTAAACTGTGAATAATATTCTACATCTGCTATATTAATATTGTAATGCTTTTTTTTTTTACGAAACGTTTAGAGCAGCGTATACCCACCTGTGGATCGCGTACCCCTCGGAGTATGCGACATCCATTTGGAGATACATGAAAATTACATTAGTAATGACTGAAATACTGAAAAGTTAAAACAGTTAACTTATATAAACGTTATCGTTATATACTATGTATACATTTAAAAAGGAACTTTATAACTAATAACTTACTACGTGCTAGAGAAGAAAGAAAGAGAGAGAGATAGGGAGTATATATCAAAGTTACACAGCTTAAGAGATACTGTGTACATTCTTAGGAGTAGATATAGACTTACCATGAGAAGGATACTTATAAATGAAAAGATGTTATCTCTATTGAATAATGTATACTTTAGTTTCATTTTTTAGTTTTTTCTTTATCTTATGTAATTATTTACATTGTGCTATAAAGACATAAAAAAACACAAACACAGTCATTGTAAATATAGTCATATTAACAGGTATTTCATTCCCTCTTCCTATCATCTCTCTTCTATCACTATATGTAGACAATATATGTTAACTCTCGTTACACTAGTAATATCACTAGCTACATCTCCCTTCAAAATAGAACTCAGCAATGTTTGCATACTACTGTGTGTCGGTGGAATTAGGATCTGCGATGGTACCTAACGAGAAGACTATCTACTAAAAGATACCCACCACTAGTATATATTTACCATTCAACAATGTTCTCATAGGTCATTGCATATATGTATCATCATATAACTTTTGTATACTTTTGTTATATCTTTCACTAAGTTAAAACTTATGCTATTAGTAAGCTATAATCGTACCACAGCGGATATGAATTGTGCGGACACCTGATATTTTGCTATATCAAATGGTACTTTAGGAGTTATATGATCAATTTTTTTTTGTAGATGTCATACAAGTGATATATTAAAAGGTACATCTTAATACATTACATTATCCTGATATGAACTACGTTTTGATATAATGAAATTTCTAATAATATGGACAGCACTACCTACTAGTTTTAATAGAAGTGAATATACCTGGATAAACCTGGAGGATGCCTATGGATATAGGCTACCTGCAGGTAATTAATATAAAGTTCCTATTTATATTAGATGTTATAGAAAATTGTGTACTATACGAAACAAAACTGGCTTATTATTATTATATGTTATCGCTTCTGTTCTAGTTATATATCAAACGATAATGATTTTGTTACCACGAGTCGGTCACGTGAACTTCTTATTATCTATAACTATAATAAATACACGCATATATATACATATATATATATAATTACGTGAAAAATAGTGAACTTATCCTCAAGTCGTTTGGCCGCGGATTTTAAATTTAGATCCTTTATGATTTCGTCTGTTTCATTTGGTATTACTTATGAGCTTGCTATAATAACGGTAGATATAAAAAGTCGAACAGCTAGTGGCATATGTTGATAAAATAGTACACTATTATTGCGTATCATAAAGAAATTATATCGTAAATATATGTATATGCGATATATAAATCTTTGTTCAAATGACATTATCAGTTTTAATAACGGTGCGCAATAAACACAAGGTTGTCCAGAGCTCCAATTGGTACACTTCTGGGTTCGAAGTTCGTCCAATAACATTGTAATGAACGCTGTAGTTCATATTTACTTGTCTCTTTTTTTTTGAGGGAAAATATTTTTTTTTTTTTTTTGTGTACTCAGTAAAAACAATGTTTTTTGTTCAGTTTTCTGAATGTGACCGGGATATTTCGATGAAAAAAAATCGTTCTCGAAAGTATCGTTAACACACAATACGTTTAAGTTGATACTTGAAATTAAGTTATTAGCTAAAGTTTAACTGCGTGGTTATCTTTAGTACGTTTCGATGCTAATAAATGCGTCCTTCAAGTCAGATCGCTCTCGACTTTTTTGATATCATGAAATATCATTATCATCAGCCGCTAGACGTCCACAGCTGGACATAGGCCTTCCCCAAACATCTTCATATCGATCGGTCCCGTTTTACTCATCCAGTGGCTTCCCGCTACTTTAACCAAACATATTAGTTCGTTAAGGTAGTTTTTAACTGATTTTATTAAAATTTAGTCAGCCACACTGATAAATGAAGCTTTTAAGATTTATATTAATAAATACCATACATTAGAATACTGCTTTCAAAGCTTTCGAATAGCATCGCTCCGAATGCCTTATCTAGATATTTTGTAACTGCATTTAGCGTCAACTGAGGTTGTTTATAGGTTCTCAAGTGGTAACCACTGTTTTAACTTTAAACATTTGAAATCAATCCATTCCATCATCATAAAATTGTGGTTAGCAGTTGAACAGCAGTGTTCGCTTGTAAATGTATTTATTATTTGGTATTTATGTTTCTATCAATTTGGCTATATGCGTGTTCGGCAACAACTAACTACTTGACTCTTATTGACCTTCAGGAATTAATAATAGTATTGCCCGTGATCTGGCGGAAATTCGGTACAGAACCAAATAATAATTGTAGGTTGACTCTCCGGAACATTTATCTCATAATTTCTATTTATATACAATTAACAAAGCGGGACCGATCGATGTGGAGACTTTGGGCGAGGTCTATGTCCAGCAGTAGACATCTATCGGATGTTAATGATAATGATAATGATGATATTCAATTAATGTACGAAACGAGCAGGATATTAAATTTTCAACGTCTTATTATAATTGAACACATCCATCCTTTAAAATAATGTCAGTTTTTAATAAAATCCTTTGTCTACCTTAAAACTTTCGGTTATTTCCTAAGCAAGCCGATTATCACTGCGATCTGATATTGTGTATATATCCGAATATTTCATAAGGACTTTTACGATCAACACTATGAACTCATTGTGTAGAGAATGTTCATTCAATTTAACAACCATCAAAGTAGCAAGCGGACATTTTACGTCTAATTTATGAGCTGATTCTTAATTCACCGATTGAAAATCTTTTTTTCCACATGTTCTTCGGTGCCTCGATTGATCTATTTACGATCTACGTATAAAAACAATGATCGAGATCTAAGTTAAATGTGGACACGAGTGAAGATTCAATTGAATACATTCTTCTTCCAAAATCACAGGAAGTTATTTCGAACTGCGGATATTACTATATCAATTATTTTTGTAGCGGTATATGGTGGTGTTTCCGTTAAGTTATGGTCCGGAAGTCACAGGTGGATTTTTAACTAGTTGGGTGTCGTGGGTCACATTTGTAAGGGAAAAGTTAAAACGTGGATAGCGAAGCGTGGTTGTGATAAGATGGTATTGGCTTTCTTTGTTGTACATTCATAAGGTGAATGTCCGGCATATCTCAGCTCGGCTACATGCATCTTGACGCGCAAACTAACATATATACATATACATTAAAATCATACTTAATATACAGAGTATGTATTAGTAACGTAGTTGATAGTCTTCAAATGTCCTCATTTTTAAAATCTATTATTAAACCTGTTTCATAATATATAATTTTTGTTAACTCCTTTATTGAGGTAAAATTTCGTTGAGGACATTAAAGTCTGTTTATCCTTGTTCATTGTATATTTTACTTTTATATTTAGACGGATGGTCCTAACAAGTCACAGTAATAATTTCATCAGTGCACTGTATACATAAATGCTGAGAAATAAATCTCGCTATGCGGTACTGTGTGAAAATATCTTTATCTAAAGTGTTGTCGGGCATGGTTAGATTGGTAGTTAATTACTTTGTTAGCGAATGTTGAGTTTAACTGAGTTTTTGTTACTGCGGTAACCATTGAGACGATTCGTTTTTGCGCTAGTTCTTAATGACCGCCCGATGAAGGTTAAAGGATAACTTTTATAAAATCACTGTAGCATTTATATACAATTATCATGTTAACCGTTTGAAGTGTTTTAAGTTTATCCGTCCCATTTGTTGATGACGAGAAGATATTCATATATTTATTGATTTACAAACCTTAAGCGTGATACGTTATATTGAATAATGATATTTCTTTTGCCTCTTCTCAATCCAAGATTTGAGGTGTATTTATTATGTCTCTATCAGGTTTTTGATTCTTTATTGAAATTACAAAAAAAAAATTAACGCTCTGGTCAGAAAGAGAGGAAAGATTAATTACCATTTAATCTTTGATTAACCTCTAAATTTTTTTTGGTATATTTATCGTAGCTTTTATTTCATATGAAAAAAAAACTCTTTATAAGACAGAAGTCTCTGATTCGATTCGGGGGGCAAACGTTGTGGAGTAGGGTATTTCCAAATTAGCCTAGTTAGGTACAAACCCTTTGTATTATTCAATTATATCAATATTGAAGAGACAGAATATTTTAGATGAACCCACTTCAAAATCTACCGTTTCATTGTCAACACCATTTGGAAATTCAAGTGTTATCCGATTGTAAGGAAAAGAAATATTAACGTACTATGTATATATGTATATTTAGTGTACTAAGTCCTAGTCGCCTCGTGTCGTACGAGGTCCTATCGTTTTCCACAAGCACACCTAGTGGTCGGTCCACTTGCCGATGGTAATGAGCCCTCGTGTCTATTTGTGATGCCACGCGCGCATGCTCAGGGACCAGTCTGATGGCGACTTGGTAATAAATACACCAACGCATTCACCATTAATAGCTATTAGTCTAAGCGTTTAACATACCATAAGTTTTTTTATGTACAAATAGTAGTTTCAATTGATCTGTAATTTTATTCAATTAAAATTAGTTATGGTTATTAATTCTTATAACATTTACAGTTATCAAGGTGTATTATTAAAAAAAAAAACGTATCCATTTTGATGAACAAACGACGAAGTTGAGCTCAAAGTTTCATATAGTTCTAATGTAATTGGTTATTATACCAGTGTCTAGTAGTTAAAGTCTGTATGAATAAAATACCAAAACATTTGCTTTTTTTTTTTGGATTTTCATTATCTACAAACAAAAAACTAACGACTGAAAAAGGATAAGTGTAAGGATAATTTTAATTCTACATTAGAGCTCAGGTCTTTTTTAATGACACCTGAGTGAAGTCACTTGTACATTATCAAGATCGAAGTAAACGGATGCATCGCAAAGAATATTTTTGCATTGTTAATACCAGAACCTTTGTATAATATTCACAATAGAAATTAGCAACAATAATAAGATTACGGCGTACGGAAAGAGAAGTGTTTCCTTCGTATAACTTTATATATCTACGTATTTATCTATTTAATTTCTCCTATCACTTTACTGGTTAAATCTTCACTTTTCCACCACTCTCTCATCTTTTAGTAATACTATTAACATATGTGTTTTATATTTAATGTAAAATTGCAAATTCAACGAAAAGCCTAACTCCATAAAGACGATAAAAAAATAGATGTATAACAGCGATATGATGATTGGAAAAATATAAGCGGAAATGTACAGTTGAAGATTTACCAACGTAAGAGAAATGCGGAAATCGAATAAACTATAACTAGAGGAGTTCGCTGGCGGGGACGAAAAATTTCTAGAAATCACATCGTTAGTAGAGAAAATGTTTGATTTACTGTTTATTTGCATTAAGTATCTTATATTATACGAGAAACTTAGACGATAGGGAATCGACCGTTTGTTCGTAATTAAAATGATAGAAAACTCTTCTATTGGCGATTGATTTAAAGTCCTTATCATATGTACTGAGTAAATTTAAACTCACTTAGATTTTTAGAGTCATTAAAGATAACTTAATTTACATGGTCCTGATTCTTTACACTTACAGTTCTAGACTATATGTATTACAAAGTGCGGAACCAATATACACTTAAAAAGATATTGTCTGTTCCCAATATTACGCTTATAACTTTGCAATAGTATATATACAAGATATAGTGTTGTTATAGATTTAAATTTTATGTTATAATTTGCTTCAAATACTTAGAACTTGTTCGCATAAAACTTATGTCTATGTCTACTAGCTAGTTAAGCAGATTTAAAAATGCTACCACCATCAAAAGATTTTTTTTTTGTACATAGCATAAACAAGTGTTTAATTATGATACTCCTTCTTGATAGCCGGAAATTAGACGGCAAAGCGGGTTAGTTCAATATCTTATTACTCCACGTCATACAATGGAAATCGATTGGTGCACCAGCTTGTCAAGGCTTTTTTTAATTGCGTACCGCGAAAGGATGAATAACCATAACAGCCAATTTACGTCCCCACTGCTGGGGCACGGGTCTACCCTCAATATGAGGGCGATCGGGCCATGGTCACCATACTGGCCTAATGCGGGTTGGCGACTTCACGTACAACTTAGAATAAATTCTAAGTTATGTGCAGGTTTCCTCACGATGTTTTTCCTTCACCGTTAGTATTTAGCTGTTATAGCTAAAGTTAATTTTTTTTATATTATCACGCCTTTTTCCCAGTAGGGGTAGGCAGAGGTGAATAAACACGCACAGATGGTCGATGGATGGTCAGATTAGGTCCCATGTAACAGGGGGTGAGCCTGTTGCCACTTTATTGGGGCCACCACACACACAAAGATGATTTGAGTGTGCGGGTTTCTTCACGATGTTTTCCTTCACCGTTTGTATTTCGCTGTTGTAACTAAAGTTCACAAATGTACACAACTTATATATTAAAGTCATAGGTACAAGCTGAGATTCGAACCCGCGACTTTCGGAAAGAATCCCCTGATACAGAGTGGAGTTTCTTATTTCTGTTTGTGAACATTTTGGGAATTATCTTCTTTCACAGTCCTTGTCTTGTATGGTAAGCGGTTAATCGGTGCGCCACGGACGGATATACTCGTATATTTAAAAATTTTACAAGTCCGTGCCAGGTCACTGCAAGGTGCAGTGTAATTAACCATAATGTGGCACGTGTCCACTCCGGCCGTGGTGAGGCGCAACGGAAACCGGTCCTTGTCGACACAACTGAGCAAAGGTGGAACTATTGAGAATTGTTTGTACATCACCAAAAGTCACTGACATGCACTCTTGAATGATTGCGTATGTACATTTATGTAGGTTAGAATTTTGATAGAGAAACATTTATACTTCTATGAAACTACTAAACTACTACTCAACTGTACGTGTATCTCTAATAGCATATCTTTTTCCACTCCTAACTAAGAGAAATTATATACATATTTACGTATATACTTGTTTCATATATATAAAGTAAGTAAGTATACGAGTAAACGTATAGTGAAACAGAATAAATTATATTTTCATTTTACATTACCGATTGCCGGAAATGCTTTTTGTTTCATATGCATTACGCGGGAAAGGATACTGAACTAAAACGAAAAAAGAGTTGATTTTAATTAATCCGATTATACGTTGAAGACTAATTCTGTTAAATATTATTTTAACATATTTAACATACAATATATTAAATATTAAATCTGTTAAATGTTATTTTAACATATTTAACATGCAATATATTAAATCTGTTAAATGTTATTTTAACAGATTTAATATGCAATATGTACTAGCGGAAGGTTTGTTGCTTGAGAACGTCTAAGTGTAACGACAGTTGCTATTTATTCTGTCAAACAGAACTGTGTAAACATTACCGTGTTCCGATGTCGATTCCGATCCTCTCATGTATGCATTCACGAATATACACCAAGAGAATTATTTAACAACATTAGAGCTATTTGGAAGAGTTAATTACGAAGATTTGATTGCTTATTTATAGAATGAGACATTTCACGACGGCCGATAAATCTTCATGATTACGGTAAAAAATCCAACAAACAGATGCTTAATGAATAAGGAGCATATAGGTACCTCTGGTCTCAAAATATTAAAATCGTCCTTATAGGGCAAACCTTTTTTTTTATTGTTATATAAGAATGATGAAAGGCACAATTTTTTGTTTTTTTTTATATTACGAAAAAACCGCAAAACAATTATGACGAGCGGCACAAAAAAGTCGATCTACCAATCAATAGAGCTCGAAAAACTTGGTATCACCGCATTTAAGTCATGTAGGTATCAATATAGTATAGAACCTTTAAGATCATCTCATCCAACCTATCCGTTAAATACCGTTTTTTCTTTGTTTTACTAAGCGAAGACACGAGCGGAACGTTCACTGATATACGCTGCAGCACATTGTGCTCGTTGCTTTGAGACATGATATTGAGTCCTATTAATAATTACACTGCCCACAGCGCCTTTTAAACCGAATAACAGAGGCGATTGTAAAATGCTGTTTATGTTATGATCACACAAAAGAGCTCGGGCACCGCTGCCTTTATAAAGGAAAAAGCATGTTTGTGAAATTCACATCCATATTATTCATATAAGGATTAGAATTTCACAAAAATGTAGTACAAAAGGAGTGAAGCTGATGGACAAAGCGCTGAGGAACGATGCGATAAGGGTGTGGTGTGGTTAAAGATGTAGCGACAAAGATAGAGAAAGGGATACTTAGATGGTTCGGCCATGTTGAAAGAATGAATGAAAGATTAACGAAAGAGCTACACAAGGTAAGAATGATTGGACAAATCGGTGCAGGTCGACCTAGGCGGACATATTCCGATCAAATCGGGAGATGTCCTAAAGAAAGGCCGGGTCAAGAGTACTCGCAACCATGAAGACGCTCATGAAAGTGGAGGTAGCGAGAGACGTGTGCCAGGATCGTAGCAAGTGGATGGAGGTGGTCTCTGCCTACCCCACAGGGAACGAGGCGCGATATATATATATGGATATTACATTTGTACGGGAGGCGAGCTTAATATTGGGATTCGTTTCTAGTTTCATTATTTTTTTTATTCAACTTAGCAACGAGACTACCAAGAGATTAACAAGATAGTACGGGAGACATTCTATATTTCTTTCTTCTCGTTCTCAGTTAAATAAAGAATGGTCACTCTTCGGTCTGCAATCACAAATCATTCGACTTGCTTGACGTTGCTCCAGAGTGACGTGGATGACTGTCTTTCGAGACCTTCATCTTCTGTGATGGTTCTATTTAGGCTAAAATGTGAACTAGGATACGGAGGAGCATACTCTCCCAATGTTTCCAACACAGCACGTAATTCTTTAATTTTTTTTTTTTTAAATGAAGGTACTTGTAGACGCTGGTCAATTTAATGAACACAGTACCACGAGATGACTTCCTAAGTTTATATAATTTTTTTAAGGTTTCTTTTATGATTTTTAATGACTCCTCTCATAAGTGATATACAGTTAAGATGATATATACTGCTCGTCGCGGTTGATATGAGGTGTTAAGTCTCGTTACCCCAGTAATTATGTTTCTATTTAGCATCTACCTAGACGGTCCTTAGCCGAGATTACCACTAGTATATCTCACCTTAGTGACTAGAGACAAAATTCAAAGAAATATTCCTTTATAATAGTTGTAAGTTAAGTGAAGAGTAAGTAATACAAAGTCAAACAAGTCAACGCTCATTTTAATTATGTGCGTTCAAGGATACATCCAACACGACTTACCTGAACATGTTCAGCTGTAAACTAGGTTAGCGACTACAGAGTTCCTGTAACACTGTGACAAACTTTTAATACAAATATGAGACACCCTCACAATAATACATTGATTCGCATCAGACTCTGTTCGATTTCAGTTAAACTTACCCAACCATTAAGTTATATATACCATAGGGTTCTTGAAATAGCAGTTAAAATAACTGACACACAGTTATTGTCTCCATTAAAAATTTTATGGTATATCTCATCAAAGTATTGATTTTTTTTATTCTACAAAGCTACTTCAGATCAGGTCATTCACCTGATGGTAAGTGATATGCATGCCCATCGCAACGTGGCGCTAGTTAGGATGGTATACACAACCACTATGGAAGTCGGCTTGAGATATAAGATGTTTTCCTTACATATATATATATATATATATATATCACGCCTAGTTCCCAATGGGGTAGGCAGAGACCTCTCTGCACTTGCTACGATTCTGGCACACCTCTCTCGCTTCACCGTCTTCATTCATGCTCGTTAGTTGCGGATACTCTTGACCCGGCCTTTCTTTATGACATCTTCGATTTGATCGAAATATGTCCGCCTAGATCGACAGTTATTACAGAAAATAGTTAGACAGAAATTTCTCTATCTACGATGCTTTTCAAACCGGAATACATTATTGTTTGAACGCTATCGCTTGTGACATAAATAGGGGCTGTTGCGATACCTGCCTAGACGGTTTCCGGCAACAGAGGCTTACCACCAGTAATATAAGTTACTACGAGCTGTTAACGTTCGTTGCAATGTAATGCAACTTTAATTAAATTACGCGATTATGATCTTAATAATTATTATGAAAGCCGATAAAATAGTTAACCTAGTTGTGTGACATCACGCAAACTTAACTATTACACAGTGAGAATTTTAATTGTATTCATTACATATAAACGAATACATTGAAATGCTTTTTCCATGGCCATGTTCACGCGGGGGAATGTTTCGAACAGTACTCCACACAATATGCATATACTGCCAATGTGTACAACCTTCACATTGCTGAACCTTAAACCATTTGTTCTCCAGGTCAGTTAAGTTTGTCAAAGGCACCTCATGATTTTGATCGCATTCTATGTAGATCAAAGAAACTACATTAGGATTCCAAGCAGCTTCCTTCGCAGCTGCAGTAATTTTTTTTCAGATGTTGCAATGATCTATATTTTGTAAAACATTGGAAATACTATATTGCAGTTAAACTGTATTTACAGTAGAGATACTAAGCTCTGAAACTAGGACATAGAATATTTTACCATGGACCACCATCGGTACGACAGGAGGAATTAAAGGCACTGATTTGTTTGACCAAACGGTATTACTACCGGTTTGAAGGGTGCTGTGGCTGTTGAAATCGCTGACGTAACGAGATTTCAACGTCCTTAATCCCAAAGCTACGAGTGCTAGAAGATGCTGCGTATCACCATAACTAGCGCCTTTGTTATCATCATCATCATTAGGTGCTCTCATCAAGCTGGAGCTTGACGATGAGATTGAGAAAACTAACTCTATCCTTTTCAAGTGATGGTATTTAAACCCGGTCCACTCCTTTATGTTGTCAAACCGCTTTTTTCCAGGAATTTAGTTCCCCAGGTACAACCTTGGTAACGCATAAAGGGATCCTCATTGAAGGTGTTCATAAAATGCAACCTTCCTTTGCATGACAGTTGGTTTTGCGTTTGTCACGGGCAGGAATATCATGTATTATCTGAACATCTCACTAGTCTCATCACTTAGTTAAGATTTAACAGAATTTTTTTGGATAGAAGTTATTTTTGGATATAAGCCTCTACCAAAGATTCCTACATCGGGCAGGGATTCATGTGGGGAGGGGGGATTTGGGCCATTTTCCACCACGCTAGCCCAGTGCGGCGCGGTGGAAACCAGGGGCTCCTTTGTTGATTAGCAGTGTGCACCACAAGCAGACGAGGTTGGCTTGGATACCGTGAGTTGTTCTACGTGAACCCTCACACCCCATAACAGTCGATGTTTCAAACATTTTGGCTTCGTAATTTGTATTTCTTTGATATACGAGAAATTTGTGACTTTTGTTATTCCCTTGCTCCTTAAACAAAGTATAACAGTTAATGTCTACATAGACATAGAGATTCTTCTTAACCTTCTATTGCTCGGTGATCTGTATTTAATGTCAATTGTCATCGGATACGATGCGGCGGGGACAAACCTCTTTGTTTGCTTGTACATTTAGAAGGATGTTGTGTATAAATTAAATGTAAGATTTATTTTCTTATATTTCATTACAATGCAGTGTCTAGTCTCTAGAAGCCCGATTATCACGTTGAACGTTACTACAAAGTAAAAAAAAAACGTCGTCATCTACTGATGTGACCAGGCCTCCCCCAAAGATATCCACATCGATCGGTCTTGCAGTGTCCGAGTCTAGCGGCTGTCCATGGCCTTCATTTGTAGGGATTTAAATAGGGGCATTCGGGCTATTTCTGATCACGCTGACCCAATACGGATTGGTAATGGTCAAAGCCTCGCTTGTTAACATGTAGAGTGCACCACGAATAGATGAGATTAACTTAGGTGCCGTGACTTGTTGTGCGAAACCTTTCAACCCCTAACATATATATATATAAATCAATATCAAAGTTTATAGCTTGAAAAATCACTAATGTGAAACTGTCGACGTTATCGCCTCATCATTTATCGTCAAACGAAACTTATTTACATGTTGAATTTAAAAAGAAGCGCAGTCTGCTGTGTGTAACAGCTATTACCCCTGTTTCACCACAATTACGTAGAAAGCTGTAAACACCATACACGGGGATCCGGTTACGAAGCCCCAAGAGCAAATAGGAAAGTCTACTATCCGCTTCCGATTAAACGTTAGATTACTGTAAAATAACGATTATAAATTATGTTGCTATCAAGTTATCATTATGGAAAAATCAACTCTCAGTAATCTCATTCCTTAAACCGGCTACAAATTGTTTCTAGTTCAACCACTAATAATTTTCATAGGTTTTATTTAAGAATCAACAACACTAGTTACAACAGCCTTTAAACCGGAATACGCTAACATATGTTTTACGCAAGGTGCTGCACGAGTACTTACCTGAACTGTCTCCTGCAAAAAAGGCCTTCAACTAATAAAGGTTCGATTACATAAATATATTAATGAAAAACGGAGATTTACAGAATACAGTCCGTCCATCCAGAATCCACTCGACTCTCCATAGCCTCCAGCTTATGAAGTTTCCCCCCGTTACACTTACATCGGAGGAAGCGCGTGTAAATGTTACAAAGTTAAAAAGTTGCCCGCGATAGTAACAACGCGTCGGACATTACAACAAGTAGTTATAATCGAGGAAACGTATTATGCGTTCAAAGTAGGAAACGACTTGTTACCGTGTTATGACGATTAAAGAAGATGCTATCTGGCGTCATGTCAGACACGTTTCAATAGAATAAGAAACGGCACAACTATAAAGAAGGTACGAACCTATCATCCTTTCATACTATAGTTAACTGTTGAACACGCCTCCCAGGTTCAGAGATTTATATTCAGGAGTTGTTTGTCTGGTGGAGTGGATTATCTTACACGCTACGGTTATACGCGGACTCTATGGACTAGCTAGTACATTGGTACGGCCACGGGTTAATCCCTTTTCCAGGACTTGTACAGATTGAATTAGCGTTGGAGTAATCTCTTACATCCCCCAACCCTTTGACATTATATCGAACAATTTTACCCTAATATCGAGTATCATTTCACCCGGAACAGCGATTAACTTATATGAGATTATCAACAATATGTTTCTATATACGGATGAGATCTGTACACACAGAACTTATCTGTTAGCAACGCAGAAGATTAACTAGAACTTTCCAGTTCTTCTCTTCTCTGTCTATTTTGACAGTTGGAAGAAACAGTGGTGACTAGCTTGGAGGGCTAGAACAAAGTCTAGAATTATCCTAGCTCCACTACGAGTGGCTCTGGAATCAAACCAGGGATACCCGTATGACATGGCCCGCAGACAGCCGCTGTGCTACGGAGACAGTCAATTAAGATATGAATGTAAGGAATGGAATGAAGTTTTAATAATATAATTTTTTTGTTTCAGTGAAGACCCAGAATACGCGGGAAGGAACTACAAAATGAGGAACACCAAGTGAGTTTTTTTTTTTATTATATAAAATAAGCAAGCGATTTATTAACATTAGTGATAAAGTTATTAAATTTATTCTAACCTCGTAGTCAATATTTCTAGTAATCTAAAGGTCTTGCGGATAGCCGCTGGATGCTGACAGCGCTGGACCGAACGGTGTGGAGGCCTATATCCAATAATCGACGAGACAGGCGAGACTTTAATCAGATCGTATAACTGTACATCACAAGACAGCGCTAGTTAGGGTGATATACGCAGCACCGCATTATGCTCGTCGCTTTGATACATGTAATATTAAGTCCAGTGGTCCCTTTAATACGGCCAAGTCGGAACTCTTAGAAATTTTCAATTTGTTCGATAGAAAGTTTAAGAGAGTTTGATGCGGGATTAATTTAAAAGTTCCTACCTCTTTGTGCACTTGGTCATCATCTAAAGATTGAATGTTAGCACGCAGCAGCAGATCGAACTGAATTCGTATAGACGACAATAGCGTAAACTTAAGAAGATAGTGATAAAGAAGTCATTGGAGACGAACTTCAACGGTTTTATTAAAACGCGAAGTAAAACTACGCTACGAGATCGGACGGGTCGGTAGCATACATACTTTAATATGATTATTAAGCTTTATTAAATATTATCTACTTTGTAGAATTAATTTACATGCTATATAAATGAAATTTCCGACTAATAGGATTCATGTCTTCAACATAATAATATAATATTTAGCCAATTTAAATGAGGCGCAGTAGATAAAAGTAGTGATTGACGCACACCAATAGTATCTTTTCATATCTTTTTTTTGTTCTAACCGCTACAATAAAAGTCTGGCAAAGTTTCAACGGTGAGTGCTAGCAGACATTTAATCTATCTAAATATATGTTTTATTTACGATTCGCTCTCGAATTTAGATGATTGTACTATTAAAATTGCTTTTTTATACGTATTCATTAAAACGTTAGGAAGCTTTACTATTTTTAAGCTCAGCGGCATACTGACGAATTCGAGAACTAATCGTCGTACGTTTCATACGTTAGAAGTAAATAAGCATATTAATTAGGTTCCATTCAATTCAATTCATCCAAAAATTTCATAACAAGAAAGTAGTTTGACGTTTAGACAATAATATGGTACTGCAAATGTATGTAGTTTAATAATAGGAAAGTATAAAGTATAACATACGCGATAGTAAAACGTTATTAAAATAGTTATACTAAAAAATATGAAATAGCCTATAGGTATAGCCTAACGTCGTGTAACTAAAGCAAAACCTATTTCAGTGCCACGTTAGCCCAGATGTACTAACACGGCACGATGGTCGTTTGATGTATACGGTATAATCAATGATTGAATGGGAACCTAATCGGATCAAACAATGTTGCATCGACGGCGGATATGATGGCAATATTAATAGCAAAGTAATACAAACAAAGTAGCTCCCAAAACATTCAGTTTGATTACAAACAGTGTACCCGGTCATTAAGTATGATTTTCCTATATGACTGTACCCTTTGTGCAGTCGTTAAGAGCACAACCTGTAACAGGCAAGTTATCCCTTTGGTACCACACATTTTGGAGTTCGGTGAATGACGCTTGAGTATTCGACATGACTATATCTGTCAAAGGAAACCCTGCTCCTGTGGGTGGAGGAGACAGGGTTATATTAGGATATGCACCCTCTAAAAACACTGATAGTCGTTGTTCGCGCGCTGCGGGAAGCTCTGAGTTAAATGAGATCTCGCAGCCTGGGAGAGCCGTAACCCTTTGTAGGACCCTCGCTCGGTTACTACAACGTACTCGCCGTCTACCCTGTCGCTTAGTCGACAATGGGGATACCCACCTTCAAAATCCATGATCCAGGCAGGACTTACCTTAATTCTGTTTTAATAGTTCGAGACTACAGGGCGCTAGAACTTATTACTTAATCTAAGTTAACTATAGCTATAACTATAATTAACATGTTTCGGTAATATACATATAATATAAAAATGGATTTTGTTTGACAATCACGTGAAAACTAGTGATCGTATCGACTTTGAAACATGACCATTGGACTCGGAATGATTTGTAGATAGTTCATAGAATCTTCAACACGTTATATCTAATTAACTTTTATAAACAATTACATTTTGTATTATTTATGCTGTTGCTATAGTAACGGTTGTTATAGTCATTTGCGGTTGCGGTTGCTCTTAAGGAATAAGTCTAATTTTATATTACGGCCAACGAAGCAGCCTGTATACAATTACTTTATTCGTTAAGTTAAAAATTAAAGGTAATTTCGTTTAAGTTGTTATGTCTGTTTGATTTTAAGTGAATGGATTTTAATCTGTTCTCAAGTGAGATTCCTTTCTCGTGTTGTGTAATATTATTACGTCATATTAACTTATATACTGTACGTAATGGATTAGTTCCCTATTTGATTTTATCTTCAGCTTCTGTTAGCTTTAACTTTTGTTAGATTTCATTGTATTTTTAAAGTAAATTCATACCTTAACAATTCCCTTCTTAATGCTAAATAAGTGTAATAGAAATCTTCGATATATTTATTTTAATTCAACAAAACTAAATCTTCAGTTAGTCAGAGGATATACACGTATTTCCATTGTTTACAAGAAACCGACGAAACAGGAATAGAATGTTTTACCTGTAAGGAAAATCACAAATAGCACTGTGGAATAAAAAAAAAAAATTGTCGATGTGTCATCCGGAACTTTGTAATGGTGAAGTGTTCTTCACCTTTGTAACCATGAAATAAAAAAAAATGCATATCCATATCCCTCCCATAAAGTACGTAGAAACGAATGACACCACCAAACGTAGTTTCCAGTGATGAGTGGGTTCCTGATTTGTGTCCTTAAATAACTTAAAACGGTTCAGTAATTACAATTTAATAGTGGTGATATATTATAATTTAAAACAGTCTATTTCTGGTATTAGAGATATGTTGGCTGGATGTCGAATGCTGTTGTGGTTATTGGTCTCTTCAGTTGTCCTTCACCAGTAACGATAATCGTTCGTTACGTACCAGTATATTATTTTATAAACAAAACAGTGTTGTGCAAACATTAGTCCGGTTTGAAGGGCGTCCTAGATAGTGATATTACAGGGGTAACGAGACTCAACATGTGATGTCAGGCGACGAGCGCAATGTGGAGCTGTACACACCATAGTAACTAGCGACACGTTGTTATGGGGTATCACTCACAATCAGGTGAACGTCCTGGTCTTGCCATTTAATTGATTAATAAACACGAATTTAATCATGAAACGACTCCGCATACTTATTTATTATATTTGATATGAATTTTCCAAATATATTGCACAACTCAACATATTCCCTCATTTACGGGGAAGAACCGGTTATTTCGCATGTGATAACTGTCTAGACGGTTAATTTTAATATTTCCTTATTTATCATATACAAATAGAAATAATAATGATTGAGAATGATTTATTATTGATTTGATAAGGTATATAGCAAAAATTATTAGCTAAGGAATCAATAACTAAGCAGGCTTTATTAATTCTTCTAGTCGTTACAAGAGGGTTTAATAGAACCCGATTCTTAATTTTAAAGTAATAAAAGTTAATATATAGGATTATCAATAAATGTCATTGATATCCTTTATCATTGAAACACCTTTGTCGCAAAAACGATTTCCTTTATCATTTAAAATTATACAGACGTACAATATTTTACCGCTCTATGAATAACTGTACTTAAAGCTCTACCGCTCTTTCATCTCGTCGTAACAGTCTTTAATTAGATATCAATGAAATACGTATTCAAGATTATTTTTTTAATTTTTCCTTAGGCTCTTTCTTTTTTCTTTCTTTCTTTTTATGAGAACTTTTGAATTATTTTTCTGTCACAATAATATTTACCTAATAGTACCTGATGTCAACGAAATCCGAGAGAAGTGTACAATTACAATACTGACCTTCATCATCATCATTAGGTTCTTTCCCTCTTGAAACAGAAGTTTGGGGATCAGGTTGAGAAAACCAATTCGATCCTCAGCTGAACTTTTTAACTGTATTTAAACCTGGTCCATTCGGAAAGAAGGAATGCAGTATTAATGAGAACAGAAGTGAGGAAGATAAGTAGAGGATGATAGATAAGATGAAAGAAGAGTGTGAAGGATAAAGTATAATGTGTAGAAATAAGTAATAATAATGATAGTAAATGAATATGTATACATAGGTTCTGACCTAAAAAACGCAGGGAAACAATTAAAAAAAAAAAACCGGTCCATTCCTTTATGACGTCAAACCGTTTCTCTCGCTGTCTACTTTGCCCTCCGGGATCAACCTTGGGAATTCACCTTGGGAACTACTCTTCTTTTCTCCATTTTACTCTCTACTTTATCTTTAAATAAAATAAAAGTTTCTGTAATATCTGATTTTTTTTATTTAATTTTTGCTACAAGGCAAACGCAAAGGGAACCTTCTTTTGTTTGTCGTACAGTCACACGAAGAAAACTGTTTACTTTCAAATAGATATATATCGATATATAAAGACAATCGTAGTGAAACCGATTGCGCTCCTCACTCGTTATTTATATTCAAGACAGTTTGAAGAAGTAACCGTACCATGATGACGACCATCGTGGCCAATTGTGACCACATTAGAGTCGCACGCGCAAAAAGTAAAGGTCGCGCCGTGCGGTACATTACTGTACATTTACTTACTTTTTGCTTCACCACACATTCCTCCAGCACCTTTATATATATACATTTTGAATTGCCTTCATCCTGTGCTTGCTACCTGTCAAGCTGTAACCTAGATTTCAAACTAATATCCTTATATCAATATTAGATGGTGTATATCTTAATAAACGAAATGTCACGACGAGAAAATCGATCACCTATATATCACTCCTGCATATAATATCGCGGCGCGAGATTACATGATAATCACTGCACACTAGTTTCATCATCATCATCAGCATCATCAGTCGTCAGTCGTTCACTAGTAATTTCACTAGCTACAGCGGCCTTTAAACCGGAATAACGTCTGAATACTACTGCTTTGCGGCAGGTATAATTGCTTCTGTCATACCTCACCAGATGATCTCCGAACTTACCACCAGTGTCTTTATCATTACCAGTATCATATATCGTGGAGATATATATATATATTTTTTATATTAACATCGTGTCGATTTGGGTCAATAAACGGTTTGACAAGCTTTCGGTGTTCATTCATAGAGAGATTGGAATTCATAAGTTGCGCCCAACGTGACTTACGGTACACTGCGACCGGTTTTTCTTAATCATAAAGAATAGTTTAACAGTACGCATTATAACGTGATATCGTACACAAAGTTCAGCGACCTCCCACCGGTAATGGTGGCATCATCCTGAATCAAGCCGGTCCCGACATACCGTTAACTACCATGCCAAGAGATATCTGACCGAAATGATTGTTCTAGTTGTTAAACGTTCACACCCTGACAGTTCATTATTTCTTTAAAGAAGAATTTTTATTGGAAAAAGCATTTTTTTTTATACTACGAAGCGACAAGACGAACGGAGCATTCACGTGATGGTAAGTGATACACCCGTATGTAACAAAGTAGTACTAGGCTAGGATGTTATACACAGCTCCACATTGCACTAGTCGCTTTAAGGACACAGTAATGTTAGCACACTACTATTTGGCGGCAGAATTAAGAGCTGCCTTCTACCACTAGTAAAAGTTTATATATATTATCTACACTTCATAAACACACTAATCCTAGTGAATAGTCTCCTTACTAGTATGTACTTAGATAAACCTAAAGTTAATATCCGTCGTTTAGACATTTGACAAGATTTCACTTAAAATCTATGCGCGGAGGAGACCGCGTTTTACCGGTCGTAGGTTTCTTGCTAGAGACCGTCTAGGTATGTGCACCGGAGCGTTTATTATTATACTCCAACGTCAATTTGCAAATACAGTACTCCGGTTCAAAGGGCGCTGCTGTTAGTGTAATTACTGCAGAGAGGAGACTCAAAGTCTTAAGTCTAAAGGCGACGTACACGCTTTGGTGCTGTATGTACCATTACAACTAGTCACCACATTATGATATAGCGTATCACTTACCATCAGGTGAACGTCTCGATCGTCTAGTAGCTTCATAATTTAAAAAAAAACTAATAATAAGAAATGTTAGATATTTGGAAATGATGAAGATAATTAATATAATTAACTTTATATATAACTTTGTGTTGCTAGTTAATATTTTATTAAAACTATAGAGAAGAAGAATACCTTCTGTCATTATTAGTATTATTTTTCTATTCGAACTTGCTTCAGAATATATTATACCTCCGTGTCTTAGTGAGTTAGCGTCTGCTTCGTTCCACATTAGTCTCTAGTTCGATTCTAGTGCCACATGTTGTTGAAATTTGATTTTTCATGACGCCCTTCGACATCCTCGTCCTCATTGTTACTTTACAACGATAGACAACATATTAGAGTTTCCTTTATGTCTTAAAACCTTTCAATTTTATACATTAGGTTGGGAAAAAAGTTTTTTAAAAAAATTCAAAACATATTTTAATATAGTTTATTTATATTTAACTAAAGTATGTAGGTACCATTTTGTTTGATAGCTTTTTCCCATCTTGTAGGTGATCACATGATCCCATTGCTATAGAAATTTTGGGACTTCTGATCAAAATACCGCGACAAGTGGTTTTGGCAGTCCTCTCGTGATGTTAACCTGACATTGCCTAAAGAATTCAGAAGAGACCGAAACAGGTGAAAATCTGAAGGTGCAAGGTCAGGGCTATACGGCGGATGCATTAACACCTCCCAGCCAAACTATTAATTTTTGCTGAGTGGCTAAAGCTGTGTGCGGTCTAGCGTTATCATAATGAAAAACCACACCCCTTCTGTTGATTAATTCCGGCCGCTTTCTCTCAACTTCTACACTTAATCTCATCAGTTGTTCGCAGTAGAGTTCAGAATCAATGCTCCTGCCTGGTGATAACAGCTAATAACGAATAATGCCCTTCAATCCCACCACACACACAGTATCACCTTGTTCAACAACGTTAACCCGGGTTTGGCCAAAGTCTGTAAAGCCTGACCGGCCTTTGACCACGACCTTCTTCGCACGTTCTTGGAAGTGATCCACTTTTCATCACCAATTATCAGCTTCTTCAAAAATGCTTCGGTTTCATTACGTCGTAATAAAGAATCACAAACGAGTACACGGTTCATTATCAGGTTTCTTTCAGTGAGCTCGTGAGGTACCTAAATATCGGGCTTTTTTGTGTATCCAGTTTTTTTCGAATGCGTTTCGAATGCGAAACTGTTTTGTGATCAATTCCCAGTTCTTCAGCTACGTCGGAACTACTGATATGCCGATAGTGCTCCACTTTTTCAAAAATTGCATCCATTTTATCCGTAACAGGGCGACCTGAGCGAGGTGCGACTTTGACATAAAAATTTCCGGATTGAAAACGCTTAAACGAAATTTGTGCTACTCTCACAGACACTGCACTAGCTCCATGAACATCGCAAATTTCATGGAGCTAGTGCAGCTTTTCGCAGCTGCCGTTGCATTTTTACCTTTTTTTGTAGTAGAGTTTTAAAATGTATCGGATTTCTTCATTAGATTCACTCAGATTGACAGTACAAAAAACAAATGGAAGTCTCTTCAAAATTCTTTCGTTCTTTAAAATTTAAACTTTCAACGACACTAAAACCAGCTAGATACAAATAGTATAGCCAAAGTGATTTTATTACAAGTTCCATAAGTCCTAATATTTATGATATTATCTAAGTCTAGAATATAGTACGGTTATAACATGCTATTGGACAATAAGTAATCACGTCACTTGCCCTCAAAAAGGTACTTTTATGTCATAATTTGCAACAGACTCGGATATGGGTTTTTATAGCTCGAATTAACCGGCACAGTGCGGTATCACTTCCGTTTGCCCAGGTCAGTGATGCAGCCATAAAGTTTTATAGTCTGAGAAAGTTATAATACAACTTTACACGTTTCACATTAGCCAAAGGCAAATGATTCAAAGAGAGCTAATGGGTTCATAACGATATATTCAAAGTTAGAATCCAGCTGTACGTTTGTAAATATTCTAAATTCTTACACTGAATCAGCTGGTCATGCTTACAATAATATTAATAGTTCAATGTCTATCAAAATAATGATTGTATTCAATTCAAAACACCCTGTGTAAAGTTAGAATTCTTGTGCGTCCAGTCATCCTCTATAATTGTTTATTGGACGAAACGAACGGAGCATTCACTTGGTTGTAGCTAGGATGGTGCACACTGCACCGGACTGCGAAAGTTTCATTACCGCTGTAATTTCACTAGTAACAATGTTCCTCAAACGGGAACACGGTGGCAACTGCACATTGCTGCTTGGCGACGGTGGTAACTAACGGTCACCAGCAACAGACTTACCACCAGTAAATTATATCATCATTAATACATAATCACGAATCCATTATATACCAATAAACATCTACTCGGCGCTAGTTAGGATGATATACACTGCACCACTATGGTGGCTTGAGATATAGAATGTTTCTTTATCCTAGTAATTTCCCTAGCTACATCGTCCTTTAAACCGGAACCCAGTACCGTATCGAAAGAGGAACAGCAGTTACCTACCACCAGTAATGTACTCTATCCGTTGTACTTATTTTCTTCATGTCTTTTTCTTAACTCTTATATTTATTATATTTGTTGAGCATTAAAAGATTTTTTTTTTTATTCAATTCTATTCTTCTTTGTCTTCTTTTTTTTATAAATATTACATCCCTTAACTTCTATATTTGTATTCAGAGTAATTTAACCTTAGAATTTCTCATCTGTTAACAGACACACACATATTTGTATATATATATATATATATTTCTCTTATAAATGTTATTCCATAATTGGAATCTAATCCACAACAACAATACAAAGACATTAACGTCTATTGTTTTTTTTCTACATGCAAACCGTCTGTCCGTCCGTCCGTTACGACACAAAGAAAGCGGCCCCTCTCAATCAGCGGTAGAAGAATAACTGAATTTCACTTTTAACGTTACACATACAAAAGGAGAATTCTAGATATCTATCATCGTACAGTTTTGTAAACTGTTATCCAGTTATATTTAAGTAATGTAACTAAAAACTTTCTTTTAAACGGCGAAAGTAAAAGCGCATGTTATATTCCGTCTAATGATACGCCAGCTGAATACTTTGCTGTGTACATTTTTTTTATACAAAAGTTTTCCTTATGCTTCTCCTTGAAATATTTTTAAGGACTTCCATTATTTACGTTGATTGTATATTTATTACCATTTACATATGTTCTCAAATTATCTGTATTTGCCGCAACTTATACATGATCTTTTCATTTCCTACAAAAGACTAAACTCTCTTACTCTTTATCTAGACTTCTTTAACGCTAACTCATTTACTACCTACACGAATGTTTATCAGTATCACTCTTTTTACTTATACTATCACTTTATCTACCACTACATAATATACTATATTTATATGATTATTTATCTTATTTTGTATACTATGGTATATATTTTTAAACAATATTTAATGTACTTCTATCTAAGTAACTTTTTCTCTATCAATCTGTGTACTGTTCCTATTTATCCTTAACCCTGTTTCCTGCTCATTTATGCAAAGGTCATTAACAGGTAGGTCGAATAGTATTTGTTTGGTCACGGTTGTTGTTTTTTTTTTTTTGTGTTTAACTTTTCCTTTTTGTATGATTACACTGACTGTATTACATTTAATAAGTTCTCATTGTAGGAACAGGCGTAAAGTTATCAAACGATTAAATCCCGAGTTTAAGTCGGCGCCTGTTTTAAAAGAAAGTGACATTAATAAAACATGTAAGACACCAGGGTCCTTGCTATAGTTGGCCGTGATGGGAGTGCATTGACCTTGGAGACGATGAACTTGGGTCACACCGGTCTGAAGTGACGGTAAATACATCAGCGGTTGCATAACCAACGGATGATGTGAGAGAATCCGAATTGAACACATCACATTCAATACCCGTTGATCCTTTATAATTCCTTTAAAACGTGCAAACTAAAAAAAAGGTTTATAAGTACAAAATTAAATTGATTTTGTATACAAATATTTAGTATGTATTACCTGAAATCAAAGTATAGTATCCTTTTTAATTGATACAGATAATTTCTATAGCAATGAGGCGGCCCATACAAAATAATTTATTAACTCAAGTGTCATGGACATTTTTAACTTTGCTATCAACGAAACGTTTTATAATAAACTTTACTGATACGGCAATGACGAAATCGTACATTCAAAGTGTAAAGGCATATAAATTTCTAAACTTTAAAGGCATGTATGAGAATATGCAATACAAATGTGTTTACTTAAGGCGAACGTTACGTGTCCTGTTAATATAATGTTAAATATGAAATAACACTACGTCGTTGTATGTTGCAAATAGAAATATTGAATACATGAATCTATAAGGATTTTTTACTTGTATCGGATTTTCATCAGTGTTCGTTAGCTAACGATGTATTCATTTACTTTTGTGAAGTTGCGAAACATGATATAGTTGGCAAACAGGCGTCTTTTCATCTAGCACATATTCATTTTTTTTTTTTGTTTCTTTTCAACGTTGATTAAAACATCTATAGATTTTGTTTTAATAAATGTCCGTCAAATTCATGTTCTATCTACCCTTAGGTATAAATTTAGATGCCGCCTACACGCTGTGACGTCGATAAGTTAAATCGATGCTTTTACTCATTAAATAAATATCTTTAGTACATTTTGTTCTTATTTATCTAAGAGCAGAGACGAGTTATCTTCTATGGTGGTAGATTATTACAAGCTGCAATCTTTAAACACTAGGTTCTAGCGGCAGTACTGTTAACCTAGTAATAGCATTAAATTAATTAATATCCTCACATTTTGAAAGCATTTCAATTATAGAAAATATTAAGTAAATAAAGTTTACCTGTACATATATCTACTAGCTGTTCCTCGCCCGCTTTTGAAATATGTCTGAAACATTTCTTGAGAACAACCGCAACTGCAAAATACTTTCTAAAGCAACCGTTACTATAGCAACAGCATAAACGATACGAAACTAAAATAGTTATAGTAGTTAATTATAATTGAAATGATGAAGGATCTATGAAATAACAAATATAAATAGCCTATAACCATCTACAAATCATTCCGCGTCGTATGGTCAAGTTCCCATGTCGATACATTCACCATATTTCACGTGATTGGCGATCAAACAAAACCCATTATTATATATAATTATAAGCATATATATTCCTTGAGTGACAGTTTATACGGTAAATTAAATTTAATGGGTATAAGTAAAAAAAAATGAACTTAATGTTAATGTTTTCATTCTGTGCTTACCTACGAAGTGAACGCGAGGGAACGTTCCTCGTGGAATGTGATGTACATCAACCGAGAGAAACCCCTGATAAGACCAGGAAACCCAGCCGCTCTATTTCTAGATTGCAGAGCGAGAATCAGTCTTACCGGTTCCGAAGATCGTCGAGGTATTGAATAAGTGTTTGAGACGATGAATTGTTTTTGTGTTAGCCTAGATCTGTTGACTGTTAGCCTTTATTTCACTTCCTGGTTTATAGTAAGTAAAGCTTCATCTTTACGCCTCTTCTATCTTCTATATTTCTTGAATACCTCTCGATACCTGTTTTTTTTTTAATTATCGTTATTTTAGCTAGATGGATGTATTTTGTTCTTGAATGTTAGTAATTTTTGTAATTTTATCATAACTTCTTCCTTATAGTTTGAATGCAATTGATGATGTAAGATATCTTTCGGTGTTCTACTTTGTATTACTAAAAATCTGTGCTTATCTATGTTGTTTTTATTCTCACCGTGAAGCTATGCGATGGAACGGTACCCCAAAAGAGAATCACGTCCAATGAGAGGACACCAGCGGGATCAACCTGATAGAGAGTGCTACGCCTTATCTGAATTAGGTGTTAGCACACTGGCTTACTTGTGCGATGAGAGAACGAGGTATTCAATTTCTGTTTGTGTCAAGGAAAATCATATGGTTCCTTTCTTTCTCTTCTAACATATTCTTTGAACTCTATCTTTTATTTTCTTAAATCCTATTGATGTTAGTAAGTTTTGTAATGACCCCGTTTTTTTTTATCGTCCTATATGGATACTACTGCAATATTTTGTAGTAAAGTTTTCTGTTGTTGTTTACTGTATTATCGTCGTAGTATTAGTTCTCAATGTTTTATATTTCTACAGTTCTCAATTTGATCTACCTTACTATTGAATATCCATTATATTATCCTAGCAACCAATATATTTTTTTTGATCAATCCTTTTGTAGTTTGCGTCTACCGTATACTGTATTTAGTAAGAGTTTATGAATGTTTATGTATTTCTATTGTTTATATAATTTTGTGGTTAAATTTAGCTGATTTACGGATGGTTGCACGACTTAAGTAATCATTGTACTTAAACCTTTTACTTATGTTTTCGTAATATTTTTAACTGTTATCCCATTGAATGTGCAAATATGCGCTGATAACTACTGAGTTTTAGCAGCGAAGTTAAGAGTTCAACTCTTGTAGAGGTAGAATTGGGTTACTGTCTATAGAAAGTCTTAGCTAGATAGAAGATTTTTTTTAATTAATAAGAAAATGTTTTTGTGTCATCACAATGTAATTTGTGTTTTTATCTCACGCTCGCCTACGAAGCCGGAGAGACGAACCGTATTGTAATGTACACCTCCCTAACGTGTTGCGTGGTGTGGAAGGTAGAGCAAGGTACTCCGTACCAAGAAGGAATGCTGGCGCCCTGAGTCGCACTAATGCAGACATTTTGAGGTATTGAGCATGAACCCGCTGAAACTCCATTATTTTACAACGATACTCCCAAACTTTTTACCCCATCACACCCTCAAAATCTGTAAGTTTTTGGTTTTTAGATCATCCAAAATCTTCTCTGGTTTATTTTTAATGTAACTTTGATTTCTATTGCAGTTTATTATTTTCTAAAGATTTTTTTTAAATTACGATTACGCTTATTCCGTTATAGATATAAACTACACTTACTCCAAGGCGGCCCTAAATTTAGTGACGATTCCTATCTAAACAAAGCATCCCCATCCACCAAGACTCGCATGTAACGTTAAAACATATATGTTACGTAATTAAAATTAATAATTAAGTGGTGTAATTTTTTTTTATGTTATAGTAGTTATTAAATTTTTAATAAATTAAGGGGTGTCTGTTATACAGCAAAGTAATAAGACTACATTAAAATTAGATAATTTTTTAATAATGTTCAATGAACAGCGATAGAAAGGAATCCTAATTTCAAAGCATACGACGTCTGTGAAGTTATTTATATTAGACTATACTAAAGTTAAAGAGAAACAATATATTAACATTGAAAAACTTTAAAATAATCTTAGATTTGTTTAAGGTTAACTGTTTAGCGAATGTGTTCAATCGATTATCAGTTTTACTATGTTAATAGGTAATATAAAAATTTTGCGATTCAGATAAGGTTTAAGTAATAGTTAACGATATTCCAACTCATTGATAATCTGTCAAGAGATCTTGGTTACTGTGATAAACGATATACAAATTCAGGTAAAACATACAATAATTTGTAAAAATTCATTACGAGTTTTCTTTTGGAGCTGATCCTAAATTCCTGTGCATTACTATGTGTTTATATTTACATATATATAAAATATATTCTCAATTGTAGTTTTATGTAAAGTTAACGCGGTGCGAATGAGCGTTTATATTTCATTATAAGTTAATTTTTCTCTTTAAGATAGTTATCGATTGTATGTTAGAATATTACCTTCTCCATTGTATAAGAAACATCGCGAATCGTAGTCTTAGACTTAACGGATATAACTGTGGCAATCGTGATAATAAATGAATATGTTGATGAAAAAAAAATCGTTAACAATAGATCGTTAGTGGTTATCTTTAATGAGTTGATAGTCGAAGTGTTTGTTACGATTTTATATGATTATATCTTGCGGCGTACGATGTAATGTATATACGAGGAAATTAAAATGATTCGTTTTCACCGCACGCTTACCGAACGAAAGGAGTGAGGAACGACACCACTGGAATTGCGAAGACCGTAATCTAAATTTAATGGATGCAAAGGATGATATTGAAAGTCAGTATTCATCCGTAGCGGACATCGGCACACCAAATCCTAGAACGGAACAGGATACGAGGTATTATTTGTTTAATAATTTATTTATTTTTTGCTAAAATCGTACGCCCATGTGAAGCATTATTTATGAAGCTTATTTCTTTTACAGCTTATTTCTTTTTTATGTTTGCTTTGATACTTGTATCTTTTTAATGATTATATTGGCAAGCAAACTTTATGATTGTTTTATGTATTATATTCTCAATACCCACTAAATAATCATCTCTAATAATAAAATGCCTATTATAATATACTTTCAAAGTATTGTATGTAACACATTGTCTTCAAAGTTTAAGTGTTACTAAAGAGTTTATTAATTTTAAGCAGATATGGGAGAGGTAAAAAATCATTCAATTGCTTTATGTTTTTGCCTCTTGTATATGAAAACGAATAATAGTTTATATAATGTAAGATTTAAATAACAGTTACAAGCAGTAATATAGTATGAGAATTATATAATTCGAGTAGTTAAGGAAGTTAATGTGAGTGTTACTTCAGTAATTGGTTAAGAAAATTTTTATTATGTATTCATATCAGGTCATCATATTGGTCTTAATATTATTTATTGATATTTCTATGATAATTAATATATAGTGTAATTATTAATTAGGTGATTAGCGATCAATTGAATATGAAGACAATCGGACGATTTGTTCATGAGATGCTGACAGGGAAATCCCTTTATCTATGATATGGCATCTGTTCTAAAGAAATTTCTGATTATTAAGTAAAGTATACATAGAATAAGATATATATTTCTCTTTTTATTGTCTAGATGAGCTTCATCCGGCGAGTGTTACGCCTATCTATAACAATCAGATAATGTACACTACACCATAATGATTTCGTCGCCTTAAGTCGTAAGACATTAATTAGTTATTTCCTCAGTATTTTTATTATTATAGTTTGATCATTAAGGTGTAGTTTTGACTGTGGCCTGTAACTATTACAATACGTACTGGGATCGATCCGTCGATAGCCTGCTACATATAACTGACTGTATGCGTATTAGTTTTAGAATTTCTTTATTAAATATGTTAAGTTATTATAACTATAAGGTATTATAATATATATTACTTTTGGACTAATTGATCTTATGATTATCACAGAATTAATTCCTTAAATGAATCAAACTTAAGTTTACAGTAATCTAACATAAGGTAATATGTGATAAATACAAAACTAAGTAATTTTGCTGCCTTCCGATATTATAATTTGGTATAACCTGTTCATTATTCGGTGTATGTCGTCATATATAGCGTTTTTCACTTCGCTGAACTATCATTTAATGAAGCTTGAAAACACTTGTCTTCCAGACACGTTATAAATATATTAACTTGGCGCCTGCGACCTGTTGCTCATTCCAGAGAGGTATTAAGGCTAAACAAATATTAGATTAACATAAATTAACAATAGAGTGACAATTTTCACGCGAGATCGTAACAATGTACTTTATTATGATTTTTTTTTTTTAATTTTTTATATTATCACGCCTTTTTCCCAATAGGGGTAGGCAGAGGTGAATGAACACCCACTTTTCACCAGATTTGGTCAGATTAGGTCTCATGTAACAGGGAGCGAACCTGTTGCCACTTCATTGGGGTCACCGCACACACAAAAAGATGATGTCAGTGTGCGTGTTTCCTCACGATGTTTTCCTTCACCGTTTGTATCTCGCTGTTGTAACTAAAGTTCACAAATGTACATAACTTAAATATTAAAGTCATCGGTACATGTCGAGATTCGAACCCGCGACCTGCGGAATGAAAGCCGCACGCTCTAACCATTAGGCCAGCGAGCTACTTTAAATCACAAATCTAATATTTTCGATGGTAGGTGTTTGTTGCTGGAGAGCATCTAGTAGTCCACCGCAGCCCCTATATACGCTATCAAATAATAGCGTGCAAACGTTACTGTGTTCCGATTTGAAAGACGCTATAGCTAATAATAATTACTAAGGTAACGAGATTCAATAATAGTGGGAAGCTGTGATGATGCTTACAATATTAATCTATTTTATTATGATATAATGTTTACTTTTACTTCCTCCACATTACGCATAGGTTGTGAAAGATTTTGTTTATACAAAAAAAAAATACATTAAATCTAATATAGCCTCAGCCTTTATATCATTATAATTCGATGTCTTCATATATAATGTATATGTTAATTATTCATATATACTGTAAGTTAAATTGTTTTGCTATAGCAACTGTAGAAGGCTTATGTATGTTATATATGCGAATTAGTATTTATTTGATTTTACGTATATATTGTTATCTTATGAAATAAATGCACTCTTACAAATGTACGTACAGTTATACATAATATTTTTACGATAGTATTTAACTGATATGATGTTCAAAAGTGATTTAGATGAATATCATTTCACAGGCCTTCCTGTTGGTCCGTCCGGACGAAGCTGGAGAAGTTGCTGGTCGTGGCAATCGGCACTCTGTTGGTGGGGTGCTGCGGACTGATTGCTGCCTTGATATTAATCTATACAAATGGCTTCAACATCATTGAGGGTAAGTAACTCACATACAGATATGAAAGTTCAAATCTAAACGAGTTATTAATATAACAAATCATCTTAAATATCGTTATAGACGAAAATTATTGAAATGCTGTTCTTCGTAGTTAAAACTGTTTTAGTATTTAATATCGATTTTCTTTATATATTTTAAATATGTAAAATATTACAAACGGTTGAATCTTCTAGGTTATAATGAAAGCTTATTATATACTGCTAATACGCAGTTTTCACCATAACCTTTGAATAGGATATTTGAAAGACTACACAAGACTTGTATGATTGCGTTTGATTTATTTACTTCATACGTACTAAAAGGTTCATTATCAAATGAACGATTTCAACTGAACTTCAGTAATGTATAGAAATATATAAATGTTACGTAAATTATTGAAACGTGATACCGCGAATTTTTTTTTCATATACAATTGTACGTATTAGCTAATCAAATGGTTCGAAAAACCCTTCAACTAATAAAACTCTATAGTCCCGGAATCAAATCAGGGTCCTCTGTAATGAGACAGGAGTTTAGCTACCGAGCTATGGGTGCATTTAACTTCAATCTAGTTTTCGCTCTTACACACATATTCATCGGCATTAGGGGCTCGTTTTCATCCACTAACCGCATTGTATTATATATGAACACTCTAAAATTAAAGCAAATTAATTTCGTAGACAAAATTTTTATGACCTTCAGTTTATGGAAATTTCGCTTCATCAATATAACTAATACGCGAACTGAATTAATACATATGTTGATATTATTATTTTAAGTGGTAATATATTTAAATTAGCTTAAAATTGCTTATATATACACTTCCAGTTTAGTTTTCAAAAGTATTCTCTGTAAAGTTTTCTAATTAATATGAGTATGAAATTTACACTAGCATACATTTTCAAGTATTAAAAAATCCTGTTATAACAGGTAACTTGCGTTAGGTGTAATATCTAAAAAGTTTTCCTGGAAGGGGTATGTACAAACATCCCTCTAACTACTTTTCTATGCAAGAAAGTAATTAACTACTCATATCATCACTACATAAGAATGAGATTAATAATGATTTTTTTTAACCTTCTTTGGGCGAGGCCTATGTCCAGCAGTGGACGTCTATCAGCTGATAATGATGATGATAATATAAACAATGGGATAAGAATTGACCTTCGCATAGTAATCTGAGTTTTATATACTTGCTTGAACACAGCAATGCTATGTGACCAGTGTATTGATCTTAATTGAATGCATTTTATTATAATATATTTAAAAAAAAATAAAAGGAACAACAACAAAAAACAAAAACTTATAAGTGGAACGTACGGTTCAGTACCTTATTTGTATAGTTTAAATAAATACTTGTTTTAAAAACCCGTGGCGGTTCGATATGGTATGGTCACGTGGGATCTGACCTTCGAGATTTTTGCCAACCATGGACATTTCCATCGGAGCCTGGGTCATTGTGCTAACTCACGTCCATGCAAGGTTGCCAGCGACATGGGAGCGTCTGAATAAATTAAACATGTTCTACGCGAGGCATTTCAAAGAGCAATTCTTATTTGGCTCGATTATACACCATTAACGAATACCTCCGCACGATGATACGGCACTAGAGGTCTTACAATAAGTAATTGTGGAAACATATGGATAATAAGTAAATATGTTTAAAAGAATAATGTAGACAACAAAAAACAAAACATTACTTTGTAGTGATCTCATCTAGCATAGACAACACATTTCTTCTTTAAATTTTACCCTACTCTATTAAGGTTTCTTATAAACCCGCGAATTTAAATTCATATATTCAAACAAAAGGTGGCTCGCTGGCTTAATAGTTAGAGCGCGCGGCCTTCATTCCATTGGTCGCGGGTTCGAATCTCGGCATGTACCGTTGACTTTAATATTTAAGTCATGTACATTTGTGAACTTTAGTAACAACAGCTAAATGCAAACGGTGAAGGGAAACATCGTGAGGAAACCTGCACATGAATTAGAATTTATTCTAATGTGTGTGAAGTCACCAACCCGCATTGGGCCAGCTTTGTGTGAATGGAATTCTCCTCTAAATCCATTTGGTTTTAGTCTGTGATTATCTAGTATATAACCCTTTCCATGATATACAGATCAACCGCTGAAGTGATAAAATTATGAACTTCCTCAGTCAATTAATGTTTGAAAATTATTGAAAATCTCATGTAAAATTTCTCTGTTCAGTAAAAGTTTCACTGCTTTGTATAAACAAAACCATGTTTTGTATTCCGTTATTGAATTTCTACTTCGACTCCACTGAGAGTGGATTAATATCGTAAAATGCAATCACTTAGGAATGTCGACAATATCTAAGGGTGTTTTTTTGCATAATTTTGCATTTGCAACATGGTTTTTTTTTTACTTAACACTTATTAGAAGTATATGTTGTTTATTAGCTTCACAAAGTTCGAAACAGAGCTTGAGTCGTTTTTTACATCATGACGGGTCAGTTTAATTTGCTATCTCCTTCTTCTTAAAGTGCCTCTCCAACTAGTGAAGGTTGGCGATCAGCGTGCTACAGTCATTTCAATTCGGACGCCCCAGATATGCCAGTCCATTCCCGGATATTCCTCAACCATGACTTCTTAAGTATACATATATACCCATAAAAGATTTCCACTTATCTGGAGACTCATCACGAGATCTCCGAAACTAAAACAGTAGAAGATAATGCTTCTACTATTTATAGGTCTGCCAGGAATAAATTAAAAAAAATTATTAATTGAGATTCCTTCCCCAAATTGGAGGGTGTTAGTATCTATACATGTAGAAGATATTTATACATGCATTGACTTATCACGTGATTACCATAGCTATTAAATAAAAAGTCTAAACATTCGGTAGAGATATTGCTCCTGTCATTTGGAGGTCAGCTAAGAATGTATTTTACAAAATTTGTTGTGGGGATTGTTAATAACTGGAATGGAACGGGCGCCGGCTAGTTGCCGCCGGATGGGAGTGTTTCTGACAAATTTCATATGTAATTCTTTACTAAGCCCACCAAAGCGCGCAGGGAACAGTTAGTTATTCAATTTATTATACTTACATGTTTTTCCTACATTGTTAGATTTTAAAATTAATTAATTAACATAATATGGCGGTTAATAAAACGTCGGCATATCGCGACACGCTCAGCCGCCATTGCGTGTACTCTAGCGAGCCGCTCGTTCGATGTTTCCTTAAAATTAGGTAAGACGTTAGGAAATAGCCAACGCCAACAAATAAACAGTGAAATAGCCAATCTATTCTTAGCGTGATTTTTTTTTATTGTAATCCAATGGTCTGTCATTTGCTTCGATTTTTTTTTCACTCGTAGGATTACGACATGGAATCGATTTGGAAGGCCTTTATTGAACAATGGACTCCAAGTGTTGAATGTACTCGTAGAATTTGAGAACTGCCAAATGCAGACTTAAATTAATAATCATTTAGAGGATAAAAAAAAAAATATAACTTATCGCTGGTCTAATAGTTGGAGCGTGCGGTCTTCACTCCGAAGGTCGCGGGTTCAAATCTCGGCATGTACCGATGACTAACATTTCAGTTACGTACATTTGTAAACTTTAGTAACAACAGCGAAATACAAACGGTGAAGGAAAACATCGTGAGGAAACCTGAACATGACTTAGATTTTTTCTAAGGTGTGTGGGAAGTCATTAATTAAACCCGCACTGGGTCCGCGTGGTGACTATGGCCCTATCGTCCTAACATTGAGGGTAGGCCTGTGCCCCAACAGTGGAGACATAAATCGGTTGTATAGAAGAAAGAGGAATTTTTATCAGTTTTCAGTAAAATCTTTTGTTTTTTCGAAGAGTTAAGTAAGGTAACGAAATATCATATTGACTAGAGTATAATGTGGCAGTTCACATATCACCAAGTAATATGATGTTTTTTTTTTATTCGATAAAGGGTCGAGACGAGTGAGGCCTTCACTTTATGGTTCGTGATGCGCTCTGCTCATAACACCGTGATATTTACTTGCTACAACTTTTACACCGCTCTTCATACTCAAACAGGAATGTTTGTAAACTAATAATTGGTGGTAGAAATAGGAGCTGCGGTAGTGAATCTAGATAACATCCAGCAACAGAGAACTAAATTGTAATGTTTGTTATATTTGTGCTTTTAAACTTAAATAGAAATCTAACTGTACTTTATATTGATTAAACTGAGTTATTTGCCGTTGGTCAGCTCCGATGCTGTTGCTTAAGCGCTAATAGTGCCTGAACAAGGAACTACAAGTGGGAATCCCACACACAAATCCAATCTTACGTAGAACTATTTAAAGAGTAATTTAGTAGAACCGGATCATACCCTACGTAATAATTGGTTACGAAACCGAGCGGTAGTTTCCGGATAATACCACCATATCAAATCAAACGGTGTTGCCTGTTGCCCGAGCAGTTTCATGTCGCAACTATAAGATTACATCCGCCAGAGCAGAATGAAGATGTTTTATTATTAAAAAATTACAAACAATATAAATCTATAAAGGACAAAATATAAACAACTGATGTATATAATCCTAATGCCACTTAGACCTTCGCCCAAAGATCTTCACACTGATCAGTAATTAGATCATTAGTCCACCCCACAACGCCTTCTATCACCTCTACCAATACGCGACCACTCGAGGATCTCTCTGCTCTTGCTGAACATGATCTTAACTTCATCATAACTTATTATGAACTTAGTGTGTGTTAGAGAATCCTGTAGTGTAGTGGTGATTATGTAATCAGTACAGTACCGTACCATGTTACACACATTTCCTATTTTTGATTGCGTGGCTGCGGTCTTAGATAACCACAAATACCAGGAACCCTTATCCGCATTGATTTTAAACATTTATCTCAAATTGCCTTAACTTATCAACAGTTCGATTAACACAACACTTAAGTAATTAAGTAGCTCGCTGGCCTAATGGTTAGAGCATGCGGCCTTCATTCCGCAGGTCGCGGGTTCGAATCTCGGCATGTACCGATGACTTCAATATTTAAGTTATGTACATTTGTGAACTTTAGTTACAACAGCGAGATACAAACGGTGAAGGAGAACATCGCGAGGAAACCCACACATGAATTAGAATCTATTATAAGGTGTGTGAAGTCACCAATCCACATTGGGCCCGCATGGTGACTGTTCCAATCGCCCTCATATTGAGGGTAGGCCTGTGTCCCAACGGTGGGGACTTAAATTGGCTGTTGAATTGAGTTGAGTTGTAAGTAAATTATAAGCTCAATAATATTAAACCAAATTTAACAGCTGTTAAATGTTGAGATATTTTTTTTTATTTGACAAAGTGTCTTGAAGAGGGAGACATTTACCTGATGATAAGTAATACTCGTATACCTGCTTATAACAAAGCGGCCGACGTCAGAATGATATACACTGCACCACATCGCGTTGAGGCATAGGATGTTAAATATCGTAAACCCAGTAATTTCACTACAGCGACCTTTAAACAGGAACACTCTAATATTTGCAAAGTACTAATTTGAGGCGGAAATGGATACTGCGATTGTACTTACCATTTTTTAATCTGGAGAAAATTTTCATAAAATACCCTGCTTCTGGGAAGGAAGACAGGGTTATGTGGAATATGTATCAACTAAAATCCTCTCACTGGTCCTTAGTACAATGCGTGAAATCCTGGGATCTCCTACGGAACTCCTCAATTCCTCTATGCATTCCTAAACACCAGACCACCTAGTACTAGTCGCTGGGTTCGCTTAGTGGGCAATGGGGGCCCCGACCTTCGAACTCGAACCCCAAAACGCTTTCCATCGCCTTCTACAATAGAAGGCTTACCTTAGTCCTACATTTAATAACCTGAAACTACAGGGCAGACCATGGTACTTACCCAAACGGTCTCCAGCAACAGACACCTATCAGTATCAGCCTTATTAGTCGACTCTGTTATTACAGGAACTGAATAATGCTATAAAATACTGTAATTTATAAAATAACTGTATTATCAGTCTACAAGTATTTATTTCCATCAAAGAAAAATTGAGATCTAGAACTTTATCACACAGTAGACTAACTTTAATTTTTTTTTGACAAGAATACACTTTAGTATAAAAATAAACTGAAGTATATTTTAACCAGATGGATACCGATACAAAAAAAACATTAATTATGACCAATTCGTTTATACTTATTCTGATGATGCGTTTTTACTATAATCATCATTAGCTGATAGACTCCACTGCTGAACTTAAACCTCCTTCGAAACGATCGATCGGGTAGGGATTCATATAGGAGCGATTTAGGCCATTTCCCACCACGCTGTTCCAATGAGGCTTGGTGGTAGGCTTGGGTTCCGTGAGTTGAGTTGTACAGGGCCCTTACGCTCCCTTAATTTTATGATAATGGATACTGATTTTTTTTGGTTCTTTGAACATGTTAGTTTCTTCAAGATTTTTCCGTTTACCGGAAGTTAAAGCACAGTGGTAATCGAACCTGTGCTTCATTGCGATTTACATGGCAAATGACCACACTGATAATTATAGATTTAATGGCTTATATATTTTACATTTGTGTGGAAAATTATATAGTATATAGTTCAAATATTCTGAGCCTTGTTTCATCTTGCAATATTTTCCTACTTCATATAATCAACGGCAAGATGGTCACCATCTGTTTACCATGAAGGTGCTAAACATGCTAAGTGGACGTTGTAAACGTATTCGTATATTAAACGAACCAACAGCCAACCTGAACGAATGTATGACGACGTCAGCGATACCTCCAGCCCGTATAATATTCATAGTTATGTTTTTTTAAACTTAATAAAACGGATACATTGCAACTACACATACTTACTGTTAGTTTTTATTATCGTTTAATCAATTAGACATATATTTCATTAGGTAGTAGCAAGGATACTTATAATATTTATTTCTTATTCCATTACGAGAATGTTTAATATGGTGTTTAGGATGAATATGGCATGGGAAGACACAAAACGTTTGAATAGGAAAACATTATAAAAATATAAAGACATAATGATAAATATATAGAAAAAGAAGGTTAAGAATAAACAGGCAGAAGAGTAATATATACTTTTGAAAATAAAATGCATAGGGGTTTCGGAACATATGACAGTCTTCGTAGACTTTCCCACTTACAAACATAATAACACGACGATACGTTCATCTGATGGTAAGTAATGCTTGACCATGATAATATAGTGTTTGTTATGATGATAATTCACCATATTGTACTCTTGCCCTAGGACTGTAGATGCTATAGGTATGTATACCATAGTCTCTGTAGACCCGTATATTATAGATAAACAGGAACAATTATCTTATAAGTACTGTATCAAAAGCAATAGCACATTGTTTGGATTGTTTTATAAAAACTTGATATTTACATACTTGAACAAAGACAGAAGATAGAAGTTATTTTATAACCAGGACACGTAAAAAAATTTAAAAGTATCTATTCTTTCATAGTACTCATATTTAGAGCCGGAACATTAAATTTTAGCTCGATCGATGGACGGACAAAGAACGGACTGCATGGAAGCAATGTCGAGAAATCCATTTGAAGCTTAATGCATTCTTGATATATTTGTTAGGCGCTTTATTAGAAACAAAAAGAAGCTTTAACGTCAAATCAAATATCACAGATTTCATTTCTAACGTGACATTTCAAAATTTTATTTATGAAAAAGTATATTCGCGAAACCGAAAAAACAGTCACCTAAATGTGGTCATGTTTGAGTTTTCTGTATGCTGGTAAGGGTGTACTTTCTAGTTACTCCCTTTATTTCGCTCTAATCTAGACATCGTTCTTTTTAAAATTACAGCTCCCATATCGTTTGTAATTACACTTAGGCATCCAATCAAGAATCTGGGAAATAGTCTAATTCATTACAGATCAAGGTCTGCAATGTTCTGGATAATCTCTGCTTTCTACTCTCTCCGCTGTAACCATTAAGTTAGCACAATAACATTTTTTCGTATAATAAAATAATATTCATACATATAAATGTTTGGTTCGTGTTAACTTTGTGTACACATTCTGATATATATACATAACTAAGAAAAGGGTTAATCATGGACATCATTATCAATAACATCGTTCGTAACTGCATTTACCAATCGGATCAAGAATCGGGAAAATAGTATTAGCAGACGAGTTTTTATGATGGAAATAATACTTTACATAAACAGCCTTCCCAATTTCTATGCTGCTGAGGTTACGGTCTTCTCCCACAGAGAGTCAAGAATAATTAACCATCACGAGGGTTAACAGTGGATGAACGGATGTCGCATAACTTCATAGTTCTTCCAACTGGTTATATTTATCACAATTGTTACCTTTACCGGAAGCTCAAAATCGAGCCTTTTTGCTCTCATACAATTTTACATACTTTCTACAATTAAGTTATGGCATGACTTAATAAGCTTTGATATTATTTTTAATATGAACCCATGTGAATGTTTTTATATTATCATTCATTCTGATAACATCAGCATCGATGATATCTTTTGGTGACATATGATTTGGACTTAATGAAAATAACGTATCAGTACCTCCATGGTGTAGCATTTATATCGCTTGCTTACACGGTGTCACTAGTTCGATTCCATAGAAAGTTTAAATATTGACTGAAGTGATTATTCAAACCCTCAGGCTTTTCACCACTTCATATAGTCTATCGTTATAACAGCACCGCTGAGAATTCCACTTATAATCGATTCGTATATATCGCTTTTGCTTACTTTTCTTTATTAAGAGTAAGATCGATACACTTAAGTCTAAATAACTATATTTATTTGTAATTAAATGGTCCTTTAGATTTAAACTATAAAACGTTTGATCTTCCATTTAAAGCAGTACAAAGAAGTTAATCAGACAGGTTATTATTTGATTTTGTTTACAATGGCAATTTATATTAAAAATGTATGATCGTTAGATTGTCGTTATTTTCCATACATAAACATGATTGACTCCTTTAGTGTACGGTTTAAAGTAGATCTCGTAATTGATTCGCTAATTTGCCGAATCAACGATTGGTATAACAATCTCACGCTTCAATATGATTTTTCCATTCATACTTAGTATTATGTTTTAGAAATGCCAAAGACTAGTGCACTGAGAATTTCTCCATCTTCACCGCCTGTGGTACTCGACATGGCCGTCGGGAACTACCAGATCTGTCAGACACCAGCATGCGTGAAGACAGGTAAATATAAACTGTTTCTCATAAAAATAAACTAACAATGATTAAAAAAAAAAACAGTTTTCATAAAATAACACAGTTTATATGTAATGTTTTATTTTTGTAATAGTCTAATCTTTAATACGAAGATGTTTTTTTTTATCCTAGCATCAAAGCTGCTCAATAATATGGACATGTCGGTGGACCCGTGCGATGACTTCTACGACTTCGCCTGCGGCTCATTCGTTAAGACCACGCGCATCCCCGATGACAAGACATCTGTGAACACCTTCTCAATGATCACTGACGAGCTGCAGGAACAGATCCGGACTCTGCTCGAGGAGCCCGTGTTCGAAAAGGAACCGGAACCGTTCGTCCTTGCTAAGACACTGTATCAAGCCTGCATGAACAGAAGTAAGTTCAAGTTAATAAGACGAGCTGATAATTCTCAGTTCGAAAACTAAAAACTAGGTTTATACTATACAATCTTATCTATAGGGATGCGGTTTATTTGTTTGTTGGTAAGCATAATCCAGATTTCAACTCAACACTTGCGCAATGATCGGCAAGCATTACAGATTTTCATTTCTTCGGATTACAAAACTACTGCTACTTCCTTTGCAATATCCATTCGAAATCTGTTTAGACTTCGTTACATTATTTTTGGGAATACATTTATCATTTCTAAATTGTCGTAATTAATGTATTTAACTAAAGTAGATTATCCATCAGGCAACAGTTCACCCCAAAGTATCGTGGCATTCGGTTTTCTTTGATAGCAATGTTCAATTTACTATAACATACAACAATGGATACTAATATAATATATCAAATTTTCAAGATTGTAGTGACCTGTAACGATTAGGAGAGAGAACACAACACCTGTGTTAAAAGTAAAATTATCACTGCGATTTTCGCATGCTCGGCACAAAGTGACATTGGATTGTCCAAAACCGAAAATGACCTTGGTCAGTCATACATGAATTTAAATCATTTTCTGAACAATGTATCGCACTGTGTAATCACTAATAACCCCGTGACGACGGAGTTGATTAATTCAATTGTCGAATTTAATTGTATCGTTATATTTTTCAGTAAATCGCTAAGTCATTGGAGCTGTTGTGTCTATCATTTGGCGTAAGGAATAACTAAAATTTTTACATTATCGCTAAGTGCTAGAACAATTAATATAGCAATTCTAATGAAACCCGAAGCTACATAATTATGAAAAAAATTGTCCAAATCCAAGTTTTTTTCCATCGTTTCCTTCCTCATCTCTACTTGATAGACGATTAACAGATTAACCTTTACCACCGAAATGATTTAATGTATCGATAAATTTTATTTTATTAACTAATTCATATTTTCATATGCTTTATTATAATAATGTTAGTGTTAAATCAATTTAAATTGAAAATCGATAAAACACGCATGTTCAAACGTCTATCATAATTAGCGCCGGTTAGTTAAACAAATGCTTCTGTCGAACATTATGTTTGCAGAAGTGCTCTCACAGAGTATATTAGCTATAATATTAGTAAATTGAAAATTTATCTACTGAATTCTGGTTCCACATACATCTAGTTGGATGAAGTACCCTTACAAAAATAAAAGCTATAGAAACGATATTATAAGGCTTCTCTTTCTACGGGGGGTAGTAATTATATTTCTTTTTATTCTACGAAGCTACGAATGAAGGGAGATGTTATCTGATGATATAAAACGCCTGCCTGTAACAAAGTGGCGCTAGCTAGGATGATATACACTACACCACATTGTGCTCATCGCCTTGTAACATAAGATGTTATGTTTCGGATTCTCAGTAATTTCACCAATCTCTTCACACCGGAACATACTATCGAGTGTTGGTGTAAATAGGAGATGCGGTGTCACCCGAGACGATCTCCGGCAATAGAGACCAACCACCAGTTTAGTGTCAATAACGTAATATCCTAGTCTAAAATGAAGGTCAACAAAACTGAAGTTTCGTAATGTACTCGGACCCGCAATCCACGTTTATATTTATTTGACAATTACTAGCGTATTGCTCGAACTAGTTAGAGGTGAAAGTGAGTGACGTAGCTTCCGCTGTTTACTCAACACTGTTTAAAGTGCACAATGCACAAGCACGTCGCGCGGGGATTGAACCTGAGGCAACGCACCGCGTAATCATTGTGCTAGAGTTTTTTATATGTTGTGTAATACTTAACTACAAAGTAAACTTTCGCATACAATAAATACATTTTATAAGAATTACTCAAATTATGATGTGAATTCTAAATTTTTTCATCAAATAAAAGCTAGATATCTGCGATCATCTAGCGTCATAACCTATACCCTTAACTAGAGACCATATTTATTATCATCAGCCGACAGACGTCCACTGCTGGACATAGGCCTCTCCCAAAGCTCTCCACATCTATCGGTCCCACGTTGCTCGCATCCAGTGGGTTCCGGCGATTCTTACCAGATCATCGGTCCACCTTGTGGGAGGCTTCCCAGCACTACGTCTACCAGTACGCGGGCGCCACACGAGGACCTTAATAAAATTAAATAGATTGAATCATTAAAACATCATTCGAATTACCCTAAAGGTAATTTCCATTATAATATATATACAATTTGCAATAAACATTAATTAAAGTTACAATTAGTCTCGAGCACTACAAAATCTACTCCAATAGTTCCATGGTCATTTATAATGTGCGGTTACTAACAAAAAAAAATATTCAGCTTTGATTAAAATCAAAAATTACAGATCTATAACTAAGTAAAATATAGCAACTTTTAAATAATCTATAAAGTTTTATGTCTTTAAACGTGCGAAGTGAATAACTGCGACAGTTACTGAGAAGGTTAAGTATCACAGGGACAATAGAATACGTAAATCTTCATATGTTTTGAAAGTTCCCACCGTCTTTTTTATCATATTACACAATAGTCAATTTGCGTATACCTTACGTAAACTGTCATTGTTTTACAACTACACCGGAATAAAATTAAAATAAACTACTAAGTATTAAACAAAAGATTTATTATCAACTCCTCAACGTCCAATTCAACCGTCTTAGTTTCACAAATCAGGATTTTTTTTATTCAACGAAGCGACGAGAAAACGGGACGTTCACCCATCCTAAGTTTGGATGTTATGCACTACATCACATTGTGCTCGTCTCCTTGAAACAGAAAATTTTAAGTACCGTTACCTCAGTGTTTACTCTAGCTACAGCGCACATTTAACTGGAATAGAGTAATGTTTGCACTTTACTGTTTAGCGGCAGAAATAGATGCTGCGATACTGCCTGCCTAGACGTTGTCCGGGGGCAGAGATCTACAACCAGTAAATGTTTATGTCATTTCATTTCATCTAAAATATTATACATTTATGAGATTAACCCTTAGTCACGTTTTCCATACCTTACTGGTGTTGCCATTATTAATTATATATTTATTATTAAAAAATTTATAGAAGCAATAGAAGCCCGCGGCAAGGAGCCGCTGCTTAATATGTTCAAACGTCTGGGTGAGTGGCCGGTACTGGAGGGCGATGCCTGGAACAAGGACGACTTCACCTGGGAGCAGTCAGTTTACCGTTTCCGCGACGCCGGATACTCCGTCGACTACTTTTTGGACTTCTCCATCAGCGTCGACGTGAAAAACTCCACTAAAAGGATCATCGATGTAAGATTTAAAAGTTCCCGAAGCAAATTATTTTTTATTAACATTGTGGACGCGACATTGACCTCTATTTTCATTAAGACATGTGAAGTAACAAATGATTATTATCCTGCGAGTGGGTCAAGCCGTAACAAGCTGTTTGTCTGTTTGGTTATTTCATTGCCAAAATCGTTTTGTATTTTATTCTGCTCAGCGAACTTGCGATGTTCCATACTCATATAGAGCAGGGTAGATATGAAATAATTGATTTTACAATGCATTTTATTATATGTACATTTATTGTAATGCGATTTTATATGTAAATTTTGTTGTGCGAATTTTTCGTAGCGATAACTTTATGAATGTTTATGAATACATTGGCGTTAACGTGACTATCATCTGGATTCGGCATTAATTTTTGGTATGTGAACAGTTGGACCAGGCTTCACTAGGACTCAGCCGAGAGTATCTGAACCGTGGCTTCGACGACCATCTAGTCCAGGCCTACTACGAATATATGGTAGATATAGCGGTGTTGCTCGGAGCGGATAAGCAGCGTGCTCTAGTCGAGCTTAAGGAATCTCTTCTATTCGAGATCAATCTAGCTAACGTAAGTTTCATCAGTATAGATATCCTTTTTACAAACCATAGTTAATTTTATTGTGTGTAAGTTGTGATAAACACATTTGTTTATAATAAACATAAAATAAGTTTTAGCCCGCCTCTTGTGACCCCGTTCATCAGAATTTTGCTAAAATAGCGCAAGTCAATGACGATAAGATATTAAAATTAACTTCTGAAGGAATGTACCTTCGATTACTAATACTTGCTGGGTTCCATGTGAAAAATCAGTATTTGGACGATTGCAAAAGTTCGTTCAAGGCTCGGTGACCTAACTAATATACATCGGAATGTAATGTCAATTGGGGCTTACGACCGCAATAAATATCGCTATTACGGACGAAGCTTATACTCATAATCAACGGTTGTCTTTTTTAACAGACTGCTTAAGTATCTAAAAACTCTCAACATTTGTTTTATGAATAGGTTTTTACAGCTGTAGTGAAGGCAAACCTTTGAAGGTGTCCATTGCTAATAAGATTAAAAGGGGCCGCGTCGAGATGTTTCACTTTTGTGTGTGTCATGTTATTACAAATCAATGACATTTTTCCAAATCTTCAAAAACTTTTCATCTGAAAATTAAATACTTTGTTTCAGATTTCTTTACCACTAGAGAAGCGACGTAATGCGACGACCCTTTACAATCCAATGACAATCGGCGAATTGGAAAAGCGGTTCCCCATGTAAGTGTTAAAATAAAAAAATCCTAAAATTATCTCGCTACACCTTTCATTTTGATATTATATGTATATTTTTGTTCTATATTTGGAAAGTCCTTCGCTGTATCGGGTCCGACTATAGTAAGATAAACGCCTTTTTAAGCTATTATAGTTCAAGATTCTCTTTGAAATATGTTCTCTTCTACCTGCTACAAAGTAAATCATGCAATGGCCATTAAATATAATACACCATTGCCTGTGATCACTAAGAAACAAACGTTATTCGTTCAGTGTGTATATTTCTATAGATGGTCAAATAAGTGCTATTATAATATGGCAGAAAGTCGTATGAAACAATTCATTGGGGTAAAGCTTTAGCTTTGCATTTAATTGGTTTAAACAATGTTAAGATTTCTACTGCAGGATTCCTTGGTTAGCGTACATCAATCGGCTTCTGGCTCCACACGTCATCGTTCATGAGAAAGAGATCACCATTGTTAACGTGCCTGACTATCTGGCGGAATTGGAGGTGAGAGCATTAAGTTTAAATATATTTTAAAAAAGGTTATTTAATTATTCATTGGCACATGTCACATTACCTATGTATGTTACTTCCTAGGAGTTGTTGAGTAAGACAGACAAGCGAGTGCAGGCGAACTACGTCATGTGGCGCGTGGCTGGCGCTTCCATTTCTTACCTGACCGAAGAACTGCGACGGCGACAACTGACCTATGTTACCGCACTCTCTGGAAAGACTGAGCGTGAGAGCCGCTGGAAGGAATGCGTCGATACCACCAGCATGAGGTAACGCAGGCGCTATATTGTAGTCAAAAAACAGTAATAGATTTCTATTTTAAGTAATAATCGTTACGAGGAGAATAATTCCTTTCAGTAACATACTTAAAACGGCTCAAATATTAACATAATTTAAATTTAGAGTTCCGAATCTTGAAGCTTTCTCTAACAAGAGAATTTATCCACTTACCGTCTTAACGAAATAAGTGTGGGCGGAAGAAGGTACTCGTTTTATAGAAACATGCCAGATACCTTTCAACGTTTACCAGGAATTATTAAGTGCGTGGGATAGCAACCCTGCATCTACAAATTCTTCAAATTCAAAAATTATATATATATATATATATATATATATGTATCAATTAAATTTATAAGTTAGAGAGCAACGGTTGCTTTATTAGAATATATTTTCCAGTCTTTCTATTGCTGTGGGAGCTATGTACATCCGAAGATACTTTGATGAGGCCTCAAAGGCAAAAGCGGTAGAGATGGTCGAGGACATACGTCAGCAATTCCAGCGAACGTTAGAGAGTGTTGATTGGATGGACAACGTCACACGGTCCGCTGCTATCGAAAAGGCTAAAGCAATGACTTCGCATATTGCCTATCCCAATGAAATGTTGAATGACGAAATGCTCACTCAATTTTATTCAGGGGTAAGAATTTTGTGCCATGAAATAATTAAGTTATAATTATAAATACAATTAATATAATATGTTGCTTTTGTATCCAGTTGAAAATGTCGAAGGATCTGCTGATGGAGTCTGTTCTGAATTTAACACTCTTCGGCACTGACTACCTGTTCAAGAAGTTGCGCGAGCCCGTCAATAAGACCGACTGGGTGACCCACGGCCGCCCCGCCATCGTCAATGCTTTCTACTCGTCTATTGAAAACAGTATCCGTAAGTCTATCCACTTATTCTCTCCTGTCCACAGATAAAAAATATTTTCAGGAATATTTGTTTGTAATTTAAAAAAAAAATCAATAAACGAAAGCAGAATGTGGGTGAAGCAGATCGATGCGGAGATCTTTGGGGAAAGCTTATGTCCAGCAGTGGACGTTTTTCGGCTGATGATGATGAATGTGTGTTGAATTTGTTTCTAGGTTTGTGTCTTGACTTAGCAATAATGAACTAAATAAAAAAAAATTGTAGATTCGTCATAACTCGTTCAATAATTATATTACAGGGTTATTACATTATAAACTATATCTGGGTTAAGTGTTTGCCGAGGATTTCTGATCTATGATACGGATTTCATGATTTTTTACTTTCTTCTTCTTTTTCTTAAAGTGCCTCTCCAACTAGTGAAGGTTGGCGTTCAGCGTAATACAGTCCCTTTTTTTTTACTTTTCCATGCTTAATACTAGGTGATATAGTGCAGTGGTTTCCCGTTGCCTTCTGCACCAGGCATTTTAAAGGTTGTTTATACCTCAAGGCTGCTGAAGCTTCATCCAGCCAGTTGCCTGACCGGGTTTATGGTTATACCGCCATTGCTCGGTCGCACACACAAAGACGATTTCAGTGTGCGGGTTTCCTCACGATGTTTTCCTTCACCGTTTGTATCTCGCTGATGTAACTAAAGTTTACAAATGTTCATAACTTAAATATTAAGGCATTAGTACATGCCGACGAGCGTGCATGAAGACGCTTATGAAAGTGGAGGAAGCGAGAGAGGTGTGCCAGGATCGTAGCAGGTGGAGAGAGGTGGTCTCTGCCTACCCCGCTGGGAACGAGGCGTGATATATATGTATGTATGTATGTAGTACATGCCGAGATTAGAACCCGCGACCTTCGGAATGAAAGCCGCATTTTAACCATTAGGCTTGCGAGCTACTTACAAAATTTTTACCAATCTATTGAAATTGCGAGCTACTTAAAAATTTTTTTTTGTTAACTTGCTATTATACTGTTCGTTATTTTTACGCTTTATTTTCACATTTACTTAAAATTTTAAATATTCGCAGAGTTTCCGGCCGGCATACTGCAAGGTGCATTCTTTTCGTCGAACCGACCCGCTTACATGAACTACGGCGCAATCGGTTTCGTGATCGGCCACGAAATAACCCACGGCTTCGATGATCAGGTCAACCATCGTATCAGATTTTTAATACTTTTGTACTAGACAATTCAGCAAATTGTTACATTAATATTACCGTAGTTAAAGTGAAGCGTATCTACTTTCTTCCCATCATTTGTAATCTTTTAATAGTCTGTTTAGTTAGATCCCCTACTTTATTAGAGATATCTTGCACATTATGCATGCAGCACAGTTGTTTAAATATATTTTGATCTAAAACCTTACACAGTATAGCAATTTAAAATAGCAGGATATCGTTATTGTTCTTCTTGTACCGATTTTCTTCCCTTTTCAACAAAATTTTAAGTAATTATGAATCATCTTTAAAAAAATTAATGGTTACAGTACCATTTCATATTCTATTTGACGAATATGAACTAAACACTTGTTTGACAATGACAATTAAGTTTTTAAAATCAATATACAAGTTGTCTGTACGTATCATCCTATAAGTACATTCACAACTATTAAAGAGGAAATATATCCCGTTACCTGTAATTGTATTCCTCATCTCGTTGCTACTACTTTACTGTTATACTGTGTAAGCTACGCCTTTCTCTCCCTCGACCGTGCAGCCTCCCTCGTGTTACGACAAGATTTCGCAGGGTGAGTCTGCCAACAACTATTTAAATATACTAGTATTTTTATAAAACGATGAGCAGGGCCGTCAATTCGACAAGGATGGAAACCTAGTGGACTGGTGGCAGGAGGAGACGAAACAGAAGTATTTAGAAAAAGCCAAGTGCATCATCGACCAGTACTCGAACTACACTGTAAAGGAAGTGGGAATGAAGGTAAGATCGATATAGAAAACGACTATTTGTGGTCAAATGTAACGTCGTACATGGTCATAGTAATGATGTGTATTACATGGTTTAGCTATCTTAAATATATTTTTATGCATGTGTATGCAGATACATATATTAAGAATTCTTATTGATTTATGAATACGTGTCAGCTCTTGTATATGATAGAATTATCTATGAAATAGTATTATAGATGCTCCCGTTTAAAAGGAATTGATGTTACAGGTACCAAGGTCTGTTGTCATATTTGTGTCAGATGTTAAGTCTAAAATCTTATGACTCAAGCCTCATTACAAGTTAATCTCGAAGTACGAGCACTAATCGTTGCTGTGTAAAAAATCATAACTAGCATTACAATGGTACAGCCATGTCTTCGTGGGTTAAGAGAAACATACTGATACGTATATTAAAAAAATAATTACATTTGCAGTTGAACGGCGTGAATACCCAGGGTGAGAACATTGCAGATAACGGTGGCATCAAGGAGGCGTACTATGCTTACGAGGCTTGGACTAAACGACATGGAACTGAGAGCCGCCTTCCGGGCCTGGAAAAGTTCACTGCGAAACAGGTTAGATACCAATAGTATCATCATTATAACACATGTATATATAATATATGTATCACTATTATACGGTTTCTAATTCACCTTCTTCTTGTAAATAACGAGGTCAGATGGAATTGAACAGACAGAGCGTTAAGTCAGATAACAGCACAAGGAAAATCGAGACAGATGTGAAATAAAGAAACTAGTTTGACAAATATAAGGGTTTTGAAATTTTATTTTACTTCCACTAGCCCCTGTTCGATCAGGTCTCAAGTCTGAAGGTTTTCACACCTTAATACATTTAATGTATTTTTTGATGAAACAGCATCTAGTGAGATGCTGTGTGGATCCGCAGAGTGCTGCGGAGTGCACGTAAAGATTTTGTATTATTCATCATCAGCCGTTAGACGTTGATTGCTGGACATAGGCTTCCCACAAAGATTTCTACATAGATTGGAAAGAGATTCGTATGGGGGATGGATTTGAGCCATTTCCCACTATGCTGGCCCAATGAGGTTTGATGGGAGCCAAAATCTCGTTTGATGATTAGCAGGGTGCACCACGAGCAGTATGAGTTGGGAGTAGGGCTTGGGTCACGTTGTTGTGCGGAAACCCATACACTCCTTTGTTTCATTAGTAGTTGATTATTTCTTAACAAATCATTTCTTAATTTTTCTTGTGTTATAATTAAGGCTGTTGTTGTTGTGATAGATGTTTTGGTTGAGCGCTGCAAGCACCTGGTGCGCGGTATACCGCAACGAAGCCATCAAGCTACGCATCACGACCGGGTTCCACGCGCCGGGCCGCTTCCGTGTGACCGGCCCATTCTCCAACATGAAGGAGTTCGCTCAGGATTTCCATTGCCCCGTTGGTTCATTTATGAACCCGAAAAAAAAATGCAAGGTCTGGTAGGGAGTTAAACGCTAGTTATCCTATCCCTACTTCTATCCCCTCCGACCCCTTACCTACCCAAGAAGTTAAACCAAATTAATTGCAATTAAATTTTCGAAAAAAATTACTTCGTTCAGACTACCCTTAAAATTACTTAATTCTTTTGCTGTTCTTTAATGACAACAGTTCTTCGTCCTCTTCTCACCAGTTCACAAACGATCGGAGTTCTATAACCTCTCCCTTCCCCTCTTGTTTTCACAGCTCGTTGGTCGTTGGGGGGTTTTTTATTTCGCGACTATTTTCCCACTACCCCGTGGAGATCAGTTGAGAGCATTGGTAAATTTCTAACCCCTATGAGCGTGTGCCTCCCAGTCGGTGGTGATACGGGGACTTGTTTAACTTAGTGTAAGTCTAAGACACGTCACGTGGAATGGTGTGGTGTTTGTGCTTAACCTTCGCACGGGACATCGACGGAATGGACTGCAACTGATTATACTTAACGGTGATCCATTTGCATTAATAATATTCAATAAAAATGTCGGGTGGACACGTATACGATTCAACATCAGTAAACGAAGGGAACATGTTTATTGGATATATTAATAGGAACATAGTTAAGTATAAACAGACTCTTTTGGCATAATTGGACTAAGATAAGTTATAGTGTATAAGATCATCGCAAACTCTGTTTATCAGCGGGGTTTGCGATATAACTATTGGAACAGCACAACAAACAAACTATTGTAATTTTTAAATAGCGTTACATTGGTAATAATCTTAGATTATAAGGGATTATGTATATTAATAGTAAGTGTTGACGCGATTTACATCATTCAATTATCACCTTGATTTGCTTTAATTTTTTTTTTCTTCTTACCCTTAAGGCTGTATGTGCAGAGGTCGTTTCAATTTGTAATCGGCGAATGCAATTGATTTGTGATTGAAAATTAATGTAAAAAAAAAAACATCTGAGCGACTACTGATAACAAATGTGATGTATTTGTAACAAAATTATGTTTTTTTTTTTTTTGTATCTTATTTTGTTTATAATTAGCGCTTCATAGTTTTTATTTCTGATACATTGTAGTTGTAAAATCATTAAAATATCTTTAAATCATTAAACTTTTCTTTTCTGTTTTCCTTTTATTTCCCTTAAGTTTTTTTTTTTTCCATGCAAGAGTTTATTTTTTTTTTTTACTCGCCGTTCTTTTTAATCGTAATTTAGGCCGTAATTTTAATAGTAATGTTAGTACGTTAAAATAAGACAACTAGTTTTAAAATAGATAGTTTTTGTTTTGTTATCGATATTTTGTTACGGTTAAGAATTATTGAAACAATAATTCTTTTGCACAATAGGAATTGATTACATTAGGAAGCACAAGTTTCACTGTAAATAAAAAAAAATAGTAATTAAAATTTTATAGTAAGTTATGTTAATATTAAGTCTCCCTGTTATGAATGTTGCCCGCAACGCAGGTAGTAGTCGTAGTTTAAGAACAATCGCAGTACATCTCGCGAATACAGCTTCATTGCTTTACTCCTCTTTATAATAATAGTGTGTGAAAAAAAAAGTGTCTTGTAGTAGTAAGTTAGTTTAAGATTTGATTGTAATGATACCCGTCACATTTATTGCTAGCGACATCGTAATTTTGCGAACTCCATCACAACGCATTACTTAGATACATAATATAATAATATAAATAATTTTTTCGGTGTTAGAAAAAAAAAAAAAAAAAAAAATCCAAAAAAAGATGTGCGTAGTATTAAGTGTTCGTTTTCGGAACTATACAAGCTGCTGCCTTTAATGTGGCAGCGACGTCCAAATTTAGTTATAACGCCTTTTTGTAAATACTTCGATTTCGTATATGGACTAAGTAATTAGTATACCAATATCGCTGTGTTCATAAAAGAGATAAGTGCAAAAAAAAAAAAAAAAAAGTTGTTGTACAGTTAGTCTTAAGGTTCAAGAACTGAAAACGACGAAAGTTTAATAACAAGATGACGAGTTTCATGATCAGGGTGTAGAAAGTATACGTGGACATAAGAAAGCAACAAAAACAAAATTCAAACACAGCCTAAAAGAATTACCAAAAACTACCTATTATAATAACCGTTGTCATGATGAATATCCGCTGTCGGAAACCACCTAGTGATAACATCACAGCATCGATGTATACCATCATACAGTAATGTGCAAACTGTGATCTGGTTCAAAGGTAATCTAACCAGTGAAATTGGGACTTACAACCTCCATAACGAAGGCCATGGTGGCGGATTTGGGGAACCCGTTACCAAGTACGTTAGGCCTCGAGATGGAGCGCGCGGTACTTCCGCCTATTACTATTAAATGAGGTGGAGAGTTCCAGTTTCACCCCGAGATGCGGCCTCATTGTGGCCTTTCGCCGTCGAGACCACAGTAGTGTGCGAAAGCGTTGAGACGTACACCGTGGGGTTTTAGCCGGTACGAGTCCGGCATAACCCCTCTGTTGCCCCCACAGCAGAAGGGTATCCAATGTAGGATTTCCCCACGATAAAAAAAAAAAAAAAAAAACAGGTCGCGATGCGATGAGCTATGAACAGTTGAGCTATTACCGGCAGGTGTATAACTTACCATCATGTGGTCTATCTGTTGGTGTTGACCCTTCGTAGTAAGACCTTCTGTTATCAACAACAACAAGGCCGGCTCGTAAAACCTGTACAACGGCGTCAAGGAAATCAATCAATCGCCGTCATCAAAGAGTTTATTCTACCTGACAAAATTTTTTAAAGATCTACAATTAAATATATTCGGCATCAAAATTTTTAGAAACTTATGGAATCCCTTTAGAAAATCTCTTTTGTGATATATATATATATATATATATATATATATATATATATATATAGATAGATATTACGGCGATTGTAACATTAATTTCAATTTGATTTACTTTAAATCTAATTTCACTTATTCTTTAGTGTAAGTTAATATGTATTCTGGTAAATACGAGTTCATTAGTATCATGTTCATCAAAAATCTAATTCGGTTAGGGCTAATTGCCTCTATATAGTTTTGTTAGATATTTAAGTACACAGATATGTTTGAAAAAAAAAAACTTAAACGAAGGAATAGACGAATGGATTACTGATGGATAAATGGACAAATGAATGATGGATGGACGGAGGAACCGACATTAATGGATGTGTGAAAGGTTTGAAAAACACATCCATCGTTGAATACATTAAAGAATGGATGACTATTTGCGAATGTGATACACCATCACCATTCAGTATTAATTTGGTTTCAAAATTTAAAAGATTTTTGTATAAAGGATCGGAAATAAGAACAGCTCCTCCTCAGCGGTCATCTTGTGTATACATTTGTGCACACATGAATAAGGTAGTAACCACCAAAGTAATAACTTCTTCAATTTATTAAAATTCATAAACAAATAGAAAAAATAAATTAAACATGCAGTAATATTTAAAAAAAAAACAATTAAATATTTGAAATTTCAACATTTACGATATTGATGCTAATGAACTAGTGTATCAGATTTAGTAACTATTTTGTTTATACGAGGGGCGTTTATTATAAGTTGTGAATGAATTACAAACTCTTTGGAATTAAAAAAAAGTAAATACTGGCTGATAAAGCTGCATTGTCCATTAGATAAAAAAAGAGAGTGCTCCCCTACCATAATGGGGCCTTTGTGGTTGTTGGCGATCAGAATGGGGGTTCTCATCGCCTTCTAAACGACCCTGAGGAGGACAATGGCTGGACGTGGTCTCCGGTCATTGAAGTAATACTAACGAGGCTGGTAGGGTCTGTATAAGCAGATCCCGGGACGAGCTATTCCAGCATAGCGTTAGCGAGGCTGCGGTTGTGTTCCGAACGGAGATCCCGTGACCTCGCCAAACGCCGAAGGTGACCACCGAGGGGGTTTTAGTGGGTAAAAATCTCCACATAACTCTGACTTCCCCCCAGGAGGCAGAGTATCTTTTCGAAGATTTCCCCCGCGAAATCAAAAAAAAAAAAAAAAAGGTAGCGATTGAATACCTCGACAATGAAGCTACAGTTACCAAAAAAATTGCATTATGAAATCCTTTTGAAATGGCAAGCAAGCAAAAATTATTTTGTTTCCTCAGAATAACGCCTTGGCTCACAGGTCCGCCGTTGCGATGCTTCATTTACACCCGACCTTGGGCATCGTGATTTCTATATCCACAGGCAACTATACAGAATCGGTTTAATACGGCAAAACACTCAATCTCACTTTTTACTAAACGCCCCCCGTAATTACTATAAGATATATCATATAATGTATATATAAGCTTAATTAACTTTGGACGATTTTAAAATTGCTTTGATCTTAAAATATTATTTGTATAGTTTTTAACGTACAGTCAAATCGAAAAAATCTATATATATTATTGCTTCCGTGGCTAATAACAAAGATGTTCGTTGATGATACCTCGGGCTACACTTTGTGGAGTTTTTGAAAACTTCCCGGTTAACTACCAAGCTAATGCTGTATAACAACCTTACTGGGTTCCGGCTGTAGGCATACGAGAGTCAGAGAATTCTAAGCTACCATGCTTCACCATTAACGACCTGATTGTCACTTAACACTACTTGATACAGACGTCAGCTGTTAGCCAATTGTACAAACAAACGAAAAGGGAGTTCGTTGGATATATCTAGAGTGGTGTTCTCTTGAAATTTCTAGAGCGGTAGGCGGACGATGTATATCAGGCCGTGGGCCCGGTATTCGAGCCCAATATCAGATTGCCTGTGCAAGTCGAAATGACTACCAAGCGCTACACTTCATCGGAGGCGATACTGCTATTAATTAAAAAAAAAAAACCGGCGAAATGAAGGACGTTCCACTTAGCTGGTAATTTTGGACTTATGAAGAGCTTATTTTGTTTGGACTGTTGTTATTGGGAAATAATAAACGCCCTCATATACGAATACCGTTTGACTCGACGAAATCATAACCAGCATTATAGATACCTTTGTATTTGACTGTACAAAGATTTGTTATTATATTTATGTTATATATAGTTTCTTTATGTTAATGTATCTCATACTTTAGTCACATTAACGGGTTAAGAACTATTTTTAGTAAATACTAAATATCTCATTTTTGGTATTTTAACTGGAGGTAGGACTCTATTGTCAGTAACGGTCTGTATAGCAACGAAGCTCCTATCCCCTCCGCTATACAATAGTGTGCAAACGTTACTTTATTCCGGTTTAAAAGGCGTCGTAGCTAGTGTAATTACTGGGGTAACGAGACTCCACATCTTATGTCTTAAGACATCTTATGTCTTATGTCTTAAAACTCTCCTTTTTTCCATGACTGAGACTTCACCGCTGACATCCCTCTGACGTGTTACCATCGACAATTTTCATAGGCGGTGCGAGTAGGTGAGTAGCCTACAGATGTTTGAAATATCTTAGAAAATATTACAAAGAATATGTTTGTATTGATTTCAATCGGTTATAGAATTTCCGTATTATTTAATGAATTAGTTTTTATTTTTAACATTACTTATGAATAAGTTCGAGCAAACTTAGTCCATGTTAACTTTGAATAGGTCTAAACTACTTAAATAAAAAAATAGCCATAAGTACTGCTCGAGCGCTATTGCTAATTTTTAACTACTTTGTAACTGCGCTTTGTCGAGTAAGCACAAACATTTATTGTAACCCGATAATGTGGCGGTGTGGAGTAAAAATTTTACATCATATGCTCTTGCCACCAGATAAAGGCTGCACATCATCATCAACATCCATTAATTGTTATAAATCACAACTATTTAATCAAGGGCAGGTTCAGCGTCATCGTTAAGAGTCATCTTCCGTTAGATACAGAACAAGTTAAAACAGATTAAGACAAAGCCATCTCTCCGTATAAAAAATGTCTTACCCTTGTTGATTGCAGCTTTATCTGGATGCTGGATAAGAATCATATTGATAGTTATATTTTAAGTAGTGTATGTTACTTTATACCGAAATTACAGTTATTTTAAGTTACAAATGTTTTATTCCATTCCCATCTCGCTATTGGTTTACATCATATAGAATGATAGACATATGAATGGTGTGAAATGTCTACAGCATTTCATCTTCAGCAACATTTAGAAGAGAACCACAGAAATGTTAACAATTAATGCTTAAAAAAAACATATGATATGATATCAACTAACTCTGAGATACGAAGAAAACCACAGAGCTGATATTATTCTTAAAATTTCGCTGTAGTGAAAAAGTTTTGTGGTTTTCTTTAATAATAGTTTATATGTAGCAATCGTGCGCTATCAGGCTGTGGACGTTAAAACATTTCTTATCGGAATTCTTATCAGTCATACGGGTCACAAAGACCAGGTACCGGTAAGTCGTAAAAATGTGTATTATATATGCCACAACACTAGCTTGAGGGTCTATGCAATGACGTCACATCTTCAGATAAAAAAAAAAATTTGCTGCTACAAGTTAGTATTCAGTGATGACGTGGATTGAATCTTCATCAATAATATATTTCTTTATATAATGAAGCGACGAGAAAAGCGGGCCGTTCATCTGATGGTAAGTGATGCCCGTCATAACAACGTGGCGCTAGTTAGGATGGTATACACTACATCACAGTGCGCTCGTCGCCTTGAGAAATAAGATGTTAACTCTCGTTACCGCAGTAATATCTCTAGCTACATCTCACAGTAATGTTTGAACATTACTGTTTGACGGCAGAAATAGGGAGCTGCGGTGGTTTTTGGACGGTCTCCGGGAACAGAGACCTACAACCAGTAATTCTTTTGAAGGACGCGTTAACCTATGTAAATGCAAGGAGTCTAAATTAATAATGCAAGTTCCTTTGTAACACGGACGTTCCTGGTTCGATTCCGGGGTTACATTTTGATGAATTTTTAACAACTTAAATATTGTACATCTGCCGCCATAAGCGCATTGCTGTATTTCAGGTCGTCATATGAAAGCAAGAGTATTAGCGAGCACGCTTTACTATCCACAGATTCGTTGTCACTTAACATCACGTGAATTTGAAGTGATATGTTAGTTAATTGCATATTAAGAAAAGGTAACATGCGTATACATTATATTTAAGTGTGAATTTCTTATTGGAGTTGATCCATTACAGACACAATTGTATTATACTTTGCACGAAGCGATGATAAGAGTGTGAGGTGTAATTAAGAGGATATACACTGCATGATGTTTTATTTGTTATCATAAGTTCACAAGCTCCAACGCCCTTCTAACTTAAACACGCTCCATACATTTTCGCCCGGTCTCCTTTAATTACTCATTCACATAATTTCCATCCAAAGCTACTCTGGAAGAGATAGCTTTTAACTACTCAAAGCTGTTAGACATCCCATTGATATAATGTACACTTTTATTAAAAATTACTTTATTCTACTTGGTGTGGTAATAAAAAGTCTCCTGTCATGCACTTGGTACATTTTTTTTTTCTCAAGCTTTATGAAATAAAACACATTCATGATCATAATTTAATTTATTTCTATAAAATCTTAAATCGATTAGCATAACCGGGCTCTACAATAGCACCGGCATAAAAAAAAAATTACATTAGTAAGTAATACTGTTACACTACGTAAATCCTAAGAGAATACACTAGAGTGAGCATCGACGCTTTCGTCCACGAGATGGAGCTGTCAGATGTATGAACGTGCTATGGTTTAATTTATGTGCTATATATAAACTTGTGTGTATAGATAATAAATGTCTATGGAAATTATAACTTGTTGCTTAATTTCGTAGAAGCCAGGGGGCGATAGTCCATAGTTTAACGTTGAACTGAACACTTGCTCCTTCGAGTTGGGTCTAGTATACTGGTACTAAAGGGTAAGTACTGAGGAAGGGCGACCTATAGTAGTGAATTTACTGCTCAGAATGAAGGAATCATCGGGGCTGCGGGAGGCGCATGGAGGAGGTGCTAAGCGGTGCAGATCCAAAAAGGGCATTGAAACCACCGGACAGCGGATTAAGATATACAATATTATGTACAAGTGAAGCGCTGGAGCGGAGTGCAGTAGGCAACGGTTGTACTTGAAAAAGACTCGATACCAGGGCGCCTTGGTACAAGTGTTTTTAAAAACCTGGGCATTAAATTACCAAAAACTCAAATGGTATTCGTGAAATTTGAGCAAACGTTAAGTTAAAGTGATTTAATAATTTTTCAGACCAACGCGACTAAACAGCTTTATATAATGACCAGTCATTAGCCGTACGGGGTAATCTGATTCCGCAAGAATTTTATGACCATTGCAAAACTTTATTTCATACTATATAGACATACGTCACACTACACGAGTCTATACAGACAAACGTTGAGGCTAATCGGGCGATTCACAAAGAAGTTACAATACAAGCTTTTGTGTGTGGGCTAAACGAACCCTTAAGCTTGCGTATACGATGCATGCGGCAGGAAAAAATTGAAAAGGCTCTAGAATATGTTGAGGAAGAATTAAATGTAATGAGCTCCCGAAGGTTCAGAGCGTCCCAAAAATGTTCTCTGTAATGCAACTATCTCCTATCATTCCAATTAAAGCATTAGATGTTGCTCGACCGACAGTTCCTAACTGGACAGCCCCAATAGGACTGACTACCAACCACCAACTCAACCATTTGGTTTGCAATAAAGGCTACAAGTATTGACAGAAGTGTTGGAGCAGCGCTATCCGTGTGGACTAACGATGTTGAAACTAAAGCCGTCATATTGAAACTGTAACCGTATTGCAGTTTACCAAGCAGAACTTCTGGCCATCAGTGAAGCCACTAAAATAGTTTTAACAAGCAAAGAACAGAGCTTCGGAATTTATAGTGACTCGCGATCAGCACTGGAATCGGTTGTAAACAACGAATCAACGCATCTCTTAGCTGTAAAGTCGCGAACAAATATTAATGCTAGTAAACTCCAAAACAAGATTTCTCTGTTCTGGGTTAAAGCTCAAAAGCAGGTTTAACTGGTAACGAAAGAGCTGATTGATTATCTTGCTAAAGACGCAGCGCAAAAATTAAAAACTAAGCCAAAAGCACAAGTCGTATGTGCCCGAATTCATTCGTCGAACGTCAAATTCGTATAGACACGTTGGACGAATGGAACCGGCGCTATAAAGAAAGTAAAACAGCCAGTATCACCAAGCGCTTTCTTCCGGATGCCATTGAGGCATATGGACTTGAAAATGTCGACCCATTATGGTTAGACTTCAGAACTATCCCACCAAAAAATAACAAAGAAATATAACTGAGGAAATAGAGCGTGAATTGTATTATAAAAAATATTCGTATGATATTTCATAACGGGAGGTCTACTGAGTTATCATAAACATAATTTTATTAGTACTGTTCACGAAAATTCACATACGTAATTTTCTAAAGTTACAGGCATTTTTATTACCCTACTTTTGGAAATATAGATAGTTCAAATTACCGACATCCTTATTCAAATGCGTCTACTATTGTCCAGTCAGGAAGGCACAGAAATTTCCCCGCGCGGACCTAACGCGGCCCCCGGTGTGCTAGGAAGCGCCCCACTTCAATGTGAATCGTCCAAACGTTAATAATGTAGTGTCGGACTCGCGAGCCGCGCCCACTCAGATATTTCAGTTAAAGTAATTACAATCAGAATACAGCGTAGTATTGTGTAAAATTATCAGAGACTATATTTGTAACTCGAAGTTTAAAAATAACCATTATAATTATTCAGTGACACGTCTCAGTATTTCATTTAAAGAAAACCAACTCTACGAAATGTGTCAATACGAATACACAGATAATTCAAAAAGTTATACAGACTACACTGTCGGTGGCCCATTTCAGAATACTCAAATCATTTCCCTCCACCATTAACCAATGTGTTCATCTGATTGAATTCGCTGCAGTCAGAATTGCGCATACCTCCTGGTGGCCCAAGAGGGGAAAGAATTAGCACGATATTCTGATCTGCTCAGAAGAATAAGTGTTTGTCACCTGCTTATATAGTCCCGAGCTAAACGACTTCAAAGACGGAGTGAGAATGGAAGTTGGATTCCATGTGAAGTGGTCAGAGTAGGATTTAAGGGTTCGATAATGCCGGCTTATGTATATGTCGACCAACTTAGAATAGCGGTCTCACCATTTGTGTTCCCTGTAACTCAGTGTTCAAGATGCTGGAAAATAGGCTACCACGAAAATTGTAATACCACTACATGTAAGTGCGTGAACTGTTTGCAGAATCATATGACTCTTGCAAAACGTAAATGTCCCGTACACCTTAAAGAGAAAATGTTAAGAGAACTGATGTCACAGTTTAGATGTCATTACAGAGATGCCATTAAAATGTATGTCAACCGAGAGAATTCGACAGACAACAATAGGGGGATTTAATCGATTCCTGTTACAGTACAAAACACGAATTCTCATATAGCATCAATAGATACTATACATATACCTGAGAGAGACACTGAAAAATGTACAGTAAGGAAATCCTTATAATAAAATAGCAGCAACGAACAGAAGCGACAAAAAAAGAAAGATACAGAAGGATTGGCGCAATCGAACGACTGTAGAGTAAGTTCTGGAAAGACACCAGGAGATAAAACTGGCCAAAATAGAAATTTATAGTCGGAATCTCGAGAAGTTACATTTAGAGAATTGTTGTCAAGATTGCAGAACTTAATTGATTTTCAAAACATAATTCATTATGAAAAAGTAAAGGAAGCGATAAAACTCTGTTTGGAATGGTTAGTGTTCTACCTCAGACTCCCACCAGTGGTAACATGTTACTGCAGGTCATAATCTAATAAACACCACTTGTGGAGTTTGATCGGGAATCTGACGCTAATGTATGACGAGCTCTTGGCGATTTTAACTCAGATTGAAGCATGTTCAAATTTCCAGTCCCTGTCTAGAATTGTTTGTAACGATGACTTCATCGAAGTTTTAACCCTCAGGTAGATTCTTGTTGGTATCTCATTATTAGCTGTTCCAGATTAGATCTTTGAACAATTTAAAACTGCTATTCATCGCAGATGACTGTTCACTCAGATGGTAGCACAGACCTTTTGGCGATGCTGGTTACAGGAATACTTAACGAAATTTCTTCATTGCTATAAAAGGTCGTATCAAAACCCGAAACATGATATATACGACGTTGTTTTGATAAAAGAAGATGATTTACTTCCTTCTCGCTGTTTACTTGAATGAGTGGTTGACAACATCCTGGTAAGAATAACATCATTCGTGTAGTTACAGTCCAAAGGAAAAGTGCTCAAATTAAGCAACCAACTTCCAAATTATGTTTATTACCTGTGTCTATATAATAGATTATGTAAAAAGAGGAGTTTATGTATATTAATTATATTTTAACACATAATCCGCATGAATTTGCTGTTTTTATCTTTTTATTGTAATATATTGTTATTTTTGTGTGAAGGACAAGTTCTTGGTGGGCGGTACAATTACAAACTTGTGGGTATAAGTATTAAGTGTTTAAGGAAACATAGCTTCTGTTTAACGTCACTGCTTGTTTGATTTCGCCGACGCCAGAGGGCGCCCGGCGCGAGCCCATAGTTTAACGTTAAAATGAATACACGGCACAACTCTTCATGGATTATCTACTTGTTAAAATACTTAACGCTTTTGTTAAAGATTCACAAAATTTAATGAAATACATCAAAGTTGGCACAAATCTGAATCTACGCTTAATCATACACAGCTTTATGAAAAATCTAGATATGTGAAAGCCTTTAAAGATATGAAGAGTGCTTGATTATTATAAAAACGTCTAGGTAATAAAAGTTTTCGGCCCACTGACCGCGAAACTTCAATTCGAAGAGGGCAATTATTGATGACCAACAATCATGTAAGATTTGTTAAAAAAAAATGCTTTACCTACATATTGTCGGCAACTGAAACATCTACACCGAAACAAAATAAAACTTTCTTTTTTTATTCAATGAAGTGACGAGACGGGCGGGACGTTCCACCTCATGTTACGACGTGATACGCTTCCCTTCCCCATAACGTGGTGCTAGTTAGGAATCGCCAAGAGACATAAAATGTCTCGTTACTCAGGCAATTTCACTAGCTACTACTTCATTCCATCCAGAACACAGTAATGTTTGCATGCGCTACTATTTAGTGGCCGAAATAGGAGTTGCGGTGGTATCCAACTAAAAGGGTTCTGGCAACAGAGACCTACCAGTACATACACAACAAATTACATGTTTGGAAAACGCAAAAAAAAAAATATAATACGTCATACTTAAATCACAGAAAATGATAACAGCCCTTTGTTCTTACATGAGAAATAATATGAGTGTTGTTTGTACGTATTGCAATCTAAATAAGTTATTGTAAATGACTAAGTTTGAATGACTAGAAAACAGCTGAACTTACTTAATAACTAATACACCAAAAAAATAAATAGTCATACATCCATATGACTGATAATTTCATATGAAAGCGTTTTGAACGCACTTTGTATAAAAAGTAGTATTATAAAAAGCGATATACACTAGATCATCTAAAACGCATACAGTATAGTGGTTACTTGATTGTTTGGCGCTTGGAAAATTATTACAACTCAATTGATACGAAAAAAATTAAAATTAAAAAAAAATATTGCAATAGTGTAACAAATGGAAAAATATGTTATAGTTAAAATTGTAGTATTGGAAGATATATTTTTTACATAATATTATTTCTTAAAATGACATTTATATATATTTTTCATTTATAAGCTACTGTCATATTATGAAAAATGCATAAGGTACCGTCACATGCTATCCAGACACATAAAACAAGTAAAATATTAATTTACCTTTACATTCATCGTTTGATAACTTTTAACACATGCCATGGGTATATCAATTGGATACAATTGATATTAACTAAGACTTGGGTATTCTAATGTGATGACTCCGTAGTAAGCACCGGTGTGGTTGGACCATTTCACTCATCAAGGCTCGTAGGGCTGTCTTCGACGAAATTACCGTGACAATTTAAGTAAATGAGAAATGCACGCATTCGGTCGTTATCGGGGTTCGATTCACTGCAAAACATTAAAATAAACTGTAGTAACTGAAGTGTTTATCCATAACAATGTGGCGTCAGTTAGGACGATACGCACTGCAACACACAGTGCTCGTCGTCTTAAGACATAAGATGTTTAATTCCGCTACACCTCAATAATTTCACTAGCTACAACGCCCTTCAAATCGAAACACGATGTTTGCACAGTACTGTTTGGCGGCAGAAATAGGAGCTGAGCTGGTACCTAATTAGATGGTCTCCAACAACAGAGATTTACTATCAGTAAATATGGTGTGATCATCATCATCGTCATAATTTCAACCGATGGTTGTCCACTGCTGAACATAGGTCTCTTGTAATATTTTCCACAAACCATGATCTGGCGCTGTTTCGCAAGGGCGTGAACGCAATGCTGACTTCATGGCACCGATATCGCTGCTACCCGATTACGGTCTGTAGTATTTGAGTTAGCCAGTGATGAATGGTTATACCGCCATTAGACGGTAAATGGTGTGAACCGGAGATAAATAGATGTGTGTTTTAAAGAGATTATTCTTACTCGACTTCTATTTCAACAGCCAAAGAGGATTCTCGTAATTTACATTTTTCATCCAACCATCTGCGAAAAGTATAAATATATATAATAACTATAATTAACTGTTAGTCTACAAGGTTTAAATCTCTCACAAAATAAAATGGTAACAGGCATTATGTCCGTATGCAATAAATGAAAAGTTAGGATGTTTATACAAGAACACATCGTGTGTATGGGTTTATCAGTAATTTCATTAGTCAGAGCTTTTGAATAGGAAAATAAACCATTGCACTATGCATGCTATTGTAAACACACCTGGAGCCTTTGTTTCATCTCTGCGTAGAGACACAATAATAAAAATAAGCATACATACATTTGACATGGTGGTGTGCGAGCCGGTGGTGCATAGACGAGACCTCGCGGGCGACGTACGCGGCCCGAACTAGCGCGAGCATTTTTCAGAATGGGACGAGTAAGAGGCCAGTACGCGCATGTTGCCGCATCCATAGCATCAATACGCCCGATTCGCACCCATCCTGCGACAATCACGTCCCACATAAACAAAATGCTAAGTACAAATAATTACTAACGCAAGCAACGCACTGTGAAGCCGCGACGCCAAATTAATAATTCGTAAAAGCTCTTCAATGTACATTTATTGCTATCTGATTTGGATAAAATTTTAATTTCAAACTATAACCAAAGGTTTATTGATTATATATTCAGCAAATATTTCGCATGTCAAACGTAAAATATACTCACCAGATAACGGCGTCTGGGGATCAGGCTGGCAGTTTAAACAGAAACATTTAACTGACCACAATGAAACATCCAGCCTTAGCTCAGGATATGGCAGCATAACCTCATTCCAAAACTTTAAAACCCATTGTAGATGTTCGCATGTCTCCCCACAGGTCTCCAAATCTAACTCCCTAATACCTCCAACTGCCCCAACTCCTTCACCTAAGCACAGAATTTTGTTCAAATAGTTCATATTTTCAATTGAAGGTAAATCTGTGTAGACATCATCCCGGCGTGTAGATTCATCTATGGAGGAAGACTGTTCTTCGGTCAGGTCTGGAAGATTCCCTGTTTCGAGCGTCAACGCATTCATGATCTCGATGTCAAGGTTGTCCACATCATTGACTTCTGGATAACAATCGTTATGTTGTATATTCGTATCGCAGCTATATTCGCAGCTCTGACGTGTACACGTATTTCTTGAATGCAGTGTGTCTGACTCATTGAAGTTGTAGCTGGAGTGGCTTTTTCTTATATACCGGCAAAGTGGCTGCGGTAAAATCAAACTTTGATGCATCGTGTTTGGCACATGCGCACATCTTAATTCCTCAATCAGGTTGTCATGGCTATGGGCGCGGACATTCCTCTCTACCTTAACATCAGAAGATCCGGCTTCTGGGTCGGATGGTGTATAATCCTCAGACAATTTTGTTTCTATAAAGGTGTCCTCATGATTGTCTGATTTACTGGGAAGGTCAGGGGTAACCCCACTTCCTAATAAGTATGGGTGGAGTAATATTGATACCTGATAAGGGAAAAAAATAAATGTTTTATTTGACACAATATTTTGTATAATAAAGAGATTGAACATCAGCAAATAAAAAAAGCTTTAAACTATAAATTTTTTTTTGTAAATTTTAATTTCTAAAAATTCAACTTACCTGGCAAACCTTGCCGTAAAGATCAACTAGAGGATAGACATGTGGAATTTCATCAGGTACCGTACCAGCGGTACCGACGAAGATCGAGTCAACCCATATACTGAGCTGACTGTTGGTGCCGAACTCAATAGTCAGAACCGACTGTTCTATAACATCTTCCAATCCAATAGTGGTTTCTTTGATGCTCTGAAATGGAACGCTTATATAGCCTTTGGTTTTTATTTTTCAATACTTAGAGCAGATCAAAAATTTATTAAAAAAAATAAGTATTAAATAAACTTTGGATAGAAACTAGTGAATAACATTTTAGAAAATTGTATAAAAATTAGCGTCGCATCTTACTTACATATACGCTGTTATCGCAGCATAGCTCGCTGGTGAGCAACCACGCAGGTGGCTCGAGTTGAGTTCCAGACGCGGGCACTTCCTCCGGTAAATACGCCACCGCTCCTAATGCTACGCTACCGGACCAGAGTGTATCCGACTTATCAACACGGAACTGCAATAGAGGGATGTTACAAAGCAATATACTAGATACCAAAATATGTTGTTATTATAATATATCACTGCAAATTAGCATAAAGCGTATAAAAAAATAATATAAAAAAGCGTGCATATGCCTGACAAGTTTGGTTTATAATATTATACAATTCATGTTAAAGACGAGATTTACCCGGAAGACCTGTCCTCGTTTGAATGGTTGGCTAACGATAGCAATACCTTCATTGTAACCCCGAAAACGAAGAGCAACTGTATCTGAAAGTAAAAAGATTCAATTTCTATTATATACTAATAAAAAGCTTTTTACGACCTTCTCCAGAACATAGGTCCTTCTTGGAGTGGGGGTTGGAAAGGTACAATGGTTACCATCACTATTCAAGAGGCTTATTGAACGATTGGCTGTCAATCCTACCAGCAATGTCCCACTTATTGCCACTTAAGTCTAGAAATTCTTAGAGCTATGCGGTGACTTTATTTCTATAAACCTTTTCATATCGAATTCGATGGCGCAGATACCTCGAGCGTAGTAGTCGTTTGAGTGACATCACTGGCAACAGCCACAAATTGAAGATGTCTTCCGATACTATAGTAGCTGATACAATAATTTTTTTTTTCTTTTTGGCAAATAAAATATGAAGATTTGAAATATCATATCAAATGGTTATAAATAAAATCTTACTGGAACTACAAAGTCTAATGTTCTTCCCATGTACGTCATGGAATGTGTATGGAAGGGCACTACGACACTTCTTTGAAGCTTTGGATGTGCACTCGGAGGCTGGCGCTGCTGGTGACACGTTTTCCGACTCCTCAGTTGCCGACATTTCTAAACTGGTCTCCATTTCGGGTTTTATGAAATCCTCATTGTAAACTGTGACAGTAGAAACTAGTGTTATACTTTTATCTAAGACTATTGTTTGATAAGAAATACATCTTGAATATGTATTATAATAAATTATATATCAACTTACTAGGTGGAGGAAGAATGTTCGCGACTGCTTTAGTTACCGTTTGAATCTTTACCACCTCGCCGAAAATTTCCATCACCACATACACCTTCTGGAAAATTATAATTAACAATTCAGATATCTTAGAGTTTAACGAAAATAACGATGAAGGAGAAGTAGGAATAAAAATGGATTAAATGGTCATTCTTAAAAACATATAGCTTGTTAGGATACTTAAAAAACATGGGCAACTAACATCAGGCACATCTTCAAAGACAGTGTCTAAAAGTTCACAATTGTAGTAAATCTGAACTTGTTGGTCCAATGTCTTCTTGAGACCTATACGGTCTCCTGGTCTCAACCATTCGAATGAGGGTACTACCAATTGCATCCTGTGGTATCGCGATCCTGGATTTGAATACCACAAATATTTTCCTGCAAAGTGAAAAATATATTAAAGAGAAAATATGTCCTCCTTATTTCTAAATACATATGATAGGTGAGACGAACAAATTTCAGTTAAGGTGGTAGATGGCTGGATATTGTTTAGATATAGGTCTTACCATCGATATAGGCTGTGTAATGCGGGAGGTAGGCTACAGAGGGCGGTAGGCATCGGTTGACATGAGCGTTAAGAATATTGATATCGGTCACACCCATTCGAAAGTTGCCGGCGTATCCGAACTTACGCTTCATTATTTTGATCTGAAATTTTTCTTTATTAACTTTGAAACTCAGTAAGAAATAGTACGTTTCAACCCACTGCGCATTCTCATATTAAGAATGAATTTCACCAATATTACTGGTCTACGTTCAAATGCAACTAATCATATTTCAACGTGCGATTTAACAACTCCATCTCTGCTTACCATCAAGTGGGATAGTGGTCAAATATGTCTATAATAAACAGCCTTCTCATTATCGCCTGAATTAGGCCTCAAGGCGTTTTCTCACAATAAGAGAATCAAGGCCATTAACTCACCATCCAGGTCGAGTGCGCGTTAGTTGATGTCGCATGTTCGTGAATTTTTTTGAAACAGGTTAGTTTACTCAAAGCCAAACTGATTGAGTATCGAACGAACTGTGCTTTGTCGTAAATAGCATGGGTACGAACGCCTTTGAAACTAATTCTTCAAGCTTATTAGTATTATACATATAATTATTAAATAAATAGATTATAAAATTATACTATGGGCAATTTTAAAATAAGAGTAGGGAAAAATTTGTGCTACATAAATGGTCTCACCTCGAACATCTCATCGAGCGCGAGATGTGAAGAACTAAACACAAGAGCTGCGGTCGGATCGGCCGTCTTCCGTTTGGCGATCATGAAATCCTTCGACAAGCAGATATTTGCGCCACAGTACTCCGAGAAACTCCTGTTAAGATCATTTATGCTCTAAAAGACTAATTCACTATCAACGTGATTTAAAATAATCACACACTGGCAGTGTCTTACCAATATGGTTGCGGTGGAGCAGCATAAGCTCGGGCGGACAACATGTTTTCTGTGTTAGAGTAACCATTAAAATTGAAGCTTCGCTCTTCATTTTGTAATATCGTCACCTAGTGAACAAAAAAATCGTGACAATAAAAAATTATATAAGAGCACAATAATCAAATAAACATTATTAACAATTTCATTGAAAAGACATGAGGAACCCACCTGTGTACATTGCCCATAAAGGTCCACCACTGCATATATACTGAGATCCGGGACGTACCACGCCTTGCCTGTATTCATTCCGTCCAAGTAGTAATGTAAACTTCGGTCCGCATGCCACATCATACCTGATATAACAATGTCAAGATGAAAACATGGAGTGAGTTTTGTGGCTTTATTAGTGTGGAGATCTTTGAAGCTAGCCTTTCTCTACCGATGGACCTCTATCACCTCATAATGAAGATGATGTGTTTTTGATACATTTTAAAATCTGAGATCAAATTAAGTTTCGTTATTTTATGATAAGTTACCATATACTAGTTGAATTTAAATCAATTTATTTTGTTAAACTAACCGACTCTACTGCCGACGGTTAACTTATCCAGATCTAAAGGATATCCGCTGCGCACGCATTCACCATCTTTCATGATAGCGCACCCACTTAGTATGTACGTGTCGCAACATAGATCTGTAGCGGTACCAGCAATGGCTCCAAGGCCACCGCTTGCTTCCAAATCATCTGGTCGAATGGCTGTGACACCTATGAGGAAACATAATTTTAAATAAAATCAGCTTTCAATGTAAGCGCAAAGGCATTAGCACAGCATTTATGGACAAATTAAGAATCATGTACCAATCTCAATACTGCCAATCCAGCAGTCCACCATATTGTCGATGCGCAGTTCGAACATTTCGCATTCGCGCATCGGCCGCGAGCTGAAGAGCACCGCGTCGTTGAACTCCGAGTAGACTGCAGCACGCGACGCGGTCAATCTTGAGCGGGATAAGATGGCATTGCGACCGTGGACACTGTGGAAGCACATGTCGCTGTGAAGAAAAAAAAAAATTAATGACAGTTATCAAATTTTTTATATGAACGAATGACTTAACAGAAAAGAAGAATAAGACGGGTATAAAAAAATTTAACTCACACAGACCCCAGTATCCCAACAGAGAAAAAAAAATTAATGAGTTATCTATTCAAACTGTCCGTCTATAACATTATAGCTCCTAAAATGTACACTACATGGTTGTAATATTTTTAGTTTGTAAGGTACGATACTTGACGAATCTCTCCATGAATGCCACTTTAGTCTTGGCAATGGGAATATAAAGAAGGCTATTTTAAATTCAGTGTTTATTTATCCATTTGAAGATTTTCAGCTCTTTTTAGAGATTTTTCTTTATACTAGTTTTTTAAGTATAATTTTTTTTAACAATTTGTAAACTAAGAATCAGAATTAATGTTTTATTAAGCGTTTGATTCATAATTACTTTTTAAAAAATAATAGCTTACGGTAACGATGTGATATTGGATTCAGTAGATACAGGTGACTCCGGGGAAAACGAGTGAGGCATAAGGTCTATGTCTACAATAGTAGCCTGGGCAACTCGGCCGTATAGATCTGTGAAATGCCAAACAAATAATTTTCGTATTTCAATACTATGAAAATTGATACATAAATAAAAGTAGAATAAAACTTACTAATTAAACCAAAAACTTGTTCAGGAACATTGAAAGCAGCTGGTCCTTGATCTACACCATTGACTAAGAAATGGAGGATCCCCATGTCCCGTCTTATTACGCCCACCGTATCACCTTCCTGTAAACCACGATTTATTAAATATTGTTACAAAGAGAGAGAAACAAAGACTTTAAGTTTAAAGTCTTTGTTTTTGTAAATATTTTCATCAGAATTATTTACAAATTTACATAATTTGCAGTAAATGCTGCTCTTGATCAGAATTCATAATCTTCAGCAGTGATACAATAACCTTTAATAGAGAATTTAAGTTTAAGAGTCATATATTACTGTTTATCAGTCTTACCACCAGTCTGTTCAGGTTTCTGACATATTGCGGAATAATAACAGAACCATCACGGATGACATCTTCGCCAATCAGAGCCCAAGTGCCTGATCTGAAAAAACAATGTCATTTTAAACAATTCACATTGCAGCTATATAGATAAGAAAAGATTATTAATAAAATATCTATTTTTTATGTTAGACCATCAGACCATTGTAGCAGGTAATAATATTAATAACCAAATGAACTCACTTTGCACTGCTTATTTTGAATGGCAACTGGATTTCATTTGATGAGTGTCGCGTGACTCCAATCTCGATGCTTCCTGCCCATTTGGGAATGACCAGGTCCAGTTTCACTTGGAACAGCTCATTGGTCCTAAGGGTTCTATTTGTCATCACTACTCCGTTGTTGAAGTATTCCAGAGCGCTGAAAATTTGGCCAGTATATATTATGATTGTCACAAACAGCAGTGTAAGAAGAGTTGATGAATAAATAATACTTACTTAGGCCGATGAGCAGTCTTACCATTATTAATAATAACAACATTCGAATCACGCAACGTATGAAATAATAGACTATCTTCATCTATGTTTGGTGCCAGTTGCCCTATGAACATACGAATTTTTTTTATATTTCGATATATTATTGACAAAAAAAAACAAATATTAACACTGCAAAGTTCTTTGTACATGTGATGACTACTAAAAAAAGTGATATACTTACACAGTCCAGATAGACTGGATGTGCTGGGAATCGGTGGATAGTCATCGATGTTGGTATCATCCTCATATTTATCAATAATTGATACCTATAACATATAAACAACATATCAAGATTTTTTCTAATTGTTCAAACAGTTCAAACTTGATATTCAATTAACTATTAGTACTGTTAGCACCTTGACAGTCATCCCATAGAGATCGATGACACCCCATACTTGGGGATCGACATTACTGGCAGCTACACCCTGGTCTATTCCATTTATATAGAAGTGCAATTGGCCACTGCTCTTTCTCATCATTCCTATTTTATCACCCACCTATAAATCAGGTGAACAAGAAAACAAGGAATTCAATAAAAATTAATGAAACATATTTATCAAATTACTTAAGTAATACTTAAGTTTGTGATTTTAATCTATGAAGCGACTAAACAAGCAGGAAGTTTAATGATATGCTAGTCCATAGTACTTTTTAGTGATACAAAACGAAGATGCAACATTCCTATTCAGATCATCTTTGGAAACAGAGACCTACAAGAAGATAAGTAATTTATTATTTTTTTTTATTTATTCTTTGAGACAGAAAAATATTTTAAATGAAGACACAATTATTACCCAAAAACCAGTAAGGTTTATCTGGATAATACAGTCGTCGTGGCCTAGCTGCAGTGCAAGTTACATCTGGACTGGTTTGCAATGAGCCATCTTTTTAACCTCGCCCAGTATGATCCCGATGATACAACATTATGTGGGATATCTGTTGGTAAGCTATTTACATGATTCGGTATAATACAATCAAAAATTCTGCTGCCACAAACATTGTTGTATTTCTGGACCACGAATTTTTTCTTTGCTTCGAGCTCTCTTAAATTTGATGGACATTTGTTCTCTATAAGAGAGTCTAAGAAAGTATAATTATTAAAGACCAATAATTTAATTTTGTCAGTATCAGATAGGTTGACAAAGGTTTATGCATTAAATCCTCTATATAAAATATTAGAGGCAATTGCTGGAGTGCTCAGGGTTTCCCCCTGAATTTGGAAACCATTGGTTGAAAACAGTAACAATATTTATGTACCTTTAATTCGTCGAGATTAAATTGACCGTATTCCATGTATGTGCCATGACCATTGATTAGTATTTTACAGCCTGACATCATAACAGTCCCAGAATCCATATTGGTCATTGTGGACGGATAACGGATGTTGGCTGGGTTGTGATTTGATACACCAACCTGAGGATGAATGTTTAGAATATTTTAGAAGATATTGAATGTCTAATTAAGAAATTTATTTATTTAGGTTATTCAAAATTGGCTTTACCTCTATACTACCGCTCCACTTGTCTACCAGGCGATCAATACGTATCTCAAATATCTCATCATCGTACAGCGGCCTTTGTGTCATTACAACACCATTGTTGTAATCGTCCAATGGGCGTGCACGTTCAGCTGTCCTAATATGAAAGGAAGATTTCAATAAATTCGGATTATTGTATAAGAAATACAATATGACTGACAATTACATGTAGGTCCCTGAAAGGTGCTAGGTTAGGCAGAGTGGGATCAATTGTTGTGTATATCCTAGAAAATGGACTGTGCTCAACAATAGGTGTCTTCCAGCTTATGATAATTCATATGAATTCCTAAGCCTACAAATAATTTATAGTTGTGAACCATTTAAACCAACTTTTACAAAATATATACTCTCATACATAGGCACAAGAAAGAAGGTCCCTAAAGGTTGGCTAAAATGAAATAGTAAATATAAAGAGTTTTCATAAGTAACATGTATACGGATTTAACAAACAAATAAAATTTCCTAATTTAATTTCCATAATATGAAATAACTAATCTGCTTACTTATTGTTATTGGTTAGAAGGACAAGTATGCCACATCTTGGATGGAATCGCAAACGATCTTGAGAAACTGAAAGAGAAAAGTGTATGACATTTTCTATCATATTGACAACAATATATTGTGTTGAGTGTAGCAACACTTACTAAGAGCGCAAGCTGCATTCATACTAAAAGGGACATAATCTTCCCGGTAGTCTTTCGGGAATGAACATTCAGGCTCTGGAGCGGAAGCTGCTACTTCTCCTTCACTGGATGTCAAAGTGTCATCATTGTTTGGGTCCTCTGAGATCTGTGACATAAACAAAATACAAAAAAAAAAAATAATTATGTAAGGTAAGAATGATTGGAAAAATCGGTGCAGGTCGACCTAGGCGAACATATTCCGATCAAATCGGAGATGTCCTAAAGAAAGGCCAGATCAAAAGCAATCGCAACCGGCAAGCATGCATGAAGACGCTTATGAAAGTGGAGGAAGCGAGAGAGGTGTGCCAGGATCGTAGCAGGTGGAGAGAGGTGGTCTGTGCCTACCCCACTAAGTACAAGGCGTGATATATATGTATGTATGTATGTAAGATACATAAGGACTTAATTTTGACATGGCATCATGTAAGAATATCATAGTAAATGCATCAGAATGGTTTTAAGTCTTTTTTAGATATTGAAGTTTTTGTTACTCAAACATTGTTTCAAATAAAAAAAGATAATAACATTACTGTTTTAAGTGTCAATCATCTTTTAGTTTTACTGGTGAGAGGTCTCTCTTACTGGAGTTTATCTAGATGGGTACCACTGCAGTGCTTATTTCTGCCATCAAACAATAGTGTGCAAACATTACTGTGCTCTGGTTTGAATGGCGTAGTGCATAGCAATTTAACATCACATGATTATAGGTGGGTGTATCCTTTACCATCAGGTAAACATTCTGCCTATCTTGGCCCTTGTATAGTGCAATGCTAATTCCTTATAATATTTATAAGGAATTTAAACTTGTGCATTAAATTATATCATTTGAAAACATGAAGAATTTTATGTTTTAATTCTATAAAATATAGTATGTATAAATTGTAATGGTTTAAGTCATATTGGAAGAATATTTAAATTTGTAGCTTTAAGTTATTCTTACTTGATCTAAACTGGAATCCATGATAGGTCTCATTCCATTGGTTGAGTGTTGAGCGATTGAGACTTGGACACATTGCCCATACATATCAACTACAGCAAACAAACGAGAAGGCATATTGTTCACTGCTACACCAAGGCTTCGCCCATTTATGAAAAACACTAACTCTGCCTATTAGATAAAAAGAAATATTAATCATACAATTTCTCACTAAACAAGGTTATTTAAATTCTATTTTCGAGATTTAATATATTGGAAAACATTTTGACTTACTGTACTAGATCTCATAACTCCTACTCTGTCTCCTTCACGAAGCGAATCTAGCTCTTGACCATAATTACTAACAATGGTTGTACCATCTTTTGCGATTGAATTGCATATCATTATCTGTAAAATGTTGTAAATAATAATTCAAAAACTCAGTAAGTCTCAACAGTAAATTCACCAGATATTAACATAAATAATTAGATTAAACACTTTACCAGAAAGATTTTTTTATATGATTTCTAAAAATAATTAAAATGTAAAGAATGTAAGGGGCTCACCCATGCTGAGTTTTTTAATTTAGTTGCTGTTGCTGGTAACTCAATACTTTCTGGATCTTGTGTTGTTACACCAATCTCCAGACTGCCATTCCACACATCCACCTTAACAAACATTAATAAATTATTTAATTAGTTAGTGAAATTTGGAGTGACGCTAAGTAAACGTAAATTTAGACTACCTAAACAAAGGACTTTTATAATCATTAAAAATCTGATATAACTTACAACTATATATTCAGGAGAATTAATATAATTAAAAAACAATGTGTGAACGCCAGTGGTATATTTTTTAAATATAAATTATAAGACATCGCATGGATTTCTAATTTGGCATTTATGCATTACTTCCGGGCGTGGTCACCTCATTACGAACAAAATGTCATGTCCTAAAAAATGCACGAGCTGACCTATTTTAAATAATGATAATTAAAGAGTCAAATATACTGGCTTATTAACTGCCGCAAGACATATTTTATTAGTATTAGTAAAATCTACCTTTCTATCTATGCACACTTCAAAAACGATGTCATCTTGAAGAGGCTCCTCACTGAATATAAGCCCATGGTTGAATTCTATAAAGTTTCGAATTGCCGTTAAATTATTTTGCAAAAGAGTGACCCGGTCACCACATTTTCTATGAAACCGATGCATAATGATAGTCCATTTAAACCAACGTTTCACGTACTATGAAATCTTCATTCACAAAATATTATTTGTTAATCAGCACACCAAAGCCCGAGAGGCTATAAAACAAAATTATTAGTACCATTACAGTGATTACAGAGGTTTTTAGCGAGAATTTAAACAATAGACACAATATCCATTCTTGACGCAAAAGGGAATGTCAATTATGAATTGACCGTTTGTTTTAAAACACTTGACATTGTGACAAAAGGTTCTTATGCGAGTAGATTATAAAATCATTCATTGTCACATAGTATTTTTCTGTATCTGATATTAATTTGATAAGAAATTAATATATGTATGCACATGTAATGGTTTATGTTGTAAATAAATGCTCAATACTTCTTACTTAATTTTCTTGTTAAGAACTAACTAATATTTTAATTTTATAATTTAAAAATATTAGATATTCATACAAAACTTTACTTAAAATACTTGATTATACTTTTAGTGTTGGTATCACGATGAGATCGTGCGAGTACTTTTGTATCGATTAATATTTCGTTGCAGTGCACATACAACACATGCTTTGCTACATTGATTTGTCTTCAAAGGTATACCAGGTATAGATCTACTAGGATCTGATAGCAAAAAAAAAGTTTAAAAATAGCGATTTTCATATGACAACAAAAAAAATGTCATCTGTGAACCGAAATTTCGAGGAATTGTTTTTGGTTTCGCTTCAAATTACTTTTTTTACAATCAGTGAATTTTAAATTAAATTTTTCCTTTCGTAGCCGTTAAAAACGAGTAACGTTTTTATAAATAATAAAGTTTGTCCATTACATTTCCAAGAACTAATATTAGCATAAATATTTTTTACAATTAAAAGAAAATAGCATAAATATTAAAATACAGTGTTAAAATGCTCAAACTTCAATTAAAATATAAATTATAAATTCCGTAGTCAAACTTTACAAATACGTGTTTTAAATTTATTTATACTCTTCGATAGTTTGTTTTACGGTCTTGCCAGTGCTTCAACAAGTATATCTTACTGTGTACTCGGTCTTTTTATGAAATATTTCTTGTACAATACCAGTAACAAAAAGGAGACACGTAAAACACGACAAGAAAGAATGTCTGCTATTGTTTCAGGAAAAAGCTTCATAGAATATTGTAGATAAGAAAATGGAAGCTATAGTAAGAGATACTTTTTTTTCCTCTTGGTTTAGATTACAGCTGCTGATAAATTAATAAAAAAGTAAAAAGTCACTACAGTGAGTCACAGCTATCAAAAAACCCCCCAAAATACAGCGAGTAAAGACAAATTTCTGACTTTCTACGCTACAGTTTTTTAGAACAATGAGTGTATGAGTTAAAAAATTATACTGATCTCAAATCTGTTTCGCCAAAATGTTGTATATGAAAATAACTTTTACTCAATTAAAATACTAAGACTAATGGGAAAAATATTAAATTTCATCGATATCAGCAAATGGTCGATTGCGGAAATGACCGGAACATATAGATTTAATTAAATTATTCCTTTGTTTGGTATCTTATTTATGTAATATTTATGAAAAAGTATCATGTTACATATTTGGAATTGATGAGATGAGCCTTGCACGTGGAGCCCATATATTAGACCATGACTTATACAGTTGTTATAGTTGGCAATGTTATTTTCCACATTATTGTCGCTGTCATTTTCTACCGTTATCCCGATTATGCCTACCGATTGAACATGTCGTCCTTGCCCTGGGCCGTATTAGCTCGAGGCTATTAAATGCGCAAGCATAAATTAATGCAATATTTAGTGACGTGATATTCTAGTGCGATTTACATATAATTATACTTCATACAAAATATTTTTTTATTTCAATGTTCCTATAAAAAAATTCAAAAGTAAACTTTGTGTACCCTTCTCCAATTTATACTAAAATAAGCTCGAGTACGTTAGTTCGCACTTTCTAAACGAAAATCGTTTTAAATTATACTATATGTAAAACTACTAGATCATTCAATAATTAGACGATAGATATCTATTGCTAGACTTAGGCCACCAAACAGCTACAAACGCTACACTGGATACAATCCATTGGATGCTACAGTTCTAACTTGTAGCATCCAGTGGGTTCTCGATTTTCACCTGATCGTCACATCACTACGACACTAATTCATCCATTGCAAAAATGTTAAAGTATTAGTAATTTAAAATTTTGACATTTTTGTAAATACTAATAAAGTTCCTGAAGAAATTTACTATTTGCACGGAAATAAATTGATTTGTAATATTTCTTCTTAAAGTGCCTCCCCATTACTAAGGTTTTCAAGGTTTATATAATACTGACTTGAGCAATATGAGACAGTTTGGCTGGACCGGGACTTCGGAGTCCTTAGTTTCCGCTCGGTGCAGATACTCTCGGGGCACGGTTGCTTCGGGAGGTATCTGTACCAGCGGAACAGTAGAGGTAGGACGGACGAGGCGTGCGACGAATGTGGCCACCCGGTGGACACATCGTCCCACACCTTGGCCGATTGCCCGCGATGGGGAAGGGGGATAGGGCCGCGCTCGTAGCGGCGATAGGGAGTGAACTCTCGCTACCGTCCGTGGTCCGGACCATGGTTGGAAGCGAAGCGTCATGGATTGCGGTATCCCGATTCTGCGACTCTGTTATGACGCAGAAACGGGAGACCGAACGTATTCACGAGCGGGCGCCGAGGTGACAGGACGCGGTCGGCGCGTGATGATAGCTCACCGCCGCAAGGCAGAGCCGAGCGCACGACCGCCGAATGGCTCCTTGGCAGATGAACCTGGCGCCGCGACCGACAAGGGCCGTCGGGCCGGCGCCCCTCTCGGAAAGGGTTCCTGGGGCGTATATGGTGGCGCGTCTCGTATTTCGACGCATCACCACATAGGGATTGTTATCGGGAGGGGTGCTTTACACCCCTCCCCGAGGTGGGCCCGGTCATTCGGGCGCCGTTTGGGTGGTCGCGGAAGAACCGAAATACGTTATCCCGCGACCCCTCGAGCACGTGGAAGAGAGTGGAATACCGTGTGAAGCTTTTTAGTCGGTTGGAGTCCGACATTACCACCTACGCCGCTCCATTTGACGACGGGGTGTGCGTTCCGTTAGCATTTTGTTACACACGTTAATAAAAAAAAACAGTTGCCCAACACGGGCGCTACATTAAATGAAAATAATTAACTTAGCGACTTCCAAAGAGTTTTAAAAGATTTTTCCTTTTGTTTTGGTCATTAAATTATCATCAACGTTTGATTAGGATTAGAAAATTTTTGTGAGAAATAAAATTTCGAAAAGAAAGATATAAATAGAATAAAGCGACTAAACAGCAAGACAGGTAATTGACGATTTTATTTTTTAGTTTTACGTGGGAGAAATGCCTACGCATACTCGTCCTTGCGGGGGCAAGGACGGCTTATGTCGGACTTGCACCGACTAAAACTCCCACAATGTTCTGACTCCTCGTCTAGTGGCATGGGTCACGGGCATGGCCTGGTGCCTGCATCCGCGACCCTCACCGGCGCTGGCCGCTTGCGCGGCCTCACCTCGGTACGGAGAGATAAACCCCCCTGCAGGTCGCGCCGGAACATGCTGCGCGCCTCAACCTTGGCTTCCCTTGCGGACGACGGATTACCTCGAACCCGTCGCCCAGAGGCCTCGGAAACCCCGGGAGATAACCTCTTCGGGCTCCCCGCGGCGGACAGATGTTGGGCCTGCCGCTACCTACCGCTACGGAGAGCGGCGCATCGTAATACCGGCACTCCTCTTCACCCGCGGCCCCATCGCCGCCGCATCGCCGGTGCGACACCGGTTGGTTGCGGAGGATACGTCCTCCGCAACTCCACCTCGGCCGCAAAGGCGGCACTAGCCGCCTCCGGGCCCCCGGCCGCTCCGGTGAGCTCCAGTTACCCCAACCGGTGCTCGAACCATGAGCGGCCATTCGGTCGGCGCTTCGCCGCGGGCCGACCGGATAGGTTCCGCTTAGCTTCACCATTGTGGCGTCCCCACGGACAGACGCCACGGTTACTAAGCCCCTCCGCCACGACAAGGCGGGAACTCGTTAGAGGAGAGGCAATTGAGGAATTGGAGAAGTTTACGCAGCACCATGTTGCGTTCATTACTTTCAGACAAAATACCTCTCGTTTCCTTAGTAATCCGATTATTTATAGTTTTTTTTTAGATCACCATAATAATATCTTATTTCCATAACTTTATTATCTAGTAGAAATATGTATTCCATAGACGAAAAGCAAAGACGGCATCCAGAAAGAGAGATTTTTCATAAACAGGTACAAAAGAACAATCTTAAATTTTATGCTAAATCATAAAAATGGTGCAACTTAATTTTATATTCCTTTAAATATAAATCTTTTAACTATCACCTTAGTAGTTAGTACAAACAGCCAATGCAATCAAAATAAATGAAATTAATAAGAAAACATTAAACTGTTTTTAGGTAAAGTGATTTACGTTATATTTTGACGAGTGTCAAAAATATCACAGAAACGCGGGCAACCTTGCAGCTCATCTGACACCGTATTCATTGGATGTTGCATAATTTAAATACGCTCACCTTTACGTCAACTATATTCAAATTCAGATATATTCAAATATTCGAATCAGACCTTCGGTCAATTTAAAACAGCTGTTTTAAATCATTGTACGGATTGTTACACATCGTTTTCAAGATTTTATTTATTATAAAAGGCTATGCGATGAGCAGAGATTGATACGTGAGCTGGACTTGATTAAAATATCATGAGGTTTACAGTTCTCACAAGGCATAGTTCTCTTCTTTTCCAGTTTCATTTTAAAATTAGAATACACAGACAAACCTTAAGTTCGTCTTTTTATGTAACGAACAAGAATAAAAAGATATCGTAAAAGGAAGTTAAAAATCAGTAAATAGGGATTGAATTTATGACCACATTGTAATGGTGCAATCATTATAATTTATTTCCTACAGTTTAGCGTAGTTTTTTTTTTATGTTGTCACGCCATTTTCCCAGTAGGGGTAGGCAGAGGTAAATAAACACCCACATTTCGCCAGATGTGGTCAGATTAGTTCCCGTGTAACAGGTGGCGAGCCTGTTGCCACTTTATTGGGACCACCACACACACACACACAAAGATGATTTCAGTGTGCGGGTTTCCTCACGATGTTTTCCTTCACCGTTTGTATCACGCTGTTGTAACTAAAGTTCACAAATGTACATAACTTAAATATTAAGTCATTGGTACATGCCGAGGTTTGAACCCGCGACTTTCAGAATGAAAGCCGCACGCTCTAACCATTAGGCTAGCGAGCTACTCGTTTAGCGTAGTTGCTGTATTCTATGCCACAGGCAGAGCTTAGATTCGATCTCCGCACGAGGCAAACATTTGTGTGATTCAATGAGAGATATTGGCAGAGACTTAATACATTTTTAACTGACGTTAGGAACAGGAATCAATTCTACACTTATTTCCTTCAAAATCGCTACAAATTCTAGTATCATAATAAAATCTAACTCAAAATGGAGGAATGTTTCAAGAGATCATTTATTATGTTAAATAAAATGTTGTGTACTAATCAGTTAATATTTATTGAGAATATGTTGTTTCATAAAAATATTTCCAATAATGAGTTGAACAAAATAAATAGATTAACACAATTTATCGTTCACTACATAACAAAAACTAACAAATTATTGTAAATGAAAATATTCTCATATGTAGACAAAAAGCACAACACGAGTACCTTTTTATTACAGTTTATATATTGAGTGGTATACATATGAGCGTTTTTTTGACTACCTAATATAAGTATTTTCTTACATAATAGATTTGTCATCACAATATACACTAAAATGTATTGTACGTAGGTAAAATACTGAGATTAGTGAATGACGAAAGATCTAGGTGAAACTTATATTGTCTTTCAGCGTGAACTCTTCACAGAGCAACAAATATCAATAGTGACATAAATCTATTCTCTTATACATACTCTCGGTGAAGTCAAATGAATCGTGTAGGCGGTGTGCTGCGACATATATTAACATGAACTGTTCACAGACGTTTCAATAATAATGAGAGAATAAACAAACTGACAACCAGTCATTAGATTTTATGTAAAGCCTTGTTCATAAAAGTCTGCGAATGAACAGTGGGTTTTAAACAAAGAATTCATAAAAAATGAACATACTCATGACTTTGTCACTGGATCGATGAATCTATTGTTAGCAGAACTCTAGTAACGACACCGTTTGTTAATTTATACAAAGTAACATCTGTAAGTTATCTATCTTGTTGGGACTCTGAGCCATTTATCGCATGAAGTCCATTTATCCATTAAAATCAAATGTAGCATGTCACATAACTGCAAAAGGCTTGTTTTTCGAATATTTTAGTATCCTTTAGATGTTTTACTTCAAAGTAAGTTCACTCTAACCGATGTCGAACCTGCGCTACTTTAAAATTCACAGCACTTATAAACTAAGCTGCGAGCTCGTATAGAGGCTTTGTAATTTTAAATTTTCACCTCTGCCATGTTGGAAACTTGCAATACACACGTGTTAAAGCACTAACGAGTCTAGGAAACTGGAGATCCAATTAAAGCTAACGAGCACGGCGGTCCATCTCAAATTATTTAGAGTTAACATTGCATAGTAGCTCGCTGGCCTAATGGTTAGAGCGTGCGGCTTTCATTCGTAAAGTCGCGGGTTCGAATCTCGGCATGTACCGATGACTTAATATTTAAGTTATGTACATTCGTGAACTTTAGTTACAACAGTGAGATACAAACGGTGAAGGAAAATATCGTGAGGAAACCTGCACACACTGAAATCATCTTTGTGTGTGTGTGTGGTGGCCCCAATAAAGTGGCAACAGGCTCGCCCCCTGTTACATGGGACCTAATCTGACCACGTCTGGCGAAAAGTGAGTGTTCATTCACCTCTGCCTACCCTTACTGGGAACAAGGCGTGATAATATAAAAAAAAAACATTGCATATTTCGTTACTTTGCCAGAGATGTTATAACTTATGAGATGTTTAGATACCTCCATGTTGTCTTTAAACAAATGCACGACTTTTATTACATCAAATAAAATATGTTCTACTATCGTATTAATGAATGATTTTCTACTTTTAATTCTTTCCCAATTATCTAATATTTTTAGTGTACACTTTACAATTGTAATACTATGGAGATGCAGAGTTCACACTAAATTACATACAAATACATACATTTATTACATACGTATTACAATCATACCGTGAGTCCATATTCGTAAGTGATAAAGTACGCAGCATCAGTAACATTTTCAGTCAACATAACGAATTTTAAATATTATTTAAAAAAAAAAGAAGTTTAGATAATCGAGATGACTGAGATAATTAATTCTTCACAGCTTCTCATATTAAAACTTTTTTTTTTTATTTTGGTATTTAAAAGGGTTTAGATTTATAATATTTCTAATAAAAACACTGTTATCGAAATTTTGTAAGGGTTCATTTGGGGGATGGTACGGTAGATGTAGTGTTGGGAGGCCACAAGGTGGACCGACGATCTGGTGAGAATCGTGGGAACCCACGGAATGCGAGGAACATGGGACCGATCGACGTGGAGATCTTTGGGAGAGGCCTATGTCCAGCAGTGGACGTCTGGCGGTTGATGATGATGAATCGGAATTAGTCTATATAGTAAAAAGTTTTGTTTGCGGTAGTTATAAAGAGATAAAAGTTGATCTTTTTCTAATATTGTCCGCTGTAGGGTTTTCATAAAAATGGTTATTGAGGGCGAAATTAATTAATTAATTTAGACAACGTCATTTTAAACGTTTTAATGGCTTTTCCTCATTATACACCCATATCAGTTCTGTTGTATCATCATATCAGATTTATAGAATAGAATTATATACATATATAAACGCGCATTCGTCCCTAAATTGTAATATTATACACATATATTTTACAATTTTTTTTATATATTGTCACGCCTTTTTCCCAGTACGGGTAGGCAGAGGTGAATAAACACCCACAATTCGCCAGATGTGGTCAGATTAGGTCCCATGTAACAGGGGTGAGCCTGTTGCCACTTTATTGAGGCCACCACATACATACAAAGATGATTTCAGTGTGCGGGTTTCCTCACGATGTTTTCCTTCACCGTTTGTATCTCGCTGTTGTAACTAAAGTTCACAAATGTACATAACTTAAACATTAAGTCATCGGTACATGCCGAGATTCGAACCCGCGACAATCGGAATTAAAGCCGCACGCTCTAACCATTAGACCAGCGAGCTACTTACACTACATTTTACTAATAAGAAGTAAAATAATACTTCGCTAACCTAAATAAAAAGTAATATGAAAAAAATTCGTCCAAGTTTGTCGTAATGTTCTCTCGTTATAGTTAAATGTAACAATAATAAAGGACCTACCAATAGTGACTTTCAAACTTATTAAATAAATATATCCTCTTCCCTGCCTGGGGCGTTAGTCTGAAATAGCTCAAAATAACATAAAGGGAGATAAATTATAAGATTAGTATAAACAAAAAATATTTAGTTTAAGTTTAAGCTAGGTAGATAATTAATAATACTGTCTATTTAGTTTTTAAATCTAAAGGTCATGTAAGTGTAAGAAATCTTACAATTATATGAATCATTGAAATGATCTAATATAAGACTGACTGTATATTAATATTAGCCATATGTTTAAAATTATGGCGAATGTTCATCGCTGGTAATCTTTTTGAGTGTAGTTTCCTTGTCACTGTATTCATTTATTCTCCCCTTTCCATTACACCGGACTTGTAACGGGGTCGTTTCTTCCTTATTGTCTCACTACCCATTTTGGACATGAAGATATTATATTATATCTCATTATATAATGATATTACTAATACTTGACTATAATATCTAAGTATTGTGTAATGTATATATCCTCGTTCACGTTACTACAAAATATAAAACGTTCAATGTATTTTATTATGGGTAAGTTTATGGAAAACAAAAGGTGGAGAAGGAAAAAGTCATAGTTGAGGAATATCAGGGAATGGACTGGCGTATCTGAAGCGTCTGAATTGTTCCGCCGAACTTTCACTAGTTGGAGAGGCACTTTAAGAACAAGAAGAAGAAGAATGTATTTATTAACAACACAAATTGCATGAAGAAGTTTTCATTGCTGGTAATTCCACAATGCCGGAAGTGGAGCGCACTTAAGAGCAAAAATGGAAAATATAACTTAAATGTAAATTATGTTAGACGGTTACATGTTTGGGATATAATGCAGTTGTGTGTTTTAATAATACGCAATTAATATGAGTTGTGTCATGAAAGCTTCATTATGAGAAGATTCGTTGAAATCTATTTTATGGTTGCATGATGGAAATGCACGTTGCCGCCCCGCCGCGCTTTGTTGCAAGAAAACTATTGTAATGCACTTTGTAGTTTCGTAACAAAGAAAAATTATACTTTACTGTATTATAATGAATATATTATTAACGTCACATATAAATCAATATTTGAATATGTTGTGCAGGACATTAAAAATTGTTCAATTTAAAACATGTTGAGATCTTTACCGCACCAAACTTAGAAATTCAATACAAGGTCTATAAGTTACTATCGCATTTTGTTTTTAATTGTTTAAATAACTATTTAACTTAAACCGTGGTTAAATCGTTACTATTACAGTTATAATAAGTTTAAAAATTTATATAGCACCGGTCAAAGGGCGTGTATAGATATTTTTTTTTGTATGGTGTTGTGTTAGTTATTCTTAGGCGTAGTTTGCTTTTTGATAACGAAGTGGTATGATGTGGAATGTGGTAACAATAAGGCGCGCGCCGTAGAGTTGAAGAGTGAGACAGTTTTTGTTTAAAACACCTGTATTTTTATAGAGGTTTCAATTAATAAAAAATAGTTTTCGTAATTTTAATGAAGATATGTAATGAAAACCGGTAACACGATCGTGCTGTACATGTGTAATTAGCCTCGCGTTTTCCATAGTAGGACGTCATTCGAGCACTGTGGAGGTGTTCTATTGGTGGTCCGAATCTCCATCTAGAATTTTAGCGTTTTAAATTGGATCCTAGCGCTTTGTAATAGTTGAGTTTTTTCATCTGGCAACGTTTGGAGGATGCATGAAACGACCGCGAGCGAGTGTCGAAAGGGTTTAAGTGCGTCGAAGTGGATTCTCCGTCTGTGGAAATTAGATTGTGTTAGGGAGTTTAGACGTTTCGCTATTGAGATGGAGGAGTTGTGATGTGGGCGGATATCGATCGGTGCGCAAGTGCGCGCCTCTGAGCGGCAAAAGTAAACACGGTTACTAGTTGACTAGCTCCAGAGTGATGCACACGTTCACGGTGTTCCTGTTGGCCGCGGCCGCAGTTGGCGCCGTCCCGCGTTATTCTGGTGAGTGAAAAGGCATCTTAAATTTCAAATGCAGCGGCGGAACGACTCAGCGAATTTTTTTTTTTTTTTTATGAACGCTTGCGAGACTTTTTTCGAAGTTGGAAGGCGATTTGACAGAGAACCACACTGCGAGCCTAACACCTGTTACACGATGTTTACTTTCATGTTGCCGCCGCGTCTGTTTACGACAAGTTAATTACTTAGCGTTAACTTTTAATTTTAATTGTAAACATTATTCACTTGAAGCTTTTTCACCACGGAAATTGAATTTGAAGAAGAAAGGAAGTTTCCTATTTTTCACATATTAAATTTATGTTTACGAACTTTATTAAAATATAAAAAAAGTTCTAAAGCTTTTAAGGTCAAAAAACCTCATTCAAATATGTTATAAACAAATTATGTAATATTTCTTGTTAAAATGTACATAAAAATATTATTTTTTAAAGAAAAAAGTTATTTTCTCTATACAATAAATGTTCCTGCGAATAAATTGCGACAAAATAAATTACAAACGTAAACTAAGGTTATCATATACGGGAAGGATGTACGTAGACAATAAAAGAAAAATATACGACTCCTTTCCATTATTTTCCATTAACATATTCATGTATTCAAGCTGATAATATTTATACAAACTTTAAGGTTTCAACTCCTCTTTTAAGCCACGAGTAAGCAATAGCGATAATAGTAATGCTATTATCCCAATGAATTTTATTTATTCATATCCAAATACCGTTATACAAAAGACACCATTATTGTGAACAGACAATAAGATAACTTAATCTGTTTTTTGCTAACATGTATTAGTATTTTTATTGTATTTAACGTTTCATTGTGACTAGTATAGAAAATTTCCTGCAGCGATTGTATTTAATTCATATGCAAAAAGCTTCATTGAAGCATTTTATCTAATATTTTGTAATAAACTTAACATGCGATATTATCGTACCGTTTGTTACAAAAACATAACCAATAATTAATATCGGTAATATATACAGATATTTAACAATATATTAATAATTTACATCCGTTATAAATATCGTATTGAAAATATCGCAGCTTAATCACCAACGAACCTCTATCAAAATTATTTTTGAAATCAAATATGCGTATAACAAAGAAAAGCTTCAAAGGAATATGTTTAAATGAAGAGAAAAAATAACATTAACATACAAATATATAGATTTTTAAATTATGGTGTATTTTTTAATGTAAGTTTAGGTGGAAAAATTTTGATGCGAACTTTTACAATCGAATTGGCACTTGCGTTACATTCAAAACTATCATCGATATTATATAGCATTATTCAATGTATAATAAATAAAAATTAATTCTAACTACGGACATCATCATGTTCGGCAACAGCATGCGGCAGCCCACTGCTGGACATAGGCATCTCCTAAAGAACCTCACGACAACGGACGATTGATGTTAGATATGAGTAATAAACAGTTTATTCTTCAACATGTTTAAACTCAGCACAATAGATAGTTTAAATCCGTTAAACGCGAGAAGAGGTTAGGTTTAATTATTTCTGAATACTAGAATTTTAATTTATAAGTATGAAAATTTCTTTATATATAAACCTAAATATCTCCTCTATAGCTCAGCGATTAAACTTTGAAAACGTGGTCGATATTTCAATGCCATATGACTGTAGTAAGGGTTTTTATATCCGCCTGGTTAACTACATACGATTAATTCTACCTTAAACTGATAGTAAATGATATTCCAGCTACTTAAGATATATTAAATCTTGTTACTCCTATAATTACATCAGTTACAACATCCTTCAAATCGGAGCGAAGTAACGTTTGCACACTACTGTTTGTCAGCAGAAATAGCAGTTGCGTTAGTACTTACCTAGATAGCCTACCTCCATGTAACAAGCAAAGACAAACATCTAATTTTTGTCGTCCAATAATACTGTGCAAACATTACTACATTCCGGTTTGAAGAGCTTTGGAGCTAGTAAAATTATCGGACTAACAAGACAACATTTCGTGTCACAAGAGTACAAGCTCAATGTGGCGCTGTATATATCATGTTAACTAGCACGACGTTGTTATTTTGGACAGGCGTATCACTTACAATCAGGTGAAGGTCTTGAATATAAGAATAAGAAAAAGTGACAAATATTTTATATCGTCGTTTAGTATATTAGATAAACACTTGATAGAGGAGTATCAGATAATATCATTCATGTTGTTCTCCAGTCAGGGATATACGAATAATTTGCTATCCATGCGAGCTAAAATTTGAATTTCAGTCACAAGGATGAATAATGTTTGATGATGTTGAATACATAACATCCGGTTACCTGTAACATATCATTTTTTAGAACAATGAAATACTGACAGTTCAAGCCGTGAAGTATTGTAATTTCGATTTATTACCTTTACTCGAATATTGCAGCAGTATGGCCATGGCTGCTATAAAACTGTCGAAACGAAGAGGTAATAAAATAAATCAAATAATTAAATAATCTTAAAGAAAACCTTGAAGTTACCAAGACGGTCTCCGGCAACAGAGATGCTAGTGTTAGGTTTCTGTTGCACACCGTCTAGGTTGGTACCTACGTAACGCCTATTCCTGCCGATAAACAGTAGTAAGGAAATATAACTGTTCCGGAACAAAGGCCGCTGTAGGTAGTGTAATTATTGGTGCGGTGCTATTATTTCAAGTCCAACATTTCAAGGATGGAAACATTTAAGTTAATTGGTATCTATCGATTGTCAATGGCCTTAAAGGTTTTGCAGAATTTACGCCAAAGTTAAAAGCTCGAATGCATTCGGAAAGCAAGCTAAGCTGATATCATTCTAATAGCTTTCTGCTAGGTATTTCATTCTAAGTTAACTTTCATTTTGACCAAATAAACTGAATGTACATTTTAACTTCGGACTTGACTTCTAATACTTATGCCGATCAGATAACATGTAATGAGACTCAGCGTCTTATATCTAAAGGCGATTAGTACATATCATGTAAACTTCCAACATCTCTTTGCTTCGCCAAACAAAAAAAATAATGTCTTATTATTATAAGATTGTTTGATAGCATAAAACAAAATCAACTACCATTACCACCACCATTTATTAACACCTAGATTATATCTCCGCTTTACATCATATGTTGATGTTCAAATAAAATGTCCTATAGATTGCTTTGGCTGACTTTCAATTGCTCTACATCATTCTACAAGCTTTGCTACGTCAAGCTATTAGCCCCAATGTCTCAAGACGAAAGTCTTTATCCAGTGCATCCTTCTCACCTTTACATGTCTGTCGTGTCAGCGGTAGAAAAGTTTCAGAGTGAAGACCGTGTACACGTCATAGAAGTATAGAACACCCTTCCTCCAGATATACCAATGACATCATCAGGGCGGTCGGATTGCGAGAAATTGGATATTACATTTGGTTGAAGACATTAGGGGAGGCCTATATCCAGCAGTGGATAGACAAAGGCTGATAATGATGATGAAGCTATTACCTATAAAATACGGCTGATGAATAATTTTTTCAATAAAATATTATCCGACGTTTCATATTAACTACTAACATACGCAAAGCTTTTATAAAGTTAATATTAGGACGTAAAATTTATCGTTTCTTATACAATCTACTTTGATGTCTAGGACTAATTAAAAAAAAACGAATAAAGTTCCAGTAGAATTAATTATTTGAAAATTTACCATACTAAATTATCTATCTTAGTTTTTAAAATTTGTTATCAAAGTCATCAAGTCATGAATGGAATCATGAAATGTTGATATTTCTATGTACTTGTCGCTGGTATAGAGAAAACAGCTTTTATCTTTCGTCGATATTGTGAAATTGATTGCTTTTTAATGATTCAAATGTATATGTTCTATGTAATATATTACATTTCGATATGTACTTGGGATGTTGATAAAAGTAATAAGCTTGAAAATGAGTAGCAACAGAGAAAATAATATATCTCTGTAATACTCCTTGAACATTATTAGTTTTTATGTTATTTTTCAAAGAAAAAAATAATTGCCTTTTGTGTTTCAACAGATCCTTTTGTAAGAATTTTATTGAGTATCGTTTGCTGATTAACGGAAATGATTGAAGTACTATTTATAAAAATGTATTATGAAATAAAATAAGCGATGGTTTTCTTGGAAATCTAAGGTCAAGAAATACAACACCGCCGTAGTCTTAGTCTCTATTACTGCTAAGTCTTAACTAACCTTGTGATAGAAGTTCAATTATTAATATTTGTAACTGAATGTTACGTTTAAATTACAACTATACCATCATCATCAGCCGATAGATGTTCACTGCTGGAAATAGACCTTCCCCAAAGATCTCCACATCAATCGGTTCCGCTTTACTCGCATCCAGTGGGTTACCGCTATTCTCATCAGATCGTAACAACCTAATTATAACTATACACCAAGTTATAATTATGTTCAAAGGTCATTAAGAGAACGGTAATCGTGAAGGCTGTAAGGGGTTCCGCCTAACATCTTACGGAGCCCAACTCAACCTCATCTACACGTGGTTCATCCTGGTAAACAATAGAAGAGGCTCTGACCACCCGCTAAGCCAAAACTGGGGCAACATGGCAGTGTGCGTCATCCAGCTGATAAGAGGAGAAAACTTTAATAGCTTAAAAAGTTTTTAACTTTAGTAAGCACTATAATTGGTACCTATGTTATACCTCTCAACTGGCTTGCAGGTTAGTCCATGACAAAGCCCTAAAAATGTCAAGGTAATACTGTAATAATAACTAACATTTCGCCCCTGACATTGTCTTCGCGTGCACACAAAGTGGAAAAAGTCCGTTGAAATTATCATAGTGTCTATTTAAATATTCTCATTGGACGTTCGCATAGACGCGGCTCAATTACTTATTCAAAAGCGACGTGTATTAAATACATTAAAATATCAAGATATTAAAAGAATAAAAGCGACCCCTTCAATTTTAAGTAAAGCAAAAGCTTTCATGATAAAACAGCATAAGACTATGCTTTGTGGAATGGTTACTTTACAAGACATATATGTCTAATAGATCTCCATCGGTTGAGATGATGATGATACTTTTAGAGTTGTACAATCGTATTTTTGTTTTAACATTACATATATATCGAAATTTTGATATAACATATCTATGGAAAGCTATAAAAGATGCTTATAGATGATATTATAGCTTGTTATCAGATGACGCTGAAGCTAAAGCTAAATAAAGTTAGTAATATAAGCATAGTAATATAGCTGTAATATAAATATTTACTTCTCAAGTTCTAGGTTGTTCAGTGGCATTGTTACAGAAATTTGCGTTGTTAACATATATACTAATATCACATGTTTTTAATATGTATACATTTGTAAAGTTTTATCAATAGTGGAGAGGTGAGAGATGGGAGGGCGTGCCTAATTTTCAGTTGGTGGCTATTTATATTGACTTAGGCGTGGGCTGTACTCATTGCTGTATCCAATAAAAGTTAGGAGTTACCTAATATCGATTACACCTACGATACGATGCTGAACATCAATTCGTTCATACAAAAAATAAAACTCGAAAGCTCTCAGTTTTGAATTTGAAGTCGCATATTTAAATGGCATACTCGTCATGTAACGTGTCGATGTTCATAAAACTGTATTTATTTAGAAAAAAATATATATTTCCTTTCATGGAACATGTCTTCTTCCCTCTATACATTTATCTTATCATTGAGAAACTGCATTTAAATTCAATGTCAAAGATGTGGCTATCTCTATTATCAGAGACCGTGTAGGCAGATACCACCGCAACTCTTATTTCTACGCCAAACAATAGTATTCAGATATTACCGTGTTCCGGTTTAAACGGTGTTGTAGCTAACGAAATTATTGGAGTAAAGAGATGTAAAGTACATCTTGAGTCTCAAGGTTATGAGTATAACGTGGTGATATCTATCATGCTAACTAACATGTCGTTATGGACAAGCGTATCATTTACCATCAGGTGAACATCGCAAACGTTTGATCGCTTACTAAAATAAAAAAAAAATGCAATTGTTCAAATTTTTAATGGATTTAATTTTTTAGCAAAGAAACATATTTTTCAAAGAAGTAGTAGTTTCGCTTTGAGCTTTAATTCATATGTTTAGTTATACGTCAGTAAAAGCCTCGACAACATATCTCTCGCCTTTCACCAATTACTAGGAGTACGTAGGAAAAATAATTTATTTTGATTATTTATGGTTTGAAAATTGTCGTTAATAAAATAACCTATTGTTTTAATATCACAAACATATTATTAACCAGAATCACATTCGATTGACGTCTACGGCTGGATATAGGTCTCGTGTAATATATTCAACAAAATGCTGAAACTCCACATTTCATGGGGGGGCAAAACATCACAGGTACATTTTAAATGTACATACAAATACGACTATGTTTTGTCCTCTGGCTGTGTTTTAAACATGAGCTAGTAGGTTGTCTTAATATGATGAAATACAGGTCTCCTTAGTATAATAATGAATATAACTTACAGCTTAATTAAAGTTTTGATGCAACGCGCTATGCAGAGCTTTAATGTAATATAGCGATAAACTGTGTATCCCACTTTCATTTGGGATTATTTAAAAGTTTAAAAGAGATTGATATTGAAAGGGGGTGAAATGAAAAACGTGAAAAACTAACATCAAAACGTCCACTGTAATGAAAAATCCATTTGCGTCCGGTAAGTGGGTGAGACAACGTTAATTCGCATTTCTGTCGCGATCTACCCTTTGAAATAGGAGTTTCAATGAGAGAATCTTGTTTAAATGGTTCGGTGTTTTGTTATAGAAATTCATTTACGGTTTTTTTTTTATTTTACGAAGCGTCGAGACGAGCGAGACGACGTTTACCTGATAATAAGCGATACGCCCGCCCATCACGACTTGGAGCACACTAAGTTACTTAGTTTCACAGTAAGCTTCAGGTTAATTTACATTTTTTGTATTAAAAGCACATCGTGCAGTTGTTACACAGTAGTCGTATATATATAGCAAGATAGATATGTTAACAAGTGACGTAAATAATATCCGTCTGTTTTATTTATATCAAGTTTGAACTTAACCATAACGTTTTACGTACGGTCTCGTTAAATGGAATAAATGCCTCTGTTTTTACATACGTCGAAACTTGATTGTACTCTCTTAAAAACGAAATCAACATTGATGCTCTAGGTGTATGATGCTTGAGAAGGCTTTTACAAAAAACCGAACCGAATGTAGTAATATCACGTTATTACTGCAGTAACTAAAAGTACTAAGCAGCTACGAATTCCACAATTTCTTAGTTATATTAATAGAAAGGATTATTTCACGGGGCAACGTAACGGGGTAAGAGTCTGTTCTTATAAAACAAGAATAGAAGCGAATGTATAGCAGGTCCTATTAATTAGAGAGGCGTTGAATTACTTTTCCGAAATCATATTACTGAAGGAGGCTGCTGAACAGATTTCGGAATGGGCCGGTTTCCATCGGAGACGTAGACGCCGAGGCGATGGTAACGGTCGCTCCATCTCTTTGACGTTGTAGTAATGGATTGTGAATGTAACGGATTCGTAAGAATATGACTATGGTAAACCATGTATGTCGAAGAAGGCAACTGAAAGGGTCTATGTGTCTAGCAAACGTAGAGGGGGCACTTATTATCAATAAGCATATCTTTGTGAGAGAGGAAATGCTACGTGGTCTAGTTGCCGTAGCTCAGCGATACTGTTTACCTCATGGGTAAGTGGGCACCGGTGACTTCCACAGGACATCGCAGAGCCTAATCAAATATACAATTATAAAAAAAAAAAGTACTGAACGACATTTGAACAACTTCCCACCAGAAGCCGGATTTCTTTCGAAAGTTTTTTCCCACGACTGAAAAAAATAGCCTGTTTAGTTAACGGCTCTTCATAATTGTATTACAATGAAGTGGTCAATACGCCCAATTAGCTGAACACAAATAAAATCGCTCTGTAACTATATATTTTTGTAAAAGTCAATCTTTTTGAGCGTTCCTATATTAATTAAAAGCTTGTAAAAGCCGAAAGTAATTGACTACAGAGTGAAACAGTGGAGCACATGTGAAGTGGCAAATGAACAATTTTTCCGCAACAACGTTCAAACATTTTCCATGAAATAAAATGGGTTTAAATTGGAAAACTGGAACTGACGGAGAAAACAAACGTTACATGTTATTATTGAACGTTTACCTTTGTTTCTTTTATGCATTGTGAAACGTTGTGTTCACAATTCATTGTATAGGAGAAATGAATAAAATGCAAACAACTGTTGTGTACATATCAGAGTAAATTGAATTGCTTTTACAAATATACTGTGTGCAAATGTATTGAAAATAAATTGAGTGAATTGCCTTCAATATTTACAAAAGACCGCCTTCATTTTCAAACTTCAGGGAATTGAAGTATTTTTCTGAACTTTTATTTACTTTGAGTATTGCGGACTATGAAAATAGTAACATTGTGCGTTATTCATTAGACGATACGGATAGAAAAACGAATGTATCATCATCATCATCATCCGTCAATAAACCTCAATAGCATAGACCTCCCCTAAAGATCCGGCTTTTCGCGACATACACCAGATCCTCTGTCCACCTTGTGGAGAGACTCTCACCACGACATCTAAACGAATGAATAATAAAGTTTAATATAGATCGGTTTTAAACTTGATCTTTACCTGTATTGTAAGGCAAAATCAAAATCGTAGACAGTAGATTTTTAGGTCATTCTTTTTCAAGTCTCTATCCAGTCAGCCATCGCTTCCAAATAATCGACTATGAAACAACTGTACAGCTGAACAAACTGAAATATTTTTCATGTTAACAATAATATTGCCACTTCATCAGCTTCTGTTACTGTTGAGCTCGCCGACAGACACTGTACTGGTAGAGCAAGCACAGGGTATTCTCAAAAAAAAATTTTTAAATAAATTTTCAGTATCATTTACTATATTTTTAGACTGAGGCTGTGGTAACTTATTCCTATTTCTAGTATCATAGTTGTGCTTCTATCGGATAAAAAGAAATAGGGAAATATGTTTACGTTTACGTATTGACCAGGTATGCTTAATTTTTTTTTTAATTGATTCAACTTCAGCATCTCAACACAAAATATCGTCAGCTATAACACTGTAAAATAACAAAAATATACAGTCATAGCTGTTTGCATACACCTCAATTCTCTTTAGTCTTTTTTAATAGCGTAAATTAGTCTGACGAGGAGCTCCAAGGACCCCACTGGAGTAAAGCGTCGAGAGTGACTCTTAAACATGAAAATTTGTAGAGAATTGTGTTTTCTACAATTATTAGGTTCTTTTCATTAATAATTAGATCCTTACTAGACATGACATTAACCATAGTAAATCTTGCTAGCTATCTGATAGTAAAAACTTGTCTAATTTTATATATATCCTTGGATTGTTTTAATTGTTGATCATCATTCCAGACAATAGTGTGTAAGCTCTACCGATTTCAGGTGTGTGTATCATATTTGTATATTACGTATTAGAGCCTTGTATTTACATTTATATGATATATTGTGCTGGGCGTATCGATTACCATCGGCTAAGGTTTTTTTTTTATATAAATGGACCTAAGAATTCTTAACATTTAACCCCGACGTACTGGAAGACATAAACGTACGAGACATGATCAAGACAGCTATTGTTACAGCCTTTTGTCTTCCACATGCTTGTAAAATTTTCCTCTACTTTATGAATATTGTCTATGGTAAAGAATATTTTTTTTATGATGACCTTATTTCAAGTTTTGATGTTAAGTTGCTTGTGATTGATTTGTTTTAGCTTTACGAGTACCTTCACGTTGCGATACCATTACTTGTAGTTAAAATTTTAGCTGGCGAATATTTTTTTTTTTAAATATTAATTAATATATTTTTTTAATTCCTAATAATACTTCTACAAGCACTTAAAAAGTGGATTTGTATCTGCAAACATTAATTCTTAATTGAATTACGAACGATTAGTTTACGATATTGAAATTGTCAAAAGATTTATTAACGTATTTGCATCGTAGCTAGATTCTAAGTAGATCTAGAACATAGGCTACGTATGTCTAATAGTATAAACCTAACAAAAAAATTTGTTTCTGACTTCTTTGACTAGTAAAATCACAATTTATGTCCCGCGGACTACTTATAAGATTTATTAAAGCGTTAAAACTGCATCGTGACCTAAGAATAAAGATGTAGCTAGCTAATTAAATTATTAATCGTATCCAAATCATTAGTACCATTAAAATACTGTAAAATAAACAATTATGTTTCAATGGATCTTAAAACCATCAGATCTCCACTTCGGTGCTTTCCATTTTAAAAAATCCGGGCTTATCTCGTTTTTAGTAGTAATTTAGCCTTCAAAGTCTACGAAAAACATTGCTTAATATTTCATTATCTTCGATACTATCGAAAAGAATATTTATACCAAGCAATGATATCCAAAAATAACTTTGACGAATTACAGGGATAAAGTGACTTAACGTCTTAAGTCTCAAAGCAATGAATATATTGTATTAACATCCTTTAGCTGTATTAAAGTATACCTGTTCACTTTGTGAAGGTCCTGCTCGCATTGTTATATAAAAATCAGGTTTTATTTTCACGATGTCGGGACCTCTTTGTTACGTTTTGGCGGTTGACTGGCCACCATCTCAATATCGATGTCTTCTGGCTGTCACAGTACTCCGACAACTTAGTCACTTAAAGTGAAATTGAATCAAAGTGTTGTCTTTATAAATAGAGTTAAAATCGATTTATACAGTTAGAGAAATTAATCTGTTAACCAATAACTCGAAAACCAGTTAGAGTTTAAAAGGCTTTCAAATATCATACAGCGCTTGTATATCGTGCTTATATATTGGACGTATATGAGGGAGATATATATCATTAATTTTATTCGATTAATGAATTTGATAAAGTAAGGAAAATTTTTAATAAAAATATAAGGTTTGTTTAAAGGTATGATACGGTGTAACTATAAAGGCTTTTAACGGGCGTGTGGGAGTGAAATATAATGAAAATCAGCACAAAGTAAACTATCAATGAGCTATTACAAAATCCTATTATGTTTTTGACGTTGAAAGCGTATCTAGTTAAAATATAACTTAGTAAGCCGTCGCCTATCACTTGAGTAAAGATGTCGGCGTCATGCTCTCAGGCTCTTTGTTTTTCTTCTTAGATATATTCAGGGATACACTGTGTAAAATAACTTTACGTCGGAACAATAGAAACTTTTCTTTTTGTAAAGAATATTTTTAAAATAAACATTTTTCAAATAGAACCTATAGAAATATAAGGAAAAAGTCATGGTTGATGAATATCGACTGGCATATTTGAGGCGTCCGTTTCGCCGAACCAGAGACAGAAAAGACTGTACTACTCTGATCGCCAACCTTCACTAGTTCGAGAGGCACAAGAAGAAGAAGAAGATAGAAATAACTAGACTTTCGTATTGGTCGTACCAGCGAGACAAAGTCTATGGATTGCTATCTGGATGATGAAAATCACTACATTTGTTATTCATTCTCTAAACTTATCTTTAAAACTCGTTATCATGTTTAATCTAGCATACAAAATGTACGTTTAATATGTACCTGACGTTTTTATAATTGATAAATACTGAGAAATAATAATCTCAGTTTTATAACTATAAAAAAAATATTATACTGATATCACAGTATAATATATTTTTAACATATCAAACAGTAATAAAACCCATTTTAAAATGACAGATCCGCTTTTGTGAGTTGAAAACTGTGTCAACCTCAATTTAAATCATTTCGCTCTAATGCAGTTTCCACATTCGCTATTTATTGGAAAGGCTTTCACGGACGCTGATTGGATTTTCTAACCTCTTTTATTTTCGTATACATCGCATTGGAATTGGAAAATATTTACGGTAATAAAATTTTTAAAGGTTAATCATTTCCTTTTTCCTTGTTAGAGACTCGCTAGTCACAAAGGGAAGAAGTTGCGGTGGTACCTATACGGTTTCCGGCAATAGTGACTTACCACCAGTAAATATACTAAAAATGTAATAGAATATGGTCTTGGGTACACTTATGTGTACTTACTGTACTTATTTGTACTTATTTTACTTATTGTATCCCGTTTTGAATGTTCAGTAACCAACACAAATTACCCAGCTTTAAGAAGTTTGATGCGATTTATTTTTCGTGTAACTGAATAAGGTTATATTGTATTTGCTCTGGATGCTTGCAACGCGGGATCACCCATGTGGAGATCTTTAAGGGAGGTTTATGTCCAGCAGTGGACTTCTATCGGCGGATGATGTTGATGAGTAAGCTTCCATTTTCCGATGCTTATCCAAAATTAATCTCTTTAATAATAACATTTAACAAAGTTATACTATCCGCAATTCGCCAGTGGGACTTTGATAGTCTCCTTGTGAAACACAGTTCCTAGTCCCAGCAGTGGGGAAATTCAGAGAGATAGACGATTTTCCAGTAAAAGTGTTTAATTTAACATCTAAGTGAGTTTGAATTGACCGAAATTAGTGTGACGAGCGGCAATCAGTAACTTGTTCCGGTGCACCTGTTATACTTCTCAGAATAGAACTTGAAATAGCCATGGCCTGCATTTAGCGTAATTGCAGCTTCCGCTTTCATCTCTCTAGAGCTTAGCCAATTTTGTGGCCAATACCTTGAAAGTTTCTAGTTGGAAATTCAAGTTTAATTTTAGCGTTGATTAAAATACGGATTGGGAATGGGATTTCGTTTCATATATCGCTGTGTCAATATCAATCTAGAAAGGTGAAATAGAATGGTTAGTTCTACGAAAAATAAGCTACCCTAACTTAAAATTATTAAGTTATTGTATTAAATGAATTATACAAAAACTTCTTTTCATCATACAATATTTTTAAAGATACCTTAGGGAAGCTCGTGTTCAGCAACAGTCTGAAGACTCATGATCATCATCATCAGCCGATAGAAGTACACTACTGGACATAGGCTTTTTGGCGTCATGTGCTGTCCGTCTCCAGCGGGTTTTTGCGACCTGCCGATCACTAGGGTCTGTCGTTTATAGGGGTTCATGGGTGGGGGTGTGGGTAGGTGGGAGCTAGAGCCTCGTTGTTTATTAGCAGAATGCTCTCCAGAGAGCACGTCACCAATCAGCATTGGGCCAGCATGGTAAGAAATGGCCGAAATCTCTCCATATAAATCCCTACCCATTGTCTGGATATTTGCGGGAAGCTTATGTCCAGTAGTGGACATCTATCGGCTGATGATGAAAGTGCACCACGGGGAGGTGAGATTATTCCCGTGGTTTATTGTGAGGATCCTGTTAGACCCCTCTAAAGATCTGAATACTGTGATGGTATAATAAAATATTTCTAATCTAATCCATCAAACATTTTCACTGTAAACCTATTTTTCAGGTTTCACAGAACTTATTATATTGAAACTGACAGACAGACAGGCCACGGGAGGTCGCTGGATATTGGTCGCTCGGGAATATCGGTGCAAATATAAAATCGTTTCAAAATATATACAATACTATATTATTTTATATCAAATACTGATAAAAGTTTTTTTAGTCTTTAATAGAACCTCAACTATAGCTGAAATTTTAAAGTGTTGATGTGATACAACGAAAAACTTTACTGATGGTAGATCTTTTGTTGGAGACTGTCTGGGTAGACCAAACAGTAGAGTGCAAACATTACTGACATTGACTGATGGAATCCCATACCATGAGGTCTTGGGAGTCACGTCGTTTAATTGCATAAAAAAAAAATTACCTGAGATATCTGAGCTTTTGATTTGACTTCCAGAGGATTTGAAAGACTTTCCACACTGAAGGTCCATCCGCAGTGAGGAGCTCTGCTTTAGCTCCATCAACATCAGATTTCTCGTTATTAGGAAGATGTTTAGAATGATTTTAATTGCTCTCGCCTCGTCGCTTGTGAAAAGAAAAATAGAAAGAAACGTATAACTTCTTGGGAAAATTGAGAGTTAAAATGAGATTAAATCGCGTAGTAAATACTAGTTTATTGATCAATTGTAAACTTTCCTGGGAGTTAACCGGCGAGTTAAATACCTTTGTGACAGTTTAACACTTTCATGAATAGCGTAGTCCATTTGTCGGCGGGTTATTGATGTTTGCCTTATTGCTGCTCTATTCAAGTTAGGGTTTGCAACACTGTATTAAATGGACCTTCATGCATATTTACGACTGAAAATTTATATGTAATAATGCAGCGCTAGTCAACACATAGCTCCACACAGCGCTGAATATATTAAAACATAACATCAAAACACACATAATATCATTAACTACTGTTTATGATATTGTCTATTTTTCATTGCCAAATAAATAGAATCGATTGTGATGGTAGCCATCTGTCTCTGGAGACTGTTTGGGTACCATAACAGCTGGTATTGCCGCCGGTGCTGTAGCTAGTGAAATAACAGGGGTAATGAGTCAAAGTCTGAGAGACGAGCACAACTTGGTGCAGTGTATATCATCCCAACTACCGCCGCCTTGTTGTAGATAGGTGTTTCGTCCACCATCATAGTGACCGTCTCGTCGAATAAAAAAACGATATTTTAATAGTCCAGCGGAATATTATTTAATTCTTATTACCCTATACATATATATCATGATTTCTACTTGTTGATTTTTACTGATGATTGCTGTCTACAGTCAATTACGTAGTATAGTGACGACGTAAAAATTCGAACATATGTTATACCAGGAAAAGAATAAAACTACATATCACGTATTTTAAACTTTCCTACTAAAGACGGTTTAATTATTAAATTAATAGTTCTCATAAATTTTACAGATATATAATAATTAAAAAATAAGTCCGAAGAGACCCAAACATTGTAATCATTACAAGCCGTTAGACGTCCGCTGATGAATATGGTCTCTCCCAAAGATCTCATTTGTAGGGGTTGTTGAGAGCCAGAGCCTCGTTTGTAGATCAGCAGAGTGCACCACGATCTGATGAAATTGGCTTAGGTCCCGTGGTTTGTTGTGCCTGACCCTTTACACCCTGAGAGTGTACAGAATTCTTGATATATTTATTTACTGTAGTATTTCTATGTGGGCGTAATTGAATACAAACAAATACCGAAATAAGTACCTAAAGCAATAATAAAAACATTTTCATTCTTCGCTGTTTTTGTATAGCCTTAATGAATTTATTATTATCCAATACCTCGCTAATTGGAATGTTTTTTTCCTTTAATAAAATGATCCATTAATGAAAAATACGAAGAAAGGAAAAGTAGATTCCAAGTATAATTATAATTAATCATCCCACACAGTATTTGCTTCGAAAATATTATTGGACGTGTCGAGCTGGATGTTCACATAATTCTGAGTGATACGCCTACTCATAACAACGTGGCGATAGTTAGGATGGTATACACTGCAACACATTGTACTCGTCACTTAGCTACAACGCCTTTCAAACCGGTAAACGCTAACACTTGCTACTGTTTGGCGGTAGAAATAGGAGTTGCGGTGGTAAGTATCTAGATGGTCTCATCTAGATATACCACTACTGGTATTGTGTCTGAAATATTATTCCATTTCCTAAAAGTTCAAAGATGTTTTCAAGATCCTAAATTCTGTTGTCTCCATCTTCTCTTAATCTTTCGATAAATAATCTATTTACTTAGACCTTCCTTTTTATATTCCAACGAAGCGACGTTCAGCTCATAGTGAATGATACGCCTGCCCATAACAACGAGGCACTGGTTGCTTCAAACTGGAACACAGTAATGTTTGCATAGTTCGGTGGGGAAATAGGTTGCTGGAGACCTACCAGCAGTAAAGTTTGCCGACAACATGGACGATAACTGTTACATTTTCGGTTTAACTTAACAAAGCGTTTTCAGTACTACGATATGCATTTGAAAATATTCGAAGTTAAATTTGAGGCTGAGCTCCACGAGATATCCTTACAGCAGCTCAAGGTGTGCGAATTTTAAGTTATCGGCTCCCGCCGCTCTATTTTAGCATTGAACATGATATTAACATAATATGAAGCGGTCGTATATATTATGTTAATGTGCCATGTCTATCGCGTCACTGCGACACAAATAACTGATACATATTTACAAGCACACCCACAACCTCCTGCGGAAAGACGCAAATATTTTTTGCACGGTGATAAGGAAATCAACAAGTTATTTTCCGTCCGAGATTCAGTTTAAATGTGAGATATCAGTTTTAAGTTTCTCGACTAAAATTAACACGCGAAAATTTAGTATAGTTATGATAACTGACAAATACTTATCAGTACATTAGTCAAGTAATACTTTTAACTGAGCAAACTTGAGAAGCTATTTTCTTAACGGTGTAGTAAAGTCAAATATTGCTTTAATTGAATAAGGACAATGTTAAAACATAGGTGAATTTAAAAATATCTATGACGAACGGAACCTTCACCAGATGGTAAGTGATATCGATCTGCCCATAACTACTTGGCGCTAGCTATACTGCACCTCATTGCGTTCGTCGCCTGACACATAAGAAGTCTCGTTACCATAGTAACTATAGTAGCTGCAACGCCCTTCAAACCGGAAATAATTGCACAGTGCTGTTTGGCGGTAGAAACAGGCGCTACAGTAATACCTAGATAGATGGTCTCCGGCAATATAAATCTACCACAAGTTCAAGCACTGCTGGATATAAGTCTTCCACCAAATGCGATTCTGAACTTTTATATATTTTATACTACTGTATGTCTTCTATATTTTATTATCCACCAAGATCTCCTACAGGACTAAATAATGTAGTTTCATCTACCTAGACTGATTCACTAGTAGTAGGTCTCTGTAGCCGGAGACCATCTATATAGATAAGTAGATACCATCGCTGCGTCTACTACTGTGCAAACATTATTGTGTTCCGGTTTTAGGAGCGCAGTAGCTAGTGAAATTACTGGGGTGACGAGACTTAATAAGATACGTCACAAGGAAACGATCGCAAGGTGGTATAGTGTACCTAACTAACGCCACATTGTTATGGGCGGATGTATCAGTTCCCATCAGGTGGAAATCCCGCCCGGCTTTCCGCGTAAAACAGTTTCCTTTTAAAATTTCCTTGAAATATAATACTACTTAACTAGGATAATAGTGAGGATTTTCCAGCTTCTTTGTTTTGAAAGCATTTTATTATAAAAATTATATTAAAAGAGAACTAAATACATTCTTCCCATGAATTTAAGAGGGGAAGATAAGATATAGGAAATATATGAATACTTATATACTTACTTTTACTATTTAATAAATGTATATACCTTTAACTAATGTTTGCGTTTTTCAGTGTAATACTGTTATTCATTATTTTCATCATTAAGAGCTGATAGATGTCCACTGCTGGACATAGGCCAGAAGGCCAAAGATCTTCATAGCTTAAGGGGATTGGGCCTTAGTCCACCGTTGACATAGCCTCCATAAGATGTTGGGCGGAACCCCTTACATCCCAACACTGTTCGGTACAAACTAAGTACAGACATTATTCTATGCTAACTATTTCAAAGACTTGCTTAGATTCAATTACGGCAAACTATGCTAACTTTAACTTATTCCAGGAAGTTAAATCAGTTTTCATTACAAACTTACTCCGAAGTACATGAATTGACTATGAGGTGATGGTTTAAACTGTTATTTGATCGCTTCGATTACTTACTCATAACTTGATGATGATTTCTTAACTATCATCGTCATTGATTGTTACCTTTGAAATTCAATTTGGATGGTAAAGAAAACTAACTGTAGTCCTAAGTCCATATAAGAAATCGTTTTCCGGAATACTAGTCTCTGTAGGCGTTTAGTGAGCGCCGGAAGTATATTTTTAGACATCCTGTTCGTATCTTCGCTTCATCGAATAAAACAAAACAAATCCAAAGACAGTTCCAGATATGATCAGTGACTACACTGAATATAAGTAGAAAAGGCTTTTCATTGTTTAATAAGGACCGTAACATTTTCTAAAAGCTCGGAAGATTTTAGCACCATGCGGATGAAAATCGTTTCTTGTCACTCACCTTAACTTTACTAGCCGACCATTTTGTTGGCATCCGATTAAGACGTGGATGTCTTTGTGAGGAGAAGGATATTTTATATTAATAAATATCTAATAAGATATTCGACAGTAAAGCGGATTTGTCCAGTATTACAATGACGGACATTCGTTGAGGAAACTATACGAAGCTTTCAAAGATATTAATATATGTATTCTGTATGTTATTTGGTATAGAAACTAAAGGTGCTTAACAACAATTATGTCTCTTGCTGAAAACTTGGATTTGTTTATAATAATAATCCCATCAGATATTATTTTTACGCGACACCTAATTTTTTCTTTACATAACTCTGTCCATTATTATTCCTTATCTTTTTACTACCTGTCAGGGAATGCCATTAAATACGTCAAGCCATTACGGGAATTACCCGAAATAAACAGTGTCGTGTAAATATTCATGAGAATTAAATGAAATTCTGAAATTTTTATATCACAAATAGAAAGTTCAATTTTTATATTATAAAGGCGACTACTATGAGAGCGAGGTTTCATCAGTTTCCGTTATTATATTCCTGCCTCAACATCCGATGTGTTTCAACTGACGCTGCAGGACAGTGTGGATATTATGAAAATGTATTCCGTATTCTGTTTTATACTTTGAATTTTAATGTTTTCTTAGTTGTTACCAGATCTGAATTTGTAAACTTTATCTAAATCAATAACTAGTTAATTTATAGTGATGCAAAAATGTAATAGTAATCTTTGTGATTTGAGATCATTTTTATTAGTAGGCAACAGCTGTAGGCATCTACATTACGGCACAGGTTTAGATAGTGTTATCAGTTAGGATTTCGTCGCTTTCACGTCACGGTAGTGCTTTATCAGTGTTCGATAAGGTCGCGGCCAACCAAAGCCCTTTTGTTATGTCCAAGCGCTCAGTTACGTCTTTAATGTTATTGCTTGTGTATACATCTTGTTATATACAATCATTGTAAAGATATCGAGTTAAAGATAAGCTTTATGCTTAACTTAAATAACATACAATACCAAGTAGAATTAAAAAATTGCTTAATAAAGGTAAAAGCAGCCATTCCAATATTCCTGTACAAGTTTTCAAATTAAGTTTCAATGGATTTCGCAACGTAAAAAGTTTAATTTTTCGACATCTACCAAATTAATTCTAATTGTAAGTAAAGTAAAAAGAATTTTTTGCGAAAGTATTGAATTGTTTATTAAACGTAGCTAAAACATTGAAAAGTTTACGGAACCATATCGATTCTATACGCATAACATGCTCTCTCTTTGTTGGTTTAAAAATTGAATAAACCTTCTGGTTTTATGATTATTTAGTACTAAAATTAGTGCTAAAATTTCAGTTATCAAATGGTAATAAAGCTAATGTTAATTAGATGCAAATTCTTTTTTTTTTTACAATTTTTTCTCTATGATGACACAAAAGTTATAAGCATAATTATCCGCGTAGGTAAGAACATTGGAAGGAGAAAAAGAAAATGTTAAACTAAAGCTTTTCCAGGGTCTCTTCATAGTTGATTAAATTTTTCGACAAACGGTGTTCATTAGTTTAATGAAATAATAAACAATTTGAAAATATCAACAATTAGTATAATAACCCTGTAAATACACTTTTGTTGTTCAACAGTTTTTAAAGGATAATTAATTTCTTCCTTCCTGATATATTTAAGTATCATTCGTTGAAATTATTAAGTACTTTTTTTTTCCCGCCAGGGTACGATTCAGAACTGAGCAATGAGATACCGGAGATGGAAATGCCGCCTGGAAACATGAAAGGTTCTTACTACAAGAAGCCAATCGCAGAGCTGAACTCCATTGAAATAGGCCAGCAGAGGGGTAAATACTATGCAGAATACATCGACATTGAAGCAAGAACCACCGAAAGTATTCCAATCGATGAACGCGGCAATGTTTGGATCAGCGATGTAAGTATATAAATAGTTGTATAGATGTTTACATATTATTGAATCCGACATATATCCGAGTAGCTCGCTGGCATAATGATTAGAGCGTGCGGCCTTCATTCCGAAGGTAGCAGGTCCTAATCTCGGCATGTACCAGTGACTTTTATATTTAAGTTATGTACATTTGCGAACTTTAGTAACAACAGCGAAATACAAACGGTGAAGGGAAACATCGTGAGGATACCAGCACATGAATTAGGATTTATTCTAAGGTGTGTGAAATCACCAATTCGCCCTATGCGGTGGTGACTATGGCGGATTCGCCCTCATATTGAACGTAGGCCTGTGCCACAGCAATGAGGACGTATATTAGCTGTTATGGAGTCCGACGTAACTTTTCGTACTAGTATTAAAAATGTAAATAAATACCTCATTCAAATATATAAATAATGGACATCATATATCTATCTAAGATGTTATGATATATTGAATACCATTCTATTGACCGTCTAGTTAGGTAACACCGCAGCTCCTGTTTCTGCCAACAAAGAGTACTGTGCAAGCACTACAGTGTTCCAGAATGAGAGCTTTGTAACTTAAGACTAGGTGACGAGAGCAATGTGATGCTGTTTTTGTAATCCTAACCAGCGCTACGTTGTTATGGGCAGGCGTATTATTTATCATTAGACGAAAGTCTTACTCGTCTCGAAGTTGCGCGCGAAAAAATAAATCTGTGACTATTATATATATTTGTGGTTAACATGATCTTAGCATTACGAAAAAATAAAAACTAAACTTGCAGTAATGCACCCGATCATGGAGTCTGTAAATAATTTAAATGATGTCCAATCCCATCAGTACCCCTGTCAGTTTTACCGGTCGTATATTAAGCAATAAAGCTGGTAATTCATCTAGTGAGCGCAGCTTTTGCGAGCTTTTTACCGTCATTTTAACATGCCGCCGGGAAATAAAAAGGCGAACGGCGTAAAACCCACCCGACGGCAGCTTAAACGATTAAAGTTATCCTTAGAACTATGAAACAATCATTTAACATTAAAACTTAATAATTATAAGAAATCAGTGCTTTACATTTTTCACAGCGATCACTAATATAATCCGATTTTCTAAAAGGATACTAGAGATACTCATCTCTTTTAATGTGATGTAGTTCTTTATGGTTTACATTAATTATATTGCTAATTGACTAATGAAATATATTAGGGTTTTAAAGGAAAAAAAAATCTATTCAAAATTACACAAATTCATAGTTTAAGAATATGTTACTTGGAAGTAGTCAATACGGATTGGGGTTAACGTAGTTATTTGAACTGCGATATTGCAGCCATTTAAATTGGTTGGACAGCCTCCGGGCGCAGGGTTGCAGTTAACGTTATTACTGTGCTAACGAGATGTGCTCGATCTCGTGTGAAGGTGACGCCCGCATGTTATGTGATAGATGAATCAAATACTACCATAGTCCTATATGATAGAAGTAATTGGAGCGGAAGTTTATTATTTACATGGTAGGGATGCAAAATCGCTGAAGTGGCAAGTTATAATATAAGGGTTCTCTTATATTTGGCGATTCGATGAGATGAGTGATAACTTCATTCAGTAATGATAGATATATTACGATGTAGCTGTGTCTAGGACATTTATCACATACTCGTCGCTTAGTGACCTAAGATATTAAACCTCCTTACTCCGGTACTTTCGTGGTGTTAATAATATAAATCTTGCTTAACCTTCAGACGTGAAGAGGGACGAGGAAATGAATAAGATAAAGCTTCTTTCTAAAACATTATGTTACTGTTGATATTTATTAATAATGAGAACTACAGTATGTTTAATATAATGAAAGTTTCTCATTGGTAATGTTGGGGAAACGTTTTTGAACAGTAAAATGATCCTGTATTTCAGCATGTTCCTGTGACATAACATAAATTTGCTGTCTTTCGTAAGTTATCGGTAAATTTTTTAAAATATATTTGCTGAAAAATAGTATTGTTTCTATTTTTAACGACGTTGTAAAGAGTTACTAAAGATATATTTACTTTATAATCTTTTTTACGATGAAGCTTTTATAATTAATAAAATGTAAAACCGTTCTCAAAGGACGGACGGTCGTTTTTATTATGTAATTTTCTATAAGTTTTCAAAGAAAACAGAATAATTAAAGCTTTTTATTTATTAAATATCTGCTAAGAATCTTTTAGACATATATCCAGCAGTGGGCGTCTATCGGCTGATAATGATGATGAAGAATCTTTTCCAGGAAATAAAACAGTATAGTGCAATCCCCGGCGCCGCTAGGGATTACAAAATATACTTAGAATTTCTAATCCCAACTCTACGGTATAGTCAGCCAAGACTTTTATCCGTCTTAGTAACAACTGATATATACTTTAATGTAATATTACTGACATAAAGTAAAAGTAAATAAAATCTTTAAATCTATACTTTCGTATAACATAACTCTTTTAACGTCGTTGGTATAAGTGAACATCATTTAAAATTTATGTCTGCCCTCCACCCTCTTTGGTCACCAAATGGTATTAGTTTATATCAAAGTATGATAATAATAATTGAATACGTTTTTATGAGAAGGTATTAAACGGATTTCACATTAGAAACATTACCTACAGTGAATAATATAACAAGAAAGTACTTATTTTGTGGCTTTTAAATCTTTGCACCATCAACTCTACGTCGCAGGAAAGGTCGCTGAAATTAATTTAACTGTCAGCAACATTATTATTTTGTTGTGCGTTATAAAAATAGTTAACGTTATAAGAATTTTAAATATCCATATCCTTGAGGATAACACTGTGTATCAATCCTCAACGACTGCATGACAATCTATGCAAAGCCCTATTTACTTAATCTTACTTTGGTATTTTTAATACTTCTTCCAAAACAATTTCTTGTGAAGACTATTTATATACTATTTCGATGAAATCTTAATGAGTATATTATTAGATTTTTAACTGTTTTCGAAAAAACAGTTGTTGTTCTTTATACTATGCCAAAAGAGAAATAAAACTTACGTTCAGATTCGATATAAACTGAGCTCAAAAACAGCCTCTGCGATGTAGAACGAGCATTTTACAAAGCCCGTAACAGCTTTGACGGTGGAGCGAAAAATTTCATCTTTTAAATTCGTAATGCCTGCTGAAGCACAGACCTTCTCATTTACCTTTTAAAAGCTTGAAAATTTCTTTTTTAAATTCACCTGTAACCCATATAACATATATCGTTACAAAATTTAACAAAGAAGAAAACCACCCTAAAAAACTTTTCAACAGTACTCTCCTCACATTAATATGTTCGATAATCGAGTTTCTTCTAATGTAGCTGAAAGCAAAAACTTGTCTGTTAATATATTATATATAGTAAATTATATATAACATACTTTATATATCTAAAGGCAATATTTTAAAGAACTGTCATGTTGAAAATTAAGTTTATTTACAGTAGACTAACAAAATTTTACACGTTAATAAAGCTGATGATGACGGTGAAGCGTTCTTAGCTAGAATATACAGACTCCAATCCATTCCAATCCAATCAGCCGGGAGACGTCCACTGCTGGACAAAGGCTACATATACAGATATACAGACTGTACAGACTCGCTCATGTGTATTCGGAATCAAATGAAGGACATCTACATGATGGAGTATACAGCCGCTGCTATTGAAGGCTTTCACATTAGATCTAAATTGTATCAACTGGTTTGTAATATATAGTAAATGGTGCTAGTGTATCCAGTGTACATCATAAGATTCCTATAACGCATCCTCGACGCCACCCGACAGTATTCCCGGCCTTAATCGTGTCCCATTGTCCAACATTTTAGTTAGTTGATACAAAATTATTGTTTAATATATCCAACATAGAAATATATAATCAGAACATAAATATATTGTAATTTTGCAGCATCAGTTTAGCGTAATCATTTTTAAGAGGTAGCCGAAGGAATATGAAATCCTATGAAGATGGCGATAAACAATAAAGTTTTATTAAACTTTCCAAAGCTTCGTAGACTCCGATTTCGTATCGTTTATTAACTTGATGGACAACGTTACAACGGAAATTAAAAGGGAAATATGAAAAGAAAAAAAACTTTTGAATTGGCATGAGTTTTGCGGAAATTGCGAAAGTATTTTTTACTCTTGTTTTTAATAAACATGCGACCGAAATATTAGTATTTTTCTTTTCGCTATAACAGCTATAGCTGCCACAGAGATATTTCAATACCATGAGCAGAGAAGATAAGAGCTAGACTCATTGTCAATATAATATTATAGCGTTAGGATATATTGCAGTTTATGTTTATTTCGTTATTTATTTCATGATTTCTTTTCTTTCACATTGCATAGGTAAAGTGTTTTTCGTTTAGGAAAGTCTTAAAGTATATTAATACCTCTTTATTAAACTTGGTGCTGAAGCGCCATATTAATTACAGGAGCAATATTAAGTAAATTTGAAAGTAGCACAGCGTCAGAATGATATATTAATGATGGTAAAAACTTCTGCTCGTAATTAATTCGCAATGTTTAGAATATTTACACTGCATCCACATTTTGTGTATTTCATAGCAATTTTTATGTAAACCTTCATATGTTGTTTATATAAGTAACTTTGTAGCCATCACATATACACATATAGACTTTTTTTACATGTTCTCTTGCTTTTAAAAAGTTTTTAGCTTTCACGAATGGATTGATGATTGTGGTATTTCGAAATGCTATCCCATCTATCACACATATAGACTTTTTTTACATATTCTCTTGCTTTTAAAAAGGTTTTTAGCTTTCACCAATGGATTGATGACTGTGGTATTTCGAAATGCCATCCCATCTATCACACTTATGCAATTCCGTTAGAGGCGCTAGTTTTAAAACCTGAAACGGATCCATTTTATGTCAAAGTAAATGGAGATGTATTACAAAAAGGAATACCTACAGGAATAGCACCGGTTCGTTATTAACTAAGCACTATTCCGAGTGTACTGTGAGGAAATTCTGGAACCTCGCAATGTCCCAATGGTCTCTTTGTAAATGTTGTTTCATTTTACAGCATAGCGCAATTGTATAGGAATAAAAAATAAATCAAAAGTTACAAAATAATAAATTATTCGTGCCTCACCTGTTTTGCTGACCGTAACCACCCCAGCAACTCTCTTTGGGGAAGGGATTTTGTAAAAATCTGTTCTCAGCTGACCTGTACTCGGCAAAAGGTATATTCCTACCAGTGTCTAGGCCTTATGATTTCAGAGATATCGTGATTAGTTACGCAATGCGAAGAGAAGTACTTAGGTAGGTTTAACATATTTGAAAGATTTGTTTTTAGATAAACTAGGAAACTTGAAATCGATGGTTAGGTATGTCTTTATTTCTTCTGAAGATATCTTTGCAGTAAAACATGAAAACAAAAAAGGAATAAAGACAAAATGTGACACTAAATAGAATGCTAGAATGGGTTATCTTTTTAATGATATCCGAACCTTTTGTTGTAAAGTTGTCGCTTGTTTAGCTACTCATTATTAGACTATATTACTAACCTAATACCTATACCAAGGTAGCAAACATTTGCATTGTTAGCATAACATTTATTTTTTTCACGGACAATGAAAGTTTATTTTCAAAGTGAAACTCAATTCGATGTAATCAAGATCTACTTAATTACTATTGAGTGTAACTGTTTATATTTCGTTTCAAACGGGAGTGAAATCAACTTTCAGTAAAAGCCTTTGTAAATTAACACTTTTAATCTGTAAACAGTTAAACGAGTACAAAGAGAAAGGACAATAAATAAAGTATTTAATATGATTCCTTGCGTTGAGCTAGTTTCATTAAAATCGTCACTTAAATAGTGCTGAATATAATAAAAGTTGTACGAATGATGAGAAGTACGTCTTACGTTAGATAAGTATGAAATAACCTGAATTATCAGTAAGTTATATTAAGTCGCATAGATGCGATAAGAAATCTCGATACAAGTGTTAACTTAATAAACTTTCCTATATTTTAAGTACTCGTAAAAAGATTATAATCAGATTTCAAGAGGACTTTTGTCAATCCTTTCATTTCCTTATAAATTTCCATAAACAAGTATTTATTCAATGATTGTAATATTAATTAGATTGTTTGATACTAAACGTTATAAAGGTTTAAAAAAAATGGTATATATTTACTTGTTTCATAGTGGTTCAACCGATAGACGCCCACTGCTGGACATAGGCATCTACCAGAGATGTCCACATCGATCAGTATCGCGTTCCTTGCATCCAGTGGTTTCCGATTCCCACCAGATCGTCAATCCACCTTATGGTTATTAGTAAAGACATTTTTTGGTCGTAATTAATTCTAGATATATATAGGTCTTTGGAAGCGTCTTAGGTCAGGCTGGACTGAAATGTATGTCTCCTTACACTAACATATTAAATCATCAGTACCATTGTATAATATGTACAGTTAAGTACTATATACCTAAAGCTGACAGTCCTTCGAGTGATGTATCCAGACCATTACTCCATGAGATTAACTATCTCTTGGACTATGTCGGAGAACATTTCTCCAGCGGATCTTCTCAAATCTGATTGGATCACGAAGGAATCCCAAGCTCTTTCCATGGCCGACGGATCATGAGCATGGCCATGACCGAGCAGATGAAGCACCAAGATCCTCTAATGGCGACGAGAAAACACTTTTAATTCTGTTATTAGTTTATTCGGAGCTCTGTGATGACCTCAGGCTTTTCTTTTATTTTTAGTATCATCATCATCATCATCATTAGCCGATTTTTAGTATAAATAAGTTTAATTTAACTTATTATTAGTTGGATCGGTCGTCAATAAGAAAACATGTTATTGAAAGATACTATATATATATTAAGAAAATCAAACTGAAAACTAAAAGTTTACTTGAAACATGGGAATAGTAAAAATTTCGATCGATTCAAACATACCCCTAAATTAATTACAGTTCAGACATTATTTGACGGTACATTGAAGAGATTAAATTTACCTCCGTATTCTGTTATTTCATGCGGCGCGAGTACTGTACGTTATTTATTCAGGCAGCGGAAATTTAATAATACGTCTGTCATTCAACCGAGCATTAATTTAACTGTTAATTATTTAATTTATTCCGGTGGTAGGTATTTTGCAGCAGACAGTCTAGATTCTATATCTGCCTATAAACCTTTTTTTTTTTTTCAATTAAGCGAACATCCGAGCCGGACGTTAATCTGATTGAAACTTTAGGAAAACATGACAGAAGATTAGTATGATATAGATTTCGTAACATTGTGCTCGTTGCTTGAGACATAATATGTTCAGTCTCGTTGCCTAGTAATTACAGTAACTACAGCGCCTTTCAAACCGGAACACAGTAATATTTATTACATATATTATTACACTACAGTTTGGTGGTAGGAATAGGTGCAGCGGTGGTACTTACCTAGACGGTACCCGGCAACGGAGACCTACCACCTGTGTACGTACATTACTGAGGTCTAATTTGAAGGGCGCTGTAGCTAGTAAAATTATTGGGATGACGATACCTAACATGTATCAATGCGACCAGCACAATGTGGTGTATTATATATCATCCCAATTAACGTCATTTTGTTATGGATCGCGGTCTCATTAATATCAGGTGTACGTCTCCCCCATCTCATCGCTTCAATAACTAAAAAAAAAAACAAATTAGAAGAATACGTTATTACTTGCCTTTTCGCCAACGTTCCCAAGTATTAATTAGTTTAATTAAAAAGCATTGTTATAGACCATCGATTTTTAACCCGTAGCACGCTTGCCTCAAGGGGTACACGGGATCCCATTAGGGGTTCGTAAAAATTATTTTAGTAATGGCGAAAATACGGGGGAAGTTAAAACAGTTAACTTATATGAACATAATTATAATGTCTTTCCACACCATGTAATATAAAATGTACCTTATAACTAACACCTTTATTAAGGTGTTAGAGAGAAGAGATAGAGATAGGGTATCTAAGTTAAGACTGACAATAGAGCTTAGATACGGTAGACATTTTTAGGAGTAGGTATAGAGTTATCAGGAGAGGTTGATAAGAGGAAATCACGAGTTTTATTCAAGGATACGGGAACGAGAAAAGTTTGAGAAGCACTGTCGTAGACGCATAAAGAAATTTTTCTTCTCACATTCTCATTACTACCTAATGAGCAAGTTATTATCAACTCACCATATATATCCTTGCTGATGAGTCTCTGTTGCCGAGACCGTCTAGCTACAGTAGTGTGCAACCATTACTGTAATCCGGTTTGAGGGATGTTCTAGCTAATGAAATTATAGGGGTAAGTTTTTATTTTTAGCAGTTAGTATTATTGATATCCGCTGGTCTCGCTCGTCGCATCGCCTCGCCGGATATGAGAATAAATTTGGTTGCACCATTCGCATTTCGCTTGAAGGGTCCTATGAGTCGGATAGATCGGTGTACAGATAAAAAAAAGGGGGATAGAGTACTTTAAAACAAACAGAACAAAGTTAGATATCTAAAGTTTTTATTACTACTTTATAACAACATCGTTCAAACTATGTTGTTTGATTACAAACATAAGATCTTAACAAATAGGTCATATACAGATGTAGCCTTGATATGTAGCTACGGTACTGTAGTGGATGCTTTGTAATGTATACTTCCAAGCCCCGAACAATTGAATCTCGCTGTAGCATTGTTAAAATGTTATTCGGTTGTACTTTATTTTCTCTTAACTTTGGTTATTTCATGTAGTAGGCACTACTTCTTGTAATTAATGAATGTCGTTCAAGTAACATTATTGATTGTAAATGTTTACTTTGTTTTCAATGATTTGTTTATATTATCAGATCGCAGTAAGATGATTTTTAAACTGCTGTTACTATATAAACATCAAAGGTTAGCACTTATTTAATATAAAGTATCTTTCATTAGAATTTTGGTTCGATAGATTATTTCGACGTTTGGTCATATTTTTTTTTAACAGCCACAGGTCTCTCTATTGTTTATTAATGTCTTGATCGTTATTATTATAAACTAATTCTAATTAAAAACAATACTTACTTAATCAGAAAATCTACTTATAATGAGATTTGCCTAGTCAACAGCAGAGGTTGAGTTTTATATTGATCGTAACACATTAGTATTAAATTTTAAGATCAAGCGATGTTATAATCTGTTGTTATTAAAATTGATAACAATGGTTTATAAAAGCATGATAAGAGATAAACTAAATTTTTTTTGCGAACAGGAAATGCGTACAACGCCAAAGCCGTACCTCGAGATACCTTGGCTGGATCAGAAACTGTACAAGAGAATTAAAGCGAACAGCGATTTCGCGGCGACACTGATGCGCTCCATCTTGCGCAACTCCTATAGAAAATATGGCTTCAAGATTATAGTGGACGACCCAGTTACCGGGCCGCGAGAGAAAGACGTCATCTATGATGTGGACGAGGAACTTGCCGAGATCGCCAATTCCCTTGCACGCGACAACAGCAAATCCAAGAACGGTGAGCAATTTTTGTTTTCATATTTTTATTATAGAGAAAATAACATTAACATACAACTTACCTCCGACTGCAAGTATACATGATAATAAATATATTCTAGTACTTAAGCATTCAGTTTCGTATAATTTCAAACAACATAAGAGTGATGAGACATACACATACGTTAGTTGTTTACAAAGAGCTATCACATTGTGCTGTCGCATTGAAACTTCAGATCTTAGGTCGTCTTATCTCATTAGATTCTAAGAAATCATAAAATAGCTTGCAGATGAAATGTTCACTGTTTTTATATTTAATACTTAGACGATCTTCAACGAATGATATTAATCACTAAGTACATTTTCGATTATAACGTTATGTTATTTTTATTCATATAGTCATATAAAATATAAGTTATACTATCAAAATATATTTTGTTTCTCGTTCATATAGACTGAAATAAAATTCAATATAGATTCAGCCATTGTGATGTAACTTGAAAGAGAGACTAAAGCGAAGTTTTGTTAACAATTAAAACTTGTCTATACTTTTTACTTTGTATCAATCGTCAATCATCATACAAACTAAACCATACAGTAATTACATTACATATACGAAAGTTATTTGCTTGATTATTATATAAGAAGTATACAATAAAATTGATACAGGTGTCTATCGTAGTGGATATTTTTTGTACATATAAAACAAATTCAATATAGTTTAAGATGTTAACACGTTCACATTGAATTTGTAAATTTTCTAAACGCTTCTCACTTATAAGGATATATGAATGTAATATTAACACCCAAATATATATTTCTCTTCTTTAATCTATTATATATATGTAAATACATATAATGAAAAAGAGTTTGTTTGTTCGCCAATCACGTGAAAACCAGTGAACGTATCTACACGGGAACGAGAGCTTTCGACACAGGTTAATTTGAAGATTATCATTCTATTTCTAATAAACTTTTATAAACATCCTCATATATGCGGTTGCTATAGTAACAGTATAGGAAATCATATGCAGTGGCGGTTGCTCTTAAGAAATATTTCCGACAAATTTCAAGTCTAATTTTATATGACGACCTGACAACCAATGGTTAAATTAAAATAAGGTCTTCATATGCCCAAAATTACCAGCCAAGTCGTATACCGCACCGGATTCACCAGATTCTGAGAGAGAATGAGACATCCGCTCGTTGAACACTTCATCATCATCAGCCGATAGACGTCCACTGCTGGACATAGGCCTCCCCCAATCTCCACATCGATCGGTCCACAGTAAGCATGGCCTCCAGTACTGCTGGGCACAAAGGGCCGTCGTTTGTAGGGGTTTATATAGGGTTGGGGCCATGACCCACCAAGTCGGTTGGTGGGAGCAAGAGCGTCGTTTGTTGATTAACAGGATGCACCACGAGCAGGTGAGGTAGACTTCTCTGAGTATTCTGCAGGGACCCTTACACTCCCGAACACTTATGAAAATTAAAAATAATGAGAATGCTTGTACTCACATACATCATCCGTCTCTAGACTAGATTTTTCCAGAAGACTCCTTTATCTGAAGCAATGTGAATATTATTACCGATGACTGTTTATTCTAAACTCTCCATCGGATACCTAGCTCTAGAATGTGCTATATTCAATACTATATTCGTTATTTGATATTACTGCAACGTTAACTTGATCATAAGCGACGTCTACCTATAACAACGTGGCGCTAGTTACGTTGATAAACACTACATCACATTGTGGTTATAGTCTTGAGGAAAAAAATTTGAGTCCTGTTACCCCAGTAATTACACTAGCAACAGCGCCCATTAAACCGAAACACTTGCACACTATTGTTTGGCGTTGGAAATAGGCATTGCGTTGGGGCCTACCATTATTTTTTTGCTATCGGTAGGCCTCTAAAAAGGTACTCTGGTAATGGGGGGAAGACACAGTTATATGGGATTATAACTCACTAAAACCCCGACGGTAATCATCGTCAGTGCGTTGAGGAACGCCTCAGGATCTCTTAGGCAACGCACCCAAGCCTCCCAGGACTACGTCTAAAGCACGTCCTAGGAAAGGCTGTTGCTCTCCTCGGCACCCTCATTTTGGTACAACAAGCACCAAACCACCTCGTATTTGTGCTTAATTCCGGGCTCGCTTAGTAAGCAATGAAGGTCCCCATTTTCAAAGCCAAGGAAGGTATAAACCATTTTAGTCATCTTCTACGACAGGCGGGGCTTGTCTTCACGGATGGGGCATACCTAGACGATTCCTGGCATCAAATACCTACCACCAGTAAAGCCAATATATGTTTAAAACCTCGAGACCGTTCGCTATTAATATCGAACAAATTCAAGCATCAAAAGGAATGCTAAGCTGTACCGTTTCGCCACCATCGAACCGGATAATAGGAAAATTTAAATTTTTTTATCAGCTCAACTTCTACGAGAAATTTACAAAATGTTAACAAACATTCATTCTTCTGCTAATTGTGTGGTTTCTATTGCTGGAAACCAACCACCGCACCCATTTCTATCGCCAAACAAATAAAATTAAATTATTGTATTCCAGTTTCAAGGGCTTTGTAGCGAGTAACATTACTCGGGTATAACTAAAAAAGGCTATTTGCTATATCGCCATTGCTATTAGAATAAGATGCTTTAAAGAATCAAGACTTAACTAATTATGTCTTCAGATGACGAGTCCAATAAGGAGTAGTGTATATCATCCTACCATGTTTCTTGTGGGCAGGAGCATTCCTTACCATCAGGTGAAAGTCTTTCGCCGCTACTTTGAATGATTTTTTTTTACTCTTAAGTTTTTCAACAATTTTTGCAAAACGATGCCAATTTGTGTACATATATAGACTTGTGTGTATATACGTTATGTTTTTCTTAGGTTTGGAGGACGCGAAGAATAATAAAAAGAGGACAGAGGAAATGGATCCTCGTCAAATTCGTCAGAACTCTGTGAGCAAAACTAAAACTCTTGTCGCCGAAGACCTGGACAGTTTGAGGACTGGGCTGTGAGTTGACCGTTTCTTTTTCATTCGCACTAGTCGTTTCAGTTATAACATTCGGTTAAATAGATAACTATATATGATTAGTAACCGTTAACTCGTGTTTTGTATAATATAATAATCGATATATTTTTAACTATTACTAACATTATTATTAATTGAACTATTTCATTTTGTTTTTAGTTTATTACACATGGCTCAAAGTTTTAGTTAAATAAATGCCGTTACTATTTTATTCTTCTATTGTTAATATTGTTATTATTATATGTAATTAGAAATAGTTTGAGATATACATATGTTTAACTCTTATATCTTGTTTATATCCAAGTCTGAGAAAAAAAAGATATTTTGCGCGAAGTTATAGCGAAATATGATCATCATCAGCCGACAGATGTGTGCTGGACATAGATCTCCCCCAAAGATGTAAAGTTCTTTGGGCTAACGCTATAGCGAGCTATATTTTAAGCTAAATTTGATCGCTTGTCTGATAGTATTTCATAATAAATTCACATTATCCTTTTACGCATTATATAAAGAGACCAATGTGTAAAAGGATATAGAAATGGATTATTAACTGACTCATCTCTATTGTTTGATTTTTATCATTGTCATTAAAGTTATACACTTCCTTTTCTTATAAAATTAATAGAATGAATAATATAGTAGATAAGACATGATTTTGCGTTTTAGAATCGTACCAATTACTGTCATACACACATGTGATATACACATTATATAATTGATTGTCCACATATAATATATATCTTATACTTTAGGAGTTAGTCCATATATAAATGAAGAAACAAACTTGAAAAGTGATTTACTAGATCGAGGCATTACAATAGTAGAAAGATATAAATTTTAAATAACATAGAGCATGTCATATGACATACGTGAGTATGGTTTTATATATTGAAAATATTTTATCGGATTTCCTAACAACTGACGTGTAAATCCTCAAAGCATATATTTATAAAGGAATCGTTCAGCTTTGCTTCTAGTCAATTTACATCGTTCACAGAGCGTAAAGCAGAATCTCCCGTAACAGTGGAAAATAAGAAGAAATGTGTTTTTATTTATTGAAAAATCCGTGAAAAATCAAACATTTCCGCTTTATACTTCCATATATATTTCAATTTCCTTTATAAGTGTCTATAATCATGTAACATTCGAAATATTAGATATTTGCAATGAAGGTAATAAAAGTATTGACATATATATAGTTATTTCAAAGGGTTATAAAAAAAAAAAAAACTCTGATTTAAATATAAGTTAGTAAAGGATACAAAGTAATTGTATAATTTTAAAACATACGAATGCGAGTTAGTAAAGTTTCTATATGAAATATAATTTTAGAAACATTTCGCTGTACGATGCATGAGTGTTCTTACTTAACTCGGTAACAAGCTCAAGAGCTTTCAAGAATTCCATAACAAGGTGTACTTGTGTAGTGTTCGTTGAGCATAGCACACGATGTATGAACAACCGCAGGATCCTTTTGAAGCCGTACCGTACCTTAATTGCTATATTAAATGGTAGTTTTATAATTGTGCGGTGAGATTTAACATCACGAGGCGAAAGGCAACGTGGAGCCTTGTAGAGGTCTTAACTAAGGTAACTTTGAGGAGTGTGCCAAGGAACTATATGACTTGAATCCCCCATCGCGCTTCTACCACCGGATGTACAGATACACCGCGTGTATTCATCCCTACGTTGTCCAGATCTAATGCATTAGGACGAAACGTTTCGTTTTGATCTTTTTAATGCGAACAGCGAAGGATTAGACCAGTCTGACGGCGTCAATACTTCCGTCTAGGTCCCACGTCCCACGTCATGGGTATCTTTAAGAGATAACTGAATAGACTACTTCTAAACTAGTGCGTTTTACCACCATAGACTATATCGCCTTTTACCAACCGATGGGATCGTAGACAACCATAGTCCGTACAATAAAAAAAAGCGTAATATGTCTACATAATATTATACTATATCCAATTGGCGGTAGATCTCTCTAGATAGATAGACGGTATCCAGGTTCCAGGTTACCTATGGTAACGTAAAACCTTTTTCTGTCGCCACACAGTGATGTGCAAACATTATCGTGTTTCGGTGTGAAAGGCGTTGTAATTAGTGAAATTAATTGGGTAACGAGACTTAACATCCTGTTTCAAGACGAGTAAAGTGCTGTACTGTGGATATCGTCCTAACTAGCGTCATGTTGCTACTGGGTTAGGCGTATCACTTATAATCAGGTGAAAGTCTCGCTCATCTCGTCGCTTTCAATATAAATAAAATTATGTTAGAGATACTTTTGAATAGACCGTTGTAATAATGATAGAACGATGTTTGACGGAAAAACTGTAAATAAGTAAGCGATGATAGTTATATGTACTATCATCCCTTAGTTAAAAAAAAATAATTTTCTGTTAATCAATTCAAAGTTTTACTGTAATATCTTAGGCAACTTTCTGAAAGAATAAAAGCTCATTCAAATATAACTGGAACAGGACGTACGTATAAAATCTTAGAACACCCAAATTTCACTTTTCGTGTGAAAAGAAATTGCCCCCTATTGTTTGGTTGTAGTCTACTTACCTTTGCGTCTTTTTAAATATTTATTACAGCAAGAGAAAAAAAAATCGCATTGTAAATTCATTGACTTTAATCCGAACTGTACTTTCTTTTCTGTCGAAATGTTGCAGACTAAGCCATGGAATCTCTTGGGATAAAGGTACACGGAAACAGAGTGAAATTTAAATTTAAAATGTTTAAAGAAACATACAACTCTTAATATTTTTTTTTACTTTACAAAAAATCTTGTATAGTGAAAGAATGTATTTGTTTAAATATATCAATATTCCTTCATCTTTTCACCTCCTTATCATTATCATCAGCGACCGATACAGGTTCTCTACAGAGCATTGTTATACTTCAATCGGTCCTCCGCAGAGCGTAGTTTTTTCTTTTCGGAGGAGAAATCTTTGCAATATACCCTATTTCTGGGGGGAAGCCAGAGTTATGTGAGATTATTACTCACTAAAACCTCTTCGGTGGTTTGCATCAGAGCATTTGGAGAGGCTCCGGTATCATCACTGAGCCATACGCCGTCTCGCGCAGCTACGCTTGTTGAGCGATAAAGGCCCCCACCCTCAAAGTCCGCGAAACTCCCAACCCCTTCCAGTCCCCTTCGACTTCAGCAAGGTTTACTTCAGTCCTATTCTTACTAGCCCGAGACTACAGGGCTGGCGCACATTTGCATAGTTCCCTTTATTTATAGTTGAGTGACCGTCGCTTTGACACGCGTCTCACAGCAGCTATCTGGTTTCGAGTTATAATCCCAGAGATAAACTAACATGGTGACGTTTCCGTTTGACTGCACCGTTTGGTTATACTAATACCCTGGTAGGCACCTATGATGTTAGTGCTTCCTTATAGTCAAATGAAGCTAAGCATAGTGGAAGGATATGTTCTTCATCCTTCTATACACTAAATCCTTATATGAGAAGCAATGAAATCTGCGTCATTAATCATAATCAGTCTCCGGCAACAGAGATACACCACCAACTGTTACATACTTCGAAAGTATTTAAGAAACCGATTTTAGGTTTTAATGTTTTTGTTATTATAACTACTAACATCGCAATTACTCAAAAAGTTAATTCTATAGTATTTTTTTGAATTAATTTTAACTATTGTTGTAAGATCAAATATATTTCTCTTCTCTGTTTTAACTCATATCTATATTAAAACATATGTTATTCCTTTCGTAATAACTTTATATTGGTATATATTTTTTTTTTACCTTCTACCATTGTTTTACTTTTCTTACAAATGTAAATAAACTGTCAATTGTAAATAATTATACTCAACCTGACCACTAAATAATTTAGTGTACGGTGATGTGCACTTGCTTACAATTGCTGATCTGATCACAGTAGAGAAAGTAATGTTAATTACAGGGCTAATAAGGAATACCGCTTACCCGTCTCCTTAATTCCTGCCAACCTGCGCTGGTTGAAAGTAGTCACTTCGAGTGTCGAAACTTTTACTGACAAGAGGTGAAGAAAATGATATGTAAAAAAAAAAAACATTTAGTGGTTGCCTTCCCCAAATCCCGAGACCTTTCTGATAGACGCATGGGAACACTACATTTCCTCAACTCCGAACTCGCATACAATTCGGCATATACAATTGGCACTACATTATACACAGTCATATCAATCTGTAAGAAATTTCATCATTAAATTTCGGAACCAAAGGAGCTATTAAGATTCTTCAATGAAATGTGCTGTTCAATTTTTTTTTTTCACTTCTAACGTTCACTCTTTTAGTGCTCTAGCTACATCTTTCGACGAATTGTTTTTTTCTCTATTCGTTAAAGCTGCTTTCACTTGGTGAAATATTTTGGTTATGAAAAACTGTTTCTGAAAAGTATTTATTTTCATTTCCGTTAGCGGAACGTAGATGCAATCTAATTTCGTAGATTACTGTTTTTTTTTTTGTTTTAGACATATTTGTTTTAGCTCCGTGGTAAACGGCATGGCATCTATTGATTACATCTGAAACCGAATAGTACTTATTGATAGCAGATTTTAGCATGTAACTATTCAGTTGGTACGAATAAACGAGTACGCTGTAATTTATGTATTATAACCGAAAAGGTTGTGCGATATGAATTTTTAATTGGACAAATAAAACCTGAAAGTTATTCATAGCTTTGGATATGCATATTACCAAGGCTCATTTCCCATTATATCAACATGTCACACTTTAAATTATTTCAATAAATTTCATGGACTTTTGTATCAAAACTGAATTAATTAATTTCCTAACTTAAATTAAGACAAAGAGGTGTAGCGTAACGTGATAGTTTTCAAAGTCGTCGATTAATCGTACCAAATAGAAGCCTCTAGACATTTACTATAAGCGGGGATCGGCAACCTATGGCCCTCGGCTCGAGTAACTCATTTCATAAAATCAAGCTATCTACTATAGATGAGATATAAAAAAATAATTTATAACGTAAATAAGCTTCATGAAAATGTTACTTTAATAATCATCGTCTTAGTATATTTTGTATCGCGTCATAAAACAGCTTGCCGACCTCTATATAGTATACACGTTGATATATGCACAAACCAGCATACAGGCGTACATACACCTTCACTGTTACACATTATCTAAGATATATAAAATTCTCTGCGTACACTTGTTGCTTTAATTGTGTTTAATGTTAATGCTGTTTAAGTAAATAATTGTAGTAAAGCACTCAACTATACTTAGGTCACAAAATTAGCTCGTTGTTTACTGTACACGTAAACTTATACATGTGTATTTATAATCAATGATATGATAACACGGTCGCTTTTAAGATCAAGTACGCCTGTATGCGATTGAGTTATGTTATATTAAACAGTTAAAGTTCTAAGTTGGAGTTATTTTTGCAGTAATGAAAATTCAAAGCCCAAGCACACTGTGTACGACCCCCTGCATCCGGATCCTGCTGATACCCTCTACGGAGCCGCTCTTGTTACTGTTTTCGCTGCAGCTACCACCATGGCAGTGATTGCATTTGCATACGGATGGTATTCGTAAGTATTGTGAATGTTCCTTTCGTACAGCATAAAATGGAGACGAGAATACTCAGGTGAGAGAGATCTGCTGTCTTTCTTCAGTAATAACAATCATAATTGGTAAGAAAAATATAGAAAGATCATTTCAGTGAATTGTTTAACTTCGGCATGGAATTATTATTAAAACGTTGGACTATTTAATGACTATATAAACTAAAGCGAGTTTAATCAATTTTTCTGAAATCTGACGTATTTATGTATATTTTTGACGCCAAAAACTCCATTTGCGGATCATTGGAGCGTCCCTTACAGATCACTTCACACTTTTATTAATAAGAGGCGAAGCTATCGAGATTATATTATATTTAAGGACGTTTAGATAAACGTCCAACGACAACTTCAGTCGCCTAGGCAGGCGACTGAAGTATTTGATTATGCACGCAAAATGCCTATTGATATAATATAAAATAGAGGTATAGTAGAGGCGATGTATAATAGAGGTAATATAATTAACTCGGCATTTAATGTTCATAATACTTACTTGGAACAATTTGAGTAACATAGAGAAAGTATGACGTAGTATACATTGTTAACATTAATTAATTTATAATATAAACTGAGGAACTAAAATACTTAGTTTCCAAACTGACAATACACCTAATAAATAATTACTTAATACTATGGGCGAGATCATTTATATTCATTTATGACTATACAATATAGTTTTGCTATAAATACACTAATCGATATTCTACACTAAACACGTGATACAGTTTTATTAAATGTTATATATATTATAACATACTTATACATTATTACATACATATTTGTATACATTAACCCGCATTGGGCTATCGTGGAGGGAAATGGCCCAACTCCCTCACATACAAACTCCCCAAACGACGGCCTCTAGTGCCCGACGTTACCGGAGGCTATGCTGACTGTGGACCGATCGATGTGATCTTTGAATGAGGTTCATATCCAGCAGCGGACGTGTATCGGCTGATGGTGATGATGATATATATAATGAAAATAGGTTTCCTGAGGCCAATCACGTGAAAACTTGTAAATGTATCGACATGGAACTATTCGATGATTTCTAGATGCTCATAGGACATTTATTTTAAGAATTTCATAGATCCTTCATCATTAACATATCTCTCTCTATAATCTCTGCAACCACTATATTAAACTTAAAGAATAATTATAAAATGTATGATATATGTCTGAAATATATAAGAATTGTAATAAAATACATAGAGTAGACATCACTGAAAAAAAATTTATATTGACTTTAGCCAGTACTTTAAAAACGTTTTAGTATATTGTCTAAAAATTTTTGTATGATTAGTATGGTGAAAAGAGCCAAGGCTGCCGCTGATGTTGAATATCCGGCTTACGGCGTGACCGGCCCCTCGGGTGAGGGTTCAGCCGATAGGCGGCTTGCCCATTCCGCCCAAATCTTCCACTACCAACACCAGAAGCAGCAGATTATGGCCATGGAGCGGTATGTATCTAGAATAGTATTTTTGTATCTAGTATGTTCCTAAAACAATCCTTCAGTGTTTATAGGGATATTTTTATAGATTGAACTTTTTTAACTATAGCTTCCGGTGAACTGTTCTTATAATAAAAATAATCAAAATCCGATCAGCTGTTAATAAGATACGTTGTCGCGGATAAACACAGAGATACAATAATATAACTGCAACAGGGGAAGAAAATAGGATATATTTTCGACTCGTTTATAGTACATAATAAAATAACTTAAAATAAAACAAACTTAGTTAAATAAGAAAAAAAAATTATATAAAACGATTGAAACTAAAGTTTCTTGTTTTATGTAATAATAAAAGCTTCTCACTTTACGATTACTTACACTCTGCGAAGTAATCAAAGTACGCAAACACTGAGAGCAGCGCGCGAGTATGTCAAGGTGTTACGACATGACAGATTAAGGGTTGCCGATTAGTTACCCCTCGATTAATCAAACTACAGTCTAGATTCAGATCAAAAGTGTGAGCATGATTGAAAAGGATACGCTTTTATAACATTTCTACAAATGTTTCGTTATTTTAATATATAATAGCGTAAATCTATCTATCCCTTTCAATCAAGGCATAAAGATATTAAATAATATCACGAAGAGGATATAGACTTTTGTTGTATTTCGTGTTGTCTATTCTATATGTTGTTTCTATTGTTGTTGTTTTATAGATTACCATTGGGATGATCTGGATTTATGTAATGTTGTATATTATAATTGTATATAATCACGAACACTACCCAAAAACCACTATCACAACACTACCCTAATCCAAACTATTGCAATTAATCGGTACAACATGCAAATTGTTTTTTGGAGCGGTGTAATATAAAATCGCTGTAGTCTATTCATACTTTCAGATTATTAACATTTCAGTGTCTGATAAAACATATTGTATCAGCCCTAAGTGTGACTGAGAAATGGTGTCGTAATCATTCAAGATATCAAATGAGAAACGGCGGGCTAGGCAAGTTTATTGCTATGTGGCGAGACTCGATCCGATATCAATTTGTTAATAATAAAACTATATAAAATGCCTTCAACGCAATAAACAAGCCAACAGAGGTCGAAGTTTAGTTAAAGTTTTATTGGCTTTACTAATTTTTATATAAATTATTCAATATTGTTCTTTACACTAAGTAAATTCTGTGGACATGACACTGAAAGGCTACTAACAAGTTGAATTGACGGTCTAGTTAAAATTTCGGAATGTTGTAGAGTTTGAACCGGCATGGAGAGTGTTGAGAGAAACCTTTAACTGACAGTGGACATCTGTCGGTTAATCTTGACGATGACGTATACAAACTTTTATGGCTATCATGCAATAGTTTACTGAACATTAGCGTTCGCATATATAATAACATGCACAGACTACTTACAGTAATACTGACTCATATTGTTACTAAAACACACATGTTTTAATGAATGTTCAAAAATACGTTTATTGTTTATTTCAAATTTGATTAACGTTATGTATGGATTCTCTTGTATTTAGTACCATGTTAATGTAATTTTGCAGCGAAGGGACGACTCTACGGCGACGTATCCGCCGTAGCTCGGCATTTTGAAGGTACAATGCAAATTTTAAAAACTGTGCGGCGTACAATAAATTATAATGAGATATAATCGCTTAACGAACTACCCAATTGTAAGAAATATATTAAAAAAAAAATCAAAAATACATACTAAAGTACTCATAACTAATGTTTTTTGAAGAGTCTTTGAAATTCGGATAGAATCGATATTACGTAATATAAAGTTAATGATAGTTAATGATGAATATAGGATCTGTCTCTGAAATAAATGATAGCGATGTAATACAATGGTAGTACAGGACGCCTTTTCAAAAACAGGTTGAACGAAGCTGACGAGGTGGGCCAAATCCTGTCACCAGAACGGCTTATGCCCATTGAATCGTAAGTTAATACAGATAATATTTATAATGTATAAACTTACATGATAATATTATTTATTAACTTAAAACGACATGTATAAAATACATAAGATATGATAAGGAAATGCAAACCGAAGACCCAATTGTTGTTGAAGTATTCCATTTGAATTCATTCATGTAGACAAGGTTGAACTATGTGCTCGTCAGGAAGCTTTATTTTATAAAAAAAAACCATATTTCTCCTTCAAAAACTATATCTAATTCGTGATTTTTTTTCCTAAGCATCTACAATATTTTCTAATATTAAAACTTAAAATTTTTATAATAAACTACGAGATGAATGATGTCTGTATGCTAATATCAACCTGTCGTATATCATTATTTACTCATAACTTCTAAATACTACAATGATGTATATTTATATTTGTTGGAGGGTGATTCGAAAACCTCAAGTAGGCATTATTACTCCCATTCTTACATTTGACCTTCTTTCTTATGAAATATATTAAATTTATACATGAACAAACTTGTTCTACTTACCCCGTGAGCCGGCTCTGGTGTCGACCGTGTCCTATTTGTTCGCAGTCTTTCCTCATTTTTAATATTTTTCATCTCAATAATACAAATATACGAATCTTTTTAAACATTCAACAAACATAAAATTCTGGTTTGAACATTACATCTCATACTTCTGGCACATACTCGTCGTTTCTGTCCATTGAATATATCAATTCGGTTTACAACTATTGTAGTTATAAATTATAATATTGTATATTTACTCAACGTTGAATAAGTTATCAAATATATATCTTGTATTAAACGCGATTTCGGAGACGTATCATGAAATTATAGTGTAACGAAAAATCTTTGACGTGTAAATGTTTATAATGTACTATTATAATGAATATTAGTTATATTTTCGAAAACGGACAATGATTTCCCTTAAATACAACGTTTGATATTAAATACATTATGTCTTGATAAATTGTAATATCAAAGCATTTTTCGCTTTGATCGAATCTATTCACACAAGATTTAATATCGCTTTCGGTAATTAAAGATTGTACATTTACTTTGAGATGGTATTTTATTTAAAATTTTCAATGGTCACTTTGTTGGCGTTATTGATAGAACTGATCAATTTATCGAGGAACTTTATTATGCTTCTATAAAACTCTCTCAAGGGTATGAAAGCTTCTTGAAGGCTTTGTCGAATATTTAATTAACAGTAAGATTTTTTCCATGAATACGGCTTTCATGCTATTAATATCATTTTATTTCTGGAATATTAAATTTATTATATATTTAAAAAAATATATACCTTATTGTTGGAAAGTTCTTAATGTAATAGATTAAAAGCAAGGGATAATCGTGAAGGGTTTAGTGACTTCAGGGTATAATTCAGACCAGTAACAAGATAATTTAATGTCACTATGTTTTGCATTGTTAGTAAGGGAGATCAGAGACTTGGTTCAGACAATTCTCTAGGAACTTAAAAGAGTAAAACTGAACATACTTTAGTTCTTAATAAATCCATTATACCAAAATGTCCAATGGATTAATTATATTAATATGAAACTGTTCCCTAGTAACAATTAGATTCATGCATAGTTCAGTTTTCTTAGAAAATAAATGAATTAATGTATTAGTTAATTTCCATTTAAGGACTATAAATCTGTCTCATGTTTTAAGAATGTAAAGAATAGAAAAGCTATAAATTATTTATATAACAACATTGAACAAATGGTTCTCATAAATCACAGTGCATTGATTTAAGAACCTTTACAGCTCAGTAGCTGCTTTCAAGCTTACCAGGCATCTGACGCGATAAGACGTCATCATCATAATAAGATAATAAGCGCAAAGAGAACTGCTTACTGGCTATAAATAATTTATACAGAGAAATAACTGACAACTCTTTTCATTTAGTATCGAAGTGGAAATCTAAAATAGATCCTTTCTTCAGAGCAAAATCAATTTTATGTGGGGAATTGTAACCATTAAATCTAATCACCGGCGCCTCTAACTTAATGCAATTACCGTTGGCCTCATACAATAATGGTCCTCTTTAGAAAGTATCCGATAACTATGTTAAAGCAAAAAGCGTGAAATGTTATAAATTAAAATTGACTTTAATGCGTTAAGTATTCAAGTGGATACCTAGCTCCATTAACACAAACACAGTAAAGATTGTTATGCTAAATTAATTAAAGTACACCCCGAAATGGTTAAATGGGAAACCTCTGATCACTTAGTGCAAGTTACTTACACTTGATAGCAGTAAATCTTTTTTAAATCAGATAAGGTCAACCAATCAGCTGATATTTAATTTATAACATTTCACATTTTTCGCTTAATAAGTAGTTTACTATGTATATTTACAATATTTATGTATAGAAAGTATATTTTTATATAATACTCTTTAGACGGCGTACGAAGAAACAAATTGTAAACTTCCCTTCACCAAATACCAGGCCACTCAGAAAGTTTTGCGAAAATAAGATTTTATTTATAAAACACTGGCCACGTGGTTATTTTGATAACTTCGATTATTTAAAAGTAAAAATACCACTGTTCGATTTTCAAATTTCTCTCTCCAATTTTTTGAATTCCAATTAAAATTTTCTTGACTCGTTAAAAATGGATCTGCGTGGAGAACATTTTCGTGCTATGATTTTTTACGATTTCATTTGATCGACTTCGAATTGATTTTATGGATGAAGAACCTTCAAAAGCAACCATCTACCGCTGGTATAGCGAGTTCACACGCAGTCGTCTTACTTTGGGGGATGAACAAAGGAGTGGTCGTCCTACCGGCGAACGGCTGTCACCGAAGATAGTGTGCTGGCAGTAAAACAATTTAATTCAAGAAAACAGACGAATTACGTACGAATAAATTCAGCATACTCTGCAAATTGGTTCAGAATGATTTTGCACGAGCACCTTCGCGTAAGGAGGATAGTTTCTCGCTGGGTGCCGCCCACTTCCCCGAACCTCAGAAGCAGGCCCGTGTGGATTGGTGCCGTGATATGATACAAACATTTGATGCAGGCTCGTCACGGCGCGTTTATGACATTGTGACAGGTGACGAATCCTAGATTTATCAATACGATCCAAAAACAAAGCGTCAGTCGACAGTATGACTGTTTCAAAATGAATTAACGCCTACGAAAGTGAAGCGATCGAGGAGGGCAGGGAAAATTTTGATTGCTAGTTTCTTCATTTTGACAGTGAACCTAATTTCAATTCCACTTCTAGACCAAAGCACCATCAACGCCAAATGGTACAGCACAAAATGCCTGCCAGAACTTTTTTCTGCAATGAGCAACAAGCGACCGATCACCGGGCTCCGCGAGGTCCTTCTATTCCACGACAACGCGACAATGCGATCTAAACGAGGTACTTCCTGGACTCCACACCGGTCAGAGTCATGGGACACACCCTCCTGATAGTCCTGATTTGGCTCCGTGTGACTTTTTATTCCCCAAAATTAAAAATCAGCTTAAAGGGATACTGTTTACATCACCGCATGACGCGCTAACAGCATTTGAGAAGGCCGTGGAAAAAAAAATTGGTTCAGACGCTTGAAACTCTATATAGAGGCTAGTGGAGAGTCTTTTGAAAAGATTTAGTAAAAATATTTTTTTCATAGAAGTTAATTATTTAGTTTCTCAAAACTTTCTGAGTGTTCCACCTATGCACATCAATCATACATATATTCATGATGTAGATCGGGCTGCCAGCTACACCGGCTCTTACAGATCATCTGACACTGGGCTCGTGGACCCGGATCCACGGCCTGTGATCAATCATACATCGCGGATATCTGTTAATCATACCTAACCATTCGAAAGCAGTAGTTTATTAGGTTTATCTCAAATTTCTATCATTTTTAAACAATAAAAATATACATCCTTTGTTGAGGTTCTGTTCGTAATGTTATTGGAAACCGCATTTCAATTTCACTGTGAGTTCGTATTTCTGAATAGTCAAAGGATTGTTGCCTCGAGCGCTTGGTTGTGATTTAAAATATCACAAGCTATTGAATTTATTCGCCGTCAGAGATATATCAGCTGGTATGTAAATATTGCATATTGGTTTTCCACGGTACGTATTGTGTTGGTAAGTCTATTTGTAAACTTCACGGATAAAAAATACTTCAATACATTTTTACTTGTTTTATGTAAATTAATCCACTTACAGTTTTATTAGCTAATTACATTTGGGTGACGGCTAGACTAATGATAATAACCGAATGCAAGTAAACATATCCTTTGGCGCTTTAAGAGGAGGGTCGATCTCGCTTCAGTCTAACCATCATTTAGCCTTAACTAATTGCTTATAATTCAGTTGCTTTAATACGAAATAATAGGTTTCGTCGCCAGAGCCACTCACTTGCCGAACATAGCATTTTTTTTCTGCATACGGTTATTATATACATCATCGGACCAACACGACAACTTGGTTGGTAGAGGCACAGGGTTTGCAAGTTTTTTTAATAACACTTCACATTTTTTATTTATTTTAGTACGTACTTTGCGAATGAACTTAACAGAATATTCACTTGCTTTTTGTAAAATAAGGCGGTAAGACGAGCACGAGCTTTACTTCAAGGTAAATTATACTTCCTCTTCAACAATAAGATGCTTTCAGGATTTTTTCTTAACGTTTTTTATTCTTTCACTTCTTTCACGGGTATGAGGTGGTAGCACAATTAATTTAAGCACTAAAAATTTAAAACCATAAACTAGATTTTTATATTTTATATATGTACCAATTAAAAATGTTTCAATTTCTTGTAAATAATAGTACGTTACTCATTTTCAGGTATAGCTCGAAACAAAACTAAAATGATAAGGACAATAAGGACAAACGATAAAACTTACTTTAGGTGCACTACCTTTTAACTGAGATACTTCAGTGTCTTAGTAGATCTATTACATTATTATATTAATCCTATATCCATTAAAGCATTATAAAAATATATCGGCGTATCATTTTCCCTGATCTTCAAAAGTCACAATCAATATTTTAATAAAGTTTTGGTAGAGAGTATTGCACTTTAGGTACATAGAGATAAATTTTTTTTATAGCATTTAACCGATAATGAACCTGAATAAGGATTGTATGGAATTGTATAGTGGTTTCCGAAAAAAGTTAATACGCAAGGTAAACTATATATTTATATATATGAGAAGTTTTCCCTTGTTAATGCTTATAAATAAATGCAGTGTCATGTTGCTATTAAATATTATATGAAATTTAATTTATAACGCTTTTACTGTATGTTTTGATATTATTATAATATTATTTTTAACAGGTATACAAAACTACAGTTTAAAGAGTGATTGATGAACAGCAAGTATATAAAATTAATTTATTACAAAGCAATCATAGCATTAATGAAGTTTACATAAAAGAAATGAGATTTCTAAGATGACGACCTTGCTCTGTTCCCGCTAATGAGTCGCTTATATTTTTTGATTCTCTGTACAGGAATGGACTTGAGACCAGCCACGGTTCTATTTCTGATCCCGACTCGGAAGAGGAACGTGCCGAAGGTGATTACACCGTCTACGAATGTCCCGGATTTGCGACAGTAAGTTTACCAATCGTGGATAACATCGAAGATCGTTAAGGTTACGGCACCGTGGTTGCGACATAGTATGAAATGAGACAAGTTTAAACGAGTTTGATACCAACACCTGAAATGGTGACCACGACTCAGTCAAAAGTGATACTGACGAAGAGAAAGAAGAAATGAACACGAACCATTATGGATAACCGTAATGGTAACTAGTGAGAAATTAACGCTGAGTTATAATAATAGGTTGGAGAAAAAGAAATCCATTATTTTTTCGGTAGATGGCTGTAGTGATAAATTTCTCGTAAAGTATCGATCAAACAGTTTCAGATTTATGCTCGTTGGAAAGGTGACATTTCGCAGTAAAAAAATTCTTTTGCTGTTTTTTGTTTGGTGCATTCAATTGTGTGTTACAGGGTGTTATAAATGGAAGTGAACAAAGAGAAAATTCGGTACATTTTACAGTTTTTCTTTGACAAACGCGAAAATGCAAGCCAGGCGGCTAAAATTGTGAATGGTGTTTATGGACCCGATACTGTGACAGCCAATTATGTGCAATTTTGGTTTCGTAGATTCCGTTCAGGAATTTTTGATGTTAAAGATACACCTCGCACAGGTAGGCCGGTCGCCGAAAATGTCGATAAAATCGGAGAAATGATCGAAGTTGACCGGCATGTTAGCAGTCGTAACATCGCCCAGGAGCTAAAAATAGACCACAAAACAGTTTTAAACCATTTACACAAAGCTGGATTCAAAAAGAAGCTCGATGTTTGGGTGCCACACCAATTAACAGAAAAAAACATGATGGATCGAATTTCCATCTGCGAAGCCTTGGCCAAACGGAATGAGATAGACCCATTTCTTAAACGGATGGTGACTGGAGATGAGAAATGGATCACATACGATAACCCTGTGCGAAAACGATCATGGTCAAAGAGCGGTGAAGCACCTCAAACGGTGGCCAAACCAGGACTAACGGCCAGGAAGGTTCTGCTGTGCATTTGGTGGGACTGGAAGTGGATTATTTATTATGAGTTGTTTCCATATGGCCAAGCACTAAATTCTGATCTCTACTGTCAACAACTGGACCGTTTGAAGATAGCAATTGACCAGAATCGGCCAGAATTGGCTGGTTCATATAAAAATAATGGATTTCTTTTTTCACAACCTATTATGTCAATATTTCTTTATTTGGTTAAGGTAAGAAGTGTTTGTGAAGTTGTTTACAAAATCTAACTCGATTAAAGAAGTGTTTTTATATGAATTTATTTCAGCTAACCGCGTTGATGAAATGGTTGATGATTACGGACAACCCTTGTACCACTCTTTTTTTTTGTTCAATGAAGCGACGAGACGAGCGGGAGGTAGTCATAGTGGTGCTAGTTACGATGATATACTCTGCACCACATTGGAATCGCTTTGAAATATAGAATGTTGAATCTACAACGTCCTCCAAATCGAAACACAATATTTGTATAGTAGTGTTTGTCGGCAACAACTAGAGCTGCGGTGTTGGTACCTACACGGTTTCCGGCAATAGTAGTATAGGACGTAGTAAACCGTTTAAATAATCTCTTTTTTGTGCAGACTGGCGATATGGAGGTAAAGAACCCCATGTTCACTGAAGATCCAACCCCTGCTACCCCTGGCAAGTGCGAACTTGTGCACCCACAGCCTAAAGAGTAATCGCATTCGGCAAACGCATAACAAACATGTTTTTTTTTCGTATATATATAATAAACTGGGTATTTTATTTGAATGCAGGATAAATCGACTTCTAAATGGGGGTTTTATGTTGATTTTAGAACTTCACTGATAAGAGGTTATCTACACCAAATCAGGGCGATTGTAACTGCCTTTCCTGTGTTTAAACCATCATGAAATAGATAGATTCCTTTATTGTTTAGATTACGCACATTTATCTCTAGTGGGTAAGAAATATATTTCATGTTCGAGTAATGATAAGTCGTGGCATTAAAAAGAAACTGCACATATATATATATTAAAATTTTCTTTGAACATTTGTTATATGAAAAGGACGAGGTCCAGGCCGTCAACGTATACGCAACGTATTGAGAATTAAACTCAACGTTTCCAATAACATTATAGATCTTTGTTAACTATCTTTTCTTTTCACGCTGCTATTCGACTTCGTCATAATGATATATAAAAGCAACATATCTTTCATGTTTTTTTTTTGAATTGACTATATATAACATAACGACGTAATGAAATTGTAATTCAGTTGAGAACTCGATGCATCCTTGCGTATGTCAATGATAAACAGGGATCGTACTCGGTTAGTTAGGAAATTAAAAATTTACTAAGCGATTTGGATACACACCTATAAACTGTTAATTTTGCACGGTTATAGATCTTTAATCAGTTAAAACATGAAATTAATATATTAACGAATCAAATTAAAGTATATAAATGTTATACATCGACTCATGAAATTATGTAGCTCATATATAAACAGGTTTGACCTGGCCATAGGATATTATTTTTGGAATATTTACGTAGACACGCCTAAAATAATGTTACGGTTATATAAAAGACCTTATAGTGAGATCGTATCACACCTCCATGTTAATATTCATCAGGACGTAATGATTTAAATATCTAAATGGGCTTCTATCGGATAATTAGAGTACGAAATATCTTAGATACATTCAAGTAATAGTTATTAATACATCTAAATATTTTAATAGCGGTTCAATAGCGGTTAATCAAAATTTCCGTTTCTCACGGCGATAGATTCACACTGAATAAGATACCGTAGTAAATAGTAGGGGGTGTGGTGTTTGTTTTTAAAACACAATTCAAACACAGTAGTTTTTTTCTTTTTCATTACAAAACAATGATAAAGTTAACGATTTAAACGATATAACAAACGCACATAGAAACGCTTACAAACGACGCAACTTCCGTTTCACTATTTCCATGTTAAGAATGTTACTATTTTTCTAGCATTTATATTGTTTCTCCAACGTTAATAGAAATTTAGAGTACGATTTACGTGGCATTTACATATTTCGAACTATTAAAAAAAAAGCTTTAACATTTTCGTCTACTCCCGTGTGACAACTTGTATCTTTATGAGTAAATAGAAATCTTGAATGATATATTTTATATAAGTAATAGACATATAAAAGTCATTGATTGTTTATTAACTGCTGATCTCCGCTTTTAATATGGATATTAATGTGAATCGTGCAACATAAATAGCACTTTCCATTAATTACTATTTTGTTAAATCATTATATCAATAAATAATTCATTAGCATGCAAAGTGTGTTTCATTACCACCTTACAATCCCATTATAAACATCAACGAGGTCAAGTGATGAAGTGTATATAACAATAAACAACTTTGGACGAAATGCTGCTACATTCCTATAGTGATTTATATTCGAAGGTTTGTTTTGTGATATTTCGCTGTGAATATTGCGATTTCTGTGTAAACAGTTTAAAAATATCTGAGGCAATGAGAGAATATAACAATTATAAAATCCAACTTGCCACCGCGTGGAAATGAGTGCAATCAAACAATTTCCTACGATATTCATCAGGTTATCGATTCATTTGGCAGAAAATTCTCGTCCCTTTAAAGCATAATATCTTAAGTAAAATTTTTCTCGAATCAAAATTATATTAGTTAACTAAATACTTGATATTAACATGTTTATAATAGATAATCATAACGCCAGGTGGGTTAAATATAAAGAAAACAACTATGTGAACTATATTTATTAATGGTTACATTAGAAAAAAATCTAATAAATCTATGTAGTTAATAACACTTTCAATATTATGAAATCTATAACATTAAACTTCTTTAAAAATATTTTAATAAATATAACTGATTTCTATATATCTATGATCTATGATATATAAAAAATGTATTTATATACTAGTCAACCAGCATAATCGAAAGAGTAAACGTTCAGAAAAATCTATTATCTTTACTATTAACGTTATAGACAATGTTTGATTTCATTTTTTATTTGTTTTTGTTTATAAAAATTACAACTGCTGTTGTTTTAATTACGATACGCATTGTGAAATATCATTATAGATAATCTTTTCTCATATTTAACTATTAAAATAACATTCATCATTATGGAAGCCATAACTATCTCTGTCAGTTGACTTACAATTGTATGAAATAAATTCAAATTTAAACAGCAGTTGTTCAATTTGTTTTATTAACTAATAATCTATCAATCCATATCATCTATATTGCTTTTGTTATAATAAACTTATCGATATTCTATTGTATCACATATTTAGCATAATATATGTTTGATGTCTATGACTAGCAACTGAATGCCACACAGGCGAGGTCTCCATGTAATAAACAGTTATCAAAACAGTCCCTCTGCAGTGCTCTCGCTCATATCACTTTGTGCTTCTATTAAACTGGAATCGTGTCCTCAAAAAGTAAACATAGCCAATGGAAAAATCTACCAAAATTCTTAAAATAGTATTTACTTGAACTTTATTGAAACTTTTTTGAACTATGTAAAAATCATACAAATTATTTAAGCAAACAAAAAAACCTATTCATATTGTTATAGCTCATATAAAATAACGAAGGAAAGAAATATACAAAGTGTCTTACCAAGACTAATAACTTAGGGGTTCAAGACCGGAAGAGATTATTTAACTTAAGCCAAAACGTTAGTTGTCAACACATAACGCTTCTTTAATACAAAATGATTAACATTGTTATATTATTTTTTTTTTTATTTTCCATTGTAATATAGAAAGTAATATGTACAATGTGGGTAGAGTAAACTGACGTGAAACTGAAATTTTACAAACATAGCTAAGACCTAAACAGATACAAGATCTTTCAATAATACCACACTAAAGATTGGAGGTTTCACTGCAATTTTTTTTTGTACGACACCGTTTACTTCCATTCAAAACAAATCATTAAAATTAGACCTCACTGTATAAACTTATAATCATATTAAAGATTAATAATAAATAATGATTTTTCACTATTTAATAGACAATATTATGGCAACACAGTAACAATACTTAAACTTGTTTATGAATATCAATGCTTCTATTTAGTAAATAATTTCTATCTCATTTGAATCTATATATGTCACTACTCCGGTTCGTTAATTTCATATTAAATTCACGTACTTATTACCACTGAATGTAATATAAAATAATCAGACAGTAATAAAAAAAAAAAAAAAAAAAACTTTCATCATTTTGGAGTTGATTAGACAAAACTTTCTTGTTACTTTACACAAATGGATTTTAGTTATATTTCCATGATACCGTTTTAATATCTTCTATAAACAACATACTGAACCCCGCCGATATTAACATTATCCTATATATTTATATTATCTATATATATATATTGAAAATGGATGATAAAGAAGTTTCATCTTTATTTCCGCATGAAATTTACTCAATACAGCTCCATCTGATTGTGAGGCTCAACAAACAGCATGTAGAAGACATTGAAGTATCTTTCGTTGATAAGCGACCTACAACAATTTAACACATCCATTTTCACATATATATATATATATATACATATAAATTGTAATTCAAGTTGCAAAATTCATTAAAAAGTAACTATAAAATACGAACATATATTGCATGTATCGTTCTGCTACTTGCATGTTTATATGTGTATATATATGTTATAGCTAATAAGGCTTTATTTAAGCTACGAGGCTATGTGAATATCAATGAGGTGTTCATAAATTTACTAAGTGTCAAACTTATTATATCTATACATTACAAATGTATCGAATGAGGTAGATTGTAATTGTGGTGTTTATACTTTTGTACGATATGATATCGCTAATATCACTAAATGTTGTCACATATAACATAGTGCATATCGCGCTATAAATACAATACAACATATATTTTATGAGTGATGTAAAAAAATATGTTTAAGTTCAACAATAACTGAACATTTGCGTGCTTTACGTTAACATACGACGAAAACAAATTTAAGCATACGCAAATATATTTCGTTTACATAACAGCGAACTAAATCTAGGTCTTTAAAGAGATACCTCAAGATTTCAAATGAAATTTATATAAAATTAAAAAGGTACACCACCGAATGGGAACTTACTATTTTTGTTGGTTAAAATTGGATGGGTTAATGTGTAATTCAATACATATACATACAAAATTCAAAATGTTTAACCGATTCAAATAATAACAATGATGGATGTTTATAACGACGACATAACGTGATTTCATGATTGCTGTGATTATAAAATTAATATTCGATATTCTTATAATAATATATACTAATTAACTTAATCTTCTCACTCATACTGAGAAGAAAATCATTAGTATAGATTATTTAATAAAGCTAAAGACGAGTAATAGTTTTCTCAAATTGACTGTCAAACTTCAGTTTGAAAAAGGCCCATCACGATGATGATACTAATCACACGAAAAATGATTACTGATACATGAGTTTGTGTTTGTGTTTAGTACATGTTTTAAAGAATATATTATACTATGTTTTACACACAAAGTATATATAAATTATTATATATAAGAGGCTTTAGTTAAATTCTTAATCACAATTCATACAGAACATCAACGCTAGCGAAGCTATTTCTCACATTGCAGATCGATCGATCTATACTATCGTCTCTACATTTAACGATTTACTTTTTTTTATAAACATAACTATACTAAAATATATGTTAATTTGTCACATATTAAATCGGATAATAAATTTAAATTATCATATACAATATATTTCAGTTTATTGCTTCAGTTAAGGTACAACCTTTGGTGTTTGTTTTAATATAAAATAGATGTTCTCCCTTCGATAAAAGCGTATCAATAATGCAGAGATAAAGTTATTACATAAAATTTTGTACTTTTCGCTGTTATATTTAATATAATATACTTAATGTAAACAATAAACCTAAATTAAATTGCACCTTTCACATATTTATTGCTATGGTATAGTATAAAGCTATACTGATACATTTAAATAAAGTTACATGCAACATTAACAAATAAAGATTATACTGAATACAGTAACAGTCAATGAACCTTTTAATTATAGCTAACTTTATTAAGGGAAGTTATACTTAACGTACTCGAAAGAAAATAAGTATATCTTTACACAAAATAGTTGGATGGCGAGGAACTTAAGAAAGTGTACTTATGTTAGTATTAAAATTAAATAAAATTGTTGGTTGGGGTGGGTTGGTTGATTATGGGTTTACTGAATAATGATATCATCAAACTAAATAAAGAATAAAGCAAATGAAATTACTTCGATAAACCATATCCCGGTATTTAAAAGTCAAGCACAGTTTGTTGCGGTATAAATATTCTAACTAGCACAATAAGAACAGGCGAAGTGATAACTGCCAAGTGAATGTACCTCTCGTGTGTTTAAATAAAATAAAGGTGATAGTAATATAACCACTATATGTACTTCGTCATTGAACTTAGAAAATCATGAAGACGTTACCGACGGCATTAAATATTTGCGGAAGCCTTTTGACTAGCTAAACGCTTCACTGATAAAGTCTGACCGTCTATCGCAAACTAATCCAATATTCAAACTAATACAAATCACTACTACAAAGAAATAGCATTTTAACTACTTAATGATATAAATAGCATGATTTTTTTTTTAAACTTCCAATACATAAGTTGCTGAAGTCGTTGGAGACTAAGGCTAAATTTGAAAGGTGATATCGCCTACGTTATAATCCAATATAAATGTATTAGCGGGATTCAAGTATAAGTATCTTTTGTTATAAATATTTGTTTACGTAAACTCCTCGGATAGTGACAACAATAATTAAACGAAGACGTCTTAAGTATCTAGTTACATTTTAGAAGTAATATACGAACACAATAAACAAATAGAAAGAGATTGAAGAAGTGGAAGTTTTAGATAATATCCATTGAATATTCTCATTTCCTTGTTATTCAATATTAATCCTAATCATAGATTTTTTAAAGCGCGTTAATAGCCTATTACAAGATCGTTTAATTAGCCTAAACTAGAACTAACGTTGCTATGAATAGAGAACCTATATAAATATTGAAATACATGAAAGACAAAGTTTTAATATTAAATCGATATTATTAAATTTTTGACTATAAAACTACTCTACATATTTTACTAGTGGTAGCTCTCCATTGCCGGAGATCGTCTAAGTCAGAGTAGTTTTCTAACATTACTGTATACCGAATTGAAGTGAGTTGTAGCGAATAAAGTATCACTTACCAGGCGAACGTCCCGTTCGTCTATTCACTTCATTATATTATATAAAAACATAAGTAATACATATATCACAAACGGCTACGATTTTCAATATTCCATAGTATCTGATTGTATAGACATCAGCTATTGAGAAAACAATGAATACTTTTTATCATGTTATAATAATAACTTTTTTCATTAGCTATCTGCTCTTGAACTAAACTAACCTTTCAACGATAATCTTCAATAAAAATCTTAGTTAAAAGATTTATACGTAATAAACAAAGAAAAATTGTTTAGTTAACGTTGAAATATGTTTCAACTAACTCACTAATCTATTAAAACTATCACATCTATAAGAAATGTTGAAATTAAATAATATCATAACACGTATGACATATAACTTCATGTTATACAATTGTTATAATTCACTAAATCTAAAGTGAAAGTAAGTAAAATAACTAACTTGTAATGATAGTTGAAATAAAGCAATGTATGCCACCGGACTAGTAGTACTGCATTAGTGGAACGACAAATAGCCACAACCTTTCTTTACCTCAAACGTACGAGTACAGATTCAAAGTAAGAAAATATGTGCGTTTGTAAAATAAACTTAAATATTAACAGTTATATAAGCAAAATAAAAACATAATTAAGTAACACACAACATAGACATATATGGCACAGTTGATATACTACAAGTAAACAATAACAAAGGAACAAGGGTGAACGTAAAAATTATTATTCTGACATTTAACAGGACATTATATTCTAACATTCAACATTAAACTTACACGTAAAGATCCAAGCAAAAGAAAAGCGATTAGACTTAAACTTAAACTTGAGTTGCAAACATGTCTTGAAGTTATAATGTAAAAGGTCAAGATAAAAGACAAATAGATCATAAAGAATACAGTTTGTAAATTACTAATCATCATCTAAAGAACAAAGGTGAAATGTAGCATATAGTGAAATATTTAGTTACCAAACTGCTAAGACATGGCTGCGTTAGCTTTTGATCTAATTTCTAAAATAGTTCTTTAGAAACTATATAAAATGCGGTTTTTAAAAGGATTGAGAAATTCATTACTAGTTCTACAACTAGTACTTCAGAAGGAGTCGGCGAATGCAGTTCAAGTACATTTAATTAAGAAAATGAGAACTTAAGAAGAATTAAAGCGCCTAAAGAAGTAAAGCTAAAGAAACCGTGTATCAATATAATTTGAAAGTTTAATCATCGTTGTCCATCCCGAGTAGTTCAGCTTGAAGCCGCCCTTTGGTACGGCAGCAAGCCGTCAAGCAAAGAATCCTCAAAGCTAATCGGAACTGAGGGCTAAATGAAATGAGAATGACGATTTTCCAGAAAGAATTCAGTATACCCAACCACACCACGCCAAAATGTAACATTGGCACTTTAATTTCGTGATTCGTCACGTATTCGTACGATTTAACGCTTATGTAAGGTATCCAGGATAACCAGAAAGCAGACACCAGTACGAAGCTCATCCAGTGGCTTGGGTTGGCGAGATTTTCTGCTAGAGCTGTCGCGTACTCCTTATCGTGGATCGGAGCGCCGCTGTTGAGTTTCCTCTTCATTGAAAAGATGTAATAGTAGTTGTAGACTATAGAGATGACGCTGGGCCCAAGGACGAGGATGCCGAGAGTTGCAGTGTAAGCGTAAGTGGTACCCCAATCCAGCATGCAGATGTAGGTTTCCTTATCGAAATTCGCTTCCTTTTTGTAACCGAGAAGTGGCGGGCAGCAGAGCATCGCAGCGGAGATCCAGGTGAATACCATCCAGCATTGGCTTCTCGTGCGCGTTTGTACCTGACCATAATAACCATGCATTAAGAGTGTATCAAACAGAAATTGGAACCGTACAAGGGGCTCTAAGATCGTGCAAACTAAACTATCCAATCGTCTGTTTTTTTCAAACCAATCAAATTCATTTGCCAATTTTTCTTTATCTCATTAACTGTAAAGTTCGTGTTTCATATTATTATCGATATAATTTTATTCAATTTACAAACACACGATTTTAAAAACATGCATATTTTACTATTTATGTTTTTAAAAACTAGTGATTATTATGATAATCTCTTTAGATAGTTATATAAAATATTAGAATCAGTCATGCAATGCACGATACAATTCAAGACATGTATAAAGCCTAAAGGAAAGAATTGTTTTTCTTGCTAAAATAGACATCTATTTGGGACACTAATAGAGCCTAAAGTTGTATTTTTTCAGCAAGATAAAAAAAATGCATGTCGAGTAGTTTTGCAGGAAACGAACATGAAAAGACGATTGCAAATTTTGCAGAAAACTTGCAGTCATCTATTCATATCATCGTGTAAAATAGAAATATCTTACAGGACACATAAAAAATATTGAAATATCGAAATAATATACATTATTATATATAAAAAAAGAGTTTAAATTGTTTATGTGATTGTCGTATAAAGTTACGTATTAAGTTACAAGCTCATAAAGAATTAGATAAGAAATGTTAACGTTGACGATTTTTATATATATACAAATGCTTCAAATAGATTTATTTGTTTTGGTTGTTTGAATTCATTGTATGATGAGTTCGAGATTGAAAAACTATGATGTACGATTTAACTTCAAATAGGAAAGTATCATGTTTTAGACCATGTAATCTAAAGAGTAAAGTACTAAGCACTTAGCTCTTCTAGATTTACCTGCATAGTTTAACAACATACCAACCAGACCGTGACACTCAAGTCATCTAAACATATGTTGCAGTCTACGCAAAATATTATATAAGTCGATTAAGATTAAACATTTAAAAGTATAAACATTGTGTAGCCTCTGTTTACAAAATTTTGTATTAAAAATTCTATGTAAGTTTCCAATAAAACGTAACCAATTATATACTTTTTTTTTGTATAAAATCGAATCGGGTCACACTAGCGCTTCTAAGTATGAGAAACAACAATCAGCAGAGACGACACAAAGTTTAAATAATTTCTACGTTCTACTTAGCATTCTGGTTCTCAATGATGTATGTATCAATGATGGTTATGTTATGTTAGTGGTAATTGATATTCTAATCAGCTAAATGTATTCATAAGAAATGTATTAACCTCTCAAGAACCAGAGAACTGCCGCAGTTTGACGAGACGCACAGTAGGCGATATTCTAATTAAAGAAATATAGAAAAAGATAACTACCGTCGCACTAACCGTCTCATATCGGAGAGGTTTTCGGACCGCTAGATAGCGATCCACAGATATCCACATAAAAGTGTAGACTGAGACGGACCAGAGAGTGACCTCTATGTAGCCGGCTAGGCGGCACATGAGGTCACCGAACATCCAACGGCCCGTGATAGCTGGATAGACCGAAAGGGGAACCACGAAAAGCCCCCAAAGGAGATCAGCGACAGCCAACGACAGCAAGTAGTAATTGATCACTTCTCTCGACAAACCTGAAAATTTAAAAAATAATATGTTATGCAAAATATTGCGCACGAGTTTGTATATGTAAGAGATAAATAAAATATCTGATATATAAGGTTGTCAAATATCGCCCTTCCGCTTTTTTGCACTTTATTCAATGCTTTATAAAAAGTGTTACAGTGATCGGATTTAGTTCAAATATGCGCCGTTTTGTTCGATAATCTGTTTCCATTTAGACGGCAACTTCATAATACCTCCCTCGTAGAAGCCCCCCTCCTTATTTGCGAAGAACTCGGACAGCCACTTTTCACAAGCCTCTTTTGAGTTCAACTTTACACCACCAAGCGCGTTCACCATGGACAGGAACAGGTGGTAATCACTTGGCGCTATGTCCGGGCTATATGGTGGATGCGATAAAACCTCCCATCCGAGCTCCCGTAGCTTCTGACAAGTCATCAACGAAGTGTGTGGTCTGGCGTTGTCCTGGTGGAACACTACACCCTTCATGTTGGCCAATTCTGGACGCTTCTGGTCGATCGCCTGCTTCAAGCGGTCCAGTTGTTCGCAGTAGATGGTAGAATTAAGCGTCTGGCCATATGGGAGCAGCTCATAGTGGATGATTCCCTTCCAATCCCACCAAACACACAGCAAAACCTTCCTGGCCGTCAATTCCGACTTGGCCACTGTTTGGGACGATTCACCGGCCTTCGACCACGACCGTTTTCGCTTGATATTGTCGTATGTGATCCATTTTTCGTCACCAGTCACCATCCGCTTCAAGAATGGGTCGAGTTCGTTCCGTTTCAGCAGCATATCGCAGGCGTTGATTCGGTCCAGAAGTTTTTTTTGCGTCAAATCATGCGGCACCCAAACATCAAGCTTTTTTTTGTATCCAGCCTTCTGCAGGTGGTTTAAAATGGTTTGGTGACTAACTCCCATCTCCTGGGCGATGTCACGAGATGCCACATGCCGGTCTAACTCGATGTAGTCCATGATTTAATCGGTATTTGTCGTCACAGGTCTTCCGCCGGCTGGCTTATCCATGATGTCGTTTTCACCGGCTCTGAATCGTCGAAACCATTCCTCCGCGGTTCGAAGTGATAGAGTACCATCCCCCAAAACACCATTAATCTCACGGAACGTTTCTCTAGCGGATTTGCCTTTAACGAAGGAAAACTTTAAAATAGCGCGAATTTCGGCGTTAGTGAACTCCATGTTTACACGTCTATAACTGTTGAACGCAATATCCAAACTAATTATGCATAGCGTCGTTTTGTAGGTTGTGTCAAGACCTTTCAAATTATGTATAGTATTGCCAGATACGAGCTCTGTAGTGCTTTGTACATAGCCGCGAAATTCAAAAGACAAAAAGGCGGAAGGGAGATATTTGACAACTTATAATAAGTTAACAATTATAGAGATTATAACTTATTTATTTTACTCCCACGCAGGACCTGTTGCCTCCAACATAGGACTTTTCTTGTCATATACAATTATTACATGAATCTTTTTTTATCTACTCCAGCCTCTGTTGAATGGTGAGTATTACGCAATACTCTGCGGTATATCCCATGTAGGTAATAATTTTTTTATCAGTATGTATATTATTATGTTCATAACTTTATGTCTTTTTAACTTACAATTATTTTAAACACCATAGCAGTATATATTTCAACCATACATCATGAATGTATTTCTGTATATCTTATTTATTAACTTAACGCTTATATTATTATTATTACTTTTCAATTCCTTAAGATTTTCTTTTTTTAACTTTTACACAAACGTATTTTTATGAAAGTATTTATAATATAACTTAATTAAAGAGTCTCTCTTTCTTAATAGTACGATTTCAACTCGGCAGAGAAATTTGAAACTATGATATTCGCTCACCCTGTAGATTATTTTGATTCAGTTAAAAAAGCTGTTACTGTTAAACTTGTTGGAGTGATGGTATAACCCATCTTATGTCCTGGCACAAAAAAATTCCTAAATTTTCACGTTACGTACGTTCTATGAACTTAATTATAAACATTGATTAGCAAATGCAATCTATTGCAAATTTTCACCACACAACCGTTAAAGAATTAAGACATTTTCCACTTACCGACTAAGATCGCTCGGTATAACCTTAATACATACATATATATCACGCCTCGTTCTCAGTGGGGTAGGCAGAGACCACCTCATTCATAAGCGTCTTCATGCAAGTTCGTCGGTTGCGAGTGCTTTTGACCCGGCCTTTCTTTAGGACATCTCCGATTTGATCGGAATATGTCCGCCTAGGTCGATCCGCACCGATTTTTCCAATCATTCTTACCTTGTATATCTCTTTTGTTAATCTTCTTGCATCCATTCTTTCGACATGGCCGAACCATCTAAGCATCCCTTTCCCTATCCTTGTCACTACATCTTCAACGACGCCGCACCGTTTCCTTATCACAATGTTCCTTACCTTGTCCATCAGTTTCACTCCAGTTATACTTCTCAGGCTTCTCATCTCCACAGCATTAATCCTACTTTCATGTTTCCTCTGCCATACCCAACATTCACTACCATACATCAGTGTGGGTACCAACACGCCTCTATGCACAGCCGGAGCACGTGCTCTTTGTGATACGTTCTGGCTATTCATAAAGTTATGAAGTGCCCCATTGACTTGATTCCCTTTTAAAACTCTTCTTTCAATATCACCATCACACTTGCCATCTCTCGTAAACTGTGAACCCAGATATACAAATTCTTTCACTTGTTCCACTTTTTGTCCCTCAATCATAATGTCACAGTTTGTCATACATTCTTCTCTTTCAAAAACCATTACTTTCGTCTTGCTTACATTCACTTTCATTCCTTTGCTTGTTAAAGCACCATGCACCATGTCAACCATCGCTTGCAACTCCCTCTCCGATGATCATAATAAAACTTTATCATCGGCGTATAGGAGGCACTTGACGGTGAACTCATTCTTTTTATTATTTATTTTCTTTCTTGGAGACGAACAGAAAAATTAAGTCTAAAAAATTACAAGCGAAAATTCATAGAAATAATTACAATTGCTTTCTTAAATAGTCTCACTGAGAACATTTTTGATTTACACAATATGATAATAACAGTAATTTGAAGCATAGATACGGATTATGGTTACAAGTTAAATCGAATCGAATTTTTAAATGAAGCCAAAAATTTACATAAACTATAAACTAAGAGAGACAAAAAATCAAACGGGAACATTTATGTATTGTTACACAGTATTTTTTTTATTTTATCCTTATAAGCAGTGCGGGAGCATGAAAACATATCCGGGTCACTGAAAAATTTATTGTGGAGGTCACACATTCTGTATAGAGGGTCGCGTGTACCTGTATTGGTTCAGGTAGTCGAAACATGAAATAGATGTTTGGATCGTGTTACCTTAGATGGTACTAGAAACTTTACTTTGGACAGCAATGCAGGGCTGTTCATCTCTCCAACACTGTTCCTGAGGGTGTATGAGTCAGACAAAGATCGTCTATTTTGGAGCGAGAGCATTTTATGTTTTGTTAATAAGTTTTCGTAGGAATCGCGAGTACAACGCACTCGATAATTGAATATATGTAAAAATTTCTTTTGCACGCCTTCGATTTTAGAAGAGTATATTGTATAATATGGATTCCAGATAAAGCTCACGTATTCTAATTGTGATCTTACTAATGAATTATACAGAATAATGAAACTATCTATACATTAAAAAAGTTTTGTCACACGAGTGATCAAACCCAACATTCTATGGGATTTCTTTAAAATTTGGTCGATGTGCTTATCAAGGGTTAACCTCGTATCAAGAATCACTCCCAGGTCCCGAATAATAGATTCCGAATCGGGCTTATGTGCGCCCAGATGGAAGTCACGTCTTTTTCCCAGTAGGGGTAGGCAGAGGTGAATAAACACCCACATTTCGCCAGATGTGGTCAGATTAGGTCCAGTGTAACAGGTGGCGAGCCTGTTGCCACTTTATTGGGACCACCACACACACACACACAAAGATGATATCAGTGTGCGGGTTTCCTCACGATGTTTTCCTTCACCGTTTTGTATCTCGCTGTTGTAACTAAAGTTCACAAATGTACATAACTTAAATATTAAGTCATTGGTACATGCCGAGGTTTGAACCCGCGACCTTCAGAATGAAAGCCGCACGATCTAACCATTAGGCTAGCGAGCTACTCTAGCCCAGATGGAAGTTGGTAGTTAATGTTTTTATTTTTTGTAATAGTTACATGCATGCACTTGTTGTACGCCAGATGTAGTTTATTTATTTTAGAATAGTAATCTAGCCTGTCCAGGTCACTTTGCAACATCTTTATGTCGTCTACATTTAATATTGAATGATGTCATTTTAAGTCATCTGCCTATAACAAAAATTTTCAATGTTTGAAGCATGATTAGATGTCATTAATAAATAGGACAAGAGCAGTGGCCCGATGATTGACCCCTGTGGTACACCGGAAGTGACCACCACAGGTGAGAAACAATGACCATTGATGTCTACTTTTTGTACTTTTTGTTTTGGTTTTGTAAATAAGAGGCAAACCAACGAAGAAGATTCCCCTTGATGCCGTTAAAGGAAATTTTGTGCAGCAAAAGTATGTGATCGACTTTGCCGAAAGCTTTTTGAAAATCAGTGTAGATGGTTTCTACTTGTGCTTTATGATCTAAATTGGTAAAGAGGTGGTTAGTAAAAATAAGAAGATTCGTCAAAGCAGACCTGTTCTTTACAAACCCATGTTGTTCGTCCAAAATCTGATTTTTAAGTGTCTGGTACGTGTGGTGATGAATAAGTCTCTCAAATACCTTAGGAATTGCTGAAAGGATCGATATCAGTCGGTAGTTTTCTATGTCGTTCTTAGAGCCAGATTTATGAATTGGTGTTATATATGTTTTTCATCGATTAGGAAATGTTCCGAATTTCAAACTTTTGTTGAAGATGACATAAAGAGGAACATATGGTTTTGTAAGTTTGCTTTAAAAATATTGGAGCTATTTTATCTGGCCCTGCTCCTTTATTTGGGTTAATATTTCTTAAAGCTCTGTGGATTTCAGACAGCGTTAGTTCATTGTGACACAGATTTATGTCAGTGGTTTAGTTAAGATGTATAATGGTATTGTGATCGTGAGTTAATGGTCCGAAAACAGATTTAAAATGGCGAGAAAACATCTCAGAAATGATATTTGGGTCCTTAGATACCTCAGAAACCAGTCTCATTTCTTGAGGTTATCCTATATTAGTTGCTTTTAGGTTAATGTATATTTCCAAAAATGTTTAAAGTTGTTTTTTAAAGAAGATTCAATATTTTCAATATATTTATTGTAGCATTTAGCTGTAAGAGTTTTAGTGCGTTTTCTGAGTAAAGAGAATTCTTGGTAATCACGTATCGAGCTATACGTTTTCCACCGTGCCCAAATTCTGTTTTTACGCCTAAGTGTGTGTATTAGACTCTTCGATAACCATAAAGGAAACTTAGATGAATTAGCTTTAATAAGTGGTATATATATTTCGATGTTATTAATATATTTATAAAATATATCCACTAATGAGTCCACACAAGAAGACTTTAATTATGTGATCCGATCTATGCGAGCAATCTCGGCATTAATTTCGTCGTAGTTTGCTTTGAAAAAGTTTCTTTTAAAATTCGGTACTGTGGGCACAGTACTGGATTCTGTTAATGTGAACGTTATATCTAATGGGGGATGGTGCGGGACTATATTTAGAAGCGAGTCATTTGTAGTTTTAACAAAGCAGTTTGAGATAGTACATAGAACAAGATCAAGTATTCTGCCTTTTTCATTTTGACCTATGTTTATTTAGTTTAATTCATGAAAGCCATAGTGTGAGATAAGAGTTTAGCGGTGTCAGTGGTAGTTACAGATGGACCTGTAGAATGTTCACAAAGTTCACCACTGATAACCATATAATTGGTAAATAAAGCCTCAGAATGTATCTTGTGTAATTTGTTGAATAACTTTTCATAAATAATCATTTTTGATGCAGGTGGTATGTAGCAAGCACATAGTAGCATTCCAGACAGCAAAGGGAAGTAGAGGTATATTTGTTCTAGGTATATTGTTCTAGAATTTTCTGTTTACATGAATACTTTTTTTCACAAACACCAAAAAACCTCCGCCCTTTTTCTTTTTAGAGATAACGCGATTTCTATCGCGGCGGAATAGACTGTACCCTTTAGTTTCGAATTCACCGTCTAAAATTGCATCAGTCAACCAGGTTTCCACTAAGACTATAATATCGTAGTTAAATTAATTAGTAAGCAAGTTTAATTTTAATTGTGTTATTTTAGTGTTTAATCCTCCACAATTTTGATAAGATATAGAAAATTTATCACGGTTCATTTTCAGGCATGACTGTAGATTTTATTGCTATTTTTTTTTTCCTCTTTCTTGTGTTTGAATTGTTACATTTGTAATATTTCTGCTCCCGCATCTCACTAATAATAGTAATTTAAAAAAAATATGTAATGTCTGTGATGTGAAGTGTAAATAAGTTAAGATAAATGTTGGAAAATCTATGAATAGTCAGTCACAAGATTTTTTCTAAATCACCAGAATTACGAATGTGTACTACACGTGATTCGTCACTTTTTCTTACCAGGATGTTGCCGTCTTCACCCAAACAAATTTGTAGCCCTTAGTCTTAGCCAATTGATGTGCGTTACTGAACAATATTTTGTTTTTCAAAGTCAGGTGTTCGTTAACGTAGAAGCGCTGACTTTGGGCGTCCCTCCCGCCCCCGCCCACGCCTCCGGCACCGAAGAGCTGCGCGGCGGTGAGCGAGCTGCGCGCGCAGTTTTCGGGTAGTTAATTGCAATACAATATTTTTTGGTCGATCACTCGGTACACCCGGCGCCACACGATGAACAGACCTAATTTCACTCTTTTTGCGTTCGACGCCGATCAGCTTGCCAATTTCGATGGATATGTGAATTAGGTTTTCGGCTTTTCTTTCAGGTATGTTTTGCAATTCTAGGTTACAACTCTGGGATGCTTGATCAAAGTCGTCAAATTTAGCGCCTACTTTTTCGAGTTCGACACGGAGCTCCTTGATTTCTTGTACATAAGAAGCATCAGGATTGCAGGATAGTTTTGCGAATCCACGCTCCAGTTCCGTCACGCGCTGTTCCCACGTATCGATTCGTTGTTCCAGCTTGTTTATGTCGTGTTTGAATGTTTTTGAAACTCTCGCGATAGCCTCGTGCAGGTCCTCTTGCCATTGTTGTCGTAGGGTACTCAATTTAGCGTCCATGTAAGGCCTCAGTCCATCCATCTATGTTTAAAATTGGCGTGGGTAGACATTCCTTAATTGTGGGCGGCGACGTAGTTGTACCCCAGCTATTTTCTTAGCCTTACAGGAAGAACATTTCCACTTTATTTTATTCATGGGTAGGATTTTTTTGTACTCTGTTTCTGTTAAATCGGCACATAGGAAGTACATACACAGGTTGCACGTTGTGCATTTAATTAAGTCCCTTTCGGCAAGAACTTTTTTGCACTTGAAGCAATCCATGGCAGTATTTACACAACACTAAAGGAATTACAATTGAGAGAATAACTAAACACGCGCAAATCATTTTAAATTAACTTCGGATAAAAAAAAAAAAACGTGTTGTTCTGTTGCACTGTGAGGGTAGACTGCATTCATTCTTAGTCCATACTCACTATCTTTCAAATCTTTCAAGCAATTGTCTAAAAATAGGTTAAACAGCCACGGCGAGGCCACACATCCCTGTCTAACACCCTTCTGGATGCTAAACCAGTCTGAGTAAGCCCCGTTTATCCTGACACAAGCACTAGAACCCTCATAAAGTGATCGTATCAGTGTGCTCTTTACCCCATATGCATACAATATGGACCACAATTCATTCCTCACCACTCTGTCATAGATTTTTTCCAAATCTACGAAAGCGCATTAGACCTTTATAACGTTTACAATAATAGATACATAAATTAATTCATATGGTTTAAGGAAGAACACTTCATCATAAGAAGGATCGTAATCATTAGCTGCAAGCCATTTTCACCAAATTTTGCTTTATCCTCGTCTTGTTTGTATTAGTTTGATTTGGATTATTAATAAGAACAAGATATTGTGCATAGATAAATACACAATACCAAAGCGATTAAAGTTTACAAAGATGATAATATATTAATTTACTCCATATACGAGGATAGAGCGAAGTGGAGGAGAAAACTCAAGAAAGCTGACTCCAACACCATATGGCATAATATCTAGGAAAAAAGATAGACGATAACGAATTTTAACTTTACTAGGTCATGATAAATTAATATTGTTTTAGAAGAGAGTTTTTTAAATAAACTCACCTTTGAAATTTAGAAAAGCAGCGATGATGAGGAGATTGGAGACGACGATAGCCACTCCCATTACTGCTATAACTGCTGCCTGGGTGAGTGACTCGATGGTGGCCAGCGAGGTGTCGGATACGCTGACGTCAGCACCGCTGATCGCATTTTTGACGCTTGTCATCCTTGCTGGCATGTCTACATACAAACAAAACATATTTATACACAATATATACTACTCTAATATATATAAAAGATACAGATGTAATAACAGTCTCCATAGTACAGCAGCCCTCAGCGTGCTTTTTGGGAGTTCTCTGATTCGATTCAGTAATTTTGTTTCATCGTTTCGCACCAAATTTCACGACCCTCATAATGATTAAAGTTACGAGGACTATAGTTGCAATGTAAGGCATAAAAAGAATTGAGGAACTAAGAGTGACATCCAACAGAGATCGACCTCGCGTAATATATATATTACAACTCACCAGCAATATAGATAGAGCTCGTGATGTATGTTTAAAATTGTGATACCCATTTTCAGGACCTATAACCAAAAAACATCAATTCAGTCATGTGTTATAATCAACAACAAGCCATTTCTCCATTTAACTTCAGAGCCGGATATCCTTTTACATGACATATGAAATTTTATTTAATAAGAGTCTGAATTGAACTTTTAGAAATATGAAGAAAATTTTATTAAATATTTATAAAATAAACTGAACAAGAGTCTAAGCTTTTAAGCTATAAGTATAAACTAAGAACAAGTAGGAAAGGGTCTAAGTATAACTATCTATATATAAAAGTATTATATATAAACCCGCAGGTGTACATAAGCTCATAGAATCTAAGTAGATTTTTTTTCTAAAAATGTTCATGAGCAAATTACGTTGAAAATAAAACAATCTATTAATTTACTATAATTAAAAATAGTTAACAAAATATGGCACTTTCATGTGAGTAAAACTACAAGTGTTTACTTAATATAGTACTTTGCTAATGTACTAAAATAAAGTATAATTATAATCAAAAAGACTATTTTATTTTCATATAGGCGGCTGTGGTGATGATGAACCTCTCATAATGTATCACAGAAAAACTTAGATTTAAATGATTTGTTTCAAATCGAAACATTTAAAACCTTCATGAAGTAAGTATAATAATTAGTTTTTTTAGGTAACATAAATAATGGATTCATGGGTCAAAAAATGGTCTAAAAACTGTTAAGAAATGACGTAGACTGCAGCCGTAGGGGATCGTTCGATACTTGCACAACTTATATCTTATTTATATTGTATTAAAATTCATTATACTTTCTTTATATAACGTTTATCATATCTTGTAGTATTCAATTTTGTACTGTATAGAATATGTTAACATTTTCGCAAAGCAATTATAGGATTATATCTATGCGCAGCAGCGAGTCGCAAGGTTGATAATAATATCTCTAATCTAGATCGCAATTTTTATTTAATACTATATTTAGCATTAAATTAAAATCAACAACAAACAAAACCAAACAAGTTACAGCAGATTAGACATCAAAAAAAAAAAAATGATTAAAGACAAGCTTTAAAATATGAGTTTCTCTAAAGATATTATAAAAGAGAAAGGTTGGAAACGCTTAAACGTTCTCCATACAGATAATATTATATCTCTGCTTCAAATCTCTATGGCTATCTGGTCTCCGGTCTTCTTCATTTACAGCTGCGAAACTTCATGGTTTGACTAAGCGAAGACGGGATCTTTAAAAAGACCTAAAAAGCCTAGATTCCTCGTTTGAAAAAAAAATATATAAAAGTGGTGAAGTTTTATCTTATTAAAAGGCATAAAAGTTAATCGGTGCTAGCACCTGTCGAAGCCTCAAGATTTCCTATTTCTTCTAATCGCCTCTTGACCTGGAATATGCTGCATTGCGTCGCTTTCATACACACACACACAGAATATAAACTGTGAATGTTCCAAATCGTAAATGTCTTCGACGTTAACTAAACCTTGAGTTAACTGTAAACCCCATCTCCAGTAGCACCTTCCTATATTTCAAATGTTACTTTGATTTTGTGCCGTCCAATAATATACAATAAGGTATTAATTTTTAACTTGGCCTAGGACAGTTTCATAATAAGTATGAGAGATATATCATACTTAATATAAAACTGGGTCGAACTAAATTTACAGTTAAACCAGATTGCACCCTTCAGTAGTATACATTATATATTCCATCAGCCCAGTTTGCTGACCGTAATATAGAATTAGACCTGAAATTTGTCTGAAATATTCCATGAGAGCAACCGCAACCGCAAATGACTTTCTTCAGAAACGGTTACTATAGCAACCGCATAAATAGTACGAAATGAAAACGTTTATAAAAGCAATTTCGAAATGAAATGATGAAGGATCTATGAAATTCAAAAAACAGCCTAAATCTACAAATCATACCGCGTCGGATCGTCAAGTCCCTATATCGCTACGATCACTAGTTTTCGCGTGATTGTCGAACAAAGAAAACCCATTTTTCATTATATATATATAGAAATGAAGAGACCTGCAGAAGAACCAGAGTCATCGACACAGCCCTACGAGATGCGAGTTTGAATGGCGCTGAGCGGGGCAAGAGCTCGTAAAACTAATGGACATTGGAGACTTTGGAGAATGTGGAGACAAGTGCTAGAATGGCACATGGTCCTTAAAAGAATCGCTAGGAGCCACTGGATTCACACAACGCAAGACCATCCTTTGTGGAAAACATTACAAGAGTCCTATGTCAGGCAGTGGACGTGCATAGGTTCAAATGATGATGCCTCTTAACACCTATAAATTTGAATTATTCTTTTCTCTTCTCTTCTTTCTTACAAGCAAATCTAATTTAAATTAAGTATATGTCTTTTTGTAGTAAGTTAGCTAGGCGCACCGGATTTATATAATCATCATCAGCTGATAGACGTCCAATTCTAGATATAGACCTCGCCCAAAAACATCTAGGTCTATTAGTGCCTTGGTGGTTTGTCTCTGATACCGGAGACCGTCTAGGTACCACCACAGTGTCTATTTCTATCACCCAACAGTAATGTGCAAACCTTACTGTGTTCCGATTTAAAGGGCTTTGTAGCTTATGTAATTACTGGGGGTAACGAGACTCAACATCCTATGCCTCAAGCGACGAACAGTGTGGTGCTGTGTATATCATCTTAACTAGTGCCACGCTGTTATGGGCAGGCGTATCACTTACTTTTAGGTGAACGACCCGCTTGTCTCGTCTCTAAATTGTATATAAAAAAAACTAGCTAAACTAGTAGAAAAGGTTATTATCAACAAAATACTTTATCTGTAAGGCGTGTTTAAGAGATAATCTTATTCATTACCACACAGTGGTGAGATGAGGAGGAGGAGCCAAGGAGCTAAGGAGGTCAGGATGTGATGCCTTAAACGACCCCATTTTATAGCTGTGTTGTGTGTGTGAACTATAAAAAGAGGTCGTTGGATAATTGATACTAAGTTTATGAACACTGAGTACTTCGCAATTACAGTGACGTATTTGAACACGAAAACTAGTTATATTCATCTAAACTAAATAAACTAAAGAAAAATAAAAAAATTGATATACTTGTTACTTTAACTAGGTATTAAGTCACAGCTTTGAATATTTGGTATCAATGAGAGAGTATTTTTCAATCTATACTATAATTACGTTATGTGTTAGGTAAGATCGGTGAGAAAAGAAGCTCAACCAATACGCACCCTTAGATGAAGTATTTTTTTTATACTAACACCGAGTTGAGGGCTGGTTAAGATGTTTAGTGTCACATTGTACTCGGCCATTTGAGCATGATAGGTCTTATTGTATCTGTGATTTAACTAGCACCTTCTATCCGGAATACAGTATGAACAGTAAAGTTTTGAGTTTAAGTTCCAGTAAGATTTACTAGTATACTTACGTAATGTAAGTATCCTAAGTCAAATAAACTAGTACATACCCATTGGAGATTTGTATAAAGATATAACGGCTAAATAAAATGGTTCTTGTAATTGATTTATCTCTACTACATAAGTTTTATAAATATATGTAAAGCAACGGTTTCAATGTAACATAAATGAACATATACAATGTTACACGAAATAATAAATGTAACATTAAAAAGCAGTAAACTGTATCATAGCCAATTAAATCGCTCTGTCAGTGTCATACCTTTATCTAACAAATTAGTGAAGTAATGTTTATGAAAAGAAATCTATTACGCAATCAGCATCACAAAATCTACTTTGACTGAAAGTTTTATTTACTGAAGTTCCAAATAATTAAGAAGAAACTTGTTTATTGGCGATTTTATTTGATATTATTGTAAAATGTAGTAACCTCAAAATATAAAAGTTTTAACGGGCAATACGCGCCAAATTCAAAGTTCTGTTAGATGTGAAATGTAACTGTTAGAAATAAATTTAAAAATAACATTTTAACTTTTCTACTTACCGCATTGGTAGAGACTACGTGTGATTTCGATACTGCAAAGCGACTGAATTCTGAAAGAATTGTGCAAATAAGGCGAAGATAGCTACAGTGGTTCGTGACACTCTACTCTACAGTTGTGGAAATACTGCGGAGTTTACGGCGCGCGCACAACCCCTCTCCAACCCTCAACCAACCCCTGCAAACTCCCCCATCGATTCAACGTTGTTTTTTACGACACTAAACCGAACAGGCTAAATTCCCGCAATTAAATGTTGTTTAAACTATTTTCACTTTACGAGTAAACGATAAAGGATTATAAAGTAAAAAGTGCTTTTTTAAAAAAAAAAATTACGTATATATTATAAAAATTATCGAAGTTGTTTGGACTTTTTTCTATTAAAATATAGCTCACTTTTCAATATAAACAATGAAAATATATTAAGTATTGCAATTTGACACTCAATTGTTGCTAACAATGAACTAGTTATATTTTACAAGAGCGGTTTAACTATAACCGTCATTTATATAACAGATAATATTAGGGTAGAAGATTATTGATATGGAAGTTAAGTTAGAAGAACTTTGTTATAATTGGTTTACTCTATCGAAAAATTGCGATCTATTAGTGATCTGATAAAAGCCGCAGGAAGCCGCCGGAAATCCTCGAGGGAGGCCTACGCCCACCATTGGGCGTCATCCGGTTGATAATATATGTATTGTTATAAATATTTTACAGCATTTTACTTTTTATCTGTAACATTTATAATAAGCAATATTTGGAATAAAGTAAATAAGAAAACCCGGATTTTTATCATGGTTTTACAGTACATTTGAATCTCAATAGAAAAATTTATATGGTTGCCCTTACGTACTTACCCTTACATTTTCATCATCTCGCTTGTTGGCTGTCAAAAATAGTGAACTAAACTAATCGTTCAATTATATTTCATCTATGTGTGTGGAGTTATTTATTCCAGCCATTTAATAAAAAAAATGTATACAACTGGACGATTCACATTGTAAGTTAAAAGGAATAAACACGCAACTAAGTTATCGTATTGTCCATTAGACCGTTAACTTGACCTCCACAGTCGTCGGATTAATGAAACCTTGTGCCGACGTGGTTTATTAACAGCTACGACGGCATCGGTGGATAATGACGCTGCCAAACCTTGAAAAATATAGCGGTAGATTATTTCAAGCACACAAACATCCTGTACGTACATATTTTTATATGAATATAATAGAAAAAGTATTCAAAAGAAGAAATGAAGTTGTGACATTGTAATAATTTAGTAAAACGATGTATATATATGTGTGTATTTGTCTCTATACAGAATTCCGTCTGTGTCGAGACTCGTCACAATATTTCTGAAACCAAAAGGCTTAGAGACTTGAATTTGGTAGGAATATTCGTTTTTCAGAGTATTGATCAGCTAAGCACAGGGGTTACCTCCAAAAGGGGTTACGTGGTGCCACGGTTGTTGTATTGATATCTGTTTGTTTAGAAGAAATATTTGTTATTAAAGCTTTCTCTAATTTTATTTGTGTAGTATTAAACTTAAATAATGAGCTATATCGTTATCATTAAAATTAACGATGGTTTCAACACGAAGTAACGTCATCTAGACGAATTAACTTAAAACGCTTCCGTATATACCTAGGTCACTATTTAGTACAATGCATTGTCCAAAGATGGCGCTTTACAAAAATTATGTAAATATAATTTACTAGTAAAATTAACTTATAGCAGTGGCAGTAAGAATTGATGTTACCAATGCTTTTAACTCCTTGCCTTGGAAGATAATTAGAGAAGCTTTAGCGTACTGTTATATACGTAACTTATAGGGGTTTATGCTGACACAGATGCTGACTAGACCCTATTAAACTAGGGCCTAGCATAGTGCTCGCGGGAGCAAGTCAGTCCGGTCCCAACCTCCATCCAGAGAACTCGTTCTTATTTAATCATAACAAATGCTTATTGTGTTATCCTTAAAATATAAATAAAGTGTTTAAAATTCCTAAATCCCTTTTTTTAAAACTCTTAACCCGGGCTCTCCGATAACATTGGTGGCAGCGAGAAAGGATCTGAAAGAGATCCCCGGTACGCACTCCGTGTCCAGAATAAGTGAAAACTCTTCCAATTACAGTGAAAAATCAAAATCGGAAAACTTCCAAGTACAGTGAGGAAAACATTCATACAAATCGCAATAAAACTATTTTCTCTTCTGAAAAGTGAACCTAAGTGTTTCAGCAGTTCGCAGTCCAGTAACCAAAGCCCAGTGTCGAACAGTGTATTAAATACGACCCCTAGAAGCTATTCAACATCCAGTACGGACCAGAGGTCGTAATTTTGCAAGATATAGCTCCAGCAGCCTGTCCCAGTTTGCTACTTCTAAACCCTCTTGATCCAGCACCTACCTACTTGACGAAGACCTGCGTAAGGATGTTCCTGCTTCTGTAAGTCTATCTAACTTTATAAAAAAAAGAAGAAATCAAACTCAACATAATTTCGTGATATATAGTGTGTGGTTTCAAATTATACGTGAATTTGGTAAAATTAACCTAAATATTGTAATACTTAATTCTGTAACCATTTTAATTATAAGATTCCCACGAGTGTAACATTCATATTACAAGCGTCTAAGGAACTCTGTGCCTTATCGCTTGATCGTAGAACAACACTTAGACATACGACACCTTAGTAGCTGACTATTACACCGAATCGCACCTTAACACAAAATGTCTAAAGATTCTCAAACTAAACAGGAAAAACCCGAGGTAGACATAAACACCCTATTCAAATTCATTAAACAATTCGACGGTACAAGAGAAAAATTAAACTCATTTTTAACAAATTGCAATAATGCAATTGAGTTAGCCTCAAATACGCAAAGATCAATCGTTTTGAAATATATACTATCACAGCTAGAAGGAAAAGCCGAATCGGCATGCTCCATCAAAGAGTTCGAATCATGGGAACAGCTGAGTAGCTTTTTAACTACTCAATTCGGGGAACGCAAACATTACGCCCACCTTTTAACGGATTTACAAGAATGTCGACAACCAACCAACGAGCCGGTAAATCAATTTGCCTTACGCGTAGAAACCTGCCTTTCTAAACTATTGACAGAAGTAACACTATCCAATAAAAAGAAGTCCGAACTGGTCGGACGCACGGCGGCCATGGAGGACCTAGCGCTTCATACATTTTTAATTGGCCTTAAGCCTGAAATCTCCAATCTTGTCCGTGGCAATAACCCTTCGAACCTTAATGACGCTATTAACTTAGCCATATCCGAAGAAAAAATTTTGAATACATTTAATAAACGCCACTATTACACACAAGCGGCACAGCGTCCTGCTCCAAGACCCAATTATTCCTTCAGACCTAGTTCTAATAATAATCACAAAAACCAAATGACAAAACAACCCGATCGAGATTATAAAAGTCCTTACTGCCGATACTGCAAAGCCCCTGGTCATACCATTGATACATGTCGAAAACGCGAATTCAATAACAACAGGTTTAAAGTTCCCCAACCGACTCAGTCTCCATATAAACCGTATCACGAACACAAGCCAGCTCGCGTCAATTCCATAGTCCACTATAAACCAAATAGATACGAATCTGAACCACAACCATCTACTAGCGCTAACGACGCGGATTACTACATTAATAACGACGGTCATGATTTAAACGAATAATGGGTCCGCGGAGGTGTCTCGTAGGATCCAAATCACCACCTCTAGCTACACCCTTAAAATATAACGACACCCTTCCTATACCTAAGGACCACCCGGGTAACCAACCCCAACATAAAAGTCGTCATATCTCTATATCGAAGAACACTTGTAACCTCGGTAACCAGCCCCAAAATAGAAGTGATTCTTCACCCACTGTATCCATACCAACCTACAACCAGGGTAACCAGCCCCAACAAAAAGGTGGTCATATCTCTGTATCGAAGAACATTTGCAACCAGGGTAACCAGCCCCAAAATAGAAGTGATTCTTCATCCACTGTATCCGGACCAACCTACAACCAGGGTAACCAGCCCCAACAAAAAGGTGGTCATATCTTTGTATCAAAGAGCACTTGTAACCTCGGTAACCAGCCCCAAAATAGAAGCGGCTCTATTATTGTACCTAACCCTACTTCTAAAAACCTTAATTCATTTGATGATTGTAATAACTCTCTTACTACATCTTGCCCTTCATGCGCAGCACCTGGATTAACAAACGACGTCTTAAAAACATATAACATTATTACTAATCCAATGAAAACACACCTACCTTTTATCGAAGTCCAAACTTCTGTTTCTGCGAAAAGTTTAAAATTTTTAGTTGACAGTGGTGCATCCATTAGTCTAATAAAAACTAACTCTATAGAAAAAATGCCCACAATTGTTAAACATATTATCAGTTTCAGCGGAATAACTAACAATCCAATGCTCTCACTAGGACATACGTCTATAAAATTCGAAACATTGAATAACAATTTCCATATCGTTACTGATCTTGACTTCCCCTATGATGGTATAATTGGCAACGACTTTCTTTCGAAACACAATTGTAAAATCGACTACTCTGAAAATACACTGACTGTCGATAGTGTGAAATTCAACATAAAGTTTACCGATCCAACCTTTTCTATCCCTCCTCGAACCGAACAAATAATAGAATGTTGTGTCTTAAATCCCGATATTAAAGAAGGACTCATCCTTGACCAGAATCCAATCGACTCACTTTTAGTAGCAAATTGTGTGGTTAAGGTGAAACCAAATCGCAGAATTAATATTTCTGTAGTGAACACATCCGAGTCTCCTATACACATTAACTCCAAATTGCAATTTAAAATCTCACCTCTAACTAAAATCGATTGTCAAGACGTTCTACATGTATCTCATCATGACTCTTTTACCGATAATAATGCTTTGTCGCGATCCGAAGAGGTGACAAATTTATTAAGAGTCTCTCATCTCAACTCTGAGGAGACCAATGCCTTATATAACCTCTGTTCCAATTACTCCGATATCTTTCATCTCCCTCCGGATAAATTAACATATACTGATGCTCTTCAACACGATATCCCTACATCCTCCTCAATTCCTATAAACACAAAATCCTATAGATTTCCCGAAGTCCATAAACAAGAAGTGCAATCGCAGATCAATAAAATGCTTGACGAAGGAATCATAAAACATTCTACATCTCCATGGTCTTCCCCAATCTGGATTGTTCCAAAAAAGACCGACGCATCTGGCCAACGTAAATGGCGAGTGGTAATAGACTATCGCAAGCTAAACGACATCACCATTGGAGATTCTTATCCAATACCCAACATCTCTGAAATCCTGGACCAACTCGGTAAATGTAAATATTTTAGTACTTTAGACTTAGCCTCAGGATTTCATCAAATCAAACTCTCAGAGCAAGATGCTCCTAAATCTGCCTTTTCTGTACCTCAAGGACACTTTGAATTTACGCGGATGAGCTTCGGTCTTAAGAATGCTCCTGCTACTTTTCAAAGGTTAATGAACTCTGCCCTATCTGGCCTTCAAGGAATACAATGCTTCGTCTATCTAGATGATATTGTAATTTATTCCTACGATCTCGATACCCATATAAAAAACCTTTCTAACGTTTTCGATAGACTCCGAACATTCAATCTCAAACTGCAACCCGACAAGTGCGAATTTCTCCGCAAGGAAGTTTCCTACCTCGGACACATCATCACTGACCAAGGTGTCAAACCCAATCCAGAAAAAACTAACGCCGTGGAAAAATTTCCTATTCCCAAGTGTCCCAAAGACATAAAGTCATTCCTAGGACTAGTGTCCTATTATCGCCGGTTCATCCCTAATTTATCTAAAATCGCTAAACCCCTCACAAACCTATTAAAGAAAGATACTCCCTTCAATTGGACTAACGAACATCAGTTATCATTCGAAAGTCTTAAGAAAGCTCTTACCTCAGCTCCTATCCTAGCCTACCCAGATTTTAATAAACCCTTCCTTTTGACATGTGATGCGTCGAACCATGCTATTTCTGCCATATTGTCGCAAGGCCCAATAGGAAGCGACCGTCCAATCGCGTATGCATCTCGAACCTTAAACAAAGCTGAATGTAACTATAGCGTTACAGAAAAAGAATGTTTGGCTATCATTTTTGGTACTAAGACTTTCAGACCTTACCTATATGGACGCAGGTTCTCAATCATAACCGACCATCGACCCCTCAAGTGGTTATTTAACTGCAAAGAACCTGGTTCCAAACTTATTAGGTGGAGACTCAAACTAGAGGAGTTTGATTATGATGTAATTTACAAGAAAGGGAAAATCAATAGTAATGCTGACACTCTCTCAAGGTATCCAGTTAACCCTATTTTAAAAGACCAACCCGAACCACAGCCATCAACATCGGGTCTATCAAGTGATCGCATTATCCAGAATAGCGAATCCCCGAAAGATGACCTGAATGATCTAATAACCCTCGAAGACTTGGGCTTCAATCCTTTAGAAGACCCAATAGATTTCAGTCCATTAATTCCTCTGTCTCCTTCTGACTTCCCGACACCACCGGATCCAATTCTCGATCTACCGAACCTTACTCCAGATCCATCGAATCCAAACCCAAATATACTAAATCCAACTCCATCGCTAGATGTTCTATCCCCAAAGAATGATCGAGAAACTGATAGAACACCTTCTAATCCCCAAAAGGATTATTCAGAATTTTTAAAATCTTTTAATAAGAATGAAATCTACAACACATACATAAAAGAACACAATGAGAGTATTCTCAAAAGTAAATGTAAAACTCTATTAATTCCAACGTCTATTGACCTCGATGATGCTAACCCTTACGTTCAAGATATTCTTGCTATGTCCAATAATTCCATTCAAGATGGGGAACGAGAACTTCATTCTTTTAAGAAAAATCCTATCAACGATAGGATGTTCTATTTTTTGTTCACAAAAGTTTACTATTTCGATACGTGTCCCTATCCTGATATATTTAAATCTCTTAAATCAGTCAGGGATGAAATACTCCTAGCAGGTAATATCAATGAAATCGCCATAACGGATTTCAAAAATCCATTTGAACAGAACTCCTACGTCAAAATATATAATATGCTCTTATATCTATTTAATAACACTAATATTATTGTCAATGTCCACCATAATACAATCATTTATCCTGTCCCGACAGAAATTACAAAAATCCTTAAAGAAAATCACGACATCCCTATTGCCGGACATCTCGGCTCAAATAGAATGTACGACAGAATCAAAGAGCGTTACCATTGGAAAAACATGCGCTCTGAAATAGAGGATTATGTAAAAAATTGTAAGCTATGCCAATCTAACAAAGCCCTTCGCAAAATACACAAGGCTCCAATGCAAATTACCACTACATCGACACGTCCATTTGAAAGAACTAGCCTTGATATTGTCGGTCCTTTACCTGAAGCTGGTATCCAAAAGCTAAAGTATATTCTCACGCTTCAGGACGATTTAACAAAATTCTCTCTTGCCTATCCTATATCTAATGCAACCGCAGAGGAATCCTGTGAATGTTTAGTTCATTTCATTTCTGTATTCGGTATCCCTAAGTCCATACTCACTGATCAAGGAACAAATTTTACAGCTGAACTATTCAAAAAAACATGTGAATTTCTGAAAATAAAACAAATTTGGTCTTCTCCTTACCATCCACAAACACAGGGTGCACTTGAGAGAAGCCATTCAACCCTTAAAGAATATTTAAAATCATACGTCAATGAAAACCAGACCGATTGGCATAAATTTGTGTATACTGCTATGCTAACCTATAATAGTTCCATTCACACCACGACTAAATTCACACCTTACGAACTAATCTTCGCACATAAACCTTTTATACCTGACTCCATCTTTGAGTTCCGCTCTAATACTACATATCCTGAATACATCAAAATGCTCCATCATCGCCTGAAATTATCTAGGGAAAAAGCACTACTAAATACCCAATTATCCAAAGAGAGATCAAAAACTTATTACGACAAACATAGTCGTCCAGTGCACTATAAAGTAGGGGATTACGTATATCTAAAAAACCATCTCAGACTTCGTAAAGCTCTCTCTCCTCTTTGGAAAGGCCCTTATAAAATTGTCCGCGTTAACAATAATAACACACTTAGCCTTCTCATAAATAGGCGCCACGTCACTCATCACTTTGATGAGGTAAAACACGCAACAAATAAAACTGAATAATTTTATCTAAAACATACTTTATATGTTCCTTTTACATACGACATACAACTATATATACATCTACATCATCAATTTATCTACTATTCTTTTGTGTTCATTCAAAGTAAAGCTAAATTATAATTTACAGAATCTTCGCTGGCCTCTATAGCCCCGTATTTACCACCGGCGACAAACCATTCATAGAATACATCACCAAGAGTCCTGGTTTACTCTTCGACCCTGTCGGTATCTTAAAAATAGCTAATGATCAATTCCAAATAGTAATTCCTGTCGATGTTTCTCCTTACGACGAATATATAAAAAAAATATCCGCCTTACTATGGAATCTATTCAATCCGAGTGTCATGAAAGTATAGGTATAACTAATACCAGATGCTACAATATGCTACAGCCGCTTTATTCTTTATACAATGACATTTTACGTAATTTTAACTCCATGTCCCATATAATATCCAACAACGTTTCTAAGCGATCAGCGTGGTTTGCCGGAGTAGGCACTCTATTCAAACATATATTTGGTACTATGGATGAAGACGATGCTGACCATTATAATGAGGCAATGCAAACACTGTATCATAACGAAAAAATTCTGACAAACTCAATAAAAGAAAATATTGTAATCTCGCAAGGCGCGATTTCAAATATAAATCGATCTTTGTATGTATTAAATGAAAATCAAAATAAGTTGAACGATGCATTTGAAAAATTATATACAATAACAAATAATATTACTAAAGTAACACAGATTAATAATTTTCAAACACATTTAAATTCCGTCTTAAATACTCTTCAATCGAATTTGCTGACTCTTTCATTTAAAATCGAAGACATTCTAAACTCTATCTTATTTGTCAAAGCTAATATATTACATCCATCAGTATTAACTCCGAAACAATTATACGAAGACATAATTAGCAACCTAAAAGTAATCCCTAAATATAAAGATTTCCCAATTCATTTAGAATTAAGCAACATCCATGTATTATTAAATATAGCAGACTTAATATGTTATTATTTCGATGGGAAACTTGTTTTTGTGATTAAAATTCCTCTAGTTAATGCCCTAGAATATAATATATATATAAGTACTCCTTTACCAACCCCCCAAGTAAACGACACTACTAATTCCTTTGTAATGATTTCACCAACAGAAAACTATGTAGCTATAAGCAAAGATAAATCTACTTTTACTTATATTAGAAGTTTAGCTTCATGCAAAAATATTATTGTAACTAATACTTACCTTTGCGAACTGTCCGATGTATACACTGTATCTGGAAACCCTTCTTGTGAAATAGATATCATGACGAAAGCTGTAACTACCTTACCTGTAAGCTGTGAATATAAAATCTTCTCTGGAGACGTAGACATCTGGCATAAATTACATAATGAGAAATGGATATTTGTACAATCAAAGCCCGTCAAACTCTCCATTGAATGTAATAACAATGACGTCATAGAACTCGTTGTATCCGGTACAGGCGTACTGAACATTCCAACGGATTGCATAGCCTATCATAAGAATTATAGATTTATTAAGAGAAGTTCACCGTCTATTACTATTCCTGTTTTAATTCCTACTTTTAATATTCTTAACGACACGTGTTGTAATATTAATAATATAAGAAAATTAACTTTGCCTGTATACAAACTTCGTAATGTTAACTTAGATAGTTTAAAAGATTTTGATTTTGTATCCAATCGAATCCTTAAAGGTCTAGAACGTGTTCAACCTCCAAGCAATTGGAATAACCATGTAAGTTTTCCAATCCTGAGCGTATTTTCGTGTATTTTATGTTTAATTGTAATTCTTTTATATTTTTGTAAAAAGACCGAGTATTCTGGAAAATTATTTAAAACAGATAAAATAATTTCAAAACAAGATAACAATGTAGATTGTGAAGTCGAACTGAAACAAGTAGAACCCCGTTTGCGCATTAGCTAATTTCCGAAAACTCACGAAAATTTGTAAGTTTTCTCTTAAAGAGGGGGCTGTTATATACGTAACTTATAGGGGTTTATGCTGACACAGATGCTGACTAGACCCTATTAAACTAGGGCCTAGCATAGTGCTCGCGGGAGCAAGTCAGTCCGGTCCCAACCTCCATCCAGAGAACTCGTTCTTATTTAATCATAACAAATGCTTATTGTGTTATCCTTAAAATATAAATAAAGTGTTTAAAATTCCTAAATCCCTTTTTTTAAAACTCTTAACCCGGGCTCTCCGATAACAGTACCATCGTGTGTCTTGCTACCTACAACGCATTGGTAAAGCTTACTTGCAGGATAGGTGCATTCAGTACGTAGCTCGGGACGCCGCAGTTTATAAAAGGCTCTATGTTGGGCCCACTATTGTGGAACTTAGCATATGATTCGGTCTCTAGAGTCCATCTTCCCGCCGATGTGAGTGTCGTATGCTATGCAGACGACACCTTAGTGATTGCCGGCGGGGACAGCTTTGAGAGCACTATCCAGCAAGCCGAACTCGGAGTGGAATGTGTCGTGAATAAAATCCAGGAGTTGGGTCTTAGGATAGCGCCAAATAAGACCGAGGCGCTATGGTTCCATAAGCTACCTACAACAAGGGGTTCTCGGTTCGCGTAGATGACGTATTTGTCCAGATGGGATCAATGATGAAATATCTTGGTCTCACCTTAGACAGTCGATGATGGTTCGAGAAGCACCTCAACCGCCTGGTCCCTAGAATTGAGAAGGTAGTGGGTGCTCTGCATAAACTGCTGCCTAAACCTGGAGACCCTCGCGAAAGAGTCCGCCACCTTTATGGGGGCATCGTGCGATCAATGGCTCTCTATGATGCTCCGATTTGGTCAGATCGGTTGACGGGCAGCCGACGTTGCTGGGCTAAAGTTAATAGCCTGCAGCGAAATAAATAGCAAAGCGTGGGGTCTTTGCTACGGAAAATACAAGACCAACGAGGGCTTTGCCCTTCCATGGAATGTTTTAGCGAGAGTGCGGGGGGGCACCGGTGCGTTCCGTAGGAGATACCGGAGCTCCTCCTAACGCAGTGAGGGAGACCACTGAGGGGATTTTAGTGGGTAGAAGCACCATATAACCTTGTCTTACCCCCAGAAGCAAGGTATCTTTTAAGAAGAGATCCCCGTGAAAAAAAAAAAGGATATATATATCACCATCAGCATCTGCCGACAGGCGTCCACCGCTGGATATAGACTGGTTGTTGAATGACTGACTTATCTGAAAAAGATGTTCTTGGAACATATAATATGACACGTGAACGTCGCGCTATTCTCGTAGCTTAAATTAATAAAAAAAAAATACGGAACCAGACCGTTATACAATAATTGACATTGTTAAATTTATTATAAACCTTACAATAACTTTCTTGATAAAAAAAAACTGTTCAAATGTAGTACAGTTATAAAAATTACTGTTGTCTATAGTTTACAATACATTTAGTCGTAGTATTGGGAAGGCTCCCACAAGGTGGACCGACGATCTGGTGCCAGTCGCGGGAAGCCAATGCATGCGAACTACCCGGGATCAATTAAAATGGGTATCTTTGGGGAAGGCCTATGTCCAGCTGTGGGACACCTATGATGATATGTTGATATATTGTATGATATGATATGATGATGATAGTTCATAATTTGTAAAGAACTATATATAATTTACACTCTACAACAGACCGTGGTCTATTTTTCTATCCATAACAGCCAATTTACGTCCCCACTGCTGGGACACAGGCCTACCCGCAATATGAGGGCGATTGGGCCATAATCACCACGCGGGCCCAATGCGGATTGGTGACTTCACACATACACACCAAACGGTGAAGGAAACATTCCTGTCGATGTTTTCCTTCACCGTTTGTATTTCGCTCTTGTAACTAAAGTTCACAAATGTACATAACTTAAATATTAAAGTAATGCATGGTACATGCCGAGATACGAACCCGTGACCTTCAGAATAAAGGCCGCATGCTCTAACCATTAGGCCAGCGAGCTACTTTTATGTATGACTATCTATTTTCTATATTAATGTCTTATGCTATGGTATTCCCTGGTTCGGATCCATAGCCACAATATCATATAGTTTGGATGCTGGTAAGGGTTTTACACTACGTCTACCGGTACGCGATCGTTATTCGAGGACCTTAGTGCCCCATCGGCTGTCAGTCCTTTGAGCGAAGTATCCTGCCTATTGCCATTTGAGGCTAGGAAACCTTCGGACTATGTCAGTGACCTAAGTTCTCCTGCGGATCTCCTCATTTCCAGGTGGTCCGATGATCTGGCGAAAGCTGCGTGAAGCAGCTGGATGCGGGCAGCGCACAATCGATCGATGTGGAGATCTTTGGGTGAGGCCTATGTCCAGCAGTGGACGTATATCGGCTGATGATGAAGGGTTTTACTGATCCGGTAATTAACCAGCCGTAATGTCAATCAGCCGCCGTCAATCAAAAACTACGGTATTTTTTTGCATCAACTAGTCCCATAACTATTTTTGTAGATTATAATAATGATGTAAGCACCTAAAATTATTCTTAAACCAAAAATGCAGCAAACTAACTAAACCAAATGTTTATAAGTATTTTTTTTTATTTTAACTAATTGCTGTTATGGTTAAAAGGCGGAAAGGAAAGATGTAACATATGTTGAACGTATATATTTATTTCAAACTACTCGCTGTACTACAATTCATCCTTTCCATTGTTTTCTTCTTGTCGTGTCTCTTCCGATTGTTTCGTGCCGCGTCTTAGCGCTTTAGATATCTGAAGCGCTAACACCGGAAATAGTCGGGCCTCGTGCGGTGGTTAGTAAATAAAGTGAAAGAAGCCAACAACATTTTTTCGGATAAGTCGGTCATTCAACAACCAGTCTATGTCTAGCACAGGATGTCTGTCGGCTGACGATGATGTCATACACCTAGAACAAGGAGGCGTTTGTTGGGAAGACATACACTGCAACACAATTTATTAGTCACTTTGAGGTATAAGCTGTTCTCATTATCCTAGTAATTTCAGTAGCTATAGCGCGCTTCAAACCGTAATACAGTAATGTTTGTACAGTATTACTTGTCGGCAGAAATAGGAGCTGCAGTGATATATTCTAAACAAGTGTTTCCCAAAGTCGGGTGTAGGTCCACATAGGGGCAATTTCATAGTTGAAAGGGGGCAATTTAAAAATAAACCGAGACGATCATTTATATTAATTAAAAAAAATTACTATTTTAAAATTTTAGGGGGACATGGAGTTTTAAAACATGGACTTTTAAAATTTCTAAAGTGGAGTTTGGTCAAAAAAAGGTTGGTAAAACCTGGTTTAAACCGTAAAAGTTATGTACATCCATATCCGCTGAAGTAATAAGAATGTGTCATTATATACATTTTTCCATACTTTTGATTCTACATCTTTTTTTTATAGTTTACCAGCTGTTTGCTGACTGTAATATATTAGAATAAGATAAAAAAATTGACAGAAATATTTCCGCCACTCCCCGACCTCCTTACTGTTAATAAAACGTCATCAACTCGGTTTGGTTTCTAACAGATGTTTCACTTTTGCCTACTTCCCCAGGAGAAGGAAGGAGGCAGTGGTTGTAGTGTAAGCTAGATGAGGAGGACTACACGCACCCGATACCCTACCGGGCCATCGGACTCTTGCCCGCTCTGGGCAAGACTAATAATACTAGAGAAGATGATTTTACAGGAGGTCCTTATATAAGTCGCCATTAATATGGTTTTATGCCGCGGAGGTGTACCGAAGTCTCTCTGCATGACCTGATCCACCAGATATGAGCAAGTTTGAAGGAGAAAGAGCGCGTGGTTCTGGTATCATTGCATAAAGAGGGAGCATTCAACAACGCCTGGTGGTTTGGTTGCTTCCTCTGGACCTTCGAGTCCAAGAAGCGCCTAACTTATTTGAAATAAAGTGCAGTCATTCCCGGGAAGTACTGGGCCACCGAAAGTTGGAGGTAACAAAAGTAATTTCACTGGTGGTAGGTCTCTGTTGCTGGAAACCGACTAAGTTGGTACTATCACAGCGCCTATTTCTGCCGCCAAACAGTAATGTGCAAATATTACTGTGTTCGGTTTGAACGCAGTTGTAGCAAATGTATACACTGGGGTAGAAAAGACTTAAACGATTAATGAAAACAAACGAATTGAAACATTCTTTGGGGGAAAGATTTTGTAAAATCAATTCTTAGCTGACCTCTAAATGGCAGAAGCAATATCTATCTCTATATACATCATCATCATCAGCCTATAGATGTCCACTGCTGGACATAGGCCTTCCCCAAAGACATCCACATCGATCGGTTTCGCGTTGCTCTCATCCAGTGGATTCCCGCGATTCTCACCAGATCGACCACCATGTGGTTGGCCTCCCAACATTACGTCTACCGGTACGCGGGCGCCACTAGAGGATCTTACTGCCCCATCGGCCGTCAGTCTTTCGAGCAATATGCTTTGCCTACTGCCACTTAAGTCTAGCAATCTTTTGAGCCATGTCGGCGACCTTACTTTTTCGGCGGATCTCCTCATTTCTGATTCTATCGCGCGAAGAAACTCCGAGCATAGCACTCTCTATTGCCCTTTGGGTGAATTTCAGCCATTTTATATGGCCGAGAGTAAGGGGCCACGTCGGCGATCCGTATGACAACACTGGCAACACACATAAGTTGAAGACTTTTGTCTTATCTGAATATATCTTCTATTTACATATATAATGAAAGAAGGTTTTCTTTGTTCACCAATCACGTGATAAGCAGTGAACGTATCGATATTGGAACATGACCAATCGACGCGGAAGGCTATGCAGATGATTGTAGGCCACTTATTTGTTGAATTTCATAGATGCTTCATCATTTTATTTCTTATTAATTATTATAAACATTTTCATTTGGTACTACATATGCCGTTGCCATAGTAACAGTTGCTATAGAGAGTCATTTGCGATCTAATTTCATATTACGGCCAGCAAACCGGCTAGCTATCAACTAGTATGCAAATATATATTGTCTTCTCTTTGAATGCATGGTTTAGATCCTCAGATATGATGAATGCGATATATGAAGGAGGGGTCTAGAAGATATTGGTTTAAGAACAATAGGATCACCAATGAATTTATCGACATATATTGATCTATACTATTTACTTTATTTTTAGGTATACACAGGAACAGGAAGTGAGGAATATGAAATAAACAAAGTCTTTCAATATCAGTTAGTTTATTATTAAGAAATTAACCTTACCATGGATGCAATGAATCATTACCATCATAAGCCGATAAACGCCCACGTCTGGACATAGGATTCCCCCTGATTAGTCCTGGACGACCCGCACGGGCCCCCGCAACCTTCACAGGATCGCCGTTCTACCTTCTGGAAAGCCTTTTAGCACTACGTCTATTTGTACGTGGCCGCTAGTCCAGGATGTTACTACCCCATCGGCCATCAGTATTTCGAGCAACAGGCCCTACCAATTGACAGTTAAGTTTAGCAATATTTTGGGCTACATCGGTGAGCTTAATTGTTCTATGGATCTCGTCATTTCTGACTCGATCACGCAGAGGAACTCCCACCGTAGCTCTTTCCTTTGCCCTTTGATTGGCTTTGTACCTTTTCATGAGGTCTATTGTAAGAGGCCACGTCTCGGTTCATTAGGTCAACACTTACAACACGCATAAGTTGAAGACTATTGTTTTCAGACACTACGGTAGTTGAGACAAGAAGGTACTACTATGCAATGAATATTATGTAAGAATAGGTGCTACTTCTCCATATGAGAAGCTGGTATTGTTACAGATGATAGAGCCCCATATTATCTTGAATATGTAAGTTCCTGGGTAAAGTGTTTCTGGAAAAAGGTTCCTAAATATTCCATGAAGTCGAAATAAAACACAGAGCGGAATTTTTTCACATTTATTTATCACGACATCTATTACAGACATTGAATAGATAGTAGTACAAAGATTACTTAGAAAACTTACTTAAAAGTTACAAGTAGGGAGTAAAGGTTTTAAAAAATACACATCAGATTTATCGCCAATACAATTGGATTTATCGTATGACCCACTTATAAAATATTGCGACTCATATGAAAAGCAACAAAGTCACAAAATAAATTACAGGTTCACCTTAAAAATAACACTGTTAATATTATTTGAATAGAAAAATAACGGACATTGTTTTTGAAACCTATATACTAATATAAAAACTCTGGAATAGTATTTTAACAAAGAAACATGGTTTAACCAAACTACTTAGACAAATTAAATTCGTCACTTACGAATTACTCCAAAATTGTGCGAATTATTCGCGAAAGCAAAATTGATTCTTGTAGAATTACATAAAAAATTATAACCATCAGTCAAATACTTTTTAAATATAATAGTCACCGTTATACATAAAAGTTAGGGGAAAGATTATACCTTACACAGTTAAAGAGATATTATAATGATTAAATAGGTTAGTTATTACTTATGTCACATTTGATGGAATTATCGCTTTAATCGTAACCGTACGCGGGAATATAGCGAACCGTTAACTACTATATCGAAATGCTACAACATCAAGATATTTATATAAGAAATGACATATTCAAGCACACAGATCTAACCATTAGAACATCCAGTATATAGTCCTACACCGAATCATTGATAACCACTGGCGACGAAATCATATAAATAAACAATATCGTAATGGTAAGTATTTAACTTAAATCAAATTAAATTTAATAAGATGTCACCTGTGATTATTAATGACAAATTAAGAGTTTTTTTTTTTAAAGCAATCACAATTAAAGCACCATCAATGACAATTGAAATGAAATAAAACTACAATACAAACATCAATACGAAATGGATAATGTAAAGGATCCGAAGATGTCATTAATGATGGAAATAATGTAAACTAATCGTTAAACGAATTGACTTATAATGATAATTAAAAGGTACAAGTTAAGTTTACAATTACAAAGTAAACGTTACGTTAATATCGTCTTTGTCCAACACATGCAAAATTGTTTAATGTGAGTATACGCCAATTTTGCTTCAAAATTTCACTCAATAAACGCAAGAACTTTACTTAGTCGCGTAAAGTTCTAAATATTGAGATTAAAATAAATAACTTAAAGTTAAAAAAGCTTTCTTACAGCTAAACAGTTATCCGCCGACATTGGCCGCGTAAATCAGTTCGCGGAATGTTGTTTCAAAGTCAGGTCAAGTTTATTCATTGTATCAATAGAAGTATACGGTCACAATAGAATATGCATTCCCATAGATATATCGTTAGATTCATACATTTATTGAAACGATTATGATATCAATATTAGTCATATATTATGTGTATCATTGTTTAGAGTTGTTCAAATTATCCAAAACCTTCATCACCTGCTTATTATATTCATACCGATATATAATTCTCCCCGTTTTTCGCACCGTTCGTAACATTATCAATGATTCATAATTCCATCGTACCTGATATTTATAAACCCACATACATTTATTCGGTTCTCGGCAAAAAATTAAGACAATCCGTAACCCATCACATAACCTTTTACATAAATTGAAAATCCTTCCGGTCTTAATCAATCATTATACTGCGTTGTTAGAAAGCTTAAAAGATGATGTATCGAAAGCTTTCCTACACAACCTAGATTCCTGCACCATCGTAGTCGTAGTCGTTTTGTTAGACGTAGTCGTAGTTGTGTACGTCGTTAATAGTACCAAGTGTATTTGTCGTTGATATTTGTCCACACGTTGTTAAAGGTGGTAGAAACGCCTAGATGTTATTTAAGGGTCTCTAGATAGATTACTCACTAACGAGCATCAGCGTTGAGTCATAGTTTAATATGTGTCATTCAATCGAGCCCTTCCGCTCCCACTACAGCCATTGTTCAGGAACGAACTTTGACTTTACGTGATAATTACTCCATAGTTTTTTAAGGAAAACACGGCACAATGACGGCGTAGAATTATAGGGTTACAACCATCGGTTGAGCGCACAATGCAATACCGATTTCTAGTTCAATTCTCGGCATGCAGCTACCGATGTACTTAGCTCTTATTAAAAACATCGCTACGCCAATAATCCTACACAGACGACATCAATACGAACTATTGTAATATTTAGAGTTAAAAACATTTATAGTTCAAATTCTAATACACGATTAATGTAGTAATTTAATGTTAGTTAAAATTCAATACGATTATAAAGACGAATAACTAATTACTGCAAGAAAGATACGGCATCATCATTATCTAAACACACCAGAGAAAGTCCAAGATACTAAGTCAGCAATCATTTCGAAATTTCACTCATATTTTAACAGTGTATCGTTCAAATTACAAGCAGACAGATAAACAACAATCATCATCAATTATTAGCCACGGGTCGGCTGCGTCTTCTCAAATAACTACAAACGATTTAAATATTAACTTCCAGTACGTTATCATAGACAAAATGCAAGACACTTATAAATCTAGCTTGAGAAATCCAACAGCAAAATACGTCTAATAGAACAATATCGAGACACGCTATGAATATTCGAATATAACATCAATGTTTTATAATTATATCGAAAAAGATTTGCAGTAAGATATAATGCTTTAGTAAATTGGAAAAAGTTAAATGGACCTTATGTAATATATCCTTATATAAGTCGACAAATCCGCCCACTACGAGCGTAACATATTCAGGGATCATATTAAACATTTAGCAAAGGGTACACTGACAATAACACTTAGCACGCGTTACAAGTAAATAAGTATTAATTAAGGTAGTTCATTAAAAAAAGGAAATGTTCATGAGAGAAAACTAAAAAAAAATCAAATCCAAACGAAATTGGGAGCTGCATAATCAATCTGTTGCATTTAGTCATCCTATCCTCTAATCCTTCTTTATTATATGTACTCTTTCCAAAAAAAAAAAAAAAAAAAATAGAAGGAATTTAGAGAGTATAATAAGAGAAAAGCGGGACATCTAGTGGCTGTGGTTTACAGCAGCCTAAAATAAATCATTCCTCGGTGAAGAATCGAGGAAGTTTAAGAGATGATGTTATATCTCTATGGCGGTAATTGGGTCACCGGTACAGTCGCTCACCGTTACTAAAGAAGCAGATCGCTCTTATCGGTTTATTACGAAAGCGTGGTCCTACCCCGGTCGAGCCGACCCATTCATATTACAGCCTTAATTCCGATGGATATTGACTCTACCACGTATCACATCTTATAATGAAATAATAAAAAGTAATGGGAATAACGAACCTATTAAAAATGGGTGGCATTCGTTGTTAAGTCGAATTTGAGGTCTAGGTCCGAAAGCCTCAGATGTAATAAACGGGTCCTCAGATCTTGTCGAAACCCTGTATGGAAAGTAGATTTTATTTTTTCCATTTAACGAGGCGACGAGACGAGCGGGACGTTCACCTTATGGTAAGTGACACGCCTGCTCATAAGATCGTGGCGCTTGTTAGGATGTCATACCAAGCGCCACATTGTGCTCGTCGCCATGAGACATAAGATGTTGTGTCTTGTTACCCCAGTAATGTCACTAGCTACAACGCCCTTCAAACCGGAACACAGTATTGTTTGCACGTTACTGTTTGGCGGAAGAAATAGGCGCTGCGGTGGTACCTACCTAGACGGTCTTTGGTAACAGAGACCTACCACCAGTAATGCTTTCACGACCTGACATTTGTGTTAAATGGTGGTCAAAGCCCCCATAGTGAATAGTTAACACGTGTCACGTTAGCCACCCAAATGATAATAGAACGAGAAATAATAAGGGGTAAAGTAATAAAGAAAGATGACCTCAGGGAAAAAGTCGTGGTCACCTTTTGAGGTCTAAGTTGGAACGCCTCGTGTCCAGTAAGTGGGTGCCCGGATCTATCCTTAACCTATACGGAAGGCGACATAGTGTCAACGCTTCCGTCGGTCTTATAAGATAGCGTGGTCCTTCCCCGGTCGAGCCTACCCATTCGTGATGCAGTTTATTAGAAATAAAACTGCAGCAAGGCTCTACCACGTACATCACTACATTAGTGGAAGATTGAGGATACAAAGGAATTGGTATAAAAGATTAAATATAAGTAAATTGAACGCGCACTTCAGTGTACAGGATATATGTTGAGAGAAGTATAAACACCGGTTTTAAACAGGAACCGGTAGTCAAAGATGTGTATGTTATTCGTAAAATGGAATAAAGCCTAAAGCCTTAGACCGAACGTCTAGTTGGAAAGAGCTGCATAAGCAGGATTCTATTATTCAGCTTAATGCCGATAAGATACAAAATGCTACTTGCTATAACTTTACAATCGATTTACTTAAACCTCTATACTCCTTAAAATATTATTTAGTAATAACAGTACCGTCATTTTGGTTAAGTTATAATTATGTAAAGAAATACTTACTTCCGCTTTAAGAGCCCTAACACCTATGGTCACAATAAGATAGGCAAGATAAGCATAGTTATAAGAAAAAACACCGAAGTTAGTTACTATTATATTGCCTTATATTTAAATACTTTTTAGCATAATGTTTATATAAGTAATTTTTAACATCCGAACCATATACAACATCGAGATATCAATAAGTGAAGCATTTTTTTTCTGCACAAAAGACTACAAATGTCTTCAATAATAAGTAATAGTAAACAAGTTACGATATGTTATTAAGAAAAGTTACAAATGTATATCCAAATTTAGCGATATAATAACGATTTTAATCACGATTATTACTCAATATTTCAAGAGATCTACTATTGGAAGAGATATATTTTATGAGATTCGAAAAGCAGGTTAAAGATCAATAACTCATCATCGGCATACCATTCGCATAATTCATCATATTTTATACTTTCGCATGAGACCATATCAATGCCAAGTGCAACACTACAGTTTAACAGTACATCCAGATTTAGAAACACTTAATTACAACACTAACACTTTATCTCCCTCTCTAGTACTAAACTTGGTGTTTATATCCAAAACTACATAAACTTTTCAATAACATTAGAACGATTTAATTTTGTCAATAACATTAAATGTATTACGAAACACTCGATTACTACAGAGAATACAAATATCTTCAAATACCTTCCTTTAAATATTCCGAACAATAGAAGAGAAGAGAGGAAATATTATTATATGAAAAAGTTATACAATCGCTAATTTAAATTTACCAGAACAGTGTTTCTTTTTTTAAACACAGTAACATATAAATAATGTTACCATTTTCAATCATACCCGAACAGACCGTTGCAGTGTGAACGTTTTATAATACAAATGGTTATTATTCAAAATCCAATGTAAAGATAGTCGTTAACCATAACTGATAGCATAATAGCCACTGTATTAGATATAGCCGAAATAGATCAATGTGATAAATCTGTTCAGAGACTAAAAATTTGATATTAAGTTATTTTGCTAATCGCCTATCGCCTGAATTAACGGGCCTTGCCAAAGCTATTTTAAAACAGTAGTCGAAATACATCACCGTGAGCCTCCCCGAAGAAAAAGGTGTGATGCTATAGTTCAGTAACCGGACATATCCTTTATCCGAGCAACGCAGTAGCACAAAAGAATCTACCTTATCAAATTCCCGCCTACGTGGCTACGACACTTAATATTTCTTTACTCTTACGCTACTTCACTACGTCAACAGCGCTCTAGACTTCCGCTTTCAAACCGCGCACTCTCCTCTGTAAGATTTAACAATTGGGATTCCAGTGTTTATACCATTTAAGAATTATCTAAAGACAAATGGCGCTATTATTTTATAAGCGAATCGACCACAAATATTTATCGATTTATTCATACAATAAGAATTATTTGAAATAGTTGATCATGAATTATCAATAACACTAATAGATTTGGCTCGCGCAATGAACAGCTGCTTTAATCACCACGACTTCAGACACAACAAATTTCGAAACTTTAACATCCATATCATAATCGTTAATAAAAGACTAAGAAATGGGCTGTATATCATCTGAAAAGGTGTGATGATAACCGCCCCATCAACACTATAGCCGATCGTGTACAGTCATGTTCAATACAACACTAAGTCAAGATTATACGGATAACTTGCCGCGTAGATATAAAGAAGATAGAATATATTATATGTGGACCATATGGGTCCACTATATACCTAAGCAACCGTCGAATAAAGCAAATAAACGATTAGTTTAATATGAAATTAGATATAGTAAAAAGAAGCAGAGTAAATCTAGAGCTACAAGTACTACAAGTATAATTAGTAATCGAATATTAGTATATGATTAAATATGAATGGAAAAAGGTATCATCATTATTTCAACTCCTCATAGCGTGATAGAAGCAATTCATTCCTAGGATGACGAGCTCGAATATCACTTGATAACAAGTGATAACCTTGCAAAACAACGCGTCTTGTCTTATGACATCAATAGGTTGTTAATGTTAGCATTATATATCTTAGTAGCAGAAACAGGTTCTATGAATCTGAAAGATTTTATTGTAGTCATGTTTTAGATTGTCTTCAAGTACCTTCGTTGCTACGGGTATTCACAAACAAGCCGATGGGAACCAATCAAACAGGATACTATCGTACAATCTGATTCATAAGCTTAACATGAATTTCAGGAAACTATCTGTGTGCCTTCTCTCAATGGTACTACCCTTAACTGGTTACTATATAAAATAATGATGATACCGGTGGTATTCCCGCCACCATCGGTCGCCAGTGCCTCGTCCGTTGTGCAGCAGGGTGCACCGCGTGCAGGTGAGGTTGACTATTGGAGAAAGAGATCGTGGGTTCTCCCTTACACCCCTTTCAATTTTTAATGGGAATTGTGAGAGAAAGATTGAATGAAGCCAGTTAAATAAATTTATTTATTATTTACATATTTACACTTTATTGGCGCTAATGGAAAGCCGTAATCATTCTTCGCTTTTTCTCAAGATGTTAAACGTTCTGGAAGTTATGGAAGAAGTAGATGGAGGTTGGGGGTCAGGTGTTCAGTCCATCATTAGCGCCGAGCTAGGTTGCAGCCCTGATAAGGCTGGCAGGGGCCGCGCCGTGCACGCCCTAGCTCACGACCCCCTTTCTGATGAGAGAAGCATAAATGTACCCCCGAAAACAGCCTATACATGCAAAAAGTCAAAGTGCCATAGAGTTTTAACTCTAACCGGTACACAAATGCGTCTGTTTGAAATTTTTACAGCAAACGACGCTTCATACATTTAACAGCGATAATTATTTATTTGGGAGTACTAACTGCCGGACAAATTTGATAACTGCAATGTTTTTTTTTTTACTTCGGAATTAGACCTCATGAATGTCTTTCTTCATTCAAAAATTAGATAGATTAAAAAATATAATTTTTTTTTAGTTTTATAAGGAATTGTAAAATTTTTAATAGCTGTTAAAAAAAAAGGGATAAGGTATAGTTTACAACAAAAAGTAATAAATTTATTCAGCAACTAATCGCACAGATAGACTGCACCGAAGGGTAAATTTACATTTCTCTCATCAGAAGCAAATATAAAGTGAAATAGGTAAATATTGTCCCACTTATGTAATGTAGAAACTTCACAAAAAGGTCGTGATTTTTTTTTTATGCACATTTTACTTGATATACAATTCAGGTGTAAGGTTTGATCTCATATTTCTCCTCTCACTGCACACTGGTAAAAAGCTACCCTTGATCTATTCAGCTGCTTTGGCGACCGTGGCTTTTCAAGGAGTAAACTATTAATAAGAATTACAAGTGAAATTTATGTATGAAGATGATTTATAATTGAAAGTGTATCTGTTTTAATTGGCGTAGGAATAAGTTCCTCATTGAAATCGTATATATACAAGCATATCGTATATGTAAAGTATGTTTTTATCGCGAAAAAAAAAAAATTTCAAGCAATTACTCTTAGTTAAGATTACAAATAGAAATATTAAGATATCTGTTACTTAATACTAAGTAGAATTGTAACTTTAATCAGATAGATTATTAAGAAAAAAGGAGTAGTTTATCTAATTCTGATGTAATTGTTATATAACATGATTCAGAAAGATTAATTTATTATGCATAATAAAGTAATAACTTTAAATGGTCTAAACATCGCATATAATAATTTGTATATGTATCGCCTAAACTTTATCAAGATGCCAAACGACCCTAAAACATGAAGAGAAACGACAAGAGAACAAGACACGAATAGAGATAGACAAACGACAGAAAGATGAGTTATATAGTTCTTATTAAAGTTAATAGTAATATTAATTATCAATTAATCTAAATGCAATTACGAATAATAATATAATTTCAATTATTTCAGTTTAAGTAGATTAGTGTCCTTCTAAGTCGCGACCTGATTTAATAATAAACAACTACCTAACATTACTTATTACTATAACCCGACATCTAATACTTTTTCTAAGGTATTCAATCAATGATTTATTGTTTAGTCATACTTATATCTATAATATTCCAACGGCAAATGGCAGCTTTTATTAAATATTCATATACATAATATTATTTAAAGGTACATAGTGCGAGCGCTAGTATTGTCACACGAGTTATGGTACATCATAACAATACGGAAAACGAAAATACTAAGCTAATATACTAATACATCAAGCTAAGCTTTGTTGAGTTCTATTTAGATATTTTATAATACAGGCTAAAAGTTTTAGATTTTATATTATCAGATCATAACAATCTACATTCGGAAACTAACACTTTTCTTAGTAAATTTTCTTAACCGGAATTGAATTTGATTATAAGCAAACAAAACCTACTGAAGTTTTAATAGAACTATTTGTTTTTATCAATAATAGATTACAGGTCCACCAAGCGGTACTTAGTGGCAAAGCATTCTGAGAGGGGGCTAGATTAATTGCCTTTTTCCTCCCCTACTGAGAGGCATCGATTTCCAATAGAGAGAATACTAAGATCAAATCGGAGATATCCTAAAGGCCGGGTCAAAAGCACTCGCAACCGACGAGTATGCATGAAGACGCTTAAGAAAGTGGAGGAAGCGAGAGAGGTGTGCCAGGATCGTAGCAGGTGGAGAGAGGTGGTCCATGCCTACCCACCACCACCGTGTGTATGTAGAATACTAAGAGGATTCTTTATAATTTTAATAATAAGACTAAACTTAATGTTAAGTAACTATGAAGCTGATTAACTTGTAAGCATAGAATACTCCGGCTACATTGATATAATAGGTTAGCAAATATCTCCCTTCCGCCTTTTTGTCTTTTGAATTTCGCGGCTATGTACAAAGCGCTACAGAGCTCGTATCTGGCAATACTATACATAATTTGAAAGGTCTTGACATAACCTACAAAACGACGCTATGCATAATTAGTTTGGATATTGTGTTCAACAGTTATAAACGTGTAAACATGCGAGTTCACTAACACCGAAATTGCGCTATTTTAAAGTTTTCCTTCGTTAAAGGCAAATCCGCTAGAGAAACGTTCCGTGAGATTAATGGTGTTTTGGGGGATGGTACTCTATCACTTCGAACCGCGAAGGAATGGTTTCGACGATTCAGAGCCGGTGAAAACGACACCATGGATAAGCCAGTCGGCGGAAGACCTGTGACGACAAATACCGATCAAATCATGGACTACATCGAGTTAGACCGGCATGTGGCATCTCGTGACATTGCCCAGGAGATGGGAGTTAGTCACCAAACCATTTTAAACCATCTGCAGAAGGCTGGATACAAAAAAAAGCTTGATGTTTGGGTGCCGCATGATTTGACGCAAAAAAACCTTCTGGACCGAATCAACGCCTGCGATATGCTGCTGAAACGGAACGAATTCGACCCATTCTTGAAGCGGATGGTGACTGGCGACCAAAAATGGATCACATACGACAATATCAAGCGAAAACGGTCGTGGTCGAACGCCGGTGAATCGTCCCAAACAGTGGCCAAGCCGGGATTGACGGCCAGGAAGGTTTTGCTGTGTGTTTGGTGGGATTGGAAGGGAATCATCCACTATGAGCTGCTCCCATATGGCCAGACGCTTAATTCTACCATCTACTGCGAACAACTGGACCGCTTGAAGCAGGCGATCGACCAGAAGCGTCCAGAATTGGCCAACAGGAAGGGTGTAGTGTTCCACCAGGACAACGCCAGACCACACACTTCGTTGATGACTCGTCAGAAGCTACGGGAGCTTGGATGGGAAGTTTTATCGCATCCACCATATAGCCCGGACATAGCGCCAAGTGATTACCACCTGTTCCTGTCCATGGTGAACGCCCTTGGTGGTGTAAAGTTGAACTCAAGAGAGGCTTGTGAAAAGTGGCTGTCCGAGTTCTTCGCAAATAAGGAGGGGGGCTTCTACGAGGGAGGTATTATGAAGTTGCCGTCTAGATGGAAACAGATTATCGAACAAAACGGCGCATATTTGAACTAAATCCGATCACTGTAACACTTTTTATAAAGCATTGACGAAAGAGCAAAAAAGCGGAAGGGAGATATTTGGCAACTTATATTTAACAAGTTACATGATTTCAAACATTTTGATTTTATTCGTTAAACAATTTAATATTTTTGAATTAATAACAGTTTAAAAATTTATTCAAAAGTCGAATATTTATTAAAGTTTCTAAAGATCCTTTCTCTAAGGATTTGGTGAATTTACTGTTTCAACAAGGAAATCCTCAGCTACTTTATATATAACTTCTAGATATTAACCCTTTATAATTTTTAATTGCCACAACATTAGTTACTTTTTTTAAATCTACTTACTACTATATAACTTTACATTTATGCAGATATTAATGGTTATTTTTAAGAATGTGTATGTTTAACATATTATACCAAAGCGTCGGAACTACGTAAAAACTGCAATTAATGTCCTACTTGTGAATAGTTTTGCGGGTCTACGGTGACAATATTCTTATAAATGTTACAATTATTACGAAAGGAAGTCATTGTTGTTGTTGTTGTTTATATAAATTAAATGATTATGATGATAATAAAAAATTCCATATGAATAACATCGTCAAACGTCGACTTATAGTAGTAAGAATCTAAACTCCGAAATTTCTATCGACACATACTTCTACTCTTAGATAAATTTAACTTATCCGATCAGCGAACATAATAACTATTTTAACAATTACAAACACTATTACGAAATATAATTATTATTACATTACTATATTATTTACTGTCCGCAGCATTAATTATTAATACTATTTAAATCTATCTCAAGAAGTATGGCCCGAAAGTTTTAACCGTCGTAAGAGAACGGCTTAGATGTTAAGTTATTGTTTACTGAACCAAACACCGAACAACACGGAGTATAATCACAAGAATGAATATAAGTGTACTTAGGAATCCTCTACCGATCGATTTCGAGTGAACTTCAATAACGATGATAGTTTAGATGATTATTTTAATGGAACGGTGTCATCAGCGATAAGTTAACTGAGAAACATGGTGAAAGTGCTATATTCATAAATAATAAAGCACTGAAAAATAAAACTAGGATCAATGATAACTTTCAAATTTTTGATGATCTATGATTATTATAGTTTTACCATTATGTAATATCTAGAACATTTGTGTTTGTGTTTTTAGTTAGAGCGATAATGAATCCAGAGCAAAAGTACTATTAATCAAGGTTTAGATTTAACTGATTTTTATCAGGGATTTAAACGCCGTAACCTTTTCTCATTCAATGCTGATTGGAGGAAATTCGTTGATGTTGTATCCTCTTTGTCCATTCGGTGCAATAAGATCTGGTTGTGTGAAATTACTTGCTCCTGTATCCTTTAATGAGATATGAAGTAAACTAAATAGTCGGCATAACATCACAACTTTAAGTATAAAAGAAAAACTTTAAGTTCAATAAGTTAAAAGAAGCTATAATTTCACCATGTTTCTTTTTACGAGAACTTTAAAATTTCCAACGAATACTTCGAAAATGTTATAAGTAAGCTTAAGTAGAAGTCCTTTATCAGTAGGGAGATATGAACGCAGTTATTTTCGATCATTTTCTGTTGGATGATAAGTAAATCGTAGTTTGATTCAGTTGTTGTTGTTCTTACCGATTGCTAGTGTTGGTGTTGTTGATTTAACAATTAAACCTAAACTTAGTTCCTAAGTATATATTCCTAAATTAACCTGAAATATTAATCTATGTATAAAAAGAGTAAGCGATGTGATGACTGGTGAATGTATACGATGAAATTTTTGTATGGATTTGGAAATAACTTGGAGCTAAATCAATCATTAATATTTTCCTTTCTTTATGGTTTAATGACGTGTAGACTTTATCATAAGACGGGAGAAATACTAAAGAGAAGAAGACGTAATAATACTGCATATGATAATTAATAATTTCCTCACTATGTTTAAAGAAATTTAAATAATATCAGGTTGGGGTGATATCTATGTAGTCCACCTATGTAGAAACTCATCACGGTATATCTAGAACTAAACATGGAAATTAGAAATTTGGTAGGAATATTACTATTGAAGAGTACAGTAGCTAAGAACTGGTTTTAAAAAATTCATATCCAAAGAGAATTGCAGAAGTGGTACGATCAGTGAAGCCGTTGGGAAACAGGTAGTTTATTTATGTTAATGGTACAAAATAATCTCGTCGATATCTAATGATTTTAATGCTTTGATTAGAGCTGATGAAGGTAATACTGTTATTACATACGTATATTGTCTAATTTTTTAATAATACCTTAACCACAGTTTCTATCTTCGTAAGAAACGAAACAAGTTTGAAATTTCTTTCATTAATATTACTATATAGGAATATGTATGTATGTCCACAATTTCCGTTGTTGTTTTGTGAAATAAAAATGTATAAATCGAAGAACTTATTCATAAATTAAACTATAACATTATAATGATTAAATTGCGTAAATTAAAAAAAAAAATTGCTGACAAAGAAAATCCGACTAAAGACAGAAAAGAGTATCTGACGCTAAGTAATAACCCATAACAGTGAAGCGCTAGGTGGGATTGCAGGAGATGTTAAATCTCGTTACTCCAGTAATTTAACTACCTACAACGCCCTTGAATCAGGTACGCTGTAATGTTTACAAATTACTGTTTGATGGCAGAAATAGGAGCTGCAGTGCTACTTAGACAGTCACCGGCAATAGAGAGCTATCAGTAAACACTGCATTACGGAGGAATTAAGGTAGTGAAATATTTTATTTCACATATGTAGGTTTTTATTACGGTGTTTTCCTTCACCGCCGAGCATGTGGTAAGTTATAACGTAATACTGCGGTAAACAATTGTACCGCGCCCGCTATTCATACCACAGCCCGTGCCCACCACCACCCATGGTCCAGATGACAATAAAGACCGAAACATGGGAGTGGTACGCCGTACTTGCCTCAAGGCTTTCCAGGCGTACTTGCCTCACTCCCTACAAATTATTGATGTTGACTCCCTGCCGCAATGATCTGGTAACGAGATATTCGGCGACGCAACAAAAAAAATAATTGTAATAGATAAAATGAAAGAGTTTAAGAAATTTAACAATACAGGGAGTTCGGGCTATGATTTAGTAACATTCTTATATGCATTTAGTCAATTCCTAGAAGCCGAAGCAGCAAAAGCATCTTTATGCGTTTAAAAGCCAATCGAAGTAATCGGAAAAACTCCTCGTGTAATTATGAAAGGCTTGATGCAGATCGATTTCTCTTAACGCTATATAAATCTTATTATCTAGTACTTTTTATCGAATTCATAAGATGTTTCCCTATAAACTATTGCTGCTTAACGATTAACATATCGTAAAAATTCTATAAAATGTCCACCGATGTAAAAATTTTCCGATTGATTTTCTACTAACGGACATCCCGCACGGCCGCTACACTACAACATTGATAGTACTAAGTAAAACTTATCATAACTGTTTTGGTCAAAGCGAAATTATAATAGATAACTGAACGACAGACGCTGTATTAGGAAGAGAGGTTTATGATCTAAATCAATTTGGATTTAATCTCAAACTTGTTTGTAGCAACAAATCATACTAAAGCGCAAAATACAATCGTTCGAGCGAAAGCTTTGTTCAGCGACAGTCGGAACAGTCTAAAAATTGAAGATGCTTTAAGTTTAAATTAAGACAATTAACTTAATCAATAAAATTACTGAGAAATTATATCGAAATGTTTGGGCCAAAATATATAGAATATTTATGTTAGAGTTGAAGTTGGAAACGAAATTCCTCTAGAATCTGAAGTTTGTTGATAGCAGAATTAAGAAGAAGAAGAGATAATAATATATGAAAAACGTGCAAAGTATTGAAATTGAGCTATGGTTTAAATTAATAGGATAACGTGAATAACAAAAGATCAATTTGGATGTATGTGGGCCTGATGATGTGAACAAAAATCCGGTACTTTATGATCGATATTTTCAAGGGACTTCTATAAATTTATACCACTGTTGTAGTGTAGCGATGTCGAATACAATCCGTTAGTATACTGTTGAGCGAGCAAAATTAACAACTTTTTATAACAAGTAACATTTAATATCATGTAAAAAATACATCGATATAAAAAGTATATGTCTATTCTTATCAATTAATTAACAACAATCAACAATTGAAACCATTGAGCTTTGAAGTGTAACTAAATGCTGTTTACATAGAGGTCAGTATTGAATGGTAGGTTTAATCAGTCACCACGCGCACCTTATTTAGTAGAGTCAGTGCTTCAAAGCTCAACAAATTCATACAGCTTTTAAAAAACGAGTAAAAATTCTATAAAAAAAAATTGTAAAAATTTATATCAAATAGTGTAAAAAAGGCAGTTTGACTTAACCCGTAGAGGTAGTACGTAACTCCTTCAAGTTGTTAGTGAAGTGATTGGTTGTCAAATTACAGCCAAATTGTTTGGTTTATCAAAAAGAATAACGGCAAAAAACAAAATTATTTATGTCGAGGATGAATGTCGATGTCGTGACTCGTTAGTTAGTATATAGTTAATCATATCAATTATTCTACAAGTAAAAAATCTACCTTAACCTACTTTATTATACAATCTTTTTACATAAGTACAAAGTATCAAATCTAAGCAATTTAAATCTACTCTTTAACGTATGTACAAAGTGTCAATTCCTAGCAATTTAAACCTACCCTTTAACGTATGTACAAAGTATCAATTCCTAGCAATCTAAACCTACCCTTTAATGTATGTACAAAGTATCAATTCCTAGCAATCTAAACCTACCCTTTAACGTATGTACAAAGTATCAATTCCTAGCAATCTAAACCTATCCTTTAACGTATGTACAAAGTATCAATTCCTAGCAATCTAAACCTACCCTTTGACGTATGTACAAAGTATCAATTCCTAGCAATTTAAACCTACCCTTTAACGTATGTACAAAGTATCAAGTCTAGCAATTTAAACCTACCTGTTGATCATCATTTTAATCTAGATGTCATTTATGTACAAATGGGAATCACTACTAAAATCACTTAATATTAACTGTACAAGACTAATGCCTACGAAATCAGCAAAAAAAATGGGGATAAGCGCTACCTTACAACTAAGAGGTACACTTTATGTAGTCATCCGTTTTTTTTTTTCTTATAACTATATTTACAGGGATGACTACATTTGCGAATGCCGATTGCTTTGAATTTAGCCGTAGGGTGTTAGGCTAAAATAGGACGATTATAGCGGATTGCACTCCCGCTATTAGGTCGTACTAGAAGCAATCGGCACCAAGCCAGGTTGCAACCCTCACAGAGGGCTGGCAGGGGTCGCAACGTGCACGCCCTGGCTTGGGACCCCCTCTCTGGTAAGAGCAGTATGAATTTACCCTTCTCCAGCTAATCCAGCTCTATTGCAGATTCTAATATTGGCTGTTCAACGGTATCTGTGATCTCTTTTGAATTTTTTAACTGTAGTCAATTTGAACATCGTTTCGAGATGTTTTTGGAAATGTTTCAAAATTTAATTGGATTACTCTGGTAAAGGTGAATTCACACTACTCCTAACAGAAACAAAAAAAAATCAAGTTGTTATGCATCCGAATGTTATGTACTCTTAAGTTCAATACCATAAACTTTAATGCAACCAGGATATAGTGAGCGATTAGTAAAAATTGGTTTAAATGCCACAGGTTGAAAACAGTACGTTAAGATAATTCAGAATTTCTGCATCGTGATGGAAGTTTTTTATGTGCATACATACATATTCCTCTAGATCTTTAAAACCAGTTTAGCTATTGTCAAGAAATTATACAATTGAGCATCGGTGATGTTAATTTAATTCCTAAAGTAATAATATAACCGTATAGAAGAGATTGTTTATACGAAGACTAGTAAATAAATCACAGTATTATTCGCGACTTCAGTGGATATAAAATAGTTTTACAAGATACCGAAGGTTAAATATATTTAATTTAAAACCACAGTTAGAGATTGTTCAGCGGACAAATGACTAATAGAAAATATGAAGGATTTTGATAAAGGAAGAAGGAATAAATAAGAGCGGGATGAGAAAGGTAAGAAAGAAGAATGTTCTGTTAAGAGCTGTCTGAAAAAAAACCGCATAGAATGAACTGTTGAAATTATATAGTAAAGATTAAATAATAAATACTTAGATAAGTTTTGATTAACAAGACATCTATAGATAAGTAATTTGTGGAGAACCCATAATAGGTGGTGGTCTTTGGGAGTATAACTCTTGGGAGGGTAATAAACGCTTTCGGTTTTTAGAAAAGGATAGATCCAAATAAGTTTTTATGTAGGTAAGAAACTTGATAGGTAAGTAAACAACGCCGAATACAGTTGGATTAATAGGTAACAACTTATATGAGAATTAAAAACTAAACCTAACTAGATTCTATGCATAAATGAGTAACTATTTATTATTGTCACAAAATTAACTTTAACTGCCTTAATATAGATTTTCTATTAAACAATTAGAGTTTAAGTAAAATTATGCCACCGAGTGCGTATCAATGAGTATTACATTAATAATAGAAGGCTCGTAGCGTTCAACAGGTAGTTTAAACAATTTTTTTTTTTATAAAATTAACAAGCAGTTTCAATCTATTCGAGGGAAGACTGTCGATTTCAATGTTGTATCGATGCAGGGATCTGTTTATTAGAGTGCAGTTGAGATTGTCAAAGCATTTTAGAAGACTTAAATATTTCCATGCCAATTATTACACTGTAGTGGTATGTTTTAAACGCTACGATTACATAAATAGCTGTATAAAATCGAAGCTTTAAAAACTAAGCTTAGGAAAGAGATAAATAAAATGTATTCAAAGCTTAATATAAGTATTATGGTTAATAGAAGAAAAAATCGTGTTTTGAGTATTTACGTAATACTAATAAGTGTAAGTTAAATTAACACTGAAATGAGTAATAATGTTGAATAAACCTGATTAAAGATTAATAGTCATTGCACGCTTTATGTGAATGATATTAGTTGCTGTGGTTAAGGTCTTATCCTTGAAGCTAGGTAAAAATCTTAAAGGGACCGGTAGGAGGTGCGACAATCACACCCATATCAAAACTTTCTTCATTGTACAAATAACCTCCATATTATCCTTCCACGTATACAGACCGTTAAAAAAATCAAATGTACTTTAAGGTAGAGTGACGTTCATATTAACAGGGACTCTGCCGCCCATAAACACCTGCAAGGCTATGAACGTGTTTATGGGCGACAGCGAAAAATAATCAACAAACTCAACGGCAGAACAAATGAGTGTGGGTTAATATAAAAAAGCAAATGTCACCCTCTAAAATAAGAAACGATGATAAATTAAGTTTTTAAATTAAAATGTGAATATTGATATGGAAGTAAAACTTATTAAAAAAAAAGGGTAGAAGAATAGAAACTGAATGAATACAAAGGTTTAAAATCAATCTTTCCTATTTTCCAACCTTATCACTGGTTAACTTCCGTTCATGTTATTTCAGGATCAACTTCGCGGTCTATTCTTTTTTAACATAAAAAAGGAACATCAATAGGTCTTATAAAAAGGTTCAAAATCGCCCAAAGTACAAAGTAAAGAGCTATAGTTGGAGTTTCTCTGTGAGATGAAATCAGCTGGGATGAAATCTTGAAAAGAACTAGGGTTGTCACCATAGCCCAAAGATAACAGACTTTATTGGAAATGTTCAGAGCACATTGCTCGAAGCACTGACCGCCGGTGGGGCAGAGTGGGAGCCGATTACTAGCAAACGTAGTACTGGGATACCACTCACAAAATGGACCGACGATCTGTTGAAAGTTCCAGAAAGTATCTGGGTACGGACAGGTCAGGAACAACTCATTTATTAATAATCCTATGACCCTTAGTTGTAGAACAGTGATCCTCCATCGCATTCGGTCTTAAGCTTAACCGTTAACCTCATTCTTCATAACACACGTACAGTACTGACTGGAGTGGAGATACTTGAGGACGCCTGTATCTAAGAGCGGGCACCTAACGATGGGTAGTGATGCGTGTCCGCTTAGAATAGTCCAGATCTAATATACTGACAGCAGGAGTAGTATAATGTTACTGTGGCTGCAGATTTTGATAGTGGTGGTAGCTAGACAAGCGGTAGAACTTTACCACCAACGAAACTCAACAATCAATGGGAGTTACTAGGCAAACGCCAAAGAGAGCTTAATTTGTTTAGCTCTTCTCGCCACCTCGCTGTCTAGGATGTTAGGTAAAAAAATAAGACTTATATGTAAAAATCGTCACGGTGAACAAACAATTTCAAAAAACAGAATTTTTCATCATTATCATTAAATATCATTAGCTCTTTCATCATTCTATCAGAATTTATAGAAACGATTGCCTTCGATTACGATTTAGAGAAATTTGAAAAGATCTTAATTTTTAAGAGCTAACGTTAATTATAGCCGATATCGTTGGATTCATCATTTGATTAGCGAAATACATCAGAATTATTATCAGTACATTATAACTACGATCCAGTAAACTATTCGAATTATACTAGTAGATTTATTAACTATATGCATTGTTAATTGCATTGCACGCCTAATACCTTCTTACTATATAGACTTATGCTACTTATACCTATTATTTTTGGGTTTTTCATTTTTTATTTTTTTTTTATTTTTTCATTAATTTTAATACTTTTTTTGTTTTTTCAATTTTGTATATATTTTTTTTTGTTTTATACTATTTTTTATTTTTTTTGGATTTTCATTTTTATGATACTTTTTTTGTATTTTTGATAATTGTATTCATTTTTTTTTCTTAATTGAACTTTTTAATTGTTTTTCTATGTAAAATATATATCACGATTAAATATTACTACGATATACAAGGCGTAATTGGATTTGCCAGTGCTAAACTAGGAATTATCTTTAAATACTAGCCGAGATGGGCCTGCTACAATACTATTATATACTGCACATCTACACCGATTCACGGGGATACTATATCTAAAATACGATACGGATATAAAATTATTCTAGAGAGAAAAAAACTATTATATTACTAAACAACAAACACCGAAAACGTTATGTAACAAACACTACAACTATGTATCTAATTGCGTGCGATCGATTTGAAGTTACCTAAACGATAAAAAAATCAGAGTAATTAATATGCGACATTAATTCGAACTATCACTTAAGTTATTATTAAGTATTAGACAAATTATTATACGATCATATGTTTAATGTTAAAATGAATTGTAAAACATAATAGTTAACTTAACCAAACTATCTGACAGAGTCCCATTCTGCTTTAATCCGTTGTTTATTAACTGGTTTTTTTTTATTATCAAACGTATCGAATGGGCAGTAATTGTACGCTCAAGACTTGTTAGTTATCCGGCCACAAGGTGTTCGGCTGTAACGTCTGTTGTGAACAGGAATAATGATATATCCCCCATCAAAATCTGATGGAATCTCCTCGCTTCAATACCTTTTGGATCATTACACTCAACGCTCCACTCTAACTGACCGCAAAGAGTAAATAAATGTGTTTTAATATGAAATAAATTTCCCATAGGTTATAGAAAAAAATTAATTAGAAAATACGTCATAATGTAAAAAGCAAAATTGTCGTAAAGTTACAAGATGTAGGTACAAGGCAGAGAAACCTGATTGATTGATTGACATACTCAAACCTTTGATCGGTATAAAAGTTACTATTTTTTTTTCCAACGCTACGGATAAGGCTTTCGCTTGATGATAAATAGCCTTCATAGCAAAATGGCGCTGGTTAGGATGATATACACAGCACCGCTTTACGCTCTTTGCTTCGTAACGTAAGATGTTTTAAAAGTTCATGTTTTGAGGGTTTAGATAGAGACAGAAAACAAATTTTGAGCCGTTTCAATATCAGTTATAAGTTTAACTGTTTAGTTTAATTTTAACTGATTCGTTATGAGCTTCCTGAAGGAATTTGTATCGTGAAAGAAAAGGACTGTAGAAAATTTTCGGCATAGTACAAAGTGTAATTTTTTTTGCAAACAGTGATGTTAATATATCAATTTGAACTGGTGTTGCCGTCATCTGATCTTATACATGCTCTTTAGCCTTAAATACAACCCATAAAAAATTACGTGTGTGCCGACAGCTCCTCTTTATTCCTACTGATGTCAGACTATAGGCCGATCGTCTAAACAATAGTTGGGACAAAATATTTATCGTAAATGCGAAAAAGAATCAAATACGGTTCAGTGAAACGGGTAATAATATAAAAAAAAATACCTTGTAAATTTTCAGTAGAGATTAATGCCGGATATAACTAATTTTACATAAAAAAAAAACCGTACGTTTTAGACGAAAAGCCTATAGATTGAGATCGTTAAGAATAAACCTGAGCTATCGGCAGGCAACGATAATAATTATCGTCTCGTGTTTTACTTAATGTACTCCCGCTTGTTTGTCTCGTCCAGTTCAGTTCAGTGTTATTAAAATTTTTCAAGTGATATAATTTACTCGTGATCCTTACAATAATCTTTTTTTCCTTTTTCGTAGATAGTCCGAATACGTTATGGAATGTTAAAAGTCTCAATAGGTCTGATGTACACGCACAGGGATCTCTACTTGTACAAACAAATTGTAACTAATAAATTTTGGTTAGTTTTTTTCTTTCACATCGGATCTCTTCGTATAGGTATTTGTTACAAGTTATTGATTTTAAATGCCAAACGTATGTTTCATAACTTTTTTACGATGTTTGTAGTTGTCATAACAATTCATAAGAATTCGCCTAAGGTTAGAAGACATCATTTGCTACCCTACTTTATTATTTTCTTATGAGAACTACAAAAAAGGTCATAACGAAACACTTTTATCCTAAAAATAGGCGGTACGACAATTTATAACATAGTAAATATATGACTTTCGCACGAATTCCTAACGTTTTGATATTTATACTGTTTGCGAGCGGGCTATTTGATGAATCGAGATGTTTTTGAATGATAAATTAAACAATACGCTGATGAAAGAATAAATGTGTAGAGAAAAAAAAAAATATGATTTGTTACAATAAGTCCGCCCACACTCAGATAAACAGTGCTAAACATTTAATAAATTAACGCCTTTTTAACATATATAAATATATATATCTTTTTTCAAGTCTATATCGTTAAGTGGGCAAATACATCAAAGGCCTGAGAGGCAATTGATGGCACTATTGACAACAATTGTCGTCAACAGTGACTTGTAAAACCGAGTGAGATTCATTGTTGTTATTGTAGTCAACCCGACAAGAGACCGTAACTATCAGAATAAATTATTTAATTAGAATCGAAATAAACAAATTAATATTTGTCCAGTGTAAGTGCATTGTAGTGTATCCGTCTTGACAGTTGAACGTATAAATAGTACGTTCAGAAAATAATAGCATCGCTGAAAACTAATCTCGTGTCTTCAAATTTTGATGATTTTTATACAAGAAAAAACAAAACAATAAACTTTATAGTTAAGACAAAGGGAATTTGGCAAAAGTTAAAATTGTATCCACGCTATAAATTAACTAAGCAATAAATCCGTTGTTCCAAGACCGTAACTCTAAAGATGTTTAGATTTAAAATTAATTGTACTTGTTTTAGTATAATATAAAGAAAATGTACTTGTTTTAGTATAACATAACAATAATGATGTGATTTAATTCATTTGAGTAACTTCAAGTTAGATTTTTAGTTCCAAAACGGTGAAGTAAACAAAAAAGTTGAAGTTATCTGTTTGATTGGATAAAGTTTTTGAATTGAATCATAATAGATTTGTAGTCAACTTTAGTATCACATAAATGCTTATCAAAAAAATTATACACCTGTAGAGGTAACTTATTTTACTGAATAACTTAGGTTGGAAGAAGAGATTAAGAAACTTTATAGGAATGTAGTGAAGGTTATGGAAATGCATATTCGTATCGTTTTGTATTAGCATCGTAAATAATTTCCGTGTTTACATTATATGTCAAATTTAACATGAGAATTTTTATATAAAAAAACTGATAAAGTTCACTTTCCTAAATAGCTTAGACTGCAAAAAATATCGGTTAAACTAAACATTTGATATAAATTGTTATCGATATATTAGTTACAAAAAAAGCTCAGATAGAAGGACGTTTTCGAAATATTTTAAAATCAAACACAACAATAACAAGTACTTTTTTGAAAAGTAAATGTCTAATTAATGAGTGGTGGTACTTCGGTTGACGATACGTTGGAACAGTAGGCGGCGAAGGAGGTTCATCTTCCAGAAGATAGTTTGAATTTGAAAATATGTTTTCACTTACTGAGATAACTTTGAGCTCGGGCTGCTACTGGAGTTGTACGAGAACAGGATACGAAGCAGCTCGTCTGTGCCGACTGTTCTCAAAATTATTGTTCGTTTACTGCTTCTGGAGGTTCGAGCCTACGACAAACAATATAATAAGAATAATGCAGAGTTTCTAACATTTGATATGACCAGATTGTGAGCCGATTTCGCTACAATTTTATAAGGAACTATTATATCCAATTAGAAATATAATATATTTGAAAACATTAAACTACTGACAATGAATCAAACTTCTTTAAAAAAATATTGCACTTTAAAATTATTTATAAACGCTGTTTACGTCTACAAAGGTATCTTTTATTAGAACTTTCACAATTATACTTAGTTATAATTTAACAGATAAATCGTTAAAACACTAACCTGTAGGGCCTGGTTGGGGTTTATGGGACCAGCTTTCCGGTATCAATGCACTAGTGCTGGGCTTGTTGCGTTTTGGTGAATAGTTTCGTTGGTAATGTACAACGTAACCCGGAGGGATGTATCGAGTCATCGTTACTGTCGAAAAAACACAATAATTAAAGTTTCAATGCTAAATATACTAATAACTAAATATACAATCAGTAACTTCTTTATATTAATTTACTATCGCAATGTGCTTTACTAATATAATAGAAATATTGAGGATAAGTACGATGCCTTTATAAATATAGCTTTGTAAATTAGTAATACCTATAGTTTATACATTTTTTTTGTCTAGGTTATATTCGCCATCGTAGTTCTACTCTCAGCAGTGTTGACTAAAAGAAAACTACTTTTATGCGATATGGTGACTAACATACGCCTGCTGTATTACCATTACCGGAATTGCCATAAAATTGGGTATTGCGATTTTGGTGATACGGCATAAAAATATTACTAGTAAAAGACGTATACATACCTCGAGCCATGTAATCATCATTTACGCCAGGAATCAATACCGGAGCAACAATTTCGGAGTTATTGAGGTAAGGAGCAGGTTGACCGTTGAGGGAATGCATCATGCTGTGGTATGATGACAAAAAGTCGAGCAGGTAATGAAATTTGCTGGCTTTCGGTGTTAATTTCGATTTAATCCTGGAACAAATTAAAAATTGGTTAAATTTTGACCATAAAAGTTTGATTGTGCTATAATATGACTACTTAATGAGCACATGTCGCAGGTAAGGTCAAGCAACGTTCCTTAAAGGAAGCCGAGGTCCGAAAGTGAACGGCCACAGACTGAGGATAAAAACGTTGAAAAACACGATCTAGGCCTGCCCAATGTACAGCGGTGCGCCGAGTCTGCTCCCGTTTGCTGTATCAATTGAATCTAGATGAAACGGCGCACGTTTTCATGTCACGCGATCAATTATGTCAAATTAAATTATATTTTAAAACTTGAACTTTTAAAAAGTAAATTAATATTAACAAAGAACATTCAACCAGAAAGAAACGTAATAAAGCGCTACAGTCAGAGCAGCGACGCCATAAGACGCACCCATTCGCTGTATCAATTGAATCTAAATAGAGTGCTTATTATTCCACAAAGGTGAAAAATTACATCAGTAATAACACACTTCTTCACACTTGAAATATTTGAAACCAAGTTAATACTAACAGAGAACGTATAAACCGGAAGACCTCTGCTCTGGAACTGCCAGTTGTATAATGCTGCATTCGAGAGGAAAATAATCGAAGTATCGATTGAATGTGATTGGTGCTACGCCTCAACGTTAACCGATGAAGCAGTGCCCTTCGTGCGGCGGTGTGTCGGTAACGCATCCGTTCGCTGTATCGATTGAATCTGGATGGAGACGCGCGCATCTTCTCGCGTTACGCAATCGTTGCTTTCGATAATAAATCAGTTACGAAAATTGAAATTAATCGAAAACTAATTAAAAATTTATCAAATATTAATAAACCGAAAGATACCTGATCGAGGACTGCAACGGTGCAGTGGAGCACTGAGTAGACACAAGTCGGCTGTTTCATTTAAATTTAGGTTGAGTTACGCCGCTTTGCACATCACAAGAAAAATTAATACGATAATAAACCAGTTAATATCACTTGATATTCTAGAAAACCAAGTTAATGTTAACAAAGGACAAGTAAACCGTCACACAACTGAACAAAGACTGCCCTTCGTGCGGCATTGCGTCCGGGACGCATCCGTTCGCTGCATCGATTGAATCTGGATGGAGGCGCGCGCATCCTCTCGCGTTACGCAATCGTCGCTTTCGATAAGAAATCAGTTACTAAAATTGAAATTATTCGAAAACTAATTTTAAATTTTACAAATATTAATAAACCGCAAGATACCTGATCGAAGACTGCAACCGTGCAGTGGAGCACTGAGTAGGCACAAGTCGGCTGTTTCATTTAAATTTAGGATGAGTTACGCCGCTTTGCACATTACAAGAAAAATTAATTCGATAATAAGCCAGTTAATAACACTTGATATTCTAGAAAACCAAGTTAATGTTAACAAAGGACAAGTAAACCGTCACACAACTGAACAAAGACTGCCCTTCGTGCGGCGTTGCGTCCGGGACGCATCCGTTCGCTGCATCGATTGAATCTGGATGGAGGCGCGCGCATCCTCTCGCGTTACGCAATCGTCGCTTTCGATAAGAAATCAGTTACTAAAATTGAAATTATTCGAAAATTAATTTTAAATTTATCAAATATTAAAAAACCGAAAGATACCTGATCGAGGACTGCAACGGTACAGTGGAGCACTGAGTAGGCACAAGTCGGCTGTTTCATTTAAATTTAGGATAAGTTACGCCGCTTTGCACATTACAAGAAAAATTAATTCGATAATAAGCCAGTTAATAACACTTGATATTCTAGAAAACCAAGTTAATGTTAACAAAGGACATGTAAACCGTCACGCAACCGATGAAGAACTGCCGTCTGTGCAGCGGTGCGCCGGGGACACGGCAAGTTCGCTGCATCGATTGAATCTGGATGGAGGCGCGCGCATCCTCTCGCGTTACGCAATCGTTGCTTTCGATAAAAAATCAGTTACTAAAATTGAAATTATTCGAAAACTAATTTTAAATTTATCATATATTAAAAAACCGAAAGATACCTGATCGAGGACGGCAACGGTACAGTGGAGCACTGAGTAGGCACAAGTCGGCTGTTTCATTTAAATTTAGGTTGAGTTACGCCGCTTTGCACATCACAAGAAAAATTAATACGATAATAAACCAGTTAATATCACTTGATATTCTAGAAAACCAAGTTAATGTTAACAAAGGACAAGTAAACCGTCACACAACTGAACAAAGACTGCCCTTCGTGCGGCGTTGCGTCCGGGACGCATCCGTTCGCTGCATCGATTGAATCTGGATGGAGGCGCGCGCATCCTCTCGCGTTACGCAATCGTCGCTTTCGATAAGAAATCAGTTACTAAAATTGAAATTATTCGAAAACTAATTTTAAATTTATCAAATATTAAAAAACCGAAAGATACCTGATCGAGGACTGCAACGGTACAGTGGAGCACTGAGTAGGCACAAGTCGGCTGTTTCATTTAAATTTAGGATAAGTTACGCCGCTTTGCACATTACAAGAAAAATTAATTCGATAATAAGCCAGTTAATAACACTTGATATTCTAGAAAACCAAGTTAATGTTAACAAAGGACATGTAAACCGTCACGCAACCGATGAAGAACTGCCGTCTGTGCAGCGGTGCGCCGGGGACACGGCAAGTTCGCTGCATCGATTGAATCTGGATGGAGGCGCGCGCATCCTCTCGCGTTACGCAATCGTCGCTTTCGATAAGAAATCAGTTACTAAAATTGAAATTATTCGAAAACTAATTTTAAATTTTACAAATATTAATAAACCGCAAGATACCTGATCGAAGACTGCAACCGTGCAGTGGAGCACTGAGTAGGCACAAGTCGGCTGTTTCATTTAAATTTAGGATGAGTTACGCCGCTTTGCACATTACAAGAAAAATTAATTCGATAATAAGCCAGTTAATAACACTTGATATTCTAGAAAACCAAGTTAATGTTAACAAAGGACAAGTAAACCGTCACACAACTGAACAAAGACTGCCCTTCGTGCGGCGTTGCGTCCGGGACGCATCCGTTCGCTGCATCGATTGAATCTGGATGGAGGCGCGCGCATCCTCTCGCGTTACGCAATCGTCGCTTTCGATAAGAAATCAGTTACTAAAATTGAAATTATTCGAAAATTAATTTTAAATTTATCAAATATTAAAAAACCGAAAGATACCTGATCGAGGACTCCAACGGTACAGTGGAGCACTGAGTAGGCAAAAGTCGGCTGTTTCATTTAAATTTAGGATAAGTTACGCCGCTTTGCACATTACAAGAAAAATTAATTCGATAATAAGCCAGTTAATAACACTTGATATTCTAGAAAACCAAGTTAATGTTAACAAAGGACATGTAAACCGTCACGCAACCGATGAAGAACTGCCGTCTGTGCAGCGGTGCGCCGGGGACACGGCAAGTTCGCTGCATCGATTGAATCTGGATGGAGGCGCGCGCATCCTCTCGCGTTACGCAATCGTTGCTTTCGATAAAAAATCAGTTACTAAAATTGAAATTATTCGAAAACTAATTTTAAATTTATCATTTATTAAAAAACCGAAAGATAACTGATCGAGGACTGCAACGGTACAGTGGAGCACTGAGTAGGCACAAGTCGGCTGTTTCATTTAAATTTAGGATGAGTTACGCCGCTTTGCACATTACAAGAAAAATTAATTCGATAATAAGCCAGTTAATAACACTTGATATTCTAGAAAACCAAGTTAATGTTAACAAAGGACAAGTAAACCGTCACACAACTGAACAAAGACTGCCCTTCGTGCGGCGTTGCGTCCGGGACGCATCCGTTCGCTGCATCGATTGAATCTGGATGGAGGCGCGCGCATCCTCTCGCGTTACGCAATCGTCGCTTTCGATAAGAAATCAGTTACTAAAATTGAAATTATTCGAAAACTAATTTTAAATTTATCAAATATTAAAAAACCGAAAGATACCTGATCGAGGACTGCAACGGTACAGTGGAGCACTGAGTAGGCACAAGTCGGCTGTTTCATTTAAATTTAGGATAAGTTACGCCGCTTTGCACATTACAAGAAAAATTAATTCGATAATAAGTCAGTTAATAACACTTGATATTCTAGAAAACCAAGTTAATGTTAACAAAGGACATGTAAACCGTCACGCAACCGATGAAGAACTGCCGTCTGTGCAGCGGTGCGCCGGGGACACGGCAAGTTCGCTGCATCGATTGAATCTGGATGGAGGCGCGCGCATCCTCTCGCGTTACGCAATCGTTGCTTTCGATAAAAAATCAGTTACTAAAATTGAAATTATTCGAAAACTAATTTTAAATTTATCATATATTAAAAAACCGAAAGATACCTGATTGAGGACGGCAACGGTACAGTGGAGCACTGAGTAGGCACAAGTCGGCTGTTTCATTTAAATTTAGGTTGAGTTACGCCGCTTTGCACATCACAAGAAAAATTAATACGATAATAAACCAGTTAATATCACTTGATATTCTAGAAAACCAAGTTAATGTTAACAAAGGACAAGTAAACCGTCACACAACTGAACAAAGACTGCCCTTCGTGCGGCGTTGCGTCCGGGACGCATCGGTTCGCTGCATCGATTGAATCTGGATGGAGGCGCGCGCATCCTCTCGCGTTACGCAATCGTCGCTTTCGATAAGAAATCAGTTACTAAAATTGAAATTATTCGAAAACTAATTTTAAATTTATCAAATATTAAAAAACCGAAAGATACCTGATCGAGGACTGCAACGGTACAGTGGAGCACTGAGTAGGCACAAGACGGCTGTTTCATTTAAATTTAGGTTGAGATACGCCGCTTTGCACATCACAAGAAAAATTAATACGATAATAAGCCAGTTAATAACACTTGATATTCTAGAAAACCAAGTTAATGTTAACAAAGGACATGTAAACCGTCACGCAACCGATGAAGAACTGCCGTCTGTGCAGCGGTGCGCCGGGACACGGCAAGTTCGCTGCATCGATTGAATCTGGATGGAGGCGCGCGCATCCTCTCGCGTTACGCAATCGTTGCTTTCGATAAAAAATCAGTTACTAAAATTGAAATTATTCGAAAACTAATTTTAAATTTATCATTTATTAAAAAACCGAAAGATACCTGATCGAGGACTGCAACGGTACAGTGGAGCACTGAGTAGGCACAAGTCGGCTGTTTCATTTAAATTTAGGATGAGTTACGCCGCTTTGCACATTACAAGAAAAATTAATTCGATAATAAGCCAGTTAATAACACTTGATATTCTAGAAAACCAAGTTAATGTTAACAAAGGACAAGTAAACCGTCACACAACTGAACAAAGACTGCCCTTCGTGCGGCGTTGCGTCCGGGACGCATCCGTTCGCTGCATCGATTGAATCTGGATGGAGGCGCGCGCATCCTCTCGCGTTACGCAATCGTCGCTTTCGATAAGAAATCAGTTACTAAAATTGAAATTATTCGAAAACTAATTTTAAATTTATCAAATATTAAAAAACCGAAAGATACCTGATCGAGGACTGCAACGGTACAGTGGAGCACTGAGTAGGCACAAGTCGGCTGTTTCATTTAAATTTAGGATAAGTTACGCCGCTTTGCACATTACAAGAAAAATTAATTCGATAATAAGCCAGTTAATAACACTTGATATTCTAGAAAACCAAGTTAATGTTAACAAAGGACATGTAAACCGTCACGCAACCGATGAAGAACTGCCGTCTGTGCAGCGGTGCGCCGGGGACACGGCAAGTTCGCTGCATCGATTGAATCTGGATGGAGGCGCGCGCATCCTCTCGCGTTATGCAATCGTTGCTTTCGATAAAAAATCAGTTACTAAAATTGAAATTATTCGAAAACTAATTTTAAATTTATCAAATATTAAAAAACCGAAAGATACCTGATCGAGGACTGCAACGGTACAGTGGAGCACTGAGTAGGCACAAGTCGGCTGTTTCATTTAAATTTAGGTTGAGTTACGCCGCTTTGCACATCACAAGAAAAATTAATACGATAATAAACCAGTTAATATCACTTGATATTCTAGAAAACCAAGTTAATGTTAACAAAGGACAAGTAAACCGTCACACAACTGAACAAAGACTGCCCTTCGTGCGGCGTTGCGTCCGGGACGCATCCGTTCGCTGCATCGATTGAATCTGGATGGAGGCGCGCGCATCCTCTCGCGTTACGCAATCGTCGCTTTCGATAAGAAATCAGTTACTAAAATTGAAATTATTCGAAAACTAATTTTAAATTTATCAAATATTAAATAACCGAAAGATACCTGATCGAGGACTGCAACGGTACAGTGGAGCACTGAGTAGGCACAAGTCGGCTGTTTCATTTAAATTTAGGATAAGTTACGCCGCTTTGCACATTACAAGAAAAATTAATTCGATAATAAGCCAGTTAATAACACTTGATATTCTAGAAAACCAAGTTAATGTTAACAAAGGACATGTAAACCGTCACGCAACCGATGAAGAACTGCCGTCTGTGCAGCGGTGCGCCGGGGACACGGCAAGTTCGCTGCATCGATTGAATCTGGATGGAGGCGCGCGCATCCTCTCGCGTTACGCAATCGTCGCTTTCGATAAGAAATCAGTTACTAAAATTGAAATTATTCGAAAACTAATTTTAAATTTATCAAATATTAAAAAACCGAAAGATACCTGATCGAGGACTGCAACGGTACAGTGGAGCACTGAGTAGGCACAAGTCGGCTGTTTCATTTAAATTTAGGTTGAGTTACGCCGCTTTGCACATCACAAGAAAAATTAATACGATAATAAACCAGTTAATATCACTTGATATTCTAGAAAACCAAGTTAATGTTAACAAAGGACAAGTAAACCGTCACACAACTGAACAAAGACTGCCCTTCGTGCGGCGTTGCGTCCGGGACGCATCCGTTCGCTGCATCGATTGAATCTGGATGGAGGCGCGCGCATCCTCTCGCGTTACGCAATCGTCGCTTTCGATAAGAAATCAGTTACTAAAATTGAAATTATTCGAAAACTAATTTTAAATTTATCAAATATTAAAAAACCGAAAGATACCTGATCGAGGACTGCAACGGTACAGTGGAGCACTGAGTAGGCACAAGTCGGCTGTTTCATTTAAATTTAGGTTGAGTTACGCCGCTTTGCACATCACAAGAAAAATTAATACGATAATAAACCAGTTAATATCACTTGATATTCTAGAAAACCAAGTTAATGTTAACAAAGGACAAGTAAACCGTCACACAACTGAACAAAGACTGCCCTTCGTGCGGCGTTGCGTCCGGGACGCATCCGTTCGCTGCATCGATTGAATCTGGATGGAGGCGCGCGCATCCTCTCGCGTTACGCAATCGTCGCTTTCGATAAGAAATCAGTTACTAAAATTGAAATTATTCGAAAACTAATTTTAAATTTATCAAATATTAAAAAACCGAAAGATACCTGATCGAGGACTGCAACGGTACAGTGGAGCACTGAGTAGGCACAAGTCGGCTGTTTCATTTAAATTTAGGTTGAGTTACGCCGCTTTGCACATCACAAGAAAAATTAATACGATAATAAACCAGTTAATATCACTTGATATTCTAGAAAAGCAAGTTAATGTTAACAAAGGACAAGTAAACCGTCACACAACTGAACAAAGACTGCCCTTCGTGCGGCGTTGCGTCCGGGACGCATCCGTTCGCTGCATCGATTGAATCTGGATGGAGGCGCGCGCATCCTCTCGCGTTACGCAATCGTCGCTTTCGATAAGAAATCAGTTACTAAAATTGAAATTATTCGAAAACTAATTTTAAATTTATCAAATATTAAAAAACCGAAAGATACCTGATCGAGGACTGCAACGGTACAGTGGAGCACTGAGTAGGCACAAGTCGGCTGTTTCATTTAAATTTAGGTTGAGTTACGCCGCTTTGCACATCACAAGAAAAATTAATACGATAATAAACCAGTTAATAACACTTGATATTCTAGAAAACCAAGTTAACGTTAACAAAGGACATGTAAACCGTCACGCAACCGATGAAGAACTGCCGTCTGTGCAGCGGTGCGCCGGGGACACGGCAAGTTCGCTGCATCGATTGAATCTGGATGGAGGCGCGCGCATCCTCTCGCGTTACGCAATCGTTGCTTTCGATAAAAAATCAGTTACTAAAATTGAAATTATTCGAAAACTAATTTTAAATTTATCAAATATTAAAAAACCGAAAGATACCTGATCGAGGACTGCAACGGTACAGTGGAGCACTGAGTAGGCACAAGTCGGCTGTTTCATTTAAATTTAGGTTGAGTTACGCCGCTTTGCACATCACAAGAAAAATTAATACGATAATAAACCAGTTAATATCACTTGATATTCTAGAAAACCAAGTTAATGTTAACAAAGGACAAGTAAACCGTCACACAACTGAACAAAGACTGCCCTTCGTGCGGCGTTGCGTCCGGGACGCATCCGTTCGCTGCATCGATTGAATCTGGATGGAGGCGCGCGCATCCTCTCGCGTTACGCAATCGTCGCTTTCGATAAGAAATCAGTTACTAAAATTGAAATTATTCGAAAACTAATTTTAAATTTATCAAATATTAAAAAACCGAAAGATACCTGATCGAGGACTGCAACGGTACAGTGGAGCACTGAGTAGGCACAAGTCGGCTGTTTCATTTAAATTTAGGTTGAGTTACGCCGCTTTGCACATCACAAGAAAAATTAATACGATAATAAACCAGTTAATATCACTTGATATTCTAGAAAACCAAGTTAATGTTAACAAAGGACAAGTAAACCGTCACACAACTGAACAAAGACTGCCCTTCGTGCGGCGTTGCGTCCGGGACGCATCCGTTCGCTGCATCGATTGAATCTGGATGGAGGCGCGCGCATCCTCTCGCGTTACGCAATCGTCGCTTTCGATAAGAAATCAGTTACTAAAATTGAAATTATTCGAAAACTAATTTTAAATTTATCAAATATTAAATAACCGAAAGATACCTGATCGAGGACTGCAACGGTACAGTGGAGCACTGAGTAGGCACAAGTCGGCTGTTTCATTTAAATTTAGGATAAGTTACGCCGCTTTGCACATTACAAGAAAAATTAATTCGATAATAAGCCAGTTAATAACACTTGATATTCTAGAAAACCAAGTTAATGTTAACAAAGGACATGTAAACCGTCACGCAACCGATGAAGAACTGCCGTCTGTGCAGCGGTGCGCCGGGGACACGGCAAGTTCGCTGCATCGATTGAATCTGGATGGAGGCGCGCGCATCCTCTCGCGTTACGCAATCGTCGCTTTCGATAAGAAATCAGTTACTAAAATTGAAATTATTCGAAAACTAATTTTAAATTTATCAAATATTAAAAAACCGAAAGATACCTGATCGAGGACTGCAACGGTACAGTGGAGCACTGAGTAGGCACAAGTCGGCTGTTTCATTTAAATTTAGGTTGAGTTACGCCGCTTTGCACATCACAAGAAAAATTAATACGATAATAAACCAGTTAATATCACTTGATATTCTAGAAAACCAAGTTAATGTTAACAAAGGACAAGTAAACCGTCACACAACTGAACAAAGACTGCCCTTCGTGCGGCGTTGCGTCCGGGACGCATCCGTTCGCTGCATCGATTGAATCTGGATGGAGGCGCGCGCATCCTCTCGCGTTACGCAATCGTCGCTTTCGATAAGAAATCAGTTACTAAAATTGAAATTATTCGAAAACTAATTTTAAATTTATCAAATATTAAAAAACCGAAAGATACCTGATCGAGGACTGCAACGGTACAGTGGAGCACTGAGTAGGCACAAGTCGGCTGTTTCATTTAAATTTAGGTTGAGTTACGCCGTTTTGCACATCACAAGAAAAATTAATACGATAATAAACCAGTTAATAACACTTGATATTCTAGAAAACCAAGTTAATGTTAACAAAGGACATGTAAACCGTCACGCAACCGATGAAGAACTGCCGTCTGTGCAGCGGTGCGCCGGGGACACGGCAAGTTCGCTGCATCGATTGAATCTGGATGGAGGCGCGCGCATCCTCTCGCGTTACGCAATCGTTGCTTTCGATAAAAAATCAGTTACTAAAATTGAAATTATTCGAAAACTAATTTTAAATTTATCAAATATTAAAAAACCGAAAGATACCTGATCGAGGACTGCAACGGTACAGTGGAGCACTGAGTAGGCACAAGTCGGCTGTTTCATTTAAATTTAGGTTGAGTTACGCCGCTTTGCACATCACAAGAAAAATTAATACGATAATAAACCAGTTAATATCACTTGATATTCTAGAAAACCAAGTTAATGTTAACAAAGGACAAGTAAACCGTCACACAACTGAACAAAGACTGCCCTTCGTGCGGCGTTGCGTCCGGGACGCATCCGTTCGCTGCATCGATTGAATCTGGATGGAGGCGCGCGCATCCTCTCGCGTTACGCAATCGTCGCTTTGGATAAGAAATCAGTTACTAAAATTGAAATTATTCGAAAACTAATTTTAAATTTATCAAATATTAAAAAACCGAAAGATACCTGATCGAGGACTGCAACGGTACAGTGGAGCACTGAGTAGGCACAAGTCGGCTGTTTCATTTAAATTTAGGTTGAGTTACGCCGCTTTGCACATCACAAGAAAAATTAATACGATAATAAACCAGTTAATATCACTTGATATTCTAGAAAACCAAGTTAATGTTAACAAAGGACAAGTAAACCGTCATACAACTGAACAAAGACTGCCTTTCGTGCGGCGTTGCGTCCGGGACGCATCCGTTCGCTGCATCGATTGAATCTGGATGGAGGCGCGCGCATCCTCTCGCGTTACGCAATCGTCGCTTTCGATAAGAAATCAGTTACTAAAATTGAAATTATTCGAAAAATTATTTTAAATTTATCAAATATTAAAAAACCGAAAGATACCTGATCGAGGACTGCAACGGTACAGTGGAGCACTGAGTAGGCACAAGTCGGCTGTTTCATTTAAATTTAGGTTGAGTTACGCCGCTTTGCACATCACAAGAAAAATTAATACGATAATAAACCAGTTAATAACACTTGATATTCTAGAAAACCAAGTTAATGTTAACAAAGGACATGTAAACCGTCACGCAACCGATGAAGAACTGCCGTCTGTGCAGCGGTGCGCCGGGGACACGGCAAGTTCGCTGCATCGATTGAATCTGGATGGAGGCGCGCGCATCCTCTCGCGTTACGCAATCGTCGCTTTCGATAAGAAATCAGTTACTAAAATTGAAATTATTCGAAAACTAATTTTAAATTTATCAAATATTAAAAAACCGAAAGATACCTGATCGAGGACTGCAACGGTACAGTGGAGCACTGAGTAGGCACAAGTCGGCTGTTTCATTTAAATTTAGGTTGAGTTACGCCGCTTTGCACATCACAAGAAAAATTAATACGATAATAAACCAGTTAATAACACTTGATATTCTAGAAAACCAAGTTAATGTTAACAAAGGACATGTAAACCGTCACGCAACCGATGAAGAACTGCCGTCTGTGCAGCGGTGCGCCGGGGACACGGCAAGTTCGCTGCATCGATTGAATCTGGATGGAGGCGCGCGCATCCTCTCGCGTTACGCAATCGTTGCTTTCGATAAAAAATCAGTTACTAAAATTGAAATTATTCGAAAACTAATTTTAAATTTATCAAATATTAAAAAACCGAAAGATACCTGATCGAGGACTGCAACGGTACAGTGGAGCACTGAGTAGGCACAAGTCGGCTGTTTCATTTAAATTTAGGTTGAGTTACGCCGCTTTGCACATCACAAGAAAAATTAATACGATAATAAACCAGTTAATATCACTTGATATTCTAGAAAACCAAGTTAATGTTAACAAAGGACAAGTAAACCGTCACACAACTGAACAAAGACTGCCCTTCGTGCGGCGTTGCGTCCGGGACGCATCCGTTCGCTGCATCGATTGAATCTGGATGGAGGCGCGCGCATCCTCTCGCGTTACGCAATCGTCGCTTTCGATAAGAAATCAGTTACTAAAATTGAAATTATTCGAAAACTAATTTTAAATTTATCAAATATTAAAAAACCGAAAGATACCTGATCGAGGACTGCAACGGTACAGTGGAGCACTGAGTAGGCACAAGTCGGCTGTTTCATTTAAATTTAGGTTGAGTTACGCCGCTTTGCACATCACAAGAAAAATTAATACGATAATAAACCAGTTAATATCACTTGATATTCTAGAAAACCAAGTTAATGTTAACAAAGGACAAGTAAACCGTCACACAACTGAACAAAGACTGCCCTTCGTGCGGCATTGCGTCCGGGACGCATCCGTTCGCTGCATCGATTGAATCTGGATGGAGGCGCGCGCATCCTCTCGCGTTACGCAATCGTCGCTTTCGATAAGAAATCAGTTACTAAAATTGAAATTATTCGAAAACTAATTTTAAATTTTACAAATATTAATAAACCGCAAGATACCTGATCGAAGACTGCAACCGTGCAGTGGAGCACTGAGTAGGCACAAGTCGGCTGTTTCATTTAAATTTAGGATGAGTTACGCCGCTTTGCACATTACAAGAAAAATTAATTCGATAATAAGCCAGTTAATAACACTTGATATTCTAGAAAACCAAGTTAATGTTAACAAAGGACAAGTAAACCGTCACACAACTGAACAAAGACTGCCCTTCGTGCGGCGTTGCGTCCGGGACGCATCCGTTCGCTGCATCGATTGAATCTGGATGGAGGCGCGCGCATCCTCTCGCGTTACGCAATCGTCGCTTTCGATAAGAAATCAGTTACTAAAATTGAAATTATTCGAAAATTAATTTTAAATTTATCAAATATTAAAAAACCGAAAGATACCTGATCGAGGACTGCAACGGTACAGTGGAGCACTGAGTAGGCACAAGTCGGCTGTTTCATTTAAATTTAGGATAAGTTACGCCGCTTTGCACATTACAAGAAAAATTAATTCGATAATAAGCCAGTTAATAACACTTGATATTCTAGAAAACCAAGTTAATGTTAACAAAGGACATGTAAACCGTCACGCAACCGATGAAGAACTGCCGTCTGTGCAGCGGTGCGCCGGGGACACGGCAAGTTCGCTGCATCGATTGAATCTGGATGGAGGCGCGCGCATCCTCTCGCGTTACGCAATCGTTGCTTTCGATAAAAAATCAGTTACTAAAATTGAAATTATTCGAAAACTAATTTTAAATTTATCATATATTAAAAAACCGAAAGATACCTGATCGAGGACGGCAACGGTACAGTGGAGAACTGAGTAGGCACAAGTCAGCTGTTTCATTTAAATTTAGGTTGAGTTACGCCGCTTTGCACATCACAAGAAAAATTAATACGATAATAAACCAGTTAATATCACTTGATATTCTAGAAAACCAAGTTAATGTTAACAAAGGACAAGTAAACCGTCACACAACTGAACAAAGACTGCCCTTCGTGCGGCGTTGCGTCCGGGACGCATCCGTTCGCTGCATCGATTGAATCTGGATGGAGGCGCGCGCATCCTCTCGCGTTACGCAATCGTCGCTTTCGATAAGAAATCAGTTACTAAAATTGAAATTATTCGAAAACTAATTTTAAATTTTACAAATATTAATAAACCGCAAGATACCTGATCGAAGACTGCAACCGTGCAGTGGAGCACTGAGTAGGCACAAGTCGGCTGTTTCATTTAAATTTAGGATGAGTTACGACGCTTTGCACATTACAAGAAAAATTAATTCGATAATAAGCCAGTTAATAACACTTGATATTCTAGAAAACCAAGTTAATGTTAACAAAGGACAAGTAAACCGTCACACAACTGAACAAAGACTGCCCTTCGTGCGGCGTTGCGTCCGGGACGCATCCGTTCGCTGCATCGATTGAATCTGGATAGAGGCGCGCGCATCCTCTCGCGTTACGCAATCGTCGCTTTCGATAAGAAATCAGTTACTAAAATTGAAATTATTCGAAAACTAATTTTAAATTTATCAAATATTAAAAAACTTAAAGATACCTGATCGAGGACTGCAACGGTACAGTGGAGCACTGAGTAGGCACAAGTCGGCTGTTTCATTTAAATTTAGGTTGAGTTACGCCGCTTTGCACATCACAAGAAAAATTAATACGATAATAAACCAGTTAATATCACTTGATATTCTAGAAAACCAAGTTAATGTTAACAAAGGACAAGTAAACCGTCACACAACTGAACAAAGACTGCCCTTCGTGCGGCGTTGCGTCCGGGACGCATCCGTTCGCTGCATCGATTGAATCTGGATGGAGGCGCGCGCATCCTCTCGCGTTACGCAATCGTCGCTTTCGATAAGAAATCAGTTACTAAAATTGAAATTATTCGAAAACTAATTAAAAATTTATCAAATATTAAAAAACCGAAAGATACCTGATCGAGGACTGCAACGGTGTAGTGGAGCACTGAGTAGGCAGAAGTCGGCTGTTTCATTTAAATTTAAGTTGAGTTACACCGCTTTGCACATTACAAGAAAAATTAATTCGATAATAAACCAGTTAATATCACTTGATATTCTAGAAAACCAAGTTAATGATAACAATGGACAAGTAAATCGTCACACAACTGAACAAAGACTGCCCTTCGTGCGGCGTTGCGTCCGGGGCGCATCCGTTCGCTGCATCGATTGAATCTGGATGGAGGCGCGCGCATCCTCTCGCGTTACGCAATCGTTGCTTTCGATAAAAAATCAGTTACTAAAATTGAAATTATTCGAAAACTAATTTTAAATTTATCATATATTAAAAAACCGAAAGATACCTGATCGAGGACGGCAACGGTACAGTGGAGCACTGAGTAGGCACAAGTCGGCTGTTTCATTTAAATTTAGGTTGAGTTACGCCGCTTTGCACATCACAAGAAAAATTAATACGATAATAAACCAGTTAATATCACTTGATATTCTAGAAAACCAAGTTAATGTTAACAAAGGACAAGTAAACCGTCACACAACTGAACAAAGACTGCCCTTCGTGCGGCGTTGCGTCCGGGACGCATCGGTTCGCTGCATCGATTGAATCTGGATGGAGGCGCGCGCATCCTCTCGCGTTACGCAATCGTCGCTTTCGATAAGAAATCAGTTACTAAAATTGAAATTATTCGAAAACTAATTTTAAATTTATCAAATATTAAAAAACCGAAAGATACCTGATCGAGGACTGCAACGGTACAGTGGAGCACTGAGTAGGCACAAGACGGCTGTTTCATTTAAATTTAGGTTGAGTTACGCCGCTTTGCACATCACAAGAAAAATTAATACGATAATAAACCAGTTAATATCACTTGATATTCTAGAAAACCAAGTTAATGTTAACAAAGGACAAGTAAACCGTCACACAACTGAACAAAGACTGCCCTTCGTGCGGCGTTGCGTCCGGGACGCATCCGTTCGCTGCATCGATTGAATCTGGATGGAGGCGCGCGCATCCTCTCGCGTTACGCAATCGTCGCTTTGGATAAGAAATCAGTTACTAAAATTGAAATTATTCGAAAACTAATTTTAAATTTATCAAATATTAAAAAACCGAAAGATACCTGATCGAGGACTGCAACGGTACAGTGGAGCACTGAGTAGGCACAAGTCGGCTGTTTCATTTAAATTTAGGTTGAGTTACGCCACTTTGCACATCACAAGAAAAATTAATACGATAATAAACCAGTTAATATCACTTGATATTCTAGAAAAGCAAGTTAATGTTAACAAAGGACAAGTAAACCGTCACACAACTGAACAAAGACTGCCCTTCGTGCGGCGTTGCGTCCGGGACGCATCCGTTCGCTGCATCGATTGAATCTGGATGGAGGCGCGCGCATCCTCTCGCGTTACGCAATCGTCGCTTTCGATAAGAAATCAGTTACTAAAATTGAAATTATTCGAAAACTAATTTTAAATTTATCAAATATTAAAAAACCGAAAGATACCTGATCGAGGACTGCAACGGTACAGTGGAGCACTGAGTAGGCACAAGTCGGCTGTTTCATTTAAATTTAGGTTGAGTTACGCCGCTTTGCACATCACAAGAAAAATTAATACGATAATAAACCAGTTAATAACACTTGATATTCTAGAAAACCAAGTTAACGTTAACAAAGGACATGTAAACCGTCAAGCAACCGATGAAGAACTGCCGTCTGTGCAGCGGTGCGCCGGGGACACGGCAAGTTCGCTGCATCGATTGAATCTGGATGGAGGCGCGCGCATCCTCTCGCGTTACGCAATCGTTGCTTTCGATAAAAAATCAGTTACTAAAATTGAAATTATTCGAAAACTAATTTTAAATTTATCAAATATTAAAAAACCGAAAGATACCTGATCGAGGACTGCAACGGTACAGTGGAGCACTGAGTAGGCACAAGTCGGCTGTTTCATTTAAATTTAGGTTGAGTTACGCCGCTTTGCACATCACAAGAAAAATTAATACGATAATAAACCAGTTAATATCACTTGATATTCTAGAAAACCAAGTTAATGTTAACAAAGGACAAGTAAACCGTCACACAACTGAACAAAGACTGCCCTTCGTGCGGCGTTGCGTCCGGGACGCATCCGTTCGCTGCATCGATTGAATCTGGATGGAGGCGCGCGCATCCTCTCGCGTTACGCAATCGTCGCTTTCGATAAGAAATCAGTTACTAAAATTGAAATTATTCGAAAACTAATTTTAAATTTATCAAATATTAAAAAACCGAAAGATACCTGATCGAGGACTGCAACGGTACAGTGGAGCACTGAGTAGGCACAAGTCGGCTGTTTCATTTAAATTTAGGTTGAGTTACGCCGCTTTGCACATCACAAGAAAAATTAATACGATAATAAACCAGTTAATATCACTTGATATTCTAGAAAACCAAGTTAATGTTAACAAAGGACAAGTAAACCGTCACACAACTGAACAAAGACTGCCCTTCGTGCGGCGTTGCGTCCGGGACGCATCCGTTCGCTGCATCGATTGAATCTGGATGGAGGCGCGCGCATCCTCTCGCGTTACGCAATCGTCGCTTTCGATAAGAAATCAGTTACTAAAATTGAAATTATTCGAAAACTAATTTTAAATTTATCAAATATTAAAAAACCGAAAGATACCTGATCGAGGACTGCAACGGTACAGTGGAGCACTGAGTAGGCACAAGTCGGCTGTTTCATTTAAATTTAGGATAAGTTACGCCGCTTTGCACATTACAAGAAAAATTAATTCGATAATAAGCCAGTTAATAACACTTGATATTCTAGAAAACCAAGTTAATGTTAACAAAGGACATGTAAACCGTCACGCAACCGATGAAGAACTGCCGTCTGTGCAGCGGTGCGCCGGGGACACGGCAAGTTCGCTGCATCGATTGAATCTGGATGGAGGCGCGCGCATCCTCTCGCGTTACGCAATCGTCGCTTTCGATAAGAAATCAGTTACTAAAATTGAAATTATTCGAAAACTAATTTTAAATTTATCAAATATTAAAAAACCGAAAGATACCTGATCGAGGACTGCAACGGTACAGTGGAGCACTGAGTAGGCACAAGTCGGCTGTTTCATTTAAATTTAGGTTGAGTTACGCCGCTTTGCACATCACAAGAAAAATTAATACGATAATAAACCAGTTAATATCACTTGATATTCTAGAAAACCAAGTTAATGTTAACAAAGGACAAGTAAACCGTCACACAACTGAACAAAGACTGCCCTTCGTGCGGCGTTGCGTCCGGGACGCATCCGTTCGCTGCATCGATTGAATCTGGATGGAGGCGCGCGCATCCTCTCGCGTTACGCAATCGTCGCTTTCGATAAGAAATCAGTTACTAAAATTGAAATTATTCGAAAACTAATTTTAAATTTATCAAATATTAAAAAACCGAAAGATACCTGATCGAGGACTGCAACGGTACAGTGGAGCACTGAGTAGGCACAAGTCGGCTGTTTCATTTAAATTTAGGTTGAGTTACGCCGTTTTGCACATCACAAGAAAAATTAATACGATAATAAACCAGTTAATAACACTTGATATTCTAGAAAACCAAGTTAATGTTAACAAAGGACATGTAAACCGTCACGCAACCGATGAAGAACTGCCGTCTGTGCAGCGGTGCGCCGGGGACACGGCAAGTTCGCTGCATCGATTGAATCTGGATGGAGGCGCGCGCATCCTCTCGCGTTACGCAATCGTTGCTTTCGATAAAAAATCAGTTACTAAAATTGAAATTATTCGAAAACTAATTTTAAATTTATCAAATATTAAAAAACCGAAAGATACCTGATCGAGGACTGCAACGGTACAGTGGAGCACTGAGTAGGCACAAGTCGGCTGTTTCATTTAAATTTAGGTTGAGTTACGCCGCTTTGCACATCACAAGAAAAATTAATACGATAATAAACCAGTTAATATCACTTGATATTCTAGAAAACCAAGTTAATGTTAACAAAGGACAAGTAAACCGTCACACAACTGAACAAAGACTGCCCTTCGTGCGGCGTTGCGTCCGGGACGCATCCGTTCGCTGCATCGATTGAATCTGGATGGACGCGCGCGCATCCTCTCGCGTTACGCAATCGTCGCTTTGGATAAGAAATCAGTTACTAAAATTGAAATTATTCGAAAACTAATTTTAAATTTATCAAATATTAAAAAACCGAAAGATACCTGATCGAGGACTGCAACGGTACAGTGGAGCACTGAGTAGGCACAAGTCGGCTGTTTCATTTAAATTTAGGTTGAGTTACGCCGCTTTGCACATCACAAGAAAAATTAATACGATAATAAACCAGTTAATATCACTTGATATTCTAGAAAACCAAGTTAATGTTAACAAAGGACAAGTAAACCGTCATACAACTGAACAAAGACTGCCTTTCGTGCGGCGTTGCGTCCGGGACGCATCCGTTCGCTGCATCGATTGAATCTGGATGGAGGCGCGCGCATCCTCTCGCGTTACGCAATCGTCGCTTTCGATAAGAAATCAGTTACTAAAATTGAAATTATTCGAAAAATTATTTTAAATTTATCAAATATTAAAAAACCGAAAGATACCTGATCGAGGACTGCAACGGTACAGTGGAGCACTGAGTAGGCACAAGTCGGCTGTTTCATTTAAATTTAGGTTGAGTTACGCCGCTTTGCACATCACAAGAAAAATTAATACGATAATAAACCAGTTAATAACACTTGATATTCTAGAAAACCAAGTTAATGTTAACAAAGGACATGTAAACCGTCACGCAACCGATGAAGAACTGCCGTCTGTGCAGCGGTGCGCCGGGGACACGGCAAGTTCGCTGCATCGATTGAATCTGGATGGAGGCGCGCGCATCCTCTCGCGTTACGCAATCGTCGCTTTCGATAAGAAATCAGTTACTAAAATTGAAATTATTCGAAAACTAATTTTAAATTTATCAAATATTAAAAAACCGAAAGATACCTGATCGAGGACTGCAACGGTACAGTGGAGCACTGAGTAGGCACAAGTCGGCTGTTTCATTTAAATTTAGGTTGAGTTACGCCGCTTTGCACATCACAAGAAAAATTAATACGATAATAAACCAGTTAATAACACTTGATATTCTAGAAAACCAAGTTAATGTTAACAAAGGACATGTAAACCGTCACGCAACCGATGAAGAACTGCCGTCTGTGCAGCGGTGCGCCGGGGACACGGCAAGTTCGCTGCATCGATTGAATCTGGATGGAGGCGCGCGCATCCTCTCGCGTTACGCAATCGTTGCTTTCGATAAAAAATCAGTTACTAAAATTGAAATTATTCGAAAACTAATTTTAAATTTATCAAATATTAAAAAACCGAAAGATACCTGATCGAGGACTGCAACGGTACAGTGGAGCACTGAGTAGGCACAAGTCGGCTGTTTCATTTAAATTTAGGTTGAGTTACGCCGCTTTGCACATCACAAGAAAAATTAATACGATAATAAACCAGTTAATATCACTTGATATTCTAGAAAACCAAGTTAATGTTAACAAAGGACAAGTAAACCGTCACACAACTGAACAAAGACTGCCCTTCGTGCGGCGTTGCGTCCGGGACGCATCCGTTCGCTGCATCGATTGAATCTGGATGGAGGCGCGCGCATCCTCTCGCGTTACGCAATCGTTGCTTTCGATAAAAAATCAGTTACTAAAATTGAAATTATTCGAAAACTAATTTTAAATTTATCAAATATTAAAAAACCGAAAGATACCTGATCGAGGACTGCAACGGTACAGTGGAGCACTGAGTAGGCACAAGTCGGCTGTTTCATTTAAATTTAGGTTGAGTTACGCCGCTTTGCACATCACAAGAAAAATTAATACGATAATAAACCAGTTAATATCACTTGATATTCTAGAAAACCAAGTTAATGTTAACAAAGGACAAGTAAACCGTCACACAACTGAACAAAGACTGCCCTTCGTGCGGCGTTGCGTCCGGGACGCATCCGTTCGCTGCATCGATTGAATCTGGATGGAGGCGCGCGCATCCTCTCGCGTTACGCAATCGTCGCTTTCGATAAGAAATCAGTTACTAAAATTGAAATTATTCGAAAACTAATTTTAAATTTATCAAATATTAAAAAACCGAAAGATACCTGATCGAGGACTGCAACGGTACAGTGGAGCACTGAGTAGGCACAAGTCGGCTGTTTCATTTAAATTTAGGTTGAGTTACGCCGCTTTGCACATCACAAGAAAAATTAATACGATAATAAACCAGTTAATATCACTTGATATTCTAGAAAACCAAGTTAATGTTAACAAAGGACAAGTAAACCGTCATACAACTGAACAAAGACTGCCCTTCGTGCGGCGTTGCGTCCGGGACGCATCCGTTCGCTGCATCGATTGAATCTGGATGGAGGCGCGCGCATCCTCTCGCGTTACGCAATCGTCGCTTTCGATAAGAAATCAGTTACTAAAATTGAAATTATTCGAAAAATTATTTTAAATTTATCAAATATTAAAAAACCGAAAGATACCTGATCGAGGACTGCAACGGTACAGTGGAGCACTGAGTAGGCACAAGTCGGCTGTTTCATTTAAATTTAGGTTGAGTTACGCCGCTTTGCACATCACAAGAAAAATTAATACGATAATAAACCAGTTAATAACACTTGATATTCTAGAAAACCAAGTTAATGTTAACAAAGGACATGTATACCGTCACGCAACCGATGAAGAACTGCCGTCTGTGCAGCGGTGCGCCGGGGACACGGCAAGTTCGCTGCATCGATTGAATCTGGATGGAGGCGCGCGCATCCTCTCGCGTTACGCAATCGTCGCTTTCGATAAGAAATCAGTTACTAAAATTGAAATTATTCGAAAACTAATTTTAAATTTATCAAATATTAAAAAACCGAAAGATACCTGATCGAGGACTGCAACGGTACAGTGGAGCACTGAGTAGGCACAAGTCGGCTGTTTCATTTAAATTTAGGTTGAGTTACGCCGCTTTGCACATCACAAGAAAAATTAATACGATAATAAACCAGTTAATAACACTTGATATTCTAGAAAACCAAGTTAATGTTAACAAAGGACATGTATACCGTCACGCAACCGATGAAGAACTGCCGCCTGTGCAGCGGTGCGCCGGGGACACGGCAAGTTCGCTGCATCGATTGAATCTGGATGGAGGCGCGCGCATCCTCTCGCGTTACGCAATCGTTGCTTTCGATAAAAAATCAGTTACTAAAATTGAAATTATTCGAAAACTAATTTTAAATTTATCAAATATTAAAAAACCGAAAGATACCTGATCGAGGACTGCAACGGTACAGTGGAGCACTGAGTAGGCACAAGTCGGCTGTTTCATTTAAATTTAGGTTGAGTTACGCCGCTTTGCACATCACAAGAAAAATTAATACGATAATAAACCAGTTAATATCACTTGATATTCTAGAAAACCAAGTTAATGTTAACAAAGGACAAGTAAACCGTCACACAACTGAACAAAGACTGCCCTTCGTGCGGCGTTGCGTCCGGGACGCATCCGTTCGCTGCATCGATTGAATCTGGATGGAGGCGCGCGCATCCTCTCGCGTTACGCAATCGTCGCTTTCGATAAGAAATCAATTACTAAAATTGAAATTATTCGAAAACTAATTTTAAATTTATCAAATATTAAAAAACCGAAAGATACCTGATCGAGGACTGCAACGGTACAGTGGAGCACTGAGTAGGCACAAGTCGGCTGTTTCATTTAAATTTAGGTTGAGTTACGCCGCTTTGCACATCACAAGAAAAATTAATACGATAATAAACCAGTTAATATCACTTGATATTCTAGAAAACCAAGTTAATGTTAACAAAGGACAAGTAAACCGTCATACAACTGAACAAAGACTGCCCTTCGTGCGGCGTTGCGTCCGGGACGCATCCGTTCGCTGCATCGATTGAATCTGGATGGAGGCGCGCGCATCCTCTCGCGTTACGCAATCGTCGCTTTCGATAAGAAATCAGTTACTAAAATTGAAATTATTCGAAAAATTATTTTAAATTTATCAAATATTAAAAAACCGAAAGATACCTGATCGAGGACTGCAACGGTACAGTGGAGCACTGAGTAGGCACAAGTCGGCTGTTTCATTTAAATTTAGGTTGAGTTACGCCGCTTTGCACATCACAAGAAAAATTAATACGATAATAAACCAGTTAATAACACTTGATATTCTAGAAAACCAAGTTAATGTTAACAAAGGACATGTATACCGTCACGCAACCGATGAAGAACTGCCGTCTGTGCAGCGGTGCGCCGGGGACACGGCAAGTTCGCTGCATCGATTGAATCTGGATGGAGGCGCGCGCATCCTCTCGCGTTACGCAATCGTCGCTTTCGATAAGAAATCAGTTACTAAAATTGAAATTATTCGAAAACTAATTTTAAATTTATCAAATATTAAAAAACCGAAAGATACCTGATCGAGGACTGCAACGGTACAGTGGAGCACTGAGTAGGCACAAGTCGGCTGTTTCATTTAAATTTAGGTTGAGTTACGCCGCTTTGCACATCACAAGAAAAATTAATACGATAATAAACCAGTTAATATCACTTGATATTCTAGAAAACCAAGTTAATGTTAACAAAGGACAAGTAAACCGTCACACAACTGAACAAAGACTGCCCTTCGTGCGGCGTTGCGTCCGGGACGCATCCGTTCGCTGCATCGATTGAATCTGGATGGAGGCGCGCGCATCCTCTCGCGTTACGCAATCGTCGCTTTCGATAAAAAATCAGTTACTAAAATTGAAATTATTCGAAAACTAATTTTAAATTTTACAAATATTAATAAACCGCAAGATACCTGATCGAAGACTGCAACCGTGCAGTGGAGCACTGAGTAGGCACAAGTCGGCTGTTTCATTTAAATTTAGATTGAGTTACGCCGCTTTGCACATCACAAGAAAAATTAATACGATAATAAACCAGTTAATATCACTTGATATTCTAGAAAACCAAGTTAATGTTAACAAAGGACAAGTAAACCGTCATACAACTGAACAAAGACTGCCTTTCGTGCGGCGTTGCGTCCGGGACGCATCCGTTCGCTGCATCGATTGAATCTGGATGGAGGCGCGCGCATCCTCTCGCGTTACGCAATCGTCGCTTTCGATAAGAAATCAGTTACTAAAATTGAAATTATTCGAAAAATTATTTTAAATTTATCAAATATTAAAAAACCGAAAGATACCTGATCGAGGACTGCAACGGTACAGTGGAGCACTGAGTAGGCACAAGTCGGCTGTTTCATTTAAATTTAGGTTGAGTTACGCCGCTTTGCACATCACAAGAAAAATTAATACGATAATAAACCAGTTAATAACACTTGATATTCTAGAAAACCAAGTTAATGTTAACAAAGGACATGTAAACCGTCACGCAACCGATGAAGAACTGCCGTCTGTGCAGCGGTGCGCCGGGGACACGGCAAGTTCGCTGCATCGATTGAATCTGGATGGAGGCGCGCGCATCCTCTCGCGTTACGCAATCGTCGCTTTCGATAAGAAATCAGTTACTAAAATTGAAATTATTCGAAAACTAATTTTAAATTTATCAAATATTAAAAAACCGAAAGATACCTGATCGAGGACTGCAACGGTACAGTGGAGCACTGAGTAGGCACAAGTCGGCTGTTTCATTTAAATTTAGGTTGAGTTACGCCGCTTTGCACATCACAAGAAAAATTAATACGATAATAAACCAGTTAATAACACTTGATATTCTAGAAAACCAAGTTAATGTTAACAAAGGACATGTAAACCGTCACGCAACCGATGAAGAACTGCCGTCTGTGCAGCGGTGCGCCGGGGACACGGCAAGTTCGCTGCATCGATTGAATCTGGATGGAGGCGCGCGCATCCTCTCGCGTTACGCAATCGTTGCTTTCGATAAAAAATCAGTTACTAAAATTGAAATTATTCGAAAACTAATTTTAAATTTATCAAATATTAAAAAACCGAAAGATACCTGATCGAGGACTGCAACGGTACAGTGGAGCACTGAGTAGGCACAAGTCGGCTGTTTCATTTAAATTTAGGTTGAGTTACGCCGCTTTGCACATCACAAGAAAAATTAATACGATAATAAACCAGTTAATATCACTTGATATTCTAGAAAACCAAGTTAATGTTAACAAAGGACAAGTAAACCGTCACACAACTGAACAAAACTGCCCTTCGTGCGGCGTTGCGTCCGGGACGCATCCGTTCGCTGCATCGATTGAATCTGGATGGAGGCGCGCGCATCCTCTCGCGTTACGCAATCGTCACTTTCGATAAGAAATCAGTTACTAAAATTGAAATTATTCGAAAACTAATTTTAAATTTATCAAATATTAAAAAACCGAAAGATACCTGATCGAGGACTGCAACGGTACAGTGGAGCACTGAGTAGGCACAAGTCGGCTGTTTCATTTAAATTTAGGTTGAGTTACGCCGCTTTGCACATCACAAGAAAAATTAATACGATAATAAACCAGTTAATATCACTTGATATTCTAGAAAACCAAGTTAATGTTAACAAAGGACAAGTAAACCGTCATACAACTGAACAAAGACTGCCCTTCGTGCGGCGTTGCGTCCGGGACGCATCCGTTCGCTGCATCGATTGAATCTGGATGGAGGCGCGCGCATCCTCTCGCGTTACGCAATCGTCGCTTTCGATAAGAAATCAGTTACTAAAATTGAAATTATTCGAAAAATTATTTTAAATTTATCAAATATTAAAAAACCGAAAGATACCTGATCGAGGACTGCAACGGTACAGTGGAGCACTGAGTAGGCACAAGTCGGCTGTTTCATTTAAATTTAGGTTGAGTTACGCCGCTTTGCACATCACAAGAAAAATTAATACGATAATAAACCAGTTAATAACACTTGATATTCTAGAAAACCAAGTTAATGTTAACAAAGGACATGTATACCGTCACGCAACCGATGAAGAACTGCCGTCTGTGCAGCGGTGCGCCGGGGACACGGCAAGTTCGCTGCATCGATTGAATCTGGATGGAGGCGCGCGCATCCTCTCGCGTTACGCAATCGTCGCTTTCGATAAGAAATCAGTTACTAAAATTGAAATTATTCGAAAACTAATTTTAAATTTATCAAATATTAAAAAACCGAAAGATACCTGATCGAGGACTGCAACGGTACAGTGGAGCACTGAGTAGGCACAAGTCGGCTGTTTCATTTAAATTTAGGTTGAGTTACGCCGCTTTGCACATCACAAGAAAAATTAATACGATAATAAACCAGTTAATAACACTTGATATTCTAGAAAACCAAGTTAATGTTAACAAAGGACATGTAAACCGTCACGCAACCGATGAAGAACTGCCGTCTGTGCAGCGGTGCGCCGGGGACACGGCAAGTTCGCTGCATCGATTGAATCTGGATGGAGGCGCGCGCATCCTCTCGCGTTACGCAATCGTTGCTTTCGATAAAAAATCAGTTACTAAAATTGAAATTATTCGAAAACTAATTTTAAATTTATCAAATATTAAAAAACCGAAAGATACCTGATCGAGGACTGCAACGGTACAGTGGAGCACTGAGTAGGCACAAGTCGGCTGTTTCATTTAAATTTAGGTTGAGTTACGCCGCTTTGCACATCACAAGAAAAATTAATACGATAATAAACCAGTTAATATCACTTGATATTCTAGAAAACCAAGTTAATGTTAACAAAGGACAAGTAAACCGTCACACAACTGAACAAAGACTGGCCTTCGTGCGGCGTTGCGTCCGGGACGCATCCGTTCGCTGCATCGATTGAATCTGGATGGAGGCGCGCGCATCCTCTCGCGTTACGCAATCGTCGCTTTCGATAAGAAATCAGTTACTAAAATTGAAATTATTCGAAAACTAATTTTAAATTTATCAAATATTAAAAAACCGAAAGATACCTGATCGAGGACTGCAACGGTACAGTGGAGCACTGAGTAGGCACAAGTCGGCTGTTTCATTTAAATTTAGGATGAGTTACGCCGCTTTGCACATCACAAGAAAAATTAATACGATAATAAACCAGTTAATATCACTTGATATTCTAGAAAACCAAGTTAATGTTAACAAAGGACAAGTAAACCGTCATACAACTGAACAAAGACTGCCCTTCGTGCGGCGTTGCGTCCGGGACGCATCCGTTCGCTGCATCGATTGAATCTGGATGGAGGCGCGCGCATCCTCTCGCGTTACGCAATCGTCGCTTTCGATAAGAAATCAGTTACTAAAATTGAAATTATTCGAAAAATTATTTTAAATTTATCAAATATTAAAAAACCGAAAGATACCTGATCGAGGACTGCAACGGTACAGTGGAGCACTGAGTAGGCACAAGTCGGCTGTTTCATTTAAATTTAGGTTGAGTTACGCCGCTTTGCACATCACAAGAAAAATTAATACGATAATAAACCAGTTAATAACACTTGATATTCTAGAAAACCAAGTTAATGTTAACAAAGGACATGTATACCGTCACGCAACCGATGAAGAACTGCCGTCTGTGCAGCGGTGCGCCGGGGACACGGCAAGTTCGCTGCATCGATTGAATCTGGATGGAGGCGCGCGCATCCTCTCGCGTTACGCAATCGTCGCTTTCGATAAGAAATCAGTTACTAAAATTGAAATTATTCGAAAACTAATTTTAAATTTATCAAATATTAAAAAACCGAAAGATACCTGATCGAGGACTGCAACGGTACAGTGGAGCACTGAGTAGGCACAAGTCGGCTGTTTCATTTAAATTTAGGTTGAGTTACGCCGCTTTGCACATCACAAGAAAAATTAATACGATAATAAACCAGTTAATATCACTTGATATTCTAGAAAACCAAGTTAATGTTAACATAGGACATGTAAACCGTCACGCAACCGATGAAGAACTGCCGTCTGTGCAGCGGTGCGCCAGGGATACGGCAAGTTCGCTGCATCGATTGAATCTGGATGGAGGCGCGCGCATCCTCTCGCGTTACGCAATCGTCGCTTTCGATAAGAAATCAGTTACTAAAATTGAAATTATTCGAAAACTAATTTTAAATTTTACAAATATTAATAAACCGCAAGATACCTGATCGAAGACTGCAACCGTGCAGTGGAGCACTGAGTAGGCACAAGTCGACTGTTTCATTTAAATTTAGGATGAGTTACGCCGCTTTGCACATTACAAGAAAAATTAATTCGATAATAAGCCAGTTAATAACACTTGATATTCTAGAAAACCAAGTTAATGTTAACAAAGGACAAGTAAACCGTCACACAACTGAACAAAGACTGCCCTTCGTGCGGCGTTGCGTCCGGGACGCATCCGTTCGCTGCATCGATTGAATCTGGATAGAGGCGCGCGCATCCTCTCGCGTTACGCAATCGTCGCTTTCGATAAGAAATCAGTTACTAAAATTGAAATTATTAGAAAACTAATTTTAAATTTATCAAATATTAAAAAACTTAAAGATCTGATCGAGGACTGCAACGGTACAGTGGAGCACTGAGTAGGCACAAGTCGGCTGTTTCATTTAAATTTAGGTTGAGTTACGCCGCTTTGCACATCACAAGAAAAATTAATACGATAATAAACCAGTTAATATCACTTGATATTCTAGAAAACCAAGTTAATGTTAACAAAGGACAAGTAAACCGTCACACAACTGAACAAAGACTGCCCTTCGTGCGGCGTTGCGTCCGGGACGCATTCGTTCGCTGCATCGATTGAATCTGGATGGAGGCGCGCGCATCCTCTCGCGTTACGCAATCGTCGCTTTCGATAAGAAATCTGTTACTAAAATTGAAATTATTCGAAAACTAATTTTAAATTTATCAAATATTAAAAAACCGAAAGATACCTGATCGAGGACTGCAACGGTGTAGTGGAGCACTGAGTAGGCAGAAGTCGGCTGTTTCATTTAAATTTAAGTTGAGTTACACCGCTTTGCACATCACAAGAAAAATTAATTCGATAATAAACCAGTTAATATCACTTGATATTCTAGAAAACCAAGTTAATGATAACAATGGACAAGTAAATCGTCACACAACTGAACAAAGACTGCCCTTCGTGCGGCGTTGCGTACGGGGCGCATCCGTTCGCTGCATCGATTGAATCTGGATGGAGGCGCGCGCATCCTCTCGCGTTACGCAATCGTCGCTTTCGATAAGAAATCAGTTACTAAAATTGAAATTATTCGAAAACTAATTTTAAATTTTACAAATATTAATAAACCGCAAGATACCTGATCGAAGACTGCAACCGTGCAGTGGAGCACTGAGTAGGCACAAGTCGGCTGTTTTATTTAAATTTAGGATGAGTTACGACGCTTTGCACATTACAAGAAAAATTAATTCGATAATAAGCCAGTTAATAACACTTGATATTCTAGAAAACCAAGTTAATGTTAACAAAGGACAAGTAAACCGTCACACAACTGAACGAAGACTGCCCTTCGTGCGGCGTTGCGTCCGGGACGCATCCGTTCGCTGCATCGATTGAATCTGGATAGAGGCGCGCGCATCCTCTCGCGTTACGCAATCGTCGCTTTCGATAAGAAATCAGTTACTAAAATTGAAATTATTCGAAAACTAATTTTAAATTTATCAAATATTAAAAAACTTAAAGATACCTGATCGAGGACTGCAACGGTACAGTGGAGCACTGAGTAGGCACAAGTCGGCTGTTTCATTTAAATTTAGGTTGAGTTACGCCGCTTTGCACATCACAAGAAAAATTAATACGATAATAAACCAGTTAATATCACTTGATATTCTAGAAAACCAAGTTAATGTTAACAAAGGACAAGTAAACCGTCACACAACTGAACAAAGACTGCCCTTCGTGCGGCGTTGCGTCCGGGACGCATCCGTTCGCTGCATCGATTGAATCTGGATGGAGGCGCGCGCATCCTCTCGCGTTACGCAATCGTCGCTTTCGATAAGAAATCAGTTACTAAAATTGAAATTATTCGAAAACTAATTAAAAATTTATCAAATATTAAAAAACCGAAAGATACCTGATCGAGGACTGCAACGGTGTAGTGGAGCACTGAGTAGGCAGAAGTCGGCTGTTTCATTTAAATTTAAGTTGAGTTACACCGCTTTGCACATTACAAGAAAAATTAATTCGATAATAAACCAGTTAATATCACTTGATATTCTAGAAAACCAAGTTAATGATAACAATGGACAAGTAAATCGTCACACAACTGAACAAAGACTGCCCTTCGTGCGGCGTTGCGTCCGGGGCGCATCCGTTCGCTGCATCGATTGAATCTGGATGGAGGCGCGCGCATCCTCTCGCGTTACGCAATCGTCGCTTTCGATAAGAAATCAGTTACTAAAATTGAAATTATTCGAAAACTAATTTTAAATTTATCAAATATTAAAAAACCGAAAGATACCTGATCGAGGACTGCAACGGTGCAGTGGAGCACTGAGTAGGCACGAGTCGGCTGTTTCATTTAAATTTAGGTTGAGTTACGCCGCTTTGCACATCACAAGAAAAATTAATACGATAATAAACCAGTTAATATCACTTGATATTCTAGAAAACCAAGTTAATGTTAACAAAGGACAAGTAAACCGTCACACAACTGAACAAAGACTGCCCTTCGTGCGGCGTTGCGTCCGGGACGCATCCGTTCGCTGCATCGATTGAATCTGGATGGAGGCGCGCGCATCCTCTCGTTACGCAATCGTCGCTTTCGATAAGAAATCAGTTACTAAAATTGAAATTATTCGAAAACTAATTTTAAATTTATCAAATATTAAAAAACTTAAAGATACCTGATCGAGGACTGCAACGGTACAGTGGAGCACTGAGTAGGCACAAGTCGGCTGTTTCATTTAAATTTAGGTTGAGTTACGCCGCTTTGCACATCACAAGAAAAATTAATACGATAATAAACCAGTTAATATCACTTGATATTCTAGAAAACCAAGTTAATGTTAACAAAGGACAAGTAAACCGTCACACAACTGAACAAAGACTGCCCTTCGTGCGGCGTTGCGTCCGGGACGCATCCGTTCGCTGCATCGATTGAATCTGGATGGAGGCGCGCGCATCCTCTCGCGTTACGCAATCGTCGCTTTCGATAAGAAATCAGTTACTAAAATTGAAATTATTCGAAAACTAATTAAAAATTTATCAAATATTAAAAAACCGAAAGATACCTGATCGAGGACTGCAACGGTGTAGTGGAGCACTGAGTAGGCAGAAGTCGGCTGTTTCATTTAAATTTAAGTTGAGTTACACCGCTTTGCACATTACAAGAAAAATTAATTCGATAATAAACCAGTTAATATCACTTGATATTCTAGAAAACCAAGTTAATGATAACAATGGACAAGTAAATCGTCACACAACTGAACAAAGACTGCCCTTCGTGCGGCGTTGCGTCCGGGGCGCATCCGTTCGCTGCATCGATTGAATCTGGATGGAGGCGCGCGCATCCTCTCGCGTTACGCAATCGTCGCTTTCGATAAGAAATCAGTTACTAAAATTGAAATTATTCGAAAACTAATTTTAAATTTATCAAATATTAAAAAACCGAAAGATACCTGATCGAGGACTGCAACGGTGCAGTGGAGCACTGAGTAGGCACGAGTCGGCTGTTTCATTTAAATTTAGGTTGAGTTACGCCGCTTTGCACATCACAAGAAAAATTAATACGATAATAAACCAGTTAATATCACTTGATATTCTAGAAAACCAAGTTAATGTTAACAAAGGACAAGTAAACCGTCACACAACTGAACAAAGACTGCCCTTCGTGCGGCGTTGCGTCCGGGACGCATCCGTTCGCTGCATCGATTGAATCTGGATGGAGGCGCGCGCATCCTCTCGTTACGCAATCGTCGCTTTCGATAAGAAATCAGTTACTAAAATTGAAATTATTCGAAAACTAATTTTAAATTTATCAAATATTAAAAAACTTAAAGATACCTGATCGAGGACTGCAACGGTACAGTGGAGCACTGAGTAGGCACAAGTCGGCTGTTTCATTTAAATTTAGGTTGAGTTACGCCGCTTTGCACATCACAAGAAAAATTAATACGATAATAAACCAGTTAATATCACTTGATATTCTAGAAAACCAAGTTAATGTTAACAAAGGACAAGTAAACCGTCACACAACTGAACAAAGACTGCCCTTCGTGCGGCGTTGCGTCCGGGACGCATCCGTTCGCTGCATCGATTGAATCTGGATGGAGGCGCGCGCATCCTCTCGCGTTACGCAATCGTCGCTTTCGATAAGAAATCAGTTACTAAAATTGAAATTATTCGAAAACTAATTAAAAATTTATCAAATATTAAAAAACCGAAAGATACCTGATCGAGGACTGCAACGGTGTAGTGGAGCACTGAGTAGGCAGAAGTCGGCTGTTTCATTTAAATTTAAGTTGAGTTACACCGCTTTGCACATTACAAGAAAAATTAATTCGATAATAAACCAGTTAATATCACTTGATATTCTAGAAAACCAAGTTAATGATAACAATGGACAAGTAAATCGTCACACAACTGAACAAAGACTGCCCTTCGTGCGGCGTTGCGTCCGGGGCGCATCCGTTCGCTGCATCGATTGAATCTGGATGGAGGCGCGCGCATCCTCTCGCGTTACGCAATCGTCGCTTTCGATAAGAAATCAGTTACTAAAATTGAAATTATTCGAAAACTAATTTTAAATTTATCAAATATTAAAAAACCGAAAGATACCTGATCGAGGACTGCAACGGTGCAGTGGAGCACTGAGTAGGCACGAGTCGGCTGTTTCATTTAAATTTAGGTTGAGTTACGCCGCTTTGCACATCACAAGAAAAATTAATACGATAATAAACCAGTTAATATCACTTGATATTCTAGAAAACCAAGTTAATGTTAACAAAGGACAAGTAAACCGTCACACAACTGAACAAAGACTGCCCTTCGTGCGGCGTTGCGTCCGGGACGCATCCGTTCGCTGCATCGATTGAATCTGGATGGAGGCGCGCGCATCCTCTCGTTACGCAATCGTCGCTTTCGATAAGAAATCAGTTACTAAAATTGAAATTATTCGAAAACTAATTTTAAATTTATCAAATATTAAAAAACTTAAAGATACCTGATCGAGGACTGCAACGGTACAGTGGAGCACTGAGTAGGCACAAGTCGGCTGTTTCATTTAAATTTAGGTTGAGTTACGCCGCTTTGCACATCACAAGAAAAATTAATACGATAATAAACCAGTTAATATCACTTGATATTCTAGAAAACCAAGTTAATGTTAACAAAGGACAAGTAAACCGTCACACAACTGAACAAAGACTGCCCTTCGTGCGGCGTTGCGTCCGGGACGCATCCGTTCGCTGCATCGATTGAATCTGGATGGAGGCGCGCGCATCCTCTCGCGTTACGCAATCGTCGCTTTCGATAAGAAATCAGTTACTAAAATTGAAATTATTCGAAAACTAATTAAAAATTTATCAAATATTAAAAAACCGAAAGATACCTGATCGAGGACTGCAACGGTGTAGTGGAGCACTGAGTAGGCAGAAGTCGGCTGTTTCATTTAAATTTAAGTTGAGTTACACCGCTTTGCACATTACAAGAAAAATTAATTCGATAATAAACCAGTTAATATCACTTGATATTCTAGAAAACCAAGTTAATGATAACAATGGACAAGTAAATCGTCACACAACTGAACAAAGACTGCCCTTCGTGCGGCGTTGCGTCCGGGGCGCATCCGTTCGCTGCATCGATTGAATCTGGATGGAGGCGCGCGCATCCTCTCGCGTTACGCAATCGTCGCTTTCGATAAGAAATCAGTTACTAAAATTGAAATTATTCGAAAACTAATTTTAAATTTATCAAATATTAAAAAACCGAAAGATACCTGATCGAGGACTGCAACGGTGCAGTGGAGCACTGAGTAGGCACGAGTCGGCTGTTTCATTTAAATTTAGGTTGAGTTACGCCGCTTTGCACATCACAAGAAAAATTAATACGATAATAAACCAGTTAATATCACTTGATATTCTAGAAAACCAAGTTAATGTTAACAAAGGACAAGTAAACCGTCACACAACTGAACAAAGACTGCCCTTCGTGCGGCGTTGCGTCCGGGACGCATCCGTTCGCTGCATCGATTGAATCTGGATGGAGGCGCGCGCATCCTCTCGTTACGCAATCGTCGCTTTCGATAAGAAATCAGTTACTAAAATTGAAATTATTCGAAAACTAATTTTAAATTTATCAAATATTAAAAAACCGAAAAATACCTGATCGAGGACGGCAACGGTACAGTGGAGCATTGAGTAGGCACAAGTCGGCTGTTTCATTTAAATTTAGGATAAGTTATGCCGCTTTGCACATTACAAGAAAAATTAATTCGATAATAAGCCAGTTAATAACACTTGATATTCTAGAAAACCAAGTTAATGTTAACATAGGACATGTAAACCGTCACGCAACCGATGAAGAACTGCCGTCTGTGCAGCGGTGCGCCAGGGATACGGCAAGTTCGCTGCATCGATTGAATCTGGATGGAGGCGCGCGCATCCTCTCGCGTTACGCAATCGTCGCTTTCGATAAGAAATCAGTTACTAAAATTGAAATTATTCGAAAACTAATTTTAAATTTATCAAATATTAAAAAACCGAAAGATACCTGATCGAGGACGGCAACGGTACAGTGGAGCACTGAGTAGGCACAAGTCGGCTGTTTCATTTAAATTTAGGATAAGTTACGCCGCTTTGCACATTACAAGAAAAATTAATTCGATAATAAGCCAGTTAATAACACTTGATATTCTAAAAAACCAAGTTAATGTTAACAAAGGACATGTAAACCGTCACGCAACCGATGAAGAACTGCCGTCTGTGCAGCGGTGCGCCGGGGACACGGCAAGTTCGCTGCATCGATTGAATCTGGATGGAGGCGCGCGCATCCTCTCGCGTTACGCAATCGTCGCTTTCGATAAGAAATCAGTTACTAAAATTGAAATTATTCGAAAACTAATTTTAAATTTTACAAATATTAATAAACCGCAAGATACCTGATCGAAGACTGCAACCGTGCAGTAGAGCACTGAGTAGGCACAAGTCGGCTGTTTCATTTAAATTTAGGATGAGTTACGCCGCTTTGCACATTACAAGAAAAATTAATTCGATAATAAGCCAGTTAATAACACTTGATATTCTAGAAAACCAAGTTAATGTTAACAAAGGACAAGTAAACCGTCACACAACTGAACAAAGACTGCCCTTCGTGCGGCGTTGCGTCCGGGACGCATCCGTTCGCTGCATCGATTGAATCTGGATGGAGGCGCGCGCATCGTCTCGCGTTACGCAATCGTCGCTTTCGATAAGAAATCAGTTACTAAAATTGAAATTATTCGAAAACTAATTTTAAATTTATCAAATATTAAACAACCGAAAGATACCTGATCGAGGACTGCAACGGTACAGTGGAGCACTGAGTAGGCACAAGTCGGCTGTTTCATTTAAATTTAGGTTGAGTTACGCCGCTTTGCACATCACAAGAAAAATTAATTCGATAATAAACCAGTTAATAACACTTGATATTCTAGAAAACCAAGTTAATGTTAACAAAGGACAAGTAAACCGTCACACAACTGAACAAAGACTGCCCTTCGTGCGGCGTTGCGTCCAGGACGCATCCGTTCGCTGCATCGATTGAATCTGGATAGAGGCGCGCGCATCCTCTCGCGTTACGCAATCGTCGCTTTCGATAAGAAATCAGTTACTAAAATTGAAATTATTCGAAAACTAATTTTAAATTTATCAAATATTAAAAACTTAAAGATACCTGATCGAGGACTGCAACGGTACAGTGGAGCACTGAGTAGGCACAAGTCGGCTGTTTCATTTAAATTTAGGTTGAGTTACGCCGCTTTGCACATCACAAGAAAAATTAATACGATAATAAACCAGTTAATATCACTTGATATTCTAGAAAACCAAGTTAATGTTAACAAAGGACAAGTAAACCGTCACACAACTGAACAAAGACTGCCCTTCGTGCGGCGTTGCGTCCGGGACGCATCCGTTCGCTGCATCGATTGAATCTGGATGGAGGCGCGCGCATCCTCTCGCATTACGCAATCGTCGCTTTCGATAAGAAATCTGTTACTAAAATTGAAATTATTCGAAAACTAATTAAAAATTTATCAAATATTAAAAAACCGAAAGATACCTGATCGAGGACTGCAACGGTGTAGTGGAGCACTGAGTAGGCAGAAGTCAGCTGTTTCATTTAAATTTAAGTTGAGTTACGCCGCTTTGCACATCACTAGAAAAATTAATTCGATAATAAACCAGTTAATATCACTTGATATTCTAGAAAACCAAGTTAATGATAACAAAGGACAAGTAAACCGTCACACAACTGAACAAAGACTGCCCTTCGTGCGGCGTTGCGTCCGGGACGCATCCGTTCGCTGCATCGATTGAATCTGGATGGAGGCGCGCGCATCCTCTCGCGTTACGCAATCGTCGCTTTCGATAAGAAATCAGTTACTAAAATTGAAATTATTCGAAAAATTATTTTAAATTTATCAAATATTAAAAAACCGAAAGATACCTGATCGAGGACTGCAACGGTACAGTGGAGCACTGAGTAGGCACAAGTCGGCTGTTTCATTTAAATTTAGGTTGAGTTACGCCGCTTTGCACATCACAAGAAAAATTAATACGATAATAAACCAGTTAATAACACTTGATATTCTAGAAAACCAAGTTAATGTTAACAAAGGACATGTATACCGTCACGCAACCGATGAAGAACTGCCGTCTGTGCAGCGGTGCGCCGGGGACACGGCAAGTTCGCTGCATCGATTGAATCTGGATGGAGGCGCGCGCATCCTCTCGCGTTACGCAATCGTCGCTTTCGATAAGAAATCAGTTACTAAAATTGAAATTATTCGAAAACTAATTTTAAATTTATCAAATATTAAAAAACCGAAAGATACCTGATCGAGGACTGCAACGGTACAGTGGAGCACTGAGTAGGCACAAGTCGGCTGTTTCATTTAAATTTAGGTTGAGTTACGCCGCTTTGCACATCACAAGAAAAATTAATACGATAATAAACCAGTTAATAACACTTGATATTCTAGAAAACCAAGTTAATGTTAACAAAGGACATGTATACCGTCACGCAACCGATGAAGAACTGCCGCCTGTGCAGCGGTGCGCCGGGGACACGGCAAGTTCGCTGCATCGATTGAATCTGGATGGAGGCGCGCGCATCCTCTCGCGTTACGCAATCGTTGCTTTCGATAAAAAATCAGTTACTAAAATTGAAATTATTCGAAAACTAATTTTAAATTTATCAAATATTAAAAAACCGAAAGATACCTGATCGAGGACTGCAACGGTACAGTGGAGCACTGAGTAGGCACAAGTCGGCTGTTTCATTTAAATTTAGGTTGAGTTACGCCGCTTTGCACATCACAAGAAAAATTAATACGATAATAAACCAGTTAATATCACTTGATATTCTAGAAAACCAAGTTAATGTTAACAAAGGACAAGTAAACCGTCACACAACTGAACAAAGACTGCCCTTCGTGCGGCGTTGCGTCCGGGACGCATCCGTTCGCTGCATCGATTGAATCTGGATGGAGGCGCGCGCATCCTCTCGCGTTACGCAATCGTCGCTTTCGATAAGAAATCAATTACTAAAATTGAAATTATTCGAAAACTAATTTTAAATTTATCAAATATTAAAAAACCGAAAGATACCTGATCGAGGACTGCAACGGTACAGTGGAGCACTGAGTAGGCACAAGTCGGCTGTTTCATTTAAATTTAGGTTGAGTTACGCCGCTTTGCACATCACAAGAAAAATTAATACGATAATAAACCAGTTAATATCACTTGATATTCTAGAAAACCAAGTTAATGTTAACAAAGGACAAGTAAACCGTCATACAACTGAACAAAGACTGCCCTTCGTGCGGCGTTGCGTCCGGGACGCATCCGTTCGCTGCATCGATTGAATCTGGATGGAGGCGCGCGCATCCTCTCGCGTTACGCAATCGTCGCTTTCGATAAGAAATCAGTTACTAAAATTGAAATTATTCGAAAAATTATTTTAAATTTATCAAATATTAAAAAACCGAAAGATACCTGATCGAGGACTGCAACGGTACAGTGGAGCACTGAGTAGGCACAAGTCGGCTGTTTCATTTAAATTTAGGTTGAGTTACGCCGCTTTGCACATCACAAGAAAAATTAATACGATAATAAACCAGTTAATAACACTTGATATTCTAGAAAACCAAGTTAATGTTAACAAAGGACATGTATACCGTCACGCAACCGATGAAGAACTGCCGTCTGTGCAGCGGTGCGCCGGGGACACGGCAAGTTCGCTGCATCGATTGAATCTGGATGGAGGCGCGCGCATCCTCTCGCGTTACGCAATCGTCGCTTTCGATAAGAAATCAGTTACTAAAATTGAAATTATTCGAAAACTAATTTTAAATTTATCAAATATTAAAAAACCGAAAGATACCTGATCGAGGACTGCAACGGTACAGTGGAGCACTGAGTAGGCACAAGTCGGCTGTTTCATTTAAATTTAGGTTGAGTTACGCCGCTTTGCACATCACAAGAAAAATTAATACGATAATAAACCAGTTAATATCACTTGATATTCTAGAAAACCAAGTTAATGTTAACAAAGGACAAGTAAACCGTCACACAACTGAACAAAGACTGCCCTTCGTGCGGCGTTGCGTCCGGGACGCATCCGTTCGCTGCATCGATTGAATCTGGATGGAGGCGCGCGCATCCTCTCGCGTTACGCAATCGTCGCTTTCGATAAAAAATCAGTTACTAAAATTGAAATTATTCGAAAACTAATTTTAAATTTTACAAATATTAATAAACCGCAAGATACCTGATCGAAGACTGCAACCGTGCAGTGGAGCACTGAGTAGGCACAAGTCGGCTGTTTCATTTAAATTTAGATTGAGTTACGCCGCTTTGCACATCACAAGAAAAATTAATACGATAATAAACCAGTTAATATCACTTGATATTCTAGAAAACCAAGTTAATGTTAACAAAGGACAAGTAAACCGTCATACAACTGAACAAAGACTGCCTTTCGTGCGGCGTTGCGTCCGGGACGCATCCGTTCGCTGCATCGATTGAATCTGGATGGAGGCGCGCGCATCCTCTCGCGTTACGCAATCGTCGCTTTCGATAAGAAATCAGTTACTAAAATTGAAATTATTCGAAAAATTATTTTAAATTTATCAAATATTAAAAAACCGAAAGATACCTGATCGAGGACTGCAACGGTACAGTGGAGCACTGAGTAGGCACAAGTCGGCTGTTTCATTTAAATTTAGGTTGAGTTACGCCGCTTTGCACATCACAAGAAAAATTAATACGATAATAAACCAGTTAATAACACTTGATATTCTAGAAAACCAAGTTAATGTTAACAAAGGACATGTAAACCGTCACGCAACCGATGAAGAACTGCCGTCTGTGCAGCGGTGCGCCGGGGACACGGCAAGTTCGCTGCATCGATTGAATCTGGATGGAGGCGCGCGCATCCTCTCGCGTTACGCAATCGTCGCTTTCGATAAGAAATCAGTTACTAAAATTGAAATTATTCGAAAACTAATTTTAAATTTATCAAATATTAAAAAACCGAAAGATACCTGATCGAGGACTGCAACGGTACAGTGGAGCACTGAGTAGGCACAAGTCGGCTGTTTCATTTAAATTTAGGTTGAGTTACGCCGCTTTGCACATCACAAGAAAAATTAATACGATAATAAACCAGTTAATAACACTTGATATTCTAGAAAACCAAGTTAATGTTAACAAAGGACATGTAAACCGTCACGCAACCGATGAAGAACTGCCGTCTGTGCAGCGGTGCGCCGGGGACACGGCAAGTTCGCTGCATCGATTGAATCTGGATGGAGGCGCGCGCATCCTCTCGCGTTACGCAATCGTTGCTTTCGATAAAAAATCAGTTACTAAAATTGAAATTATTCGAAAACTAATTTTAAATTTATCAAATATTAAAAAACCGAAAGATACCTGATCGAGGACTGCAACGGTACAGTGGAGCACTGAGTAGGCACAAGTCGGCTGTTTCATTTAAATTTAGGTTGAGTTACGCCGCTTTGCACATCACAAGAAAAATTAATACGATAATAAACCAGTTAATATCACTTGATATTCTAGAAAACCAAGTTAATGTTAACAAAGGACAAGTAAACCGTCACACAACTGAACAAAACTGCCCTTCGTGCGGCGTTGCGTCCGGGACGCATCCGTTCGCTGCATCGATTGAATCTGGATGGAGGCGCGCGCATCCTCTCGCGTTACGCAATCGTCACTTTCGATAAGAAATCAGTTACTAAAATTGAAATTATTCGAAAACTAATTTTAAATTTATCAAATATTAAAAAACCGAAAGATACCTGATCGAGGACTGCAACGGTACAGTGGAGCACTGAGTAGGCACAAGTCGGCTGTTTCATTTAAATTTAGGTTGAGTTACGCCGCTTTGCACATCACAAGAAAAATTAATACGATAATAAACCAGTTAATATCACTTGATATTCTAGAAAACCAAGTTAATGTTAACAAAGGACAAGTAAACCGTCATACAACTGAACAAAGACTGCCCTTCGTGCGGCGTTGCGTCCGGGACGCATCCGTTCGCTGCATCGATTGAATCTGGATGGAGGCGCGCGCATCCTCTCGCGTTACGCAATCGTCGCTTTCGATAAGAAATCAGTTACTAAAATTGAAATTATTCGAAAAATTATTTTAAATTTATCAAATATTAAAAAACCGAAAGATACCTGATCGAGGACTGCAACGGTACAGTGGAGCACTGAGTAGGCACAAGTCGGCTGTTTCATTTAAATTTAGGTTGAGTTACGCCGCTTTGCACATCACAAGAAAAATTAATACGATAATAAACCAGTTAATAACACTTGATATTCTAGAAAACCAAGTTAATGTTAACAAAGGACATGTATACCGTCACGCAACCGATGAAGAACTGCCGTCTGTGCAGCGGTGCGCCGGGGACACGGCAAGTTCGCTGCATCGATTGAATCTGGATGGAGGCGCGCGCATCCTCTCGCGTTACGCAATCGTCGCTTTCGATAAGAAATCAGTTACTAAAATTGAAATTATTCGAAAACTAATTTTAAATTTATCAAATATTAAAAAACCGAAAGATACCTGATCGAGGACTGCAACGGTACAGTGGAGCACTGAGTAGGCACAAGTCGGCTGTTTCATTTAAATTTAGGTTGAGTTACGCCGCTTTGCACATCACAAGAAAAATTAATACGATAATAAACCAGTTAATAACACTTGATATTCTAGAAAACCAAGTTAATGTTAACAAAGGACATGTAAACCGTCACGCAACCGATGAAGAACTGCCGTCTGTGCAGCGGTGCGCCGGGGACACGGCAAGTTCGCTGCATCGATTGAATCTGGATGGAGGCGCGCGCATCCTCTCGCGTTACGCAATCGTTGCTTTCGATAAAAAATCAGTTACTAAAATTGAAATTATTCGAAAACTAATTTTAAATTTATCAAATATTAAAAAACCGAAAGATACCTGATCGAGGACTGCAACGGTACAGTGGAGCACTGAGTAGGCACAAGTCGGCTGTTTCATTTAAATTTAGGTTGAGTTACGCCGCTTTGCACATCACAAGAAAAATTAATACGATAATAAACCAGTTAATATCACTTGATATTCTAGAAAACCAAGTTAATGTTAACAAAGGACAAGTAAACCGTCACACAACTGAACAAAGACTGGCCTTCGTGCGGCGTTGCGTCCGGGACGCATCCGTTCGCTGCATCGATTGAATCTGGATGGAGGCGCGCGCATCCTCTCGCGTTACGCAATCGTCGCTTTCGATAAGAAATCAGTTACTAAAATTGAAATTATTCGAAAACTAATTTTAAATTTATCAAATATTAAAAAACCGAAAGATACCTGATCGAGGACTGCAACGGTACAGTGGAGCACTGAGTAGGCACAAGTCGGCTGTTTCATTTAAATTTAGGATGAGTTACGCCGCTTTGCACATCACAAGAAAAATTAATACGATAATAAACCAGTTAATATCACTTGATATTCTAGAAAACCAAGTTAATGTTAACAAAGGACAAGTAAACCGTCATACAACTGAACAAAGACTGCCCTTCGTGCGGCGTTGCGTCCGGGACGCATCCGTTCGCTGCATCGATTGAATCTGGATGGAGGCGCGCGCATCCTCTCGCGTTACGCAATCGTCGCTTTCGATAAGAAATCAGTTACTAAAATTGAAATTATTCGAAAAATTATTTTAAATTTATCAAATATTAAAAAACCGAAAGATACCTGATCGAGGACTGCAACGGTACAGTGGAGCACTGAGTAGGCACAAGTCGGCTGTTTCATTTAAATTTAGGTTGAGTTACGCCGCTTTGCACATCACAAGAAAAATTAATACGATAATAAACCAGTTAATAACACTTGATATTCTAGAAAACCAAGTTAATGTTAACAAAGGACATGTATACCGTCACGCAACCGATGAAGAACTGCCGTCTGTGCAGCGGTGCGCCGGGGACACGGCAAGTTCGCTGCATCGATTGAATCTGGATGGAGGCGCGCGCATCCTCTCGCGTTACGCAATCGTCGCTTTCGATAAGAAATCAGTTACTAAAATTGAAATTATTCGAAAACTAATTTTAAATTTATCAAATATTAAAAAACCGAAAGATACCTGATCGAGGACTGCAACGGTACAGTGGAGCACTGAGTAGGCACAAGTCGGCTGTTTCATTTAAATTTAGGTTGAGTTACGCCGCTTTGCACATCACAAGAAAAATTAATACGATAATAAACCAGTTAATATCACTTGATATTCTAGAAAACCAAGTTAATGTTAACATAGGACATGTAAACCGTCACGCAACCGATGAAGAACTGCCGTCTGTGCAGCGGTGCGCCAGGGATACGGCAAGTTCGCTGCATCGATTGAATCTGGATGGAGGCGCGCGCATCCTCTCGCGTTACGCAATCGTCGCTTTCGATAAGAAATCAGTTACTAAAATTGAAATTATTCGAAAACTAATTTTAAATTTTACAAATATTAATAAACCGCAAGATACCTGATCGAAGACTGCAACCGTGCAGTGGAGCACTGAGTAGGCACAAGTCGACTGTTTCATTTAAATTTAGGATGAGTTACGCCGCTTTGCACATTACAAGAAAAATTAATTCGATAATAAGCCAGTTAATAACACTTGATATTCTAGAAAACCAAGTTAATGTTAACAAAGGACAAGTAAACCGTCACACAACTGAACAAAGACTGCCCTTCGTGCGGCGTTGCGTCCGGGACGCATCCGTTCGCTGCATCGATTGAATCTGGATAGAGGCGCGCGCATCCTCTCGCGTTACGCAATCGTCGCTTTCGATAAGAAATCAGTTACTAAAATTGAAATTATTAGAAAACTAATTTTAAATTTATCAAATATTAAAAAACTTAAAGATCTGATCGAGGACTGCAACGGTACAGTGGAGCACTGAGTAGGCACAAGTCGGCTGTTTCATTTAAATTTAGGTTGAGTTACGCCGCTTTGCACATCACAAGAAAAATTAATACGATAATAAACCAGTTAATATCACTTGATATTCTAGAAAACCAAGTTAATGTTAACAAAGGACAAGTAAACCGTCACACAACTGAACAAAGACTGCCCTTCGTGCGGCGTTGCGTCCGGGACGCATTCGTTCGCTGCATCGATTGAATCTGGATGGAGGCGCGCGCATCCTCTCGCGTTACGCAATCGTCGCTTTCGATAAGAAATCTGTTACTAAAATTGAAATTATTCGAAAACTAATTTTAAATTTATCAAATATTAAAAAACCGAAAGATACCTGATCGAGGACTGCAACGGTGTAGTGGAGCACTGAGTAGGCAGAAGTCGGCTGTTTCATTTAAATTTAAGTTGAGTTACACCGCTTTGCACATCACAAGAAAAATTAATTCGATAATAAACCAGTTAATATCACTTGATATTCTAGAAAACCAAGTTAATGATAACAATGGACAAGTAAATCGTCACACAACTGAACAAAGACTGCCCTTCGTGCGGCGTTGCGTACGGGGCGCATCCGTTCGCTGCATCGATTGAATCTGGATGGAGGCGCGCGCATCCTCTCGCGTTACGCAATCGTCGCTTTCGATAAGAAATCAGTTACTAAAATTGAAATTATTCGAAAACTAATTTTAAATTTTACAAATATTAATAAACCGCAAGATACCTGATCGAAGACTGCAACCGTGCAGTGGAGCACTGAGTAGGCACAAGTCGGCTGTTTTATTTAAATTTAGGATGAGTTACGACGCTTTGCACATTACAAGAAAAATTAATTCGATAATAAGCCAGTTAATAACACTTGATATTCTAGAAAACCAAGTTAATGTTAACAAAGGACAAGTAAACCGTCACACAACTGAACGAAGACTGCCCTTCGTGCGGCGTTGCGTCCGGGACGCATCCGTTCGCTGCATCGATTGAATCTGGATAGAGGCGCGCGCATCCTCTCGCGTTACGCAATCGTCGCTTTCGATAAGAAATCAGTTACTAAAATTGAAATTATTCGAAAACTAATTTTAAATTTATCAAATATTAAAAAACTTAAAGATACCTGATCGAGGACTGCAACGGTACAGTGGAGCACTGAGTAGGCACAAGTCGGCTGTTTCATTTAAATTTAGGTTGAGTTACGCCGCTTTGCACATCACAAGAAAAATTAATACGATAATAAACCAGTTAATATCACTTGATATTCTAGAAAACCAAGTTAATGTTAACAAAGGACAAGTAAACCGTCACACAACTGAACAAAGACTGCCCTTCGTGCGGCGTTGCGTCCGGGACGCATCCGTTCGCTGCATCGATTGAATCTGGATGGAGGCGCGCGCATCCTCTCGCGTTACGCAATCGTCGCTTTCGATAAGAAATCAGTTACTAAAATTGAAATTATTCGAAAACTAATTAAAAATTTATCAAATATTAAAAAACCGAAAGATACCTGATCGAGGACTGCAACGGTGTAGTGGAGCACTGAGTAGGCAGAAGTCGGCTGTTTCATTTAAATTTAAGTTGAGTTACACCGCTTTGCACATTACAAGAAAAATTAATTCGATAATAAACCAGTTAATATCACTTGATATTCTAGAAAACCAAGTTAATGATAACAATGGACAAGTAAATCGTCACACAACTGAACAAAGACTGCCCTTCGTGCGGCGTTGCGTCCGGGGCGCATCCGTTCGCTGCATCGATTGAATCTGGATGGAGGCGCGCGCATCCTCTCGCGTTACGCAATCGTCGCTTTCGATAAGAAATCAGTTACTAAAATTGAAATTATTCGAAAACTAATTTTAAATTTATCAAATATTAAAAAACCGAAAGATACCTGATCGAGGACTGCAACGGTGCAGTGGAGCACTGAGTAGGCACGAGTCGGCTGTTTCATTTAAATTTAGGTTGAGTTACGCCGCTTTGCACATCACAAGAAAAATTAATACGATAATAAACCAGTTAATATCACTTGATATTCTAGAAAACCAAGTTAATGTTAACAAAGGACAAGTAAACCGTCACACAACTGAACAAAGACTGCCCTTCGTGCGGCGTTGCGTCCGGGACGCATCCGTTCGCTGCATCGATTGAATCTGGATGGAGGCGCGCGCATCCTCTCGTTACGCAATCGTCGCTTTCGATAAGAAATCAGTTACTAAAATTGAAATTATTCGAAAACTAATTTTAAATTTATCAAATATTAAAAAACTTAAAGATACCTGATCGAGGACTGCAACGGTACAGTGGAGCACTGAGTAGGCACAAGTCGGCTGTTTCATTTAAATTTAGGTTGAGTTACGCCGCTTTGCACATCACAAGAAAAATTAATACGATAATAAACCAGTTAATATCACTTGATATTCTAGAAAACCAAGTTAATGTTAACAAAGGACAAGTAAACCGTCACACAACTGAACAAAGACTGCCCTTCGTGCGGCGTTGCGTCCGGGACGCATCCGTTCGCTGCATCGATTGAATCTGGATGGAGGCGCGCGCATCCTCTCGCGTTACGCAATCGTCGCTTTCGATAAGAAATCAGTTACTAAAATTGAAATTATTCGAAAACTAATTAAAAATTTATCAAATATTAAAAAACCGAAAGATACCTGATCGAGGACTGCAACGGTGTAGTGGAGCACTGAGTAGGCAGAAGTCGGCTGTTTCATTTAAATTTAAGTTGAGTTACACCGCTTTGCACATTACAAGAAAAATTAATTCGATAATAAACCAGTTAATATCACTTGATATTCTAGAAAACCAAGTTAATGATAACAATGGACAAGTAAATCGTCACACAACTGAACAAAGACTGCCCTTCGTGCGGCGTTGCGTCCGGGGCGCATCCGTTCGCTGCATCGATTGAATCTGGATGGAGGCGCGCGCATCCTCTCGCGTTACGCAATCGTCGCTTTCGATAAGAAATCAGTTACTAAAATTGAAATTATTCGAAAACTAATTTTAAATTTATCAAATATTAAAAAACCGAAAGATACCTGATCGAGGACTGCAACGGTGCAGTGGAGCACTGAGTAGGCACGAGTCGGCTGTTTCATTTAAATTTAGGTTGAGTTACGCCGCTTTGCACATCACAAGAAAAATTAATACGATAATAAACCAGTTAATATCACTTGATATTCTAGAAAACCAAGTTAATGTTAACAAAGGACAAGTAAACCGTCACACAACTGAACAAAGACTGCCCTTCGTGCGGCGTTGCGTCCGGGACGCATCCGTTCGCTGCATCGATTGAATCTGGATGGAGGCGCGCGCATCCTCTCGTTACGCAATCGTCGCTTTCGATAAGAAATCAGTTACTAAAATTGAAATTATTCGAAAACTAATTTTAAATTTATCAAATATTAAAAAACTTAAAGATACCTGATCGAGGACTGCAACGGTACAGTGGAGCACTGAGTAGGCACAAGTCGGCTGTTTCATTTAAATTTAGGTTGAGTTACGCCGCTTTGCACATCACAAGAAAAATTAATACGATAATAAACCAGTTAATATCACTTGATATTCTAGAAAACCAAGTTAATGTTAACAAAGGACAAGTAAACCGTCACACAACTGAACAAAGACTGCCCTTCGTGCGGCGTTGCGTCCGGGACGCATCCGTTCGCTGCATCGATTGAATCTGGATGGAGGCGCGCGCATCCTCTCGCGTTACGCAATCGTCGCTTTCGATAAGAAATCAGTTACTAAAATTGAAATTATTCGAAAACTAATTAAAAATTTATCAAATATTAAAAAACCGAAAGATACCTGATCGAGGACTGCAACGGTGTAGTGGAGCACTGAGTAGGCAGAAGTCGGCTGTTTCATTTAAATTTAAGTTGAGTTACACCGCTTTGCACATTACAAGAAAAATTAATTCGATAATAAACCAGTTAATATCACTTGATATTCTAGAAAACCAAGTTAATGATAACAATGGACAAGTAAATCGTCACACAACTGAACAAAGACTGCCCTTCGTGCGGCGTTGCGTCCGGGGCGCATCCGTTCGCTGCATCGATTGAATCTGGATGGAGGCGCGCGCATCCTCTCGCGTTACGCAATCGTCGCTTTCGATAAGAAATCAGTTACTAAAATTGAAATTATTCGAAAACTAATTTTAAATTTATCAAATATTAAAAAACCGAAAGATACCTGATCGAGGACTGCAACGGTGCAGTGGAGCACTGAGTAGGCACGAGTCGGCTGTTTCATTTAAATTTAGGTTGAGTTACGCCGCTTTGCACATCACAAGAAAAATTAATACGATAATAAACCAGTTAATATCACTTGATATTCTAGAAAACCAAGTTAATGTTAACAAAGGACAAGTAAACCGTCACACAACTGAACAAAGACTGCCCTTCGTGCGGCGTTGCGTCCGGGACGCATCCGTTCGCTGCATCGATTGAATCTGGATGGAGGCGCGCGCATCCTCTCGTTACGCAATCGTCGCTTTCGATAAGAAATCAGTTACTAAAATTGAAATTATTCGAAAACTAATTTTAAATTTATCAAATATTAAAAAACCGAAAAATACCTGATCGAGGACGGCAACGGTACAGTGGAGCATTGAGTAGGCACAAGTCGGCTGTTTCATTTAAATTTAGGATAAGTTATGCCGCTTTGCACATTACAAGAAAAATTAATTCGATAATAAGCCAGTTAATAACACTTGATATTCTAGAAAACCAAGTTAATGTTAACATAGGACATGTAAACCGTCACGCAACCGATGAAGAACTGCCGTCTGTGCAGCGGTGCGCCAGGGATACGGCAAGTTCGCTGCATCGATTGAATCTGGATGGAGGCGCGCGCATCCTCTCGCGTTACGCAATCGTCGCTTTCGATAAGAAATCAGTTACTAAAATTGAAATTATTCGAAAACTAATTTTAAATTTATCAAATATTAAAAAACCGAAAGATACCTGATCGAGGACGGCAACGGTACAGTGGAGCACTGAGTAGGCACAAGTCGGCTGTTTCATTTAAATTTAGGATAAGTTACGCCGCTTTGCACATTACAAGAAAAATTAATTCGATAATAAGCCAGTTAATAACACTTGATATTCTAAAAAACCAAGTTAATGTTAACAAAGGACATGTAAACCGTCACGCAACCGATGAAGAACTGCCGTCTGTGCAGCGGTGCGCCGGGGACACGGCAAGTTCGCTGCATCGATTGAATCTGGATGGAGGCGCGCGCATCCTCTCGCGTTACGCAATCGTCGCTTTCGATAAGAAATCAGTTACTAAAATTGAAATTATTCGAAAACTAATTTTAAATTTTACAAATATTAATAAACCGCAAGATACCTGATCGAAGACTGCAACCGTGCAGTAGAGCACTGAGTAGGCACAAGTCGGCTGTTTCATTTAAATTTAGGATGAGTTACGCCGCTTTGCACATTACAAGAAAAATTAATTCGATAATAAGCCAGTTAATAACACTTGATATTCTAGAAAACCAAGTTAATGTTAACAAAGGACAAGTAAACCGTCACACAACTGAACAAAGACTGCCCTTCGTGCGGCGTTGCGTCCGGGACGCATCCGTTCGCTGCATCGATTGAATCTGGATGGAGGCGCGCGCATCGTCTCGCGTTACGCAATCGTCGCTTTCGATAAGAAATCAGTTACTAAAATTGAAATTATTCGAAAACTAATTTTAAATTTATCAAATATTAAACAACCGAAAGATACCTGATCGAGGACTGCAACGGTACAGTGGAGCACTGAGTAGGCACAAGTCGGCTGTTTCATTTAAATTTAGGTTGAGTTACGCCGCTTTGCACATCACAAGAAAAATTAATTCGATAATAAACCAGTTAATAACACTTGATATTCTAGAAAACCAAGTTAATGTTAACAAAGGACAAGTAAACCGTCACACAACTGAACAAAGACTGCCCTTCGTGCGGCGTTGCGTCCAGGACGCATCCGTTCGCTGCATCGATTGAATCTGGATAGAGGCGCGCGCATCCTCTCGCGTTACGCAATCGTCGCTTTCGATAAGAAATCAGTTACTAAAATTGAAATTATTCGAAAACTAATTTTAAATTTATCAAATATTAAAAACTTAAAGATACCTGATCGAGGACTGCAACGGTACAGTGGAGCACTGAGTAGGCACAAGTCGGCTGTTTCATTTAAATTTAGGTTGAGTTACGCCGCTTTGCACATCACAAGAAAAATTAATACGATAATAAACCAGTTAATATCACTTGATATTCTAGAAAACCAAGTTAATGTTAACAAAGGACAAGTAAACCGTCACACAACTGAACAAAGACTGCCCTTCGTGCGGCGTTGCGTCCGGGACGCATCCGTTCGCTGCATCGATTGAATCTGGATGGAGGCGCGCGCATCCTCTCGCATTACGCAATCGTCGCTTTCGATAAGAAATCTGTTACTAAAATTGAAATTATTCGAAAACTAATTAAAAATTTATCAAATATTAAAAAACCGAAAGATACCTGATCGAGGACTGCAACGGTGTAGTGGAGCACTGAGTAGGCAGAAGTCAGCTGTTTCATTTAAATTTAAGTTGAGTTACGCCGCTTTGCACATCACTAGAAAAATTAATTCGATAATAAACCAGTTAATATCACTTGATATTCTAGAAAACCAAGTTAATGATAACAAAGGACAAGTAAACCGTCACACAACTGAACAAAGACTGCCCTTCGTGCGGCGTTGCGTCCGGGGCGCATCCGTTCGCTGCATCGATTGAATCTGGATGGAGGCGCGCGCATCCTCTCGCGTTACGCAATCGTCGCTTTCGATAAGAAATCAGTTACTAAAATTGAAATTATTCGAAAACTAATTTTAAATTTATCAAATATTAAAAAACCGAAAGATACCTGATCGAGGACTGCAACGGTGCAGTGGAGCACTGAGTAGGCACGAGTCGGCTGTTTCATTTAAATTTAGGATAAGTTATGCCGCTTTGCACATTACAAGAAAAATTAATTCGATAATAAGCCAGTTAATAACACTTGATATTCTAGAAAACCAAGTTAATGTTAACAAAGGACATGTAAACCGTCACGCAACCGATGAAGAACTGCCGTCTGTGCAGCGGTGTGCCGGGGACACGGCAAGTTCGCTGCATCGATTGAATCTGGATGGAGGCGCGCGCATCCTCTCGCGTTACGCAATCGTCGCTTTCGATAAGAAATCAGTTACTAAAATTGAAATTATTCGAAAACTAATTTTAAATTTATCAAATATTAAAAAACCGAAAGATACCTGATTGAGGACGGCAACGGTACAGTGGAGCACTGAGTAGGCACAAGTCGGCTGTTTCATTTAAATTTAGGTTGAGTTACGCCGCTTTGCACATCACAAGAAAAATTAATTCGATAATAAACCAGTTAATAACACTTGATATTCTAGAAAACCAAGTTAATGTTAACAAAGGACAAGTAAACCGTCACACAACTGAACAAAGACTGCCCTTCGTGCGGCGTTGCGTCCAGGACGCATCCGTTCGCTGCATCGATTGAATCTGGATAGAGGCGCGCGCATCCTCTCGCGTTACGCAATCGTCGCTTTCGATAAGAAATCAGTTACTAAAATTGAAATTATTCGAAAACTAATTTTAAATTTATCAAATATTAAAAACTTAAAGATACCTGATCGAGGACTGCAACGGTACAGTGGAGCACTGAGTAGGCACAAGTCGGCTGTTTCATTTAAATTTAGGTTGAGTTACGCCGCTTTGCACATCACAAGAAAAATTAATACGATAATAAACCAGTTAATATCACTTGATATTCTAGAAAACCAAGTTAATGTTAACAAAGGACAAGTAAACCGTCACACAACTGAACAAAGACTGCCCTTCGTGCGGCGTTGCGTCCGGGACGCATCCGTTCGCTGCATCGATTGAATCTGGATGGAGGCGCGCGCATCCTCTCGCGTTACGCAATCGTCGCTTTCGATAAGAAATCTGTTACTAAAATTGAAATTATTCGAAAACTAATTAAAAATTTATCAAATATTAAAAAACCGAAAGATACCTGATCGAGGACTGCAACGGTGTAGTGGAGCACTGAGTAGGCAGAAGTCAGCTGTTTCATTTAAATTTAAGTTGAGTTACGCCGCTTTGCACATCACTAGAAAAATTAATTCGATAATAAACCAGTTAATATCACTTGATATTCTAGAAAACCAAGTTAATGATAACAAAGGACAAGTAAACCGTCACACAACTGAACAAAGACTGCCCTTCGTGCGGCGTTGCGTCCGGGGCGCATCCGTTCGCTGCATCGATTGAATCTGGATGGAGGCGCGCGCATCCTCTCGCGTTACGCAATCGTCGCTTTCGATAAGAAATCAGTTACTAAAATTGAAATTATTCGAAAACTAATTTTAAATTTATCAAATATTAAAAAACCGAAAGATACCTGATCGAGGACTGCAACGGTGTAGTGGAGCACTGAGTAGGCAGAAGTCGGCTGTTTCATTTAAATTTAAGTTGAGTTACGCCGCTTTGCACATCACAAGAAAAATTAATTCGATAATAAACCAGTTAATATCACTTGATATTCTAGAAAACCAAGTTAATGATAACAAAGGACAAGTAAACCGTCACACAACTGAACAAAGACTGCCCTTCGTGCGGCGTTGCGTCCGGGGCGCATCCGTTCGCTGCATCGATTGAATCTGGATAGAGGCGCGCGCATCCTCTCGCGTTACGCAATCGTCGCTTTCGATAAGAAATCAGTTACTAAAATTGAAATTATTCGAAAACTAATTTTAAATTTATCAAATATTAAAAAACCGAAAGATACCTGATCGAGGACTGCAACGGTGCAGTGGAGCACTGAGTAGGCACGAGTCGGCTGTTTCATTTAAATTTAGGATAAGTTATGCCGCTTTGCACATTACAAGAAAAATTTATTCGATAATAAGCCAGTTAATAACACTTGATATTCTAGAAAACCAAGTTAATGTTAACAAAGGACATGTAAACCGTCACGCAACCGATGAAGAACTGCCGTCTGTGCAGCGGTGCGCCGGGGACACGGCAAGTTCGCTGCATCGATTGAATCTGGATGGAGGCGCGCGCATCCTCTCGCGTTACGCAATCGTCGCTTTCGATAAGAAATCAGTTACTAAAATTGAAATTATTCGAAAACTAATTTTAAATTTATCAAATATTAAAAAACCGAAAGATACCTGATTGAGGACGGCAACGGTACAGTGGAGCACTGAGTAGGCACAAGTCGGCTGTTTCATTTAAATTTAGGTTGAGTTACGCCGCTTTGCACATCACAAGAAAAATTAATTCGATAATAAACCAGTTAATAACACTTGATATTCTAGAAAACCAAGTTAATGTTAACAAAGGACAAGTAAACCGTCACACAACTGAACAAAGACTGCCCTTCGTGCGGCGTTGCGTCCAGGACGCATCCGTTCGCTGCATCGATTGAATCTGGATAGAGGCGCGCGCATCCTCTCGCGTTACGCAATCGTCGCTTTCGATAAGAAATCAGTTACTAAAATTGAAATTATTCGAAAACTAATTTTAAATTTATCAAATATTAAAAACTTAAAGATACCTGATCGAGGACTGCAACGGTACAGTGGAGCACTGAGTAGGCACAAGTCGGCTGTTTCATTTAAATTTAGGTTGAGTTACGCCGCTTTGCACATCACAAGAAAAATTAATACGATAATAAACCAGTTAATATCACTTGATATTCTAGAAAACCAAGTTAATGTTAACAAAGGACAAGTAAACCGTCACACAACTGAACAAAGACTGCCCTTCGTGCGGCGTTGCGTCCGGGACGCATCCGTTCGCTGCATCGATTGAATCTGGATGGAGGCGCGCGCATCCTCTCGCGTTACGCAATCGTCGCTTTCGATAAGAAATCTGTTACTAAAATTGAAATTATTCGAAAACTAATTAAAAATTTATCAAATATTAAAAAACCGAAAGATACCTGATCGAGGACTGCAACGGTGTAGTGGAGCACTGAGTAGGCAGAAGTCAGCTGTTTCATTTAAATTTAAGTTGAGTTACGCCGCTTTGCACATCACTAGAAAAATTAATTCGATAATAAACCAGTTAATATCACTTGATATTCTAGAAAACCAAGTTAATGATAACAAAGGACAAGTAAACCGTCACACAACTGAACAAAGACTGCCCTTCGTGCGGCGTTGCGTCCGGGGCGCATCCGTTCGCTGCATCGATTGAATCTGGATGGAGGCGCGCGCATCCTCTCGCGTTACGCAATCGTCGCTTTCGATAAGAAATCAGTTACTAAAATTGAAATTATTCGAAAACTAATTTTAAATTTATCAAATATTAAAAAACCGAAAGATACCTGATCGAGGACTGCAACGGTGTAGTGGAGCACTGAGTAGGCAGAAGTCGGCTGTTTCATTTAAATTTAAGTTGAGTTACGCCGCTTTGCACATCACAAGAAAAATTAATTCGATAATAAACCAGTTAATATCACTTGATATTCTAGAAAACCAAGTTAATGATAACAAAGGACAAGTAAACCGTCACACAACTGAACAAAGACTGCCCTTCGTGCGGCGTTGCGTCCGGGGCGCATCCGTTCGCTGCATCGATTGAATCTGGATAGAGGCGCGCGCATCCTCTCGCGTTACGCAATCGTCGCTTTCGATAAGAAATCAGTTACTAAAATTGAAATTATTCGAAAACTAATTTTAAATTTATCAAATATTAAAAAACCGAAAGATACCTGATCGAGGACTGCAACGGTGCAGTGGAGCACTGAGTAGGCACGAGTCGGCTGTTTCATTTAAATTTAGGATAAGTTATGCCGCTTTGCACATTACAAGAAAAATTTATTCGATAATAAGCCAGTTAATAACACTTGATATTCTAGAAAACCAAGTTAATGTTAACAAAGGACATGTAAACCGTCACGCAACCGATGAAGAACTGCCGTCTGTGCAGCGGTGCGCCGGGGACACGGCAAGTTCGCTGCATCGATTGAATCTGGATGGAGGCGCGCGCATCCTCTCGCGTTACGCAATCGTCGCTTTCGATAAGAAATCAGTTACTAAAATTGAAATTATTCGAAAACTAATTTTAAATTTATCAAATATTTAAAAACCGAAAGATACCTGATCGAGGACTGCAACGGTACAGTGGAGCACTGAGTAGGCACATGTCGGCTGTTTCATTTAAATTTAGGATGAGTTACGCCGCTTTGCACATCACAAGAAAAATTAATTAGATATTAAACCAGTTAATAACACTTGATATTCTAGAAAACCAAGTTAATGTTAACAAAGGGCAAGTAAACCGTCACACAACTGAACAAAGACTGCCCTTCGTGCGGCGTTGCGTCCGGGACGCATCCGTTCGCTGCATCGATTGAATCTGGATGGAGGCGCGCGCATCCTCTCGCGTTACGCAATCGTCGCTTTCGATAAGAAATCAGTTACTAAAATTGAAATTATTCGAAAACTAATTTTAAATTTATCAAATATTAAAAAACCGAAAGATACCTGATCGAGGACTGCAACGGTGTAGTGGAGCACTGAGTAGGCAGAAGTCGGCTGTTTCATTTAAATTTAAGTTGAGTTACGCCGCTTTGCACATCACAAGAAAAATTAATTCGATAATAAACCAGTTAATATCACTTGATATTCTAGAAAACCAAGTTAATGATAACAAAGGACAAGTAAACCGTCACACAACTGAACAAAGACTGCCCTTCGTGCGGCGTTGCGTCCGGGGCGCATCCGTTCGCTGCATCGATTGAATCTGGATGGAGGCGCGCGCATCCTCTCGCGTTACGCAATCGTCGCTTTCGATAAGAAATCAGTTACTAAAATTGAAATTATTCGAAAACTAATTTTAAATTTATCAAATATTAAACAACCGAAAGATACCTGATCGAGGACTGCAACGGTACAGTGGAGCACTGAGTAGGCACAAGTCGGCTGTTTCATTTAAATTTAGGTTGAGTAACGCCGCTTTGCACATCACAAGAAAAATTAATACGATAATAAACCAGTTAATATCACTTGATATTCTAGAAAACCAAGTTAATGTTAACAAAGGACAAGTAAACCGTCACACAACTGAACAAAAACTGCCCTTCGTGCGGCGTTGCGTCCGGGACGCATCCGTTCGCTGCATCGATTGAATCTGGATGGAGGCGCGCGCATCCTCTCGCGTTACGCAATCGTCGCTTTCGATAAGAAATCAGTTACTAAAATTGAAATTATTCGAAAACTAATTTTAAATTTTACAAATATTAATAAACCGCAAGATACCTGATCGAAGACTGCAACCGTGCAGTAGAGCACTGAGTAGGCACAAGTCGGCTGTTTCATTTAAATTTAGGATGAGTTACGCCGCTTTGCACATTACAAGAAAAATTAATTCGATAATAAGCCAGTTAATAACACTTGATATTCTAGAAAACCAAGTTAATGTTAACAAAGGACAAGTAAACCGTCACACAACTGAACAAAGACTGCCCTTCGTGCGGCGTTGCGTCCGGGACGCATCCGTTCGCTGCATCGATTGAATCTGGATGGAGGCGCGCGCATCCTCTCGCGTTACGCAATCGTCGTTTTCGATAAGAAATCAGTTACTAAAATTGAAATTATTCGAAAACTAATTTTAAATTTTACAAATATTAATAAACCGCAAGATACCTGATCGAAGACTGCAACCGTGCAGTGGAGCACTGAGTAGGCACAAGTCGACTGTTTCCTTTAAATTTAGGATGAGTTACTCCGCTTTGCACATTACAAGAAAAATTAATTCGATAATAAGCCAGTTAATAACACTTGATATTCTAGAAAACCAAGTTAATGTTAACAAAGGACAAGTAAACCGTCACACAACTGAACAAAGACTGCCCTTCGTGCGGCGTTGCGTCCGGGACGCATCCGTTCGCTGCATCGATTGAATCTGGATGGAGGCGCGCGCATCCTCTCGCGTTACGCAATCGTCGCTTTCGATAAGAAATCAGTTACTAAAATTGAAATTATTCGAAAACTAATTTTAAATTTTACAAATATTAATAAACCGCAAGATACCTGATCGAAGACTGCAACCGTGCAGTGGAGCACTGAGTAGGCACAAGTCGGCTGTTTCATTTAAATTTAGGATGAGTTACGCCGCTTTGCACATTACAAGAAAAATTAATTCGATAATAAGCCAGTTAATAACACTTGATATTCTAGAAAACCAAGTTAATGTTAACAAAGGACAAGTAAACCGTCACACAACTGAACAAAGACTGCCCTTCGTGCGGCGTTGCGTCCGGGACGCATCCGTTCGCTGCATCGATTGAATCTGGATGGAGGCGCGCGCATCCTCTCGCGTTACGCAATCGTCGCTTTCGATAAGAAATCAGTTACTAAAATTGAAATTATTCGATAACTAATTTTAAATTTTACAAATATTAATAAACCGCAAGATACCTGATCGAAGACTGCAACCGTGCAGTGGAGCACTGAGTAGGCACAAGTCGACTGTTTCCTTTAAATTTAGGATGAGTTACGCCGCTTTGCACATTACAAGAAAAATTAATTCGATAATAAGCCAGTTAATAACACTTGATATTCTAGAAAACCAAGTTAATGTTACAAAGGACAAGTAAACCGTCACACAACTGAACAAAGACTGCCCTTCGTGCGGCGTTGCGTCCGGGACGCATCCGTTCGCTGCATCGATTGAATCTGGATGGAGGCGCGCGCATCCTCTCGCGTTACGCAATCGTCGCTTTCGATAAGAAATCAGTTACTAAAATTGAAATTATTCGAAAACTAATTAAAAATTTATCAAATATTAAAAAACCGAAAGATACCTGATCGAGAACTGCAACGGTGTAGTGGAGCACTGAGTAGGCAGAAGTCGGCTGTTTCATTTAAATTTAAGTTGAGTTACGCCGCTTTGCACATCACAAGAAAAATTAATTCGATAATAAACCAGTTAATATCACTTGATATTCTAGAAAACCAAGTTAATGATAACAAAGGACAAGTAAACCGTCACACAACTGAACAAAGACTGCCCTTCGTGCGGCGTTGCGTCCGGGACGCATCCGTTCGCTGCATCGATTGAATCTGGATGGAGGCGCGCGCATCGTCTCGCGTTACGCAATCGTCGCTTTCGATAAGAAATCAGTTACTAAAATTGAAATTATTCGATAACTAATTTTAAATTTTACAAATATTAATAAACCGCAAGATACCTGATCGAAGACTGCAACCGTGCAGTGGAGCACTGAGTAGGCACAAGTCGACTGTTTCATTTAAATTTAGGATGAGTTATGCCGCTTTGCACATTACAAGAAAAATTAATTCGATAATAAGCCAGTTAATAACACTTGATATTCTAGAAAACCAAGTTAATGTTAACAAAGGACATGTAAACCGTCACGCAACCGATGAAGAACTGCCGTCTGTGCAGCGGTGCGCCGGGGACACGGCAAGTTCGCTGCATCGATTGAATCTGGATGGAGGCGCGCGCATCCTCTCGCGTTACGCAATCGTCGCTTTCGATAAGGAATCAGTTACTAAAATTGAAATTATTCTAAAACTAATTTTAAATTTATCAAATATTAAAAAACCGAAAGATACCTGATCGAGGACTGCAACGGTACAGTGGAGCACTGAGTAGGCACAAGTCGGCTGTTTCATTTAAATTTAGGATGAGTTACGCCGCTTTGCACATTAAAAGAAAAATTAATTCGATAATAAACCAGTTAATAGCACTTGATATTCTAGAAAACCAAGTTAATGTTAACAAAGGACAAGTAAACCGTCACACAACTGAAAAAAGACTGCCCTTCGTGCGGCGTTGCGTCCGGGACGCATCCGTTCGCTGCATCGATTGAATCTGGATGGAGGCGCGCGCATCCTCTCGCGTTACGCAATCGTCGCTTTCGATAAGAAATCAGTTACTAAAATTGAAATTATTCGAAAACTAATTTTAAATTTATCAAATATTAAAAAACCGAAAGATACCTGATCGAGGACTGCAACGGTGTAGTGGAGCACTGAGTAGGCAGAAGTCGGCTGTTTCATTTAAATTTAAGTTGAGTTACGCCGCTTTGCACATCACAAGAAAAATTAATTCGATAATAAACCAGTTAATATCACTTGATATTCTAGAAAACCAAGTTAATGATAACAAAGGACAAGTAAACCGTCACACAACTGAACAAAGACTGCCCTTCGTGCGGCGTTGCGTCCGGGGCGCATCCGTTCGCTGCATCGATTGAATCTGGATAGAGGCGCGCGCATCCTCTCGCGTTACGCAATCGTCGCTTTCGATAAGAAATCAGTTACTAAAATTGAAATTATTCGAAAACTAATTTTAAATTTATCAAATATTAAAAAACCGAAAGATACCTGATCGAGGACTGCAACGGTGCAGTGGAGCACTGAGTAGGCACGAGTCGGCTGTTTCATTTAAATTTAGGATAAGTTATGCCGCTTTGCACATTACAAGAAAAATTTATTCGATAATAAGCCAGTTAATAACACTTGATATTCTAGAAAACCAAGTTAATGTTAACAAAGGACATGTAAACCGTCACGCAACCGATGAAGAACTGCCGTCTGTGCAGCGGTGCGCCAGGGACACGGCAAGTTCGCTGCATCGATTGAATCTGGATGGAGGCGCGCGCATCCTCTCGCGTTACGCAATCGTCGCTTTCGATAAGGAATCAGTTACTAAAATTGAAATTATTCTAAAACTAATTTTAAATTTATCAAATATTAAAAAACCGAAAGATACCTGATCGAGAACTGCAACGGTACAGTGGAGCACTGAGTAGGCACAAGTCGGCTGTTTCATTTAAATTTAGGATGAGTTACGCCGCTTTGCACATTAAAAGAAAAATTAATTCGATAATAAACCAGTTAATAGCACTTGATATTCTAGAAAACCAAGTTAATGTTAACAAAGGACAAGTAAACCGTCACACAACTGAACAAAGACTGCCCTTCGTGCGGCGTTGCGTCCGGGACGCATCCGTTCGCTGCATCGATTGAATCTGGATGGAGGCGCGCGCATCCTCTCGCGTTACGCAATCGTCGCTTTCGATAAGAAATCAGTTACTAAAATTGAAATTATTCGAAAACTAATTTTAAATTCATCAAATATTAAAAAACCGAAAGATACCTGATCGAGGACTGCAACGGTGTAGTGGAGCACTGAGTAGGCAGAAGTCGGCTGTTTCATTTAAATTTAAGTTGAGTTACGCCGCTTTGCACATCACAAGAAAAATTAATTCGATAATAAACCAGTTAATATCACTTGATATTCTAGAAAACCAAGTTAATGATAACAAAGGACAAGTAAACCGTCACACAACTGAACAAAGACTGCCCTTCGTGCGGCGTTGCGTCCGGGACGCATCCGTTCGCTGCATCGATTGAATCTGGATGGAGGCGCGCGCATCCTCTCGCGTTACGCAATCGTCGCTTTCGATAAGAAATCAGTTACTAAAATTGAAATTATTCGAAAACAAATTTTAAATTTATCAAATATTAAAAAACCGAAAGATACCTGATCGAGGACTGCAACGGTGCAGTGGAGCACTGAGTAGGCACGAGTCGGCTGTTTCATTTAAATTTAGGATAAGTTATGCCGCTTTGCACATTAAAAGAAAAATTAATTCGATAATAAGCCAGTTAATAACACTTGATATTCTAGAAAACCAAGTTAATGTTAACATAGGACATGTAAACCGTCACGCAACCAATGAAGAACTGCCGTCTGTGCAGCGGTGCGCCAGGGATACGGCAAGTTCGCTGCATCGATTGAATCTGGATGGAGGCGCGCGCATCCTCTCGCGTTACGCAATCGTCGCTTTCGATAAGAAATCAGTTACTAAAATTGAAATTATTCGAAAACTAATTTTAAATTTATCAAATATTAAAAAACCGAAAGATACCTGATCGAGGACGGCAACGGTACAGTGGAGCACTATGCACAAGTCGGCTGTTTCATTTAAATTTAGGATAAGTTACGCCGCTTTGCACATTACAAGAAAAATTAATTCGATAATAAACCAGTTAATAACACTTGATATTCTAGAAAACCAAGTTAATGTTAACAAAGGACATGTAAACCGTCACGCAACCGATGAAGAACTGCCGTCTGTGCAGCGGTGCGCCGGGGACACGGCAAGTTCGCTGCATCGATTGAATCTGGATGGAGGCGCGCGCATCCTCTCGCGTTACGCAATCGTCGCTTTCGATAAGAAATCAGTTACTAAAATTGAAATTATTCGAAAACTAATTTTAAATTTATCAAATATTAAAAAACCGAAAGATACCTGATCGAGGACTGCAACGGTGCAGTGGAGCACTGAGTAGGCACGAGTCGGCTGTTTCATTTAAATTTAGGATAAGTTATGCCGCTTTGCACATTACAAGAAAAATTAATTCGATAATAAGCCAGTTAATAACACTTGATATTCTAGAAAACCAAGTTAATGTTAACAAAGGACATGTAAACCGTCACGCAACCGATGAAGAACTGCCGTCTGTGCAGCGGTGCGCCAGGGACACGGCAAGTTCGCTGCATCGATTAAATCTGGATAGAGGCGCGCGCATCCTCTCGCGTCACGCAATCGTCGCTTTCGATAAGAAATCAGTTACAAAAATTGAAATTATTCGAAAACTAATTTTAAATTTATCAAATATTAAAAAACCGAAAGATACCTGATCGAGGACGGCAACGGTACAGTGGAGCACTGAGTAGGCACAAGTCGGCTGTTTCATTTAAATTTAGGATAAGTTACGCCGCTTTGCACATTACAAGAAAAATTAATTCGATAATAAGCCAGTTAATAACACTTGATATTCTAGAAAACCAAGTTAATGTTAACAAAGGACATGTAAACCGTCACGCAACCGATGAAGAACTGCCGTCTGTGCAGCGGTGCGCCGGGGACACGGCAAGTTCGCTGCATCGATTGAATCTGGATGGAGGCGCGCGCATCCTCTCGCGTTACGCAATCGTCGCTTTCGATAAGAAATCAGTTACTAAAATTGAAATTATTCGAAAACTAATTTTAAATTTATCAAATATTAAAAAACCGAAAGATACCTGATCGAGGACGGCAACGGTACAGTGGAGCACTGAGTATGCACAAGTCGGCTGTTTCATTTAAATTTAGGATAAGTTACGCCGCTTTGCACATTACAAGAAAAATTAATTCGATAATAAGCCAGTTAATAACACTTGATATTCTACAAAACCAAGTTAATGTTAACAAAGGACATGTAAACCGTCACGCAACCGATGAAGAACTGCCGTCTGTGCAGCGGTGCGCCAGGGACACGGCAAGTTCGCTGCATCGATTAAATCTGGATAGAGGCGCGCGCATCCTCTCGCGTCACGCAATCGTCGCTTTCGATAAGAAATCAGTTACAAAAATTGAAATTATTCGAAAACTAATTTTAAATTTATCAAATATTAAAAAACCGAAAGATACCTGATCGAGGACTGCAACGGTGTAGTGGAGCACTGAGTAGGCAGAAGTCGGCTGTTTCATTTAAATTTAAGTTGAGTTACGCCGCTTTGCACATCACAAGAAAAATTAATTCGATAATAAACCAGTTAATATCACTTGATATTCTAGAAAACCAAGTTAATGATAACAAAGGACAAGTAAACCGTCACACAACTGAACAAAGACTGCCCTTCGTGCGGCGTTGCGTCCGGGGCGCATCCGTTCGCTGCATCGATTGAATCTGGATGGAGGCGCGCGCATCCTCTCGCGTTACGCAATCGTCGCTTTCGATAAGAAATCAGTTACTAAAATTGAAATTATTCGAAAACAAATTTTAAATTTATCAAATATTAAAAAACCGAAAGATACCTGATCGAGGACTGCAACGGTGCAGTGGAGCACTGAGTAGGCACGAGTCGGCTGTTTCATTTAAATTTAGGATAAGTTATGCCGCTTTGCACATTAAAAGAAAAATTAATTCGATAATAAGCCAGTTAATAACACTTGATATTCTAGAAAACCAAGTTAATGTTAACATAGGACATGTAAACCGTCACGCAACCGATGAAGAACTGCCGTCTGTGCAGCGGTGCGCCGGGGACACGGCAAGTTCGCTGCATCGATTGAATCTGGATGGAGGCGCGCGCATCCTCTCGCGTTACGCAATCGTCGCTTTCGATAAGAAATCAGTTACTAAAATTGAAATTATTCGAAAACTAATTTTAAATTTATCAAATATTAAAAAACCGAAAGATACCTGATCGAGGACTGCAACGGTGCAGTGGAGCACTGAGTAGGCACGAGTCGGCTGTTTCATTTAAATTTAGGATAAGTTATGCCGCTTTGCACATTACAAGAAAAATTAATTCGATAATAAGCCAGTTAATAAGACTTGATATTCTAGAAAACCAAGTTAATGTTAACAAAGGACATGTAAACCGTCACGCAACCGATGAAGAACTGCCGTCTGTGCAGCGGTGCGCCGGGGACACGGCAAGTTCGCTGCATCGATTGAATCTGGATGGAGGCGCGCGCATCCTCTCGCGTTACGCAATCGTCGCTTTCGATAAGAAATCAGTTACTAAAATTGAAATTATTCGAAAACTAATTTTAAATTTATCAAATATTAAAAAACCGAAAGATACCTGATCGAGGACTGCAACGGTACAGTGGAGCACTGAGTAGGCACAAGTCGGCTGTTTCATTTAAATTTTGGTTGAGTTACGCCGCTTTGCACATCACAAGAAAAATTAATTAAATATTAAACCAGTTAATAACACTTGATATTCTAGAAAACCAAGTTAATGTTAACAAAGGACAAGTAAACCGTCACACAACTGAACAAAGACTGCCCTTCGTGCGGCGTTGCGTCCGGGACGCATCCGTTCGCTGCATCGATTGAATCTGGATTTAGGCGCGCGCATCCTCTCGCGTTACGCAATCGTCGCTTTCGATAAGAAATCAGTTACTAAAATTGAAATTATTCGAAAACTAATTAAAAATTTATCAAATATTAAAAAACCGAAAGATACCTGATCGAGGACTGCAACGGTACAGTGGAGCACTGAGTAGGCACAAGTCGGCTGTTTCATTTAAATTTAGGATGAGTTACGCCGCTTTGCACATTAAAAGAAAAATTAATTCGATAATAAACCAGTTAATAGCACTTGATATTCTAGAAAACCAAGTTAATGTTAACAAAGGACAAGTAAACCGTCACACAACTGAACAAAGACTGCCCTTCGTGCGGCGTTGCGTCCGGGACGCATCCGTTCGCTGCATCGATTGAATCTGGATGGAGGCGCGCGCATCCTCTCGCGTTACGCAATCGTCGCTTTCGATAAGAAATTAGTTACTAAAATTGAAATTATTCGAAAACTAATTTTAAATTTATCAAATATTAAAAAACCGAAAGATACCTGATCGAGGACTGCAACGGTGTAGTGGAGCACTGAGTAGGCAGAAGTCGGCTGTTTCATTTAAATTTAAGTTGAGTTACGCCGCTTTGCACATCACAAGAAAAATTAATTCGATAATAAACCAGTTAATATCACTTGATATTCTAGAAAACCAAGTTAATGATAACAAAGGACAAGTAAACCGTCACACAACTGAACAAAGACTGCCCTTCGTGCGGCGTTGCGTCCGGGGCGCATCCGTTCGCTGCATCGATTGAATCTGGATGGAGGCGCGCGCATCCTCTCGCGTTACGCAATCGTCGCTTTCGATAAGAAATCAGTTACTAAAATTGAAATTATTCGAAAACTAATTTTAAATTTATCAAATATTAAAAAACCGAAAGATACCTGATCGAGGACTGCAACGGTGCAGTGGAGCACTGAGTAGGCACGAGTCGGCTGTTTCATTTAAATTTAGGATAAGTTATGCCGCTTTGCACATTACAAGAAAAATTAATTCGATAATAAGCCAGTTAATAACACTTGATATTCTAGAAAACCAAGTTAATGTTAACAAAGGACATGTAAACCGTCACGCAACCGATGAAGAACTGCCGTCTGTGCAGCGGTGCGCCAGGGACACGGCAAGTTCGCTGCATCGATTAAATCTGGATAGAGGCGCGCGCATCCTCTCGCGTCACGCAATCGTCGCTTTCGATAAGAAATCAGTTACAAAAATTGAAATTATTCGAAAACTAATTTTAAATTTATCAAATATTAAAAAACCGAAAGATACCTGATCGAGGACGGCAACGGTACAGTGGAGCACTGAGTAGGCACAAGTCGGCTGTTTCATTTAAATTTAGGATAAGTTACGCCGCTTTGCACATTACAAGAAAAATTAATTCGATAATAAGCCAGTTAATAACACTTGATATTCTAGAAAACCAAGTTAATGTTAACAAAGGACATGTAAACCGTCACGCAACCGATGAAGAACTGCCGTCTGTGCAGCGGTGCGCCGGGGACACGGCAAGTTCGCTGCATCGATTGAATCTGGATGGAGGCGCGCGCATCCTCTCGCGTTACGCAATCGTCGCTTTCGATAAGAAATCAGTTACTAAAATTGAAATTATTCGAAAACTAATTTTAAATTTATCAAATATTAAAAAACCGAAAGATACCTGATCGAGGACTGCAACGGTGCAGTGGAGCACTGAGTAGGCACGAGTCGGCTGTTTCATTTAAATTTAGGATAAGTTATGCCGCTTTGCAAATTACAAGAAAAATTAATTCGATAATAAGCCAGTTAATAAGACTTGATATTCTAGAAAACCAAGTTAATGTTAACAAAGGACATGTAAACCGTCACGCAACCGATGAAGAACTGCCGTCTGTGCAGCGGTGCGCCGGGGACACGGCAAGTTCGCTGCATCGATTGAATCTGGATGGAGGCGCGCGCATCCTCTCGCGTTACGCAATCGTCGCTTTCGATAAGAAATCAGTTACTAAAATTGAAATTATTCGAAAACTAATTTTAAATTTATCAAATATTAAAAAGCCGAAAGATACCTGATCGAGGACTGCAACGGTACAGTGGAGCACTGAGTAGGCACAAGTCGGCTGTTTCATTTAAATTTTGGTTGAGTTACGCCGCTTTGCACATCACAAGAAAAATTAATTAAATATTAAACCAGTTAATAACACTTGATATTCTAGAAAACCAAGTTAATGTTAACAAAGGACAAGTAAACCGTCACACAACTGAACAAAGACTGCCCTTCGTGCGGCGTTGCGTCCGGGACGCATCCGTTCGCTGCATCGATTGAATCTGGATTTAGGCGCGCGCATCCTCTCGCGTTACGCAATCGTCGCTTTCGATAAGAAATCAGTTACTAAAATTGAAATTATTCGAAAACTAATTAAAAATTTATCAAATATTAAAAAACCGAAAGATACCTGATCGAGGACTGCAACGGTGTAGTGGAGCACTGAGTAGGCAGAAGTCGGCTGTTTCATTTAAATTTAAGTTGAGTTACGCCGCTTTGCACATCACAAGAAAAATTAATTCGATAATAAACCAGTTAATAACACTTGATATTCTAGAAAACCAAGTTAATGTTAACAAAGGACATGTAAACCGTCACGCAACCGATGAAGAACTGCCGTCTGTGCAGCGGTGCGCCAGGGACACGGCAAGTTCGCTGCATCGATTAAATCTGGATAGAGGCGCGCGCATCCTCTCGCGTCACGCAATCGTCGCTTTCGATAAGAAATCAGTTACAAAAATTGAAATTATTCGAAAACTAATTTTAAATTTATCAAATATTAAAAAACCGAAAGATACCTGATCGAGGACGGCAACGGTACAGTGGAGCACTGAGTAGGCACAAGTCGGCTGTTTCATTTAAATTTAGGATAAGTTACGCCGCTTTGCACATTACAAGAAAAATTAATTCGATAATAAGCCAGTTAATAACACTTGATATTCTAGAAAACCAAGTTAATGTTAACATAGGACATGTAAACCGTCACGCAACCGATGAAGAACTGCCGTCTGTGCAGCGGTGCGCCGGGGACACGGCAAGTTCGCTGCATCGATTGAATCTGGATGGAGGCGCGCGCATCCTCTCGCGTTACGCAATCGTCGCTTTCGATAAGAAATCAGTTACTAAAATTGAAATTATTCGAAAACTAATTTTAAATTTATCAAATATTAAAAAACCGAAAGATACCTGATCGAGGACTGCAACGGTGCAGTGGAGCACTGAGTAGGCACGAGTCGGCTGTTTCATTTAAATTTAGGATAAGTTATGCCGCTTTGCACATTACAAGAAAAATTAATTCGATAATAAGCCAGTTAATAAGACTTGATATTCTAGAAAACCAAGTTAATGTTAACAAAGGACATGTAAACCGTCACGCAACCGATGAAGAACTGCCGTCTGTGCAGCGGTGCGCCGGGGACACGGCAAGTTCGCTGCATCGATTGAATCTGGATGGAGGCGCGCGCATCCTCTCGCGTTACGCAATCGTCGCTTTCGATAAGAAATCAGTTACTAAAATTGAAATTATTCGAAAACTAATTTTAAATTTATCAAATATTAAAAAACCGAAAGATACCTGATCGAGGACTGCAACGGTACAGTGGAGCACTGAGTAGGCACAAGTCGGCTGTTTCATTTAAATTTTGGTTGAGTTACGCCGCTTTGCACATCACAAGAAAAATTAATTAAATATTAAACCAGTTAATAACACTTGATATTCTAGAAAACCAAGTTAATGTTAACAAAGGACAAGTAAACCGTCACACAACTGAACAAAGACTGCCCTTCGTGCGGCGTTGCGTCCGGGACGCATCCGTTCGCTGCATCGATTGAATCTGGATTTAGGCGCGCGCATCCTCTCGCGTTACGCAATCGTCGCTTTCGATAAGAAATCAGTTACTAAAATTGAAATTATTCGAAAACTAATTAAAAATTTATCAAATATTAAAAAACCGAAAGATACCTGATCGAGGACTGCAACGGTACAGTGGAGCACTGAGTAGGCACAAGTCGGCTGTTTCATTTAAATTTAGGATGAGTTACGCCGCTTTGCACATTAAAAGAAAAATTAATTCGATAATAAACCAGTTAATAGCACTTGATATTCTAGAAAACCAAGTTAATGTTAACAAAGGACAAGTAAACCGTCACACAACTGAACAAAGACTGCCCTTCGTGCGGCGTTGCGTCCGGGACGCATCCGTTCGCTGCATCGATTGAATCTGGATGGAGGCGCGCGCATCCTCTCGCGTTACGCAATCGTCGCTTTCGATAAGAAATTAGTTACTAAAATTGAAATTATTCGAAAACTAATTTTAAATTTATCAAATATTAAAAAACCGAAAGATACCTGATCGAGGACTGCAACGGTGTAGTGGAGCACTGAGTAGGCAGAAGTCGGCTGTTTCATTTAAATTTAAGTTGAGTTACGCCGCTTTGCACATCACAAGAAAAATTAATTCGATAATAAACCAGTTAATATCACTTGATATTCTAGAAAACCAAGTTAATGATAACAAAGGACAAGTAAACCGTCACACAACTGAACAAAGACTGCCCTTCGTGCGGCGTTGCGTCCGGGGCGCATCCGTTCGCTGCATCGATTGAATCTGGATGGAGGCGCGCGCATCCTCTCGCGTTACGCAATCGTCGCTTTCGATAAGAAATCAGTTACTAAAATTGAAATTATTCGAAAACTAATTTTAAATTTATCAAATATTAAAAAACCGAAAGATACCTGATCGAGGACTGCAACGGTGCAGTGGAGCACTGAGTAGGCACGAGTCGGCTGTTTCATTTAAATTTAGGATAAGTTATGCCGCTTTGCACATTACAAGAAAAATTAATTCGATAATAAGCCAGTTAATAACACTTGATATTCTAGAAAACCAAGTTAATGTTAACAAAGGACATGTAAACCGTCACGCAACCGATGAAGAACTGCCGTCTGTGCAGCGGTGCGCCAGGGACACGGCAAGTTCGCTGCATCGATTAAATCTGGATAGAGGCGCGCGCATCCTCTCGCGTCACGCAATCGTCGCTTTCGATAAGAAATCAGTTACAAAAATTGAAATTATTCGAAAACTAATTTTAAATTTATCAAATATTAAAAAACCGAAAGATACCTGATCGAGGACGGCAACGGTACAGTGGAGCACTGAGTAGGCACAAGTCGGCTGTTTCATTTAAATTTAGGATAAGTTACGCCGCTTTGCACATTACAAGAAAAATTAATTCGATAATAAGCCAGTTAATAACACTTGATATTCTAGAAAACCAAGTTAATGTTAACAAAGGACATGTAAACCGTCACGCAACCGATGAAGAACTGCCGTCTGTGCAGCGGTGCGCCGGGGACACGGCAAGTTCGCTGCATCGATTGAATCTGGATGGAGGCGCGCGCATCCTCTCGCGTTACGCAATCGTCGCTTTCGATAAGAAATCAGTTACTAAAATTGAAATTATTCGAAAACTAATTTTAAATTTATCAAATATTAAAAAACCGAAAGATACCTGATCGAGGACTGCAACGGTGCAGTGGAGCACTGAGTAGGCACGAGTCGGCTGTTTCATTTAAATTTAGGATAAGTTATGCCGCTTTGCAAATTACAAGAAAAATTAATTCGATAATAAGCCAGTTAATAAGACTTGATATTCTAGAAAACCAAGTTAATGTTAACAAAGGACATGTAAACCGTCACGCAACCGATGAAGAACTGCCGTCTGTGCAGCGGTGCGCCGGGGACACGGCAAGTTCGCTGCATCGATTGAATCTGGATGGAGGCGCGCGCATCCTCTCGCGTTACGCAATCGTCGCTTTCGATAAGAAATCAGTTACTAAAATTGAAATTATTCGAAAACTAATTTTAAATTTATCAAATATTAAAAAGCCGAAAGATACCTGATCGAGGACTGCAACGGTACAGTGGAGCACTGAGTAGGCACAAGTCGGCTGTTTCATTTAAATTTTGGTTGAGTTACGCCGCTTTGCACATCACAAGAAAAATTAATTAAATATTAAACCAGTTAATAACACTTGATATTCTAGAAAACCAAGTTAATGTTAACAAAGGACAAGTAAACCGTCACACAACTGAACAAAGACTGCCCTTCGTGCGGCGTTGCGTCCGGGACGCATCCGTTCGCTGCATCGATTGAATCTGGATTTAGGCGCGCGCATCCTCTCGCGTTACGCAATCGTCGCTTTCGATAAGAAATCAGTTACTAAAATTGAAATTATTCGAAAACTAATTAAAAATTTATCAAATATTAAAAAACCGAAAGATACCTGATCGAGGACTGCAACGGTGTAGTGGAGCACTGAGTAGGCAGAAGTCGGCTGTTTCATTTAAATTTAAGTTGAGTTACGCCGCTTTGCACATCACAAGAAAAATTAATTCGATAATAAACCAGTTAATAACACTTGATATTCTAGAAAACCAAGTTAATGTTAACAAAGGACATGTAAACCGTCACGCAACCGATGAAGAACTGCCGTCTGTGCAGCGGTGCGCCAGGGACACGGCAAGTTCGCTGCATCGATTAAATCTGGATAGAGGCGCGCGCATCCTCTCGCGTCACGCAATCGTCGCTTTCGATAAGAAATCAGTTACAAAAATTGAAATTATTCGAAAACTAATTTTAAATTTATCAAATATTAAAAAACCGAAAGATACCTGATCGAGGACGGCAACGGTACAGTGGAGCACTGAGTAGGCACAAGTCGGCTGTTTCATTTAAATTTAGGATAAGTTACGCCGCTTTGCACATTACAAGAAAAATTAATTCGATAATAAGCCAGTTAATAACACTTGATATTCTAGAAAACCAAGTTAATGTTAACAAAGGACATGTAAACCGTCACGCAACCGATGAAGAACTGCCGTCTGTGCAGCGGTGCGCCGGGGACACGGCAAGTTCGCTGCATCGATTGAATCTGGATGGAGGCGCGCGCATCCTCTCGCGTTACGCAATCGTCGCTTTCGATAAGAAATCAGTTACTAAAATTGAAATTATTCGAAAACTAATTTTAAATTTATCAAATATTAAAAAACCGAAAGATACCTGATCGAGGACTGCAACGGTGCAGTGGAGCACTGAGTAGGCACGAGTCGGCTGTTTCATTTAAATTTAGGATAAGTTATGCCGCTTTGTAAATTACAAGAAAAATTAATTCGATAATAAGCCAGTTAATAAGACTTGATATTCTAGAAAACCAAGTTAATGTTAACAAAGGACATGTAAACCGTCACGCAACCGATGAAGAACTGCCGTCTGTGCAGCGGTGCGCCGGGGACACGGCAAGTTCGCTGCATCGATTGAATCTGGATGGAGGCGCGCGCATCCTCTCGCGTTACGCAATCGTCGCTTTCGATAAGAAATCAGTTACTAAAATTGAAATTATTCGAAAACTAATTTTAAATTTATCAAATATTAAAAAACCGAAAGATACCTGATCGAGGACTGCAACGGTACAGTGGAGCACTGAGTAGGCACAAGTCGGCTGTTTCATTTAAATTTTGGTTGAGTTACGCCGCTTTGCACATCACAAGAAAAATTAATTAAATATTAAACCAGTTAATAACACTTGATATTCTAGAAAACCAAGTTAATGTTAACAAAGGACAAGTAAACCGTCACACAACTGAACAAAGACTGCCCTTCGTGCGGCGTTGCGTCCGGGACGCATCCGTTCGCTGCATCGATTGAATCTGGATTTAGGCGCGCGCATCCTCTCGCGTTACGCAATCGTCGCTTTCGATAAGAAATCAGTTACTAAAATTGAAATTATTCGAAAACTAATTAAAAATTTATCAAATATTAAAAAACCGAAAGATACCTGATCGAGGACTGCAACGGTGTAGTGGAGCACTGAGTAGGCAGAAGTCGGCTGTTTCATTTAAATTTAAGTTGAGTTACGCCGCTTTGCACATCACAAGAAAAATTAATTCGATAATAAACCAGTTAATATCACTTGATATTCTAGAAAACCAAGTTAATGATAACAATGGACAAGTAAATCGTCACACAACTGAACAAAGACTGCCCTTCGTGCGGCGTTGCGTCCGGGGCGCATCCGTTCGCTGCATCGATTGAATCTGGATGGAGGCGCGCGCATCCTCTCGCGTTACGCAATCGTCGCTTTCGATAAGAAATCAGTTACTAAAATTGAAATTATTCGAAAACTAATTTTAAATTTATCAAATATTAAAAAACCGAAAGATACCTGATCGAGGACTGCAACGGTGCAGTGGAGCACTGAGTAGGCACGAGTCGGCTGTTTCATTTAAATTTAGGATAAGTTATGCCGCTTTGTAAATTACAAGAAAAATTAATTCGATAATAAGCCAGTTAATAAGACTTGATATTCTAGAAAACCAAGTTAATGTTAACAAAGGACATGTAAACCGTCACGCAACCGATGAAGAACTGCCGTCTGTGCAGCGGTGCGCCGGGGACACGGCAAGTTCGCTGCATCGATTGAATCTGGATGGAGGCGCGCGCATCCTCTCGCGTTACGCAATCGTCGCTTTCGATAAGAAATCAGTTACTAAAATTGAAATTATTCGAAAACTAATTTTAAATTTATCAAATATTAAAAAACCGAAAGATACCTGATCGAGGACTGCAACGGTACAGTGGAGCACTGAGTAGGCACAAGTCGGCTGTTTCATTTAAATTTTGGTTGAGTTACGCCGCTTTGCACATCACAAGAAAAATTAATTAAATATTAAACCAGTTAATAACACTTGATATTCTAGAAAACCAAGTTAATGTTAACAAAGGACAAGTAAACCGTCACACAACTGAACAAAGACTGCCCTTCGTGCGGCGTTGCGTCCGGGACGCATCCGTTCGCTGCATCGATTGAATCTGGATTTAGGCGCGCGCATCCTCTCGCGTTACGCAATCGTCGCTTTCGATAAGAAATCAGTTACTAAAATTGAAATTATTCGAAAACTAATTAAAAATTTATCAAATATTAAAAAACCGAAAGATACCTGATCGAGGACTGCAACGGTGTAGTGGAGCACTGAGTAGGCAGAAGTCGGCTGTTTCATTTAAATTTAAGTTGAGTTACGCCGCTTTGCACATCACAAGAAAAATTAATTCGATAATAAACCAGTTAATATCACTTGATATTCTAGAAAACCAAGTTAATGATAACAAAGGACAAGTAAACCGTCACACAACTGAACAAAGACTGCCCTTCGTGCGGCGTTGCGTCCGGGGCGCATCCGTTCGCTGCATCGATTGAATCTGGATGGAGGCGCGCGCATCCTCTCGCGTTACGCAATCGTCGCTTTCGATAAGAAATCAGTTACTAAAATTGAAATTATTCGAAAACTAATTTTAAATTTATCAAATATTAAAAAACCGAAAGATACCTGATCGAGGACTGCAACGGTACAGTGGAGCACTGAGTAGGCACAAGTCGGCTGTTTCATTTAAATTTAGGTTGAGTTACGCCGCTTTGCACATCACAAGAAAAATTAATACGATAATAAACCAGTTAATAACACTTGATATTCTAGAAAACCAAGTTAATGTTAACAAAGGACATGTAAACCGTCACGCAACCGATGAAGAACTGCCGTCTGTGCAGCGGTGCGCCGGGGACACGGCAAGTTCGCTGCATCGATTGAATCTGGATGGAGGCGCGCGCATCCTCTCGCGTTACGCAATCGTCGCTTTCGATAAGAAATCAGTTACTAAAATTGAAATTATTCGAAAACTAATTTTAAATTTATCAAATATTAAAAAACCGAAAGATACCTGATCGAGGACTGCAACGGTACAGTGGAGCACTGAGTAGGCACAAGTCGGCTGTTTCATTTAAATTTAGGTTGAGTTACGCCGCTTTGCACATCACAAGAAAAATTAATACGATAATAAACCAGTTAATAACACTTGATATTCTAGAAAACCAAGTTAATGTTAACAAAGGACATGTAAACCGTCACGCAACCGATGAAGAACTGCCGTCTGTGCAGCGGTGCGCCGGGGACACGGCAAGTTCGCTGCATCGATTGAATCTGGATGGAGGCGCGCGCATCCTCTCGCGTTACGCAATCGTCGCTTTCGATAAGAAATCAGTTACTAAAATTGAAATTATTCGAAAACTAATTTTAAATTTATCAAATATTAAAAAACCGAAAGATACCTGATCGAGGACTGCAACGGTACAGTGGAGCACTGAGTAGGCACAAGTCGGCTGTTTCATTTAAATTTTGGTTGAGTTACGCCGCTTTGCACATCACAAGAAAAATTAATTAGATATTAAACCAGTTAATAACACTTGATATTCTAGAAAACCAAGTTAATGTTAACAAAGGACAAGTAAACCGTCACACAACTGAACAAAGACTGCCCTTCGTGCGGCGTTGCGTCCGGGACGCATCCGTTCGCTGCATCGATTGAATCTGGATGGAGGCGCGCGCATCCTCTCGCGTTACGCAATCGTCGCTTTCGATAAGAAATCAGTTACTAAAATTGAAATTATTCGAAAACTAATTATAAATTTATCAAATATTAAAAAACCGAAAGATACCTGATCGAGGACTGCAACGGTACAGTGGAGCACTGAGTAGGCACAAGTCGGCTGTTTCATTTAAATTTTGGTTGAGTTACGCCGCTTTGCACATCACAAGAAAAATTAATTAGATATTAAACCAGTTAATAACACTTGATATTCTAGAAAACCAAGTTAATGTTAACAAAGGACAAGTAAACCGTCACACAACTGAACAAAGACTGCCCTTCGTGCGGCGTTGCGTCCGGGACGCATCCGTTCGCTGCATCGATTGAATCTGGATGGAGGCGCGCGCATCCTCTCGCGTTACGCAATCGTCGCTTTCGATAAGAAATCAGTTACTAAAATTGAAATTATTCGAAAACTAATTATAAATTTATCAAATATTAAAAAACCGAAAGATACCTGATCGAGGACTGCAACGGTGTAGTGGAGCACTGAGTAGGCAGAAGTCGGCTGTTTCATTTAAATTTAAGTTGAGTTACGCCGCTTTGCACATCACAAGAAAAATTTATTCGATAATAAACCAGTTAATATCACTTGATATTCTAGAAAACCAAGTTAATGATAACAAAGGACAAGTAAACCGTCACACAACTGAACAAAGACTGCCCTTCGTGCGGCGTTGCGTCCGGGGCGCATCCGTTCGCTGCATCGATTGAATCTGGATGGAGGCGCGCGCATCCTCTCGCGTTACGCAATCGTCGCTTTCGATAAGAAATCAGTTACTAAAATTGAAATTATTCGAAAACTAATTAAAAATTTATCAAATATTAAAAAACCGAAAGATACCTGATCGAGGACTGCAACGGTGTAGTGGAGCACTGAGTAGGCAGAAGTCGGCTGTTTCATTTAAATTTAAGTTGAGTTACGCCGCTTTGCACATCACAAGAAAAATTAATTCGATAATAAACCAGTTAATATCACTTGATATTCTAGAAAACCAAGTTAATGATAACAAAGGACAAGTAAACCGTCACGCAACCGATGAAGAACTGCCGTCTGTGCAGCGGTGCGCCGGGGACACGGCAAGTTCGCTGCATCGATTGAATCTGGATGGAGGCGCGCGCATCCTCTCGCGTTACGCAATCGTCGCTTTCGATAAGAAATCAAATACTAAAATTGAAATTATTCGAAAACTAATTAAAAATTTATCAAATATTAAAAAACCGAAAGATACCTGATCGAGGACTGCAACGGTGCAGTGGAGCACTGAGTAGGCACAAGTCGGCTGTTTCATTTAAATTTAGGATAAGTTACGCCGCTTTGCACATTACAAGAAAAATTAATTCGATAATAAGCCAGTTAATAACACTTGATATTCTAGAAAACCAAGTTAATGTTAACAAAGGACATGTAAACCGTCACGCAACCGATGAAGAACTGCCGTCTGTGCAGCGGTGCGCCGGGGACTCGGCAAGTTCGATGCATCGATTGAATCTGGATGGAGGCGCGCGCATCCTCTCGCGTTACGCAATCGTTGCTTTCGATAAAAAATCAGTTACTTAAATTGAAATTATGCGAAAACTAATTTTAAATTTATCAAATATTAAAAAACCGAAAGATACCTGATCGAGGACTGCAACGGTACAGTGGAGCACTGAGTAGGCACAAGTCGGCTGTTTCATTTAAATTTAGGATAAGTTACGCCGCATTGCACATTACAAGAAAAATTAATTCGATAATAAGCCAGTTAATAACACTTTATATTCTAGAAAACCAAGTTAATGTTAACAAAGGACATGTAAACCGTCACGCAACCGATGAAGAACTGCCGTCTGTGCAGCGGTGCGCCGGGGACACGGCAAGTTCGCTGCATCGATTGAATCTGGATGGAGGCGCGCGCATCCTCTCGCGTTACGCAATCGTTGCTTTCGATAAAAAATCAGTTACGAAAATTGAAATTATTCGAAAACTAATTTTAAATTTATCATATATTAAAAAACCGAAAGATACCTGATCGAGGACTGCAACGGTACAGTGGAGCACTGAGTAGGCACAAGTCGGCTGTTTCATTTAAATTTAGGTTGAGTTATGCCGCTTTGCACATCACAAGAAAAATTAATACGATAATAAACCAGTTAATATCACTTGATATTCTAGAAAACCAAGTTAATGTTAACAAAGGACAAGTAAACCGTCACACAACTGAACAAAGACTGCCCTTCGTGCGGCGTTGCGTCCGGGACGCATCCTTTCGCTGCATCGATTGAATCTGGATGGAGGCGCGCGCATCCTCTCGCGTTACGCAATCGTCGCTTTCGATAAGAAATCAGTTACTAAAATTGAAAATATTCGAAAACTAATTATAAATTTATCAAATATTAAAAAACCGAAAGATACCTGATCGAGGACTGCAACGGTGTAGTGGAGCACTGAGTAGGCAGAAGTAGGCTGTTTCATTTAAATTTAAGTTGAGTTACGCCGCTTTGCACATCACAAGAAAAATTTATTCGATAATAAACCAGTTAATATCACTTGATATTCTAGAAAACCAAGTTAATGATAACAAAGGACAAGTAAACCGTCACACAACTGAACAAAGACTGCCCTTCGTGCGGCGTTGCGTCCGGGGCGCATCCGTTCGCTGCATCGATTGAATCTGGATGGAGGCGCGCGCATCCTCTCGCGTTACGCAATCGTCGCTTTCGATAAGAAATCAGTTACTAAAATTGAAATTATTCGAAAACTAATTAAAAATTTATCAAATATTAAAAAACCGAAAGATACCTGATCGAGGACTGCAACGGTGTAGTGGAGCACTGAGTAGGCAGAAGTCGGCTGTTTCATTTAAATTTAAGTTGAGTTACGCCGCTTTGCACATCACAAGAAAAATTAATTCGATAATAAACCAGTTAATATCACTTGATATTCTAGAAAACCAAGTTAATGATAACAAAGGACAAGTAAACCGTCACGCAACCGATGAAGAACTGCCGTCTGTGCAGCGGTGCGCCGGGGACACGGCAAGTTCGCTGCATCGATTGAATCTGGATGGAGGCGCGCGCATCCTCTCGCGTTACGCAATCGTCGCTTTCGATAAGAAATCAGTTACTAAAATTGAAATTATTCGAAAACTAATTTTAAATTTATCAAATATTAAAAAACCGAAAGATACCTGATCGAGGACTGCAACGGTACAGTGGAGCACTGAGTAGGCACAAGTCGGCTGTTTCATTTAAATTTAGGATAAGTTACGCCGCTTTGCACATTACAAGAAAAATTAATTCGATAATAAGCCAGTTAATAACACTTGATATTCTAGAAAACCAAGTTAATGTTAACAAAGGACATGTAAACCGTCACGCAACCGATGAAGAACTGCCGTCTGTGCAGCGGTGCGCCGGGGACACGGCAAGTTCGCTGCATCGATTGAATCTGGATGGAGGCGCGCGCATCCTCTCGCGTTACGCAATCGTTGCTTTCGATAAAAAATCAGTTACTAAAATTGAAATTATTCGAAAACTTATTTTAGATTTATCATATATTAAAAAACCGAAAGATACCTGATCGAGGACTGCAACGGTACAGTGGAGCACTGAGTAGGCACAAGTCGGCTGTTTCATTTAAATTTAGGTTGAGTTACGCCGCTTTGCACATCACAAGAAAAATTAATACGATAATAAGCCAGTTAATAACACTTGATATTCTAGAAAACTAAATTAATGTTAACAAAGGACAAGTAAACCGTCCAACAACTGAACACAGACTGCCCTTCCTGTGGCGGTGCGTCGGGGACGCGTCCATTTGCTGTATCGATTGAATCTGGATGGAGCCGCGCGCATCCTCTCGAGTTACGCAATCGTCGCTTTCGATAAGAAATCAGTTACTAAAATTGAAATTATTTGAAAACTTATTTAAAATTTATCAAATATTAAAAAACCGAAAGATACCTGATCGAGGACTGCAACGGTGCAGTGGAGCACTGAGTAGGCACAAGGCGGCTGTTTCATTTAAATTTAGGATGAGTTACGCCGCTTTGCACATCACAAAAAAATTAATTCGATAATAAACCAGTTAATAACACTTGATTTTCTATAAAACCAAGTTAATGTTAACAAAGGACAAGTAAACCGTCACACAACTGAACAAAGACTGCCCTTCGTGCGGCGTTGCGTCCAGGACGCATGCGTTCTCTGCATCGATTGAGTCGGGATGGAGGCGCGCGCATCCTCTCGCGTTACGCAATCGTCGCTTTCGATAAGAAATCAGTTACTAAAATTGAAATTATTCGAAAACTAATTTTAAATTTATCAAATATTAAAAAACCGAAAGATACCTGATCGAGGACTGCAACGATGCAGTGGAGCACTGAGTAGGCACAAGTCGGCTGTTTCATTTAAATTTAGGTTGAGTTACGCCGCTTTGCACATCACAAGAAAAATTAATTCGATAATAAACCAGTTAATAACACTTGATTTTCTATAAAACCAAGTTAATGTTAACAAAGGACAAGTAAACCGTCACACAACTGAACAAAGACTGCCCTTCGTGCGGCGTTGCGTCCAGGACGCATGCGTTCTCTGCATCGATTGAGTCGGGATGGATGCGCGCGCATCCTCTCGCGTTACGCAATCGTTGCCTTCGATAAGAAATCGGTTACTAAAATTGAAATTATTCCAAAACTAAATTAAAATTTTACAAATATTAATAAACCGCAAGATACCTGATCGAAGACTGCAACGGTGCAGTGGAGCATTGAGTAGGCACAAGTCGGCTGTTTCAATTAAATTTAGTTTGAGTTACGCCGCTTTGCACATATCAAGATAAATTAATTCGATAATAAACCAGTTAATAACACTTGATATTCTAAAAACCAAGTTAATGTTAACAAAGGACATGTAGATCGTCGCACAACTGAACACAGACTGCCCTTCCTGTGGCGGTGCGTCGGGGACGCATCCATTTGCAGTATCGATTGAATCTGGATGGAGGCGCGCGCATCCTCTCGCGTTACGCAATCGTTGCTTTCGATAAGAAATCAGTTACTAAAATTGAAATTATTCGAAAACTAATTTTAAATTTATCAAATATTAAAAAACCGAAAGATACCTGATCGAGGACTGCAACGGTGCAGTGGAGCATTGAGTAGGCACAAGTCGGCTATTTCAATTAAATTTAGTTTGAGTTACGCCGCTTTGCACATATCAAGATAAATTAATTCGATATTAAACCAGTTTATAACACTTGATATTCTAAAAACCAAGTTAATGTTAACAAAGGACATGTAGACCGTCGCACAACTGAACACAGACTGCCCTTCCTGTGGCGGTGCGTCGGGGACGCGTACATTTGCTGTATCGATTGAATCTGGATGGAGCCGCGCGCATCCCCTCGAGTTACGCAATCGTCGCTTTCGATAAGAAATCAGTTACTAAAATTGAAATTATTTGAAAACTAATTTTAAATTTATCAAATATTAAAAAACCGAAAGATACCTGATCGAGGACTGCAACGGTGCAGTGGAGCACTGAGTAGGCACAAGGCGGCTGTTTCATTTAAATTTAGGATGAGTTACGCCGCTTTGCACATCACAAGAAAAATTAATTCGATAATAAACCAGTTAATAACACTTGATATTCTAGAAAACCAAATTAATGTTAACAAAGGACAAGTAAACCGTCACACAACTGAACAAAGACTGCCCTTCGTGCGGCGTTGCGTCCGGGACGCATCCGTTCGCTGCATCGATTGAATCTGGATGGAGGCGCGCGCATCCTCTCGCGTTACGCAATCGTTGCTTTCGATAAGAAATCAGTTACTAAAATTGAAATTATTCGAAAACTAATTTAAAATTTATCAAATATTAAAAAACCGAAAGATACCTGATCTAGGACTGCAACGGTGCAGTGAAGTACTGAGTAGGCACAAGTCGGCTGTTTCAATTAAATTTAGTTTGAGTTACGCCGCTTTGCACATATCAAGATAAATTAATTCGATAATAAACCAGTTAATATCACTTGATATTCTAGAAAACCAAGTTAATGATAACAAAGGACAAGTAAACCTTCACACAACTGAACAAAGACTGCCCTTCGTGCGGCGTTGCGTCCGGGACGCATCCGTTCGCTGCATCGATTGAATCTGGATGGAGGCGCGCGCATCCTCTCGCGTTACGCAATCGTTGCTTTCGATAAGAAATCAGTTACTAAAATTGAAATTATTCGAAAACTAATTTAAAATTTATCAAATATTAAAAAACCGAAAGATACCTGATCTAGGACTGCAACGGTGCAGTGAAGTACTGAGTAGGCACAAGTCGGCTGTTTCAATTAAATTTAGTTTGAGTTACGCCGCTTTGCACATATCAAGATAAATTAATTCGATAATAAACCAGTTAATAACACTTGATATTCTAAAAACCAAGTTAATGTTAACAAAGGACATGTAGACCGTCGCACAACTGTACACAGACTGCCCTTCCTGTGGCGGTGCGTCGGGGACGCATCCATTTGCAGTATCGATTGAATCTGGATGGAGGCGCGCGCATCCTCTCGCGTTACGCAATCGTTGCTTTCGATAAGAAATCAGTTACTAAAATTGAAATAATTCGAAAACTAATTTAAAATTTATCAAATATTAAAAAACCGAAAGATACCTGATCGAGGACTGCAACGGTACAGTGGAGCACTGAGTAGGCAAAAGTCGGCTGTTTCATTTAAATTTAGATTGAGTTACGCCGCTTTGCACATCACAAGAAAAATTAATTCGATATTAAACCAGTTAATATCACTTGATATTCTAGAAAACCAAGTTAATGATAACAAAGGACAAGTAAACCTTCACACAACTGAACAAAGACTGCCCTTCGTGCGGCGTTGCGTCCGGGACGCATCCGTTCGCTGCATCGATTGAATCTGGATGGAGGCGCGCGCATCCTCTCGCGTTACGCAATCGTCGCTTTCGATAAGAAATCAGTTACTATAGTTGAAATTATTCGAAAACTAATTTTAAATTTATCAAATATTAAAAAACCGAAAGATACCTGATCAAGGACTGCAACGGTGCAGTGGAGCACTGAGTAGGCACAAGGAGGCTGTTTCATTTAAATTTAGGATGAGTTACGCCGCTTTGCACATCACAAAAAAATTAATTCGATAATAAACCAGTTAATAACACTTGATTTTCTATAAAACCAAGTTATGTTAACAAAGGACAAGTAAACCGTCACACAACTGAACAAAGACTGCCCTTCGTGCGGCGTTGCGTCCAGGACGCATGCGTTCGCTGCATCGATTGAGTCGGGATGGATGCGCGCGCATCCTCTCGCGTTACGCAATCGTTGCCTTCGATAAGAAATCGGTTACTAAAATTGAAATTATTTGAAAACTAATTTAAAATTTATCAAATATTAAAAAACCGAAAGATACCTGATCGAAGACTGCAACGGTGCAGTGGAGCACTGAGTAGGCACAAGGAGGCTGTTTCATTTAAATTTAGGATGAGTTACGCCGCTTTGCACATCACAAAAAAATTAATTCGATAATAAAACAGTTAATAACACTTGATTTACTATAAAACCAAGTTAATGTTAACAAAGGACAAATAAACCGTCACACAACTGAACAAAGACTGCCCTGCGTGCGGCGTTGCGTCCAGGACGCACGCGTTCGCTGCATCGATTGAGTCGGGATGGATGCGCGAGCATCCTCTCGCGTTACGCAATCGTTGCTTTCGATAAGAAATCGGTTACTAAAATTGAAATTATTCCAAAATTAAATTAAAATTTTACAAATATTAATAAACCGCAAGATACCTGATAGAAGACTGCAACGGTGCAGTGGAGCATTGAGTAGGCACAAGTCGGCTATTTCAATTAAATTTAGTTTGAGTTACGCCGCTTTGCACATATCAAGATAAATTAATTCGATAATAAACCAGTTAATAACACTTGATATTCTAAAAACCAAGTTAATGTTAACAAAGGACATGTAGACCGTCGCACAACTGAACACAGACTGCCCTTCCTGTGGCGGTGCGTCGGGGACGCGTACATTTGCTGTATCGATTGAATCTGGATGGAGCAGCGCGCATCCCCTCGAGTTACGCAATCGTCGCTTTCGATAAGAAATCAGTTACTAAAATTGAAATTATTTGAAAACTAATTTTAAATTTATCAAATATTAAAAAACCGAAAGATACCTGATCGAGGACTGCAACGGTGCAGTGGAGCACTGAGTAGGCACAAGGCGGCTGTTTCATTTAAATTTAGGATGAGTTACGCCGCTTTGCACATCACAGAAAAATTAATTCGATAATAAACCAGTTAATAACACTTGATATTCTATAAAACCAAGTTAATGTTAACAAAGGACAAGTAAACCGTCACACAACTGAACAAAGACTGCCCTTCGTGCGGCGTTGCGTCCAGGACGCATGCGTTCGCTACATCGATTGAGTCGGGATGGATGCGCGCGCATCCTCTCGCGTTACGCAATCGTTGCTTTCGATAAGAAATCGGTTACTAAAATTGAAATTATTCCAAAACTAAATTAAAATTTTACAAATATTAATAAACCGCAAGATACCTGATCGAAGACTGCAACGGTGAAGTGGAGCACTGAGTAGGCACAAGTCGGCTATTTCAATTAAATTTAGTTTGAGTTACGCCGCTTTGCACTTATCAAGATAAATTAATTCGATAATAAACCAGTTAATAACACTTGATATTCTAGAAAACCAAGTTAATGTTAACAAAGGACATGTAAACCGTCACGCAACCAATGAAGAACTGCCGTCTGTGCAGCGGTGCGCCGGGGACACGGCAAGTTCGCTGCATCGATTGAATCTGGATGGAGGCGCGCGCATCCTCTCGCGTTACGCAATCGTTGCTTTCGATAAGAAATCAGTTACTAAAATTGAAATTATTCAAAAACTAATTTTAAATTTATCAAATATTAAAAAACCGAAAGATACCTGATCGAGGACTGCAACGGTGCAGTGGAGCACTGAGTAGGCACAAGTCGGCTGTTTCATTTAAATTTAGGATGAGTTACGCCGCTTTGCACATTACAAGAAAAATTAATTCGAAAATAAGCCAGTTAATAACACTTGATATTCTAGAAAACTAAATTAATGTTAACAAAGGACAAGTAAACCGTCCAACAACTGAACACAGACTGCCCTTCCTGTGGCGGTGCGTCGGGGACGCGTCCATTTGCTGTATCGATTGAATCTGGATGGAGCCGCGCGCATCCTCTCGAGTTACGCAATCGTCGCTTTCGATAAGAAATCAGTTACTAAAATTGAAATTATTTGAAAACTTATTTAAAATTTATCAAATATTAAAAAACCGAAAGATACCTGATCGAGGACTGCAACGGTGCAGTGGAGCACTGAGTAGGCACAAGGCGGCTGTTTCATTTAAATTTAGGATGAGTTACGCCGCTTTGCACATCACAAAAAAATTAATTCGATAATAAACCAGTTAATAACACTTGATTTTCTATAAAACCAAGTTAATGTTAACAAAGGACAAGTAAACCGTCACACAACTGAACAAAGACTGCCCTTCGTGCGGCGTTGCGTCCAGGACGCATGCGTTCTCTGCATCGATTGAGTCGGGATGGATGCGCGCGCATCCTCTCGCGTTACGCAATCGTTGCTTTCGATAAGAAATCGGTTACTAAAATTGAAATTATTCCAAAACTAAATTAAAATTTTACAAATATTAATAAACCGCAAGATACCTGATCGAAGACTGCAACGGTGCAGTGGAGCATTGAGTAGGCACAAGTCGGCTATTTCAATTAAATTTAGTTTGAGTTACACCGCTTTGCACATATCAAGATAAATTAATTCGATAATAAACCAGTTAATACGCAACCGATGAAGAACTGCCGTCTGTGCAGCGGTGCGCCGGGGACACGGCAAGTTCGCTGCATCGATTGAATCTGGATGGAGGCGCGCGCATCCTCTCGCGTTACGCAATCGTTGCTTTCGATAAGAAATCAGTTACTAAAATTGAAATTATTCAAAAACTAATTTTAAATTTATCAAATACTATAAAACCGAAAGATACCTGATCGAGGACTGCAACGGTGCAGTGGAGCACTGAGTAGGCACAAGGCGGCTGTTTCATTTAAATTTAGGTTGAGTTACGCCGCTTTGCATATCACAAAAAAATTAATTCGATAATAAACCAGTTAATAACACTTGATTTTCTATAAAACCAAGTTAATTTTAACAAAGGTCAAGTACACCGTCACACAACTGAACAAAGACTGCACTTCGTGCGGCGTTGCGTCCAGGACGCATGCGTTCGCTGCATCGATTGAGTCGGGATGGATGCGCGCGCATCCTCTCGCGTTACGCAATCGTTGCTTTCGATAAGAAATCGGTTACTAAAATTGAAATTATTCCAAAACTAAATTAAAATTTTACAAATATTAATAAACCCCAAGATACCTGATCTAGGACTGCAACGGTGCAGTGAAGTACTGAGTAGGCACAAGTCGGCTATTTCAATTAAATTTAGTTTGAGTTACGCCGCTTTGCACATATTAAGATAAATTAATTCGATAATAAAACAGTTAATAACACTTGATATTCTAGAAAACCAAGTTAATGTTAACAAAGGACAAGTAAACCGTCACACAACTGAACAAAGACTGCCCTTCGTGCGGCGTTGCGTCCGGGACGCATCCGTTCGCTGCATCGATTGAATCTGGATGGAGGCGCGCGCATCCTCTCGCGTTACGCAATCGTTGCTTTCGATAAGAAATCAGTTACTAAAATTGAAATTATTCGAAAACTAATTTAAAATTTTACAAATATTAAAAAACCGAAAGATACCTGATCGAGGACTGCAATGGTGCAGTGGAGCACTGAGTAGGCACAAGTCGGCTGTTTCATTTAAATTTAGGTTGAGTTACGCCGTATTGCACTTCACAAGAAAAATTAATTCGATAATTAACCAGTTAATATCACTTGATATTCTAGAAAACCAAGTTAATGTTAACAAAGGACAAATAAACCGTCACACAACTGAACAAAGACTGCCCTTCGTGCGGCGTTGCGTCCAGGACGCATGCGTTCGCTGCATCGATTGAGTCGGGATGGATGCGCGCGCATCCTCTCGCGTTACGCAATCGTTGCTTTCGATAAGAAATCGGTTACTAAAATTGAAATTATTCCAAAACTAAATTAAAATTTTACAAATATTAATAAACCGCAAGATACCTGATCGAAGACTGCAACGGTGCAGTGGAGCATTGAGTAGGCACAAGTCGGCTATTTCAATTAAATTTAGTTTGAGTTACGCCGCTTTGCACATATCAAGATAAATTAATTCGATAATAAACCAGTTAATAACACTTGATATTCTATAAAACCAAGTTAATGTTAACAAAGGACAAGTAAACCGTCACACAACTGAACAAAGACTGCACTTCGTGCGGCGTTGCGTCCAGGACGCATGCGTTCGCTGCATCGATTGAGTCGGGATGGATGCGCGCGCATCCTCTCGCATTACGCAATCGTTGCTTTCGATAAGAAATCGGTTACTAAAATTGAAATTATTCCAAAACTAAATTAAAATTTTACAAATATTAATAAACCCCAAGATACCTGATCTAGGACTGCAACGGTGCAGTGAAGTACTGAGTAGGCACAAGTCGGCTGTTTCAATTAAATTTAGTTTGAGTTACGCCGCTTTGCACATATCAAGATAAATTAATTCGATAATAAACCAGTTAATAACACTTGATATTCTAAAAACCAAGTTAATGTTAACAAAGGACATGTAGACCGTCGCACAACTGAACACAGACTGCCCTTCCTGTGGCGGTGCGTCGGGGACGCGTCCATTTGCAGTATCGATTGAATCTGGATGGAGGCGCGCGCATCCTCTCGCGTTACGCAATCGTTGCTTTCGATAAGAAATCGGTTACTAAAATTGAAATTATTCCAAAACTAAATTAAAATTTTACAAATATTAATAAACCGCAAGATACCTGATCGAAGACTGCAACGGTGCAGTGGAGCATTGAGTAGGCACAAGTCGGCTATTTCAATTAAATTTAGTTTGAGTTACGCCGCTTTGCACATATTAAGATAAATTAATTCGATAATAAAACAGTTAATAACACTTGATATTCTAGAAAACCAAGTTAATGTTAACAAAGGACAAGTAAACCGTCACACAACTGAACAAAGACTGCCCTTATTGCGGCGTTGCGTCCGGGACGCATCCGTTCGCTGCATCGATTGAATCTGGATGGAGGCGCGCGCATCCTCTCGCGTTACGCAATCGTTGCTTTCGATAAGAAATCAGTTACTAAAATTGAAATTATTCGAAAACTAATTTAAAATTTTACAAATATTAAAAAACCGAAAGATACCTGATCGAGGACTGCAATGGTGCAGTGGAGCACTGAGTAGGCACAAGTCGGCTGTTTCATTTAAATTTAGGTTGAGTTACGCCGTATTGCACTTCACAAGAAAAATTAATTCGATAATAAACCAGTTAATATCACTTGATATTCTAGAAAACCAAGTTAATGTTAACAAAGGACAAATAAACCGTCACACAACTGAACAAAGACTGCCCTTCGTGCGGCGTTGCGTCCAGGACGCATGCGTTCGCTGCATCGATTGAGTCGGGATGGATGCGCGCGCATCCTCTCGCGTTACGCAATCGTTGCTTTCGATAAGAAATCGGTTACTAAAATTGAAATTATTCCAAAACTAAATTAAAATTTTACAAATATTAATAAACCGCAAGATACCTGATCGAAGACTGCAACGGTGCAGTGGAGCATTGAGTAGGCACAAGTCGGCTATTTCAATTAAATTTAGTTTGAGTTACGCCGCTTTGCACATATCAAGATAAATTAATTCGATAATAAACCAGTTAATAACACTTGATATTCTATAAAACCAAGTTAATGTTAACAAAGGACAAGTAAACCGTCACACAACTGAACAAAGACTGCACTTCGTGCGGCGTTGTGTCCAGGACGCATGCGTTCGCTGCATCGATTGAGTCGGGATGGATGCGCGCGCATCCTCTCGCATTACGCAATCGTTGCTTTCGATAAGAAATCGGTTACTAAAATTGAAATTATTCCAAAACTAAATTAAAATTTTACAAATATTAATAAACCGCAAGATACCTGATCGAAGACTGCAACGGTGAAGTGGAGCACTGAGTAGGCACAAGTCGGCTATTTCAATTAAATTTAGTTTGAGTTACGCCGCTTTGCACATATTAAGATAAATTAATTCGATAATAAAACAGTTAATAACACTTGATATTCTAGAAAACCAAGTTAATGTTAACAAAGGACAAGTAAACCGTCACACAACTGACCAAAGACTGCCCTTATTGCGGCGTTGCGTCCGGGACGCATCCGTTCGCTGCATCGATTGAATCTGGATGGAGGCGCGCGCATCCTCTCGCGTTACGCAATCGTTGCTTTCGATAAGAAATCAGTTACTAAAATTGAAATTATTCAAAAACTAATTTTAAATTTATCAAATACTATAAAACCGAAAGATACCTGATCGAGGACTGTAACGGTGTAGTGGAGCACTGAGTAGGCACAAGGCGGCTGTTTCATTTAAATTTAGGATGAGTTACGCCGCTTTGCACATCACAAAAAAATTAATTCGATAATAAACCAGTTAATAACACTTGATTTTCTATAAAACCAAGTTATTTTTAACAAAGGACAAGTACACCGTCACACAACTGAACAAAGACTGCCCTTCGTGCGGCGTTGCGTCCAGGACGCATGCGTTCGCTGCATCGATTGAGTCGGGATGGAGGCGCGCGCATAATCTCGCGTTACGCAATCGTTGCTTTCGATAAGAAATCGGTTACTAAAATTGAAATTATTCGAAAACTAATTTAAAATTTTACAAATATTAATAAACCGCAAGATACCTGATCGAAGACTGCAACGGTGCAGTGGAGCACTGAGTAGGCACAAGTCGGCTGTTTCATTTAAATTTAGGTTTAGTTACGCCGATTTGCACATCACAAGAAAAATTAATTCGATAATAAACCAGTTAATAACACTTGATATTCTAGAAAACCAAGTTAATGTTAACAAAGGACAAGTAAACCGTCACACAACTGAACAAAGACTGCCCTTCGTGCGGCGTTGCGTCCGGGACGCATCCGTTCGCTGCATCGATTGAATCTGGATGGAGGCGCGCGCATCCTCTCGCGTTACGCAATCGTTGCTTTCGATAAGAAATCGGTTACTAAAATTGAAATTATTCAAAAACTAATTTTAAATTTATCAAATATTAAAAAATCGAAAGATACCTGATCGAGGACTGCAACGGTGCAGTGGAGCACTGAGTAGGCACAAGTCGGCTGTTTCATTTAAATTTAGGATGAGTTACGCCGCTTTGCACATTACAAGAAAAATTAATTCGAAAATAAGCCAGTTAATAACACTTGATATTCTAGAAAACCAAATTAATGTTAACAAAGGACAAGTAAACCGTCCAACAACTGAACACAGACTGCCCTTCCTGTGGCGGTGCGTCGGGGACGCGTCCATTTGCTGTATCGATTGAATCTGGATGGAGCCGCGCGCATACTCTCGAGTTACGCAATCGTCGCTTTCGATAAGAAATCAGTTACTAAAATTGAAATTATTTGAAAACTAATTTAAAATTTATCAAATATTAAAAAACCGAAGATACCTGATCGAGGACTGCAACGGTGCAGTGGAGCACTGAGTAGGCACAAGGCGGCTGTTTCATTTAAATTTAGGATGAGTTACGCCGCTTTGCACATATCAAGATAAATTAATTCGATAATAAACCAGTTAATAACACTTGATATTCTAGAAAACCAAATTAATGTTAACAAAGGACAAGTAAACCGTCCAACAACTGAACACAGACTGCCCTTCCTGTGGCGGTGCGTCGGGGACGCGTCCATTTGCTGTATCGATTGAATCTGGATGGAGCCGCGCGCATACTCTCGAGTTACGCAATCGTCGCTTTCGATAAGAAATCAGTTACTAAAATTGAAATTATTTGAAAACTAATTTAAAATTTATCAAATATTAAAAAACCGAAGATACCTGATCGAGGACTGCAACGGTGCAGTGGAGCACTGAGTAGGCACAAGGCGGCTGTTTCATTTAAATTTAGGTTGAGTTACGCCGCTTTGCACATATCAAGATAAATTAATTCGATAATAAACCAGTTAATAACACTTGATATTCTAGAAAACCAAGTTAATGTTAACAAAGGACATGTAAACCGTCACGCAACCGATGAAGAACTGCCGTCTGTGCAGCGGTGCGCCGGGGACACGGCAATTTCGCTGCATCGATTGAATCTGGATGGAGGCGCGCGCATCCTCTCGCGTTACGCAATCGTTGCTTTCGATAAGAAATCAGTTACTAAAATTGAAATTATTCGAAAACTAATTTTAAATTTATCAAATACTATAAAACCGAAAGATACCTGATCGAGGACTGCAACGGTGCAGTGGAGCACTGAGTAGGCACAAGGCGGCTGTTTCATTTAAATTTAGGATGAGTTACGCCGCTTTGCACATCACAAAAAAATTAATTCGATAATAAACCAGTTAATAACACTTGATTTTCTATAAAACCAAGTTAATTTTAACAAAGGTCAAGTAAACCGTCACACAACTGAACAAAGACTGCCCTTATTGCGGCGTTGCGTCCGGGAAGCATCCGTTCGCTGCATCGATTGAATCTGGATGGAGGCGCGCGCATCCTCTCGCGTTACGCAATCGTTGCTTTCGATAAGAAATCGGTTACTAAAATTGAAATTATTCCAAAACTAAATTAAAATTTTACAAATATTAATAAACCGCAAGATACCTGATCGAAGACTGCAACGGTGCAGTGGAGCATTGAGTAGGCACAAGTCGGCTATTTCAATTAAATTTAGTTTGAGTTACGCCGCTTTGCACATATTAAGATAAATTAATTCGATAATAAAACAGTTAATAACACTTGATATTCTAGAAAACCAAGTTAATGTTAACAAAGGACAAGTAAACCGTCACACAACTGAACAAAGACTGCCCTTATTGCGGCGTTGCGTCCGGGAAGCATCCGTTCGCTGCATCGATTGAATCTGGATGGAGGCGCGCGCATCCTCTCGCGTTACGCAATCGTTGCTTTCGATAAGAAATCAGTTACTAAAATTGAAATTATTCGAAAACTAATTTAAAATTTTACAAATATTAAAAAACCGAAAGATACCTGATCGAGGACTGCAATGGTGCAGTGGAGCACTGAGTAGGCACAAGTCGGCTGTTTCATTTAAATTTAGGTTGAGTTACGCCGTATTGCACTTCACAAGAAAAATTAATTCGATAATAAACCAGTTAATATCACTTGATATTCTAGAAAACCAAGTTAATGTTAACAAAGGACAAATAAACCGTCACACAACTGAACAAAGACTGCCCTTCGTGCGGCGTTGCGTCCAGGACGCATGCGTTCGCTGCATCGATTGAGTCGGGATGGATGCGCGCATCCTCTCGCGTTACGCAATCGTTGCTTTCGATAAGAAATCGGTTACTAAAATTGAAATTATTCCAAAACTAAATTAAAATTTTACAAATATTAATAAACCGCAAGATACCTGATCGAAGACTGCAACGGTGCAGTGGAGCAGTGAGTAGGCACAAGTCGGCTATTTCAATTAAATTTAGTTTGAGTTACGCCGCTTTGCACATATTAAGATAAATTAATTCGATAATAAAACAGTTAATAACACTTGATATTCTAGAAAACCAAGTTAATGTTAACAAAGGACAAGTAAACCGTCACACAACTGAACAAAGACTGCCCTTATTGCGGCGTTGCGTCCGGGACGCATCCGTTCGCTGCATCGATTGAATCTGGATGGAGGCGCGCGCATCCTCTCGCGTTACGCAATCGTTGCTTTCGATAAGAAATCGGTTACTAAAATTGAAATTATTCCAAAACTAAATTAAAATTTTACAAATATTAATAAACCGCAAGATACCTGATCGAAGACTGCAACGGTGCAGTGGAGCATTGAGTAGGCACAAGTCGGCTATTTCAATTAAATTTAGTTTGAGTTACGCCGCTTTGCACATATCAAGATAAATTAATTCGATAATAAACCAGTAATAACACTTGATATTCTAGAAAACCAAGTTAATGTTAACAAAGGACATGTAAACCGTCACGCAACCGATGAAGAACTGCCGTCTGTGCAGCGGTGCGCCGGGGACACGGCAAGTTCGCTGCATCGATTGAATCTGGATGGAGGCGCGCGCATCCTCTCGCGTTACGCAATCGTTGCTTTCGATAAGAAATCGGTTACTAAAATTGAAATTATTCCAAAACTAAATTAAAATTTTACAAATATTAATAAACCGCAAGATACCTGATCGAAGACTGCAACGGTGCAGTGGAGCAGTGAGTAGGCACAAGTCGGCTATTTCAATTAAATTTAGTTTGAGTTACGCCGCTTTGCACATATTAAGATAAATTAATTCGATAATAAAACAGTTAATAACACTTGATATTCTAGAAAACCAAGTTAATGTTAACAAAGGACAAGTAAACCGTCACACAACTGAACAAAGACTGCCCTTATTGCGGCGTTGCGTCCGGGACGCATCCGTTCGCTGCATCGATTGAATCTGGATGGAGGCGCGCGCATCCTCTCGCGTTACGCAATCGTTGCTTTCGATAAGAAATCAGTTACTAAAATTGAAATTATTCAAAAACTAATTTTAAATTTATCAAATACTATAAAACCGAAAGATACCTGATCGAGGACTGTAACGGTGCAGTGGAGCACTGAGTAGGCACAAGGCGGCTGTTTCATTTAAATTTAGGATGAGTTACGCCGCTTTGCACATCACAAAAAAATTAATTCGATAATAAACCAGTTAATAACACTTGATTTTCTATAAAACCAAGTTAATTTTAACAAAGGACAAGTACACCGTCACACAACTGAACAAAGACTGCCCTTCGTGCGGCGTTGCGTCCAGGACGCATGCGTTCGCTGCATCGATTGAGTCGGGATGGAGGCGCGCGCATCCTCTCGCGTTACGCAATCGTTGCTTTCGATAAGAAATCGGTTACTAAAATTGAAATTATTCGAAAACTAATTTAAAATTTTACAAATATTAATAAACCGCAAGATACCTGATCGAAGACTGCAACGGTGCAGTGGAGCACTGAGTAGGCACAAGTCGGCTGTTTCATTTAAATTTAGGTTGAGTTACGCCGATTTGCACATCACAAGAAAAATTAATTCGATAATAAACCAGTTAATAACACTTGATATTCTAGAAAACCAAGTTAATGTTAACAAAGGACAAGTAAACCGTCACACAACTGAACAAAGACCGCCCTTCGTGCGGCGTTGCGTCCGGGACGCATCCGGTCGCTGCATCGATTGAATCTGGATGGAGGCGCGCGCATCCTCTCGCGTTACGCAATCGTTGCTTTCGATAAGAAATCAGTTACTAAAATTGAAATTATTCAAAAACTAATTTTAAATTTATCAAATATTAAAAAACCTCAAGATACCTGATCGAGGACTGCAACGGTGCAGTGGAGCACTGAGTAGACACAAGTCGGCTGTTTCAATTAAATTTAGTTTGAGTTTCGCCGCTTTGCACATATCAAGATAAATTAATTCGATAATAAACCAGTTAATAACACTTGATATTCTAGAAAACCAAGTTAATGTTAACAAAGGACAAGTAAACCGTCACACAACTGGACAAAGACCGCCCTTCGTGCGGCGTTGCGTCCGGGACGCATCCGTTCGCTGCATCGATTGAATCTGGATGGAGGCGCGCGCATCCTCTCGCGTTACGCAATCGTCGCTTTCGATAAGAAATCAGTTACTAAAATTGAAATTATTCAAAAACTAATTTTAAATTTATCAAATATAAAAAAACCGAAAGATACCTTATCGAGGACTGCAACGGTGCAGTTGAGCACTGAGTAGACACAAGTCGGCTGTTTCAATTAAATTTAGTTTGAGTTTTGCCGCTTTGCACATATCAAGATAAATTAATTCGATAATAAACCAGTTAATAACACTTGATATTCTAGAAAACCAAGTTAATGTTAACAAAGGACAAGTAAACCGTCACACAACTGAACAAAGACTGCCCTTCGTGCGGCGTTGCGTCCAGGACGCATGCGTTCGCTGCATCGATTGAGTCGGGATGGAGGCGCGCGCATCCTCTCGCGTTACGCAATCGTTGCTTTCGATAAGAAATCGGTTACTAAAATTGAAATTATTCCAAAACTAAATTAAAATTTTACAAATATTAATAAACCTCAAGATACATGATCTAGGACTGCAACGGTGCAGTGAAGTACTGAGTAGGCACAGGTCGGCTGTTTCAATTAAATTTAGTTTGAGTTACGCCGCTTTGCACATATCAATATAAATTAATGCGATAATAAACCAGTTAATAACACTTGATATTCCAAAAACCAAGTTAATGTTAACAAAGGACATGTAGACCGTCGCACAACTGAACACAGACTGCCCTTCGTGTGGCGGTGCGTCGGGGACGCGTCCGTTTGCTGTATCGATTGAATCTGGATGGAGCCGCGCGCATCCCCTCGAGTTACGCAATCGTTGCTTTCGATAAGAAATCAGTTACTAAAATTGGAATTATTCGAAAACTAATTTAAAATTTATCAAAAATTAATAAACCGAAAGATACCTAATCGAGGACTGCAACGATGTAGTGGAGCACTGAGAAGGCACAAGTCGGCTGTTTCATTTGAATTAAGGTTGAGTTACTCCGCTTTGAGCATCACAAGAATATTTTATTCGATAATAAACTAGTTAATAACACTTGATATTCTATAAAACCAAGTTAATGTTAACAAAGGACATGTAGACCGTGGCACAACTGAACACAGACTGCCCTTCGTGTGGCGGTGCGTCGGGGACGCGTCCATTTGCAGTATCGATTGAATCTGGATGGAGACGCGCGCATCCTCTCGCGTTACGCAATCGTTGCTTTCGATAAGAAATCAGTCACTAAAATTGAAATTTTTCGAAAACTAATTTAAAATTTTACAAATATTAATAAACCGCAAGATACCTGATCGAAGACTGCAACGGTGCAGTGGAGCACTGAGTAGGCACAAGTCGGCTGTTTCAATTAAATTTAGTTTGAGTTACGCCGCTTTGCACATATCAAGATAAATTCGATAATAACCCAGTTAATAACACTTGATATTCTAAAAACCAAGTTATTGTTAACAAAGGACATGTAGACCGTCGCACAACTGAACACAGACTGCCCTTCGTGTGGCGGTGCGTCGGGGACGCGTCCATTTGCAGTATCGATTGAATCTGGATGGAGCCGCGCGCATCCCCTCGAGTTACGCAATCGTTGCTTTCGATAAGAAATCAGTCACTAAAATTGGAATTATTCAAAAACTACTTTAAAATTTATCAAAAATTAATAAACCAAAAGATAGCTTATCGAAGACTGCAACGATTTAGTAGAGCACTGAGAATGCACAAGTCGGCTGTTTCATTTAAATTTAGGTTAAGTTACACCGCTTTGAGCATTACAAGAAAATTTTATGCGATAATAAACCAGTTAATAACACTTGATATTCTAAAAACCAAGTTAATGTTAACAAAGGACATGTAGACCGTCGCACAACTGAACACAGACTGCCCTTCGTGCGGCGGTGCGTCGGTGACGCATCCGTTCGCTGTATCGATTGAATTTGGATGGCGGCGCGCGCATCCTCTCGTGTTACGCAATCGTTGCTTTCGATAAGAAATCAGATATTAAAATTTAAATTATTCGAAATCGAATATAAAATTTTAAAAATATTAATAAACTGTAAGGTATCTTATCTAATCAAGGACTGCAACGGTGCAGTGGATCACTAAGAAGGTACAAGTTTGCTATTTCAATCAAATTTAAGTGGAGTTACGCTTCTCTCCTAATCATAAGAAAAAATATTTCGATATTAAACCAGTTAATAACACTTGATATTCTAAAAACCATGTTAATATTAACAAAGGACATATGGACCGTCGCATAACTGAACACAGACTGCCCTTCGTGTGGCGGTGCGTCGGGGACACGTCCATTTGCTGTATCGATTGAATCTGGATGGAGCCGCGCGCATCCCCTCGAGTTACGCAATCGTTGCTTTGGATAAGAAATCAGTTACTAAAATTGGAATTATTCAAAAACTAATTTAAATTTTATCAAAAATTAATAAACCGAAAGATATATAATCGAGGACTGCAATGATGTAGTAGAGCACTAAAAAGGCACATGTCGGCTTTTTCATTTGAATTTAGGTTGAGTTACACAGCTTTGTGCATCACAAAAAATTTTATTCGATAATAAACCAGTTAAAAAAACTTGGTATTCTAGAATACCAAGTGAATGTTAAGAAAGGACATGTAAAGCGTCACACAACTGAACAAATACTGCTCTACGTGCGGAGGTGCGTAGGGTACGCATCCGTTTGCTGTATCGTTTGAATTTCGATGGAGACGCGCGCATCCTCTCGCATTACGCAATCTTTGCTTTCGATAAGAAATCAGTTACTAAAATTTAAATTATTCGAAAACAAATTAAAATTTTTACAAATATTTATAAACCGCAAGGTACCTGTATAAGGACTGCAACGGTGCAGTTTAGCACTGAGAAGGTACGAGTTCTCTATTTCAATCAAATTTAAGTGGAGTTACGCTTCTTTGCAAATTATAAGAAAAATGATTTCGATAATAAACCGGTTAATAATACTTGATATTCTAGGAAACTATGTTAATGTTAACAAAGGATATGTAAACCGTCGCACTACTGAACACAGACTGCCCTTCGTGTGGCGGTGCGTCGGGGACACGTCCATTTGCTGTATCGATTGAATCTGGATGGAGCCGCGCGCATCCCCTCGAGTTACGCAATCGTTGCTTTGGATAAGAAATCAGTTACTAAAATTGGAATTATTCGAAAAATAATTTAAAATTCATCAAAAATTAATAAACCGAAAGATACATAATCGAGGACTGCAATGATGTAGTGGAGCACTGAGAAGGCACATGACGGCTGTTTCATTTGAATTTAGGTTGAGTTACACAACTTTGAGCATCACAAAAAATTTTATTCGATAATAAACCAGTTAAAAAAACTTGGTATTCTAGAATACCAAGTTAATGTTAAGAAAGGACATGTAAAGCGTCACACAACTGAACAAATACTGCCCTACGTGCGGAGGTGCGTCGGTGACGCATCCGTATGCTGTATCGATTGAATTTCGATGGAGACGCGCGCATCTTCTCGCGTTACGCAATCGTTGCTTTCGATAAGAAATGATTTACCAAAATTTAAATTATTCGAATACGAATTTAAAATTTATGAAATGAAACGAAACCGAAAGACAGTTGATCGAGGACTGCAATCGGTTGTTTCGGAATTCAAAAATAATGAAGAAGATAATTGTTATAGTGTCTTCAAACCATTAGCTCGCTGGCCTAATGGTTAGAGCGTGCGGCTTTCATTCCGAAGGTCGCGGGTTCAAACCTCGGCATGTACCAATGACTTAATATTTAAGTTATGTACATTTGTGAACTTTAGTTACAACAGCGAGATACAAAAACGGTGAAGGAAAACATCGTGAGGAAACCCGCACACTGATATCATCTTTGTGTGTGTGTGTGGTGGTCCCAACAAAGTGGCAACAGGCTCGCCCCCTGTTACATGGGATCTAATCTAACCACATCTGGCGAAATGTGGGTAGTTTATTCACCTCTGCCTACCCCTACTGGGAAAAAGGCGTGACTATATAAAAAAAAAAAAAAAAACTTCAAACCATTAATGGTAACTTTAATTATCTTCAGCCCGGAAATAAAAAAAAAAATGAAACTACTATAATCACATACCTTTTAAGAATTTCCTTAAATTCGATTTCTCCAAGTTTTTTCATTATCTTCTTCACAAGTAAAAGAACATTGGACTCCATTTAAATTACGTTTTAAGATTAAAACAAAGTTAAATGACAATGTATGAAAAACTATATCGTTAGTTAGATCACACCGACGGCGGCTGCAGTGCGACTGATATGAGAACAGAGCTGCTACAGCTTCGCGTCGCCCAATGGCTCTATCGATCGTGCCCGGGCGTACATGCGCAATTCAAACTGGTAGCTGTATCGATTGTCTAGGCCGAACATGCGCAGTAAATTTCATTATTTTCGAAAAATCATCTAACAAATATTATTAATATATTAGACAAAAACTAATCGATCTATGAGTTATTACTTTCTCTAATTTACCACCTAATTACAAAAGAAAATAAATAATTTGAAGATTATTAAAATAACTAGACCAACGTAATTACTCTATCGTTTACGATACATATCTATTAAACTTATTATTTCGGTACCCTTTAGGATTGTTCATAAAAGCGATTTCCCGAAGTTTTCAACGAGCTTCTTCAAAAATAGCGGCACATTATTCGCCATTTTTATTTACTTTTAATGGGATATTAACTTATAACAAAAATGTACGAAACTGTATCACTAGTTTGCCAACACCGACGGCGGATGGAGTACGACTGAGGCGAGTGCAGAGCTGCTGCTGCTTCGCTTCGCCCAATGGCTCTATCGATCGTGCCCGGGGCGTACATGCGCATTTGAAACTTTACTGATTTTGAAAAATTTTTCAACTAATCAGGCAAATATAAAGTTACTTTTAAAACTCCTATACACGTATCTTGAATATAGAAGTATCAAAAATTTTTATAATTAACGTTAAATTAAAAAATATTTCTTTTGAAATTGTACTTGTCAGGGAAAGAGAAATAACTTCACGAAACCGCTTCTACTCTGCAACTGAAGTCAGTGCAGCTGTTCTCATGTAACGCACGCGTTAGTTCGCTTCCTTAAATATGGCACAAATATTTGAATATAATGTTGAAGTGATCCGTAAATAATTTTGAACAAATACAAGTGTATTCTAAATTTAAAATCTTTTCGATGCAAATAACTTAAATATTAAATGATCTATCTGCCAGTGCATCGACCCGCCGGAAACATTTCCTTTAGCTCTTTCGATTCAATTTAGAACCGCGCGCATCTTTCCATATTGTGCAGTCATCTGATTTTTGCTACTTCAACGAATTTAGTATATGTGTACTTGTAAATTAAACAAAATCTGTCTTTAACTATATTAGAAGAACATTCGTGAAAGCATTATTTTTATCTATTTCGTTATCAGTCCGAAAACAGAAATTGATGTTGGTAATCCGTACATGACTTAGGTGTATTGTACTATGAATCTGTAATAATTATTACATACCTTCGGAGAATTTTCTTAAATTCGATTTCTCCAAGTTTTTTCATTAACTTCTTCACAAGTAAAAGAACATTGGACTCCATTTTAATTACGTTTTAAGAGTAAAATAAAGTTAAATGACAATGTACGAAAAACTATATCATTAGTTAGATCACACCGACGGCGGCTGCAGTGCGACTGAGGTGAGCACAGAGCTGCTACAGCTTCGCGTCGCCCAATGGCTCTATCGATCGTGCCCGGGCGTACATGCGCAATTCAATCTGGTAGCTGTATCGATTGTCTAGGCCGAACATGCGCAGTAAATTTCATTACTTTCGAAAAAATCATCTAACAAATATTATTATTATATTAGACAAAAACTAATCGATCTGTGAGTTATTACTTTCTCTAATATACCACCTAATTAATATACAAAAGAAAATAATTAATATGAAGAATATTAAAATAACTAGACCAACGTAATTACTCTATCGTTTCCGATACATATCTTTTAAATTTATTATATCGGTACCATTTAGAAATATTTATAAAAGCGATTTCCGGAAGTTTACAACGAGCTTCTTCAAAAATAGCAGCACATTAGACGCCATTTTAATTTACTTTTAATGGGATATTAAATTTTAACAAAAATTTACGAAACTTTATCACTAGTTAGCCAACACCGACGGCGGGTGCAGAGCTGCTGCAGCTTCGCTCCGTTCAATGGCTCTATCGATCGTGCCCGGGCGTACATGCGCATTTGAAACTTTACTGATTTTGAAAAATTTTCAACCAATCAGGCAAATATAAAGTTACTTTTAAAACTCCTATACACGTATCTTGAATATAGAAGTATCAAAAATTTTTATAATTAACGTTAAATTAAAAAATATTTCTTTTGAAATTGTACTTGTCAGGGAAAGAAAAATAACTTCACGAAACCGCTTCTACTCTGCAACTGAAGTCAGTGCAGCTGTTCTCATGTAACGCACGCGTTAGCTCGCTTCCTTAAATATGGCACAAATATTTGAATATAATGTTGAAGTGATCCGTAAATAATTTTGAACAAATACAAGTGTATTCTAAATTTAAAATCTTTTCGATGCAAATAACTTAAATATTAAATGATATATCTGCCAGTGCATCGACCCGCCGGAAACATATCCTTTAGCTCTTTCGATTCAATTTAGAACCGCGCGCATCATTCCATATTGTGCAGTCATCTAATTTTTGCTACTTTAACGAATTTAGTATATGTGTACTTGCGAATTAAACAAAATCTGTCTTTAACTATATTAGAAGAACATTCGTGAAAGCATTATTTTTATCTATTTCATTATCAGTCCGAAAACAGAAATTGATGTTGGTAATCCGTACATGACTTAGGTGTATTGTACTATGAATCTGTAATAATTATTACATACCTTCGGAGAATTTTCTTAAATTCGATTTCTCCAAGTTTTTTCATTAACTTCTTCACAAGTAAAAGAACATTGGACTCCATTTTAATTACGTTTTAAGAGTAAAATAAAGTTAAATGACAATGTACGAAAAACTATATCGTTAGTTAGATCACACCGACGGCGGCTGCAGTGCGACTGAGGTGAGCACAGAGCTGCTACAGCTTCGCGTCGCCCAATGGCTCTATCGATCGTGCCCGGGCGTACATGCGCAATTCAAACTGGTAGCTGTATCGATTGTCTAGGCCGAACATGCGCAGTAAATTTCATTACTTTCGAAAAAATCATCTAACAAATATTATTATTATATTAGACAAAAACTAATCGATCTATGAGTTATTACTTTCTCTAATTTACCACCTAATTACAAAAGAAAATAATTAATATGAAGAATATTAAAATAACTAGACCAACGTAATTACTCTATCGTTTCCGATACATATCTTTTAAATTTATTATATCGGTACCATTTAGAAATATTTATAAAAGCGATTTCTGGAAGTTTACAACGAGCTTCTTCAAAAATAGCAGCACATTAGACGCCATTTTAATTTACTTTTAATGGGATATTAAATTTTAACAAAAATTTACGAAACTTTATCACTAGTTAGCCAACACCGACGGCGGGTGCAGAGCTGCTGCAGCTTCGCTCCGTCCAATGGCTCTATCGATCGTGCCCGGGCGTACATGCGCATTTGAAACTTTACTGATTTTGAAAAATTTCAACTAATCAGGAAAATATAAAGTTACTTTTAAAACTCCTATACACGTATCTTGAATATAGAAGTATCAAAAATTTTTATAATTAACGTTAAATTAAAAAATATTTCTTTTGAAATTGTACTTGTCAGGGAAAGAGAAATAACTTCACGAAACCGCTTCTACTCTGCAACTGAAGTCAGTGCAGCTGTTCTCATGTAACGCACGCGTTAGTTCGCTTCCTTAAATATGGCACAAATATTTGAATATAATGTTGAAGTGATCCGTAAATAATTTTGAACAAATACAAGTGTATTCTAAATTTAAAATCTTTTCGATGCAAATAACTTAAATATTAAATGATATATCTGCCAGTGCATCGACCCGCCGGAAACATATCCTTTAGCTCTTTCGATTCAATTTAGAACCGCGCGCATCATTCCATATTGTGCAGTCATCTAATTTTTGCTACTTTAACGAATTTAGTATATGTGTACTTGCGAATTAAACAAAATCTGTCTTTAACTATATTAGAAGAACATTCGTGAAAGCATTATTTTTATCTATTTCATTATCAGTCCGAAAACAGAAATTGATGTTGGTAATCCGTACATGACTTAGGTGTATTGTACTATGAATCTGTAATAATTATTACATACCTTCGGAGAATTTTCTTAAATTCGATTTCTCCAAGTTTTTTCATTAACTTCTTCACAAGTAAAAGAACATTGGACTCCATTTTAATTACGTTTTAAGAGTAAAATAAAGTTAAATGACAATGTACGAAAAACTATATCGTTAGTTAGATCACACCGACGGCGGCTGCAGTGCGACTGAGGTGAGCACAGAGCTGCTACAGCTTCGCGTCGCCCAATGGCTCTATCGATCGTGCCCGGGCGTACATGCGCAATTCAAACTGGTAGCTGTATCGATTGTCTAGGCCGAACATGCGCAGTAAATTTCATTACTTTCGAAAAAATCATCTAACAAATATTATTATTATATTAGACAAAAACTAATCGATCTATGAGTTATTACTTTCTCTAATTTACCACCTAATTACAAAAGAAAATAATTAATATGAAGAATATTAAAATAACTAGACCAACGTAATTACTCTATCGTTTCCGATACATATCTTTTAAATTTATTATATCGGTACCATTTAGAAATATTTATAAAAGCGATTTCTGGAAGTTTACAACGAGCTTCTTCAAAAATAGCAGCACATTAGACGCCATTTTAATTTACTTTTAATGGGATATTAAATTTTAACAAAAATTTACGAAACTTTATCACTAGTTAGCCAACACCGACGGCGGGTGCAGAGCTGCTGCAGCTTCGCTCCGTCCAATGGCTCTATCGATCGTGCCCGGGCGTACATGCGCATTTGAAACTTTACTGATTTTGAAAATTTCAACTAATCAGGAAAATATTAAGTTACTTTTAAAACTCCTATACACGTATCTTGAATATAGAAGTATCAAAAATTTTTATAATTAACGTTAAATTAAAAAATATTTCTTTTGAAATTGTACTTGTCAGGGAAAGAAAAATAACTTCACGAAACCGCTTCTACTCTGCAACTGAAGTCAGTGCAGCTGTTCTCATGTAACGCACGCGTTAGTTCGCTTCCTTAAATATGGCACAAATATTTGAATATAATGTTGAAGTGATCCATAAATAATTTTGAACAAATACAAGTGTATTCTAAATTTAAAATCTTTTCTATGCAAATAACTTAAATATTAAATGATCTATCTGCCAGTGCATCGACCCGCCGGAAACATTTCCTTTAGCTCTTTCGATTCAATTTAGAACCGCGCGCATCTTTCCATATTGTGCAGTCATCTGATTTTTGCTACTTCAACGAATTTAGTATATGTGTACTTGTAAATTAAACAAAATCTGTCTTTAACTATATTAGAAGAACATTCGTGAAAGCATTATTTTTATCTATTTCATTATCAGTCCGAAAACAGAAATTGATGTTGGTAATCCGTACATGACTTAGGTGTATTGTACTATGAATCTGTAATAATTATTACATACCTTCGGAGAATTTTCTTAAATTCGATTTCTCCAAGTTTTTTCATTAACTTCTTCACAAGTAAAAGAACATTGGACTCCATTTTAATTACGTTTTAAGAGTAAAATAAAGTTAAATGACAATGTACGAAAAACTATATCGTTAGTTAGATCACACCGACGGCGGCTGCAGTGCGACTGAGGTGAGCACAGAGCTGCTACAGCTTCGCGTCGCCCAATGGCTCTATCGATCGTGCCCGGGCGTACATGCGCAATTCAATCTGGTAGCTGTATCGATTGTCTAGGCCGAACATGCGCAGTAAATTTCATTACTTTCGAAAAAATCATCTAACAAATATTATTATTATATTAGACAAAAACTAATCGATCTATGAGTTATTACTTTCTCTAATTTACCACCTAATTACAAAAGAAAATAATTAATATGAAGAATATTAAAATAACTAGACCAACGTAATTACTCTATCGTTTCCGATACATATCTTTTAAATTTATTATATCGGTACCATTTAGGAATGTTTATAAAAGCGATTTCCGGAAGTTGACAACGAGCTTCTTCAACAATAGCAGCACATTAGACGCCATTTTAATTTACTTTTAATGGGATATTAAATTTTAACAAAAATTTACGAAACTGTATCACTAGTTTGCCAACACCGACGGCGGATGGAGTACGACTGAGGCGAGTGCAGAGCTGCTGCTGCTTCGCTTCGCCCAATGGCTCTATCGATCGTGCCCGGGGCGTACATGCGCAATTCAAACTGGTAGCTGTATCGATTGTCTAGGCCGAACATGCGCAGTAAATTTCATTACTTTCGAAAAAATCATCTAACAAATATTATTATTATATTAGACAAAAACTAATCGATCTATGAGTTATTACTTTCTCTAATTTACCACCTAATTACAAAAGAAAATAATTAATATGAAGAATATTAAAATAACTAGACCAACGTAATTACTCTATCGTTTCCGATACATATCTTTTAAATTTATTATATCGGTACCATTTAGAAATATTTATAAAAGCGATTTCCGGAAGTTTACAACGAGCTTCTTCAAAAATAGCAGCACATTAGACGCCATTTTAATTTACTTTTAATGGGATATTAAATTTTAACAAAAATTTACGAAACTTTATCACTAGTTAGCCAACACCGACGGCGGGTGCAGAGCTGCTGCAGCTTCGCTCCGTCCAATGGCTCTATCGATCGTGCCCGGGCGTACATGCGCATTTGAAACTTTACTGATTTTGAAAAATTTTCAACCAATCAGGCAAATATAAAGTTACTTTTAAAACTCCTATACACGTATCTTGAATATAGAAGTATCAAAAATTTTTATAATTAACGTTAAATTAAAAAATATTTCTTTTGAAATTGTACTTGTCAGGGAAAGAAAAATAACTTCACGAAACCGCTTCTACTCTGCAACTGAAGTCAGTGCAGCTGTTCTCATGTAACGCACGCGTTAGCTCGCTTCCTTAAATATGGCACAAATATTTGAATATAATGTTGAAGTGATCCGTAAATAATTTTGAACAAATACAAGTGTATTCTAAATTTAAAATCTTTTCGATGCAAATAACTTAAATATTAAATGATATATCTGCCAGTGCATCGACCCGCCGGAAACATATCCTTTAGCTCTTTCGATTCAATTTAGAACCGCGCGCATCATTCCATATTGTGCAGTCATCTAATTTTTGCTACTTTAACGAATTTAGTATATGTGTACTTGCGAATTAAACAAAATCTGTCTTTAACTATATTAGAAGAACATTCGTGAAAGCATTATTTTTATCTATTTCATTATCAGTCCGAAAACAGAAATTGATGTTGGTAATCCGTACATGACTTAGGTGTATTGTACTATGAATCTGTAATAATTATTACATACCTTCGGAGAATTTTCTTAAATTCGATTTCTCCAAGTTTTTTCATTAACTTCTTCACAAGTAAAAGAACATTGGACTCCATTTTAATTACGTTTTAAGAGTAAAATAAAGTTAAATGACAATGTACGAAAAACTATATCGTTAGTTAGATCACACCGACGGCGGCTGCAGTGCGACTGAGGTGAGCACAGAGCTGCTACAGCTTCGCGTCGCCCAATGGCTCTATCGATCGTGCCCGGGCGTACATGCGCAATTCAATCTGGTAGCTGTATCGATTGTCTAGGCCGAACATGCGCAGTAAATTTCATTACTTTCGAAAAAATCATCTAACAAATATTATTATTATATTAGACAAAAACTAATCGATCTATGAGTTATTACTTTCTCTAATGTACCACCTAATTACAAAAGAAAATAATTAATATGAAGAATATTAAAATAACTAGACCAACGTAATTACTCTATCGTTTCCGATACATATCTTTTAAATTTATTATATCGGTACCATTTAGGAATGTTTATAAAAGCGATTTCCGGAAGTTGACAACGAGCTTCTTCAACAATAGCGGCACATTAGACGCCATTTTAATTTACTTTTAATGGGATATTAAATTTTAACAAAAATTTACGAAACTTTATCACTTGCTAGCCAACACCGACGGCAAGTGCAGAGCTGCTGCACCTTCGCTCCATCCAATGGCTCTATCGATCGTGCCCGGGCGTACATGCGCATTTGAAACTTTACTGATTTTGAAAATTTCAACTAATCAGGAAAATATTAAGTTACTTTTAAAACTCCTATACACGTATCTTGAATATAGAAGTATCAAAAATTTTTATAATTAACGTTAAATTAAAAAATATTTCTTTTGAAATTGTACTTGTCAGGGAAAGAGAAATAACTTCACGAAACCGCTTCTACTCTGCAACTGAAGTCAGTGCAGCTGTTCTCATGTAACGCACGCGTTAGTTCGCTTCCTTAAATATGGCACAAATATTTGAATATAATGTTGAAGTGATCCGTAAATAATTTTGAACAAATACAAGTGTATTCTAAATTTAAAATCTTTTCGATGCAAATAACTTAAATATTAAATGATCTATCTGCCAGTGCATCGACCCGCCGGAAACATTTCCTTTAGCTCTTTCGATTCAATTTAGAACCGCGCGCATCTTTCCATATTGTGCAGTCATCTGATTTTTGCTACTTCAACGAATTTAGTATATGTGTACTTGTAAATTAAACAAAATCTGTCTTTAACTATATTAGAAGAACATTCGTGAAAGCATTATTTTTATCTATTTCGTTATCAGTCCGAAAACAGAAATTGATGTTGGTAATCCGTACATGACTTAGGTGTATTGTACTATGAATCTGTAATAATTATTACATACCTTCGGAGAATTTTCTTAAATTCGATTTCTCCAAGTTTTTTCATTAACTTCTTCACAAGTAAAAGAACATTGGACTCCATTTTAATTACGTTTTAAGAGTAAAATAAAGTTAAATGACAATGTACGAAAAACTATATCGTTAGTTAGATCACACCGACGGCGGCTGCAGTGCGACTGAGGTGAGCACAGAGCTGCTACAGCTTCGCTTCGCCCAATGACTCTATCGATCGTGCCCGCGCGTACATGCGCAATTCAAACTGGTAGCTGTATCGATTGTCTAGGCCGAACATGCGCAGTAAATTTCATTACTTTCGAAAAAATCATCTAACAAATATTTTTATTATATTAGACAAAAACTAATCGATCTATGAGTTATTACTTTCTCTAATGTACCACCTAATTACAAAAGAAAATAATTAATTTGAAGAATATTAAAATAACTAGATCAACGTAATTACTCTATCGTTTCCGATACATATCTTTTATATTTATTATATCGGTACCATTTAGAAATATTTATAAAAGCGATTTCCGGAAGTTTACAACGAGCTTCTTCAAAAATAGCAGCACATTAGACGCCATTTTAATTTACTTTTAATGGGATATTAAATTTTAACAAAAATTTACGAAACTTTATCACTAGTTAGCCAACACCGACGGCGGGTGCAGAGCTGCTGCAGCTTCGCTCCGTCCAATGGCTCTATCGATCGTGCCTGGGCGTACATGCGCATTTGAAACTTTACTGATTTTGAAAAATTTTCAACTAATCAGGCAAATATAAAGTTACTTTTAAAACTCCTAGACACTTTCTTTGAATATAGAATTATCGAAAATTTATATAATTAATGTTAAATTAAAAAATATTTCCTTTGAAATTATACTTGTTAGGGAAAGGGAAATAACTACACGAAAACGCTTCTGCTCTGCAACTGCAGTGAGCGCAGCGGTTCTCAGGTAACGCACGCGTTAGTTCGCTTTCTTCAATATGGCGCAAATATTTGAAAATAATGTTTAAGTGATCCGTAAATAACTTTTAACTAATAGAAGTTTATTCTAAATTAAAAATCTTTCCAATGCAAATAACTTAAATATTAAATGATCTATCTGCCAGTGCATCGACCCGCCGGAAACATTTCCTTTAGCTCTTTCGATTCAATTTAGAACCGCGCGCATCTTTCCATATTGTGCAGTCATCTAATTTTTGCCAATTTAACGAATTTAGTATATGTGTACTTATAAATTAAACAAAATCTAACATTCTTTGTGTAGATGGTAGATTATAGAAAACAGGCCAATTATATATTTTTTTTTGGTTTAATTGCCATATTCAGAGAATTTTTGAAAACTTGCATAACAATTAGGATACCTCTGATAAATATAGAAGGTATTCAGCATTGGTCGTGACTGGTAATTATATCGATCGTCCAGGCAGAACATGCGCAGTAAACTTCCTCTTTTTTCTGTAGCTTATATCATGTAGCAAACATTGTCAGTATTTTAGATCAGAACTAACCGAATTCTGGATTGTGACTTTTTCTATTAAATCATAGAATTACGAAAGAAGAACATAATTTGAGGAGGATAACAATAACTGAGCTGACGTACCTATTCTTTCGTTTACGATACATATCTTTTCAATTTATAGCATACCTTTTAACTATGTTCATAAATGCGATTTCTTCAAGCTTTATAACAAGTTTTGCCACAAGTAACGTTAAACGTAATTTTTGACTTATTTTAGCAATTAATAATCTAACAAACACGATTACAACTAGATAGCCAATACCGACGGTGGCTGTAGTACGACTGAGGCGAGTACAGAGCTGCTGCAGCTTCGCTCCGCTCAATGGCGCTCCATCGATCGTGCCCGGGCGTAATGCGCATTAGAAATTTTGTTAGTATTACAAAATTGTTGTAAAAATATTTCCAACCTTTAAAAATATTTAGACATATATCATAAAAGAAGCTCAACTGAAAACTCTAATAAGTTATTTTTAATAAGATTTGGTGGGTTTTTAAGTAAAAATTCTTGTCTTAAAAAAATCCTAATATCTAAAGGAATCGGTTGTAGCCGAATGTACCACTGTGTACATAGAAGGTATTCAGTATTGGTCGTGACTGGTAACTGTATCGATTGTCCAGGCAGAACATGCGCAGAAAACTACTATTTTTTCTTATGTTGCTTATATATAATAGTAATAAGTCATATAGCAAACATTGTCAGCATATTAGATCAAAACTAATCAAACTCAGAATTGTGAATTTTTCTATTATATCACTGAATTACAAAAGGTGAAAATAATTTGAGGATTATAATAATAACTAGGCCTACGTACTTAGTATTTCGTGTACGATACATATCTGTTAAAATTATAACATACCTTTTAAGAATGTTCATAAATGCGATTTCCCGAAGTTTTTTAATGAGCTTCTTTACAAGTACCGGAATAATAGACGCTATTTTAATTACGTCCAACACCGACGGCTGCTGCAGTCCGACTGAGGCGAGTGCAGAGCTGCTGTAGCTTTGCTCCGCCCAATGGCGCTTCATCGATCGTGCCCGGGCGTACATGCGCAATAACTTAACAAAACACATATTTCGTATATACGTCTGTCACAAATATAACGTCCAATTTTTGCTCTGCCCGATTTTTTTTTATTTTTCCCGGGCGTAGAAAAGCCATAAAGGCTTTGTTGATTTCATTGAATTTTGCAATCTATCTTTTATATAGTGGCCTTTAAGTTAAGGAAAGTCCGGCGGAAACCCATCCGTTAGCTCTATCAATTTAGTTAAGAACCGCGCCCGTCCTTCCATATTGCGCAATAATTTAATTTTATTAATTTAGTATTACACAACCACAATCGATATAATTTCATAAAATGATAACAATGTACCTTTGTAGGAATGTTCAAAAATGAATATGATTTTTCAAAATTTTCCAACAAGTAATGGAATAATAAATGTCTTCATCAGTGTTTGTTTTAGCTAGAACTGAATTTTAGGCAAAAATGTATATAAATGTATCGCTAGTTAGCCAACACCGACGGCGGCTGCAGTACGACTGAGGTGAGAGCTGAGCACCAGCTTTGCCCTGCCCAACGGCTTTATCGATTTTGCCCGGACGTACATGCGCAATTGAAACTTTACTGGAAGCTGTATTTATTGTCTAGAGAGACCTGCTCGCGACTGAAGAACATGCGCAGTAAATTTATATACATATTTTGTTTATACGTGTTTTACAACGGGCGTGGCGGTAGCATTCATGGAATATAAAACAGCAACGGCTTTGTTTTGCAAGCACATTTTTGTATCAAACAGTAAAGATTCTGTTAACATTTTCTAAACTTCATTGTGAGTAAAACTATACTATAAAAATTTTGGTGAATACATTATTCATATATGTTTAATTATCAGTCCGGTAACTGAAATATATATATATACGTAGACCAATATAATAACCAATAATTATGTACCGTATGTCTGTTAATATTACAACATACCTTTTAAGAATGTTCATAAATGCGATTTCCCGAAATATTTTAACGAGCTTCGTCACAACTAAGGCTACATTCGACGCTATTTTCTGTGTTTTTAAGAGGAAATGAAGTTAAAATGACATTATATGAAACTATATCGTTAGTTAGATCAAACCGACGGCGGCTGCAGTACGACTGAGGCGAGCTCAGAGCTGCTGCAGCGTTGCTCCACCCAATGGCGCTCTATCGATCGTGCCCGGGCGTACATGCGCAATTGATATTGCGCAATAACTTCACAAAACGCGTTTATTTCAAATCTATAAATATTTACGTCTGTTGTAAATATAATATACTTATTTGATTTTTTCCGGGCGTAGAACCGCTATAATGGCTTTACAGATTTCATTACATTTTTGCAATCTATCCGTTATATAGTTGCCTCTAAGCCATAAGCATAATAGTAATACTAATATATTTTAAACAAAGTTAAAAAAACTTTTTTACACGTTACCTCGATATTGAAAGGATCAGTTGTACTGGAACGGGTGTACACTAATACTACAGTCAGTGGAGCAAACCGCCAGAAACACATCAGTTATCTCTATCGATTTAATTAAGAACCGTGCGCGTCCTTCCATATTGCGCAATCGTTGCATTTTTTTAATTTAGCTTCACGCAACCACAATCGGTATTTTTATAAAATTATTAATAAATTAAGTAGCTTTGTAGGAAAGTTCAAAAAAAGAAAATGATTTTTCGAAATTTTTAGGCAACAAATTAAATAACAGATATTTTTTTCCGTTTTATCTTTAGAGAAAACTAAATTTTAAACAACAATGTATATAAATGAATCACTAGCTAGCCAACACCAACGGTGGCTGCAGTACGACTGAGGTGAAGACAGAGTATCATGTTTCGTTCCGCCCAATGGCTCTATCAATTTAGCCCGGGCGTACATGCGCAATAATGTCGCATAATATTTTTATATGTAATATAATATGGCTTTAAACATTAGGACTCATATATTACATAATAAACCCTCAGCTTTATGATTTAAATGAAAATGGCGTCTAATCTTAGTCCCGCCCAAACGCTCTATCGATTTTTCCCGGACGTAGTCGCGCAATTTATAGTGCGCAACAAGTTCTTATATTATGTTTATTTGAATTCAAATATAGCTTTCAACATTAATAATGAGATATAACGTAATAAACCCTCAGCTTTATGGTTTAAGTGAAAATGGCGTCTAATCTTAGTCCCGCCCAAAACTCTATCGATTTTTCCCGGACGTAGACGCGCAATTTATAATGCACAAAAAGTTCTCATGTTATGTTTATTTGGAATAAAATGCAGCTTTCAACATTAATACTGCATTATAAAGTATTATAATAAACCCTCTGCTTTATGATTTAAGTGAAAATGGCGTCTAATCTTAGTCCCGCCCAAACGCTCTATCGTTTTTTCCCGGACGTAGACACGCCACTTATAATGCGCAAAAAGTTCTTATATTATGTTTATTTGAAATAAAATAAAGGTTTCAACATTAATACTGAGACAACGTAATAAAACCTCTGCTTTATGGTTTAAGTGAAAATGGCGTCTAATCTTAGTCCCGCCCAAAACTCTATCGATTTTTCCCGGACGTAGACGCGCAATTTATAATGCACAAAAAGTTCTTATATTATGTTTATTTTAAATAAAATACAGCTTTCAACATTAATACTGAAATATAAAGTAATAAACCCTCTGTTTTATGATTTAATTGAAAATGGCGTCTAATCTTAGTCCCGCCCAAACGCTCTATCGATTTTTCCCGGACGTAGACACGCAATTTATAGTGCGCAACAAGTTCTTATATTATGTGTATTCGAAATAAAATATAGCTTTCAACATTAATAATGAGATATAACGTAATCAACCCTCTGCTTTATGATTTAAGTGAAAATGGCGTCTAATCTTAGTCCCGCCCAAACGCTCTATCGATTTTTCCCGGACGTAGACGCGCAATTTATAATGCGCAACAAGTTCTTATATTATGTGTATTTGAAATAAAATATATGTTTCAACATTAATACTGAGATATAACGTAATCAACCCTCTGCTTTATGATTTAATTGAAAATGGCGTCTAATCTTAGTCCCGCCCAAACGCTCTATCGATTTTTCCCGGACGTAGACGCACAATTTATAGTGCGCAACAAGTTCTTATATTATGTGTATTTGAAATAAAATATAGCTTTCAACATTAATACTGAGATATAACGTAATCAACCCTCTGCTTTATGATTTAAGTGAAAATGGCGTCTAATCTTAGTCCCGCCCAAACGCTCTATCGATTTTTCCCGGACGTAGACGCACAATTTATAATGCGCTACAAGTTCTTATATTATGTGTATTTGAAATAAAATATAGCTTTCAACATTAATACTGAGATATAACGTAATCAACCCTCTGCTTTATGATTTAATTGAAAATGGCGTCTAATCTTAATCCCGCCCAAACGCTCTATCGATTTTTCCCGGACGTAGACGCACAATTTATAATGCGCAACAAGTTCTTATATTATGTGTATTTGAAATAAAATATAGCTTTCAACATTAATACTGAGATATAACGTAATCAACCCTCTACTTTATGATTTAAGTGAAAATGGCGTCTAATCTTAGTCCCACCCAAAAGCTCTATCGATTTTTCCCGGACGTAGCCGCGCAATTTATAATGCGCAACAAGTTCTTATGTTATGTTTATTTGAAATAAAATACAGCTTTCAGTATTAATACTGAGATATAACATAATAAACCCTCTGCTTTATGATTTAAGTGAAAATGGTTCTCTCCTTAGAAGAGAGTACCAATAGTAGTGTGGTAAGTTATTTATTATTAAAATAATAACAAAATTTAATTTTATATTATGCTTATCCTACTTAAAACACTGTAATGATTATTGCTTGAAAACATATCGAAATTTACTACACAAATTTTGGCTACACTTGAAATTAGTAACAGAATAAGTAAATCTACCACTACTACTTTCGAAAAACATTAACATTTCCACAGCCTCTTTAAATGCTTCCTATATTTAAAATAACTAGCATTTTTACCATTTCAAAGGTTTAGGGTATATTTTTATGCCATGTAAAACGATTGCGATTAAAGTAAATATTTAGTATCATGAGAATATATATACAATTTGTCTATATCGTTGGTAGTAGCATTTAACAGAACCACCCTCGTATTGTAAACTTGCCATCCATACAGCGTTGCTTTGTTCCATTTGTATATTTAAGAGTATTACGAGTACGCGCATCACCACCGACGGTTGTACTGTCACTTAAAATTTTAAATTGAGGTAAAGTAAACAATGTATTACATTTACTATATTCTAATACGTATTCACTATAATCTATTGATTAATAACCCTTTCAAAATATTTACAAGAAGTTATCAAATTTGCGATGTGGCGATGTAGTTCTTATTAGGATCACATTGCTGCGGATATATAAGATATAAAAGTACAATAACTTTTTATAATAAATCACACAAACACAGGCTAATTTTTTAACCCTATAAATCAACCCTATTATTATTATTATAATAATAATAATTGGATGCGGGTGGCCCAGGACCGGTCTGAGTGGAAATCTTTGGGAGACGCCTTTGTCCAGCAGTGGACGTCTTCCGGCTGATTATAATAAATCAACCCTAATTTCATATAAACCCATCAAAAGCAATTTACTGTAAATTTATGCTAAAATAAAAGTTATTTCATTCATTCATTTATTTGCTTAAGTGTTTTAGTAATAAACAAACTTATTTTGTAATTAAATCTATACATGTGTCTTATTAAACATTAACATAATATGAAATTCACGTATTGATATTATTTAAAAATATAAACATTTTCTATATTACATTAACCCACTAAACTCACAATTCATCACTTTTAAACATCACTGGAGAACCAACTCACAAATTCAATAATATTATTAAAATATTGAATAACACTTACTATTTCTTAATATTGCAACAATATGTTATTAACAGTTAATATAGATAAACGTATAAACTTATAAAAATTCATTATATCATACAAAAAAACATTATCAAACGTTAAACTGTTTCATCAACTTAGCAAAACTTACACGTTTTTGAAGTTTTAATAACACCACTAGCACTAAGACAACAAATTCACAACACTTAAGGCACTACAAAGTATCACAAAACCACACTTGCTATGTATTCACTAGTTTCAGGTTTTTTTTTTTTCTTGAACACTAACCATGATTACTGCTTATTTGCGTTATCCATTTTATATTTACTTAAGCACTCTAAGTTTCAAGTACATGGAGAGATAACAAACACTTTGAGTAAACTATGTACTCAAAGTATGTGGCATTAGTATCAATATATTTTAATCATCTTGTAGGTAATTCAATGATTTTCTTCATTAATTTCTAATAATTTTTTTAAGCGTGAATCGATACAACCTTTGAATGGCAGTTCGGCCTCTCTTAACAGCAGAATAATGCCCACTGCTGAGCATAGACCTCTCAAGGATCTCCACGCCGACCAGTCCTGCCAAGATCGTTTGACGGGAAATCTTCCCACACTTGGTCCCGGCGGTTCTCTGACCTTCATCATGATCGGTAAGGCCATACGGTTCAGATCCCATCGAGCACTTGGAGAAGTCATTTATAAAGACCTAATACTGTATCCGTAATTGTCAATAACCGTTAGAAGACGAAAGGCCGTTAAATTAAGAATAATATTAAAAAAAAAAAAAAATTGTATGGATTGTTACAAACGCAACAAAAATCATAGAAACAAATAAGATAAAACGATACTATTTTTTTATAATGAATAGTATTCATGATTGAAGACCAATACAAATCATTGAAATTGTATTATATATAAAGGTCATCTATATAGAAAAATAAAAGTTTAAAGTACATACAAATAAATATAATTATAAAACAAAGCGCATGACAAATAAAGCAATTAGTTATTTAAAATTAAATGTACACAAACTATATTTAAACTGTATGTAGATAAATAATAAGTATAATGAAAAAAATCATACATTCATTGAAAGCTAATTACATCTCCTATACTTCAGTGTTCATAATATTACTCGTATCCGTAAATAATGTGTAAAATATATTGTACCTTCTGTGTAATAAAAAAAATGATTTTCTTTTGTAACGCATTTCGCAACGCTTTTAAGTAATCCCTTTGTATTTTTACTTTCGCATGTAAGTTCTTATTCGCGTAGCTTACTGGTTCACACCTAGCTTAGCTATGACAGCCGCGCCTGTTATTACCGCAAAGCAGTATGCGAGTTACAGTACTGTGTTCACACATACTTTGGACACAACGGTGACCACGTCGTCACTTCATTCTCGTATCTAACAAAGAAGCTGTAAAATAACTTAGAACTATTCTCACCTTGACTTCAGCGACTGCCTGGCCGGAGGTTTTTCAGCAGCCGGTTGCACGGCTGCCTCTAAAAATACAATAAGTAACATTAGAATCGTTGTAACTTATCTATAGATACATCGTATATACATATACGATATATACGATATATATGACGATATATATATATATACACGACGAAAGAGTAATATACATACATATATACATATATCTTTGTTCAAGCTTGTCAAGTCGTAATTCTGTACAAGATAGCTTTTCATTTCCTAGATAAATCTTAAATGTGTACTGTACAATTTGCTGAAAACCTACAGCGATATCGAGTCTAGATAAAGACATGAAAACAGACATATAAAATTTTAAATACATTAAAAGTGTAAAAAAAAATGTATGAAAAAATAGTATGACTGAATTTTTCATAATCATACAAAAGAAATTAAAACATGTATAAGTTAAATTTGCTGTTTAATTGAAATAAGCTATTCACCTTTAAAAAAGAGACATTAATGCGCTTTACCATTGTAAGCCGTGTTAACACTTAAAGTAAAGTGTGTGAACTAATTAAAGCATTAACCTGATTATCTTAAAAAACTTTCCTTAAATTTAAACTACTTCCTAAAATCTAACATCTAAAATTAATTTCGCCTGTCTATGTGGTACAATGACTAATTGCTTGCCTTGCAGTACCGTAGTCTCTCCTTCGATTCCGGAAGTACATTTAGTTTAGTCAAGATAGTAATCCAAGTATAAGTAATAGTACTTGAACTGGATTATTAATACTTAATTTCATTCGTTTTCAGTTCCTCCGAAATTATTTAACTGTTGCCGATTCATTTCTGTTAATCCATTAGTTCAAATTCGCTAAGTTTAAAGTTAAAAGTAATAGTTGAACTGTTTGAAGTCTAGTCTAGTTTTTGAGTATCCATTCCAATTGTTATTTCTAAAAATCTCAATAAATTTAGAATAATAATAATAAAGTAAATATTCGTAAAGATTTTAATGATATCTTATGTACTACTTCTTTGTTAAGTAATAATATAATTGATTTAGTTAAAGAAAAAACTTAGTAGATTTAGGGGTTTTTATAATTTATATAACTGTTCCATTATCATTTGATTTTGAAATCAATTCAAAAGGGTAGGGTCTTCCTTAGGAATATGAGTTCATACGTCTATGCCTATGTATGGTCGATATGTAGTAACTGCGTCAGTTTCTAGTGCGCATGACTGATGCCGCATAAAGGGGTAGGGGGTGGAATTGTCTACGGACGCAATAGTCATCGATTTATTCAGACGGACATGCGCAATGAGTTTTACGTACTAATATATTGCGCATTTAAAATTAACTTAAATACTTGTACAAGAATAATTTTATTTACTGATTTTTATATTAAATATTACTACTAACTTTACACTATATCTACATTACCAAATGTAGGTTTTAAAGTATTGTGAAATGATCTAAACGATGGTGACTTAGTAAAAATACAAAAGTAAGACAAAGGATAATTGTAACTGGAATAAGAAGCATTATTTTCTTTTTCTTTTATCGGTTTCTTTATTAAAGAAATATTTATATATGACAGGAGGAATCTCTGGATAAACAGCATATGGATATTTCGAGTATAAACTAATTTTGTGCTATTACAACAAAGAACTTCGCACACAAAGCTTTAATCTGAACTAAATCCACGCAAACAAAAAAACTAAAAATATATTTTTATTCTAATCACCTACCTTATAAATCGAGGAATGGTTTTGGAGACGCACAGGATGTTTTTAATTTAAATCTTCATAATTGCATTGAGAGTACAGCACCGATTGGCAGCAGGCAGAGGAGTGTACGGGAGGTCTGGGGTGCCGGGGATGGAGGAGGTAGAGGGGATGCTAGCGGCGTCGGTCCCAGATCGCGGCGCTCTATCGATCCCTTTGAAGCTGGGAAATAACTGAGTACATGGGAGGAGGGATGGGTAAGACGAGGGATGAAATAGTTTTTTTATTGTAACCAATTCCCATGTAGTAATTATAACTTAATTTTTATCATTATAGAAATGCACACGGATTTTTTTTTTAAATTGATCACCGAAAATTAGATTTGCATGGTACATTCTTCTTACTTCTACTATCTTCTAAAAGGTATAAATATCTCTACGCGCAATAAAACAATAAAAAAAAATCAATTACGAATGTACCCAAAGTGGTCATCGCTACAACAATCCCTTTTAGGGTATGATGTATTGATAAAACGATAACCTATATTATTTTATTAATTCTTTCATTACCATAAGGGTATTTTAACATCTTAAAAATAACTCTGAGAAAGAACTAAATATTTTTCTATTTTAATTTAATGTAACTACAACAATTTTTTTTTTTTTTTTTTTAATATTTATAAGATAACGTCATTATTAAGATTAATCAACTAAATTCATTTAACAATCTAGAGAAAATTTCCATTGTCTAGGTTTATCACTTTTTTAAACATAACTTTTTTTTATTAAAATTTCTGAAGTAGTTCATCATCGATAGTGATTTTTAAAAATGTTTAGCCCTCTTTATTCTTTATTAATTCCAATAGTAGAACATGAAAGGGATGGGGTTTCGAGGATATGATAAAATAATAAATACGTACCTCCGAATATCGGCATTGGATCGGGTATATACAGTATGTTTCTCATAGTGGTTGTTAATCAATTAGGTAACTACCAATGGAGTTAAATATTATTGACTCTTCGATATATAATTAAAACTTGATTCAAGATGTTAAGTTGAAGTGTACTGCACCCGACGACGGATGGTGAGAGAGTGCAGTTGATGCATCGGACGATTGCCGGGGCGTAGCGGAGCTGTATCGATCGCCCTGAAGTCTAGACGCTAGCGCCCGCGGACAAGTTGAACACTAAACGGGTCACAGCTTTGCGCAGGATCGATACAGCTCCAGGGACGCCATGATGATCAAAGCCCCGCGACGCAATACGGCCGCCATTTTGAATTTGAGAAACGTTTCTTTGTCTATTCCGAAATATAATCAACAAAAGATATCTTATATGTTATTACTATGATTACTATTAAAATATATCTAACGTTTGTTTGTTATAAATATAATAATAAAATCTATACTTGAAAAGTTTTAATGGCAACATCATTAATTTATTACTTTATCGAGATCATAAAATTATTCAACACTTCAACAAGACTTCTATAAGATAAATAAATGCCTGATCATAAGAATAGGGCGTTAGTTAGATTTTTTTTTACTGCACCACGACGTATCGGTCCTTTATAGAAAGGCTACATAATTAATTATTGTTTAACAATAGATCTATGAACTTCCAAAAAAAAACACATGTTACAATCCTTTGTGTAATTTATCTAGAAGACTGTTATTCTATTCTGTGCGTTTGAACAAGATTAGTCTCATAAAAATGCGAGTTGTATAGCGATTGGGAATGTGATTCAAATGAAAGAAAACGATCATGACCAGCTAATGGATTTCTAGTCTTTTCTCTTTTCTTCTTTTTATATTTAAATTTATAGTATTAATTAGTCTTCTCTCATTTTAAAAGAAAGCCCTTAGCCATAGAAACCAATTCAAATGCTTACTATTATTTATTATCCATTGATTTCGGTTGGAACGGTGTGTAATATAAATAGGTATTTTTCTTTTTATCAAATATATTATATTTGATAAAAATAAATTGTTATGATATGCTTACGTTTAAAAACTTTTTATATAATGAAGACGAAAAAAATAAAATAAAAGGTCGAATTCAAGACATGTTTGTCAAAACTTCTTGTAAGAGGGTTCGAATAAAAGATATAGTAATATTTAAGGTATACCGGATCAATATACTTTAATAGTATTTTTAACTATTATATATTTTATACAAGCCTGTATTTAATCAGGAATTTTCAAACTTCAGTTCATATGGAGTCTTTGTCACTGCGTCTTTTTAATACTTCAGTTATATGTAGTTTGATGTTATGTAATACTGCAGTGTTTGGCGCAGCGTCCAAAATGGCGGCAAGTTTATCTGCAATGCGGCAGGCATGCGCAGTATGAGGCGCGATTGTATTGATTTAACGTACAACGCAGGCGCTATATCTATATATATACATATATATAGATAGATAGATAGATATACATACTGATCGACTCAACAAAGCCTCCGTGTCTACAAATTTGCGCTCTGAAACAACTAATCATCGTTAGGAAGCTATGGAAAATTTTAGAAGCTTTAAGACAACATGGAAGTTTCTAGAAACCACGCCACGCTGCTACAATCGATATTAACGGACATGCGCCGTGGAAGCATTGAACATTTTAGAAGCTTCGTATCTATACATAGAATTTGAAGCTCTGCATTATATTATATTTCGGTCTCAGATGAGTTCTTTATCTATCAATATATATAATGGAAATGGGTTTTTATGTTCGCCAATCACGTGAACGTATCGATATTAAAACGTGACCATTCACTACGGAATGATTTGTAGATGATTACAGTCTATTTATTTTTTTAATTATATTATATATATCTTTCATCATTTTAATGCTGATGAACTTTTACAACCATTTTCATTTCGTATTATTCATACGGTGGCTATAGAAAGTGATTAGCGGTTGTGGTTGCTCTCAAGGAATATTTCAGATAAGTATATATTAATTAAAAATTTCAGATAACTATATATTGAAGTAGTATATGATATATTTGTGTTCTGTAACATACGCGGTAAGACTGTTACAGCGGTACTATTACCGTTGTATGGTTATTACATAGGTAATAACCATCGCATGATATATATTACCATCAATGTTCTCTAAACCTGTTTTTGCATATGACTAAGAGCTAATAACTGAACTTAATTGTTTTAATTATTATTATTAAGTTTTAAATTTTAACGATTTACTACCTAATGACAAATTTTAATCCAAAAGAAGATGAATTCAGTATGTTTTAAATGTTTTTTTTACTAATTTACTGTAAAAAATATTTAATATCACATACATATTACTGACGAATTAACTTTTTTTTTCTGTTGCTATAAGGTAATACATAGTAAATGTTAACGGATAGAAATGAGGGTGAGAAGGGAGAGATGAGGGGTGATAGAGTTAAGAACGCTAACAGATAAGGATAGAAATAAGTATTACGAATGAAGGAAAGCTCAGCAAAGGATATAGAAAAGGGACTAAAGTTTAATTGTGAAAAATCAAAATCATCGATTTAAACGTCGCGAAAGCTATGCATTTAAATTGCTGAAATCATAAATGTAACAAAACATCACATAGAAATTGTTTTTTTGAGAAACCAGAGCATAAGCATTGCGTCAATATTAAGGACGTGGTCGAAGATTGCGAAATCAACATCTCTGTTTTTAACTAACCTCTTCTATAGTTATTGTATAGATCTATATTACCAATCGAGCTCAAAAGAAAAATTAAGTTTCATATGACATAAAATAGATTTTGTTTAAGCGTTGTTGTTAATACTAATTATCTAAGCTAGCGATTCTCAACCTGCGGGTCGCGTAACTCTGCTCGTACCTGGGGTCATTAAGGACAATTACTCTATGTTTCGGATTGAAGGACGCTGTAGTTAGTGTAATTACTGGAATAACGAAACTCAACATCTTAGGGCTCAGGCGACGGGTACAATATGGTGCAGTGTGTACGCCACGTATTTAAATTCAGGCGTATTACTTTCCACAAGGTAATCCCATTTGTGTCGTCGCTTAATTGAATAAAAAAAAAAATACATGGATAGTATATTAGTAATGGTGGGAATAATGTGAAGTTAAAACAGTTAACTTATATAAAAAATTATAATATTGTATATGTCCACAATATTTAGTTTAAACTGAACTCTATAACTAATAACTTGATATGGTGCAAAAGGATAAAGGGAGAGATTATTATATATAGATATTTCTAAGTTAAAAGTACAGTTATAAGTACAGCCTGAGCTGAAAATAGATATAGCTTAAGAGGTACGGGTTCATTTTTAGGAGTGGGTATGAAATTATAATATACTTATAAATGTATATTTTTTATAAGAGGCCCAGGAACGGGAATCGGTTGGGAAGAACTGATTTAAGCGGTGGCTACATAAACGATTTTATCAAATGTAACCGTAGAACAGAAAGGGATGGCAGCTAGAGAGCATTGTGTAACACCCAGGGTGGGGCCGATGAGTCACCGGTTCGAATCGATGCGGCCACTGCGACAAATGTGGATTACGTTGAACAAGCAACATTTTTTTTTATAGAGTAACATGTGTCATATTACCAACTTCGACTGATGAGCAGAGCGTTAAAATATGAAGTTTTAAATTCGCTAAGTAAACATGTACATTATATTTTCAGTAACAGCTATTGAAATAATATTCGCATCAGGTTTGTACGAAAAAAAAAAACAATCTAAATTAATTTAGTTAAAAATCTAGTTAACTATGTATCTTAAAGTACAGCTTCCAAGTTGATATTTAACATAGGTTATAAGTGCGACAAATTTTTTCATGATTATGATGATTTTTTTTGAATAACTTAACTTGTATTTATAAGTAATTTTTTTTTTCATTTCGTAGGTATTTGCGGGAGTATTATTTGTGTGGAAATATTTTTATCAGTATGTAGTACATTTTTTATATTAATTTCACATTTATATCGGGGGTTATATTCTCCCTATTTTTTTTTTCTAATACATTAGTTGAAAAAGGTGTTTTAGCGCTATTTGTATCAATTTTTATTTATCATTAAACTGATGGAAATTTTTATTTAGAAATTATGTTGTATACTAAGTTTACGTGTTAAATCCTTTACAGATTATTCTTCTTCTAATAATAGATAATTGTTAGAAAAAAAAGTTTGATCTTCAAAAGTATATTTTAGGAGCAAAAATGCAATATTAAGTTGAATTCAATGTGTGACTAGAAAAAATAGGATCGGATATGAGTATATTAGAAAAGGTAAAGACTAATATTAGCGAGGGCATATCATCAATGGTTATTTTACCACTTGATAGCATTTTTAGTCTATGGCAATAAGAAGTAATTTTGATTAAATTTTTTAACCGACAAACTAAAAAAGGTTGGTAAAATGAATCATCTTATATCTCATCAAATAAGTTCTCGTACGTATTTCCTCATTTTTATTATATATACATCTACAGAAATTTGTTTTTTTTTTTTAATAACAGCAAAATTTGTGTTATAATTAATAAAACTATGAGGAAATGTTTTTAATAAAATCAATATAAAAAAATAATGACATTTACTGTAACTTATACAAATATGTATTTTAAAGATGATTTATTATTTATGATATTTTTTAACATATTTTATATCCCCGTGTAATTATAATTTAGTCTAAAATGTTCAATCATTGCTCTAATGATTTGGTGGTTATTTAAAAAAAAATACTTTAAAAAATGTGTAAAAAATCAAAAAAAAAATCTTTTACGTAATACCTATAAAGCCGCCGGCAGCTTTTCAATCTATAATTAGATTACATCCGTGCATTCCTCAAACACCTATCTCCGTCATGATGATAACACTCGACCACTCACTCACACACTGAGCGCAGCACTGAACTCCCCTCCACCATGACATAGAACTTGGCCATCACACCGGCTGTGCTTGGCGCGGTGCACTGAACGACATCTGAAGCAGTAATGCGGCGTTGCGAGCTTTCACGAGGAAGCTGACTTGTAGTGGTATTGATTGAGGTGTAAGCAAGTGAGACATGCGCGCTTTACTGTAGTATAGCTTTGTTGTTATGTAGCCTAGCCTGAACTTAGCGTACCATACCCAAACGGTAACCACAAGCGGAGAGAGCCGTTCATAATTACGCAATCCGTACTGTGTTAAATTAGAATGAAAGTATTCGTTTTAAGTTATAATGGTTTGAAGTACTGCGCAGACTTTAATGTGAAGTGCAACTTGAAAGTTACATAAACAGCCGGAAGAAGGAACTACTGAGCATGAGCTGCTGCCCTCAAGGTTCTGCCCACCGGTCAGTGCTTTGCATAATTTTAATATTATTATTATATATAACAAACACTAGTTTATTTTTTTGTAATACTTTGTATTGTTTATAATTTTTATTTAATTTTTACTGGTGCCTTAAGAGGATAACAAATGTATGATGGTCTTGTATTTGCTGTAGCATAGTGTGGGTGGAAGGCTTGGCCCTTCCTTTAGCCAAAGTGTAGGTGGCACCGGTGCGTTGCGTAAGAGATTCCGGATCCTCTCCTCATACACTGAGCGAAACCACGAGGGGGTTTTAGTGGGTAGAAGCCTCACATAACTTTATCTTCTCCCCAGAAGCAGGGTATCTTTTAAAAAGATATCATACGCAATAAAAAAAGGTTTCCGTTGTCGGAAACCACCTAAGTAGGTACCACCGCAGCGCCTATTTCCGCGTGTTCCGAATTTAAGGGCGTTGTACCGAGTGAAGTTACTGTGGTAACGAGACTTAATATCTTATGCTTCAAGGCGACGACCGTATTGTGGTACTATGGATACCATCTTAATTAGCGCCACGTTATTATGGGCTTGCCATCATGCGACGAAAAAAAAATATATATTCACAGGTCTCAAACAATAAATATAATTTTTCTTAGTATTATCATTAATTTATATCAATTTCTCTTATTTGTAAATTTTAAATATAATCATATAAACTACAGAAATTACATACTACTTTTCATTTAGTACAATACTACATCAGTTAACACTCGATTTTAATTAAGAATCAATTCTAAAAGTGACATGTAAGAAAAAAAAAATCTGCATAATATTTGTAAAGGTTGACATAAAAAGTTGTATTAGGAGTACAATAAAATATTTTTTATGTACTTCAATAATTTATAGTATATTTATATACCTTTAGGGCCTTACATCAGGATCACGTATAAAATTTAATTTTTCTACTATTACACTTATACGTACATAAGGCAATTATTTAATTAGAGAAGCTCTTATATTTCCTTTTCAAAACGGTATAACCTTTCCAACCTTAAGTAGGCGTGATGGTTGAAGGTCAAAGATATTTCTGGAAGACGCGAACAGTATGATGAAGGTATCACGACATAAAAAGGAGTACATAACTCCATGCTTACCATTTCAAACGAAAAAAAAAAACAACGCTAAATATTAAAAAAATTTGGACCCTTGGATTAGTTTTATTTTCGTCAATAATCTTATTTTTTTTTTATAAGGCAAAATAGTTTTTAGAATAATGAGTATAGAATATTATCTAGGCACATGATTAGTTGATTGTTGTGTTTTATTTATGTATATCTCTATTTATATTTATATACATGTATGTATTCATTTGCGTATACATATATTTATGTAAAGTTTATATGTATATGTACAGTACAGTTAATTTATGTTATGAGATAAAATATTCCTCCGCGCCTACCACAGTATCATTAACTTCCTAGGTCTAATAGAGACCGCCGACAGGCATTAAATCCGACTTTATTTTTTTCTCTTTTCGGAGAGGAAATCTTCGGAAAAATACTAGTCTTAGTAATATTAGTCTTCTGGGGCAAGGTAGAGTTTTGAAAAGATTTTTACCCACTAAAACTTAATGGTTACTTCCGGCGTTTGGAAAGGTAACGGGATCTCCGATCACAACCGCGGCTCCTACCAGGTTCGCGAAGGCATTTAGTCAGTTAGACATTAAGTCTGGCTCTTGTAACTTAATATTAAATTTTAAATGAAGTTTTCAAGAAATATATAAAATTCATTTAATTCCCCGTAAGTGCTTATGTTCATACCCTTTTACATCTTGAATAATTCATAAGATTTTTTCTATACGTGAATATACGCGTTGCCATTATTAAAAAAAAATAATATATGTATTGTAAGTGCAAACATATATCACACCTGCCTTAAAATGGCAACATATGACAGCACCAAGTCCGGCAATGGACATCCGTCGGCTTATGATGATTTTCTAGCATCCAACTGTAAAATAATCTAAGTCAAAGTGATCCAAAGACTGAAAAAGTTATCCATGTTCAATGTTCAGGTGGTAAACTCCATGGTGGATCCCGTGGTGAAAAGTCACCCTCGTTGTTCCTCCGCCTCCTCGCCACCTGATAAATGATTCTAATATTTCTACTTCTTACCTGGAAGGACAACATCCTCCACTGATATGTCTGAATCCGAGGATCCAAATGCACTGCCAAACAGGAAAGCAGCAGTAGGGAGTCTTTCTTCAGCCTGTAAAAAAATAATAGAAAGTCAAAAATAACTTGTCTCAGTTTCTACTTTTGCTAATTCTACTCTCTATTGTTATTCTTCTATATTAAATATATCCATCGCCAGGCATAAAGAGAAAGCTGAAAGAGGTCATCTACGCAAACGTATGCGCAGATGACCTCTTTCAGCAAGTGCTCTACTACTAGGAGGTTTCTGCTGCCGGAAACCGTCTATGTAGATCCTACCGCACCTTCTATTGCAGCTAACACACAGTACTGTATATACATTACTATATTTCGATATTTAGAGCACTGTAGCCAGTAAAATTACTGGGGTAACAAGGCAGACATCTTATGTCAAGGCGACGAGCGCAATGTGGTGCAGTATCTATCATCCTAACTAGCGCCACATTTTGATAGGCAAGTGTATCACTTACCATCAGGTAAATGTCTTGCACGTCTCACCGCGTCGTTGTATTTTTTTTTTCGACTACTGTATTTCATAAATCTATCGATATGTCCCATAATCTTCATCCATGCTCCTATCAACCAACCATTCAAGAAAATATTTCCCAACTGATATGATTCCTAATTATTTTTTAAAATTTTTATTCAAGTAAACTTAAAATAAACCTAAAATAAACCAAGTTAAAGTAAACCTAAAATAATACCACGAAGAAAAAAAAGACGTAGTAGGGAGGTATGAGCTGGCAACACATACTAAAAGCGATGGAAAATTGAATTGACGTATATTTTGAAGGAAGTAGTAAATTTTAATATATATATATGTGTGTGTGCGCCCGATGTGAGACATCATTCAGTTCTTATCAGTTGTATTTGCAATAGTTGTTAATTGTACTATTTTAAAAGTTAGTATCTTAATATATATGAACTATTGCGTCCATTTATAAAAAAAAAGTAATATCTTCAAAATGGTGATATTGTAAAACGGAGGACGCTTACAACTGCGTAGTTCAATATAAAATCAATGCGCATTGAACTGCGCAGTTGCGAACCCCGGGGTATACGGGGGTCGATCGATTAGGGTGTGTCCATTGCTGGCGGGGTGAGCGGGGGTGCCGGGGTGCAGGGGTAGGGGCTGAGGGTCGGGAGGGGTACATTTTCCATAAAAATAAGGCGTAAAAAATAAAATCATAAATGCCCTAATTAAATATAGGTTCACTGGTTCAAATTTAATGCTAGGATGAAAGGGAAACATGGATGAAGGGAAAAAGAGAGGGAGGGTAATATACGCAAAAAAAGTAATTTAATGACAAATATTCAAACAAATTGTAAATCGGCGTAAATAATACAAAAAAAATATATATATATAAATGAAAGGGACAACTTACCCGATACAGTTCCAACTGTTGTCGGGATACGCAGCAACAATTCCTGGACGTAATCCTCGAGTTCACACACATTATTAGACAAAGAAAAGTGGGACTCTTGTTCACTGAATGAAAGCAATTAGTAATTACAATCTAGTCTAGTGCTCAGATCGGAGGCTGGGAGGAAAGTGCAGTGGGGAGTACACGTCGGTTGCTGTATGGGGCGAGGGGGGTAGGACGTCTAGATATTGATTTACTGCACTTGTTACTCGCGTTCCCGTTTACGAAATTGTATTGCCATCAAAATATTTCCATATTTAACCAATCGGTGACTTGAGGAAAAAATTGGTAACAATTAATCTACTAACAAACTGATATTTTAATATAAAACTGCAGTGTTTTTCCTAAAAAAAAAAACTTATTTATTAAAAAATATATTTGTATCGTCGTCTCATTGAAAAGTAGAATATACTGAGGTGGTTTACTAATGGTAAAAGTTATTAATCACGGGTCATTCCAAACTTAATTCTTAAGTAAGGGAATAATGTTAGAAAAATCAGTTCATCATCATTATCATCGTCAGCCGTTAGACGTTCAGTGGTGCAGAAGCCTAGGTCTTACTTTAGGTGTACTTTCGTTACTGGCTATTCTAATTACCTTCAAGTTCATCTCTAGTTTATTTTAGGTTATTATTAAATTATTCATTTTATGTTTCATTAAAACTACTTTTTTTGCACTAATAATATTTTATCTGTATTTATATGTATTTATAAATAATTTGTCTATCTGTACCATTATGATTTTTATATAAACTGTATAAATTATTTACCAAATATCGATAAGTATTTTCACAACTTGCCACCCCCGAGGGTGACTGATAGACTCCGAAGTCTTTGGTTATTTTATCTATAATCTATGAAGGTATATATGTGTATTCTAATAAACTTTTTTGCCATTCTATTATGAGGAATTAAATAACAATAACGTGAATAATGTTATATTAGTTTATTTTTTATGGTAAAATATTTGTTTAGGATATTTTTTAACTTAAGTTTATATAGCCTTGATTTAGGAAACAAAATATCTAAATAGAGAAAACAGTGTAAAGCTTAGAAGAGATAACTTATTCAAATAAACAATGTGATTTCATATGATAATATAGACATTCTATACTTTATAATAGATATATAGGTGAAGTCTTAGTGACTTGAAAACTTTTTTCAAGTAACAATCATATGTTGGACATAGGCCAGCTCTAAAAACTCACACCAATAGAGCTCTGCCACACCATTCTTTATACCTCCATTGACACCCTACTAAAAAGAAGGTATTTATAATATTTTAACACATATCCTTTCAATATGCTTACACAAGGTAAAATATTTGAACATTTAAAACTTTAGACATATTTTATTGGGACTTAAGCTAAATATTAATATGATTTAGCAAAGTACATCATTTATTGCATCTACAAAGTGATGATATAAAAGAAATATATAAGCAACTTCTCTTCTTTTTTCTTTCTAGTCTCAATGAAGAATATTGAGAAATCCTTTTCTCAATATTCTTCACTGAAATATTGCCTACATGTTATGCTTAGTTTTTTCAATACATTGTAACGAACTTGATTTTAATACTACAATTTTTTTTTTAAAAAAAAGATTGATTTCTAGTAGTGGTCATCCATAGGTTGAAATGATGATGAAGTCAAAATGCCTCTTCGGATATCGAGGGTTGACTGTTGCATATTTTGTCTTATCCCTCTAGAGACTAAAAACTTAGAACGCTCTTCTTGATCCTTGTCTGCTCTCTGATTATTTACTTCCAGGACTTTCTCTAGCAACTCATTCTCTTTTCACCAACGTCTGATAAACTATTATTTTTAAATCAAACAAGAACAACCGTGCTGTTTATTTAAATGTGCCGTTTGCAACAAAGTGCACATTTAGATATTTATGTTATTTAAGTATAGGCGTCATCATGTTAATTACAACTAAGAGATCAATATATTGTAAGCTCATATCCATAGTTTTTCCATATAAAAAGTACATGTTGATCGCCCTATCACCTGCTAGTTTTTCTATGTTAATCTTTTAAATGTTGGTAAACCGAATACGTCAGCTTACTGTATTTAAAATAAAATAGAGAGTGTTGGATTACCGTCGTAGGACAGCTTAAGGGTCCATAAGGTCCCTGTTAGTTTTATCAACCACTGGGATGTGAATACAATCAGTTTCTGTGGTTGACCGGATCTTCGTTTATTGTATTACATACAACCTTCTGAAAAGTAAACATAAAATTGTAACATCGTAAACTAATAGTATAATAATTAGTTTACAGTGCTACTTACTTTGAACTTATGATAAAAGTTAAAACTTCAGACATTTGACTCTCTTCTTCATCATTTTAAGCTTCTTTATACAATATATACCAAAAAATTACCTGTGTCGGAAATATTTCCTTTTTCCTTTTGAAGCCAAAAATGGAAAATAATAATAACATAATGTTCAAAGTTTTGAAAGAATCTGCACAATGATTTATAGCGCATCAAGATTTAGTTCTTTCGATTGGACATTAGTATATAAAAGAAATATGAATCAATATGCCATTGCTCTTTGTATTTTAATACATGAATAATTACAACTATTAACGCGTTTTCGGTTATTATCAATTATTAAGTTTTAACTTTCAAACTACACAACATTAAATTGGGAACAATGAATATGTAATCGCTCAACATATTTTAAATAATTAATGTATAGATAATGTCATGTAAATATTTTGTATCGTCCTTTTCATTAAGTGCGAGTTAATTATTATTAAAATACTTTGGTCATAATCCAAAACATATCAGTATTGACACCATGGAGAAGTTTTAACTGGAATATCGCTACCTAACATAATATTATCTACAGTGGTCAGTGTCAGTGAGGTATTAGTCAAACACTAGTCAATATTATTAATAACAAAATAACATTTACTCGCCCGAAACACAATTAAGAAAGCTAAGCACAAAATGCATTTACATAAATATTAATAATAATAACACGCTTCGTCTTCTCCAAGAACTTTGTTGCAATTTCTTCCAACCTCCAGTGATAATCTTCAGTTAGGTGTGTCCCAGTGTCTGACTTGGCTTCCGGTCGTATGTAGAGGAGGTAGTTTCAATGTGAGACACCGGCAGGAGATATTACATTACTGCTGCGAGTAAAACACACTGTGAAACTGCACCGTCCAACACTTTTCTGCGTTTTGTACAACTGGCCCCTTCACGACGATATATATTGTTATTAAGACGAAGGAAACGATGTAAGGAAAATTACTAAAAATTTTACTCGTAACGTGTCCTTTATATTATTTAACATATAATGTTCATCACATAACACGAATATCATTACGACGTTTATTAAAATCGTACCATCAACAAAAATTAACTAAATTAAAAGAGATAACACAATGTAAGAGTAATGGAGCGCAATGGATATCTTCTATTTTCCAATTCTATGTAGTGAAGGCTTTTACAGTATAAAAAAGATCACGAATATTTAAAATATAAAATTAAAAATATAGAAAAATTAAGGCAAACACGGGTATCTCCGTTTTGCATGTAGAAAATTAACAATATCACAAACGAGTTGAACAGAACGAGATGATTGAGCTAACAGAGAGCCATCAGAACACACGGGCGAATCACTTGTTTATTTGACTTGATAATATTAAGAAGATCATATTTTACTTCGTTAATAGATGAGATAAAGTATAATATTGTATATTGTTGCCAGTTGGAAATATTTACAATCACGTAATACGCTTTCACGTATGGATCATGTAAGGAAGCGAATTACGTGACTCTAAACATCTTTCACCAATCTCAGATTCTCTTCTCTTTTTGTTTCGACTTATAATTGGAACTTCAGATTGACACTGATGATGACAACACCTTAAAAAAGATATTTTTTTTTTATGTCACTTGATATTATAAGCTGAAACATATAAATGTTTTTAATGTTAGGATCATATTACTAGTAATAAAAGTAAGGACGGTGATAAAAAAAAAATTAAACGTACTTACGATTACTCGAATAAGCAGCATAGCCGAAATGGTGTAGAGAACGATCTTTGGAGATGGTCTTGGTTCAGCTCTGGACGTCTATCGAGTGACGATGATAATACCTTAAAAAAAAAAATTTTTTTTATATATTACTTGATGTTATAAGCTTAAACATAAAAACGTTACATTATAAATTTTAACTTTTTATATCATAATAAAATGGATCATCGAATACAAGTTCTTGTTCTTTCCTGGACACGTGACAGGGTTCAATGCAATGCTTTAAATACCAGTTAAATCCATTAATACTTTTTCTTTTATCTTTATATATATATAGTTATTGTAACAAAAGCGTTATTACGCTTAACGTTATTAAAGGATCTGCACAATTATTTATAGCAACGTCAAGAGTTAGTAAACACTAGTATATAAAAAAATTATGAAACAAAATGCCATTGCTAAATGTGTATGTAAATACATGAACAATTACAATTATTGATGTGGTTTCAGTTATGATCAATAAATAATATATATAACGTTTTAACTTTCAAGTTACTGAACATTAAATGTGGAACCACGAATCTGTCATTGCTAAACATACTTTAAATAATTAACGTATAGAAACAATGACACGTAAAAAAAATTATGTCGTCGTTTCCATCAAATGCAAGTTAATTATTGTGGAAATACTTCGATTTTAAATTACCAAAAAAATCAGTTTTGACACCATGGAAACGTTTTAACTGGCACATTGCTACCTTCTATACTACTGCCTACATTGGTCAGTGTCAGCGAGATCCTAGTCAAACACTAGTCAATATTATTAATAAAAAAATAACATCTGCTAACCCAAAGCACAATTAAGAAGGCGACGTACACAATGCATTTACATAAATATTAATAATAATAACACACTTCGGTTTTGTCTAGGAAATTTGTTGCTCTTTCTTCCATCCTTCAGCAATAATCTCCAGTTAAATGTATCCAATTCTCTGACTTGGCTTCCGGTAGTATGTAGAGGAGGCGCTTTCAATTGGAGACACTGGCAGGAGATATTACATTACTGCTGCCAGCGAGCCACAATGTGAAACGACACCCTCTGTTCTGCGACATTTTAAATTCAGCAAACTATAACTGGCCCCTTTCATGATGTTGTAAATAGTCAATAATACGCAGGTTAAGTTGCGAGGAAAATCACTTAAAATTTTGCTCGTAACTTCGCCTTTGTATTATTTAACATATAATGTGCATCACATAACACAAATATCATTATTTCATCACAAAATTGAACTTAGGATACAAATAAACTGAATTTAATAGAGATAACACAATGTAAGAGTGACGGCGTGCAATGTGAATCTTTTATTTTGCATATCAATAGTTTGTAATAACATTAAACAATAAACATAAAAAAATAATAAGAGAAACATCTCTGCTTCTTCTTCGACTATAAAAAGTTAACAATATCACAAACGAGTTGGACAGATGATTAAGCTAACGACGAGAGACATCAGAACACACGGGCGAATCACTTGTTTAGTTGACATATTAATAACAAAAAGATCATTATTTAGTTCGTTAATAGATGAGGGAAAGTATAATATTGCAGATTTTTCCGTTGCGATATTATATTTCGTATTGGTACATGTATTCTAATTAATAAAATACTTCTGCCAAAATCCAAAAAAAAAAATCCGTATTGACACCATGGAGAAGTTTCAACAGGAACATCGATATAAAAAAAATTAAACGTACTTACGATTACTCGAATAAGCAGCATAACCGAAATGGTGTAGAGAACGATCTTTGGAGATGGTCTTGGTTCAGCTCTGGACGTCTATCGAGTGACGATGATAATACCTTAAAAAAAACAAATTATTTTATATATTACTTGATGTTATAAGCTTAAACATAAAAACGTTACATTATAAATTTTAACTTTTTATATCATAATAAAATGGATCATCGAATACAAGTTTTTGTTCTTTCCTGGACACGTGACAGGGTTCAATGCAATGCTTTAAATACCAGTTAAATCCATTAATACTTATTCTTTTATCTTTATATAAAATAATGATAACAAAGCGTTACATACGTTTAACGTTATAAAAGAATCTAGTCAATTAATTGTAGCACATCGAGAGTTAGTTCTATTGATTGGACTACATTAGTATATAAAGGAAATATAAAATAATATACCATTGGTAAATGTGTATTTAAATACATGAATAAGTGCAACAACTGACGCGTTTTCAGTTTTTTAGCAATAAATAACAAATCTATCGTTTTAACTTTCATGTTACTGAACACTAAAATGGGAATCGAGAATATGTAATCGCTTATCAAAATTAAAATAATCAATATATAAATAAAATGTCATTTCAAACACTAATCAATATCCCATCCCCTGATTTGGCTTCCGGTTGTAAGTACGAGACGGGGTAGAGACACCAGTAAGAGATGTTACATTACTGCTGCCAGCCAACCTCAATGTGAAAGGACACCCCGTTTTCAGTGATTTTTTAAATTCAATCGACTATAACTGGCCCATTTCACGATGTTGTAAATAGTCAATAATTCGTAGGCAAAGTTGCGAGTAAAATCACTTGAAATTTTACTTGCAGCTTCGACTTTTTATTAATTAACACAAAATGTTCATCACATAACACATATATCATTATTTCATCACAAAATTGAACTTAGGATAGAAATAAACTGAAATTAAAAGAAATAACACAATGTACTAGTAATGGAGCGCAATGGATATCTTCGTTTTTCCATATTTATGTAGTGAAGGCTTTTAGAGTATAAAAAGATCACAAATATTTAATATTAAAAAATTAAACAAAGAAAGAAAGACGAACTCTTCCTCCTTTTCGTCTATAAAGAATGAACAATGTCATAAACGAGACGGACACATGATTAAACTAACAGGTAGTTTATTTGACATATTAATTATATAATGATCATATTTCAGTTGGTTAATATACGAGGTAAAGTATATTATTGCAGATTGTTGCCGTTGTGATAATGTACTTGCTATTGGTATATATAAAAATTTAACATACTTACGATTATTTTAATATGTGGAGGAGGAACGACGTTTGGAGATGGTCTCGTTCCAGCCGAAGGCGTTTAATTTTCGACTATGATGATTATGACGAAACCTTAAAATGAATTTAAATATGTTATCTTTTATACATTTTATTTCATAAATTAATTTATAAAAGAAATCCTTAAACAATAATCGTATTTAGGATCTCATATAATCATATTTTACGTGACAAGGACGATGAAAACTACTCTTTGTTAGTATTGGTAAGGTCAGAGACCTTTTAGTGATTACTTACTTTATAATCATTTATGATCTTCTTGATTTGGATCTTGTCCTAGTTTGTGTTTATGGTACTTCTCTGTTCTTATATGTTTATATAGAAGAATAAACAATTGTCAAGACATGGGCGCCATATCTTGTTACCGGTTTACAATTTTTATTAATTCTTAAGACCTCGACACCAGTTTCTATTTTGGCATCCTCACATTTAAAAAATAAATGTGGGGATGGCATACGGCTCCAGTAACCAGACCCCGCCGTGTGCGGTGAGCGCCAACCAAATATTGCGCCCCCCCCCGAAACAGGAATAGTTTACTTGGCCTCGGACCTCAGTCCACAGCAAGGTTTATTAGCGAACAGGTAGAAGATTACTCGGCTCATTGTTAGTGCGTAACCACGAATTGCGATCAAAATGCGCATGGTAATGTGAGTAGGCATCTCACAAGGTACTCTCGTAACCAGATACAAACCGATATAAAGGGTACTCTGACCCAAAACTTAGTGTCTTACAACATAGTGAGCTATTGTGGTTTTCACTTGTAAAAATCATAAAAAAGAGGAGAACAGACAGTCTGCAGCCCCGTCATCACGGTATTCGATATGGAAAAAACTAATAAGATAGAATGTCAAAGCATAACCGAGGCGTAATCTTCAAAAGCGACATTTAACCGAGTGATCGTCAAAGACTTCGTATCACTGAACTGCGACAGATAGGTAATCGACTATCATCTGCGCACATCACTGCAGACATCGATATCTCGCAAAAGTCCTCAACTAACCGTATCCGCATTACGCATCGGTTCAGTAATGGTGCAAACGTTAAGCTACTACAAGACGCAATTTCAATTTTTGATAAGTATAGAAGCAGTAACATGCGTTCGCTTCCGTTACCTCATAATGCATCGACACGGTTCGAGTCGACTTTGGAATAAACAAATGTTATTAAAAACACGACGTGTCCTAGTAGCAAGACACTCAGACGCCGAGCACCAATGTATTACAGAGCGGAAGCCCTAAGGCATAGTTCTGAGTATTTCGATATCACCGAAGTCCTATATAACACTCTTCCCGAACCGGAGTATAATCTAGTAGTTACTTAACCCTTAATAATCACCAACTAAACCCGGCTGGTATCTCCTCTCCTCCACCGACTTGATGTTATACATCGAATTTCACAAGCACCATTTCACACAGTTTCAATTTTACTTTATAAATCTCATTAATAAAGATCTTCAGACTGATTATCATCTTCTATCACAATATATTATTTTTACATCCTCCTTTGTAACATATCACTCGAGACTTTCACACTCTTATACTTTCGTAATTTTTCAACATGCCATCACATATGTATTTTCATATTTTAAGGATTTCAAACGGTATACTATACGGTACACTATCCGTATACATCCTTTCAGTTTGTCTTTGAGGTCAATAATAATCTCCAATCAATATTTTAATCTATTTGCACGAAGCAAATTTATATATTTAACAATTACGCAGTAAACGTCCGGACGACCGTCTCTCGGCCGCCCCATGTATACGTATACGTAGGAGTGCGCGTATGCGTCACCGGTGCGCTCGCTCGCTCATGGGGTCGTTTGATACACGAACAGTTGCTTTTTCATACTTCATTTCTTTATGTGCAATAAAGTTTGTTTAAAATATTTTTAAATATTTTTGTATAGATCTATACTTTAGAGACAAGTCTATTTCACTTTCTCTGAATTATATTTTCAACTGCATAAATTTGAATAACTTTTATTCGAACTGTTTAAACGTTCTTTACATTAATATTTTTTACAGAATCATTAATTCATTTTTATAAACTAATGTATTCCGTTACAAAATCAGGAGTTAGTTCTTTCGACTGGACAACATTAGTATATAAAAGAAATATGACAACTAATGACGCGTCTTAGTTATTATCAATAAATAATAAATCTTACATTTAACTTTCAAACTACTGAACTTTAAATTGGAAACCACGAATAAGTAATCGCTGAAAATAAATCAATACATTTATATCAAAGAATAAAAATATAGTAAAAAAATCATGTAAGAAACTTTATTTCGCTACTCTTCCCACTTCATGAAATACAAGTTAAGTATTTCAATATCCAAATTAATTTCGTTGGTGACACCTTGTAGAAATTTTTACTGGAACCTATCCGCTACCATCAGTGGACAGTGTCAGTAGGATCCTTAATTAAAAAATACTCCTGGTCACCGAAGCACAATTAACAAATCTACGCTTACAATGTAATAATATAAATAATAATAACATACTTAATTTTTGTCCAAGAACTTTGTTGCACTTTCTTCCATCATCTAGTGATAATCTTCAGTTAGGTGTGTACCAGTGTCTGACTTGGCTTCCGGTCGTATGTATAAGAAGGTGGTTCCAATGGGAGACACCGGTAGGAGATGTAATATCTTCAGCCTCTGCGCGTAAAACTCATTGTGAAACTGCATCTTCCAACGCTTTTCTGCGACTTTTACAACTGGCCCCTTCACAATGTAATATATTGTTATTAATACGTAGGAAACGATGTGAATAAAATCACTTCAAATTTTATTCGTAACGTGTGCTCTATATTATTTAACATATAATGTTCATCACCTAACACGAATGCCATGATTTCAATACAAAATCGTACCATCAACAAAAATTAACTAAATTAAAAAAGATAACACAATGTAAGAGTAATGGAGCGCAATGGATATCTTCTATTTTCCAAATCTATGTAGTGAAGGCTTTTACAGTATAAAAAAGATTACGAATATTTAAAACATAAAAATAAACATGTAGAAAAATTAAGGCAAACACGGGTGTTTCCGTTTTGCATGTAGAAAATTAACAATATCACAAACGAGTTGGACAGATGATTAAGCTAGCAAGGAGCTATCAGAACACGTAAGTGAATCACTTGTTTATTTGACTTGATAATAATAAAAAAATCATATCTTACTTCGTTAATAGATGAGATAAAGTATGATATTGTATATTGTTGCCAATTGGACATATTTACAATCACGTAATACGCTTTCACGTATGGATCATGTCAGGAAGCGATTTACGTGACCATAAACATCTTTCTCCAATCTCAGATTCTCTTCTCTTTTTGTTTCGAGTTATAATTGGAAATTCAGACCTCTGGCATATCTTCTTTCCCCGTACACGGTGCAAGCGCGCACTACTCGTGGCAATGTGGACCTAATCAGGGTAATTGTGATAAACCTGATTAGAGTCCCGTGCCACAAATAACGCGCAACATTTACAGTAGAATTTGCTCGCGTCGTTATTACATGTAAATACAGCAGCAACACAGAGTAATAAACGGTTCAGCTCTGTAAATCAATATGACGATATAATAAACGCAGATATCTAAAGAGCTTCTTTTTTTTTTTTTTCCGTTGTGATAATATATTTCGTATTGGTACATGTAAAAATTTACAATATTGACTATTACTTTAATAGGCAACATTACCAAAATAAAATCAATAAATACATGAATAATTACAACTATTAACGCGTTTTCGGTTATTATCAATTATTAAGTTTTAACTTACAAACTGAAAACATTACATTAAGAACTATGAATATTTAATCGTACAACAACATATTTTAAATAATTGATGTATAGATAATGTCATAAAAAAATTTTATTTCGTCCTTCCCATCAAGTGCAAGTTAATTATTATTAAAATACTTCTGTCAAAATCCAATAAAAAAAAACCCGTATTGACACCATGGAGAAGTTTCAACTGGAACATCGATATAAAAAAAAATTAAACGTACTTACGATTACTCGAATAAGCAGCATAACCGAAATGGTGTAGACAACGATCTTTGGAGATGGTCTTGGTTCAGCTCTGGACGTCTATCGAGTGACGATGATAATACCTTAAAAAAAACAAATTATTTTATATATTACTTGATGTTATAAGCTTAAACATAAAAACGTTACATTATAAATTTTAACTTTTTATATCATAATAAAATGGATCATCGAATACAAGTTTTTGTTTTTTCCTGGACACGTGACAGGGTTCAATGCAATGCTTTAAATACCAGTTAAATCAATTAATACATTTTCTTTTATCTTTATATAAAATAATGATAACAAAGCGTTACATACGTTTAACGTTATAACAGAATCTAGTCAATTAATTGTAGCACATCGAGAGTTAGTTCTATTGATTGGACTACATTAGTATATAAAGGAAATATAAAATAATATACCATTGTTAAATGTGTATTTAAATACATGAATAAGTGCAACAACTGACGCGTTTTCAGTTTTTTATCAATAAATAACAAATCTAACGTTTTAACTTTCATGTTACTGAACATTAAATTGGGAAACGAGAATATGTAATCGCTTAATAAAATTAAAATAATCAATTTATAAATAAAATGTCATTTCAAACACTAATCAATATCCCATCCCCTGATTTGGCTTCCGGTTGTAAGTACGAGACGGGGTAGAGACACCAGTAAGAGATGTTACATTACTGCTGCCAGCCAACCCCAATGTGAAACGACACCCCGTTTTCAGTGATTTTTTAAATTCAATCGACTATAACTGGCCCATTTCACGATGTTGTAAATAGTCAATAATTCGTAGGCAAAGTTGCGAGTAAAATCACTTAAAATTTTACTTGCAGCTTCGACTTTTTATTAATTAACACAAAATGTTCATCACATAACACGTATATCATTATTTCATTACAAAATTGAACTTAGGATAGAAATAAACTGAAATTAAAAGAAATAACACAATGTACTAGTAATGGAGCGCAATGGATATCTTCGTTTTTCCATATTTATGTAGTGAAGGCTTTTTGAGTATACAAAAGATCACGAATATTTAATATTAAAAAATTAAACAAAGAAAGAAAGACGAACTCTTCCTCCTTTTCGCCTATAAAAAATGCATAATATCACAAACGAGTTGGATAAATGATTAAGCTAACAGAGACATCAGAACACACGGGCGAATCACTTGCTTAGTTGACATATTAATAACAAAAAGATCATATTTCAGTTGGTTAATATACGAGGTAAAGTATATTATTGCAGATTGTTGCCGTTGTGATAATGTACTTGCTATTGGTATATATAAAAATTTAACATACTTACGATTATTTTAATATGTGGAGGAGGAACGACGTTTGGAGATGGTCTCGTTCCAGCCGAAGGCGTCTATTTTTCGACTATGATGATTATGACGAAACCTTAAAATGAATTTAAATAGGTTATCTTTAGTACATTTTATTTCATAAATTAATTTATAAAGGAAATCCTTAAATAATAATCGTATTTAGGATCTAATATAATCATATTTTACATGACCAGGACGATGAAAATTACTCTTTGTTAGTATTGGTAATGTCTATGTTTTGGCGATTACTTACTTTGTTATCATTTATGATCGTCTTGATTTGAACCTTGTCCTAGTTTGTGTTTATGGTACTTCTCTGTTCTTTTAGGTTTATATAGAAGGATGAACAATTGTCAAGACATTCTGAAGTCATTCGTGTGGTTTATTTTCTTATTTATAATCACTTCACGATCGTAAAGGGCTCCACATTTAGTTACCGGTTTACAGTATTTATTAATTCTTAAGACCTCGACACAAGTTTCTATTTTCGCATCCTCACATTTAAAAAATAAATGTGGGGATGGCATACGGCTCCAATAAACAGACCCCGCCGTATGCGGTGAGCGCCAACCAAAAATTGCGCCCCCCCCCAACCCCATCCCGAAACAGGAAGAGTTTACAACATACTTACGATTATTTTAATATGTGGTAGAGAACGACGTTTGGAGATGGTCTCGTTCCAGCCGAAGGCGTCTATTTTTTGACTATGATGATTATGACGAAACATTGTGTGAAAAAAAAATTATGCGAAATGTGGGTGTTTATTCACCTCTGCCCACCCCTACTGGAAAAAAGGCGTGACAATATAAAAAAAAATAATAACACACTTCCGTCTTCTCTTATAAAATTTCTGCAGGTTTTTCCACCCTCCAATGATAATCTCCAATTAAGTGTATCACATCCTCTGATATGGCTTCCGGTTGTATGTAGAGGAGGCGCTTTCATTTGGAAACACTAGCAGGAGATATTACATTACTGCTGCCAGCGAACCACAATGTGAAACGACACCCTCTGTTCTGCGACATTTTAAATTCAGCCAACTATAACTGGCCCCTTTCATGATGTTATAAATAGTCAAAAATACGCAGGAAAAGTTGCAAGTATAATTACTTAAAATTTTACTCACAGCTTTGCCTTTGTATTATTTAACATATAATGTGCATCACACAACACGAATATCATTATTTCATCACAAAATTGAACTTAGGATACAAATAAACTGAATTTAATAGAGATAACACAATCTAAAAGTGACGGCGTGCAATGTGAATCTTCTATTTTCCATATCAATAGTTTGTAATAACATTAAACAATAAACATAAAAAATATTAAGGCAAACATCTCTGCTTCCTCTTCGACTATAAAAAGTTAACAATATCACAAACGAGTTGGACAGATGATTAAGCTAACGACGAGAGACATCAGAACACACGGGCGAATCACTTGTTTAGTTGACATATTAATAACAAAAAGATCATTATTTAGTTCGTTAATAGATGAGGGAAAGTATAATATTGCAGATTTTTCCGTTGCGATAATATATTTCGTATTAGTACATGTAAAAATTTACAATATTGACTATTACTTTAATAGGCAACATTACAAAAATAAAATCAATAAATACATGAATAATTACAACTATTAACGCGTTTTCGGTTATTATCAATTATTAAGTTTTAACTTACAAACTGAAAACATTACATTAAGAACTATGAATATTTAATCGTACAACAACATATTTTAAATAATTGATGTACAGATAATGTAATGAAAAAAAAATATTTCGTCCTTCCCATCAAGTGCAAGTTAATTATTATTGAAATATTTCTGTCAAAATCCAAAAAAAAAATCCGTATTGACACCATGGAGAAGTTTCAACTGGAACATCGATATAAAAAAAATTAAACGTACTTACGATTACTCGAATAAGCAGCATAACCGAAATGGTGTAGAGAACGATCTTTGGAGATGGTCTTGGTTCAGCTCTGGACGTCTATCGAGTGACGATGATAATACCTTAAAAAAGAAAACAAATTATTTTATATATTACTTGATGTTATAAGCTTAAACAAGTTTTTGTTCTTTACTGGACACGTGACAGGGTTCAATACAATGCTTTAAATACCAGTTAAATCCATTAATATTTTTTCTCTTATCTTTATATAAAATAATGATAACAAAGCGTTACATACGTTTAACGTTATAAAAGAATCTAGTCAATTAATTGTAGCACATCGAGAGTTAGTTCTATTGATTGGACTACATTAGTATATAAAGGAAATATAAAATAATATACCATTGCTAAATGTGTATTTAAATACATGAATAAGTGCAACAACTGACGCGTTTTCAGTTTTTTATCAATAAATAACAAATCTAACGTTTTAACTTTCATGTTACTGAACATTAAATTGGGAATCGAGAATATGTAATCGCTTAACAAAATTAAAATAATCAATATATAAATAAAATGTCATTTCAAACACTTATCAATATCCCATCCCCTGATTTGTCTTCCGGTTGTAAGCACGAGACGGGGTAGAGACACCAGTAAGAGATGTTACATTACTGCTGCCAGCCAACCTCAATGTGAAACGACACCCCGTTTTCAGTGATTTTTTAAATTCAATCGACTATAACTGGCCCATTTCACGATGTTGTAAATAGTCAATAATTCGTAGGCAAAGTTGCGAGTAAAATCACTTAAAATTTTACTTGCAGCTTCGACTTTTTATTAATTAACACAAAATGTTCATCACATAACACATATATCATTATTTCATCACAAAATTGAACTTAGGATAGAAATAAACTGAAATTAAAAGAAATAACACAATGTACTAGTAATGGAGCGCAATGGATATCTTCGTTTTTCCATATTTATGTAGTGAAGGCTTTTTGAGTATACAAAAGATCACGAATATTTAATATTAAAAAATTAAACAAAGAAAGAAAGACGAACTCTTCCTCCTTTTCGCCTATAAAAAATGCATAATATCACAAACGAGTTGGATAAATGATTAAGCTAACAGAGACATCAGAACACACGGGCGAATCACTTGCTTAGTTGACATATTAATAACAAAAAGATCATATTTCAGTTGGTTAATATACGAGGTAAAGTATATTATTGCAGATTGTTGCCGTTGTGATAATGTACTTGCTATTGGTATATACAAAAATTTAACATATAATACTTACGATTATTTTATATGTGGTAGAGAACGACGTTTGGAGATGGTCTCGTTCCAGCCGAAGGCGTCTATTTTTCGACTATGATGATTATGACGAAACCTTAAAATGAATTTTAATAGGTTATCTTTAGTACATTTTATTTCATAAATTAATTTATAAAGGAAATCCTTAAATAATAATCGTATTTAGGATCTAATATAATCATATTTTACATGACCAGGACGATGAAAATTACTCTTTGTTAGTATTGGTAATGTCTATGTTTTGGCGATTACTTACTTTGTTATCATTTATGATCGTCTTGATTTGAACCTTGTCCTAGTTTGTGTTTATGGTACTTCTCTGTTCTTTTAGGTTTATATAGAAGGATGAACAATTGTCAAGACATTCTGAAGTCATTCGTGTGGTTTATTTTCTTATTTATAATCACTTCACGATCGTAAAGGGCTCCACATTTAGTTACCGGTTTACAGTATTTATTAATTCTTAAGACCTCGACACAAGTTTCTATTTTCGCATCCTCACATTTAAAAAATAAATGTGGGGATGGCATACGGCTCCAATAAACAGACCCCGCCGTATGCGGTGAGCGCCAACCAAAAATTGCGCCCCCCCCCATCCCCCATCCCGAAACAGGAAGAGTTTACAACATACTTACGATTATTTTAATATGTGGTAGAGAACGACGTTTGGAGATGGTCTCGTTCCAGCCGAAGGCGTCTATTTTTTGACTATGATGATTATGACGAAACATTGTGTGAAAAAAAAATTATGCGAAATGTGGGTGTTTATTCACCTCTGCCCACCCCTACTGGAAAAAAGGCGTGACAATATAAAAAAAAATAATAACACACTTCCGTCTTCTCTTATAAAATTTTTGCAGGTTTTTCCACCCTCCAATGATAATCTCCAATTAAGTGTATCACATCCTCTGATATGGCTTCCGGTTGTATGTAGAGGAGGCGCTTTCATTTGGAAACACTAGCAGGAGATATTACATTACTGCTGCCAGCGAACCACAATGTGAAACGACACCCTCTGTTCTGCGACATTTTAAATTCAGCCAACTATAACTGGCCCCTTTCATGATGTTATAAATAGTCAAAAATACGCAGGAAAAGTTGCAAGTATAATTACTTAAAATTTTACTCACAGCTTTGCCTTTGTATTATTTAACATATAATGTGCATCACACAACACGAATATCATTATTTCATCACAAAATTGAACTTAGGATACAAATAAACTGAATTTAATAGAGATAACACAATCTAAAAGTGACGGCGTGCAATGTGAATCTTCTATTTTCCATATCAATAGTTTGTAATAACATTAAACAATAAACATAAAAAATATTAAGGCAAACATCTCTGCTTCCTCTTCGACTATAAAAAGTTAACAATATCACAAACGAGTTGGACAGATGATTAAGCTAACGACGAGAGACATCAGAACACACGGGCGAATCACTTGTTTAGTTGACATATTAATAACAAAAAGATCATTATTTAGTTCGTTAATAGATGAGGGAAAGTATAATATTGCAGATTTTTCCGTTGCGATAATATATTTCGTATTGGTACATGTAAAAATTTACAATATTGACTATTACTTTAATAGGCAACATTACAAAAATAAAATCAATAAATACATGAATAATTACAACTATTAACGCGTTTTCGGTTATTATCAATTATTAAGTTTTAACTTACAAACTGAAAACATTACATTAAGAACTATGAATATTTAATCGTACAACAACATATTTTAAATAATTGATGTACAAATAATGTAATGAAAAAAAATTATTTCGTCCTTCCCATCAAGTGCAAGTTAATTATTATTGAAATATTTCTGTCAAAATCCAAAAAAAAAATCCGTATTGACACCATGGAGAAGTTGGAGACCATGGAGACTATAACTGGCCCATTTCACGATGTTGTAAATAGTCAATAATTCGTAGGCAAAGTTGCGAGTAAAATCACTTAAAATTTTACTTGCAGCTTCGACTTTTTATTAATTAACACAAAATGTTCATCACATAACACATATATCATTATTTTATCACAAAATTGAACTTAGGATAGATATAAACTGAAATTAAAAGAAATAACACAATGTACTAGTAATGGAGCGCAATGGATGTCTTCGTTTTTCCATATTTATGTAGTGAAGGCTTTTTGAGTATAAAAAAGATCACAAATATTTAATTTTAAAAAATTAAACAAAGAAAGAAAGACGAACTCTTCCTCCTTTTCGTCTATAAAGAATGAACAATGTCATAAACGAGACGGACACATGATTAAACTAACAGGTAGTTTATTTGACATATTAATTATATAATGATCATATTTCAGTTGGTTAATATACGAGGTAAAGTATATTATTGCAGATTGTTGCCGTTGTGATAATGTACTTGCTATTGGTATATATAAAAATTTAACATACTTACGATTATTTTAATATGTGGAGGAGGAACGACGTTTGGAGATGGTCTCGTTCCAGCCGAAGGCGTCTATTTTAAACGTCTATCTATAAATGTGGGGATGGCATACGGCTCCAGTAACCAGACCCCGCCGTGTGCGGTGAGCGCCAACCAAATATTGCGCCCCCCCCGAAACTGGAATAGTTTACTTGGCCTCGGACCTCAGTCCACAGCAAGGTTTATTAGCGAACAGGTAGAAGATTACTCGGCTCGTTGTTAGTGCGTAACCACAAATTGTGATCAAATTGCGCATGGTAATGTGAGTAGGCATCTCACAAGGTACTCTCGTAACCAGATACAAATGGATATAAAGGGTACTCTGACCCAAAACTTAGTGTCTTACAACATAGTGAGCTATTGTGGTTTTCACTTGTAAAAATCATAAAAAAGAGGAGAACAGACAGTCTGCAGCCCCGTCATCACGGTATTCGATATGGAAAAAACTAATAAGATAGAATGTCAAAGCATAACCGAGGCGTAATCTTCAAAAGCGACATTTAACCGAGTGATCGTCAAAGACTTCGTATCACTGAACTGCGACAGATAGGTAATCGACTATCATCTGCGCACATCACTGCAGACATCGATATCTCGCAAAAGTCCTCAACTAACCGTATCCGCATTACGCATCGGTTCAGTAATGGTGCAAACGTTACGCTACTACAAGACGCAATTTCAATTTTTGATAAATATAGAGGCAGTAACATGCGTTCGCTTCCGTTACCTCATAATGCATCGACACGGTTCGAGTCGACTTTGGAATAAACAAATGTTATTAAAAACACGACGTGTCATAGTAGCAAGCCACTCAGACGCCGAGCACCAATGTATTACAGAGCGGAAGCCCTAAGGCATAGTTCTGAGTATTTCGATATCACCGAAGTCCTATATAACACTCTTCCCGAACCGGAATATAATCTAGTAGTTACTTAACCCTTAATAATCACCAACTAAACCCGGCTGGTATCTCCTCTCCTCCACCGACTTGATGTTATACGTCGAATTTGACAAGCACCATTTCACACAGTTTCAATTTTACTTTATAAATCTCATTAATAAAGATCTTCAGACTGATTATCATCTTCTATCACAATATATTATTTTTACATCCTCCTTTGTAACATATCACTCGAGACTTTCACACTCTTATACTTTCGTAATTTTTCAACATGCCATCACATATGTATTTTCATATTTTAAGGATTTCAAACGGTAAACTATAAGGTATACTATCCGTATACATCCTTTCAGTTTGACTTTGAGGTCAATAATAATCTCCAATCAATATTTCAATCAATTTGCTCGAAGCAAATTTTTATATTTAACAATTACGCAGTAAACGTCCGGACGACCGTCTCTCGGCCGCCCCATGTATACGTATTATACGTAGGAGCGCGCGTATACTTCACCGGTGCGCTCGCTCGTTCATAGGGTCGTTCGATACACGAACAGTTGCTTTTTCAAACTTCATTTCTTTATGTGCAATAAAGTTTGTTTAAAATATTTTAAAATATTTTTGTATAGATTTATACTTTAGAGACAAGTCTATTTCACTCTTTTAACTTTCTCTGAATTATATTTTCAACTGCATAAATTTGAATAACTTTTATTCGAACTGTTTAAACGTTCTTTAAATTAATATTTTTTACAGAATCATTAATTAATTTTTATAAACTAATGTATTTCGTTACAACATCAAAAGTAAGTTCTTTCGATTGGACAACATTAGTATATAAAAGAAATATGACAACTATTGATGCGTTTTCAGTTATTATCAATAAATAATAAATTTAACGTTTTAACTTTCAATCTACTAAACATTAATTATGTAGAGGAGGTGGTTCCAATGGGAGACCGGCAGGAGATACTAAATGTAGTATCTCCTGCCGTAGAAAAAGATGTAAATAAAATCTCTAAAAAATTTACTCGCAGCGGGGGCTTTGTATTAATGAACATATAATGTTCATCTCGTAACACGAATATCGTTATTTCAACATGAAATCTACCCGACAATAAAAATAAACCGCAATTAAAGAAGATAACGCAATGTAAGAGAAATGGAGTGCAATGTGAATCTTTCATTTTCCATATCTATAGATTAAACGTTTTGACGATATTTAGAGGATCACTAATATTTAACATCAAAAAATTAGATATAAAGAAAAATTAAAGCAAACTCCTTTGCATCTTTTTCGCCTATACAAAATGCATAATATCACAAACGAGTTGGACAGATGATTAAGCTAACGACGAGAGACATCAGAACACACGGGCGAATCACTTGTTTAGTTGACATATTAATAACAAAAAGATCATAATTTAGTTCGTTAATAGATGAGGAAAGTATAATATTGTAGATTATTGAAGTTGTAACAATGTTTGAAATTAGTATATATAAAATTGTAAAATACTTACGATTACTTTAATGGGCAGCATCACCGAAACGTGGTAGAGAACGATGTTTGGTGATGTTTCTATTCTAGCAGAAGGCGGATTTTTCTGACGATGAAACCTTAAAAAAAATTTAAATATATTATGTTTATAACAAGTATTTCTTTTTTCATTTGAAGTTAATAATAGAAAATAATATGAACATTAACGTTATTATATTTAACGTTATAAAAGATATTATCATTGGTCAGTGTCAGTGAGATCCTAGACAAACACTAGCCAATATTATTAATAAAAAAAATAACTCGTACTCACCGGAAGCACAATTGAGAAAGCTACGCACACAATGCTTTTACTTTTTTGCACTTTCTTCCATCCTCCAGTGATAATCTCCAATTAAGTGTATCCAATCCTGACTTGGCTTCCGGTTGTACGTAGAAAAGGTCGTTTCAATTGCGGACACTAACAGGAGATGTTATGTTACTGCTGCTAGCAAACCGCAGTTCAAACGAAGCCCCATTTTGGGCGACATTTTAAATTCAGCTGACTATAACTGGCCCCTTCACGTTTTATATTGTTATTAATACATAAGCAAAGTTGCGTGAAAAATCACTAAAAATTTTATTAGTGACGTCTCCTTTGTACTATTTAAATTATAATGTACATCACATCACACGAGGATCGTCATGTCAACATAAAAACGTTCCCAACATATAAATAGACCGCAATAGAAAGAGATAACACAATGTAATAGTAATGGAGTGCAATAACAAAAAGATCATAATTTAGTTCGTAAATAGATGAGGGAAAGTATAATATTGAAGATTATTGCCTTTGTGATAATATGTTTGAAAATAGCATATATAAAAATGTGAGAAACTTACGATTACTTTAATGGACAGCATCACCGAAAAGTGGTAGAGAAACATCTTTGGGGAAGGCTCGTTCCAGCCGAACTCGTCTCTTTTCTTAAGTCTCTTTTCTCTTAAAGTTAATTTAATAAGTCATCTTTAACACAAATATTTCTTTTTTCTTTTGAAGTTAATAATAGAAAATAATATGAACATTAACGCTATTATATTTAACGTTATAAAAGATATTATCATTGGTCTGTGTCAGTGAGATCCTAGACAAACACTAGCCAATATTATTAATAAAAAAATAACTCCTGCTCACCGGAAGCACAATTGAGAAAGCTACGCACACAATGCTTTTACTTTTTTGCACCTTCTTCCATCCTTCAGTGATTTATCTCCAATTAAGTGTATCCAATCCTCTGACTTGGCTTCCGGTTGTACGTAGAAAAGGTCGTTTCAATTGCGGACACTAACAGGAGATGTTATGTTACTGCTGCTAGCAAACCGCAGTTCAAACGAAGCCCCATTTTGGGCGACATTTTAAATTCAGCTGACTATAACTGGCCCCTTCACGTTTTATATTGTTATTAATACATAAGCAAAGTTGCGTGAAAAATCACTAAAAATTTTATTAGTGACGTCTCCTTTGTACTATTTAAATTATAATGTACATCACATCACACGAGGATCGTCATGTCAACATAAAAACGTTCCCAACATATAAATAGACCGCAATAGAAAGAGATAACACAATGTAATAGTAATGGAGTGCAATAACAAAAAGATCATAATTTAGTTCGTAAATAGATGAGGGAAAGTATAATATTGAAGATTATTGCCTTTGTGATAATATGTTTGAAAATAGCATATATAAAAATGTGAGAAACTTACGATTACTTTAATGGACAGCATCACCGAAAAGTGGTAGAGAAACATCTTTGGGGAAGGCTCGTTCCAGCCGAACTCGTCTCTTTTCTTAAGTCTCTTTTCTCTTAAAGTTAATTTAATAAGTCATCTTTAACACAAATATTTCTTTTTTCTTTTGAAGTTAATAATAGAAAATAATATGAACATTAACGCTATTATATTTAACGTTATAAAAGATATTATCATTGGTCTGTGTCAGTGAGATCCTAGACAAACACTAGCCAATATTATTAATAAAAAAATAACTCCTGCTCACCGGAAGCACAATTGAGAAAGCTACGCACACAATGCTTTTACTTTTTTGCACCTTCTTCCATCCTTCAGTGATTTATCTCCAATTAAGTGTATCCAATCCTCTGACTTGGCTTCCGGTTGTACGTAGAAGAGGTCGTTTCAATTGCGGACACTAAAAAGAGATGTTATGTTACTGCTGCTAGCAAACCGCAGTTCAAACGAAGCCCCATTTTGGGCGACATTTTAAATTCAGCTGACTATAACTGGCCCCTTCACGTTTTATATTGTTTTTAATACATAAGCAAAGTTGCGTGAAAAATCACTAAAAATTTTATTAGTGACGTCTCCTTTGTACTATTTAAATTATAATGTACATCACATCACAAGAGGATCGTCATGTCAACATAAAAACGTTCCCAACATATAAATAGACCGCAATAGAAAGAGATAACACAATGTAATAGTAATGGAGTGCAATAACAAAAAGATCATAATTTAGTTCGTAAATAGATGAGGGAAAGTATAATATTGAAGATTATTGCCGTTGTGATAATATGTTTGAAAATAGCATATATAAAAATGTAAGATACTCACGATTACTTTATTGGACAGCATCACCGAAACGTGGTAGAGAAAGATCTTTGGTGAGGGCTCGTTCTAGCCGAACTTGTCTCTTTTCTTACGATGATGATTATATTGAAACCTTAAAGTCAATTTAATAAGTCATCTTTAACACAAATATTTCTTTTTTCTTTTGAAGTTAAAAATATAAAATAATAATGACATAACGTTATAACGTTTAACATTATAACAGACCACCATCATCATTTTTGTAGTTCGTTAATACATGAGGGAATGAATAACATTGTAGTTTGTTGTCAGTCGAAGATATTTGCAATCATGTATACAACTATCAAGTATTGATCACGCTAAGAAGTGATTTACAATACTATAAACATTTTTCGCCAATCACTGATTCTCTTCTCTTTTCGTTACAAGTCGTAATTAATAATCAAATCTCCGGCACTTCTCTTCCGCTGCAGGGTGCAACACGCCCTACTCGGAACAATAAGGAACTAATCGGATTAATGGTGATACATCCGAATAGAACCTATCTGTTACAAGTAACGCGCAACATTTACAAGACAATTTGCTCGCGTCGTTATTTCATGTAAAGACATTCGTAATAAACGGTTCAGCTCTGTAAATAAATATGACAATATAATACACGCAGATATCTAATGAGCATCGATTCCTTCCTCTTAATATTCCCACCTAGAGGCTCTTGGAGATATATTTGACGAATATTATTTTATTTTGTTCCAAGTGATACCTAATCTAACATATGATTTTTTATTGATGTGTCGAATTAGCAGCCTACTTCTTGTACCTACTGCTAAAACACGAAGTCATCCCTCACAAGGAGAAACTCAAAGCTCCTCTACGGTGCCCAAACGTATACCACCTACACGTAATGAATCTAAACCAACGATTTTAAATAATTTTGTGTTATCAATACGTAAACATCAATAGTGTAACAAAAACTAACGTTATTTTTTTTTGCAAAAACCTTTATCATTGTTTGTATATATATATAAATAGGACATAAAGAATTGGTTAAACAGTACAAGTCTAATTGACAATTGACTCGGTTCGATTCAATTGATATCGCGCATAAAGTACTTAACACAATAACGATTGAGATTTCATAGCATAAACATTATTACTGGTAATAATATTAATGGATGAGAATGGAATGATAAAAATTGAGCTCGCTGGCCTAATGGTTAGAGCATGCGGCTTTCATTCCGAAGGTCGCGGGTTCGAATCTCGGTATGTACCAATGACTTAATATTTATGTTATGTACATTTGTGAACTTTAGTTACAACAGCGAGATACAAAACGGTGAAGGAAAACATCGTGAGGAAACCCGCACACTGACATCATCTTTGTGTGTGTGCGTGTGGTGGCAACAATAAAGTGGCAACAGGCTCGACCCCTGTTACATGGGACCTAATCTGATCACATCTGGCGAAAAGTGGGTGTTTATTCACCTCTGCCTAGCCCTACTGGGAAAAAGGCGTGATAATATAAAAAAAAATATTTAAATATATAGATGTTGATATAAATAAAAATTTAAACGTACTTACCATTACTAGAATAGGCAGCATCATCGAAACGTGGTAGAGATCTATCATTGGTGATGTTTCTATTCCAGCAGAAGGCGGATTTTTCTGGCGATGAAACCTTGAAATGAATTTCAATGTTATGTTTATAACAAGTATTTCTTTTTCTTTTGAAGTTAATAATAGAAAATAATATGAACATTAACGCTATTATATTTAACGTTATAAAAGATATTATCATTGGTCTGTGTCAGTGAGATCCTAGACAAACACTAGCCAATATTATTAATAAAAAAAATAACTCCTACTCACCGGAAGCACAATTGAGAAAGCTACGCACACAATGCTTTTACTTTTTTGCACTTTCTTCCATACTTCAGTGATTTATCTCCAATTAAGTGTATCCAATCCTCTGACTTGGCTTCCAGTTGTACGTAGAAGAGGTCGTTTCAATTGCAGACACTAAAAAGAGATGTTATGTTACTGCTGCTAGCAAACCGCAGTTCAAACGAAGCCCCATTTTGGGCGACATTTTAAATTCAGCTGACTATAACTGGCCCCTTCACGTTTTATATTGTTATTAATACATAAGCAAAGTTGCGTGAAAATGACTAAAAATTTTATTAGTAACGTCTCCTTTGTACTATTTAAATTATAATGTTCATCACATCACACAAGGATCGTTATGTCAACATAAAAACGTTCCCAACATATAAATAAACCGCAATAGAAAGAGATAACCTAATGTAAGAGTAATGGAGTGCAATAACAAAAAGATCATAATTTAGTTCGTTAATAGATGAGGGAAAGTATAATATTGAAGATTATTGCCGTTGTGATAATATGTTTGAAAATAGCATATATAAAAATGTAAGATACTTACGATTACTTTAATGGACAGCATCACCGAAACGTGGTAGAGAAAGATCTTTGGGGAAGGCTCGTTCCAGCCGAACTCGTCTCTTTTCTTAAGTCTCTTTTCTCTTAAAGTCAATTTAATAAGTCATCTTTAACACAAGTATTTCTTTTTTCTTTTGAAGTTAAAAATATAAAATAATAATAACATAACGTTATAACGTTTAACATTATAACAGACCACCATCATCATTTTTGTAGTTCGTTAATACATGAGGGAATGAATAACATTGTAGTTTGTTGTCAGTCGAAGATATTTGCAATCATGTATACAACTATCAAGTATTGATCACGCTAAGAAGTGATTTACAATACTATAAACATTTTTCGCCAATCACTGATTCTCTTCTCTTTTCGTTACAAGTCGTAATTAATAATCAAATCTCCGGCACTTCTTTTCCGCTGCGAGTGCAACACGCCCTACTCGAACAGTACAGAACTATTCAGATTAATGGTGATACATCTGAATAGCCTCTTACTGTTACAAGTAACGCGCAGCATTTACAAGACAATTTGCTCGCGTCGTTATTTCATGTAAAGACATTCGTAATAAACGGTTCAGCTCTGTAAATCAATATGACGATATAATACACGCAGATATCTAATGAGCATCGATTCCTTCCTCTTAATATTCCCACCGAGAGGCTCTTGGAGATATATTTGACGAATATTATTTTATTTTGTTCCAAGTGATACCTAATCTAACATATGATTTTTTATTGATGTGTCGAATTAGCAGCCTACTTCTTGTACCTACTGCTAAAACACGAAGTCATCCCTCACAAGGAGAAACTCAAAGCTCCTCTACGGTGCCCAAACGTATACCACCTACACGTAATGAATCTAAACCAACGATTTTAAATAATTTTGTGTTATCAATACGTAAACATCAATAGTGTAACAAAAACTAACGTTATTTTTTTTTGCAAAAACCTTTATCATTGTTTGTATATATATATAAATAGGACATAAAGAATTGGTTAAACAGTACAAGTCTAATTGACAATTGACTCGGTTCGATTCAATTGATATCGCGCATAAAGTACTTAACACAATAACGATTGAGATTTCATAGCATAAACATTATTACTGGTAATAATATTAATGGATGAGAATGGAATGATAAAAATTGAGCTCGCTGGCCTAATGGTTAGAGCATGCGGCTTTCATTCCGAAGGTCGCGGGTTCGAATCTCGGTATGTACCAATGACTTAATATTTATGTTATGTACATTTGTGAACTTTAGTTACAACAGCGAGATACAAAACGGTGAAGGAAAACATCGTGAGGAAACCCGCACACTGACATCATCTTTGTGTGTGTGCGTGTGGTGGCAACAATAAAGTGGCAACAGGCTCGACCCCTGTTACATGGGACCTAATCTGATCACATCTGGCGAAAAGTGGGTGTTTATTCACCTCTGCCTAGCCCTACTGGGAAAAAGGCGTGATAATATAAAAAAAATATTTAAATATATAGATGTTGATATAAATAAAAATTTAAACGTACTTACCATTACTAGAATAGGCAGCATCATCGAAACGTGGTAGAGATCTATCATTGGTGATGTTTCTATTCCAGCAGAAGGCGGATTTTTCTGGCGATGAAACCTTGAAATGAATTTCAATGTTATGTTTATAACAAGTATTTCTTTTTCTTTTGAAGTTAATAATAGAAAATAATATGAACATTAACGCTATTATATTTAACGTTATAAAAGATATTATCATTGGTCTGTGTCAGTGAGATCCTAGACAAACACTAGCCAATATTATTAATAAAAAAAATAACTCCTACTCACCGGAAGCACAATTGAGAAAGCTACGCACACAATGCTTTTACTTTTTTGCACTTTCTTCCATACTTCAGTGATTTATCTCCAATTAAGTGTATCCAATCCTCTGACTTGGCTTCCAGTTGTACGTAGAAGAGGTCGTTTCAATTGCAGACACTAAAAAGAGATGTTATGTTACTGCTGCTAGCAAACCGCAGTTCAAACGAAGCCCCATTTTGGGCGACATTTTAAATTCAGCTGACTATAACTGGCCCCTTCACGTTTTATATTGTTATTAATACATAAGCAAAGTTGCGTGAAAATGACTAAAAATTTTATTAGTAACGTCTCCTTTGTACTATTTAAATTATAATGTTCATCACATCACACAAGGATCGTTATGTCAACATAAAAACGTTCCCAACATATAAATAAACCGCAATAGAAAGAGATAACCTAATGTAAGAGTAATGGAGTGCAATAACAAAAAGATCATAATTTAGTTCGTTAATAGATGAGGGAAAGTATAATATTGAAGATTATTGCCGTTGTGATAATATGTTTGAAAATAGCATATATAAAAATGTAAGATACTTACGATTACTTTAATGGACAGCATCACCGAAACGTGGTAGAGAAAGATCTTTGGGGAAGGCTCGTTCCAGCCGAACTCGTCTCTTTTCTTAAGTCTCTTTTCTCTTAAAGTCAATTTAATAAGTCATCTTTAACACAAGTATTTCTTTTTTCTTTTGAAGTTAAAAATATAAAATAATAATAACATAACGTTATAACGTTTAACATTATAACAGACCACCATCATCATTTTTGTAGTTCGTTAATACATGAGGGAATGAATAACATTGTAGTTTGTTGTCAGTCGAAGATATTTGCAATCATGTATACAACTATCAAGTATTGATCACGCTAAGAAGTGATTTACAATACTATAAACATTTTTCGCCAATCACTGATTCTCTTCTCTTTTCGTTACAAGTCGTAATTAATAATCAAATCTCCGGCACTTCTTTTCCGCTGCGAGTGCAACACGCCCTACTCGAACAGTACAGAACTATTCAGATTAATGGTGATACATCTGAATAGCCTCTTACTGTTACAAGTAACGCGCAGCATTTACAAGACAATTTGCTCGCGTCGTTATTTCATGTAAAGACATTCGTAATAAACGGTTCAGCTCTGTAAATCAATATGACAATATAATACACGCAGATATCTAATGAGCATCGATTCCTTCCTCTTAATATTCCCACCGAGAGGCTCTTGGAGATATATTTGACGAATATTATTTTATTTTGTTCCAAGTGATAACTAATCTAACATATGATTTTTTATTAACATAAGGTTGTCAAATATCTTCCTTCCGCTTTTTTGCTCTTTATTCATTGCTTTATAAAAAGTGTTACAGTGATCGGATTTCGTTCAAATATGCGCCGTTTTGTTCGAAAATCTGTTTCCATCTAGACGGCAACTTCATAATACCTCCCTCGTAGAAGCCCCCCTCCTTATTTGCGAAGAACTCGGACAGCCACTTTTCACAAGCCTCTCTTGAGTTCAATTTTACACCACCAAGGGCGTTCACCATGGACAGGAACAGGTGGTAATCACTTGGCGCTATGTCCGGGCTATATGGTGGATGCGATAAAACCTCCCATCCGAGCTCCCGTAGCTTCTGACGAGTCATCAACTAAGTGTGTGGTCTTGCGTTGTCCTGGTGGAACACTACACCCTTCCTGTTGGCCAATTCTGGACGCTTCTGGTCGATCGCCTGGTTCAAGCGGTCCAGTTGTTCGCAGTAGATGGTAGAATTAAGCGTCTGGCCATATGGGAGCAGCTCATAGTGGATGATTCCCTTCCAATCCCACCAAACACACAGCAAAACCTTCCTGGCCGTCAATCCTGGCTTGGCCACTGTTTGGAACGATTCACCGGCCTTCGACCACGACCGTTTTCGCTTGATATTGTCGTATGTGATCCATTTTTCGTCGCCAGTCACCATCCGCTTCAAGAATGGGTCGAGTTTTTTTTTTTTATTTGGGAGAAATTTATTTGACAACCTATTATGTTGAATCAGCAGCCTACTTATTGTACCTACTGCTGAAACACGAAGTCGTCCCTCACAAGGAGAAACTCAAAGCTCCTCTACGGTGGCCAAACGTATACCAGCGACGCGTAATGAAGCTAAACCAACGATATTAAATAATTTTGTGTTAGCAATACGTAAACATCAATAGTGTCATCAAAAACTAACGTTATTTTTTTTTGCACAAACCTTTATCATTGTTTGTATTATATATATATATAAATAGGACATAAAGAATTGGTTGAACAGTACAAGTCTAATTGACAATTGACTCGGTTCGATTCAATTGATATCGCGCATAAAGTACTTAACACAATAACGATTGAGATTTCATTGCATTAAAATTATTACTGGTAATAATATTAATGGATGAGAATGGAAAGATAAAAATTGAGCTCGCTGGCCTAATGGTTAGAGCATGCGGCTTTCATTCCGAAGGTCGCGGGTTCGAATCTCGGTATGTACCAATGACTTAATATTTATGTTATGTACATTTGTGAACTTTAGTTACAACAGCGAGATACAAACGGTGAAGGAAAACATCTTGAGGAAACCCGCACACTGACATCATCTTTGTGTGTGTGCGTGTGGTGGCAACAATAAAGTGGCAACAGGCTCGACCCCTGTTACATGGGACCTAATCTGATCACATCTGGCGAAAAGTGGGTGTTTATTCGCCTCTGCCTAGCCCTACTGGGAAAAAGGCGTGATAATATAAAAAAATATATAAATATATAGATGGTATAAATAAAAATTTAAACGTACTTACCATTACTTGAATAGGCAGCATCATCGAAACGTGGTAGAGATCGATCTTTGGTGATGTTTCTATTCCAGCAGAAGGCGGATTTTTCTGGAGATGAAACCTTGAAATGAATTTCAATGTTATGTTTATAACAAGTATTTCTTTTTTCTTTTGAAGTTCTTCCATCCTCCAGTTTTAATCTCCAATTAAGTGTATCCAATCCTGACTTGGCTTCCGGTTGTACGTATAAGAGGTCGTTTCAATTGCGGACACTAAAAGGAGATGTTATGTTACTGCTGCTAGCAAATCGCAGTTCAAACGAAGCCTCATTTTGTGCGACTTTTTAAATTCAGCTGACTATAACTGGCCCCTTCACGATGTTTTATATTGTTATAAATACATAAGCAAAGTTTCGTGAAAAATCTCTAAAAATTTTATTAGTGACGTCTCCTTTGTACTATTTAAATTATAATGTACATCACATCACACGAGGATCGTCATGTCAACATAAAAACGTTCCCAACATATAAATAGACCGCAATAGAAAGAGATAACACAATGTAATAGTAATGGAGTGCAATAACAAAAAGATCATAATTTAGTTCGTAAATAGATGAAGGAAAGTATAATATTGAAGATTATTGCCGTTGTGATAATGTTTGAAAATAGCATATATAAAAATGTAAGATACTTACGATTACTTTAATGGACAGCATCACCGAAACGTGGTAGAGAAAGATCTTTGAGGAAGGCTCGTTCCAGCCGAACTCGTCTCTTTTCTTAAGTCTCTTTTCTCTTAAAGTCAATTTAATAAGTCATCTTTAACACAAATATTTCTTTTTTCTTTTGAAGTTAATAATAGAAAATAATATGAACATTAACGCTATTATATTTAACGTTATAAAAGATATTATCATTGGTCAGTGTCAGTGAGATCCTAGACAAACACTAGCCAATATTATTAATAAAAAAAATAACTCCTACTCACCGGAAGCACAATTGAGAAAGCTACGCACACAATGCTTTTACTTTTTTGCACCTTCTTCCATCCTTCAGTGATTTATCTCCAATTAAGTGTATCCAATCCTCTGACTTGGCTTCCGGTTGTACGTAGAAGAGGTCGTTTCAATTGCGGACACTAAAAAGAGATGTTATGTTACTGCTGCTAGCAAACCGCAGTTCAAACGAAGCCCCATTTTGGGCGACATTTTAAATTCAGCTGACTATAACTGGCCCCTTCACGTTTTATATTGTTATTATTACATAAGCAAAGTTGCGTGAAAAATCACTAAAAATTTTATTAGTTACGTCTCCTTTGTACTATTTAAATTATAATGTTCATCACATCACACAAGGATCGTTATGTCAACATAAAAACGTTCCCAACATATAAATAAACCGCAATAGAAAGAGATAACCTAATGTAATAGTAATGGAGTGCAATAACAAAAAGATCATAATTTAGTTCGTTAATAGATGAGGGAAAGTATAATATTGAAGATTATTGCCGTTGTAATAATATGTTTGTAATGAGCATATATAAAAATGTAAGATACTCACGATTACTTTAATGGACAGCATCACCGAAACGTGGTAGAGAAAGATCTTTGGTGAGGGCTCGTTCCAGCCGAACTTGTCTCTTTTCTTACGATGATGATTATATTGAAACCTTAAAGTCAATTTAATAAGTTATCTTTAACACAAATATTTCTTTTTTCTTTTGAAGTTAAAAATATAAAATAATAATGACATAACGTTTAACTTTATAACAGACCACCATCATCATTTTTGTAGTTCGTTAATACATGAGGGAATGAATAACATTGTAGTTTGTTGTCAGTCGAAGATATTTGCAATCATGTATACAACTATCAAGTATTGATCACGCTAAGAAGTGATTTACAATACTATAAACATCTTTCGCCATTCACTGATTCTCTTCTCTTTTCGTTACAAGTCGTATTAATAATCAAATCTCCGGCACTTCTTTTCCGCTGCGAGTGCAACACGCCCTACTCGGAACAGTACAGAACTATTCAGATTAATGGTGATACATCTAAATAGGACCTTACTGTTACAAGTAACGCGCAGCATTTACAAGACAATTTGCTCGAGTCGTTATTTCATGTAAAGACATTCGTAATAAACGGTTCAGCTCTGTAAATCAATATGACGATATAATACACGCAGATATCTAATGAGCATCGATTCCTTCCTCTTAATATTCCCACCGAGAGGCTCTTGGAGATATATTTGACGAATATTATTTAATTTTGTTCCAAGTGATACCTAATCTAACATATGCTTTTTTATTGATGTGTCGAATTAGCAGCTTACTTCTTGTACCTACTGCTAAAACACGAAGTCATCCCTCATAAGGAGAAACTCAAAGCTCCTCTACGGTACCCAAACGTATACCACCTACACGTAATGAAACTAAACCAACGATTTTAAATAATTTTGTGTTATCAATACGTAAACATCAATAGTGTCACAAAAACTACCGTTATTTTTTTTTTGCAAAAACCTTTATCATTGTTTGTATATATATAATTAGGACATAAAGAATTGGTTGAACAGTACAAGTCTAATTGACAATTGACTCGGTTCGATTCAATTGATATCGCGCATAAAGTACTTAACACAATAACGATTGAGATTTCATAGCATAAACATTATTACTGGTAATAATATTAATGGATGAGAATGGAATGATAAAAATTGAGCTCGCTGGCCTAATGGTTAGGGCATGCGGCTTTCATTCCGAAGGTCGCGGGTTCGAATCTCGGTATGTACCAATGACTTAATATTTATGTTATGTACATTTGTGAACTTTAGTTACAACAGCGAGATACAAACGGTGAAGGAAAACATCGTGAGGAAACCCGCACACTGACACCATCTTTGTGTGTGTGCGAGTGGTGGCAACAATAAAGTGGCAACAGGCTCGACCCCTGTTACATGGGACCTAATCTGATCACATCTGGCGAAAAGTGGGTGTTTATTCACCTCTGCCTAGCCCTACTAGGAAAAAGGCGTGATAATATAAAAAAATATATAAATATATAGATGGTATAAATAAAAATTTAAACGTACTTACCATTACTTCAATAGGCAGCATCATCGAACCGTGGTAGAGATCGATCTTTGGTGATGTTTCTATTCCAGCAGAAGGCGGATTTTTCTGGCGATGAAACCTTGAAATGAATTTCAATGTTATGTTTATAACAAGTATTTCTTTTTCTTTTGAAGTTAATAATAGAAAATAATATGAACATTAACGCTATTATATTTAACGTTATAAAAGATATTATCATTGGTCTGTGTCAGTGAGATCCTAGACAAACACTAGCCAATATTATTAATAAAAAAAATAACTCCTACTCTCCGGAAGCACAATTGAGAAAGCTACGCACACAATGCTTTTACTTTTTTGCACCTTCTTCCATCCTTCAGTGATTTATCTCCAATTAAGTGTATCCAATCCTCTGACTTGGCTTCCGGTTGTACGTAGAAGAGGTCGTTTCAATTGCGGACACTAAAAAGAGATGTTATGTTACTGCTGCTAGCAAACCGCAGTTCAAACGAAGCCCCATTTTGGGCGACATTTTAAATTCAGCTGACTATAACTGGCCCCTTCACGTTTTATATTGTTATTAATACATAAGCAAAGTTGCGTGAAAATGACTAAAAATTTTATTAGTAACGTCTCCTTTGTACTATTTAAATTATAATGTTCATCACATCACACAAGGATCGTTATGTCAACATAAAAACGTTCCCAACATATAAATAAACCGCAATAGAAAGAGATAACCTAATGTAAGAGTAATGGAGTGCAATAACAAAAAGATCATAATTTAGTTCGTTAATAGATGAGGGAAAGTATAATATTGAAGATTATTGCCGTTGTGATAATATGTTTGAAAATAGCATATATAAAAATGTAAGATACTTACGATTACTTTAATGGACAGCATCACCGAAACGTGGTAGAGAAAGATCTTTGGGGAAGGCTCGTTCCAGCCGAACTCGTCTCTTTTCTTAAGTCTCTTTTCTCTTAAAGTCAATTTAATAAGTCATCTTTAACACAAATATTTCTTTTTTCTTTTGAAGTTAATAATAGAAAATAATATGAACATTAACGCTATTATATTTAACGTTATAAAAGATATTATCATTGGTCAGTGTCAGTGAGATCCTAGACAAACACTAGCCAATATTATTAATAAAAAAAATAACTCCTACTCACCGGAAGCACAATTGAGAAAGCTACGCACACAATGCTTTTATTTTTTTGCACCTTCTTCCATCCTTCAGTGATTTATCTCCAATTAAGTGTATCCAATCCTCTGACTTGGCTTCCAGTTGTACGTAGAAGAGGTCGTTTCAATTGCGGACACTAAAAAGAGATGTTATGTTACTGCTGCTAGCAAACCGCAGTTCAAACGAAGCCCCATTTTGGGCGACATTTTAAATTCAGCTGACTATAACTGGCCCCTTCACGTTTTATATTGTTATTAATACATAAGCAAAGTTGCGTGAAAAATCACTAAAAATTTTATTAGTGACGTCTCCTTTGTACTATTTAAATTATAATGTACATCACATCACACGAGGATCGTCATGTCAACATAAAAACGTTCCCAACATATAAATAGACCGCAATAGAAAGAGATAACACAATGTAATAGTAATAGAGTGCAATAACAAAAAGACCATAATTTAGTTCGTAAATAGATGAGGAAAAGTATAATATTGAAGATTATTGCCGTTGTGATAATGTTTGAAAATAGCATATATAAAAATGTAAGATACTTACGATTACTTTAATGGACAGCATCACCGAAACGTGGTAGAGAAAGATCTTTGGGGAAGGCTCGTTCCAGCCGAACTCGTCCCTTTTGCTCTTAAAGTCAATTTAATAAGTCATCTTTAACACAAGTATTTCTTTTTTCTTTTGAAGTTAAAAATATAAAATAATAATAACATAACGTTATAACGTTTAACATTATAACAGACCACCATCATCATTTTTGTAGTTCGTTAATACATGAGGGAATGAATAACATTGTAGTTTGTTGTCAGTCGAAGATATTTGCAATCATGTATACAACTATCAAGTATTGATCACGCTAAGAAGTGATTTACAATACTATAAACATTTTTCGCCAATCACTGATTCTCTTCTCTTTTCGTTACAAGTCGTAATTAATAATCAAATCTCCGGCACTTCTTTTCCGCTGCGAGTGCAACACGCCCTACTCGAACAGTACAGAACTATTCAGATTAATGGTGATACATCTGAATAGCCTCTTACTGTTACAAGTAACGCGCAGCATTTACAAGACAATTTGCTCGCGTCGTTATTTCATGTAAAGACATTCGTAATAAACGGTTCAGCTCTGTAAATCAATATGACGATATAAAACACGCAGATATCTAATGAGCATCGATTCCTTCCTCTTAATATTCCCACCGAGAGGCTCTTGGAGATATATTTGACGAATATTATTTTATTTTGTTCCAAGTGATACCTAATCTAACATATGATTTTTTATTGATGTGTCGAATTAGCAGCTTACTTCTTGTACCTACTGCTAAAACACGAAGTCATCCCTCACAAGGAGAAACTCAAAGCTCCTCTACGGTGCCCAAACGTATACCACCTACACGTAATGAAGCTAAACCAACGATTTTAAATAATTTTGTGTTATCAATACGTAAACATCAATAGTGTCACAAAAACTAACGTTATTTTTTTTTTTGCAAATACCTTTATCATTGTTTGTATATATATAAATAGGACATAAAGAATTGGTTGAACAGTACAAGTCTAATTGACAATTGACTCGGTTCGATTCAATTGATATCGCGCATAAAGTACTTAACACAATAACGATTGAGATTTCAAAGCATAAACATTATTACTGGTAATAATATTAATGGATGAGAATGGAATGATAAAAATTGAGCTCGCTGGCCTAATGGTTAGAGCATGCGGCTTTCATTCCGAAGGTCGCGGGTTCGAATCTCGGTATGTACCAATGACTTAATATTTATGTTATGTACATTTGTGAACTTTACTTACAACAGCGAGATACAAACGGTGAAGGAAAACATCGTGAGGAAACCCGCACACTGACACCATCTTTGTGTGTGTGCGAGTGGTGGCAACAATAAAGTGGCAACAGGCTCGACCCCTGTTACATGGGACCTAATCTGATCACATCTGGCGAAAAGTGGGTGTTTATTCACCTCTGCCTAGCCCTACTGGGAAAAAGGCGTGATAATATAAAAAAAAATATATAAATATATAGATGTTGGTATAAATAAAAAATTAAACGTACTTACGATTACTTGAATAGGCAGCATCATCGAAATGTGGTAGAGAACGATCTTTGGGGATGGCTTTGGTCCAGCTCTGAAAGTCTAGCGATTGACGCTGATGATGATAACACCTTAAAAAGATATTTTTTTTTTATTTTACTTTATATTATAAGCAGAAAGATAGAAACGTTGTAAATAACGTATATATAAGTAAAATGGATCGATATCAAATACAAGTCCTACTTGTTTCCTGGTCCCGTGGCAGGGTTCGAAGCAGTGCTCTAAATACCAATTAAATCCTACAATATTTGTTTAACGTTTTAAAAACTTCAGAGAATGAGTTACAAAAATCTATATGAATAATGATTTACGATGATATGTTTATAGTCCAATACATTTTGTGACAAGTGCTATGGTTCCTTCCACCTTGTGTATAATTAAGTTATCTTTATCAGAAATATTTCTATTTTATTTTGAAGAAAAAAATTAAATTAGCGACAACGTAACGTTATCAGGTTAAACGTTATAATGAATCTGCACAAGTATTTACAGTACATCAAGAGTCATTTTTTTTGATTGGATATCATTAGTATATAAAAGAAATGTGAAACAATATGTCATTGCTAAATGTTTAATTGAGAACATGAACAATTACAACTAACTACGCGTTTTCAGTTATTATCAATAAATAAAAAATCTTACGTTTAAACTTTCATACTACTAAACTTTAAATTACTTTTATCGTTAACATCCGAGAGGATTTTCATCAAGAACATCTCCGCTACCATCAGGTGGGATCCTAGTCAATCAGTCGTCCTTATTATTAATAAAAAATTAACTCTTGCTCACCCGAAGCACAATTAACATAGCTACGCACACAATGCATTTACATAAATATTAATAATATTAACAACACACTTCGGTCTGCTCCAAGAACTTTGTTGCAGTTTCTTCCATCCTCCAGTGATAAATTCTAATAAGGTGTCCTCTGCCTTGGCTTCCGGTCGTATGTGGAGGTGGCGATTCCTGTTGTGGCCACCAGTAGAAGATATACATTACTGTTACTAGTAAACCACAATCGGAAACGACACCCCCTTTTCTGCGATTTATACGACAGGCAACTTCACCATTTTATGTATTGTTATTGATACATAGCCAATGTTGTGTGTAAAATCTCTAAAAATTTTACTCGCAGCATGTGAAGACGTAGCGTGGGCAGACCCCCCACAAGGTGGACTGGCGACCTGGTCAAGGTCGCTGGCAACCTTTGGATGCGGGTGGCCCGGGACCGGTCTGAGTGGAAATCTTTGGGGGAGGCCTTTGTCCAGCAGTGGAAGTCTATCGGCTGAATCGATTGGATTGATTGGATGTGCTTTGTATTAATTAACATATAATGTTCATCTCGTAACACGAATATCGTTATTTCAACACGAAATCTACCCGACAATAAAAATAAACCGCAATTAAAGGAGATAACGCAATGTAAGAGAAATGGAGTGCAATGTGAATCTTTCATTTTCCATATCTATGGATTAAATGTTTTGACGGTATTTAGAGGATCACTAATATTTAACATTAAAAAATTAGATATAAAGAAAAATTAAAGCAAACTCCTTTGCATCTTTTTCGCCTATAAAAATGCATAATATTGTAGATTATTGAAGTTGTAACAATGTTTGAAATTAGTATATATAAAATTGTAAAATACTTACGATTACTTTAATGGGCAGCATCACCGAAACGTGGTAGAGAACGATGTTTGGTGATGTTTCTATTCTAGCAGAAGGCGGATTTTTCTGACGATGAAACCTTAAAATAAATTTAAATATATTATGTTTATAACAAGTATTTCTTTTTTCTTTCGAAGTTAATAATAGAAAATAATTAAAACAATAACGCTATTATATTTAACGTAATAAAAGATATTATCATTGATCAGTGTCAGTGAGATCCTAGACACACACAAACCAATATTATTAATAAAAAAAATAACTCCTGCTCACCGGAAGCACAATTGAGAAAGCTACGCAAACAAAGCTTTTACTTTTTTGCACTTTCTTCCATCCTCCAGTTTTAATCTCCAATTAAGTGTATCCAATCCTGACTTGGCTTCCGGTTGTACGTAGAAGAGGTCGTTTCAATTGCGGACACTAAAAGGAGATGTTATGTTACTGCTGCTAGCAAATCGCAGTTCAAACGAAGCCTCATTTTGTGCGACTTTTTAAATTCAGCTGACTATAACTGGCCCCTTCACGATGTTTTATATTGTTATAAATACATAAGCAAAGTTGAGTGAAAAATCTCTAAAAATTTTATTAGTGACGTCTCCTTTGTACTATTTAAATTATAATGTACATCACATCACACGAGGATCGTCATGTCAACATAAAAACGTTCCCAACATATAAATAGACCGCAATAGAAAGAGATAACACAATGTAATAGTAATGGAGTGCAATAACAAAAAGATCATAATTTAGTTCGTAAATAGATGAGGGAAAGTATAATATTGAAGATTATTGCCGTTGTGATAATGTTTGAAAATAGCATATATAAAAATGTAAGATACTTACGATTACTTTAATGGACAGCATCACCGAAACGTGGTAGAGAAAGATCTTTGGGGAAGGCTCGTTCCAGCCGAACTCGTCTCTTTTCTTAAGTCTCTTTTCTCTTAAAGTCAATTTAATAAGTCATCTTTAACACAAATATTTCTTTTTTCTTTTGAAGTTAATAATAGAAAATAATATGAACATTAACGCTATTATATTTAACGTTATAAAAGATATTATCATTGGTCAGTGTCAGTGAGATCCTAGACAAACACTAGCCAATATTATTAATAAAAAAAATAACTCCTACTCACCGGAAGCACAATTGAGAAAGCTACGCACACAATGCTTTTACTTTTTTGCACCTTCTTCCATCCTTCAGTGATTTATCTCCAATTAAGTGTATCCAATCCTCTGACTTGGCTTCCGGTTGTACGTAGAAGAGGTCGTTTCAATTGCGGACACTAAAAAGAGATGTTATGTTACTGCTGCTAGCAAACCGCAGTTCAAACGAAGCCCCATTTTGGGCGACATTTTAAATTCAGCTGACTATAACTGGCCCCTTCACGTTTTATATTGTTATTAATACATAAGCAAAGTTGCGTGAAAAATCACTAAAAATTTTATTAGTGACGTCTCCTTTGTACTATTTAAATTATAATGTACATCACATCACACGAGGATCGTCATGTCAACATAAAATCGTTCCCAACATATAAATAGACCGCAATAGAAAGAGATAACACAATGTAATAGTAATAGAGTGCAATAACAAAAAGATCATAATTTAGTTCGTAAATAGATGAGGGAAAGTATAATATTGAAGATTATTGCCGTTGCGATAATATGTTTGTAATTAGCATATATAAAAATGTAAGATACTCACGATTACTTTAATGGACAGCATCACCGAAACGTGGTAGAGAAAGATCTTTGGTGAGGGCTCGTTCCAGCCGAACTTGTCTCTTTTCTTACGATGATGATTATATTGAAACCTTAAAGTCAATTTAATAAGTCATCTTTAACACAAATATTTCATTTTTCTTTTGAAGTTAAAAATATAAAATAATAATGACATAACGTTATAACGTTTAACATTATAACAGACCACCATCATCATTTTTGTAGTTCGTTAATACATGAGGGAATGAATAACATTGTAGTTTGTTGTCAGTCGAAGATATTTGCAATCATGTATACCACTATCAAGTATTGATCACGCTAAGAAGTGATTTACAATACTATAAACATTTTTCGCCAATCACTGATTCTCTTCTCTTTTCGTTACAAGTCGTAATTAATAATCAAATCTCCGGCACTTCTCTTCCGCTGCAGGGTGCAACACGCCCTACTCGGAACAATAAGGAACTAATCGGATTAATGGTGATACATCCGAATAGAACCTTTCTGTTACAAGTAACGCGCAACATTTACAAGACAATTTGCTCGCGTCGTTATTTCATGTAAAGACATTCGTAATAAACGGTTCAGCTCTGTAAATCAATATGACGATATAATACACGCAGATATCTAATGAGCATCGATTCCGTCCTCTTAATATTCCCACCGAGAGGCTCTTGGAGATATATTTGACGAATATTATTTAATTTTGTTCCAAGTGATACCTAATCTAACATATGCTTTTTTATTGATGTGTCGAATTAGCAGCTTACTTCTTGTACCTACTGCTAAAACACGAAGTCATCCCTCATAAGGAGAAACTCAAAGCTCCTCTACGGTGCCCAAACGTATACCACCTACACGTAATGAAACTAAACCAACGATTTTAAATAATTTTGTGTTATCAATACGTAAACATCAATAGTGTCACAAAAACTACCGTTATTTTTTTTTTGCAAAAACCTTTATCATTGTTTGTATATATATAAATAGGACATAAAGAATTGGTTGAACAGTACAAGTCTAATTGACAATTGACTCGGTTCGATTCAATTGATATCGCGCATAAAGTACTTAACACAATAACGATTGAGATTTCATAGCATAAACATTATTACTGGTAATAATATTAATGGATGAGAATGGAATGATAAAAATTGAGCTCGCTGGCCTAATGGTTAGGGCATGCGGCTTTCATTCCGAAGGTCGCGGGTTCGAATCTCGGTATGTACCAATGACTTAATATTTATGTTATGTACATTTGTGAACTTTAGTTACAACAGCGAGATACAAACGGTGAAGGAAAACATCGTGAGGAAACCCGCACACTGACACCATCTTTGTGTGTGTGCGAGTGGTGGCAACAATAAAGTGGCAACAGGCTCGACCCCTGTTACATGGGACCTAATCTGATCACATCTGGCGAAAAGTGGGTGTTTATTCACCTCTGCCTAGCCCTACTGGGAAAAAGGCGTGATAATATAAAAAAATATATAAATATATAGATGGTATAAATAAAAATTTAAACGTACTTACCATTACTTCAATAGGCAGCATCATCGAACCGTGGTAGAGATCGATCTTTGGTGATGTTTCTATTCCAGCAGAAGGCGGATTTTTCTGGCGATGAAACCTTGAAATGAATTTCAATGTTATGTTTATAACAAGTATTTCTTTTTCTTTTGAAGTTAATAATAGAAAATAATATGAACATTAACGCTATTATATTTAACGTTATAAAAGATATTATCATTGGTCTGTGTCAGTGAGATCCTAGACAAACACTAGCCAATATTTTTAATAAAAAAAATAACTCCTACTCTCCGGAAGCACAATTGAGAAAGCTACGCACACAATGCTTTTACTTTTTTGCACCTTCTTCCATCCTTCAGTGATTTATCTCCAATTAAGTGTATCCAATCCTCTGACTTGGCTTCCGGTTGTACGTAGAAGAGGTCGTTTCAATTGCGGACACTAAAAAGAGATGTTATGTTACTGCTGCTAGCAAACCGCAGTTCAAACGAAGCCCCATTTTGGGCGACATTTTAAATTCAGCTGACTATAACTGGCCCCTTCACGTTTTATATTGTTATTAATACATAAGCAAAGTTGCGTGAAAATGACTAAAAATTTTATTAGTAACGTCTCCTTTGTACTATTTAAATTATAATGTTCATCACATCACACAAGGATCGTTATGTCAACATAAAAACGTTCCCAACATATAAATAAACCGCAATAGAAAGAGATAACCTAATGTAAGAGTAATGGAGTGCAATAACAAAAAGATCATAATTTAGTTCGTTAATAGATGAGGGAAAGTATAATATTGAAGATTATTGCCGTTGTGATAATATGTTTGAAAATAGCATATATAAAAATGTAAGATACTTACGATTACTTTAATGGACAGCATCACCGAAACGTGGTAGAGAAAGATCTTTGGGGAAGGCTCGTTCCAGCCGAACTCGTCTCTTTTCTTAAGTCTCTTTTCTCTTAAAATCAATTTAATAAGTCATCTTTAACACAAATATTTCTTTTTTCTTTTGAAGTTAATAATAGAAAATAATATGAACATTAACGCTATTATATTTAACGTTATAAAAGATATTATCATTGGTCAGTGTCAGTGAGATCCTAGACAAACACTAGCCAATATTATTAATAAAAAAAATAACTCCTACTCACCGGAAGCACAATTGAGAAAGCTACGCACACAATGCTTTTACTTTTTTGCACCTTCTTCCATCCTTCAGTGATTTATCTCCAATTAAGTGTATCCAATCCTCTGACTTGGCTTCCGGTTGTACGTAGAAGAGGTCGTTTCAATTGCGGACACTAAAAAGAGATGTTATGTTACTGCTGCTAGCAAACCGCAGTTCAAACGAAGCCCCATTTTGGGCGACATTTTAAATTCAGCTGACTATAACTGGCCCCTTCACGTTTTATATTGTTATTAATATAATACATAAGCAAAGTTGCGTGAAAAATCACTAAAAATTTTATTAGTGACGTCTCCTTTGTACTATTTAAATTATAATGTACATCACATCACACGAGGATCGTCATGTCAACATAAAAACGTTCCCAACATATAAATAGACCGCAATAGAAAGAGATAACACAATGTAATAGTAATAGAGTGCAATAACAAAAAGACCATAATTTAGTTCGTAAATAGATGAGGAAAAGTATAATATTGAAGATTATTGCCGTTGTGATAATGTTTGAAAATAGCATATATAAAAATGTAAGATACTTACGATTACTTTAATGGACAGCATCACCGAAACGTGGTAGAGAAAGATTTTTGGGGAAGGCTCGTTCCAGCCGAACTCGTCTCTTTTCTCTTAAAGTCAATTTAATAAGTCATCTTTAACACAAGTATTTCTTTTTTCTTTTGAAGTTAAAAATATAAAATAATAATAACATAACGTTATAACGTTTAACATTATAACAGACCACCATCATCATTTTTGTAGTTCGTTAATACATGAGGGAATGAATAACATTGTAGTTTGTTGTCAGTCGAAGATATTTGCAATCATGTATACAACTATCAAGTATTGATCACGCTAAGAAGTGATTTACAATACTATAAACATTTTTCGCCAATCACTGATTCTCTTCTCTTTTCGTTACAAGTCGTAATTAATAATCAAATCTCCGGCACTTCTTTTCCGCTGCGAGTGCAACACGCCCTACTCGAACAGTACAGAACTATTCAGATTAATGGTGATACATCTGAATAGCCTCTTACTGTTACAAGTAACGCGCAGCATTTACAAGACAATTTGCTCGCGTCGTTATTTCATGTAAAGACATTCGTAATAAACGGTTCAGCTCTGTAAATCAATATGACGATATAATACACGCAGATATCTAATGAGCATCGATTCCTTCCTCTTAATATTCCCACCGAGAGGCTCTTGGAGATATATTTGACGAATATTATTTTATTTTGTTCCAAGTGATACCTAATCTAACATATGATTTTTTATTGATGTGTCGAATTAGCAGCTTACTTCTTGTACCTACTGCTAAAACACGAAGTCATCCCTCACAAGGAGAAACTCAAAGCTCCTCTACGGTGCCCAAACGTATACCACCTACACGTAATGAAGCTAAACCAACGATTTTAAATAATTTTGTGTTATCAATACGTAAACATCAATAGTGTCACAAAAACTAACGTTATTTTTTTTTTGCAAATACCTTTATCATTGTTTGTATATATATAAATAGGACATAAAGAATTGGTTGAACAGTACAAGTCTAATTGACAATTGACTCGGTTCGATTCAATTGATATCGCGCATAAAGTACTTAACACAATAACGATTGAGATTTCAAAGCATAAACATTATTACTGGTAATAATATTAATGGATGAGAATGGAATGATAAAAATTGAGCTCGCTGGCCTAATGGTTAGAGCATGCGGCTTTCATTCCGAAGGTCGCGGGTTCGAATCTCGGTATGTACCAATGACTTAATATTTATGTTATGTACATTTGTGAACTTTACTTACAACAGCGAGATACAAACGGTGAAGGAAAACATCGTGAGGAAACCCGCACACTGACACCATCTTTGTGTGTGTGCGAGTGGTGGCAACAATAAAGTGGCAACAGGCTCGACCCCTGTTACATGGGACCTAATCTGATCACATCTGGCGAAAAGTGGGTGTTTATTCACCTCTGCCTAGCCCTACTGGGAAAAAGGCGTGATAATATAAAAAAAAATATATAAATATATAGATGTTGGTATAAATAAAAAATTAAACGTACTTACGATTACTTGAATAGGCAGCATCATCGAAATGTGGTAGAGAACGATCTTTGGGGATGGCTTTGGTCCAGCTCTGAAAGTCTAGCGATTGACGCTGATGATGATAACACCTTAAAAAGATATTTTTTTTTTATTTTACTTCATATTATAAGCAGAAAGATAGAAACGTTGTAAATAACGTATATATAAGTAAAATGGATCGATATCAAATACAAGTCCTACTTGTTTCCTGGTCCCGTGGCAGGGTTCGAAGCAGTGCTCTAAATACCAATTAAATCCTACAATATTTGTTTAACGTTTTAAAAACTTCAGAGAATGAGTTACAAAAATCTATATGAATAATGATTTACGATGATATGTTTATAGTCCAATACATTTTGTGACAAGTGCTATGGTTCCTTCCACCTTGTGTATAATTAAGTTATCTTTATCAGAAATATTTCTATTTTATTTTGAAGATTAAAATTAAATTAGCGACAACGTAACGTTATCAGGTTAAACGTTATAATGAATCTGCACAAGTATTTACAGTACATCAAGAGTCATTTTTTTTGATTGGACATCATTAGTATATAAAAGAAATGTGAAACAATATGTCATTGCTAAATGTTTAATTGAGAACATGAACAATTACAACTAACTACGCGTTTTCAGTTATTATCAATAAATAAAAAATCTTACGTTTAAACTTTCATACTACTAAACTTTAAATTACTTTTATCGTTAACATCCGAGAGGATTTTCATCAAGAACATCTCCGCTACCATCAGGTGGGATCCTAGTCAATCAGTCGTCCTTATTATTAATAAAAAATTAACTCTTGCTCACCCGAAGCACAATTAACATAGCTACGCACACAATGCATTTACATAAATATTAATAATATTAACAACACACTTCGGTCTGCTCCAAGAACTTTGTTGCAGTTTCTTCCATCCTCCAGTGATAAATTCTAATAAGGTGTCCTCTGCCTTGGCTTCCGGTCGTATGTGGAGGTGGCGATTCCTGTTGTGGCCACCAGTAGAAGATATACATTACTGTTACTAGTAAACCACAATCGGAAACGACACCCCCTTTTCTGCGATTTATACGACAGGCAACTTCACCATTTTATGTATTGTTATTGATACATAGCCAATGTTGTGTGTAAAATCTCTAAAAATTTTACTCGCAGCATGTGAAGACGTAGCGTGGGCAGACCCCCCACAAGGTGGACTGGCGACCTGGTCAAGGTCGCTGGCAACCTTTGGATGCGGGTGGCCCGGGACCGGTCTGAGTGGAAATCTTTGGGGGAGGCCTTTGTCCAGCAGTGGAAGTCTATCGGCTGAATCGATTGGATTGATTGGATGTGCTTTGTATTAATTAACATATAATGTTCATCTCGTAACACGAATATCGTTATTTCAACACGAAATCTACCCGACAATAAAAATAAACCGCAATTAAAGGAGATAACGCAATGTAAGAGAAATGGAGTGCAATGTGAATCTTTCATTTTCCATATCTATGGATTAAATGTTTTGACGGTATTTAGAGGATCACTAATATTTAACATTAAAAAATTAGATATAAAGAAAAATTAAAGCAAACTCCTTTGCATCTTTTTCGCCTATAAAAATGCATAATATTGTAGATTATTGAAGTTGTAACAATGTTTGAAATTAGTATATATAAAATTGTAAAATACTTACGATTACTTTAATGGGCAGCATCACCGAAACGTGGTAGAGAACGATGTTTGGTGATGTTTCTATTCTAGCAGAAGGCGGATTTTTCTGACGATGAAACCTTAAAATAAATTTAAATATATTATGTTTATAACAAGTATTTCTTTTTTCTTTCGAAGTTAATAATAGAAAATAATTAAAACAATAACGCTATTATATTTAACGTAATAAAAGATATTATCATTGATCAGTGTCAGTGAGATCCTAGACACACACAAACCAATATTATTAATAAAAAAAATAACTCCTGCTCACCGGAAGCACAATTGAGAAAGCTACGCAAACAAAGCTTTTACTTTTTTGCACTTTCTTCCATCCTCCAGTTTTAATCTCCAATTAAGTGTATCCAATCCTGACTTGGCTTCCGGTTGTACGTAGAAGAGGTCGTTTCAATTGCGGACACTAAAAGGAGATGTTATGTTACTGCTGCTAGCAAATCGCAGTTCAAACGAAGCCTCATTTTGTGCGACTTTTTAAATTCAGCTGACTATAACTGGCCCCTTCACGATGTTTTATATTGTTATAAATACATAAGCAAAGTTGAGTGAAAAATCTCTAAAAATTTTATTAGTGACGTCTCCTTTGTACTATTTAAATTATAATGTACATCACATCACACGAGGATCGTCATGTCAACATAAAAACGTTCCCAACATATAAATAGACCGCAATAGAAAGAGATAACACAATGTAATAGTAATGGAGTGCAATAACAAAAAGATCATAATTTAGTTCGTAAATAGATGAGGGAAAGTATAATATTGAAGATTATTGCCGTTGTGATAATGTTTGAAAATAGCATATATAAAAATGTAAGATACTTACGATTACTTTAATGGACAGCATCACCGAAACGTGGTAGAGAAAGATCTTTGGGGAAGGCTCGTTCCAGCCGAACTCGTCTCTTTTCTTAAGTCTCTTTTCTCTTAAAGTCAATTTAATAAGTCATCTTTAACACAAATATTTCTTTTTTCTTTTGAAGTTAATAATAGAAAATAATATGAACATTAACGCTATTATATTTAACGTTATAAAAGATATTATCATTGGTCAGTGTCAGTGAGATCCTAGACAAACACTAGCCAATATTATTAATAAAAAAAATAACTCCTACTCACCGGAAGCACAATTGAGAAAGCTACGCACACAATGCTTTTACTTTTTTGCACCTTCTTCCATCCTTCAGTGATTTATCTCCAATTAAGTGTATCCAATCCTCTGACTTGGCTTCCGGTTGTACGTAGAAGAGGTCGTTTCAATTGCGGACACTAAAAAGAGATGTTATGTTACTCCTGCTAGCAAACCGCAGTTCAAACGAAGCCCCATTTTGGGCGACATTTTAAATTCAGCTGACTATAACTGGCCCCTTCACGTTTTATATTGTTATTAATACATAAGCAAAGTTGCGTGAAAAATCACTAAAAATTTTATTAGTGACGTCTCCTTTGTACTATTTAAATTATAATGTACATCACATCACACGAGGATCGTCATGTCAACATAAAATCGTTCCCAACATATAAATAGACCGCAATAGAAAGAGATAACACAATGTAATAGTAATAGAGTGCAATAACAAAAAGATCATAATTTAGTTCGTAAATAGATGAGGGAAAGTATAATATTGAAGATTATTGCCGTTGCGATAATATGTTTGTAATTAGCATATATAAAAATGTAAGATACTCACGATTACTTTAATGGACAGCATCACCGAAACGTGGTAGAGAAAGATCTTTGGTGAGGGCTCGTTCCAGCCGAACTTGTCTCTTTTCTTACGATGATGATTATATTGAAACCTTAAAGTCAATTTAATAAGTCATCTTTAACACAAATATTTCATTTTTCTTTTGAAGTTAAAAATATAAAATAATAATGACATAACGTTATAACGTTTAACATTATAACAGACCACCATCATCATTTTTGTAGTTCGTTAATACATGAGGGAATGAATAACATTGTAGTTTGTTGTCAGTCGAAGATATTTGCAATCATGTATACCACTATCAAGTATTGATCACGCTAAGAAGTGATTTACAATACTATAAACATTTTTCGCCAATCACTGATTCTCTTCTCTTTTCGTTACAAGTCGTAATTAATAATCAAATCTCCGGCACTTCTCTTCCGCTGCAGGGTGCAACACGCCCTACTCGGAACAATAAGGAACTAATCGGATTAATGGTGATACATCCGAATAGAACCTTTCTGTTACAAGTAACGCGCAACATTTACAAGACAATTTGCTCGCGTCGTTATTTCATGTAAAGACATTCGTAATAAACGGTTCAGCTCTGTAAATCAATATGACGATATAATACACGCAGATATCTAATGAGCATCGATTCCGTCCTCTTAATATTCCCACCGAGAGGCTCTTGGAGATATATTTGACGAATATTATTTAATTTTGTTCCAAGTGATACCTAATCTAACATATGCTTTTTTATTGATGTGTCGAATTAGCAGCTTACTTCTTGTACCTACTGCTAAAACACGAAGTCATCCCTCATAAGGAGAAACTCAAAGCTCCTCTACGGTGCCCAAACGTATACCACCTACACGTAATGAAACTAAACCAACGATTTTAAATAATTTTGTGTTATCAATACGTAAACATCAATAGTGTCACAAAAACTACCGTTATTTTTTTTTTGCAAAAACCTTTATCATTGTTTGTATATATATAAATAGGACATAAAGAATTGGTTGAACAGTACAAGTCTAATTGACAATTGACTCGGTTCGATTCAATTGATATCGCGCATAAAGTACTTAACACAATAACGATTGAGATTTCATAGCATAAACATTATTACTGGTAATAATATTAATGGATGAGAATGGAATGATAAAAATTGAGCTCGCTGGCCTAATGGTTAGGGCATGCGGCTTTCATTCCGAAGGTCGCGGGTTCGAATCTCGGTATGTACCAATGACTTAATATTTATGTTATGTACATTTGTGAACTTTAGTTACAACAGCGAGATACAAACGGTGAAGGAAAACATCGTGAGGAAACCCGCACACTGACACCATCTTTGTGTGTGTGCGAGTGGTGGCAACAATAAAGTGGCAACAGGCTCGACCCCTGTTACATGGGACCTAATCTGATCACATCTGGCGAAAAGTGGGTGTTTATTCACCTCTGCCTAGCCCTACTGGGAAAAAGGCGTGATAATATAAAAAAATATATAAATATATAGATGGTATAAATAAAAATTTAAACGTACTTACCATTACTTCAATAGGCAGCATCATCGAACCGTGGTAGAGATCGATCTTTGGTGATGTTTCTATTCCAGCAGAAGGCGGATTTTTCTGGCGATGAAACCTTGAAATGAATTTCAATGTTATGTTTATAACAAGTATTTCTTTTTCTTTTGAAGTTAATAATAGAAAATAATATGAACATTAACGCTATTATATTTAACGTTATAAAAGATATTATCATTGGTCTGTGTCAGTGAGATCCTAGACAAACACTAGCCAATATTATTAATAAAAAAAATAACTCCTACTCTCCGGAAGCACAATTGAGAAAGCTACGCACACAATGCTTTTACTTTTTTGCACCTTCTTCCATCCTTCAGTGATTTATCTCCAATTAAGTGTATCCAATCCTCTGACTTGGCTTCCGGTTGTACGTAGAAGAGGTCGTTTCAATTGCGGACACTAAAAAGAGATGTTATGTTACTGCTGCTAGCAAACCGCAGTTCAAACGAAGCCCCATTTTGGGCGACATTTTAAATTCAGCTGACTATAACTGGCCCCTTCACGTTTTATATTGTTATTAATACATAAGCAAAGTTGCGTGAAAATGACTAAAAATTTTATTAGTAACGTCTCCTTTGTACTATTTAAATTATAATGTTCATCACATCACACAAGGATCGTTATGTCAACATAAAAACGTTCCCAACATATAAATAAACCGCAATAGAAAGAGATAACCTAATGTAAGAGTAATGGAGTGCAATAACAAAAAGATCATAATTTAGTTCGTTAATAGATGAGGGAAAGTATAATATTGAAGATTATTGCCGTTGTGATAATATGTTTGAAAATAGCATATATAAAAATGTAAGATACTTACGATTACTTTAATGGACAGCATCACCGAAACGTGGTAGAGAAAGATCTTTGGGGAAGGCTCGTTCCAGCCGAACTCGTCTCTTTTCTTAAGTCTCTTTTCTCTTAAAGTCAATTTAATAAGTCATCTTTAACACAAATATTTCTTTTTTCTTTTGAAGTTAATAATAGAAAATAATATGAACATTAACGCTATTATATTTAACGTTATAAAAGATATTATCATTGGTCAGTGTCAGTGAGATCCTAGACAAACACTAGCCAATATTATTAATAAAAAAAATAACTCCTACTCACCGGAAGCACAATTGAGAAAGCTACGCACACAATGCTTTTACTTTTTTGCACCTTCTTCCATCCTTCAGTGATTTATCTCCAATTAAGTGTATCCAATCCTCTGACTTGGCTTCCGGTTGTACGTAGAAGAGGTCGTTTCAATTGCGGACACTAAAAAGAGATGTTATGTTACTGCTGCTAGCAAACCGCAGTTCAAACGAAGCCCCATTTTGGGCGACATTTTAAATTCAGCTGACTATAACTGGCCCCTTCACGTTTTATATTGTTATTAATACATAAGCAAAGTTGCGTGAAAAATCACTAAAAATTTTATTAGTGACGTCTCCTTTGTACTATTTAAATTATAATGTACATCACATCACACGAGGATCGTCATGTCAACATAAAAACGTTCCCAACATATAAATAGACCGCAATAGAAAGAGATAACACAATGTAATAGTAATAGAGTGCAATAACAAAAAGACCATAATTTAGTTCGTAAATAGATGAGGGAAAGTATAATATTGAAGATTATTGCCGTTGTGATAATGTTTGAAAATAGCATATATAAAAATGTAAGATACTTACGATTACTTTAATGGACAGCATCACCGAAACGTGGTAGAGAAAGATCTTTGGGGAAGGCTCGTTCCAGCCGAACTCGTCTCTTTTCTTAAGTCTCTTTTCTCTTAAAGTCAATTTAATAAGTCATCTTTAACACAAATATTTCTTTTTTCTTTTGAAGTTAATAATAGAAAATAATATGAACATTAACGCTATTATATTTAACGTTATAAAAGATATTATCATTGGTCAGTGTCAGTGAGATCCTAGACAAACACTAGCCAATATTATTAATAAAAAAAATAACTCCTACTCACCGGAAGCACAATTGAGAAAGCTACGCACACAATGCTTTTACTTTTTTGCACCTTCTTCCATCCTTCAGTGATTTATCTCCAATTAAGTGTATCCAATCCTCTGACTTGGCTTCCGGTTGTACGTAGAAGAGGTCGTTTCAATTGCGGACACTAAAAAGAGATGTTATGTTACTGCTGCTAGCAAACCGCAGTTCAAACGAAGCCCCATTTTGGGCGACATTTTAAATTCAGCTGACTATAACTGGCCCCTTCACGTTTTATATTGTTATTAATACATAAGCAAAGTTGCGTGAAAAATCACTAAAAATTTTATTAGTGACGTCTCCTTTGTACTATTTAAATTATAATGTACATCACATCACACGAGGATCGTCATGTCAACATAAAAACGTTCCCAACATATAAATAGACCGCAATAGAAAGAGATAACACAATGTAATAGTAATAGAGTGCAATAACAAAAAGATCATAATTTAGTTCGTAAATAGATGAGGGAAAGTATAATATTGAAGATTATTGCCGTTGCGATAATATGTTTGTAATTAGCATATATAAAAATGTAAGATACTCACGATTACTTTAATGGACAGCATCATCGAAATGTGGTAGAGAACGATCTTTGGGGATGGCTTTGGTCCAGCTCTGAAAGTCTAGCGATTGACGCTGATGATGATAACACCTTAAAAAGATATTTTTTTTTTATTTTACTTCATATTATAAGCAGAAAGATAGAAACGTTGTAAATAACGTATATATAAGTAAAATGGATCGATATCAAATACAAGTCCTACTTGTTTCCTGGTCCCGTGGCAGGGTTCGAAGCAGTGCTCTAAATACCAATTAAATCCTACAATATTTGTTTAACGTTTTAAAAACTTCAGAGAATGAGTTACAAAAATCTATATGAATAATGATTTACGATGATATGTTTATAGTCCAATACATTTTGTGACAAGTGCTATGGTTCCTTCCACCTTGTGTATAATTAAGTTATCTTTATCAGAAATATTTCTATTTTATTTTGAAGAAAAAAATTAAATTAGCGACAACGTAACGTTATCAGGTTAAACGTTATAATGAATCTGCACAAGTATTTACAGTACATCAAGAGTCATTTTTTTTGATTGGACATCATTAGTATATAAAAGAAATGTGAAACAATATGTCATTGCTAAATGTTTAATTGAGAACATGAACAATTACAACTAACTACGCGTTTTCAGTTATTATCAATAAATAAAAAATCTTACGTTTAAACTTTCATACTACTAAACTTTAAATTACTTTTATCGTTAACATCCGAGAGGATTTTCATCAAGAACATCTCCGCTACCATCAGGTGGGATCCTAGTCAATCAGTCGTCCTTATTATTAATAAAAAATTAACTCTTGCTCACCCGAAGCACAATTAACATAGCTACGCACACAATGCATTTACATAAATATTAATAATATTAACAACACACTTCGGTCTGCTCCAAGAACTTTGTTGCAGTTTCTTCCATCCTCCAGTGATAAATTCTAATAAGGTGTCCTCTGCCTTGGCTTCCGGTCGTATGTGGAGGTGGCGATTCCTGTTGTGGCCACCAGTAGAAGATATACATTACTGTTACTAGTAAACCACAATCGGAAACGACACCCCCTTTTCTGCGATTTATACGACAGGCACCTTCACCATTTTATGTATTGTTATTGATACATAGCCAATGTTGTGTGTAAAATCTCTAAAAATTTTACTCGCAGCATGTGAAGACGTAGCGTGGGCAGACCCCCCACAAGGTGGACTGGCGACCTGGTCAAGGTCGCTGGCAACCTTTGGATGCGGGTGGCCCGGGACCGGTCTGAGTGGAAATCTTTGGGGGAGGCCTTTGTCCAGCAGTGGAAGTCTATCGGCTGAATCGATTGGATTGATTGGATGTGCTTTGTATTAATTAACATATAATGTTCATCTCGTAACACGAATATCGTTATTTCAACACGAAATCTACCCGACAATAAAAATAAACCGCAATTAAAGGAGATAACGCAATGTAAGAGAAATGGAGTGCAATGTGAATCTTTCATTTTCCATATCTATGGATTAAATGTTTTGACGGTATTTAGAGGATCACTAATATTTAACATTAAAAAATTAGATATAAAGAAAAATTAAAGCAAACTCCTTTGCATCTTTTTCGCCTATAAAAATGCATAATATTGTAGATTATTGAAGTTGTAACAATGTTTGAAATTAGTATATATAAAATTGTAAAATACTTACGATTACTTTAATGGGCAGCATCACCGAAACGTGGTAGAGAACGATGTTTGGTGATGTTTCTATTCTAGCAGAAGGCGGATTTTTCTGACGATGAAACCTTAAAATAAATTTAAATATATTATGTTTATAACAAGTATTTCTTTTTTCTTTCGAAGTTAATAATAGAAAATAATTAAAACAATAACGCTATTATATTTAACGTAATAAAAGATATTATCATTGATCAGTGTCAGTGAGATCCTAGACACACACAAACCAATATTATTAATAAAAAAAATAACTCCTGCTCACCGGAAGCACAATTGAGAAAGCTACGCAAACAAAGCTTTTACTTTTTTGCACTTTCTTCCATCCTCCAGTTTTAATCTCCAATTAAGTGTATCCAATCCTGACTTGGCTTCCGGTTGTACGTAGAAGAGGTCGTTTCAATTGCGGACACTAAAAGGAGATGTTATGTTACTGCTGCTAGCAAATCGCAGTTCAAACGAAGCCTCATTTTGTGCGACTTTTTAAATTCAGCTGACTATAACTGGCCCCTTCACGATGTTTTATATTGTTATAAATACATAAGCAAAGTTGAGTGAAAAATCTCTAAAAATTTTATTAGTGACGTCTCCTTTGTACTATTTAAATTATAATGTACATCACATCACACGAGGATCGTCATGTCAACATAAAAACGTTCCCAACATATAAATAGACCGCAATAGAAAGAGATAACAGAATGTAATAGTAATAGAGTGCAATAACAAAAAGATCATAATTTAGTTCGTAAATAGATGAGGGAAAGTATAATATTGAAGATTATTGCCGTTGTGATAATGTTTGAAAATAGCATATATAAAAATGTAAGATACTTACGATTACTTTAATGGACAGCATCACCGAAACGTGGTAGAGAAAGATCTTTGGGGAAGGCTCGTTCCAGCCGAACTCGTCTCTTTTCTTAAGTCTCTTTTCTCTTAAAGTCAATTTAATAAGTCATCTTTAACACAAATATTTCTTTTTTCTTTTGAAGTTAATAATAGAAAATAATATGAACATTAACTCTATTATATTTAACGTTATAAAAGATATTATCATTGGTCAGTGTCAGTGAGATCCTAGACAAACACTAGCCAATATTATTAATAAAAAAAATAACTCCTACTCACCGGAAGCACAATTGAGAAAGCTACGCACACAATGCTTTTACTTTTTTGCACCTTCTTCCATCCTTCAGTGATTTATCTCCAATTAAGTGTATCCAATCCTCTGACTTGGCTTCCGGTTGTACGTAGAAGAGGTCGTTTCAATTGCGGACACTAAAAAGAGATGTTATGTTACTGCTGCTAGCAAACCGCAGTTCAAACGAAGCCCCATTTTGGGCGACATTTTAAATTCAGCTGACTATAACTGGCCCATTCACGTTTTATATTGTTATTAATACATAAGCAAAGTTGCGTGAAAAATCACTAAAAATTTTATTAGTGACGTCTCCTTTGTACTATTTAAATTATAATGTACATCACATCACACGAGGATCGTCATGTCAACATAAAAACGTTCCCAACATATAAATAGACCGCAATAGAAAGAGATAACACAATGTAATAGTAATAGAGTGCAATAACAAAAAGATCATAATTTAGTTCGTAAATAGATGAGGGAAAGTATAATATTGAAGATTATTGCCGTTGCGATAATATGTTTGTAATTAGCATATATAAAAATGTAAGATACTCACGATTACTTTAATGGACAGCATCACCGAAACGTGGTAGAGAAAGATCTTTGGTGAGGGCTCGTTCCAGCCGAACTTGTCTCTTTTCTTACGATGATGATTATATTGAAACCTTAAAGTCAATTTAATAAGTCATCTTTAACACAAATATTTCATTTTTCTTTTGAAGTTAAAAATATAAAATAATAATGACATAACGTTATAACGTTTAACATTATAACAGACCACCATCATCATTTTTGTAGTTCGTTAATACATGAGGGAATGAATAACATTGTAGTTTGTTGTCAGTCGAAGATATTTGCAATCATGTATACCACTATCAAGTATTGATCACGCTAAGAAGTGATTTACAATACTATAAACATTTTTCGCCAATCACTGATTCTCTTCTCTTTTCGTTACAAGTCGTAATTAATAATCAAATCTCCGGCACTTCTCTTCCGCTGCAGGGTGCAACACGCCCTACTCGGAACAATAAGGAACTAATCGGATTAATGGTGATACATCCGAATAGAACCTTTCTGTTACAAGTAACGCGCAACATTTACAAGACAATTTGCTCGCGTCGTTATTTCATGTAAAGACATTCGTAATAAACGGTTCAGCTCTGTAAATCAATATGACAATATAATACACGCAGATATCTAATAAGCATCGATTCCGTCCTCTTAATATTCCCACCGAGAGGCTCTTGGAGATATATTTGACGAATATTATTTTATTTTGTTCCAAGTGATACCTAATCTAACATATGATTTTTTATTGATGTGTCGAATTAGCAGCTTACTTCTTGTACCTACTGCTAAAATACGAAGTCATCCCTCACAAGGAGAAACTCAAAGCTCCTCTACGGTGCCCAAACGTATACCACCTACACGTAATGAAGCTAAACCAACGATTTTAAATAATTTTGTGTTATCAATACGTAAACATCAATAGTGTCACAAAAACTAACGTTATTTTTTTTTTGCAAATACCTTTATCATTGTTTGTATATATATAAATAGGACATAAAGAATTGGTTGAACAGTACAAGTCTAATTGACAATTGACTCGGTTCGATTCAATTGATATCGCGCATAAAGTACTTAACACAATAACGATTGAGATTTCAAAGCATAAACATTATTACTGGTAATAATATATTATTAATGGATGAGAATGGAATGATAAAAATTGAGCTCGCTGGCCTAATGGTTAGGGCATGCGGCTTTCATTCCGAAGGTCGCGGGTTCGAATCTCGGTATGTACCAATGACTTAATATTTATGTTATGTACATTTGTGAACTTTAGTTACAACAGCGAGATACAAACGGTGAAGGAAAACATCGTGAGGAAACCCGCACACTGACACCATCTTTGTGTGTGTGCGAGTGGTGGCAACAATAAAGTGGCAACAGGCTCGACCCCTGTTACAAGGGACCTAATCTGATCACATCTGGCGAAAAGTGGGTGTTTATTCACCTCTGCCTAGCCCTACTGGGAAAAAGGCGTGATAATATAAAAAAATATATAAATATATAGATGGTATAAATAAAAATTTAAACGTACTTACCATTACTTCAATAGGCAGTATCATCGAACCGTGGTAGAGATCGATCTTTGGTGATGTTTCTATTCCAGCAGAAGGCGGATTTTTCTGGCGATGAAACCTTGAAATGAATTTCAATGTTATGTTTATAACAAGTATTTCTTTTTTCTTTTGAAGTTAATAATAGAAAATAATATGAACATTAACGCTATTATATTTAACATTATAAAAGATATTATCATTGGTCTGTGTCAGTGAGATCCTAGACAAACACTAGCCAATATTATTAATAAAAAAAATAACTCCTACTCACCGGAAGCACAATTGAGAAAGCTACGCACACAATGATTTTACTTTTTTGCACCTTCTTCCATCCTTTAGTGATTTATCTCCAATTAAGTGTAACCAATCCTCTGACTTGGCTTCCGGTTGTACGTAGAAGAGGTCGTTTCAATTGCGGACACTAAAAAGAGATGTTATGTTACTGCTGCTAGCAAACCGCAGTTCAAACGAAGCCCCATTTTGGGCGACATTTTAAATTCAGCTGACTATAACTGGCCCCTTCACGTTTTATATTGTTATTAATACATAAGCAAAGTTGAGTGAAAAATCTCTAAAAATTTTATTAGTGACGTCTCCTTTGTACTATTTAAATTATAATGTACATCACATCACACGAGGATCGTCATGTCAACATAAAAACGTTCCCAACATATAAATAGACCGCAATAGAAAGAGATAACACAATGTAATAGTAATGGAGTGCAATAACAAAAAGATCATAATTTAGTTCGTAAATAGATGAGGGAAAGTATAATATTGAAGATTAGTGCCGTTGTGATAATGTTTGAAAATAGCATATATAAAAATGTAAGATACTTACGATTACTTTAATGGACAGCATCACCGAAACGTGGTAGAGAAAGATCTTTGGGGAAGGCTCGTTCCAGCCGAACTCGTCTCTTTTCTTAAGTCTCTTTTCTCTTAAAGTCAATTTAATAAGTCATCTTTAACACAAATATTTCTTTTTTCTTTTGAAGTTAATAATAGAAAATAATATGAACATTAACGCTATTATATTAAACGTTATAAAAGATATTATCATTGGTCAGTGTCAGTGAGATCCTAGACAAACACTAGCCAATATTATTAATAAAAAAAATAACTCCTACTCACCGGAAGCACAATTGAGAAAGCTACGCACACAATGATTTTACTTTTTTGCACCTTCTTCCATCCTTTAGTGATTTATCTCCAATTAAGTGTATCCAATCCTCTGACTTGGCTTCCGGTTGTACGTAGAAGAGGTCGTTTCAATTGCGGACACTAAAAAGAGATGTTATGTTACTGCTGCTAGCAAACCGCAGTTCAAACGAAGCCCCATTTTGGGCGACATTTTAAATTCAGCTGACTATAACTGGCCCCTTCACGTTTTATATTGTTATTAATACATAAGCAAAGTTGAGTGAAAAATCTCTAAAAATTTTATTAGTGACGTCTCCTTTGTACTATTTAAATTATAATGTACATCACATCACACGAGGATCGTCATGTCAACATAAAAACGTTCCCAACATATAAATAGACCGCAATAGAAAGAGATAACACAATGTAATAGTAATGGAGTGCAATAACAAAAAGATCATAATTTAGTTCGTAAATAGATGAGGGAAAGTATAATATTGAAGATTATTGCCGTTGTGATAATGTTTGAAAATAGCATATATAAAAATGTAAGATACTTACGATTACTTTAATGGACAGCATCACCGAAACGTGGTAGAGAAAGATCTTTGGGGAAGGCTCGTTCCAGCCGAACTCGTCTCTTTTCTTAAGTCTCTTTTCTCTTAAAGTCAATTTAATAAGTCATCTTTAACACAAATATTTCCTTTTTCTTTTGAAGTTAATAATAGAAAATAATATGAATATTAACGCTATTATATTAAACGTTATAAAAGATATTATCATTGGTCAGTGTCAGTGAGATCCTAGACAAACACTAGCCAATATTATTAATAAAAAAAATAACTCCTACTCACCGGAAGCACAATTGAGAAAGCTACGCACACAATGATTTTACTTTTTTGCACCTTCTTCCATCCTTTAGTGATTTATCTCCAATTAAGTGTATCCAATCCTCTGACTTGGCTTCCGGTTGTACGTAGAAGAGGTCGTTTCAATTGCGGACACTAAAAAGAGATGTTATGTTACTGCTGCTAGCAAACCGCAGTTCAAACGAAGCCCCATTTTGGGCGACATTTTAAATTCAGCTGACTATAACTGGCCCCTTCACGTTTTATATTGTTATTAATACATAAGCAAAGTTGAGTGAAAAATCTCTAAAAATTTTATTAGTGACGTCTCCTTTGTACTATTTAAATTATAATGTACATCACATCACACGAGGATCGTCATGTCAACATAAAAACGTTCCCAACATATAAATAGACCGCAATAGAAAGAGATAACACAATGTAATAGTAATGGAGTGCAATAACAAAAAGATCATAATTTAGTTCGTAAATAGATGAGGGAAAGTATAATATTGAAGATTATTGCCGTTGTGATAATGTTTGAAAATAGCATATATAAAAATGTAAGATACTTACGATTACTTTAATGGACAGCATCACCGAAACGTGGTAGAGAAAGATCTTTGGGGAAGGCTCGTTCCAGCCGAACTCGTCTCTTTTCTTAAGTCTCTTTTCTCTTAAAGTCAATTTAATAAGTCATCTTTAACACAAATATTTCTTTTTTCTTTTGAAGTTAAAAATATAAAATAATAATGACATAACGTTTAACTTTATAACAGACCACCATCATCATTTTTGTAGTTCGTTAATACATGAGAGAATGAATAACATTGTAGTTTGTTGTCAGTCGAAGATATTTGCAATCATGTATACAACTATCAAGTATTGATCACGCTAAGAAGTGATTTACAATACTATAAACATCTTTCGCCATTCACTGATTCTCTTCTCTTTTCGTTACAAGTCGTATTAATAATCAAATCTCCGGCACTTCTTTTCCGCTGCGAGTGCAACACGCCCTACTCGGAACAGTACAGAACTATTCAGATTAATGGTGATACATCTAAATAGGACCTTACTGTTACGAGTAACGCGCTGCATTTACAAGACAATTTGCTCGAGTCGTTAATTCATGTAAAGACATTCGTAATAAACGGTTCAGCTCTGTAAATCAATATGACAATATAATACACGCAGATATCTAATGAGCATCGATTCCTTCCTCTTAATATTCCCACCGAGAGGCTCTTGGAGATATATTTGACGAATATTATTTAATTTTGTTCCAAGTGATACCTAATCTAACATATGATTTTTTATTGATGTGTCGAATTAGCAGCTTACTTCTTGTACCTACTGCTAAAACACGAAGTCATCCCTCATAAGGAGAAACTTAAAGCTCCTCTACGGTGCCCAAACGTATACCACCTACACGTAATGAAGCTAAACCAACGATTTTAAATAATTTTGTGTTATCAATACGTAAACATCAATAGTGTCACAAAAACTAACGTTATTTTTTTTTTGCAAATACCTTTATCATTGTTTGTATATATATAAATAGGACATAAAGAATTGGTTGAACAGTACAAGTCTAATTGACAATTGACTCGGTTCGATTCAATTGATATCGCGCATAAAGTACTTAACACAATAACGATTGAGATTTCAAAGCATAAACATTATTACTGGTAATAATATTAATGGATGAGAATGGAATGATAAAAATTGAGCTCGCTGGCCTAATGGTTAGAGCATGCGGCTTTCATTCCGAAGGTCGCGGGTTCGAATCTCGGTATGTACCAATGACTTAATATTTATGTTATGTACATTTGTGAACTTTACTTACAACAGCGAGATACAAACGGTGAAGGAAAACATCGTGAGGAAACCCGCACACTGACATCATCTTTGTGTGTGTGCGTGTGGTGGCAACAATAAAGTGGCAACAGGCTCGACCCCTGTTACATGGGACCTAATCTGATCACATCTGGCGAAAAGTGGGTGTTTATTCACCTCTGCCTAGCCCTACTGGGAAAAAGGCGTGATAATATAAAAAAAAATATTTAAATATATAGATGTTGGTATAAATAAAAATTTAAACGTACTTACCATTACTAGAATAGGCAGCATCATCGAAACGTGGTAGAGATCTATCATTGGTGATGTTTCTATTCCAGCAGAAGGCGGATTATTCTGGCGATGAAACCTTGAAATGAATTTCAATGTTATGTTTATAACAAGTATTTCTTTTTTCTTTTGAAGTTAATAATAGAAAATAATATGAACATTAACGCTATTATATTTAACGTTATAAAAGATATTATCATTGGTCTGTGTCAGTGAGATCCTAGACAAACACTAGCCAATATTATTAATAAAAAAAATAACTCCTACTCACCGGAAGCACAATTGAGAAAGCTACGCACACAATGCTTTTACTTTTTTGCACCTTCTTCCATCCTTCAGTGATTTATCTCCAATTAAGTGTATCCAATCCTCTGACTTGGCTTCCGGTTGTACGTAGAAGAGGTCGTTTCAATTGCGGACACTAAAAAGAGATGTTATGTTACTGCTGCTAGCAAACCGCAGTTCAAACGAAGCCCCATTTTGGGCGACATTTTAAATTCAGCTGACTATAACTGGCCCCTTCACGATGTTTTATATTGTTATAAATACATAAGCAAAGTTTCGTGGAAAATCTCTAAAAATTTTATTAGTGACGTGTCCTTTGTACTATTTAAATTATAATGTTCATCACATCACACAAGGATCGTTATGTCAACATAAAAACGTTCCCAACATATAAATAGACCGCAATAGAAAGAGATAACCTAATGTAAGAGTAATGGAGTGCAATAACAAAAAGATCATAATTTAGTTCGTTAATAGATGAGGGAAAGTATAATATTGAAGATTATTGCCGTTGTAATAATATGTTTGTAATTAGCATATATAAAAATGTAAGATACTCACGATTACTTTAATGGACAGCATCACCGAAACGTGGTAGAGAAAGATCTTTGGAGAGGGCTCGTTCCAGCCGAACTCGTCTCTTTTCTTAAGTCTCTTTTCTCTTAAAGTCAATTTAATAAGTAATCTTTAACACAAGTATTTCTTTTTTCTTTTGAAGTTAAAAATATAAAATAATAATAACATAACGTTATAACGTTTAACATTATAACAGACCACCATCATCATTTTTGTAGTTCGTTAATACATGAGGGAATGAATAACATTGTTGTTTGTTGTCAGTCGAAGATATTTGCAATCATGTATACAACTATCAAGTATTGATCACGCTAAGAAGTGATTTACAATACTATAAACATTTTTCGCCAATCACTGATTCTCTTCTCTTTTCGTTACAAGTCGTAATTAATAATCAAATCTCCGGCACTTCTTTTCCGCTGCGAGTGCAACACGCCCTACTCGAACAGTACAGAACTATTCAGATTAATGGTGATACATCTGAATAACACCTTACTGTTACAAGTAACGCGCAGCATTTACAAGACAATTTGCTCGCGTCGTTATTTCATGTAAAGACATTCGTAATAAACGGTTCAGCTCTGTAAATCAATATGACAATATAATACACGCAGATATCTAATGAGCATCGATTCCTTCCTCTTAATATTCCCACCGAGAGGCTCTTGGAGATATATTTGACGAATATTATTTTATTTTGTCCCAAGTGATAACTAATCTAACATATGATTTTTTATTAACATAAGGTTGTCAAATATCTACCTTCCGCTTTTTTGCTCTTTATTCATTGCTTTATAAAAAGTGTTACAGTGATCGGATGTAACGATGATCGGATTTCGTTCAAATATGCGCCGTTTTGTTCGATAATCTGTTTCCATCTAGACGGCAACTTCATAATACCTCCCTCGTAAAAGCCCCCCTCCTTATTTGCGAAGAACTCGGACAGCCACTTTTCACAAGCCTCTCTTGAGTTCAACTTTACACCACCAAGGGCGTTCACCATGGACAGGAACAGGTGGTAATCACTTGGCGCTATGTCCGGGCTATATGGTGGATGCGATAAAACCTCCCATCCGAGCTCCCGTAGCTTCTGACGAGTCATCAACGAAGTGTGTGGTCTTGCGTTGTCCTGGTGGAACACTACACCCTTCCTGTTGGCCAATTCTGGACGCTTCTGGTCGATCGCCTGGTTCAAGCGGTCCAGTTGTTCGCAGTAGATGGTAGAATTAAGCGTCTGGCCATATGGGAGCAGCTCATAGTGGATGATTCCCTTCCAATCCCACCAAACACACAGCAAAACCTTCCTGGCCATCAATCCTGGCTTGGCCACTGTTTGGGACGATGCACCGGCCTTCGACCACGACCGTTTTCGCTTGATATTGTCGTATGTGATCCATTTTTCGTCGCCAGTTACCATCCGCTTCAAGAATGGGTCGAGTTTTTTTTTTTATTTGGGAGAAATTTATTTGACAACCTATTATGTTGAATCAGCAGCCTACTTATTGTACCTACTGCTGAAACACGAAGTCGTCCCTCACAAGGAGAAACTCAAAGCTCCTCTACGGTGGCCCAACGTATACCAGCGACGCGTAATGAAGCTAAACCAACGATATTAAATAATTTTGTGTTATCAATACGTAAACATCAATAGTGTCACAAAAACTACCGTTATTTTTTTTTTGCAAAAACCTTTATCATTGTTTGTATATATATAAATAGGACATAAAGAATTGGTTGAACAGTACAAGTCTAATTGACAATTGACTCGGTTCGATTCAATTGATATCGCGCATAAAGTACTTAACACAATAACGATTGAGATTTCATAGCATAAACATTATTACTGGTAATAATATTAATGGATGAGAATGGAATGATAAAAATTGAGCTCGCTGGCCTAATGGTTAGGGCATGCGGCTTTCATTCCGAAGGTCGCGGGTTCGAATCTCGGTATGTACCAATGACTTAATATTTATGTTATGTACATTTGTGAACTTTAGTTACAACAGCGAGATACAAACGGTGAAGGAAAACATCGTGAGGAAACCCGCACACTGACACCATCTTTGTGTGTGTGCGAGTGGTGGCAACAATAAAGTGGCAACAGGCTCGACCCCTGTTACATGGGACCTAATCTGATCACATCTGGCGAAAAGTGGGTGTTTATTCACCTCTGCCTAGCCCTACTGGGAAAAAGGCGTGATAATATAAAAAAAAAAATTTAAATATATAGATGTTGGTATAAATAAAAATTTAAACGTACTTACGATTACTTGAATAGGCAGCACCATCGAAATGTGGTAGAGAACGATCTTTGGGGATGGCTTTGGTGCAGCTCTGAAAGTCTAGCGATTGACGCTGATCATGATAACACCTTAAAAAAGATAATTTTTTTTTTATTTTACTTCATATTATAAGCTTAAAGATAGAAACGTTGTAAATTACGTATATAAAGGGTGTCTGGCGGCAGATTTATATTTTAAAAAACGAATATCTCAATAAGTTATAAACAGTGCGGGGGGGGGGGGGAAGGTGGTGTCATTAGAATCACCGATCGTGCGGATTTCTTAGTCACGATGCCGCAGTGGTCGGGTGAGCATCGCGCGTTCGCTATTGAAGCATTATTCAAGAGTAACGATTCTTACGTACTCATTCGCCGACAGTTTTGTTCACATTTCAATATTCGACGGTTAGGCGATGGGCCGAGTGTGAATTTAATTCGTTCGTGGGTCGAGAGGTTCCGCGCAACTGTTTCGGCTATGAACACATCACGGCCAGGACCTAGTCGATCGTCAAGGACCCCCGAACACATTGAACTGGTTGAACGCAGTTTACGTGAAAATGCACGACTTTCGATACGGAAAAGGGCAGCTTCACTGGGACTTCCAAGAGCAATTGTGCATGAAATTTTGAAAAGAGATATGAAGTTTTATTCTTTTAAAATTCAAATAATTCAAGAATTGAAAAAAAAATTACTTTGCGTCATGCAAATTTTTTTTGTGAAACCATGTTGGAGCGTTTCCGCACTGTGAATTCCATTTTTTGGAGCGACGAGGCTCATTTTCATTTAAACGGACACTTAAACAAGCAAAATTGCCGTTACTTAACTCTAAGAACTCGCAACCCTCGACTGAAGCACCAAAAACCATTACATTGCCCAAGGGTAACTGTTTGGTGCGCTTTATCCACGAATGGGACAATCGGACCATTTTATTTTTTGAAAATGCACGGGGCCAAGCGACGAATGTCAATGGTGAGAATTATCGGCTCATGATTTCGAATTTCTTTTTGCCGAACCTGCGAGCTCATTCATCATTCTCATCACACACGTGGTTTCAACAGGATGGTGCGACCGCACACACGGCCAGAGCTTCGATGGATTTGTTGCGAGAAAATCTCCCTCAAAAACTGATTAGTCGCTTTGGGGACATCCCGTGGCCACCGAGGTCACCCGACCTAACTCCAATGGATTTTTTTTTGTGGGGCTATCTCAAAGAGAGAGTTTACGCCAACAATCCGCGAACTTTTGTGGACTTAAAAGAAAATATTCGGCGAGAAATCAAAGCAGTTGAACCAAGTTTACTGCAGCGTGTGGCACGGAATACGAGGCTCCGTTTCGAACAGTGTGTGTAACAGGAAGGAAGACATTTGGATGATATTATCTTTAAAAAATGAAATCCGCATTTGTTCTCTATCTTCTAATACCCTTAGTAAAATTATATGTCAAACATATTATTTTTTATTTAAATTTGAAAACATAAATCTGTCACCAGACATCCTGTATATAAATAGGACATAAAGTATTGGTTGAACAGTACAAGTCTAATTGACAAATGACTCAGTTCGATTCAATTGATATCGCGCATAAAGTACTTAACACAATAAAGATTGAGATTTCATAGCATAAACATTATTACTGGTAATAATATTAATGGATAAGAATGGAATAATAAAAATTGAGCTCGCTGGCCTAATGGTTAGGGCATGCGGCTTTCATTCCGAAGGTCGCGGGTTCGAATCTCGGTATGTACCAATGACTTAATATTTATGTTATGTACATTTGTGAACTTTAGTTACAACAGCGAGATACAAACGGTGAAGGAAAACATCGTGAGGAAACCCGCACACTGACATCATCTTTGTGTGTGTGCGTGTGGTGGCAACAATAAAGTGGCAACAGGCTCGACCCCTGTTACATGGGACCTAATCTGACCACATCTGGCGAAAAGTGGGTGTTTATTCACCTCTGCCTACCCCTACTGGGAAAAAGGCGTGATAATATAAAAAAAAATATATAAATATATAGATGTTGGTATAAATAAAAATTTAAACGTACTTACGATTACTTGAATAGGCAGCACCATCGAAATGTGGTAGAGAACGATCTTTGGGGATGGCTTTGGTCCAGCTCTGAAAGTCTAGCGATTGACGCTGATGATGATAACACCTTAAAAAAGATAATTTTTTTTTATTTTACTTCATATTATAAGCTGAAAGATAGAAACTTTGTAAATAACGTATATATAAGTAAAATGGATCGATATCAAATACAAGTCCTACTTGTTTCCTGGTCCCGTGGCAGGGTTCGAAGCAGTGCTCTAAATACCAATTAAATCCTACAATATTTGTTTAACGTTTTAAAACCTTCAGAGAATGAGTTACAAAAATCTATATGAATAATGATTTACGATTATATGTTTATAGTCCAATACATTTTGTGACAAGTGCTATGGTTCCTTCCACCTTGTGTATAATTAAGTTATCTTTATCAGAAATATTTCTATTTTATTTTGAAGAAAAAAAAATTAAATTAGCGACAACGTAACGTTATCAGGTTAAACGTTATAATGAAGCTGCACAAGTATTTACAGTACATCAAGAGTCACTTCCTTCGATTGGACATCATTAGTATATAAAAGAAATTTGAAACAATATGCCAATGCTAAATGTTTAATTGAGAACATGAACAATTACAACTAACTACGCGTTTTCAGTTATTATCAATAAATAATAAATCTTACGTTTAAACTTTCATACTACTGAACTTTAAATTACTATTATCGTTAACATCCGAGAGGATTTTCATCAAGAACATCTCCGCTACCATCAGGTGGGATCCTAGTCAATCAGTCGTCCTTATTATTAATAAAAAATTAACTCTTGCTCACCCGAAGCACAATTAACATAGCTACGCACACAATGCATTTACATAAATATTAATAATATTAACAATACACTTCGGTCTGCTCCAAGAACTTTGTTGCAGTTTCTTCCATCCTCCAGTGATAAATTCTAATAAGGTGTCCTCTGCCTTGGCTTCCGGTCGTATGTGGAGGTGGCGATTCCTGTTGTGGCCACCAGTAGAAGATATACATTACTGTTACTAGTAAACCACAATCGGAAACGACACCTCCTTTTCTGCGATTTATACGACAGGCACCTTCACCATTTTATGTATTGTTATTGATACATAGCCAATGTTGTGTGTAAAATCTCTTAAAATTTTACTCGCAGCATGTGCTTTGTATTAATTAACATATAATGTTCATCTCGTAACACGAATATCGTTATTTCAACATGAAATCTACCCAACAATAATAATAAACCGCAATTAAAGGAGATAACGCAATGTAAGAGTAATGGAGTGCAATGGGAATCTTCCATTTTCCATATCTATAGATTGAACGTTTTGACGGTATTTAGAGGATCACTAATATTTAACATTAAAAAATTAGATATAAAGAAAAATTAAAGCAAACTCCTTTGCATCTTTTTCGCCTATAAAAAATGCATAATATCACAAACAAGTTGGACAGATGATTAAGCTAACGACGAGAGACATCAGAACACACGGGCGAATCACTTGTTTAGTTGACATATTAATAACAAAAAGATCATAATTTAGTTCGTTAATAGATGAGGGAAAGTATAATATTGTAGATTATTGCCGTTGTAAAAATATGTTTGAAAATAGCATATATAAAAATGTAAGATACTTACGATTACTTTAATGGACAGCATCACCGAAACGTGGTAGAGAAAGATCTTTGGGGAGGGCTCGTTCGAGCCGAACTCGTCTCTTTTCTTACGATGATGATTATGTTGAATACTTAAAGTAAATTTAATAAGTCATCTTTAACACAAATACATCTTTTTTCTTTTGAAGTTAAAAATATAAAATAATAATGACATAACGTTATAACGTTTCAAAAGACCACCATAATCATTTTTGTAGTTCGTTAATTCATGAGGGAAAGGATAACAATGTAGTTTGTTGTCAGTCGAAGATATTTGCAATCATGTATACCACTATCATGTATTGATCACGCTAAGAAGTGATTTACAAGACTATAAACATCTTTCGCCAATCACTGATTCTCTTCTCTTTTCGTTACAAGTCGTAATTAATAATCAAATCTCCGGCACATCTTTTCCGCTGCAGGGGGCAACACGCCCTACTCAGAACGATAAGGAACTAATCAGGTTAATGGTAATACACCTTAATAGAGCCTTAACATTACAAGTAACGCGCAACATTTACAAGACAATTTGCTCGCGTCGTTATTTCATGTAAAGACATTCGTAATAAACGGTTCAGCTCTGTAAATCAATATGACGATATAATACACGCAGATATCTAATGAGCATCGATTCCTTCCTCTTAATATTCCCACCGAGAGGCTCTTGGAGATATATTTGACGAATATTATTTAATTTTGTTCCAAGTGATAACTTATCTAACATATGATTTTTTTTTAATATGTTGAATCAGCAGCAACTTATTGTACCTACTGCTGAAACACGAAGTCGTCCCTCACAAGGAGAAACTCAAAGCTCCTCTACGGTGGCCAAACGTATACCACCTACACGTAATGAAGCTAAACCAACGATTTTAAATAATGTTGTGTTATCAATACGTAAACATCAATAGTGTCATCAAAAACTAATGTTATTCTTTTTTGCACAAACCTTTATCATTGTTTGTATATATATATAAATAGGACATAAAGAATTGGTTGAACAGTACAAGTCTAATTGACAATTGACTCGGTTCGATTCAATTGATATCGCGCATAAAGTACTTAACACAATAACGATTGAGATTTCATTGCATTAAAATTATAACTGGTAATAATATTAATGGATGAGAATGGAAAGATAAAAATTGAGCTCACTGGCCTAATGGTTAGAGCATGCGGCTTTCATTCCGAAGGTCGCGGGTTCGAATCTCGGTATGTACCAATGACTTAATATTTATGTTATGTACATTTGTGAACTTTAGTTACAACAGCGAGATACACACGGTGAAGGAAAACATCGTGAGGAAACCCGCACACTGACATCATCTTTGTGTGTGTGCGTGTGGTGGCAACAATAAAGTGGCAACAGGCTCGACCCCTGTTACATGGGACCTAATCTGACCACATCTGGCGAAAAGTGGGTGTTTATTCACCTCTGCCTACCCCTACTGGGAAAAAGGCGTGATAATATAAAAAAAAATATATAAATATATAGATGTTGGTATAAATAAAAATTTAAACGTACTTACGATTACTTGAATAGGCAGCACCATCGAAATGTGGTAGAGAACGATCTTTGGGGATGGCTTTGGTGCAGCTCTGAAAGTCTAGCGATTGACGCTGATCATGATAACACCTTAAAAAAGATAATTTTTTTTTTATTTTACTTCATATTATAAGCTTAAAGATAGAAACGTTGTAAATTACGTATATAAAGGGTGTCTGGCGGCAGATTTATATTTTAAAAAACGAATATCTCAATAAGTTATAAACAGTGCGGGGGGGGGGGGGGAAGGTGGTGTCATTAGAATCACCGATCGTGCGGATTTCTTAGTCACGATGCCGCAGTGGTCGGGTGAGCATCGCGCGTTCGCTATTGAAGCATTATTCAAGAGTAACGATTCTTACGTACTCGTTCGCCGACAGTTTTGTTCACATTTCAATATTCGACGGTTAGGCGATGGGCCGAGTGTGAATTTAATTCGTTCGTGGGTCGAGAGGTTCCGCGCAACTGTTTCGGCTATGAACACATCACGGCCAGGACCTAGTCGATCGTCAAGGACCCCCGAACACATTGAACTGGTTGAACGCAGTTTACGTGAAAATGCACGACTTTCGATACGGAAAAGGGCAGCTTCACTGGGACTTCCAAGAGCAATTGTGCATGAAATTTTGAAAAGAGATATGAAGTTTTATTCTTTTAAAATTCAAATAATTCAAGAATTGAAAAAAAAATTACTTTGCGTCACGCAAATTTTTTTTGTGAAACCATGTTGGAGCGTTTCCGCACTGTGAATTCCATTTTTTGGAGCGACGAGGCTCATTTTCATTTAAACGGACACTTAAACAAGCAAAATTGCCGTTACTTAACTCTAAGAACTCGCAACCCTCGACTGAAGCACCAAAAACCATTACATTGCCCAAGGGTAACTGTTTGGTGCGCTTTATCCACGAATGGGACAATCGGACCATTTTTTTTTTTTAAAATGCACGGGGCCAAGCGACGAATGTTAATGGTGAGAATTATCGGCTCATGATTTCGAATTTCTTTTTGCCGAACCTGCGAGCTCATTCATCATTCTCATCACACACGTGGTATCAACAGGATGGTGCGACCGCACACACGGCCAGAGCTTCGATGGATTTGTTGCGAGAAAATCTCCCTCAAAAATTGATTAGTCGCTTTGGGGACATCCCGTGGCCACCGAGGTCACCCGACCTAACTCCAATGGATTTTTTTTTGTGGGGCTACCTCAAAGAGAGAGTTTACGCCAACAATCCGCGAACTTTTGTGGACTTAAAAGAAAATATTCGGCGAGAAATCAAAGCAGTTGAACCAAGTTTACTGCAGCGTGTGGCACGGAATACGAGGCTCCGTTTCAAACAGTGTGTGCAACAGGAAGGAAGACATTTGGATGATATTATCTTTAAAAAATGAAATCCGCATTTGTTCTCTATCTTCTAATACCCTTAGTAAAATTATATGTCAAACATATTATTTTTTATTTAAATTTGAAAACATAAATCTGTCACCAGACATCCTGTATATAAATAGGACATAAAGAATTGGTTGAACAGTACAAGTCTAATTGACAAATGACTCGGTTCGATTCAATTGATATCGCGCATAAAGTACTTAACACAATAAAGATTGAGATTTCATAGCATAAACATTATTACTGGTAATAATATTAATGGATAAGAATGGAATAATAAAAATTGAGCTCGCTGGCCTAATGGTTAGGGCATGCGGCTTTCATTCCGAAGGTCGCGGGTTCGAATCTCGGTATGTACCAATGACTTAATATTTATGTTATGTACATTTGTGAACTTTAGTTACAACAGCGAGATACAAACGGTAAAGGAAAACATCGTGAGGAAACCCGCACACTGACATCATCTTTGTGTGTGTGCGTGTGGTGGCAACAATAAAGTGGCAACAGGCTCGACCCCTGTTACATGGGACCTAATCTGACCACATCTGGCGAAAAGTGGGTGTTTATTCACCTCTGCCTACCCTTACTGGGAAAAAGGCGTGATAATATAAAAAAAAATATATAAATATATAGATGTTGGTATAAATAAAAATTTAAACGTACTTACGATTACTTGAATAGGCAGCACCATCGAAATGTGGTAGAGAACGATCTTTGGGGATGGCTTTGGTCCAGCTCTGAAAGTCTAGCGATTGACGCTGATGATGATAACACCTTAAAAAAGATAATTTTTTTTTTATTTTACTTCATATTATAAGCTGAAAGATAGAAACTTTGTAAATAACGTATATATAAGTAAAATGGATCGATATCAAATACAAGTCCTACTTGTTTCCTGGTCCCGTGGCAGGGTTCGAAGCAGTGCTCTAAATACCAATTAAATCCTACAATATTTGTTTAACGTTTTAAAACCTTCAAAGAATGAGGTACAAAAATCTATATGAATAATAATTTACGATTATATGTTTATAGTCCAATACATTTTGTGACAAGTGCTATGGTTCCTTCCACCTTGTGTATAATTAAGTTATCTATATCAGAAATATTTCTATTTTATTTTGAAGAAAAAAAAATTAAATTAGCGACAACGTAACGTTATCAGGTTAAACGTTATAATGAAGCTGCACAAGTATTTACAGTACATCAAGAGTCACTTCCTTCGATTCGACATCATTAGTATAATAAAAGAAATGTGAAACAATATGTCAATGCTAAATGTTTATTTGAGAACATAAACAATTACAACTAACTACGCGTTTTCAGTTATTATCAATAAACAATAAATCCAATGTTTAAACTTTCATACTACTAAACTTTTAATTGGTAACCATGAATGTGTAACCGTTGAACATATATTAAAGAATTTAAGTTGTGGGTAAAATATCATGTAAGAAATTTTATTTCGCTTTCACCCCCTCTTCACTCTGTCTAAAATTCAAGATAAATATTTCAACATCCAAATTAATTTTATCGTTAACGTCCGAGAGGATTGTCACCAAGAACATCTCCGCTACCATCAGGTGGGATCCTAGTCAATCAGTCGTCCTTATTATTAATAAAAAATTAACTCTTGCTCACCCGAAGCACAATTAACATAGCTACGCACACAATGCATTTACATAAATATCAATAATATTAACAACACACTTCGGTCTGCTACAAGAACTTTGTTGCAGTTTATTCCATCCCCCAGTGATAAATTCTTACCATGTGTCCTCTGCCTTGGCTTCTGGACTTACGTGAAGGTGGCGATTCCTGTTGTGGGCACTAGCAGCAGATGTTATAACACTATTACGAATGAACCACGAAATAAAACGACACCCCGTTGACTGCGATTTATACGACAGGCACCTTCACCATGTTATGTATTGTTATTGATACATAGCCAATGTTGTGTGTAAAATCTCTTAAAATTTTATTCTAACATTTAATGTTCATCACGTAACACGAATATCGTTATTTCAACACGAAATTGTACCAAAGATAAAAATAAACTTAAATTAAAAGAGTACCCGATGTAAGCGTAATTAAAGTAGTGCAATGTTAATTTTCTATATCTATATAATAAATTTTTTGGCAGTGTATAATGGATCACGAATATTTAACACAAAAATTAAGATCTTTTCATCATTTTCTGTAGAAAAAATTTTTAATATCATTAACGAGTTGGACAGGTGATTAAGCTAACAGAGAGACATCAGAACACATAGGTGAATCACTTATTTATTTGACATATTAATAACAAAAGGTTCATATTTTAGTTCATTAATAGATAAGGGAAAATATTATAGCACTGTAGCAGGTGGAAGATATTTACAATAATGTAAACCGTTTTCATTTTTGTATCATACTTTGAAGCTGTTTTTATCACTATAAACATCTTTCACCAATCTCTGATTCTCTTCTTTTTTTGTTACTGGTTGTAATTGGAAATTCAGGCCTCTGGAACTTTTTTTTTCCATTGCAGGATGCAAACACTATTCGTCACAATAAGGAGCTAATCAGACTTATGGTGATAAACTGAGAAAAAACTGAGCAAGGCCTTAATGTTATAAGTAATGAGTTACATTAACACTTCAATTTGCTCGAATCCTTGCTTTTTGTAAAAATCACAGTTACTTAACATCATCTTAATAAACAAATCTACTCTGTAAATAAATATAACTTTCACTTCCCTACAATTTATTCTCTCTTCTCTCTCTCGTTATCTTTCTCCATCACAAATTTGATGTAACTTCGACGACTCCATCTGAAATAAACATAATTTTCTAATAATTTTACAGTCACCTCTACCTTAATGTTCCCAACATTTGGATATTGGAAAAATCTTCGAATAATAATTTTATCTTGTTTGAGATGATTACTTATTTAATACGTGAAAACAAATTGGTGTTGAATTATCTCTAGCAGACTATACCTATTGTTTAGAGGAAGATTCTTTGCGAACCTATCATTTTGCATCCATCTACCATCATCAGATTAGTAATCAACCGCCATAACAGCATCGGTATATTCCTGCTATCCATAGCCCCATTGTTATTTAACACACATAAGTCAAGTATCAGCATTGGATTTATTTTTTTTCAAATCAGATCCCCTTTATGATGGTTTAAGAACTTTATTTTATTACTTAGGGTACACCTTTAATTATCATTGTTAAAATATAGTAAAGAATTTGAGCAATTTATGTCTGTAATAAGTATGAAAGCATTTAATTTATACAAATTTGGTATCCTAAAGGCGACGTGATCACTAAACCGTATCAGTGTAGGCTTTTGAGTTGGAGTACTTCGTACTCGAACATCATTATGCAAATATGAAGAAAAAGAATTGATTTAGCCACTTCCATCAAAGCTTTAATTTATTATATTTGTTAGAGAAGTATAAAAATACATTTTGAATATTCAAATTATATTGAGACTAAGAAGATACCAAAGTAAAAGAGTATTTTTATAACAAACCTGTGAAACTAGGTGTTGGTGTAAAACTAACGACTCTCTAATATTCGGTACAATAAAATATCACTGAGATTTTATAAGAACCGTTCTCATTTCAGACAAAGTAATTAAATAGACGATCCGTGGATACGCTGCGCCCTATTTATATAGGCGGTGAATGCTGGAAACTACTGAGTGCGCGGCTGGGGTCAGTGCGCAGGACACACCTTACAAGGTAATCTCTCCCGTCCAATGAGGAGAGAACGAAGCGCTGTATTGATTTCTCTAGCATAGCTGCTAAAACGCATGCCTAAATTATCCTTTAAACACTCTATCTCGTAAGTATTGATTGACCTTTGTTTGTTTCATGGTGGTCTAAGTTACAAGCGATTCAAGCGTTTCAATATGTTTTGATGTACAGCTACCGATGATATCAGCGTTTTAATTCATTTACCCCTTACTTACACGATATGAATCCATTATTGAATATGTTTACACAGATTACTTAACTGTGTAAAAGTTTTCCTCTGGCAAAGCTCAGATTGATGATAATAAAGTAAAAACCATAACGAATGTTATACATACATATAATATTCGTCATAGTTTTTACTTTTAACATATATAATTTATTCGTTTGTTCTACCAAATATAATAAGTACTTGAACAGAATTTTGTAATAGAACAGGCTTACTTATTGTAAACTTGATATCAATACACGAAGTTAACTAAAGTTAGGGTGTGAGACATGTAATTCGGAACCCTTTGGTAATCGTGGGTATGTACACAAAAATAAGTAGATGCCGATTAAAGTAAAACAATAATAACATTTATATACCTTTGCAAAACATGTTTTACATGTTATTATTGTTTTACTTTAATCGGCATCTACTTATTTTTGTGTACATACCCACGATTACCAAAGGGTTCCGAATTACATGTCTCACACCCTAACTTTAGTTAACTTCATGTATTGATATCAAGTAAAAAGTTATATAACATAAATAAAAATAAAATACATAATGTGTGTTAAATTTTTTTATTAATAACTTAAACATAGAGCTCATAAGCTTTACATGTTTTTTATACCTTTTTATCATAAGATAAACTGAAAAGGTGTACATCCATAATTCTGATCACACTTTACTCATGTGTGGTCACGAATAAAGAAAGAACATATGATACTATTCAATTTTTATTATTTTCTTTATACAATATTGAATAATTTCAATATGGAAATAAAGCTGTTATCCACGTTTTTTAACAGGATTTATAAAGCCTTATTTCTTACAATGCAATAAACCAGTCGAATTGTATTTTTCGTACTTCCGCCACTGCTGTTTTCACTGTACTTTTCTTTATCTTCGTTTAAAAACCTTAAAGACAATCACTTTAAAATTTCAATATAAAAACAGAAATAATCTTTACGCACATAATACATGCTTTTTTTATTTGACTTTATTTATTATCAACATTCTGTACATTTTAAGATAATATATTGGGAATATTACTTTTATTACATAGAATATACCCATATTGCATCCACATACAATAAAAGCTATTCCTTAAAAGAAATCTTAAAATATTCATTAAAATATACATAACACAAATAAAATATTATATTTTAGCTAATACATATTATGAGTGCGATATTTATACATAGATAAAGACAGGCATTTTAATTACTGATTGACTGAACAAGGCCTAAGTGTCTACAAATTTCGTTGCGTGTTATACAAGTGTAAGCCTGTTACTTAAAGCATAACGGGAGTAGATTCTAGGAAATACCTCAAGCGGCTACCGAGAATTAGGCGCATGCGCCTTGGACCGACCAATCAACGTTAGGAAGCTATGAAAATTTCTAGAAGCTTCAACAACCCGCTATTAAAAAAAAACTTTACGCGCATGCGCTTTATGTTGACCTTTGAACTTTAAAACAAAACGTAAGTTTCCAGACACCACACGACTCCACCACAATCGTTAATACATGTGCGGTAAAGCATCGAACATTCCAGAAGCTTCGTATCTATATAGAATTTGAAGCTCAGCATTATCGTTTTCTGTCTGTCAGACGAGTTCTTTATCTATGTATCCATATATTTATGTACATATAATGAAAATGGTTTTTTTTTGTTCACCAAACACGTGAATACTAGTTGACGTATCTAGTAATATACGGAAAATTTATTTTATCAAACTTTTAAAGCATGTAGAGAAGATATTGATGATAGAAATAATGGCTTCTTACATTGCATAACTTCCTACAAATAATTAAAATTTATAAAGCAATTATTAATATGAAAATCCTATTACATCAATGTAAGTAACTCGCTAGCCTAATAGTTAGAGCGTGCGGCATTCATTCCGCAGGTCGCGGATCCGAATCTCAGCATGTACCGATGACTTAATATTTAAGTTATGTACATTTGTGAACTTCAGTTACAACAGCGAAATACAAACGGTGAAGGAAAACATCGTGAGGAATACCGCACACTGAACTCATCTTTGTGTGTGTGTGAGTGGTGGCCCCAATAAAGTGGCATCAGGCTCGCCCCCTGTTACATGTGACCCAATCTGACCAGATCTGAAGAAAACTGGGTGTTTATTCGTCTCTGCCTACTCCTACTGGGAAAAAAGGTGTGATAATATTAAAAATAAGCCTATCCTAAAAACAGAATCGTTTGCTAATTAGCAACATCATCAACATCACATTATTCGAAAACTTGTATATATAATTCAAATGACTTTCTTTTCTTATATATTATTAGGGGTAGGTATCGAGTTATCAGGGGAGGAATAAACAAATGAAAAGCTTTATTAAGAGATACAGGAATGAAAAAACGTTTGAAATTCACTGGTTTAGTTTATTAAAAAACATTTCATTAATCTAAATATATAATGAATATGTTTTCTACTTTCGCCGATCACGTGAAAACTAGTGAACGTCTGGAAATGGCACCAATCGACGCGAAATAATTTGCAGATGGTTATTGGATATTTTTTTTTAATTTCATAGATACTTAATCATTTTATTTATAATTTACTTTTATCAACGTTTTCATTTGGGCAGCAAAGCGGGAGGGGTCAGCTACTATACATTTTTATCCTTGTTTTTAAGCGACCGGGATGAAGCTGAAACGACTTTTTTTTTATTCCAACATCTATTACACAACTAGAGTGTATGATAACTCATAATTTCCACTTTCTTTAATTACTTAGACCGCTATAACTGATGGTAAGCTGTAAGCTGTGAGCCCTTTAATGATAAAGATAAAAAATAGTGAAAAACTATATTTTTAGTATAATAATAAAAGAAAACAATTTTTTTGTTTTCATTAAAACTATACAATTTTGTTTTTAAACATACAAAGGATAACGAGATGTAGCTGATGTTTCTAGATTGTTAAAGATAAGTTATTTTCAGAGCTTAAAGTGACGTAGGCCAGCACTTACTAATAAGTGCAACTAATAGGTTGACATTAGCTTTATCTATAAATATTATATTAACACAGATTTGTTATTAATATAAGTGAATTATTTGTTAATATGAAGGAACATGAATTATAAACACTTTTTGATATATATACAATATATCAAAAAGTGTTTATTCCAACGTTATTATTCAAATTTTTGGTACATTATCAAATGAACTCGTAAAAGAGGATTTTTTAACGAGCTACTGAATAACGTCAAAGAAGGTTGTCATGATGTTTCTTCGGTGTGTAATCCCTCAGGCGAGCCATATGCCTGTTTACCACCTTTATATTATAAAAAAAATAGCGTACGTAAACTTATTTCCGCTACCGGCACTTGATACACCCTATGAACACTCACAAGGAGTCAAGTACATAGTGTATAAGATTTTTTTATATAGTTTTTATGAAACAAAGAAAAATCAAAGTGTTATTATTAGATCCTTTGTTCTACAATGGCGTCGCCATAACGCATGCGCACATCTCCACCAATCGGCTATCAGAAACTATGGAATATTCCAAAAGCCGAATCAATAACCTGGACGGGCGTAGAAACAGTCGCAAAACCTGACACCCTCCACCCCCTGGCGACCGCAATGAAAGGGAACATCGTGAAAGCGCGTGAGAAAGGGACGATGGCGATGTAAGTGTGTATTGGGTGAAGGCGCAGGTGGGGATGGAGGGGAATTAAAAGGCGAACCAACTGGCCAAGGAAGCGGCCTTAAATAATAAAAGAAGACCAGAGTACGAGGATTACTCCGTTTCCTTTGTCAAGCGTCAGCTAACGCTCAGGATGCTTGACGAATGGACCAGGAGGTACGTGGAAGGTGCAACGGCTTCAACAACGAGAATATTCGTCCACAGCATATCGCGTGCTTCGTCGGCTCGAGCTCGACACGGTCTTGGTCCAGATGTTTACTGGGCACGGGGGATTCTCCGAGTACCTTCACAGGTTGAAGTTCAAGGAGAGTCCCGCCTGCCTCTGTGACCCGGTGGTGGACCAGACCATGGTGCATGTATTGACATATTGACTTCCTGTCCCTTATTCGGGGCAGACAGGTATAATTGCGAAGTGGGAATAGGTAAGAAGATAGAAGAGGAAATCAATGCCTCTCTGATGAGTGAGGACGAAAGTCTCGGAGTATTTCTGAAATATTGTTGGAATGTAGCTTGACGAGTAATTAGAAGAATAAAGTAGGATAATACACCAAAATAAAATAAAACAAAACTAGTAAACCAAAGACGTAATAAATAATTAATAAAGAAAATAAATAATTAGATCGTAAAAATGTTATTGTAAAAAAAATGGAAGTTAAGTGGATAAAAACAAGAAATTAAAAATTAAAACAAAAAGAAGTTGGAGAACTCAAGAGGAAAGAAAAGATGCTCCAGGGAATTATTTATTTTCAGGCTAATACAAAAAGAAGAAGACAGTCTTCACGTCGGAGGAGAGGAGAGATGATGGAAGAGATGGAAAGAGAAAGAAATGTAGAGTAATAAAGAAGAGTAAAATGCAAGTAGAGTAGAGTATGAAAGAGAGGAAAGAATAAATGAGGATAATTAGAAAAATAGACAAATAAGTTAAAGTAATAGGAATAAAGATAATGTAACGATGGTAATGTAATGATGGTAAATAAAATGGACAAAGCAATTAAAGACCCTGACCTAAAATACGCAGGAGAAACAATAAAAAAAACTTGGAAGGGAATGTACCAAATACTACAAAGTATCAAATGCCCTGCAACCAGATATTCAGTAACATTTGCACACTAATATTTCGCGGAAGAAATAGAAGCGATACTGCTATGTATCTACCTAGACGATCGCCGGCAATGAAGACCACTTGGTTAAACCACCTTCATTTTGTGGCCGGCTGTTTTATGTTGACAGTCGAATAACAACGATGCTTTTATTAAATTTGAAAACAGCAGTTTCACAATGTAAAAATAGTAAACACCAGTATAACTAGCTAGTTAAAATTCTTCTTCAAATCAAGTAGCTACTTCTACCACCAACATCTACCACCCCTCATATATATAGTTTTCTGTACGAAATGACAATAAACCATATAATTTATAATATTTTATAAATTTTTTTGTTCGCTTCCATCGATTCGGTAATCGTGGTGGGTGGAAGAGAGGCGATTATAGGAGTATTGGGGATGGGAATATACTGCAGTGCCTCCCCAACTCATCCCTTCACTGCGGTATTCTGATGCCACGCACGCGCACTGTTCCCACCAATCAGCAACCGGTACTCATGGAAAATTCCAGAATGTTCTATTTGTGAATCCCTATTATCGATTACATCTCCCCGTGACCTAATTGGATCTGTGTGAGTAACACCGTGTCAGCGGCGTTGTATGTGTGAAATATTACTGTTTTATAAGATATTTATAATTTTTCTTCTCCCATACCACACTTTATATAAGACCACTTGGTACATCTACCTTCATTTTAGGATAGAAATTATCGATTGGAATAAGAAGATAACGAAGAAGAAGTAAAGCTAATTGAGAACTTAACCAGTCTCCTTAGAGAAAAATAACCGAATTATTTTTTTTATCTACAATCGGCTGATATTTCTTATGATGTTTAATAATCGAGAAGTCGTAGATGGTGAATAGTACCATTTCAGGATACCCTGGCTCTTTTACGTTGACAGTCGAAAAACAGCGATGCTGTTATTCAATTCGAAATCAGCGTTTTCACCATATAAAAATGGTTAATACCACTATAATTAGCTATTTGATTTGAATAAAATTCTACCACCACTCATATATATAGTTTTCTTTACCAAATGACATAAAAAACATGCAATGTTTAATAATAGGTTGGGGAAAAAGAAATCCATTATTTTTATATGAAGTTCAGGACTTTATTTAACATGCTTCGGATTGTCCGATTTGGGTCAAATATGCACCGTTTTGTTCTATGATTTGTTGCCATTTTAAAGGTAACTTCATAATGCCTCTCTCGTAGAAGTCCTGGTCTCTATTTGCAAAATACTCTAGTAGCCGATTTTCACAATCTTCCCTAGATGCCAATTTTTTATCACTAAAGAAATTTTGTAATGCAAGAAAAAGATGGTAATCGCTTGGTGCCAAGTCCGGACTGTATGGCGGATGCATTAAAACTTCCCAACCAAGCTCCCGAAGTTTCTGGCGAGTCACTGTAGACGTGTGTGGCCTAGCGTTATCCTGGTGGAACACGACACCTCTCCTGTTGGCCAATTCTGGCCGTTTCTGGTCAATTGCTATCTTCAAACGGTCCAGTTGTTGACAGTAGAGATCAGAATTTAGTGCTTGGCCATATGGAAACAACTCATAATAAATCATCCCCTTCCAGTCCCACCAAATGCACAGCAGAACCTTCCTGGCCGTTAGTCCTGGTTTGGCCACCGTTTGAGGTGCTTCACCGCTCTTTGACCATGATCGTTTTCGCACAGGGTTATCGTATGTGATCCATTTCTCATCTCCAGTCACCATCCGTTTAAGAAATGGGTCTATCTCATTCCGTTTGGCCAAGGCTACGCAGATGGAAATTCGATCCATCTTGTTTTTTTCTGTTAATTGGTGTGGCACCCAAACATCCAGCTTTGTGTAAATGGTTTAAAACTGTTTTGTAGTCCATTCTTAGCTCCTGGGCGATGTTACGACTGCTAACATGCCGGTCAACTTCGATCATTTCTCCGATTTTATCGACATTTTCGGCGACCGGCCTACCTGTGCGAGGTGCATCTTTAACATCAAAAATTCCTGAACGGAATCTACGAAACCTAAATTGCACATAATTGGCTGTTACAGTATCGGGTCCATAAACACCATTCACAATTTTAGGCGCCTGGCTTGCATTTTCGCCTTTGTCAAAGAAAAACTGTAAAATGTACCGAATTTTCTCTTTGTTTACTTCCATTTTTAACACCCTGTAACTCACAATTGAATGCACCAAACAAAAAACAGCAAAAGAATTTTTTTACTGCGAATCGTCACCTTTCCAACGAGCATAAATCTGAAACTGTTTGATCGATACTTTACAAGAAATTTATCACTACAGCCATCTACCGAAAAAATAATGGATTTCTTTTTCCCCAATCTAATATATTTTATAATATCCTTTGTTCGCCTTCATCGATTCGGTAAGGGTGGTGGGTGAAAGGGAGGCGATGATAGAGGTATTGGGGATGGGAATATACTGCAGTGCCTCCCCAACTCATCCCTTCACTGCGGTATTCTGATGCGACGCACGCGCACTGTTCCCACCAATCAGCAACCGATCCTCATGGAAAATTCCAGAATGTTCTATTTGTGAACCCCTATTATCGATTACATCTCCCCGTGACCTAATTGGATCTGTGTGAGTAACACCGTGTCATAGCGGCGTTGTATGTGTGAAATATTACTGTTTTATATGATATTTATAATTTTTCTTCTCCCACACCACACTTTGTATAAGTCCACTTGGTACATCTACCTTCATTTTAGGATAGAAATTATCGATTGGAATAAGAAGATAACGAAGAAGTAAAGCTAATTGAGAACTTAACCAGTCTCCTTAGAGAAAAATAACCAAAATATTTTTTTTATCTACAATCGGCTGATATTTCTTATGATGTTTAATAATCAAGAAGTCGTAGATGGTGAATAGTACCATTTCAGGATACCCTGGCTCTTTTACGTTGACAGTCGAAAAACAGCGATGCTGTTATTCAATTCGAAAACAGCGTTTTCAACATATAAAAATGGTTAATACCACTATAATTAGCTATTTGATTTGAATAAAATTCTACCACCACTCATATATATAGTTTTCTTTACGAAATGACAAAACAAAACATACAATGTTTAATATTTTATAATATCCTTTGTTCGCCTTCATCGATTCGGTAAGGGTGGTGGGTGAAAGGGAGGCGATGATAGAGGTATTGGGGATGGGAATATGCTGCAGTGCCCCCCCAACTCACCCCTTCACTGCGGTATTCTGATGCTACGCACGCGCACTGTTCCCACCAATCAGCAACCGATCCTCATGGAAAATTCCAGAATGTTCTATTTGTGAACCCCTATTATCGATTACATCTCCCCGTGACCTAATTGGATCTGTGTGAGTAACACCGTGTCATAGCGGCGTTGTATGTGTGAAATATTACTGTTTTATTAGATATTTATAATTTTTCTTCTCCCATACCACACTTTATATAAGACCACTTGGTACATCTACCTTCATTTTAGGATAGAAATTATCGATTGGAATAAGAAGATAACGAAGAAGAAGTAACGCTAATTGAGAACTTAACTAGTCTCCTTAGAGAAAAATAACCGAATTATTTTTTTTATCTACAATCGGCTGATATTTCTTATGATGTTTAATAATCGAGAAGTCGTAGATGGTGAATAGTACCATTTCAGGATACCCTGGCTCTTTTACGTTGACAGTCAAAAAAGAGCGATGCTATTATTCAATTCGAAAACAGCATTTTCACCATATAAAAATGGTTAATACCACTATAATTAGCTATTTGATTTGAATAAAATTCTACCACCACTCATATATATAGTTTTCTTTACGAAATGACAAAACAAAACATACAATGTTTAATATTTTATAATATCCTTTGTTCGCCTTCATCGATTCGGTAAAGGTGGTGGGTGAAAGGGAGGCGATGATAGAGGTATTGGGGATGGGAATATGCTGCAGTGCCTCCCCAACTCACCCCTTCACTGCGGTATTCTGATGCCACGCACGCGCACTGTTCCCACCAATCAGCAACCGATCCTCATGGAAAATTCCAGAATGTTCTATTTGTGAACCCCTATTATCGATTACATCTCCCCGTGACCTAATTGGATCTGTGCGAGTAACACCGTGTCATAGCGGCGTTGTATGTGTGAAATATTACTGTTTTATAAGATATTTATAATTTTTCTTCTCCCATACCACACTTTATATAAGACCACTTGGTACATCTACCTTCATTTTAGGATAGAAATTATCGATTGGAATAAGAAGAAAACAAAGAAGAAGTAAAGCTAACTGAGAACTTAACCAGTCTCCTTAGAGAAAAATAACCGAATTATTTTTTTTGTCTACAATCGGCTGATATTTCTTATGATGTTTAATAATCGAGAAGTCGTAGATGGTGAATAGTACCATTTCAGGATACCCTGGCTATTTTACGTTGACAGTCGAAAAACAGCGATGCTGTTATTCAATTCGAAAACAGCGTTTTCACCATATAAAAATGGTTAATACCACTATAATTAGCTATTTGATTTGAATAAAATTCTACCACCACTCATATATATAGTTTTCTTTACGAAATGACAAAACAAAACATACAATGTTTAATATTTTATAATATCCTTTGTTCGCCTTCATCGATTCGGTAAGGGTGGTGGGTGAAAGGGAGGCGATGATAGAGGTATTGGGGATGGGAATATGCTGCAGTGCCTCCCCAACTCACCCCTTCACTGCGGTATTCTGATGCCACGCACGCGCACTGTTCCCACCAATCAGCAACCGATCCTCATGGAAAATTCCAGAATGTTCTATTTGTGAACCCCTATTATCGATTACATCTCCCCGTGACCTAATTGGATCTGTGTGAGTAACACCGTGTCATAGCGGCGTTGTATGTGTGAAATATTACTGTTTTATAAGATATTTATAATTTTTCTTCTCCCATACCACACTTTATATAAGACCACTTGGTACATCTACCTTCATTTTAGGATAGAAATTATCGATTGGAATAAGAAGAAAACAAAGAAGAAGTAAAGCTAACTGAGAACTTAACCAGTCTCCTTAGAGAAAAATAACCGAATTATTTTTTTTGTCTACAATCGGCTGATATTTCTTATGATGTTTAATAATCGAGAAGTCGTAGATGGTGAATAGTACCATTTCAGGATACCCTGGCTATTTTACGTTGACAGTCGAAAAACAGCGATGCTGTTATTCAATTCGAAAACAGCGTTTTCACCATATAAAAATGGTTAATACCACTATAATTAGCTATTTGATTTGAATAAAATTCTACCACCACTCATATATATAGTTTTCTTTACGAAATGACAAAACAAAACATACAATGTTTAATATTTTATAATATCCTTTGTTCGCCTTCATCGATTCGGTAAGGGTGGTGGGTGAAAGGGAGGCGATGATAGAGGTATTGGGGATGGGAATATGCTGCAGTGCCTCCCCAACTCACCCCTTCACTGCGGTATTCTGATGCTACGCACGCGCACTGTTCCCACCAATCAGCAACCGATCCTCATGGAAAATTCCAGAATGTTCTATTTGTGAACCCCTATTATCGATTACATCTCCCCGTGACCTAATTGGATCTGTGTGAGTGACACCTTGTCATAGCGGCGTTGTATGTGTGAAATATTACTGTTTTATTAGATATTTATAATTTTTCTTCTCCCATACCACACTTTATATAAGACCACTTGGTACATCTACCTTCATTTTAGGATAGAAATTATCGATTGGAATAAGAAGATAACGAAGAAGAAGTAAAGCTAATTGAGAACTTAACCAGTCTCCTTTGAGAACAATAACCGAATTATTTTTTTTATCTACAATCGGCTGATATTTCTTATGATGTTTAATAATCGAGAAGTCGTAGATGGTGAATAGTACCATTTCAGGATACCCTGGCTCTTTTACGTTGACAGTCGAAAAACAGCGATGCTGTTATTCAATTCGAAAACAGCGTTTTCACCATATAAAAATGGTTAATACCACTATAATTAGCTATTTGATTTGAATAAAATTCTACCATCACTCATACATAAAGATTGTCAAATATCTCCCTTCCGCTTTTTTGCTCTTTATTCAATGCTTTATAAAAAGTGTTACAGTGATCGGATTTAGTTCAAATATGCGCCGTTTTGTTCGATAATCTGTTTCCATCTAGACGGCAACTTCATAATACCTCCCTCGTAGAAGCCCCCCTCGTCTTTATTTGCGAAGAACTCGGACAGCCACTTTTCACAAGCCTCTTTTGAGTTCAACTTTACACCACCAAGGGCGTTCACCATGGACAGGAACAGGTGGTAATCACTTGGCGCTATGTCTGGGCTATATGGTGGATGCGATAAAACCTCCCATCCGAGCTCCCGTAGCTTCTGACGAGTCATCAACGAAGTGTGTGGTCTGGCGTTGTCCTGGTGGAACACTACACCCTTCCTGTTGGCCAATTCTGGACGCTTCTGGTCGATCGCCTGCTTCAAGCGGTACAGTTGTTCGCAGTAGATGGTAGAATTAAGCGTCTGGCCATATGGGAGCAGCTCATAGTTGATGATTCCCTTGCAATCCCACCAAACACACAGCAAAACCTTCCTGGCCGTCAATCCCGGCTTGGCCACTGTTTGGGACGATTCACCGGCCTTCGACCACGACCGTTTTCGCTTGATATTGTCGTATGTGATCCATTTTTCGTCGCCATTCACCATCCGCTTCAAGAATGGGTCGAGTTCGTTCCGTTTCAGCAGCATATCGCAGGCGTTGATTCGGCCCAGAAGGTTTTTTTGCGTCATATCATGCGGCACCCAAACATCAAGCTTTTTTTTGTATCCAGCCTTCTGCAGATGGTTTAAAATGGTTTGGTGACTAACTCCCATCTTCTGGGCGATGTCACGAGATGCCACATGCTGGTCTAACTCGATGTACTCCATGATTTGATCGGTATTTGTCGTCACAGGTCTTCCGCCGGCTGGCTTATCCATGGTGTCGTTTTCACCGGCTCTGAATCGTCGAAAACATTCCTCCGCGGTTCGAAGTGATAGAGTACCATCCCCCAAAACACCATTAATCTCACGGAACGTTTCTCTAGCGGATTTGCCTTTAACGAAGGAAAACTTTAAAATAGCGCGAATTTCGGAGTTAGTGAACTCCATGTTTACACGTCTATAAATGTTGAACGCAATATCCAAACTAATTATGCATAGTGTCTTTTGTAGGTTATGTTAGGACCTTTCAAATTATGTATAGTATTGCCAGATACGAGCTCTGTAGCGCTTTGTACATAGCCGCGAAATTCAAAAGACAAAAAGGCGGAAGGGAGATATTTGACAACCTATTATATAGTATTCTTGACCAAATGACATAAAAAACATGCAATGTTTAATTTTATATTTTATAATATCCTTTGTTCGCCTTCATCGATTCGGTAAGGGTGGTGGGTGAAAGGGAGGCGATGATAGAGGTATTAGGGATGGGAATATGCTGCAGTGCCTCCCGAACTCATCCCTTCACTGCGGTATTCTGATGCCACGCACGCGCACTGTTCCCACCAATCAGCAACCGATCCTCATGGAAAATTCCAGAATGTTCTATTTGTGAACCCCTATTATCGATTACATCTCCCCGTGACCTAATTGGATCTGTGTGAGTAACACCGTGTCATAGCGGCGTTGTATGTGTGAAATATTACTGTTTTATAAGATATTTATAATTTTTCTTCTCCCATACCACACTTTATATAAGACCACTTGGTACATCTACCTTCATTTTAGGATAGAAATTATCGATTGGAATAAGAAGAAAACAAAGAAGAAGTAAAGCTAACTGAGAACTTAACCAGTCTCCTTAGAGAAAAATAACCGAATTATTTTTTTTGTCTACAATCGGCTGATATTTCTTATGATGTTTAATAATCGAGAAGTCGTAGATGGTGAATAGTACCATTTCAGGATACCCTGGCTATTTTACGTTGACAGTCGAAAAACAGCGATGCTGTTATTCAATTCGAAAACAGCGTTTTCACCATATAAAAATGGTTAATACCACTATAATTAGCTATTTGATTTGAATAAAATTCTACCACCACTCATATATATAGTTTTCTTTACGAAATGACATAAAAAACATGCAATGTTTAATATTATATTTTATAATATCCTTTGTTCGCCTTCATCGATTCGGTAAGGGTGGTGGGTGAAAGGGAGGCGATTATAGAGTTACTGGGGATGGGAATATGCTGCAGTGCCTCCCCAACTCACCCCTTCACTGCGGTATTCTGATGCTACGCACGCGCACTGTTCCCACCAATCAGCAACCGATCCTCATGGAAAATTCCAGAATGTTCTATTTGTGAACCCCTATTATCGATTACATCTCCCCGTGACCTAATTGGATCTGTGTGAGTAACACCGTGTCATAGCGGCGTTGTATGTGTGAAATATAACTGTTTTATAAGATATTTATAATTTTTCTTCTCCCATACCACACTTTATATAAGACCACTTGGTACATCTACCTTCATTTTAGGATAGAAATTATCGATTGGAATAAGAAGATAACGAAGAAGAAGTAAAGCTAATTGAGAACTTAACCAGTCTCCTTAGAGAAAAATAACCGAATTATTTTTTTTGTCTACAATCGGCTGATATTTCTTATGATGTTTAATAATCGAGAAGTCGTAGATGGTGAATAGTACCATTTCAGAATACCCTGGCTCTTTTACGTAGACAGTCGAAAAACAGCGATGCTTTCATTCAATTCGAAAACAGCATTTTCACCATATAAAAATGGTTAATACCACTATAATTAGCTATTTGATTTGAATAAAATTCTACCACCACTCATATATATAGTTTTCTTTACGAAATGACATAAAAAACATGCAATGTTTAATATTATATTTTATAATATCCTTTGTTCGCCTTCATCGATTCGGTTAGGGTGGTGGGTGAAAGGGAGGCGATTATAGAGGTACTGGGGATGGGAATATGCTGCAGTGCCTCCCCAACTCTCCCCTCCACTGCGGTATTCTGACGCCACGCACGCGCACTGTTCCCACCAATCAGCAACCGATCCTCATGGAAAATTCCAGAATGTTCTATTTGTGAACCCCTATTATCGATTACATCTCCCCGTGACCTAATTGGATCTGTGTGAGTAACACCGTGTCATAGCGGCGTTGTATGTGTGAAATATTACTGTTTTATAAGATATTTATAATTTTTCTTCTCCCATACCACACTTTATATAAGACCACTTGGTACATCTACCTTCATTTTAGGATAGAAATTATCGATTGGAATAAGAAGATAACGAAGAAGAAGTAAAGCTAATTGAGAACTTAACCAGTCTCCTTAGAGAAAAATAACCGAATTATTTTTTTTGTCTACAATCGGCTGATATTTCTTATGATGTTTAATAATCGAGAAGTCGTAGATGGTGAATAGTACCATTTCAGGATACCCTGGCTCTTTTACGTTGACAATCGAAAAACAGCGATGCTTTCATTCAATTCGAAAACAGCATTTTCACCATATAAAAATGGTTAATACCACTATAATTACCTATTTGATTTGAAGAAAATTCTACCACCACTCATATATATAGTTTTCTTTACGAAATGACATAAAAAACATACAATGTTTAATATTTTATAATATCCTTTGTTCGCCTTCATCGATTCGGTAAGGGTGGTGGGTGAAAGGGAGGCGATGATAGAGGTATTGGGGATGGGAATATGCTGCAGTGCCTCCCCAACTCACCCCTTCACTGCGGTATTCTGATGCTACGCACGCGCACTGTTCCCACCAATCAGCAACCGATCCTCATGGAAAATTCCAGAATGTTCTATTTGTGAACCCCTATTATCGATTACATCTCCCCGTGACCTAATTGGATCTGTGTGAGTAACACCGTGTCATAGCGGCGTTGTATGTGTGAAATATTACTGTTTTATAAGATATTTATAATTTTTCTTCTCCCTTTTGTTCTTTCTCCTGCCTTTTTCCCAACTATGTGGGGTCGGCACAGTATTTACTTCTCTTCCACATCCATCTATCAGCCTTCATATCCGAACTCACAGTCTTCTTCAACTTATTGTCTTTCACACTTTCTTAAGTCTTCCCCTAGCCTTATAACCATCCACTTTCATTTTTAATTCTTTCTTTGTTCTAGGTTATTCATCCCTCTTCATAACATGCCCGTACTACGCTAACTTCTTGGACCTCAATTTCTCTGTCACTGGAGCAACTTTTACACTTCGTCTAATATACTCATTCTTAATTTAATCCATACTTGTCACACCGCACATCCATCTTAACATTCACATATAATTAACGCACATAATTTTGCTTCTCCCATACCACACTTTAAATAACCTTTTTATTTGTAATATAGATGTATCAGGTTCGAATCTGGGACTACATGTCGTAAAATTTGAATGACAGGTTTCTACCCTGATGGTGTAAATCTTCTGCCATTACAACGCTGTAGTCTTACCGCTATCTACATTCGAAACCTAGAGTATTCTGGAATTCTTCACTATACAACTTCACTTGACTACTCTCAAAGGCATTATCACGTAAGAAATTTATAAAATAAAACATTTCTCTTAAATCTTAAAGAAAAAATTATATAATTAATAAATCATTAAAACTTATATATACATTTATAGTTTAACTTCGTTATTGATAAATAAGAAACATCTCTGAGAACTGATTCTGGTTATAAATAGTTAGTTAAATTATTGTCTCATACAAATAAGGATTGTTTAATACATGTATGTATGTGTGTGTAATAGTAAATGTGTATATGGTAATATTATATATGGATGTTGACTGGTAGAAAATGCCTATAGGCATTAAGTCCACCTATATTAGGTAAGAATCTTAACGTAAGGTGTCTATAAAGATTTAAAATAAAACAAATCCGAATCTCGAAATATTTCTCACATTTCTGTCTGAGGATCTAGTCTATTGATAAATCGCAATGTGTAGATATTTAGAACGAAGTAATAGACAAGTAGAAGTTAATAAACTAGTACACTTATAGAAACCTTATTGTATACAGGCTGTATATAATAAGTACATTATCAATTCAACAGAAATAAAACAATAAGTTGTAAACGTTTTGACAGCTGTTATAATGATAAACTGAAGATTAATTACTCATAAATTACATGTGTTAAAATCCACAAAATGGTCATTGGGAACAGAAATAAGTCGTGAGTAGATAAAGAAGTCCTTTAAAGAGATATGATATATATATATATATATATATATATATATATATATATGCAGGCTGCTGCAATTAACTACTGGATATAGGCCTCCCCCCAAGGAATGGCATATAATAAAATATTGACAGTAATATAGTGTGTAGTAATTAAAATCTTTTACCATCAAATATCACCATATGATTAGACTTCCGACAATTACAATTTCTTTACATATTACCTCTCTGTCACCTACCACAACTATGGTATAATCGACAATGTATTATATTTCTAATACATATATATATGTGATATTTATAGAGCTCGCAATGGTTCCACGCACGTTAATCGTCTCAAGGGCCCCAGTAAACTATTAAGACCTCTTTCCCCTTATTCGGCTAGAACAAAACTGTGAGTAAAAGAATTGACTCGATTTTTAGGTTTTCAAAAATATTTAGTTCTCAGTCATCTGGCACAGTCTTTGCTGTATTTCTACATACACTGCATAATTTTTACTTTAAATATATCTCATTACAACTAAAGATATAACTTTAATGAATATGGACTCTCCAACGATTATTTAATAAGATATTTTTATTTGCAACAGATCCCGACATGACTCCGACGACGTGATTGATTTGGGTGGACCCAAAAAACTCCACCAAGCAACGCGCACCATATTCACTCAGCACCAGACTGTAAGTTCTAGCATGACTACCCATTGAAATATTACTTTGTTACTTAAAGAAGATATACCGTCGTTAATTTTAATAATTAATGCTTACAGGTACCCAGGACCGAAAACTTGTATATTTAATTAAAATGACTTTTCTTTGTTGAATATTATTACGGGTAGGTATGACGTTATCAGGGGAGGAATAAACAAATGAAAAGCTTTATTTAAGAGACACAAGAATAAAAAAAACGGTTGATATTCACTGGTTTAGTTTACTAAAAAACATTTCATTAATCTAAATATATAATGAATATATATTTTCTTCATTCGCCGATCACGTGAAAACTAGTGAACGTCTGGACGTGATACCAATCGACGCGAAATAATTTGCAGATGGTTATTGGATGGTATTTCTTTAATTTCATAGATCCTTAATCATATTATTTACAATTTACTTTTATCAACGTTTTCGTTTGGCCAGCAAAGCGGGATGGATCAGCTACTATACATTTGTATCCTTGTTTTTAAGCGACGGGGATGCAGCTGAAAAGATTTTTTTTTATTCCAACATCTATTACACAACTAGAGTGTTTGATAACTCATCATTGCCACTTTCTTTACTTAATTAAACCCTACTCTTTAATGATAAAGCCCACTATACTGTTGTATATTTTTATTACAATAATAAAAGAAATATATTTTTTTTGTATAGTATAGTGTAACTATTAGGTTGACGTTAGTTTTATCTATAAATATTATATTAACACAGATTTGTTATTAATATAAGTGAATTATTTGTTAATATGAAGGAACATGAATTATAAACACTTTTTGATATATATACAATATATCAAAAAGTGTTTATTCCAACGTTATTATTCAAATTTTTGGTACATTATCAAATGAACTCGTTAAAGAGGATTTTTTAACGAGCTACTGAATAACGTCAAAGAAGGTTGTCATGATGTTTCTTCGGTGTCTGATCCCTCAGGCGAGCCATATACCTGGTTACCACCTTTATATTTAAATAAAAATATCGTACGTAAACTTATTTCCGCTACCTGCACTTGATACACACTATGAACACTCACAAGGAGTCAAGTACATAGTGTATAAGATTTTTATATATTTTTTATGAAACAATGGAAAATCTGAGAGTTATTATTAGATCCTTTGTTCCACAATGGCGTCGCCATTACGCATGCGCACATCTCCACCGATCGGCTATCAGAAACTATGGAATATCCCAGAACCCGAATCAATAACCTGGACGGAAATGTAACAAAGGGGTACAAAGTTTCACATATACTATATTACATAATAATATTACTTCGATATTATATTACTAAATACATTTTAAACTTAGAGATTTTCTAAGTTCAGCACACAGAAATTAGTTGCAGGAAAGCAATATTGTGATGAATATATATTATCACCTCAAAATCCCTTTAATAACTATAGATATATGCCATGATGGTGATGTACATCTTACCACTAGGTGAGTACACTGCTAGTATCATGGCTATATTGTTCAAACCTCTGATGATATTACCATAATACGAGCGAACCCAACAGTTGGTAAAGCCGCCCTTAACTACGTCGCGATAGTTAGGATGGTGTACACTGCACCACATTACACTCGTCGCCTTAATACGTATTTTATTAAGTCTAGCTCCTCCAATAAATTCTCTAGCTGTAGCTCCCTACAAACCAGAATTCAGTAAAATTCGCACAACAATATTTCGCCGAAGAAATAGAAGCGACACTGCTATCTATCTACCTAGACGATCGCCGGCAATGAAGACCACATGGTACATCTACCTTCATTTTTGGATAGAAATTATCGATTGGAATAAGATAATAACGAAGAAGAAGTAGAGCTAATTAAGATCTTTACCAGTCTCCTTAGAGAAAAATATGCAAATCATTTTTTCTATCTACAATCGGTTGATATTTCATATGATGTTTAATAATCGAGAAGTCGTAGATGGTGAATAGTACCATTTCAAAATACCCTGGCTCTTTTATGTTGGCAGTCGAATAACAGCAATGCTCTTATTAAATTTGAAAACAGCATTTTCATCATAAAAAATTGTAAATACCACTACTATACATATCTAAATGATTTGAAAAAACTCTACCATCTCTTATACATACAGTTTTCTTACGAAACGACAAAAAAAACCATACAATGTTTAATATTTTATTATCTTTGGCCGCCTCCATCGATTCGGTAAGGGTGGTGGGTGAAAAGGAGGCGACTATAGGGGTATTGGGGATGGGAATATGCAGCAGTGCCTCCCCAACTCACCCCTTCACTGCGGTATTCTGATGCCACGCACGCGCACTGTTCCCACCAATCAGCAACCGCAGTCATGGAAAATTCCAGAATGTTCTATTTATGAAACCCTATTATCGATCACATCCCGTGACCTAAGTAGATCTGTGTGAGTGACACCGTATCATAGCGGCGTTATATGTGTGAAATATTACTATTTTATAAGATATTTACAATTTTGCTTCTGCTTCTTCTTCTTTCTCCTGCCCTTTTACCAGCTATGTGGGGTCGGCAAAGTATGTACTTCTCTTCCACAACCCTCTGTCAGCCGTCATATCTGAATTCACATTCTTCTTGCACTTATCGTCTATCACACAAACCATCCACACTTTCTTAGGTCTTCCTCTAGCCTTATAGCCATCCACTTTCATTCTCAATACTTTCTTTGTTCTATGTCCTTCATCCCTCCGCATAACATGCCCGTACCACGCTAACCTCATGCTCCTCAATTTCTCTGTCACTGGAGCAACTTTCACACTTCCTCTAATATACTCATTCTTAATTTTATCCATCCTTGTAACACCGCACAACCATCTTAACATTCGCATATAATTAACGCACACAATTTTGCTTCTCCCATACCACACTTTATATAAGACCACTTGGTACATCTACCTTCATTTTAGGATAGAAATTATCGATTGGAATAAGAAGATAACGAAGAAGAAGTAAAGCTAATTGAGAACTTAACCAGTCTCTTTAGAGAAAAATAACCGAATTATTTTTTTTATCTACAATCGGCTGATATTTCTTATGATGTTTAATAATCGAGAAGTCGTAGATGGTGAATTTCAGGATACCCTGGCTCTTTTATGTTGACAGTCGAAAAACAGCGATGCTGTTATTAAATTCGAAAACAGCATTTTCACCATATAAAAATGGTTAATACCACTATAATTAGCTATTTGATTTGAATAAAATTCTACCACAACTCATATATATATAGTTTTCTTTACGAAATGACATAAAAAACATACAAAATTTAATATTATATTTTATAATATCCTTTGTTCGCCTTCATCGATTCGGTAAGGGTGGTGGGTGAAAGGGAGGCGATTATAGAGGTACTGGGGATGGGAATATGCTGCAGTGCCTCCCCAACTCATCCCTTCATTGCGGTATTCTGATGCCACGCACGCGCACTGTTCCCACCAATCAGCAACCGGTCCTCATGGAAAGTTCCAGAATGTTCTATTTGTAAACCCCTATTATCGATCACATCTCCCCGTGACCTAATTGGATCTGTGTGAGTGACACCGTGTCATAGAGGCGTTGTATGTGTGAAAAATTTCTGTTTTATAAGATATTTATAATATTGCTTCTCACTCTTCTTCTTTCTCCTGCCCTTTACCCAGCTTTGTGGGTTCGGCACAGTATCTACTACTCTTCCACATCCTTCCATCAGCCATCATATCCGAATTCACACTCTTCTTGCACATATCGTCCTTTACACAATCCATCCACAATTTCTTAGGTCTTCCTCTAGCCTTATAACCATCCACTTTCATTCTCAATACTTTCTTTGTTCTATGTCCTTCATCCCTCCGTATAACATTCCCGTACCACGCTAACCTCTTGCTCCTCAATTTCTCTGTCACTGGAGCAATGAATCTGTCACTGGAAAAATGAAGATGTAAAGCTAATTGAGAACTTAACCAGTCTCCTTAGAGAAAAATATGCAAATCATTTTTTTTATCTACAATCGGCTGATATTTCTTATGATGTTTAATAATCGAGAAGTCGTAGACGGTAAATAGTATCATTTCAGGATACCCTGGCTCTTTAATGTTGACAGTCGAAAAACAGCTATGCTGTTATTAAATTTGAAAACAACATTTGCACCATATAAAAATGGTAAATACTACTATAACTAGCTACTTGATTTGAAAAAAACTCTACCATCACTTATATATAGTTTTCTTTACGAAAGGACTAAAAAACACCATACAATGTTTAATAGTTTATAATCTTTAGCCGTCTCCATCGATTTGGTAAGGGTGGTGGGTGAAAGAGAGGCGACTATAGGGGTATTTGGGATGGGAATTTGCTGCAGTGCCTCCCCAACTCACCCCTTCACTGCGGTATTTAATGTCACGCAAGCGCACTGTTCCCACCAATCATCAACCGGTCCTCATGGAAAATTCCAGAATGTTCTATTTGTGATCCCCTATTATTGATCACATGTCCCCGTGACCTAAGTGGATCTGTGTGAGTAACACGGTATCATATCGACGTTGTATGTGTGAAATATTACTGTTTTATAAGATATTTACAATTTGGTTCTCACTTCTTTCTCCTGCCCTTTTTTAAGCTATGTGGGGTCGGCACAGTATCTACTTCTCTTCAACAACCTTCTGTCAGCCGTCATATCTGAATTCACATTCTTCTTGCACTTATCGTCTTTCACACAATCCATCCACACTTTCTTAGGTCTTCTTCTAGCCTTATAACCATCCACTTTCATCCTCAGTACTTTCTTTGTTCTATGTCCTTCATCCCTCCGCATAACATGCCCGTACCACGCTAACCTCTTGCTCCTCAATTTCTGTCACTGGAGCAACTTTCACACTTCCTCTATTATACTCATTCTTAATTTTATCCATCCTTGTCACACCGCACATCCATCTTAATATTCGCATATAATTAACGCACACATTTTTGCTTCTCCCATACCACACTTTATATAAGACCACTAGGTACATCTACCTTCATTTTAGGATAGAAATTATCGATTGGAATAAGAAGATAACGAAGAAGAAGTAAAGCTAATTGAGAACTTAACCAGTCTCCTAACAGAAAAATTGCCGAATTATTTTTTTTATCTACAATCTGATGATATTTCTTATGATGTTTAATAATCTAGAAGTCGTAGATGGTGAATAGTACCATTTCAGGATACCCTGGCTCTTTTATGTTGACAGTCGAAAAACAGCTATGCTGTTATTAAATTTGAAAACAACATTTGCACCATATAAAAATGGTAAATACTACTATAACTAGCTACTTGATTTGAAAAAAACTCTACCATCACTTATATATAGTTTTCTTTACGAAAGGACTAAAAAACACCATACAATGTTTAATAGTTTATAATCTTTAGCCGTCTCCATCGATTTGGTAAGGGTGGTGGGTGAAAGAGAGGCGACTATAGGGGTATTTGGGATGGGAATTTGCTGCAGTGCCTCCCCAACTCACCCCTTCACTGCGGTATTTAATGTCACGCAAGCGCACTGTTCCCACCAATCAACAACCGGTCCTCATGGAAAATTCCAGAATGTTCTATTTGTGATCCCCTATTATCGATCACATGTCCCCGTGACCTAATTGGATCTGTGTGAGTGACACCGTATCATAGCGGCGTTGCATGTGTGAAATATTACTGTTTTATAAGATATTTACAAGTTTGCTTCTCCTTCTTCTATTTTCTCCTGCCCTTTTTTAAGCTAAGTGGGGTCAGCACAGTATCTACTTTTCATTCACATTCCTCTATCATCTATCATATCCGAATTCACATTCTTCTTACACTTATCTTCTTTCACACAATCCATCCACACTTTCTTAGGTCTTCCTCTAGCCGTATAACCATTCACTTTCATTCTCAATACTTTCTTTGTTCTATGTCCTTCATCCCTCCGCATAACATGTCTGTACCACGCTAACCTGTTGCTCCTCAATTTCTTTGTCACTGGAGCAACTTTCACACTTCCTCTAATATACTAATTCTTAATTTTATCCATCCTTGTCACACCGCACATCCATCTTAACATTCGCATATAATTAACGCATACAATTTTGCTTCTCCAGTACCACACTTTATATAAGACCACTTGGTACATATACCTTCATTTTAGGATAGAAATTATCGTTTGGAATAGGAAGATAACGAAGAAGAAGTAAAGCTAATTGAGAACTTAACCAGTCTCCTAAGAGAAAAATTGCTGAATTTTTTTTTTTATCTACATTCGCCCGATATTTCTTATGATGTTTAATAATCAAGAAGTCGTAGATGGTGAATAGTACCATTTCAGGATACCCTGGCTATTTTATGTTGACAGTCGAATAACAGCGATGCTGTTATTAAATTTGAAAACAGCATTTTCACTATATAAAAATGGTAAATACCACTATAATTAGCAGTAGCTAATCAAGTATGATTTGAAGAAAATTCTACCACCACTCATATATATAGTTTTCTTTACGAAATGACAAAAAAAAAACATACAATGATTAATAGTTTTTAATCTGTGGCCGCCTCCATCGTTTCGATAAGGGTGGTGGGTGAAAGGGAGGCGACTATAGGGGTATTTGGGATGGGAATTTGCTGCAGTGCCTCCCCAACTCACCCCTTCACTGCGGTATTCTAACGTGACGCAAGCGCACTGTTCCCACCAATCAGCAACCGGCCCTCATGGAAAATTCTAGAATGTTCTAATTGTTAACCCCTTTTATCGATCACATCCCGTGACCTAAGTGGATATGTGTGAGTGACACCGTATCATAGCGGCGTCGTATGTGTGAAATATTACTGTTTTATAAGATATTTACAATTTTGCTTCTCCTTCTTCTATTTTCTCCTGCCCTTTTCCTAGCTATGTGGGGTCGGCACAGTATGTACTTCTCTTCCACATTCCTCTATCAGCTGTCAAATCCGAATTCACATTCTTCTTGCACTTATCGTCTTTCACACAATCCATCCACCCTTTCTTAGGTCTTCCTCTAGCCTATAACCATTCACTTTCATTCTCAGTACTTTCTTTGTTCTATGTCCTTCATCCCTCCGCATAACATGTCCGTACCACGCTAACATCTTGCTTCTCAATTTCTCTGTCACTGGAGCCACTTTCAAACATCCTCTAATATACTCATTCTTAATTTTATCCGTCCTAGTCACACCACACATCTATCTTAACATTTGCATAATATTAACGCACACAATTTTGCTTCTCCCGTACCACACTTTATATAAGACCACTTGGTACGTCTACCTTCATTTTAGGATAGAAATTATCGATTGGAATAAGAAGATAACAAAGAAGAAGTAAAGCTAATTGAGAACTTAACCAGTCTCCTTAGAGAAATATACCCGAATTTTTTTTTTTATCTACATTCGCCAGATATTTCTTATGATGTTTAATAATCGAGAAGTCGTAGATGGTGAATAGTACCATTTCAGGATACCCTGGCTAATTTATGTTGACAGTCGAATAACAGCGATGCTGTTATTAAATTTGAAAACAGCATTTTCACTATATAAAAGTGGTAAATACCACTATAATTAGCAGTAGCTAATCAAGTATGATTTGAAGAAAATTCTACCACCACTCATATATATATAGTTTTCTTTACGAAATGACAAAAAAAAACATACAATGATTAATAGTTTTTAATCTGTGGCCGCCTCCATCGTTTCGATAAGGGTGGTGGGTGAAAGGGAGGCGACTATAGGGGTATTTGGGATGGGAATTTGCTGCAGTGCCTCCCCAACTCACCCCTTCACTGCGGTATTCTAACGTGACGCAAGCGCACTCTTCCCACCAATCAGCAACCGGTCTTCATGGAAAATTCCAGAATGTTCTATTTGTGAACCCCTATTATCGATCACATGTCCCCGTGACCTAATTGGATCTGTGTGAGTGACACCGTATCATAGCGGCGTCGTATGTGTGAAATATTACTGTTTTATAAGATATTTACAATTTTGCTTCTCCTTCTTCTATTTTCTGCTGCCCTTTTCCCAGCTATGTGGGGTCGGCACAGTATGTACTTCTCTTCCACATTCCTCTATCAGCTGTCAAATCCGAATTCACATTCTTCTTGCACTTATCGTCTTCCACACAATCCATCCACACTTTCTTAGGTCTTCCTCTAGCCTTATAACCATTCACTTTCATTCTCAGTACTTTCTTTGTTCTATGTCCTTCATCCCTCCGCATAACATGTCCGTACCACGCTAACATCTTGCTCCTCAATTTCTCTGTCACTGGAGCCACTTTCAAACATCCTCTAATATACTCATTCTTAATTTTTTCCGTCCTAGTCACACCACACATCTATCTTAACATTCGCATAATATTAACTCACACAATTTTGCTTCTCCCGTACCACACTTTATATAAGACCACTTGGTTCGTCTACCTTCATTTTAGGATAGAAATTATCGATTGGAATAAGAAGATAACAAAGAAGAAGTAAAGCTAATTGAGAACTTAACCAGTCTCCTTAGAGAAAAATACCGGAATTTTTTTTTTTATCTACATTCGCCAGATATTTCTTATGATGTTTAATAATCGAGAAGTCGTAGATGGTGAATAGTACCATTTCAGGATACCCTGGCTATTTTATGTTGACAGTCGAATAAAAGCGATGCTGTTATTAAATTTGAAAACAGCATTTTCACTATATAAAAGTGGTAAATACCACTATAATTAGCAGTAGCTAATCAAGTATGATTTGAAGAAAATTCTACCACTACTCATATATATAGTTTTCGTTACGAAATGACAAAACAAAAACATACAATGTTTAATAGTTTTTAATCTTTGGACGCCTCCATCAATTCGTTAATGGTGGTGGGTGAAAGGGAGGCGACTATGGGGGTATTTGGGATGGGAATTTGCTGCAGTGCCTCCCCAACTCACCCCTTCACTGCGGTATTCTAACGTGACGCAAGCGCACTGTTCCCACCAATCAGCAACCGGCCCTCATGGAAAATTCTAGAATGTTCTAATTGTTAACCCCTTTTATCGATCACATCCCGTGACCTAAGTGGATATGTGTGAGTGACACCGTATCATAGCGGCGTCGTATGTGTGAAATATTACTATTTTATAAGATATTTACAATTTTGCTTCTCCTTCTTCTATTTTCTCCTGCCCTTTTCCCAGCTATGTGGGGTCGGCACAGTATGTACTTCTCTTCCACATTCCTCTATCAGCTGTCAAATCCGAATTCACATTCTTCTTGCAGTTATCGTCTTTCACACAATCCATCCACACTTTCTTAGGTCTTCCTCTAGCCTATAACCATTCACTTTCATTCTCAGTACTTTCTTTGTTCTATGTCTTTCATCCCTCCGCATAACATGTCCGTACCACGCTAATATCTTGCTCCTCAATTTCTCTGTCACTGGAGCCACTTTCAAACATCCTCTAATATACTCATTCTTAATTTTATCCGTCCTAGTCACACCACACATCTATCTTAACATTCGCATAATATTAACGCACACAATTTTGCTTCTCCCGTACCACACTTTATATAAGACCACTTGGTTCGTCTACCTTCATTTTAGGATAGAAATTATCGATTGGAATAAGAAGATAACAAAGAAGAAGTAAAGCTAATTGAGAACTTAACTAGTCTCCTTAGAGAAAAATACCCGAATTTTTTTTTTTATCTACATTCGCCAGATATTTCTTATGATGTTTAATAATCGAGAAGACGTAGATGGTGAATAGTACCATTTCAGGATACCCTGGCTATTTTATGTTGACAGTCGAATAACAGCGATGCTGTTATTAAATTTGAAAACAGCATTTTCACTATATAAAAATGGTTAATACCACTATAATTAGCTACTTGATTTGAAGAAAATTCTACCACCACTCATTTATATAGTTTTCTTTACGAAATGACAAAACAAAACCATACAATGATTAATAGTTTTTAATCTGTTGCCGCCTCCATCGATTCGATAAGGGTGGTGGGTGAAAGGGAGGCGACTATAGGGGTATTTGGGATGGGAATTTGCTGCAGTGCCTCCCCAACTCACCCCTTCACTGCGGTATTCTAACGTCACGCAAGCGCACTCTTCCCACCAATCAGCAACCGGTCTTCATGGAAAATTTCAGAATGTTCTATTTGTGAACCCCTATTATCGATCACATGTCCCCGTGACCTAATTGGATCTGTGTGAGTAACACCGTGTCATAGCGGCGTCGTATGTGTGAAATATTACTGTTTTATAAGATATTTACAATTTTGCTTCCCCGTACCACACTTTTTATAAGACCACTTGGTACATCTACCTTCATTAAAGGATAAAAATTATCGATTAGAATAAGAAGATAAAGAAGAAGAATTTAAACTAATTGAGAACTTAACCAGTCTCGTTAGAGAAAAATACCCGAATATTTTTTTTTATCTATAATCGGCTGATATTTCTTATGATGTTTAATAATCGAGAAGTGGTAGTTGTTGTATATTACCATTTCAGGATACCCTGGCTCTTTTATGTGGACAGTCGAATAATAGCGATGCTGTTATTTAATTTGAAAACAGCTTTTTCACCATATAAAAATGGTAAATACCACTATAATTAGCTATTTGATTTGAAAAAAATTCTACCATCACTTATATTATATATAGTTTTCTTTACGAAACGACAAAAAAAAACCATACAATGTTTAATATTTTATAATATTTGGCAAAATAAATCTAATGTAGGTAATATTAAAATAATTCGCCGATATTATTAGGTAATAACAATGTACACTTTTTAGTTTGATTGTGTATATATATATTTAGATGTTTTATATTAACAAAATAATTTTAATGCTATTTTTTAAATGTTATTTATTCAGTGGTGGTAGGTCTATGTTGCCGGGGACCGTCTAAATAGGTATCACCGCAGCGCCTATTGCAGCTGACGACTGACTGAGTACTCTGCAAACATTACTCAGTTTTGTAAGGTTATTCCGTTTTTAAGGGCAGTGTAGTTAGCCTAACTACTGGGGTAACGAGGTTCAACATCTTATGTCTCATGCGACGAGCTCAATGTCATGCAGTGTACAACATCCGAAATAGCGCAACGTTCCTATAGACGGTTTTGTCACTTATTGTCAGTTAATCCTGCCATAGAATTATATCTAGAAAAGAAGTTAAGGACGTAAGGTGCATAATAGTGAACGGTCAAAAATTGGAGAGGGTGCGCAAATACAAATACTTGGGTACGTGGCTAAGTGAAGATTGGGAAAGCGACCAAGAAATCATAACACGTATCGAAGTAGCACGCAATGCATTCGAAAAAATGCGCAAAATTTTATGTTGTCGCAACATCAAAATACCTTTGCGCCTCAGTCTACTAAAATGCTATATCTGACCCATCCTTCTATACGGATGCGAGGCCTGGACAATAAAAGAAGACCTCAGAAAACGTATAGAAGCGTTCGAGATGTGGGCATATAGGCGCATGTTGGCCATAAGCTGGACTCGGAGAGTGACAAACGAGGAGGTTCTACGACGAGTCTACCAAAAAAGGGAACTTTTGCAGATCATCAAAATGAGAAAAGTATCGTATCTCGGCCACGTGCTCAGGCATGACAGATATGATCTCCTCCAACTCATCTTGATGGGAAAAGTTGCCGGTAAAAGGAGTGTTGGTCGTAGAAAGAAATCATGGTTACGCAACATCCGAGAGTGGACGGGAACTGCGAGTGCTGCCCAACTATTTCGCCTCGCAAGAGACAAAGTTAAATTTGGAGAACTGACCGCCAACCTTCGCTAGTCGGAGAGGCACCTTAAGAAGAAGAATAGAATAAAAAATGTAAAAACTTTCTTTTTGAGAGTTTATACATTTTTTCTGGATTTATTACATAGATATTGTTGTATGTAAAACTGCAAACGATAAACAAATGTTTAACTTAGTTAGCATCTAAATAATCATCACAAGTAATCCAAAGTACAATATATTTTTTAGGTGAAGACTGACCCGTACCATTGTGGACCATGCAATCAGTTGATTCCATATTGGGACACCACTCATCTGCAGGCGTCGGGAAGTGACGACCCCACCGCCCATTTGCTGAAGTGTATATGACTATTGAGTACATTTACACTTCATCAAATGCATTCAGTCAACCGAACGATGGCGGTATATCCATCCAAGGAAGCGGAGGAAAATCCCGGACGTGGGACGGGCAGCAGCGTTTCACGATAGGGCCTCCGTAACTGCGATCGCCAAGCCGCCTGCCAAGCGTGGCGATTATGGCAATTCCCCCCTTATGATGAACCAAAATAAAAACCGGCCCCTAGTCTCAAGCGGCCCCGCTATTCCTGGCTACGGTAGCGGTAACGGTAACGGCGGGGCAAGGGGTGCAATGAATCTCCGGAAGCGGCCAGGCTACCAAAACCAACGACATTTAGCCCTGGCAACACTCAACACGCGTACACTGCGGACCGACGAGAAGATAATTGAGCTGGAGGAGGAATTGAGCAGGTTAAGAGAGCAGGAGGTAAGATGGGATATAGTAGGGTTATCCGAAGTCCGAAGAGAGGGGGAGGACAAGATAACTCTTAAATCCGGCAACCTGCTCTATTTCCGGGAGGGCGACCGGTAGTCCCAGGGTGGCGTCGGGTTTATCGTCCGCAAGTCTCTTGTGAATAACGTTGTCGACATCGTTAGTGTGTCAGCAAGGGTAGTGTACCTGATACTCAGAGTTACCAAGCGTTACTCGCTGAAGGTCATACAGGTATACGCACCGACTACGGCACACTCTGATGACGAGGTGGTAACTGTGTATGAGGATATTTCTAAAGCCATACACAGCTCCAAAACTCAGTACACCGTTGTCTTAGGAGACTTTAATGCAAAACTAGGGCAGCGAAGTAGTGAAGAACTGAAAGTGGGGCAATTTGGATATGGACAGAGAAATCCACGAGGCCAAATACTCGCCGACTTCATGGAGAAGGAGGGTCTCTATATAATGAACTCCTTCTTCAAGAAGCGGGCCAGCCGTAAGTGGACGTGGATTAGTCCTGATGGAGCCATTAAAAATGAGATAGACTTCATCGTGTCGACGAAGAGGCAGATATTCAAGGATGTCTCAGTGATCAATGCTCTAAAAATGGGCAGCATTCACCGAATCGTGAGAGGCATCTTGAATATCAACATAAAGCTCGAACGATTTCGACTGGTGAAGTCCACGCTCCGGCCAGCGCCCATCCAACTCCAAAACCCCGAGAGCTTTCAGCTTGAACTACGAAATCGCTTTGCATCCTTAGGCGAGTGCATTGATGTGGACGATTACAACACCAGGTTCGTAGATGCTGTCCGTACGGCAAGACTTAAGATTTTTAAAGTCCCCCGTACCAGAAAGAAGAAGCCGATCTCTGACCACACATTAAACCTCATGACCGAAAGACGAGAACTGGTCCTGAAGTCTTCTGAAGATGCCACCAAATATCGGCAGCTGAATAGGCAGGTCTCTGTCTCTGACTCGCGACATACGCCGATTTAATACTGACAGTGTTAAAGAGGCAATAGAGCGGAACAAAGGCTCAAAAGTGTTCGCACGAGATCTGTCTATCGGGCAAAGCCAGTTGACGTGGCTGAAGACAGAGGACGGCAGGATCGTATCGTCAAGGGCCGAGGTTCTGGTGGAGATTGACAGGTCTATGGACTATACTCGGTTCTATGGACAGCTGTACACGACTACATGTTCTCCTGGTGGACTAGCATCAGATCCAAGAGCTGGTCTAGCCCGACACTACTCTGAAGATATCCCGGTTGTCAGCCTACACGAAATTAGTGTGGCTCTGAATCAGCTTAAAAGCAACAGGGCACCTGGTGATGACGAAATAACAGCTGAACTTCTGAGAGCTGGTGGAAAGCCGATCCTCGAAGTCCTGCAGAAGTTGTTCAATTCCGTCATACTAGAAAGCCGATCGCCTTGGGCATGGCACGGAGGTGTGGTGGTGCTTTTCTTCAAGAAGGGAGATAAAACCTAGTTGAAGAATTATAGACCCATCTCACTTTTGAGTCATGTCTACAAGTTGTTTTCCAGAGTCATCACGATTCGTCTCACAATCAGGCTCGACGACTTCCAGCCTCCAGAACAAACTGGATTCCGTAAAGGCTACAGCACCATAGACCACATTCATACGCTGCGGCAGGTTATACAGAAGTTCCTTGAGTATAACCAGCCCCTATGCTTAGCGTTTGTGGACTATGAGAAAGCCTTCGATTCGATTGAGATATGGGCCGTGTTGCAGACCCTGCAACGGTGCCAAATAGACCACCGGTACGTCGATGTTCTAAGGTGCTTGTACGAGAACGCCACCATGTCAGTCCGCCTCGAAGATCAGAGCTCGAAACAGATCCGATTGCAGCGTGGAGTAAGACAGGGAGACATCATATCTCCGAAATTGTTCACCGCTGCATTGGAAGATGTCTTCAAGCTTCTGGATTGGGGAGGATATGGCATCAATATCAACGGCGAGTACATCACGCAGCTTAGATTTGCCGACGATATCGTGGTTTTGGCTGAGACCATTGAGGACCTCAACACAATGCTCAATGATCTTTGTATAGTTTCACAACGAGTGGGTCTTATAATGAATATGGACAAGACCAAAATCATGGCAAATGTCCATATTGTACCCACTCCAGTAACAGTTGGAAGCTCTACACTTGAAGTTGTTGACAGATATGTCTACCTCGGACATACAATCCAACTAGATAGGTCCAACTTCAAGAAAGAGATCTCTCGTCGAATCCAACTCAGATGGGCAGCATTCGGGAAGCTAAGACATATCTTCTCGTCCAAAATACCGCAGTGTCTCAAGACAAAATTCTTTGACCTGTGTGTGCTGCCAGTGATGACATACGGAGCAGAGACGTGGCCGCTTACTATGGGCCTTGTCCGCAAGCTTAAGATTGCCGAGAGGGCGATGTATCTGGCAGTGTTGGAGCCGACAATTCTGTATGCAGCGAGTGCATGGGCGCCGGCGGCTAAGAAGCTGCTGGTCCGAAGGCAGCTCGATGCGGTTCAGCGTGGCTTCGCGCAGAAAATTGCACGAACTCACCGAACCGCATCGTTGCATTCGGCCCTAGTATTTGCCGGGTTGCTTCCTCTGGACCTTCGGGTCCAAGAAGCGGCCACTTTATTTGAGGTAAAGCGCGGCCACACCCGGCAAGTACTGGGTGACCGAGAGCTAGAGATTCCAGTCAGCTACCTGAGACTTCCACACCCGTCTGTGCAGCTTGGTATGGAATTCTCCTGCCTGGGGGAAAGTGCGAAAGAAGTCCAATTTGCCACCTCGGCTGCCGATTTGGCGATATACACCGACGGCAGCTGCATCGACGACAAGGTGGGTGCGGCGTTCTGCGTTATGCGGGGCGCCGCAGAGGTTGCGAACAAAAAACTCAAGTTGGGCAACTTCTGCACCGTATACCAGGCAGAGCTGCTGGCTTTAGCGAGAGCGACAGGGTACGCGGCCAGCGGGTCGGCGCATTCGTGCACCGTCCTTAGCTACTCGAGGTCCGCCCTGGAGACTGTCGCAAAACCGGACACCCTCCATCCCCTGGCGATCGCAGTAAAAGAGAATATTATGAAAGCGCGTGAGAAAGGGACGGATGTGAGGTTATATTGGGTGAAGGCGCATGCTGGGATGGAGGGAAACGAAAGGGCGGACTACCTGGCCAAGGAAACGGCCCTGAAGAGCAAAAGAAGACCAGAGTACGAGGATTGCCCGTTTCCTTCGTCAAGCGTCAGCTAAGGCTGGGGACGCTTGACGAATGGAACAGGAGGTATGTGCAAGGTACAACGGCTTCAGCAACGCGGATGTTTTTCCAGAACGTCAAGTCAGCGTATTGAGTACTTATACAGTACTTGTACAGATCGAGCTCGACGCCGTCCTGGTCCAGATGTTTACTGGGCACGGGGGATTCTCAGAGTACCTTAACAGGTTTCAGCTCAAGGAGAGTCCTGCATGCCCCTGTGACCCGGAGGTGGACCAGACCGTGGTGCGCATCCTGCTTTCCTGTCCCTTATTTGGGAGGGAGAGAGCGGACCTGGAAATGCAAGCAAGAAAAAGGTTAGACACAGGAGCGGACAGACTCTGATGAGTGAAGACGAAAGTCGCCAGATATTTATAAATTATTGCAAGTGGTGGGAGAAGTAATTGCAAGGAACAAGTAGTAAATAAATAAAATAAAAAATAAAATTATGTAATAAAAATTCAATTAATAATGACACAACACAAAACAATGTACTAAAAACTAGAATATGTAAAAAATTTAATAAAGTAAAAAATTGTAAAAATTTAAAGGGAAATATAGCAGCAGAAAGTATGATTTATTCCAGCACAACATTGGTTCCGCACATGACGTGGCGACGGTCTTCACTCTGCGAGAGGTATGAAAAAAGGAAATGGGATGGATAATGAAATAAAGAGGAGGAAAATTAATTGGAAGAAAGATAAGATATGAGTGAAAGATTGAAGATATAGAAGGAAGGAATGAGGTAACTAGATGTAATATAAACTGCAGAATGATAAGTGATTTGGAAAGTTTAATAGTGCTAACAATGGCCCTGACTCGCCATACGCAATAAGTAAAAAAAAACCTTTTTATTTGTAATATAGATGTATCAGGTTCGAATCTGGGACTACATGTCGTAAAATTTGAATGACTGGTTTCTACCCTGATGGTGTAAATCTTCTGCCATTACAACGCTGTAGTCTTACCGCTATCTACATACGAAAACTAAGGTATTCTGGAATTCTTCACTATACAACTTTTTTTATTATTATTATTAACCTGTGTAACAAAATGCTGACGGATCGCACACCCCGTCGCCGAAAGGGCCGCGGCGACGAGATAGTGTCGGACTGCAACCGACTAAAAAGCTTCACACGGTGTTCCAACTCGGCCAATAGAGACGAGGGGAGGCGGTAAAGAAGCAGTACTCATCCGCCACCCTCGCTTTGGAGCCCGAATGAAAGGGTCCACCACGGGGAGGGATGTGAAGCACCCCTCCCATCGAACAAGCCTTACGTGACGCCGCATCTGAACACAGAGATGCGCCGTCGAAGCCATCTCGGGAACCCTTTCCAAGGGGGGCGCCGGACCGATGGCCCGTTTAAGTCGCGACGCCAGATTCCTCTGCCGGATGAGGCGATCGTAGGTAGTGCGCTCGAGTCTCACCCGGTGGTGATGAACAGTCATCACGCGGCTACCCCGTCTCGCCCCACGACAACCGCAGTTTAGTTCGAGCGGTCTCCTGTTCCCGCGACGCCACTATACAACTTCACTTGACTACTTTCAAAAGCATTATCGTATGAAATTTATATAATAAAACATTTCTTTTAAATCTTACAGAACAAATTATTTAATTAAGAAATCTTTAAAAATATACATATATCTATATGTATATATATATATGTATATATATATATATGTATTTATAATTTAACTTCGTTTTAAATAGTTAGTTAAATTATTTTCTCGTACAAATAAGTATTGTGTAATACATATATGTATGTATGTGTGTGAAAATATTTATGTTGACTGGTAGAAAATGCCTATGGGCATTAAGTCCACCTATATTAGGTAAGAATCCTAACGTAAGGTGTCTGTAACCCCTCCAACGGGTTTCCGCCTTGTCGTGGCGGAGGGGCTTAGTAAAAGTGGCAACTGTCAGTGGGGACGCCACAATGGTGCAGCTAAGCGGAACCAATTCGGCTGGCCCACGGTAAAGGTTCGGCCGAAACGGCCGCTCCAGGTTCAAGCACCGGTTGGGATAACTGGAGCTCACCGGAGCGGCCGGGGGCCCGGGAGCGGCTTTATGCTGCCCCCTGCGACCGGCTGCAAGGGCGGTTTTATACCTCCTCTGCAGCCGAGGTGGGATTGCGGAGGGCGTATACTCCGCAACCAAACGGTGTTGTACCGGCGATGCGGCGGCGGTGGGGCCGCGGGTGAAGAGCAGTGTCGGTATTACGATGCGCCGTTCTCGCTATCCTCCGCGGCCACTAACGAGTAGCGGCGGGTCCAACATCTATCCGCTGCGGGGAGCCCGGAGAGGATATCTCCGGGGGCTCCCGTGGCCTCTGGGCGACGGGTTCGGAGGAATCCGTCGTCCGTACAAAGTAGGCCGAGGTGGGGGCGCACTGTATTTTCCAGCGCGCCCTGCAGGGAAGGTTTATCTCTCCCTACCGAGGTGGGGCTGCGTAAGGGGCCAGCGCCGGTGAGGGTCGCGGACGTAGGCACCAAGCCATACCCATAACCCTTGCCACTAAGGTGAAGAGTTTGGAACATCGTCGGGGTTTTAGCCGTGTGAGTCCGACATAACCCGTTCTCGCCCCCGCGAGGACGGGTATGCATAGGCATTTCCCCCACATAAAAAAAGGTGTCTATAAAGATTTTAAATAAAACAAATCCGAATCTCGAAACATTTCTCACATTTCTGTCTGAGGATCTAGTCTATTGATAAATTGCAATGTGTAGATATTTAGAACGATGTAATAGACAAGTAGAAGTTAATAAACTAGTACACTTATAGAAACCTTATTGTATACAGGCTGTATATAATAAGTACATTATCAATTCAACAGAAATAAAACAATAAGTTGTAAACGTTTTGACAGCTGTTATAATGATAAACTGAAGATTAATTACTCATAAATTATATGTGTTAAAATCCACAAAATGGTCATTGGGAACAGAAATAAGTCGTGAGTAGATAAAGAAGTCCTTTAAAGAGATATGATATATATATATATATATATGCAGGCTGCGGCAATGAACTGCTGGATATAGGCCTCCCCCAAGGAATGGCATATATATTCATATAATAAAATATTGGCAGTAATATAGCGCGAAGTAATTAAAATCTTTTTCCATCAAATATCACCATATGATTAGACTTCCGACAATTACAATTTCTTTACATATTACCTCTCTGTCACCTACCACTTAACTATGGTATAATCGACAATGTATTATATTTCTAATACATATATATATGTGATATTTATAGAGCTCGCAATGGTTCCACGCACGTTATTCGTCTCAAGGGCCCCAGTAAACTATTAAGACCTCTTTCCCCTTATTCGGCTAGAACAAAACTGTAAGTAAAAGAATTGACTCGATTTTTAGGTTTTCAAAAATATTTAGTTCTCAGTCATCTGGCACTGTCCTTGCTGTATTTCTACATACACTGCATAATTTTTACTTTAAATATATCTCATTACAACTAAAGATATAACTTTAATGAAATTGGACTCTCCAACGATTATTTAATAAGATATTTTTATTTGCAACAGATCCCGACATGACTCCGACGACGTGATTGATTTGGGTGGACCCAAAAAACTACGCACCAAGCCACGCGCACCATATTCACCCAGCACCAGATTGTAAGTTCTAGCAGGACTACCCATTGAAATATTACTTAGTTACTTAAAGAAGATATACCGTTGCTAATTTTAACAATTAATGCTTACAGGTACCCAGGACCGCAAGCCCTGAAAAAAAAGGAAAGTGAACCTAAGCCACATCGGAAAAAGAGGATGCGACAGCCGAGACAACTAGTACCCAATCCTCGCTTATACCAACCAGCACCCCGGCGTGTGGTCCCACGACCACCACCATTGTTTCCAGCAGTTTCCTGGCAGCCGCCTATGCCTACAATATCTCTAGACACAGCTTCGGGTGCCGCACTCCGCCTGGCAGAAACACGTAAGCAGTCTTCGCAGAAGCTTGGGAAACGTCGCCCGCAAATTAAAGGTCAAAGTGAGACCCAACGAACACATTCTAGGGCGGCGCCACGAGGAAAGTACGAAGCTTGGCAAGGAGAGAATCCTTTCCTCAAGAGTATATCCGTGTCTCCGAAAATAAAACAACCGGCATGGCTAACTTCGCCCAGTGCCCTAGGACCATACGACGACCTGATTTGAATACCATCACAGAATTAGTTAACAGTCCATCCGTAACCCTATTGACTTTTGTGGAGAACATAAAAATTTGAAAACTTTTCGCATTTTTACTTACTGCCCTTCAATAATTACTTGAATATGGTTCAAATGTAACTTTAATTGTATAAAATCAAATTCAGGTAAAGTTACTACATTAAGAAATCAGTTAGAGATGATATTACGAAGGAGGAGTATTTTATTTGATGAACGATATTATTCTCTATTCTACTAGTGTCTGAAGAACTTATCAGTTTCGTTCGTATTTCATCATCATCAGCCGATAGACGTCCACAGCTGAACATAAGCCTCCCCCAAAGATCCCCACATCATTCGGTCCTGGGCAGCGGCCCGTATCCAGCCGCTTCCGTCCACCTGCCGGGCACCAGGCACCGTCGATTGTTGGGGATTCATATAAGTTTTATCCATTTCCCACCACCCTGGCTCAAAGCTGGTCGGTGGGAGCCAGAGCCTCGTTTAGTTGATTAGCAGGGTGCACCATGAGCAAGTGAGGTTAGCTGCTGGTTAGTTGTCCCGTGATTGGTTATGCGGGTCACCTTACACCCCTTCTCATCTATCAGAGAGATCGGAATTTTATTTAAATAAATCCAATAATTTTTTACAAGCACTACGTTTGCATATGTTTATTTAAGCTTGTTTTTTTTTCTTTATTATCAAATTAATCTATACATTAATCGTATACTTGTATTTCCAAGCGAAAGATTTACAAACTGATTTTTAAATATAATATTTTCGCGATAATAGTCGCAATCTGATAATAATATTCCACCAGAACATTATGTACTATTTCCGATAATGGACATTACGCTGTTACTTTCTTCTGTGGGAAATAGATCATTTTAAAATTTCCGATCATTTTCTCAACAAAAGAAGTACCTATGAGCATATCATATAAAAAAAAACTTAAGATTTGTTTAATTCTACTAGAAACGTCAGCATTATTTGCATCCATAAATAATATAAAGAAATAAAAAAGGTAGATGTATAGAGCAAATATAAACTCTATCAGATTCCAGATGTATAGATAACTGATGGTGATCAAAGGATTATGATTAAGGATTAAAAACGAAATCTATACAAACAAACAAACACTTGTTTATAATAATAATATATTTATTTATTCAGATAACATAGATCCAACAATTAGTTTAGTACAAAAACTTTTAAAAACTAATGTTGGTAGCACATACAAGTTATTGTTTGGGTTTAACATCCGCAAGTAGACTCACAAATGTCCAATCATCAATTCATTCACATGCTTGTGTATTTGCGAGTCCGGTTTACTCACAAATACCTGCATAATACTGTTGGTGCTGTCCCACAGCCTGCGCATCAGTGAAGCAGCTCTTGGGCGCAAGATGGCCTGGAATTCGTCAATGCGTGTCTCTACGAACATTTGCGATGCCCTACAAAAGCGGGGCAGCCCCAACAGCGCCCTAAACACATTATTGTATTGAATACGCAGAGCACTAAGCAACTTCTGGGTAGCGTCAAACGACAGGCTGCTCGTATAAAAGCTCTGATAATGCGCAGCGAACAATGTAACCTTTACTTCATCCGATCAGCGAGAAAAAATATTTATATATACTTTTGTTTACGTTGTAGCTTAGGCCGTGACTAGTCACATACGATTCACATATTTCTAGTAGCCATCGAAATGCCCTCACCGTAGGGCTCAGCGGCACCATGTCATCCACGTAGCTTATATTGTTTACACGTACACCATCCACGCAGCATCCCACGTGTGTATTGCTGAGCTCGACGATGAGCCCGCCTACGTACAAGTTGAAGAGCTTCGGCGACGACAGCCCGCCCTGCGTCACCCCGCACTCCAACCCGTATCAGTCCGACAACGCACTAAACCAACGCACACTGTTTCTCTGGTTCGCATACCAGTATTGGAATATGCTATTCAATTCAACTGGGATGCTTCTATCCCTCATCTCCTGCCACAAAACATCGTAAGACTAAGTCGAAAGGCTTAGAGAGGTCTAAGGAACATGTAAGTATTGTATAGTGAACATGTGCAAGTATTGTACAGTAAGTTTAAGGCCCAAAATGGCACTGGCAAATGTAAGTAATCATGAAGTTGAGCATTAAGCAAGCAGGCCATTACTTTAACGAGAACATTCGCCAGTGAGATTGATCTATAATTCGTTTTGTCGGCAATATCTCTTGTCTTGTTTTTTATTATAGGTACTACAATTGCTTTTATTAAATCATTACGAAGGTATGACTTATACACAGTGTGTAAAACAGACAAAACTCTCGGCAAACGATCCCCTGCATATTTAATATGCACGATACTGAGACAGTCAGAACCAGGCGATTTACCTTTAGTCATTATTCTAATAACGACTGCGACTTGAGTCGATGTAAAATAAATCGATATCTTGGCCTGATTAAACTCAACGTGGATCACCGTTCTGGCCTGACTAGAATCAGCGTGGATCACCGCCCGCGCCGGGCCTAAGGGCGATTTCACCGTAAAGTGCTCCTTAAAAACCATAGCAATGTCTCTGGCCTAACTCACGCCCGATACGCTCATTTTGATTTTAATTTATAAGTTGAAGTAATCAGATAACAATAACTTTAAAAATTTGTTTTATTAACAATAATCTATGTACATGTACGCGATATCCGGAGATACATTGACGCAATCACGACATCCTGAAACTAATGGTAAACACTCAAAATTCGGTAGAGATAAAGAGAGTGAGTGAGAGGTCGCCGACGTAGTCCAGAAGATTGCCAGTCTAGAGTCGCAATGAACAGGACACATCGTTCGAAGGATATACTGCCGTTGGGTCATTAAGGTCCGGCGACAGCTTACCGATAGACGCAGATCAAGATCTTTGGAGTAGGCCTATGTCAGTGGATGATGATGATGATGATGAAAAAAAATAATTTGACAAAAGTCCTTTCCCAAAGGGAGTAGCGGGTGATAGTGATACACAACAACGTGGGCGGTGAACAGTACCATAAACAAGTGAGGATTATTCTTCCGAGAAGTATGCGTAAGCATCGCCATACCGTCGCCGAGATGGCGTCCTCTTACAAATTCCATTTACACCGGTCGCTATATAGTTATGTAGTTACTACATTGCAATATACTTTTTATGGCTACATTGCTTAACCGCACACGTGGGCCTGATCCACGGGTCGATAAGTTGCTTGTGTGTGTGTGTGTGAGTGCGGCGCCGCCTCTGATGTATTACAATGTGACGGTGATATGTGAGAGGTAGGCGATGCGTTTGGCGGGATGGTGTGCACTCGTGTACACGGCTGCGGCAGTTACGACCACACACGCTCTGGTGAGCAGCTCCGAGGAGGTGATAAGACAAGCCCTAGCTCTCGTTCACATACTCAAATCTGGTGAGAACTTATAATCGACATCACTAGTGATATCGCATATGGACTCGGGACTACTGTTTGAAACGAAACGTGCAAAAAGAGCGTTTCCTTGCAACCCTGTACTTTTAAGTGTGTAACAAGAAAAATGCTCACCTGATGATAACTAATATGTGGCTCTAGTTAGGATGATACACACTGCACCACATTGTGCTGGTCACATTAAAAAATAAGCTGTTAAGCGACGAGACGAGCGAAACGTTCAAATTATGGTAAATGATACAGTTGCCTTTAATAACGTCGTGATAGTTAAGATGATACACACTGCAACATATTGTGCTAGTGGCATTAAAAAATAAGCTGTTAAGCGACGAGACGAGCGAAACGTTCATATGATGGTAAATGATACAGTTGCCTTTAATAACGTCGTGATAGTTAGGATGATATACACAGCACCACATTGCCTTCGTCACATTGAAACAAGATTACTGAAGGTGTTTGTAACTCTCATAGGTACCACCGCAGCTTCTATTTCTGTCGCCAAACAGTACTGTGCAAACATTACTTTGTTCCGGTTTGAAGGGCGCTGTAGCTAGATAAATTACTGGTGTGACGAGACTGAATATCTCAGTCTCAGGCGACGAGCGCAATATAACATTGTTACTAGCGATCAACCATCCGGTAAACGTATCGTTCGTCTCGTCACTTAAATTATTAAAAAAAAATTAAGTCTCATGGCTCTAGTAATATCAGTGGGTACAGCGCCCTTTAAACCGGAACACTAGTTTATCAGCAGCAATACTAGCTTGGGCCTAACGGGTTCCGTACAACAACTCGAGGAGCCAAAGCCAACCTCGCCTACTCGTGGTGCACCCTGCTAGTCAACAAACGAGGCTCTGGCTCCCACCACGCCGCATTGGGCCAGCTTGGTGGAAAATGGCCCAAATCCCCCCTTATGAGACACTACAAACGTGGGAATCTTTTGGGGAGGCCTATGTCCAGCAGTGGGATCTATTGGCTAGACTACGTAGATGTTCTCTGACAATAGAGACCCACTGCCACTGTGAAAATAAAACACTAATTATTAATGGAAAAGTAAAAAACATTTCATTCAAAGTATTGGCCATTGTTTTCTACACATTGTGTCCACCTTTCTGGCAATTTGTGGATACCACGCCAATAAAATTGTTAGTCTTTTAAAGCAAACCAACCAGACACCAAATTTTCGACCTCCTCGTAGGAATCAAAGTGCTGCTCAGCCAATGCATGTCCCATCGATGAAAACAAATGGTAGTCGGAAGGAGCCAAGTCTGGTGAATACGGGCGGGTGGGGTAGTAGGTAGCAGCTCCCATTCAAGTGTTTTGATTGTATCTTGAACCGGTTTTGCTTTGTGTGCAGGTGCATTGTCATGGAGCAAAATTACCTTGCTGTGTCTTCTGGCCCATTCTGGTCGTTTCTCGATCAATGCATGGTTCAAATTGATCATTTGTTGTCGGTAGCGATCAGTATTAACGGTTTCACCAGGTTTTAGCTCGTGGTACACCACACCTTTCTGATCCCACCAAACACACAGCATTGTCTTCTTGCCGAATCGATCTGGTTTTGCAGTCGATGTTGATGGTTGTCCCGGATTAACCCATGATTTTTTCCGTTTAGGATTCTTAAAATAAATCCATTTTTCATCGCCGGTAACAATCCAATGCAAAACCGATTTTCTTTCGTGTCTTTGAAGCAAAATTTCACAAGTGTTTTTTCGGTTTTCCAATCTGTCTTTCATTCAATTCATGTGACACCCATTTTCCACACTTTTGGATCTTTCCCATAGCTTTTAAACGGTCAGAAATTGTTTGTTGTGCAACATTTAACATTTCTGCCATTTGCTTTTGATTCAAAGTGTCATCTCCATCCAATATCGTTTGCAATTCGGCGTCTTCAAACTTTTTTAGTGGTCTTCCACGTTCTTCATTTCTCACATCAAAATAATTATTATTGAACCGTTGAAACTATCTTTTGCATGTTGCTTCTAATAGAGCATGATCACCGTATGCCTCGACAAGCATTCATGCGACTCTGCAACACTTTTCTTCAAATGAAAACAAAAAATTAATGCTTTCCGCGAATCATCACTTTCTGGTACAAAATTCGACATTTTTAACACGATGAGAAAATATGAAGTTGTCTGTTCAATGACTTGATGTAGACTAAATATGTTTCACAGATGTCATAGCAAACAAACATAAAAAATAAAGGCTCGTTCAAAACAAATGTTCCCTATCGAGACATTTGTATTTTGACGCTCACTTCATATCGGTACACCTAGTACTTAAGGATATTTATAGAATATGTGCACAGGACACTCGGTGTGAGGTGTTAGGTGCTATACATTAAGTGTTAGTATTTACTGTCGTGCCCACCTAGGTATTTAGTTGCGATGCGCAAAAGGAAAACGGATCACTTTGTTTACTTTCATTATAATGCGTTCGGGCTGAATTACACGTGCAAGTGCCGTCTAGGACAGCGCTTCTCAACCTTTTCCCGTTACTATACCATCTAATAGAACTTCACATTGATTCGTAACCCCTGACAATTTCATATTTAATCTTAAAAATGTATCTCTTATCTTAAGATGATCTTAAGCTCTGTATATTGTGCTGTCTAACTGTATTATTTTGTATCTTAGCTAGTTATTAGTTACTTCCGCTTTGACAGCCGTAATACCCCCTAAACTCCCTTTGGGGATGGAATTTTGTAAAATCCATTATTAGTTGACCTCTAAACGTCAGAAGCAATATCTCTACTAAATTTTGAGTGTTTACGAGTGATAGTTTCAAGGATATCGTGATGAACCAATGAATCACTGAATATCTTATGTATATATATTACATACGCGTGTGTATGTGTAAGGTTAATATTAACATATATTATATATATATAGTACATATAGTAATGTTTATTTTTTTCTTTATATTATCACGCCTTTTTCCCAGTAGTGAATAAACACTCACTTTTCGGCAGATGTGGCCAGATTAAGTCCCATGTAACAGGGGGCGAGCCTGTTGCCACTTTATTGGGGCCTCCACACGCAAACACACACAAAGATGATTTCAGTGTGCGTGTTTCCTCACGATGTTTTCCTTCACCGTTTGTATCTCGCTGTTGTAACTAAAGTTCACAAATGTACATAAATATTATGTCATCTAGATTCGAACCCGCGACCTTAGGAATGAAAGCCGCACGCTCTAACCATTAGGCCAGCGAGCTGAATCGTTCATCTTATTTATTTTTTTCTGTAACCGGTATTATTTGGTTATAAATAATAGTATACTATTAAATGGATTTTAAAGTAATCAAAAGGCTCTGTTTATTACTTTAATATAAGATATTAGTTAATATACGAATAATGATTCGTATATTTTACATGCTTACGTCGTTACTAGGATCTTGGGCGTTAATTTAAGGTCCGCTGATCCCGATCAGCGGTGATAGAATTAAAATGAAAGTTGTAATGATTTTTTAACAATATCCGTCTAATTTTTTTTATAGAAGTTACAAAGTCTGTTATATATTTTGTTTTAAATCCTGTGAGAATTATAAATTAGAGTTTTTAAAGAACTAACTTAACTCACTATGGCACTGGACAAGTTTCTATCTTCTTCAGGAGATACACTGTTCTTGCTGGGATGCTGAATACTTTATTGAAAAATCTTTATGTTAGCGGTTACATAGATGTTATCATGTTAATTTCAGTAGAAAATCGTTTACTACTGGGGAGTCTGGTTAGAAGGGGTAAGTCGACAATCACATCTTATCACCCCGTTGAATGTATATTGGTTGGTACTATTTCTTTTATAATTTATTTTTGCATGAAAATTAAGACAAAACCAAATTAATATTTATGAGCCTATATCACGACGCGCGGATGTTCAACTAGGACTGGACCGAATCCGATGGCGAGAATTAAACATCGGAATGTAATACAACACTGCATTTACTTAACTTACGCAGTCAGCACGCTAACTTAAGTAACAATGTTGTTCATGTCGTCATGGGCTACACAACATGCTTAACAGGTATTCGTATTACACAGTTGAGTTAGCGGACTTCTTCGAAGATGTATATGGAGTTTTATCTGTATCTAGAATGCTATACAATTTCTTTATGCCTATTGAATAGACGTCCACAGCTGGACCACCCACTACTAAAATCTCAACATCAATAGGTCCTGCCTTACCCGCGAAGCCCCGGCACTAGAGGCCGTCGTTTGTAGAGGTTTATATAGGAGGATTTTGACCATTTCCAACCACGCTGCCCCATTGGGGATTGGTGGTAGTCCGAGCCTGAGCAGAGTTCACCACAAGCAGCTGAGGTTGGCTTGGGTTCCTTGAGTTGTTGTGCGACATAAACCATTAATTAGACCACTTAAACTTTCAACTCAAGTTCTAACTCGTTAGATATGTAACATGGAATATTAACTTAGAAATGTTATTAGTTCTAGTAATTGTTTAATTAATTAGATAGTATTGTAATAATCATACATTAAATCAACGTTATACTACATAAAACTGTAAAAAAAAATTTAATACGGTTCATATTTTTCAAACGTTATCACAAGGCGCCGTGGCTTAGTTGGTTAAAGCGCCTGTCTAGTAAACAGGAGATCGCGGGTTCGAATCTCGCCGGGGCCTGAGTCGATTTTTTTCTCCCATTTTCTCTTTTTTACATCAATCGTCATACAAACCCATTTTGACACTATTAAAAAAGTTTTTCTAATTTAAACAGAATCAGGAAGATAATTTTTATTAAACAAGAATTAATTATATATCTCCTACTTAGAACAGTAACTTCATTTGAGAAAGCTAACCTAGGACTTTTTTGTTAAGAAAAACATCACCCTCTGTGATACAAATCAAGCCAAAACAAATATAAGAGGATAAATGTTGTATTACTATCTACATGGTTGTAACTACAATGGAAACTATCTCTCTATAGCTGATGCTAGAAGGATCACGAGCTCAGTACTCCTTTAAAATAATATTCTAAATATCATATAACTAATGATAAATCCTTGAATAATAAAACTTATCAAACACCTTGTAAACATTCTATGACGTCGCTAAAACTGAAACTACGTAAATACATAATATACTAATCCTATTGCTTTGATTTTTTTTTGTATAGATTGAATTAATATAACCAACTATGTTGACTTTTCACATGTAGAGTATGGTCGGCACTCAACACCTTCAATTCGACCCATCACAAGGCTCTCAAACTATGCAAGTGTACCATGGCCCCCGCAAGCATTCTACGCATACGGTTCGTGATAAATATTCTTTGTTAATAAATTAATAAAGACAATAACGTTATTCTAGTATTTCAGAACATGAAAAAAGAAGTATTTATACTGAAAGCAGAGTCTAGATTTAATGTATTACGTTTCACGTCCTCAACATAAGATGGCGCCACTATAAGCGAACATATCTAATAGTATCTTTTTTTTCAATCCCAGGGAAGTTTTAAAAGATACCTTGCTTCTGGGGAGAGACAATGTTATATGGGGCTTCTACCCACTAAAACCTTTCGGTTGTCTGCACTCTGGCTAAAAACATCCCACGGAAGGGCAAAACCCTCCTCAGCACCTACGCTGTCCAACGGCAAATACCTGACCACTGTGCATTTGCCGTCCTCCTAAGGCTCGCTTATTGAGATCTGAGACCCGAGAACCATTTTTGTCGCCTTGTACGACAGGCATGGAATAGCTTAGTCCTATTCTTAATAGCCCGGGACTACAGGACTGATATCTAATAGTAGCACTACATTCAAACCGTGAAATTTTCGTATTATTTATTTTCATATAAAAACAGATATTATAATCTAATGTAATGTTAATGGACACTTTCAGGACCACCGTTTCGTCGATTTTATGGTGAGTAGTACTACACAACGAATACATTAATACATAATTTACAATTACTACCGTATTTCCTACAATAAGACCTTGAAAAGAACTTTACCTACACAGACCATATGTAATAATTGGAAAATCATAATTCGAGTGGTTTTGTATTGGTAGACATAATCGGATTGACTGCCAATACAGAATCCTCGCGTATGGTCAAGTGAAAGCCTCATTATAAATTTGGTCTATGTAATAGGGAGGAATGGGGATGTATACGACTCCGAAGTTAGCAGGCGATCACATAAGTTTAATCGACAAATTCAATACGATGACGCTTTTGGAGCACACCCTGGCAGCGACGAGAAAGGTAATTGGTTTAATGCTCTTTACCAATCTACCTTTGTAATGTAAAACCCCTACTAAAATATTATTAACCTTATAAATTCCTATTTCAGAAGAGAAAAAAGATAAATTCACTTCTTTGCAAAAAAACAATGAAATTTTAAACTATAACGCCACGACCTTAACTACGACCTCAATAACTGCGAAAAGTTCAATTCAGCAACCTACAGAAGCGCCTAAAGCAACTAATAAAGAAAAAACGGAAGTTACTACCCGTACCACCAAAAGAGAAACCGGAAATACAAAGAATATTACCAAAAAGGATAGTAAAAATGCCAGTAAAAAACTAAATTCAAGCACCACAGCTAGTAAGTTTTACTATTGTAATTATATTACAACTTTGTATATCAAACTATCTTATCTGTATACTATTATACATTGAATGTCCTAATTTAATAAATATAGTATATAGTAAATTAATGTATATATATATTTATTACTATATAATAATAGTATACAGCAAAGAGTAATCGTAATTGTTTAATTTTAGAAATAATGAAACTTAATTACGTAAAGAAATATACACCCGCGACAAAAGTAACTGAAAAGGATGTGAAGGTAAAAGACGCGGATGAACCGGAAATAGTACAAGTCGCCGAGGAACTTAAGCGGGAGGCTGCTGATACTGCGGAGACCGTGCAGCACGAATGCTCCACCACCAAAAGACAGAAGAAAGCATCCTGCGGGGACCGCACGAGACACAAGCCAGCTGCGATCACTTCATGGCGCTTCCGTGGCACCACACGGATCTATCTATCCCGAAGCTCTCGACCATCAATACCTCTCCCAGATAACAACCCCTTCTGTCACACCAACCCCGAGAGCCCGCTCTGTCGCACTTTCATATAAAAATGTCGCAAAATACGAGTTTTAGATAATACTAGGTTTCAGATATTTTTTACTTTTAATATCAAAATGTGAAAAGCTGTCGGAAACTTGATATTGTTTTCAGCGGAATCTTCTAGACGATTCTTTCAGGTTACTCGTGCACTTAGAGGGGTACTACTCTTTTTTTTATAAATAACGTTTACAAACGCTTTAGCACAGCATATTAACAACATGGTAGCTAACCTCTTGTTCTCATATGGGAAGTCACTGGTTCCATTCGATTGGTCAGCCTATATGAAGGCTAGAGTATAACGGGCGAGCAGATTCACCATCCTCGTTATCATTCACTTAACATCGTGTGAAATTGAGCTTAAAAGTTAGCTCATTGTGGAAAAAAAAAACACATTTATCGCTTGATAACATTAACAATAAAAAATAAACAACACAGAAATAGATATTCAAGTTCCTTTATTTCCAAGTATTATACAACTTAACCGGAAGTATCACAACAACGTACAGAAATAATTTTTCGTAAACTAAATTTTAATCGTAAGGAGCAAGAGAAAGAAAAAAAAAAAATAGAATGAAAAACCTATTGGGCTGTCACCGCCGGACACGGTAGAGTCGGACGGTGACCTCGCGACGACCGGAAATTAATTAAATGCCACAATGACGTCTACACTACCTCTATCTAGTTTACAACAATAATATTAGAATTAGTCTAAAGGTATTAACGTTACTTTATATCTAACGTTGAATACGTTGAACTTAATAAAGCTCCGCGTGGCCTCGGCGGTGCGGGCGACTTTAATACACAAGTTATACGTAAACAATAATTATGGCGGAAACATACTGCATGATCTAAGAATCGCAGGTTACATTCTTAAAGTAAAAGAAAACTAACATTATTTATGAAGTTGATCAGAATTTGTAATTCCTTGTGCACAATTAAATTACAATATTTTTGTTGTTATTCAATACTAACGGTAGCTCGGAAAATATTGTAATAGCCGAGATGTATTTATGGCATACAGAAACACCATGCAAGTTGAGATATAAAATGGCGACAGTATTAGTTACTTATTTAACAATACAGGTTCTTAGATATTAACAATGGCTGGAATGTAATTATTCTAAGTCTAACGCACCGCCATTTCAACGCCGTCACTGCCATGCTTGATAGTTTCAAAACTAAAGTCTAGAATTGTTTAGAAAACTTAAAAACACACACTGTAACAATTTAACTGTGTCGGAGGTAATAAGGTACGTTTATTAGTAAAAAAAAAAAATCAACATTGTTAAAGCATTTATAACTTAAACCTTGTACTAAACGTAATCTGTAGTTTGTTTAAAATAATATTAATATAAAAAAAAAAAATGGATATATAGGAAGAAATTTATAAACGACGATTATAACCACGTTACAGGCGGAGAGGAGAGGCCACACGGAGCTGTGTTTTAATACAAACAATTTACACAATTACATCCAATATTAACAATTAATGAGATCTTGTTACATTACGAGTTGATAGAGCTAGGAGACAAACAACGATTCACGACCCGTTTTTAACGGCCGCTTAAAACTACACGAAGTGGGGCTCCATCGGTTGGGCTCTTAATAAGGAGCCAATGATAACGATTACTAATCGATAGAAAGATCTATGCGAATACTACGTCTATTAGACAGAGTACATGCAATTTTTTTCTCCTATATATTAGAGGCTAACTGTGACTGTGTAGCCGTCTAAAAGCCCCGCCTCGCATCGGCATAATCTACGTCTACCGGTATATTTAAACGTCTCGGAACAACAATTACACACTATGTAATACTAATTTAGTGTAGGTCCATTGAATAACTAAAGCCATAAGTGACATACAACAACAGAGGATTCAAAGCGCATCGTAACAAGAGGTGAGGGTTACTACGAATTCTGCGAGCGATTATCGATAGAGAAAATCGCATTGTAGCGAGTAGTTTAATTTTTATCAAATTTCTAATATATATCGATAAAGTGGCGAATACTGCCGATGTAATAACCATTTAGGTTTGATTATCACACTATATGACGCAACTCGAAGGGGCATTGGAAATCTTATTCGAAATAAATACACTAATCCTACATTTCACGGTCAAATCGGGATGATGAGGGGGAGTGTTCAAATAAGATCGCACACACTATAAATAATTAACACAAACATAATTAATGTTCCTAAACAAATAAAACGACATCAAAAATGTAATAAGTTACACTAGTGCTTAAACTACAAGTTGCGTACGTGTAAAAACGTCGCCTACACCTAACTATACAGATTAGGACATACTTATTTCACATCAATATAAACTTACATAATGTTCAATGACAATTTCTCATAGAATCTTTGGGCTCAAATGTTGCCTGATGTCGCATATCGCATATACAATTGTGAAGCATAAATAATTAATTTATAATGACCCTACGTTTTTTTTTTTACAAATATTATGCGTTCCGAAATATGCGTTGATGTTGTCATTGCAATATAAAGAGAAGGTATTCTGACTAGTTTCGACATATCGAACCGCATCGAACTTGGAATAACGACAACGCATTATTGTGCCGTACGTTACACTGAAAACCTACCTCGGTATCTTATATCAAAAGTAATCTCTTATGTCAAAATCTACCGAAGACATGTAACAAATAAATCTTTCTCCCGGTATCGATATATAATTATAACATCGATATTACACCATAAATAATACCACAATACGCATCAGTGCCTAATAAAAGACATATTGAGAACATACATCGCTTATTTTCATATTATGCCGGAAATACATTAACACTCACACGAAGACGTACATAATGCCAATATCTACAATTGGCACCGCTTTCAATATTTAAATAAACGTACATCGAAATCCTACGACCCAACACCAACCATTACACTCGAACTACCCACGTGAAGGAATGTCAAATGTAAACACGATAACGTCTTAATAATAACTTCATGATTATATACTATGGTGTTTATTCTATTAGTTATACGACCAGTCAGATGCAGAAATCAATACATCTCCCGTCACTATATCGCCACACTCGCATCTTCGTGATGTACAAATTTTTAGTAAACATGATCATTACATAAAGCGTGACTACGACTTTCTACGTGTCGTCGGTTAAAGAGAATATTCAATTGTAATAGTATGATTCCATATACAATAAATTACTTTGTACAGTTAGTATAAAAAAAAGATGTCTCAAACAAAATTTTGCGCTGCTAATTATAATGTTAAGCACACACAGACAGATTTCCGCACTACAAAGACCACTAACAACAATTTTTACATAGGTCTAATACACGTTGGTTGGCTAATGATTGTATTAAACATATATTACGTTTTCAACATTCAATACTACAATGAAAGTGTGTGTGGTGCCGTTGAGGACAGAGCGATGTGGAGCAGAGAAAAGAGCTGACTCCACCACCACATGGGATAACGGCTATGAAGAGAGAATGAAAATAGTGCAGACACTGGTAGTGGTTAAAGTGATTATTTCTAACAATTATTGACTGACATATGTATGCGAGAAAGCACACTGTTATATTTTATTTTACTATATTACATTAAAAGATATCACCATACATTAAGAATGGGAGCTGGAATACTATTATGCACCAAATATACCTACGGATAATATGCGCGTGATCGGGCCCAATTTTTTCTTTTAGTACACTATTATTACATTAACTACAAACCAAAAATATACATTTTAAATTGTGATGTTAAATTGCTACCGTGAAACGGCAGAGCTTACTTACTAAACTAGTTCGACATAATGACGAACGCATAAAATGCCCATAAATATTTTAAATTACTAGAGGTATGTTATGAAGTGATGTAGACAGTTTAAAATATAAAGAGGTACATACATTTTCTATATATAAAGAAACATTTTACAGCATCACTTATTCCGGAGTGCCGTCTTATTCCATATATACACGAAAATCAGCACTTCCGGTTCTATTTATGTAATAGTATCTTATATGGTGAGTAAGAATGCTTTACGGCTTGAAGGAAATCACTAAGTAGACACACATTAGAAAATTTCAATACATGATTTAAGACTTTTCTAAATCACAATAAATATATATATGTATGCATATATAGATCCTAATCGTCGACGTTTACGCCAATACTTTCCCGTCAATCCTATATTTACATCTATCAGTCCATTCCATTAACAATCTACATAGAGAGCTTAGTGAGTGTTGACACTGTACGTACAATGAACAAGTTCTATCGTGAAATTTGAGAATTGCTCAGTTAATAATGGGCATTTTACATATCATATTATATGTGATATTTATATGTATAAAACGAGGAATGATACTGGCATAGTTATACAGACATACAATGTTTACAATACAAATTAACTTTAGAAATATATTACATTTTACAAGAAATCTTTCCCATTCAACCACACATATGGGAAGACTATTACTGCTTGATTAACAGGCAAAAACCGTAAAATGTTAAGCTCTCTATTATGAAATCGAAATACATTATTGTTACTTAAATATAAAACATTACACTTGATTGATACACATGATTATATTCTATAAGAGCAGTATATATTACATATTTATTTATTAATTTCTTATTATACACCATATGCATAAATAAGGTATACATGAAATGCTCTCCACACATGAAACTCCTCCATTTGTGTAGCAAAGTTTACAGACACGGATTTGGAGGACGATGTTACTCGTGTCCTAAAAAAGGAGAGGAACATGCTGATCGAGCAAGCCTGTCTGAATGAGGTACAGTCCGACAGGAAACCAGATTTCTAACAGAATTACATATTTTTTTTCAAAATTACGTTAAATTACTTATATGTAAAAAGATTATTTTATCGTATTGTCGTATAGACATATTCATTTGTATGACGTGGTGTCCTATAAGTGAAGAACACGTCGCTATGTAGTGTATAAAATTGTTACACTGTGGTTTTTATTATATGTCTTATATCCTTTGTTGGAGGTCATTAAGTAGAAAAAGAGTGAATAGGCTACTACTTAGTGCGCCTTACCACCACAGATCATATCACCTCTTAACATCATGTGAGATCGTGATCAAGCTCAAAAGTTGGAAACTGTTTTCAGAAATGATCAATGGTTGGTTAATTTACTTCACATTAAAAGATTACACGTAAAAATCTACTTTAACTATTTCAAAGCATTAAAAGTTATAGAACAATACTAAACGTGTCTTATTCTCACACTACCTTATATACTGCTCCTATTAATGAATAAATATATATGCATATATATATCCGTTCACCTTATCTGTTATTTAAATAAATATATAGTCTATACAACATTAAATAATGTTGCCGGTCAAAAAAGCGATAACAGTTATTTCAGCCAAAACAACATAAAGCCCATTCTATTTGGTCTAATAACTTAATTTTTTATAATAATGTGTGTGATTAATTACACTAGATGTATCTCGAAAATTATAATAATTTTAAGATAATACGTTCACATTAATATTCTACAGTTCATCTTGCCGCTAAAATCTAGTTTCATTTAGATTTTTTATAACCTTCAAAGCATGTCACTTACATTTATTAACACTTAGAAAGACTGACACATAAACATCCGCGAGCAGTACTTGAATCACTTTAGTGTTGCGTTTTGGATCTTTTTGATCGCTTCTGGGCTTTTGAGGTCCGCACCCACGGCAGCATGAAGTCTCTGTAATGCATAGTTACATTAAATCCTAATAATATTTTGCTGGGTGTATCACTGCAGTATATTTTATTAGGCACACTAGAAGACCTAAAAACGCCCGTCCACCATATAGAGTGACAACGTCCAAAATTGTAACCGTGTTTCACTGACATAACACTTCATGACAAATTGTAGACTATGTGCTTTTGAAAGGTACCCCTTTACTTCTACCCAAAACATCTTCGTAACAACAGTATGAACTGAGGCACTTACTTAGTTGGCAAATCAGGTATGGGTACGCCAAGCGCCGTAACAGGCAGCGTATCCGTGATCTCTATGAACTTGATGTCCTGCTGGGGGCGTGGCCATATCGTGTAGACCGCTGGCCGCTCCGACCAGCTGCCACGCTGTCGCTGCCGCAGGCGCTCCACGTGCCGCTGTTCGCGCATGCGCCGCATGTGCCATCTGTCGCAAACCACTAAACGTAAATAAAGCACTAACTTATAATCGTTCATATCTAATGACCATCTTCAACTAATACACTACTTAACATAATACAGATTAAGGACAAAATAGTATAGTTAAAATGATAAAGAATTGTATGTTATACCATAAAGTATACAAAGCAAGTTTAAGATTTTATCATCTTTAACTGTCTCCAAAGCGCTGTGGCTAAAGCCCTTACCTTGTGACACAGGGATCCCTGATTTTACTTTGAGGCAAGTTGTGTCAAGTTAAGTATCTACCGCGCACTCTTAGCAAATTTGCCGCCATAACAGGATTGCTTTAATCCTGCTGTACACATAAGAGAGCCAGAGCATTTTTAACTAACACGCTTTACCATCTACCATCTCAATTTAAATTTGTCTGAAGTCATAGATCATAATTCTTACCTCAATTGTCGCCTTTCCTCAGCCTCCAATTTCTGGTGACGCTTTTCGTATACGCGATCGTCCACGTTTTCTGTCCCCTCCATGGTATAACAACTGGTATAGTGTTTCTCTCTCCACCTCGGCACCTGAGGACATTCTCTGTTACAACCTTACAGCCACTGCTATAACGGAACTATGCGTATTCAAACGATGAAATCTTTACCACAACCACAACCGTTGATCTCTATCGTATAAGGCAACTGTCAACTGTCAAACACTTGTCCACTGTATAAACCACAAAGACAACAGGCAGTATTTTAATGCTTTTATATTTATTGATAGAATATTTAAATTAAAATTAATAAAAAAAATGAAATTAGATATTTGTCCATCAATCTTTAATAATATCTTTATAAAATTATACAAATTTTATAATTAGTTAAAAATATTTAGATTTATTATTACAGATTGTTGAATAATTGATATAAGAACAAGCTCTAACATTTGTGAATTGTAATTGCGCGAGGGAAAATGTGCATCCTATCAACCACTGCACATGGTGGTTTGTGAAAATTGATACAACTAAAAGAGAAGCTCGAGTGGAGCAGTGCGGATAGGTAAAATTAAGAAAAACCGCAGTAATAGTTAATTATATTACAATCCGTCAAAATAGTCTGCAGGTACACTCGCAAACTGTCCGATTTAATGATGACTTTTATTATGACGCTTAAGCCGCAGCATTTTTTAACGTATTCGTTTATTAATGTACAGCACTATTTGTGTGTGCATTACGATAACATGACCATAAATAACATAACAAAGTAAAAAAACTTAACAAAAAAGTTGTGTTTGTGTTCATTATCTCTCAGAGCGAAGGTACATCAGTGTAATTCTGTAAATACATATAGCGGTATATCCTGAGCAGATGACAATTTCATAGGAAAACAATGTTTATTCGGACTTATCAACGTGGCGCCGATGAAGAAGGAATAAATCATTTATTGTTTTGGCTACAATAACAATCCGATTTGACCAATAACCTCATAATCAGCAACCTGCTTTTATTAAAATAGTGCTCAACTTACATTGTGTTTACTTACATAGCGTTATCTTTTTTATACTATGTACATAAATGTAATCTATATGAGGACAACATCTACCTATTTTAACTTACAAATTTAGCCATACACAAATACAATATACGAGGATGATGAATACGTCACCTGGGAATAATAATGTACTAGACTTTTATTGTACAAGTATATATATAAATATATATATTGTAGGATGGTCTTACAATCTGTCAGATCACATAAATTAAAACCTGAATTAACTACTAAGGGAAACTGAATTAATATGGACAAATGGTTAGCGAAATAAAAGCACAAAAGGACAAGCGCGGTTGGGTGGGGGGTCAAAAGAAAGTGGGGAAGTTACCTCAACAGTGGGTGCTTTGCAATCAGCAGGTGGATCGACGTCCTCGGACTTGAGTTCTGGGTCCAAACCCAGGTACCAGGAGAGATCCGGGTCACCCACTTGCGAGTGGTAAGGCTTCCGGGTCATCATTCCCGGCACCGGCGACTTCTTTCCGCGGCACGCGGCTGTCAAGCACGTTGATTGTAAGTATGTTCAAGCCTATTTCTCTCAGAATAAGCAAAGAGACAATAAAGAAAACAAAAATTACAACACACATGCACAGGCTTAATGAAACAATACAACGACAGATTGTAAGCCATCGCCTAAAATTCGATAGCACCTATGTTAGGAGCAGCCGTCTCTATAACATCGATATGAGAGATGAGTGAGTATTATTTTGTTTAAAGCACTATTATATTGAACGTAACGTTACTTACAACTAAAATCTTAAATTCTATGTTAGTATACTGTTTTTAGAATTTTATCCCCTAAGAGAAGAGTTTTTTATTTAATAACCATGTGTTGAAGAAAAAAAATGTTGTGTACAAAATCAAATTGGCTCTAATAAATATGACCTTAAGTTTATTGTTTGTTGTATATATAAAAAGTAATAAATAAAACTGTAACTCTAGTGGTACATATCTTTTGGTCTAAAATGTCATCAACGACTCAGCGGCCACAGTGTTATGCCAGTTGCCAGTGAATACCAGTAAATTTGTCATCATGTTGGTACTTACCCCTTCCACGAGCCGCTCTCGGTTTCGGCGGCGGCTTCATCTTCGGCGTCTTCGGTACCGCCGTTGTGGAGTGCGCGCGTTTTCGGCCACGTTTACTCTCGCCGCCCCGTTTTGTTTTCGCAGTCGATTGCACTTTTGTAGCAGCCGCTTGTGCTACATCGAGATGCTGGGAATAATATAACTGTAATGTATTAAATGACTACTATTTTTTTTAATTGTTCCTGTTCTCTAGAAAATATTTTACAAAAACTTAATCTATTTCACATGTATGTAAATACCTCTGTGGTACAATGACTAAGCAGGGCCTCATTGTTATTTACCACAATATGAAATTTATAAAGAACCCATTGTAGATAAAAAATATATAGACTAGTATAATCACACCAAACCAATAGCCATGAAGTGATACTATTGTAGCTACAGTGGAGGAGCCCCATTTATTGATGGATAGTATTTTCTATGCATCGGGGCAACAATGATTTGTACTTACAGTTATGGTAGTATTCACATGGGTACTGGGAGTTCTACCACCTCTCTTTCTAGGCTTTACAGGCGCCGGTTTCACCATTGGACTGTAATCGATTGGAGCCAACGTATCTAAATGTGTGTCCAAGCTTAAATTATCCGTAGAGAATAACTCTTGGAAGTCCAACGACGGTAATAAATTTGCGGCAAGATTGTTTGATGTCTCCCCATATGAAAAGTCACACAGGCTGGTCTCTGTCCTGGTCCGAGGTTTAGGAGTATCAAATGTTGGCCAATCTATTTCTGCTTCCGTTTTAACGAGATTTAAATCAGGATCATCGATCATGACTGTCTTAGCAGGTTCCTTCTTCACACTAGTGTATGTATTGGTCAAGTACCTGCAATTAATTATGTTTTAATGAAAATGATTACTATGTATTTGTAGGGGTACATTCTAAGATGCGAGCAATGTGGGATTGATAGAAGTGGGGATCTTTGGAGGAGGCCTACGCCCAGCAGTGGACGTCTATCGGCTGATGATGATAACTATGTATTAATGTTATTCTTAAACAGTTTCTAAAACGTGGTGTAAAACAGTCTTATGGCCAATTTTAATTTTTTTTATATAAATTAAAACTTTTGAGAGAATATACAAAAGTATTTTTAAAGTTTGTGGCCTAATTTGCGAATTTCGAGTCCAGAGGCACCTGAGACTGCTGGTTACTAATATTTATCTCTAACTATTATGTCCATAGAAAAGGAGACTTTCAAATGTCAAAATATTTACGCTTAATAATTAAAAAATATATTTTATTCACTTACGAGTTGATCATTACCTGATGTTAAATAATATGCCAACCCATAACAATAGTCCATTGTTTAAAATGATACACACCACATTTGCTCGCCGCCATGAGACAAGATGTTAAATCTCGTTACCCCAGTAATTTTAATATCTACAACGCTTTTTAGACCTGAACACAGTAACATTTGCAGACTACTGTTTGACAACATATATTGATTGTAGTTGGTACTTAACCAGTGGTCCCCCGAAAAATAAGACAGTTATTTCTATTATTGCCGAAGAATGTTTATTCTACATTTTTAACAAATGCAAACTAACCTATTCGTTTTTAGCTTGGATTTGGTGCTGGTCTCTGTCGCCGGCGCATCATAAATTCTTCCAGTGGGAGTTATACCTCCCTCCTTGGGTACCTTCATTCGACCGTGATTCCCTTTCTGCAACATCAGCTTGGGTATCGGAGATTGTTCCCTCATATCAGCTTCGCCAAGCTGATAAGGGTCCTCGCCAGTAGGTGTTGTATCAATGAGTTGCAGACGATCAGACAAAGAGCCGGTGAACTGTGTAGTTTTCTTAGCAGCCCCGCCCCTCGCTTTTCCATAAGTACTAATCATTTTTGGTTTCTTATTTATGCTGTAGGTTCGTTCCTGTTTCACCGGTTTGTCTGGAAGAATAAAAATTATTTTTTTAAATATCGAGATAATAATAGGATCACACGAAAAAGATTTTCATTGAAAATAAAACGCTTAGCCGTAAAACAGACAAAAATATATAAACAATGCAAAAACAATTGTTAGAAAAATCAACTAATTATGCTTGCGCAACTTTTATTGACTTCAAAAGAAGAGGATAATTTTTTCAGATGATATTAGTGCCTCATTAACACTGTTTCTAAATCCACCAGGTGAAATAAACAAAAAAAGAGAAAATAAAGAGGTACAGGAATCATTAATAATCGCCGTGCCATTAACAATATACGTTGTTATATAAGAAATCTTCAAACTAAAAATATAATTTATAATAAACAGTACACAGCATGGTGCGGATTGTAATAAAATCTAGTTTAAAATTATTTTAACAATAACACAAAAAGAAATACACGCACTATTCAACAGTCGAGACTATAACAGTCGCTAAGGCGTTTTTTAGCTTTGTTATTTAGCTATAATACGAAGGTAAAGAGAACACAGGTAAAACAAACACTCACTGGTCTCAGCGACTTTGGTCTTGGTCATCCTGTTGAGACTACCGATTCCCGTGGCCGGAGCCCGTCTATTTCTTTGTATCCTCTGAATATCGGGATTGCCACTGAAATAAGTGCAAAATATACACAAACATTATTTTAAAAAAGACGATTGCTTATTCAAGGGTTATATTTGTCCCACTGCCAGTTCTTAGTCTTTAGAATGTTATATTTCAGAGAAGTTCCTCGCAAACTGTTACCTAAACAGTAATTTTAAAATAATATTACTTCCACATAGAAGTAGTGCTGGAAGGTCCTCTATAATGTGGGCTGTCGATCAGTAGCGTAGGTCCGATCAATGTAATCTTAGAGGTAGATCTATGTCCAGCCGTAGACGTCTATCAGCTGATGATATTGGTAAATAAGCCCAGTATTTAAAAAATAATCATGTGGGTATCAGTACCGAAGTTTTTTTAATGAATATTAAGTTAAGTAATATTATAAACCTTTTACACATCAGTGGAAAAACTTATTCACTGTCGCCTCTGATGTTCAATACATAGCTTTTAGTGTTATACGCGAAAATCGACCATGTTTGGAACAGTGAATATCTTTTTTTAAATATGTCACCGATTACATGCTTCTCTGATGATTACCAGCATTGCCATGCACTAACAGGAATCGATTATTGGAAAAAAAATTACGCCAAACATTGCCGTACGTAGACGAGAGGCTTCGGCCAAGAAAGCTTAATCAAGTATGTTAAGCGATTCTGTAACTGCGAATCGATTGACTATTCTAAAGTATCTGTGTAAGTGCAATATAATACTATTTATAAATCTTCTACAATATTCTTTTTCCGAAATTTACCTGTTCGATGTAACGGTATACAGTGCTTCAGCGCGAGGCTCGGTCTTCACCTCCTTTTTAACGTAAGACCGCTTATTTTCAATCATGGTAAATTTGTTGCTACACAACTTAGGGTCCAAAATCGGCGGAGGCAAATCAGCGGGCATGAACGGAGTCAAATCTGTGGCTGTGGACCGTACTTTACAATCAATACTATTATTACTGACAATTCAAAGTATTTATGAAATTAGATCAAGCATTTAGATGGTAAGATTCGCAAGGTACATATTAAAAACATAAAACAGTATTGACCTAGTTATCCTAAATCACTGAGATTCTTAACTTATAGTTCTATATTCAAGATATACATGTATAATCGATGTAACGAAGAAACAACTATTCATGGTCCAAGAAATATTGACAGATTTTTTTACTACTACAATATACATTCATGTAGCGATGGCTTTACACGTATGGTACAGAGGATGCCTTGCACGCAGGCATAATAGTATTAGGGGGCGCTGGTCTCAGCACTTTCAATGAACCTTCAGCTGTGTTATGGACTCTGGACGCGTACTAAAGAGTAACGATTGCACATGGACGCTACATGGGTATGGAGATGCTTTTACATATACTATGTTTTGAACTGATTAATTCTATCAAACAGTACATTTTAACGGTATATAAAATAATTAAAATTTGGCCATTAATGACAGCTTCATGTGACCTCTCCGATCCCTATCCGACCTCTTTAAACAGCACCATACGTCTCATTAATACACTCTAATATAACACAAGACTCAATCAACGATTGTAATTTAATACCATCGTGGATCACTATCATTTTTGGGAACTTTTAGGGTCATATAGTTCAAGTGAACTTTATTTATTTTTATATTATTTATTATATTATGCACCAATACGTAGTTTTTACTAATTATTATCTATGTTTTTTCTATATATTTCCCTGTTATAGATTATATGGACACCACTTAAAAAAAACACAACTATGAATGACACAAAATTTTATATAATCAAAACTCGCAATAAGACGTAAAACAAATTACATTTTACATCTATCAAAGAATTGCTAGCGTCCAACAACATACTTAATTCATGTTTTAAATTGACCAAGATGCCATCTGTTTTAAATGGTAATGTGATCTAAAGCTTATTTTTTTCTTGAAGACACCAACATCGTATTAGGACCGGAACACCGACGCCGGTAAGTTGTTTCTACCCTGCTGTTCTCATGAAGAACGAGGGGCCAAATCTTTTCGTTAGCAAACTCAGGATGTCGACAAAGTAAGGATGGTGACACACCGTGTGTCTAGTCGTCCGGTGGTGAAAAGAGGATGGAAGAAATATATTGTATAATTCTCTCACACTACAAAATGTATCCTTTAGAATACCGCGAGCTGACAAGCACAGTAGTGAGAAATTCTCGATCACACAAACCTCTTAGCCCGCCTCTCCACCGAGTCTAGTGTCGCTAAATGAGTTATTTTGTTATACTTTGTAATTGAACCAACACTATGATTGTATCTAATACGTGGTGTAATCTATTCGATGATACATATGCTAGACGTATCTTTGAATGGACTGACACAGTGATCAAATCACCGGTCTACTGCTCGAAATATCTTGTTTATTCACCACGTTAGTAAAACGCGCAGCCACAAATAATTAAAATCATGAATAATAGGTAATTCGGTTGCGCTTTAACAGATGAAAATTATTCGCATACAATTACAATATCTGATAAATTACAGGCTAAAACTACTACTAATGCCTAAGTTTTGGATATTACATCTCGAACAATAAAATTTACGATTGCAATAAATAATACGCCATATTAAACAATTAATAATACTCTTTCATTAGTGATAAAAACATAATAACTTTAATTTATTTACCTGTCTCCGGAGGCCGTGGTATTTCGAACGGGTCCGCGATGAAAGATTTAGAATCAGTTACATTTCCATCGAAAATATACGGCTTGCTCGCGGTGCTGGGCAGTAAGAGTTCCGAAAGGCTATTAAGCATAACCTGCAAGATCAAAATATTTACTAATAATACAGAATTCTGAAGCCAGACAATGTAAGCAATAAATGGTTCTCCCGATTACTATTTCACACCGCAATTATACTTTTCAATTTGTTATTGATACATTTGAAAAATATAAAACTGTAATTAGGCACCACAAAAGGCATAACAAAATGTTATACCTGGCTCGACCATTTCTTTCAGGGTCCATACAAAACATGATACATTATCAACAATATAAATAAAATGGGCACATTTCAGTTCAATACGAGCTATACTATATAGTATATTGTTTATATTTTACCTGTCCAATTAACCAAATTTATGTATCTAAAAATAACGTCTAAAGAAAAGTGTACCTCTGAAGGGCCATCAAGGCTGTTGCTGACAATCGTTGAGGTGACAGTTGAGGTGGTTGCTACCGAGTGTGGTAAAGGAGGGTTCAGAGTAGAGACTCGAGAAGTACCCGGAATATCCTTTTCGTTTATCATAGACTTCAGCTGAAACCAAAAATCACATCAACTAAGCAACAGTTTTACAAAGAAGAACATGAACTAAAATTTTGTGATGATAATTATTAAAAATTCGGAATTTAATTTAATTAATATTATACATGCTTATAGTATATCATTTTTTGTTTCGTACAGTAATGACCATATCACCAGTTTATAAAAGTCGGTCGAGATTGGTCTGTTCGCATATAGATGAAAAGATTACATATTATATATCCTCCAGGTGAAATATTATTGATAGAAAAAAGGTCTTCGATGTCATCAGACAACAAAATTGTTCTTTGTGTCAGAAACACATGAACAAAAATATACATGAGAACGGCAGATACACGTTCCCGATTAGGAATTGGCCTATTATTTAGGCCATTCAGATGAAAACATTGTGCGAATTCGCGTCGTAACATAATCAGGGATTATCAATACAACACAGTTTTACAGTATTGTAAACAGGTTAAATATAGATGAAGATCCAAATCGCTATCTTTTCAAATAGCGTTGTATACATATGTATTATTATAATAACAATAGTATGCCTACAATGGGCAATAATTCGCACGCATTCATTTGACATTGTAAACACCTTTTCGTTATAGATTAATAGGGGAAGGGTCAGCGATGTATCAAGAAAGCAGGCGTGGGCAATAACAAAATCTATTTTTCGACGTCTATTATCTCGAAACTACGTCTTTAATAAGTTATTGTATTTATCACAATAATAATACGCAATTACGCTTTATTTATACAAAATTATGCGTAGTTTCAGATTTATAAATAATAAATTTGCTTCAATATCACTTATTAGTCAGAAAAAAAGACTAATCTTATTGTTTTTCAAACATTATAATTATTAATTAGAATGATGTTCATTTCTTATTAATATCCATATTACAATTGAAACGTATACAATTGAGTAAATTTAGAATTAATCATGTTGATAACAAAAATAAATTATTTAACAACACATTCATACATAAATATAGTAAAAAATACAGCAGCAAAGCAGTCCAATGAGTCGCTTTACTCAAGTCATTTCAATAACTACTACACCCTACAAAATGTAAGACTACTGATTGGTCAGAACAACTCCGTAGTGATTCTTCAATGGTGTCTAGCAACAGAGTAGAATTTTCCATGGTCTCCATAAAATATAAGATATTAAACACTCTGTATTTATTTTAGATATGACACACAGACTGTCATACATATTGACTGAAAATAAATTAGGGTTAAATGAATGTTAACGTGAGCAGGGTATAAGTTGTTTACTATTACATAAGTGCACCATAACATGATCCAAACACATTATGATCTGTCTCACTGTTTTTTAAGTGTTTACCTGTCGTACATAACTTCATACATATTTACTTAAAATATATTAGGGTTAAACAAATGTTAATGTGTTCAGGGTATAAATTGTAACATAAGGTGACCTAAGCACATTATGATCTGTCTCACTGTTTTTTAAGTGTTTACCCACCATACATAACACACTCAAGACTATTCCTTAACATAACAAAGGATTTGTGTTTACAGCTTTTTAATTTCTGCTGCTGAACATTAAAATCCTAACTTGATCTGAATATACATGTGTTATAACATTAGCCAATTTTATAACATGTATGTATATTCAAGTGGTCATATACACGCATGTATATTTTTGTATATAAAGTTTACTAATCACATAAAAAATAGTGAACTTATCTAAAAAGGACAATGACCATTTGACGAGGAATTGTAGATAGCTACAGACTTTTTATTTCTTGAATTTTATAGATCCTTCACCATTTTATTTCTAATTAACTATTGTAAACATTTTCGCTTTAGCATTTGCTATAATAACAGTTGCCATAGAAAGTCATTTGTGGTTGCGGTAGCTCCCAAGGAATCTTTCTAATGGATTCCGAATCTGATTCTGTATTACTTAAGGTATAGCAGGTAGGAAGAGCTAGTGTAAATTTAAAAATGAAATAAAATAACATTAAACCACATATATACATAATAGTTTTCTTAAAACCAAAGCATTTATCGCAAGCCGCAAATCGCAATGCAACACCGAAGCTAACATATTACTTTGATGTTTAAACCCTAAATTTTTAAATAAATACCTATAAAATAAATGTGCAAAGCCAAAATAAATAAAAGAAATATATTCATTTATAACATAACAAAGCCAGCTCTGAGTGATTGCCATAAAATTGTAAAAAGCTTTGCAAATCATCACCTGAGGTACAATGAAATCATTTAAAGTTGTAGTTTAATTAGAGATGATATTTTACTAAACATCATATTTACATTTCTCCTAAAATTTATCTTTCAGCATAATAATTGCTATTTCTAAATCTACATCCTTTCTTTTTTTTTTATGTTTTTTAGTAGCAAACTCTTGTACTGTAAGCTTATTTATTGAAATATTTAAAACTAAAAATTACAATTGGTCTAGTATATTGTCTGTACAAAAACCTAGTCAAAAATTTTTAATTTTAGAAGTACAGCTTTTTTAATAAAATCATCAATGGCTAAACTAAAGAAATATTACCACCACAGGTCATCAAACATGCATCATCATCATTAGGTACCAATGGTACCTACTTCACACAGAAGTTTGGCAATCAGATCATCAACATTACTAAAAGGATTTGATTTAGAGAGTCAAGAATTAATCATAACATTTATTATACAAATACATTATGAAATAAAAGGCCAGGACAATGACAAATTTTCAATAATCTTTGCTAAGATATATCGGCACAGCAAAACGATGACAATCAAAATTTAAATAAAATTAACACTTCGGCTGCTGTAATGAGATGCAATTTTTTAAATAAAAACTCCTTGATCATCTCATGAGAGCATCTATTTAAAATAAGTACAATGATAAAACTATGAAGATTAAATAGAATAACATATGAATATTTTTTTATGTACATGTTTATATGTACATACATGAGAAATTTATGTAAGTATTAAAACACTATAAAAAATATTAATCTCATAATCCTAGTAATATCATTAGGCACATTATCGTTAAGGTAGGTCTTTGTATCAAAAAAGTTATTAATGTCTCATTGTAAAATAACCATATCATAATCTATCTTCACATGATGAATAACTATGTAATGGCTAAGACATGAAAAATTTCTACAAAACAACAATTAAACCGAAACATCGAATACTTATTGCTGTTGCTTCAAAATCATCTTCAAAACATATTTCAATGTTAAAATAATTTTATCTTAATAATCAAGTATATAGTGACTCACAATGAACTTAATTTTCTTATCAGTTTATACTTATTACCATGTTATTGTTTTCCAATAATATTTACTCTTAGTGTACAGTGTACTACATTTTTAATTAACACTTATGAATGTTGACTGATTATTAAATCTATATCACAAACCTACAAATAAATATTAAACAATGCACAGTATATGCAATGATAATTGTATAAAAATTCACATAATCTCATACTTATTGGTTATAATTGAATATGTGTGAATCCATAAGAAAAAATATTTAAATAAAGAGGGATTACCTTACTAAACACTATGCTACTTTACTAAACAAAACATCAGGATCTTCAGAGTTTAAAACATTACATATTAATATGGTTAAGAACATGAGAATTTGGTCAAACAACTAAAACTTAGTTTAGCAAGTTATTAATAGTAAAACTTATCTGGTCATACTACCAAAAAGATTATAAACATTTATATTATCTAATTATTTAATATATCTACTAACCAAATTTTAAAATATATAATATTTTTGTTTCAATAATAGTACAAAAAATTAAGAAGTAAGTTTTGTACATCATCACCATTGAAATATATATTTGAATCTGATTTTCACAGCAATCCTCTGTGTTTAAACTTTGAAAAATCAATAAAATTTGGTATAAATGGGTATTACAATAATAGGTTAAACTACAGAAAGCAGTTTAAGTTTAACATATATTTGTATCCAACATGAATTTTAAAATATGCAGTAATTTATAATGGTTAATTTTATTATATTGATTAGTTAGAATAAATTATATGTATATATATATATATATATATATATATATATATATATATAAATTAATTTTACTATTACACATACAAACAAAAAATTATTTATATATTTTATTACAAATAAAAATATTATTATTATAAAATCTATGTAATAAAATATACTTACAGAGTCATTTTCTTGCCTAATGTTTTGGTATATCTTTTCTCTTTGAGAAAGTAGCGCATTTTGCTGCTGTATTAGATCCAAATGATAGATAAGAAGATCTTTTAGCCTCTTGTTCTGAGCTTCTGCTGCTACCAACCGCTTAGTGATCTGGCCAACATCAGTTCCAATCACTGGACTTTTGTCTTCAGGAACTAGACAATGGGTAGTAATCTCAACTTCTTTTTCTAACTGCAATATTCTTCTATCAGGAGTGTCTGAATGGCAAGCGTAAATGTGATCGAATGGGAAGCTTAAGCTTAAGTTTTCCTTCGATTCTAACTGATTGAGGGTCGAGGCAAGTTCCGCAGTAAATTTAACCAAATTTGCTTCATTCCCACCACTTCGACTGTTCATTTTTAAGAAACTAAAGTTACTTTGGCACTAGACAAGCCTACCGGCTGTCAAATACTAACCACCCAGGTGTATAATTGTTCTTTGCATTACAATCGATTCTATAACTACTTTTAACACATCACGTCTGCGCGAAGATTATAAAATCTTTTTATTCACAATTACATTGTCAAAATCGACCGAATTATACGTACTTGTCTACCGTTCTATTCTGACATTTCTTTTAATGCACATGTAAAATGATAATAGACGCAACTATGTATTAATAGGCATCACGGATTAACGGATGACTATTTATTCCGGATTAAACCGCTTATAGGTGTAAAAAAATATCTAAATTGATATTTATATTACATCACTTTAAATATACTTCGTTTTTATGTAAATCAAAACTCTTAACAAAATTCATCAACTAGCGTCAAGGCGTCAACCATAGACACCTTTTAACTTTTTTGTTTGATAACTTAAAAACAGGGGTCAGGGATATTGAAGTCATAATGAAACAAATATTAATACCATAGATAAAAATTTTAAACATTTTAAAACTAAATATTTCTGTTAAGTATATTTATTAATACTAACCCAAAAATATGTTCCAGTAGTAATCTCCTTTTAAATTATTTTACAATTTTGGTAGATCAACCATGTACGCCACTGTATTTTTTCACTTTGTAGTTTTATTTAATCACAAACCATCTAATAAGGATTATTTAATGCTATGAAGGTGACAAGGGGTATGAGAGTATAAGTGGCCCCACACAACAACTCACGGGACCAAAGCCAACCTGATCTGCACTCGTTGCACTTTGCTAAACAACAAACGACGCTCTGTCTTCCACCAAATCACATTGGGCCGGCGTGGTGGGATATGAACCTCTACAAACGACGGCCTCTAATGCACGGCAGTACCGGAGGCCATGCTGTCGTTTATGGATCTTATGAAAGCTTATCAAAGCAACCCTAAGGACTATACCTGAAGTGTTTCTGTGTGATCGAATCAGATGAGGTTATCCACAAAAGAACTAAGGCCACCGACCTAGCCCAAAAAATTGCGAGACTTAAGTGACAGTGGACAGGGTACATTGCTGGAACGGCTAACGGCTGATGGGACTGTACGGTTACCAAGTGGCAGCCGCACATTTATAGACGTAGTATGATGATTGATTAATAAAGTTGATGTATATTATTATCATCATATAGGTGTCCCCTAAAGATCTCCACATCGAGCGGTCCCGCGTTGCTCGCATCCAGTGAGTTCCTGCAATTCTCAGCAGATCGTCGAACCTTGTGGGAGGCGTCCCAACTGTAGAACGGATCTTATTATAGGTGAAATGTAGTATATATAGGACCATCAATCGCTATGAAAAAAAAACCTTTCTCAATGACAATTAACGTATACTTCCAATTTCAACAATAAATTGAATAAATGACTTCGGCGGTTAGAGTTTTCAAACAATGTTAAAGCTTTTCATTTTTGTACATTAAATTTAACATTCAACTAAAAGATAATTCCTACAGTACATTTCCATGATCGCACTCAGGCCTATAATAATATAGAGATAGTTACGATTTTAATTAAACAACATAACGTGTTTACTGCATCGAAGCATATCTTGTTAAGTATCGTTACCCCATTATTATATTTATTCTCGTATTGTTTAACCTACTATACTGTGATATTGCAATATATTATTTACCGATACGTATATCGATGCCACACAAGAATAATTAAGTTGACGGTCTTCGGCAACTGGAAACTACCATTAGTATGTGTTGATAAAAAAGCCAAGCCCTTTTATGGGACTGTGATTATTATACATTAAGTCACCTTAGTATGTGCATAATGTACTATTTTCCATTGGATTAAATTCTTATCTCTTCTTTTTTTATAAATATAATATTTGGATAAATAAAATAATTTTTCATCAGCAAATGTTTCTGGAATCGTTGAAAAATATTTCTCTACTAACGTTTATATGATATAGCATTCAGCCGTAGTAATAAATGCTTTACATACAGCAAAATCATATAGTTTTGTATACAGGTTTATCCCTTCTTCCAGAAGTGGTATTCCTCATCTCTGAGGATCGTGTCATATACACTCAGAAAATACACACATGCAAGTTTCAAGGTTCATTTAAGCATCATTATCAGACGTCCACTGCTGGACATAGGCCTTCCACAAAGATATCCATATCGATCAATCCTGTGCTGCCCACATCCAGCTGCTTCATTGAAGCATACGAGACACAAATATTTAAGATCTTTTTCTTCATGTATTAAGCAAAAAAAAATTGTTATTTAAGTAGGGTAGATGAAAAATAAAACTAGTCATATTAAGATTTATCCATCACATACTTATAAAACCTTTTTCTTATTTAAATTTGTTTTGACGAAAATACTTTATACGAGAAAATAACTATTATAAATATATCTTTTTAATTATTTTATTTATTGTTGTATATCGTCCACAATGCGCGAGATTTAGGGACAAAGAAGTATTGGAAGCTTGCCAATCCTTCCGCACACATCTATACGACGTGTGTATATGTGTAACCATGAAAATAAACATCTATGAATAAATTCTCACGCTTTATCCACATTTCGGTAGAGTTTCAAGCGCAGTCCATCCGCGCACAGGCCGTCGTTTTTAACATCTAGCTGCCACGTTTTTTTAAAATCAAGAAACTGGCCCACCAATTCTGGATATCCTACCACCCGCCCAGCGGTAAGTTTGTTAGTTTCTACAAAAATATATAATTAATTTTAAAAGTTTCTTGCAATATTTCTAAAAAATTTAAACTGCAATTTTTTAGATTTTTTTTTTTAACTTCTCATCAGGTTCAACGAGGTTTATATAGAAGCAAAGAATAGATTATAAAAATAAAATTAAATATTCAATAATGTAAAGGGATGGAGATTGATAAGTTTTTTAAAAAATACCAATGAATTTTTGTAGACATTTACGTTGTCTCAATAACTTTCATATTTATTATAAAAAAACAAATAGCGGTGTATTAGAATTTTCCACAATAAAATCAATTTTTAAATGAATTCGGATAATTAAGATTTCAACTGTTAGACACATTATCATTATTATTGTACGAATATCTTATAACTATTTAATTTATTTATAATAATCATCGCTTAGTTGTATCGGTGAATTTGATTTATGTATTTTTTAGACGCCTTTTTTAACGAAAGAAACCATTACTAATTATTTTGAAACGAAGTAAACATTATTTATGTTTTTTTTTAAATACCTTTCAATACAGTTACAGTTATATTTAAACAACTAAAGAAACAATAATTGAAGTAACGTCGCGAAACAAGAGTAAACCGAAATCAACTTCTTTTTAGTCCTTTCCATCACGGCTATATTTAATTCAAAATTTTTATACAAAATATATAACAAAAAAACATTTTTTCTTACTACATTTTAGTGTTATATGTAATTATAGTTATTAACTACGTTTATTTTTTTGTTATTTAGAAACCAACGGCGTTATTATTTAACAAATTTACAAGTATTTAAAGCTTATGTATAAGGCTAATATAAGTTTTTTTGTACATCAAATTAGTAGGTTGGTAGGCGCAGATAAATAGTTAAAATAAAAGGAAGGAAAGGTTAAAATAAATGGTTAAAAGAAAAAAAAAATCAAGTTGATCAAGGCTACGATAATTTGAATTGTTTTACGTTAATACGTATTATATTTTATTTAAAGATAATAAGTATTCTTTCAAGTCGTGCGATTGCGGTTGAAAATAAAACGATAAATGATGACTAAAATATTTATGACGCTAATTGTTTGCAGGATTTTGAATTTATTTTAAAAACTTCAACTTATAGAAGATTATGATAAATGATGATTGGTCACTTAGTACTTTACTATTTGTACTTACAAGTAGCAAACATACTATAATGTAGCTGTTTTAGGTTCTTTACAAATATTCGAAAGCTGTAGTTCCTTAATTTATTTTATAGAGATATACTAGTTTCGAAGTTTAGCAACACCCGGCAGTAATATAAAGATAGTTGCCATATCGACCGAACATTTTCATTTAGTTTGTTCGTTTGTATTTTTTATAGGTCTGATGAATCAAAGATTACCATTTTCCGTATAATAATGTTAGAAATATTATACATTTTCAAAAACTAAGCGCCATCTAAATTGGCATGCAGTACTGAGAGTATCACTATGTGTTATTTAAACAATTACGATTTTGTTGGACAATTAATATTTAATTTTTATTATCTAATTAGTACATTAATAGATTTTGTAACATTGTCTGATCAGTTTATTTTATCGATACCACAAAAATATTTCATAACGAATTGGAATCGTGCTGTAAGTATAGAAATAGTCATAGGGAAGAAACATTGTTTCGTACAAAAAATGTATTTCTCTTGAATAGTAGAAAAAACCAGTCTGGCTTTCAAATAATAATATAATTAATGTAAATTTTCATTATTATTTTATACGCATTCATTTACTTTTTATATTTAACTAACGAATCTTTATATTATCTTTACGGTGCACATATTGTTACTGTTTGTCTCTTAATTTGCTGTTATATCTATTCTTATAATTAATTTGTAATAGGACTACATTCGTATGTTAGTTATCCTTTGGCGTTTTACAAAAGGTGTCTAAGAGAGAACTACTTCAGGAAAAAAGGAGTAGCTTCTCTGTCACTTGTGATTTATAACAATTTAACGCCCGTCGACCCGCATGCCGAGCTCGACAAGTGTAGCTGTTACTTAGCTGTGAACGTTAATAGAGTCAAATGATCGATGATTGATACTTGTCCCAGAAAAGAGCTCATGTCCACTTGTCCATTGAGCTGTTACGGCATGATATATATTTACACAATATCCTATTTGTTTTTACCACAATTCATTACAAACTCTATCTAATCAATAACCATGAAAATTGTCTAATCCATCGACGATAGAGAAGTAGCAATGGAATTTAAAAATGGTTAAAAACGTGTACTAAGCAATAGTGTAATATCAAAGTTATGTACAGTTTGATACTACTAAGCTCATCCGTGCCTGCTTATTATTCCACATTTTATAACCATGTCGATTTTTTTTTTCATCTAAATACGTAGAACAAGCAAAGGACATAACGCCAAAGTCGCAATTTCCTATTCAAGGTTAACTCAAAAAACATGAAGCATGTCTGATGACATGTAAATGATGACATGGGTTAGACAGATCGGGATTCATATTAAATTGACAGGAAGGTCAATCCTGAATAAATTGTTTCAGTTTTGCATAGTGTTTGTTCAGTTGTTTACATCGCGACTGCATGAAATGTAAATTTATAATGGTGGTGTAACTCTGTCTTTTCTAGAACAGAGAAATATTACATAACAGCATTTTACTTCTGAAATCCTCGGAACTTTTAGTTATCTATCGCAAAAATATGCCATAGTAGGAGTCTTCAACACATAGCATAATTGAAAACCGTCAGACGCTTGTTCAAAAAACATCATATATAAAAGATAAAAGAGAAAATGAAGATTGCTCGTACGAATCAGAAGGCGCTCTGTCGAGCCTCTTAATCATGGAAAGGTCCTCTATCTATTAAATTAAAAAAAAATAAGTTCTTATCCTCAATATTCCTGTCATGTCTACAATAATTCTGCTTTAATAAAGCATTACGTTGATATATAATTTCTTTTTTAATGATATGATTTTTTCATTTCGATTCGTTTCATTCAGGTGCGAAACACACCTCAAGCGGGGATGAAACACCGCCCATACCCGAAGAAGAGCTGGAACAGCAAAAAATTGAACATGAGAAAAAAATGCAAAAGGTTAAAATACATTCACTTTAACATTATATTAACATCGGAAATTTAGCTGTGCTCTAAAGATTTAGATTACTATTTAGCTTTTTATCATCATCAGTCTATAGACTTCTAAACGTAGGCCTTCCATAAAGAACCATATGGCGATCGGTCCTGTGCTACCCCAGCGATATCCGTAAGCTTTGTCGTCAGCCGATAGGCATCCACTGTTGGAATAACTCTTCCCGAAAGATCTCGACATCTAGAGATCTTGAGCTTTTCCTAGCAGCATTTACCAGATCGTTACCCCTGTGAAAAGCCTTCCAGCCTTCCTTCTACCGGTACGCTGCTGCCCCTCGATACGAACTTCATAAGAAAAACCAAATATAAAGGTTTATATATTTTTTTTTTTGACATGTTTAATGTTAATCGACTAATGATTTTATTTTCGATTTATCTATTAACGTTATTTTACATTAACTATATTAACTGTCTCCTGAATGTTATTAACCATCATCTACAATTTAAGATACTTTTGTCTCTCTTAGTTTCATGAGCGAAGTATTAACAGGAAGTAAATTTAAATCCATAATGTGCAGACTCTGTTTTAAATATAAAATTTTCGACTCGAATAAAAATCTGGAAAAAACGTTTATGGTCTGAAATATATCACATGAAATTTATTGCCAGTTTATACATTCAAATAAGGGGATAAATATTAGTCGCATAAATAAAAAAATGTATGGTGAAACCTCTGAAAGTATGCGGTGTGCCCATTTGTTTGAAACTTATTTGCGTTTCCTGTAACGTGACTTCAAAACGACTTTCGGCGAATAAGTTTCACCCTCCAATGCTACCCTAATGAAATATTTGTTTAAAAAGTTTCGAAATATTTTAAACTTTTTTTGTGTTTCAAGTAAACGTGAATTTCTTACGATTGTTTTAAATTTTCTTTATATAAAATTTAAAGAGAGGCGGTAGGTCTCTGTTGCTAAGGAGGTACCCACCGCAAGCCCTATTTCAGCTGTCAAGCAGTCCAAGAAGTTTTCTGGTTTGTAGGGCGTTGTTGCTAGTAAAATTACATCTACAATTAAATAAGATATCTCAAGGCAAGGAGCATAATGTGGTGCTGTGTATCTCATCCCAACCAGCGTCACTTACTATCAATGTCTCGGGTATCTCGTCAATACGTAGAGAGAAAAAAAGTTACTGAATTACTGAAAATTAAAAATCTTATAATACGTTTATGTACAATTATACATAAACGGATATAATAAATTGATTACCACATTATAGTGAAGTTGGCTTGGGTCTCGTAAGTTCTGCGGGACCCCACACTATAACAACAATATTATTATAATATCTTCCCCAGTACGCGGTTCAATTTTTGTTTTTTTTTTTTCTCACACTTCGAATGAGCGAAACATTTTCATTACACGATATTATTATATTCAAACTTTCTTAGCAGTTAGTAGATCTCTGTTACCGGTGACCGTATAGGTAGGTAACACCGCAGCACCTATTACTGCCGCCAAACAGTACTGTGCAAACATAACTGAGTTCCAGTTTGGGGTAATTACTGGGGTAACGAGACTTACAACGAGCGCAATATAGAGCAGTATATATAATCCTATCTAGAGCAACGTTGTTAGGGATGGGCGTAACACTTACCATCAGGTGAACTTCCCACTTGTCATATCGCTTATCACTAAAATAAAAAAAAAACATTGAAAAGCCATACGTTATGATTATACGTTTTTATTCTGTTTTTTAGGAAAAGGAGTGTCAAGCAAGGGAAGCAGAAGAAGTCAGAAAATTAGACATCAAACTCCTACATCAACGTGCCATCGAAGCGGAAGAAGAACAGAAAAGAGAGGTATGGTTCAATAGTATATATACTATATATTATTTTATGTATTATCTTAGAAAGAGAAAGAGGGGGAGAGATTCTCATATCAAGAACCCAACTGTAGGTATAGACTATTGGATTTATAAGGTGACATAGAAAGGCTACTTAACTGGGAGATTAGATGACAGTCGACAGTGAAAACTTTAATGCAAAGACAGTTCTAATTTTATTATCTTATATGATCAATCTAGAAAGATGAAAATTAGGATTAGGATTAGGTTTCTATATTGGCATCCGTATAAATAATGGCCACCTTATAAATATACCGATGACTTAGTGAAGATTACATTTACTGGTGGTAGTTCTCTCTTGCCGTCACCGTCTAAGTACCAATGCGCCTATTTCTGCCGACAAATAGTAGATTTGTAACATTACTGTGTTCCAATTTGAAGGGCGTTGTAGCTAGTTAAATTATTGTGGTAACGAGACATACCATCTTGTGTCTCAAAGCGACGAGTGCAATGTGGCGCAGTGTATACTATACTAACTAGCGCCTCGTTGCCAAGTGTATCACTTACAATCAGGTGAACATCTTGCTGGTCACTTCGCTTCGTCAAAGAAAAAAAAAATCATAGTATAGTCAACATCGGAACGGAGTGGCTAGAAACGTGGAGGCCTTTGTTTAGCATTGGATGAGTATCGACCAGATGAACTTTCGACACTGATCATACTATTTCTTTATATATTAATAGATAGCAGAGGCGGTGGAGGAATTACGTGGTTTGAACACATCCTGGTCCCATCACAGATTATGCGACCTTCAGAGACAAGCCGCACGGTGGCGCCACAGTCGGCCATCAATACCAGATACAACAAAACATTACAGAGTAAGTTATCATATACAGAGTATATTAAAAGTATAGTATGAAAAACAGCAATCGTTATGTGACCTATTATAACTCACTGTGATTTATAGCTCATAATAAGATATTATTTCTATTATTATTCATGTTGTATAAACATTCCTAAGTTGATTTTTCTTTTAATATGAAGTTATCATCTTTGTGTTATTAACATCAATTCATACTCCGTTAATACTGTTGTACAGTTCTTTAATTGGGGTAATAGGTACTATGTCTATTCCAATGTCTGTAATACTGCATTTTATTATATTTTATTCATAACATTCATCAGGTATATATTCGGAATAAAATCTGATGACTTTACATGTCAACGTATCAGTTTATAGATTTTTGATCCTTTTCACGTTCGTTAATTATTAAAATACTCGATGAAACTCTGCCGAATATTATATTAAATATTAGAAACATATAGAAACGAGACTTTGTACTCCAATATTTTTTTCTGACACCATTCTAATTCTAGTGTATATTTTTGGCCTCGAAATACTTTTTGTATGGCGATATGTGAAGGTTCATACAGAGAGGCGTATTTATGTCAGTGTCAGGTTGCTTTGTATGCGTTCTAATTTTTATATTATGATAAAAACGGTGTCACACAAAATAGAAAATTTATGTATAAGACGCGTACAAAATTAATTTTACAATTTATAGAACGAAAACATTTTATTTCTCTGCTTTACTACTAAGATATATTTATCAGTTATTTCTTTGTTCACAGAGTGTACTTAAAAAAGCGTGCAGCGCGCAATTGACTAAACCCCAATCTAGTCAAAGTATCAGCGACAACGACGGCATATTCATAAACCTCTCACATTTAGGTTCCTGTAGAGGTATACTGTTTTTTTTTATATAGTATAGAATATGTTTATTTATAATAATCTATATATCCAGATATTCATTCACTCTACACGAGATCTCCGAAACTATTAGAAGTAAAAACACAAATTCGGTATAGATATAGTTTCTGCTAAGTAAAGGTCAACTTAAAATGGATTTCATAAAATTCTTTCTCCAAAACGGAGTTTCAGGGGTATTACGGAGAGCATAGCGGGGTAGGAAAAACTAGTGTTTAATATTATCTCTGTGAGAATATTAACGCTAGAAAGAGATAGAATTGTTCTATTTCTTTTTGTGTTGGAAAACTTGGAACTAAGCACTTAATGGTTACCGTTGCCATTATTTTAAAATTCTCTCATTTTTCTCCTTCTCTTCTTTCACTCTTTCTTTCCATTTCTCTCTTATTATTATTCTCAGACATTCTTATCTATTCTTATTTCTACACATACTTTTTAATTTACTTCTTTCACAATTATTTTGGTTTACATTTTTAGTGACTCTGTTAGTATTATACAATTTTACATTACTATTTCCTTACATTGTATTATCGCAATTCTCTTTCTTTATTCTGTTACATTTCTTTGGCCTTCCACTAATAATTACTATTTCTATTTCCTTATTCCGATTACTTCACCTTTCTATTATAATTTATTTTGCTCGATGTCTCTTTTTATCACTTTCCTATAAAATTCCAAGAGTGCGCGACGACTGCTGTCCTCAATCATCACCTAGTGATTGTTGTAATGTGTCACCTTAAGTTGAGATTATATTCGATATTATAAATAATGTATATGTATTGATTTTCTATTAATGTTTCTATAGACGAATCGGTGGATAGCGACACATGCTGTGAAACATCTTGCATAAGTAACGAAGCTCGTGCTTGGAGGGCCTCTGCCAACGACGTCAGCCCTCAAATATCTGTTGACCTTGTTCGTGCACCGTCTTGTCCAGGGTAAGTAGATTTACAAATACTTTTATACCGGAACACAGAAATTTGCACAATACTGAGAGACAGAGGTAAAAGCGAGAGAGAGTAAAGCGTCTCTCGCAACAGAGACCTATCACCACTAGCTTTATTGTCTAAAAGGTTAGCGTAAAAAAAATATTAACTTTAGTAAGTAATTAGTTTAGGGGTACAAATAAAATTATATTTAACATATGCGTACATGTAATTCAATTTTCGTTTCATTCTGATGTAAATTGTTTGAATTATAGTGCATGTGAAACTACTGGTCTTCTAGATAAACGAATTATTTTATGCAATAAAATATCTGACATAAATAATATTTAAATCATTCATAATTTGTTAATTAATCATAATATTATGTAGCTCGCTGGCCTAATGGTTAGAGCGTGCGGCTTTCATTCCGAAGGTCGCGGGTTCGAACCTCGGCATGTACCAATGACTTCATATTTATGTTATGTACATTTGTGAACTTAAGTTACAACAGCGAGATACTAACGATGAAGGAAAACATCGTGAGGAAACCCGCACACTGACATCATCTTTGTGTGAGTGGTGGTGGCCCCAATAAAGTGGCAACATGCTGTTTTATGGGACCTAATCTGACCACATCTGGCGAAAAGTGGGTGTTTATTCACCTCTGCTTATACCCCTACTGGAAAAAAGGCGAGATAATATAAAAAAAAAAATTATATTCCTAGGTGGTTTTAAATTTTTACAAACAACATAACTTAGCTACAAGTGCAAATATATAAGGAATATTTATGAAGACAATTTTATTAGTGAAAACTTTTGTATCAATTTCCATTGCGCTTCAGTCGAGAGGTTCCTGTTGTTGATTTCTGTTAGCAAATAGTAGGTAAAGTTATTAAAGTTTAAGCAGTACTTCACTATTTTAATTTAGAGACAGAACGATCGATATATAAGTAATTTCAATTCTTCGAAGGCAATGTGGGAGGCTTTAATAACATATTAATAATGCCATGTGCTTTCAGTGCTATATATGAAACAGCGAGTAGTAATTGGCCTCTTTAGTAATGCAAAGATCGATAACTTGCACGCAAAAGTCATAACCTACATATTCTAAAGAAACACAAGGCAATTTACTAGCATTATTTTTGTTAAATTTTTCCGATGAAACATGCTATCCCCGTACTTAACAAATATGGCGATTGGTACAGTATTACTATGATACATATAGGTATGTCGAGGTCGGACCGGGAATTATTGATTTGTGCAGAGATTGGAGAAGCGAGCGAGGCGTATGCTATAGAATAGGGTAGGGCAGTTTCTAGTGAACAATGTAACAAGTAGATAATTGGATGTATAAACTCGGGGTTTGGGGCTGCAGTCGAGCCCCAAACAGACCCTCGTCGACGCCGATGTAAATCATTTGCAAACATTTTGGTTTCAAATTTATATTATGCTGTTTACAGGTTAAATTGAATAAACCAGACTTTATTGTTTGAGCTATAATAAGAATTTGCAATTGCCTCTGTATAACAAGCAAGTTTTCAGCAATTATTCTTAAGCTCTTTAACTCTTGTCAAAGGTAATTTTCATTATCATTGATTATTTAACCTTTTATATATTCTATACGCAAGCCCTTTCAATTGGAAGTATATGTCGTAATCGTATATTCTTGGTATACGTTATAAGGAGCATTATGTCGGAAAAGGTTTCAGGAAAAAGTGCTGCTTTGCGTGCTGGCTTTTACCTAAACTTATTCTGTATGTAATAAACCCAAAATGTTAAGGGCAGAACAAATGGCTCACATAATCTGTACATTATATTTAACATGTCGTTCTCATCGTGAAACATCTTTATGGTTAATAAAACATTAAGAATTTTTGTAAAAACATCCGATTTCACAATACGAAGAAACAGAACAAAGAACGCCATTACGTAATCATAAATTTTCCATAGCGAACGGAAAACTTTAACCTTTGTGTATCGGGTGGGGGTTTGGATTTTCCAGGCCCCGCCACCCACCGTGTTGCTACCCCCGAGAGGAGGTTGAGCAATGGAGAATTTCCCCCCATTACGTTGTGTAATATTTCATTCCACTGAACCCTCCCAGTCCGCCTGTTACCATCCGCCCACACTGTATTGGGAGAGGATCGGAGATGTGTTTCACCCTACCTCAAGGTGACATATATAATCTATATAAATATAAAAGGGGGGTGCTTTAACACCCTTCAAAGCTACCTGCTGCTGGGTAAGGGTAAAGGGGGGCTTTCGATATATGTATAAATTATTAGTAACTAGTGCATGCGCGCTAGGCTGGTCTAGATTGTTCCTACAGCGCATGTACGTAGAATTCAGGTACTTCTATATAACCAGCTCCATCGATCGGTCTGGGATGCCCGGGACCGGGAGCAACTGCGTAGTACATATCTAAGCTACATTACCTAGGGTTTATTAATTTACTGTAAAATTAAAAATTGCTTTTCAATTCTTCAAAAATTCTTTCTTGTACAACCTAAATGCCATAGACTATGCCATAGAAGAGCTTTTAATTTTTTTCAGAAATACTTAATATTATTTTTTTATTAATGATAGACTAACATTAGATCATAATATTTTATAATCATAGCGGAACATGCTAAAACTGATCAAAATAACGTGGTTCTTATATATATACCTTATATGTGACTACCCGAACACAGTAAAGCTGCTATAGCGATGTCGTTATTACAGTACGTAGCGGCTAATCGATAGGGATACTGAAAATCAGATTTTCTTTAAAAAAAAAATTAAAAATTCATACAACGAAATTTTCTGCTTTGTTAATTTTTTCATGCCGCTGCCTGACAATTGTTACTTATTAACATCTCAGTTAACTTTTACGTATTTAATGATATATTAGGCTATCATACTCAACTATCGGAAGCAATCATTTTTAACTTCAGGTTATTGAGATAGTGAACATTCCAATAAAATATAAAGTATACATGTCGAATTATTAAACAGATAGTTAATAAAATCAATGTACCAGTTAGGAATTCTATAGTGTATTTTACTATGTATATAGCAAATCATTAGTTCAATATATACATTCCCTAAAGTTTTTGATATGTTTAATTATTCAATTTCATGAATGTACTTGAGCTATTCAGCTCAAGTACATTCTTGGTTGCATTATGAAATCTTCAATTGACAGTGGCAAAAAGCCATTTTGAACAGATATCCAAATATAAACAATAACATCAAAACACGAGTCACATACCATTAGAAATCGAAACCGAAGTCTATTGGCTTTTCGCCAAGAAGCTTCACTAACCTTACCCAAAGCTAACAGCGTGGATGGACATTTCTAAAGTTCAAGGTTCTTACCAAATTTTGTGTACGATAATATTATTATATGGGTGGTATAAAAGAAATATAATATTGCTATGGATTTTCTCAAAAAGGAAATAACATTTCTACCAATTATATAGCATGAGACATCATAATTAAGAAATGTATTTCTAACATCTATTAATATATTTATTATTAATATATTAGGAATTAACTCTTTTTTAATATTATTTTATATAATCTTTTTAAAATTAAAACATTCCATAGACATTAAATGTTGCTTGATCTTAAAATCTCTTATTGTCATAGTAGTACGTAAGGCAGAAATTTAAGCATTCGGTTCTTCCACCTAAAGCACTACATATTAAAAAGGTTTAGCAAAAAAAAAATATTAACCCTGCCGATAGGCGCAATATCCGCGGATTTCCTACGATTATTTTCCTATCCTTACGATTTGCAACTCTAGAGGAAGCAGTTTATATAGGAAAAATTGATCTCGAACCTTAACTTTATCTTGTGAAAACCCTAACATTTTTTTTCAATTCCTATCATTTGGAAGATTTTAAAATAGTATTAATATATTTTCTCGTCAGTGTGGATGACTTAACCAATATTATAAGTAAAGCATAACCTTGTCCAATCCAATCCAATCCAATCAGCCGGAAGACGTCCACTGCTGGACAAAGGCCTCCCCCAAAGATTTCCACTCAGACCGGTCCTGGGCCACCCGCAAACAATCAGAATTAATACTTACTACAAGTAACCTTGTAGTAAGTATTAATTCTGATTTACTCAATTTTATATGACAATAAATCACTTACAGAAGCGCTCACAGATCGGCTGTTAACAAAAGATATATACAACGTATTACTTTGTAGATTTGCATTAGTTTCGTCAACGCGTAAAGCTTTCAAGTCGCCTATCATAAAAGGGCTAAAACTATGCGAAGAGTACTAAGTCAACAGTGTTGTAGTCAAAGCAACAAGTCGACATGAGAACAAGACTCTAGTGAAGTCACAAAGCCTAATGGCAGTAAGCCACCATGTCAGAGAGAAATCCGAGAGGTCATACATTAAAAATGTTTTATTTTATTTTAAAATACTTTACAGGAAGATCACACAATCGTACGCCTCCTGAATGTATATATTTCCGGTCACAAGCTTTTTTTTTATTAACACAAATAAAATTTTCAAATAAATATGGTATTACTCATAAATACAATTTGCGTCATCAATATGTATTATATATGTAATAACATTCACGTTAGTGTATTTTAGGACTTATTTTCAGATAATTTTAATTATAATTTCAGGGCGTGGTACTTATCATTTAATGTTCTACGTGATACCCTTTAGTTCGTGACCTCTGCGCCCGGACGCAGCCTCCCGCAGTGCTTCATTGATTTTCAGGTGGTGGGCTGCGGAAGATAGGTATGAGTTGGGTGGTGGGCGATCAGGCGATGTTGCTATGTGCTGCATAAAATTGATTAAATCAATAATTACGGTGGGATGGGGATGTAGAAACCGGGCTCAAGCCTCAAATAGGTCAGGTCTGGGGTGGCTGCTGTGGGCGGCGTACCGTGGGCGTATAGCGGCGGGTGAGGTTATTTTGAGGTGGAAAAAGGTGGAGTAGTGTGGGTAAGGTGGCGAAAGGTGAACAGGGTGGCGGAAGGTGAATAGGGTGGCAAGGCGGCGCGCGCAATCCTTTGTTCGCGAAGCTACGAGGTCCCGAGCGGCGCTTGCCGCAGCGCAGTCAGGGTCCGCCAGTGCTCCGCTCCGCACCAATGTTGTGTACGTAGACGCCCGCCTCGACCTCGGTGAGTCTTAGGCCGGCATTAAATTATAGAAATTCTCTTCGGTCTTTTCGCGTTAGAAATCAGTGCTTAGATGTTTTTCTCGGTGTGAATCACAGTCTTAGCTGATTAGGTGTTAGCGATAGGGCATGCATGCTTATCTATGTCTACCTACTATCCTTGTGTGTTTCGAAACTGAACCTGCTATGTCCTTTCCCATGGGGCTCGATCGCGTGCGAAGACGAGTGATCGTTTTATTGCAGATAATAAATTCGTAAGGAGATAAGATGCTAAGCGTAGGAGCAAAATGAGACGCAGTGAGATGCAGGGCAAAGACAGCAGCAGGGAAGGAATGGGCGTGCAGATGTCTCGAAGCGAATCTTCTGTTGGGCGGTGCACACCGCATACTCCGCTGGGCCTACCTGACAGCGTCAGCGTCGACTCCAATCCAATGCCAACTATATATCGGTAACTTGACCTTTAAGGACAATCGTCTAGGGAGAAGACATCCGGCGACATTGCGGTGATGATCCTGAATCGATTTTGGGTGAATAAGATAAAAGCTCGGGTCCTTTGTTCGTATGTCTTCTCCCGGAGACGAATACAGCTGAGCACATTGCTGCATCGCGCACTACGATCGAAGCATGAGAGTAGCAACCACGGCCTGTTATCCCGACAGATTATCAAGTATGTCATCAACGTTTGTCTCTTTTATACATAGCTCTTTGATAGTTCGCAACAGCTTGAGATACGAGTATATTAGGACCGCTTGGCCTTGCATCATGCAGCTCGGTGCCGTCGTCGAAAGCTAAGGTATGGTATCACACAACTGCCCCTTGCCTAATACTATAGTTTTAACACTCCTCATACCTATTTCCCCCATCCTTGTTTTTCGGAGTCTTTTAAGATTGTCTTTGCATAACATGTAACTACTCTTCCTAGTTTTAATATCGATTAATGCCAATCACACTTACCTACTTTGTGTCTAAAAATATGTTAGCAGAGACATGTACTTTCAACGATTATTGTTTTATTACGCACTGCGCATAATTCATTGATTTTCTTGGCGCTTTGCTATTAACTGCGCAGCATTGTCCCTTTGTATCTGTATCTGGGCGTTGGTTGCACCTGCGCACTAGTTAATCGTCATATTGATTTTATGGCTACGGTACATTCGCCATTACAAGATGGCCGATCCTTTGTGTCCGCCATTTTGTAAAAGCAGCTTTAGTGAATTCAAGATGGCAAACGACGCTGTCCGCCATCTTGTATTCCTAGCCGACACTCTGTGTCCGCCATTTTGTAAAAGCAGCTTTAGTGGATTCAAGATGGCGAACGACTCTGTCCGCCATCTTGTATTCCTAGCCGACACTCTGTGTCCGCCATTTTGTAATGGCTGCGTTACTGAATACAAGATGGCGGAATACCTTGTCCGCCATCTTGTATTCAGTAAAGCAGCCATTACAAAATGGCAGACACAGATTGTCGGCCATTTTATAATAACCACACTTCTACTGCGCAGGTAGACTACGCCTTTCTTATACGAAGTGATGATCAATTTATGATCTGATTATTAATATGCCTTTATTATCGCATTAGTTTCATTGTAAAAATACATTAACTGTTATTTATAGATTAAAATAACAAATAGTTAGTACATTAGTAACACGAGAACATTTCATAGGTTAGTTAAAACACTTCGCCGGATCAGATAGATTTCATTATTTCAGAAATTAGATTAGTTTTAACAAACTTAGAGCTCGTTAGACATTCATCAACGGTAGTGAAATAGTTTTTAGTAACGTTATAAAAATAAATAATCAATTTATATCGCTAATGTTTTTGATGAAACTGATTCAAAATTCTTAAGTTATTTGCATAAACTTCGATATATCAGAAATTCAAAATTGGAATTTTTTTTTTTTGTTTTATTGGAAATTTTTTAAACTTTTGAAATAAATTTCTGAACATTACGTAATAACAGCTCCTTAAGGCTTGGACTTAGCGCTGTCTTATTGCGTATATCCTACATTTTCGTGAGGTGGACCATCAATACGGTTTGCGCAACAGCTTGAAAAGCTACAGGGTTGCCTCCAGAGAGCCACCTGAATGCCATTCGAAAGCCACCTAAAGCAAAATTCGATATTGATTTTATCAAGAGCGCATGCGCGGAAGCCGCCATCTTGCCAACATGGCCGACTCGTATGTCAAGATGAATAACCTAATAGAGAAGATGAAATCTAAAATAATCTTGACAATCGCAACAAGTTTTGAAAAATTAAACATTTGTTGAAGAAGATAATGAGCTTTTACATGGATCTAATGTTTTATTTCCAAGAATGACTTCAGATATACTTAAAAAGTCTAAACGTCAATATTATAAAGAGCAAGAGACTTCATCAACCAAAAACTTTATCGAAATTTTATTAAAAATAATAAGAGATCAATCTATTTATAAAAGAAAACTTTTATGCATTTTTAAGAAACTACCAGTCATAACAATAGTTTTACTTTTTAAATAATGATCAATAAACCGAAATATTGTTATATAAACGGAAATATAACAAACAAATTATAATTTTTTGTACATAACATAAATAAATATTAGCCCAATAATTAATCGTACGTGGTGAAGAGTACTCACTTAGAATACGCTTAAATTCAATTATTGACCATCGGAAGATAGCAATGCTTTTATAATGGCATATTTCCAATAAAAAGATAGCAGTTAGCCAGCGGGTTAGTTAAAACTTTGCTACTAACTAACAATAACTCCTTTTTATTAGGCAAGCGGTTTAGCCATGGCGCCATAAACAGTTAATACAAAATATTTTTTTTATAATCGGATATAGTCTTCATTTAACTACAATAAAACGATTGCATTTCTATAACGAGCAAAGTAATTACCAAATGGTGACACCTAACAAATAATAACGATATTGAGATAAAAACATCATGGAATTATTAATTAGATAATCTAATTAATGAATAGGCATTCCACTAAATCTCAATAATATTTCAAAAGTTAATTACAATTGGAATTAAAGTTTACTTGATAGTAAACCACATAATCAACGACAAAAGCAACTGGCGAAATAACGTCTTCATGTTATCAATTAATAAATAGCGATATATTCTTGTTTGTTGTGCAGATGCCGCGCCCCTATTGCATCGCTGGATTGCATGGACGATTTTAGTGCCAACTCACAGCAGATGTTAGATCAAGGTACGTACAAACTTACCTACAGTCCATTTCAAACAATCGGGTATCGATATCGAAACGACTATTAGATAGATACTGAATTATTCAGTTGATGAGTTCGCGGTTTCTAAAATATTCAATAGGAAAGAAATATCTGCGCCGGCGCAGCTATTATAACATACAATTTGATTTCGACCTTTAATAAACTACCGTCCATTTTTTCCTAATAGTTAATGATAAATGGATATTTAGTTTTGTTTATGTGTTTTCTCACAATTATATAAACAAAATTTATTCTCTCTTTCTCTCTATAATAGTGCTATAATAAAGCTCCAGCGCATCCAATGCAGCGGTAGCCTCTTGAGATGGTAGAGTTTAAATAAAAAAAAATTACACAAAAATAAATAAATTAAAAAAAGAACTTCTATGATTTTAAAATATTTTCTTTGTAAGATCAATTTTCCGACATTGTTAATTTTCTTATAGCGTGTTAAAAAAAAAAAAAATATGAATTATCTCAAATTATGGAAATTGATATGTGTGTTTAAACGCTGCATCACATCGGCGAGACAAGGTCGTTAAAGAATACCTGGAGAAGAAAGCAGATTATAAGAGCCATGCCAGAAAAGCTCATATAGAGAGTTGGAAAGAGTTTTGTGGAAGACAGAACAAAGAAGGATTTTGGGAAGGAATATACAGGATTATCAACCGGAGTACCAAGAGAGATCAAGATATGATCCTAAAAGCAAATGACGGAAAACATTTGAACCCCAAAGCATCTGGAAACATACTTGCCGCGACATTCTACCCCGAGGATCTCGTCGTAACTAACAATGAAGACCATAGCCTGATCAGAGAAGCGGCGGAGGATGTAAAGGAGTTAGTTCATGATGAAGTCCATGATCCGCCGTTAAAATTATTAGAGCTTAAAACCACAGCAGAGAGTTTTAATCCAAAGAAGGCCCCAGGAATGAAAGGTTTTACGGCTGACATCTGCAACAAAGTAATAATCCAAGATCCGGACGCTTTCCTTGCCTTTTACAAGTGTTTGCAGTTTGCACACTTTTCGAACATTTGAATGGAGGCCATAATAGTGGTAATAAGAAAGCCAGGCATGGACGTCTACACCAACCTCAAAGCTTATAAACCAATATGTCTGCTGCCAGTCTTGGGGAAGGTCCTCGAGAAAATGACGGTAGCAAGTATCAAATGGCACATATTGCCGAGGATTAGTACCCGCCAGTTCGGATTCAGAAAAGCACCGAGGACGCCCTCTATAAACTAGTACACCATATCAGGGGCAAGTTAAGGCTAAAGAAGCTAATTACCCTTGTATCATTGAATATAGAAGGGGCCTTCGACAGCGCTTGGTGGCCTGCAATCAGAGTCAGGCTGGCCGAAGAAAAGTGTCCCGTGAATATAAGGAGGCTCGTAGATCGCTACCTGAGATGCAGAAAAGTCACAGTAAGGTTTGCTAAGGACCAATGCACGCACAATACCACGAAAGGTTACGTGCAAGGGTCAATTGGCGGTCGTTCTCCTCCTTTGGAATCTTCTATTAAACCCACTTCTTGAAGGACTCGCCGCATAAGGAGAATATTAACAAGCGTTTGCGGATGACGTCACCTTTGTTTTCGACGGAGACACAACACACGACATAGAAGGACGTGCTAACGCCACCTTCGACTATGTTCGGCAATGGGGTGTCCAAAATAAGTTGAGATTCGCACCACACAAGACATGTGCAATGGTGATTACGAACAAACTCTAGTACGATACCCCACGCCTGAACATGGGGGGGACCTGCATTGGTATGTCCAGGGAAGTCAAGATTCTGGGACTAACCATTGATAATCGCTTAACGTTTAATAGCCACGTGGCGAATTAGTGCAAAAAAGCATTAGGATTGTATAGGCAAATCGCTCGAGTAGCTAAGATCTCTTGGGGTCTTGACCCCGAAATCATCCGACCCATCTACGTAGCTGCGGTCCAGCCAATTGTGCTATACGCGGCTGCGGCGTGTGCACCAGCAGGCAAGAAACTAGACTTCAGAGGCAACTAAACACCGTACAGAGAGGATTTGCGAAGAAACTCTGTGGATCGTACTGCACGATCTCTCTACATTCGGCCCTGTTGCTATTCACTATTAGACTTTATACGAAAAAAAAATCTCTAAGAAGCTTTTACGGTGACTTTATGTCAACTTGTCTTGTTATTGACTTATATATACCACTGGTTCTTTCTTACTGACTTACAACTGAAGACAAGTTAAAAAGTGGGAAACTAAGTAGGTGCAGTAGAAGAGGAGATGTTAAAGACAGCACAGAATGCTAAGTTATTAAATAAGACATATGTTAGTATCGATCACATTATCATGGCGGTCGGAAGTGGGTGGATGAGAAAAGCTGATAATCGTATTTGGTGGAAGACATTGGATAAGACCTATATCCAGCAATGGATAAACAAAGGCTACTAATGATGAGGGGTATCAATAGAATGATGCGCTGATAGTTAACTCAATAGATTCTATGTAACTACGCGACCTATGTAGGCGTAGATACGTTTCCCACTTTGAGCTTCCTATGATAATGACATAAAGAAAACTACATGTTTCAAGAATAACAAATTTCGAAGGCATAATCCGCACTGGGCTAGTTTACTGGACAATGGCGTTGACCACTACTACAAATACCCAGCAATGTGAATAATAAGTGAACAGCACAGCTTTTAGCTACAGATTAACTGTAAATAAGTTTAGACTTATTTTACTTTAAAATTTAAATCGTAATATTTTTACTAATTAGTATGATTTGTAATAAAAAAATCAATTGTAAAAATTCCCATATAAAATATAAATTAAATAAAATATTAAGGATCTATTGAAATTCAAAAAAGCCTATAAATATTTACAAATCATTCCGCGTCGAATAGTTATGTTCGCATGTCGATCGATACGTCCAATAGTTTTCACGTGAGTGACAAACAAACTAAATCTTTTCATTATATATAGATATATATGCATAGATATATTAATGTTGACTTATATATGTATTGTATATTTCAAATCTATTCGATATTACGGCCACCAATGCGTAGAGGGAACAGTTAATTATACGTAACGTAGTATCTGTTTGCAATGTTATAACTACAGTATGTTCATTATTTGTCGCAGCCGGCGAAACAACGCTATCCAGACAGATGTCATCAACAAATACGGGCAATCACACCAACATGCCCTCAGTAGTAACACCAGGGCTGCGCTACAGGAATCTTGGCAAATCTGGCCTCCGCGTGCCCAACATTGGGCTCGGAATGTGGACTACCATCGATGAGGACGTTGCCGAGGATATCATCATGACGGCTCTTGAGAACGGCATCAACTTGTTTGACTTGTCAGAGGCGCATTGTGGTACGTATTATTAATTTTTTTAAATAGCTGAAAGCAAATCAGTAAATGGGTTCTTCTGATGACGTCTGATTAATGACGACCGTCCATTAATATTAAGTGGAGAAATTATTTTATTTTTGAAACGAAAGCAAAAACGGCAATTAACTTGTTTAAGTATATATTTCCAAATGTTTACTTATAGTCTAAAACGAGGTCACGAAATGTAGGTCTCTGCTTAAAATTTTGAAAAATAGGCAAATTTCTTGTGTCATTAAATTATTACATAGTAGTATAACTTTAGTATAGACAATACTGAAAGAATCGACATTAGAGAGTAATGAGTATGAGGGTCATAAAAAAATATATCTTAACCAAAAACAAATGAACGGATTAACAAGATGGTCGTTTGTATTTGTTTAGCCAAAGGCGAAGCGGAATTAGGAAGGATTCTCAAGAAGCGTAACGTCCGGAGAAACAGCATCATTATAACCACCAAAATATACTGGAGCACCAAGTGAGTGCAATTTGTTTTATCACACAATTCTAACAAACGTTGATCCGTGTACAAAAGAAGCAACAATATTACCTTACAAAATCAAAGTCAAAGGTGGTCTGTAAATAGATATAAGTTATAAGAACATTGCACTACATGTACAATAAGCATACACGGTGCAATTTGTAAATAAACTTCTGTTATTATGTTAAATAATAAACAATCGTAATTAACATTTTAAACGAACAGGTCAATGTTACAAAATGTAATGCTTTTGCTTCAACCGTACACAGTTTTCATATATATTAACTACAAACTACGTTTGTAGCTTGTCGTTAATGTAAATCATTTTATTGATATGCACACAATTTTATTGAAATGCAGTGTAAAAATTTTATGTACCGCTGTAACACTTTTAACATTGTGAATATTTAAAGAAATCAAAAAATTCGCACACTGCTTTAAAAATTTAATCCTTTTGACACTATCTTTTATATTTGGACAGAATTATATTGTATGATTTACTACATAATCATCAAAAGTGATAACTATGTACTGGATTATGTCGTGATTTGATATTAACATGCCCTATATAATTAACGATATTGTAAAAAGGATTCTAAACAATTTAAGATTGGAGTTTATGTGTTTAAAATTTATCAATACATTTTAACCAATGTTTTTTATGCGTAATTACCATTGTCACTAGTAATGTTATTAATTATTTCATTAAATTTCCTTAGCTCACACGGGTCAAAACCGACTCGGTCGGTAACAAGGCTAGAACACGCTTTAATCTTGCTTCGACCAACAGCTATGACCACACCCACACCCGTCGCTCGCAGCAGTACAAACATTATACAAAATTTTTGCATATTAATATTTTACACAACAATTTGACTTCCTACAACTTAACCATTTATAAAGACAAAAGAAAAACAGATATATTTAATTCAGATAATTAGTATTGTAGCATTAAGTTTATAAAAGTAAAATATTTCAAAATTCTATATATATATAGATATAAGAGACGTCTAGAGATTCATTGACTAATCATGAGATCTGCGAAACTCTTACACGTAAAAACTCAAAATTTTGATAAAAATATTGCTTCTGCCATTTAAAAGTCAACCAATAATGGTTTTTATAAAATTCCTTAGCCAAAGAAAGTAGCCTGCAAAGATGGCAGGGAGCAGGATAAAACTAGGAGTTGATATCTGTTACTGTATATGCCCTAATCCAATTCATGTATAAATGAATTAGGGTTCTTTTAAGCTGCGAGCGCATCCTTTTGCTTATTGATGTTGTGCTTGTTGCTAGTTTTACTACACCACTCTTGGCACCATATTCAATTTTATCAAAATTACAGATCGGATGAGCGCGGCTTATCTCGAAAACACATAATCGAGAGTGTCAAAGCTTCGCTGGCTCGTCTCCAGGTTGAATATATTGATGTGGTTTTATTGCACAAAGTGGACCCTGTCTGTCCTATGGAAGGTAATGTTTTGGACGTTGCAAGTTAAAAAAAATTTTACAACAGAAAATTTGTTACTTTTATTTTCTTTGTTATTACTCGTTATTATAACATTTAATTGTATTTTATTATGCTTAACTTATTCGCAGAGCTAGTTCGAGCCATGAACTTCGTGATCAACCAAGGACTGGTAATGTACTGGGGTACAGCACGCTGGACGCCATCAGAGGTAAAGGACGTTACAATTAATGCTGGCGATGTTATATCTTTCCCTGTTGTACTATGATGTTTTTTTTATTAGCTTGCGTTTTTATAACCATATCTTGTGAAATATTTAAAACTACACACACAAATACACAAACATAGCGCACTTGCAGCGATCTCTTTAATTTCAGCAATTTTATGAGTGCTATGCGTACTTTGCAATAGCGAATAAAAGGTTATTGGATGAGGTATTTTTTTAGAAATAACTACAGATATTAATACCAATTAGAATGTATTCCTACAGATTATGGACGCCTACACAAACTGCAGACAATTCAATTGTATCACGCCCATCGTAGAGCAGACAGAGTATCATATGTTCTGCAGAGAGAAGCCAGAACTTTACATGCCTGAACTTTATCATAAGATTGGTGTTGGTAAGTTTAACATATGTTAATTAAATAGAACATTATTTGCTGTATATGAGATAATAGGTGTATGAGAATTTAAACATTTAAAAGAGCCTGAAACGTATTGGATCGCACATTTTACTTCTGCTTCTTACATTCCTAAGAAGAGAGAAGAGACCAGAGGTCTCTTTGTTTCATGGAGTACTGCCCACTTTTACCTTAAATATAACTGTGAATATTTAGTAATAGTACTAATTTAATAGTTTTAGATAAAAATCCAAACAATGAAACTCGTTCTGAAGAAAACGGTAAAAATGATAACATCACGTTAGGTGATTCAAGGAAGAGTTACTATAACAAAATTAATTGTTCAGGTATGATGGCGTGGTCAGCTATCACCACCGGCAAAGGACTAGGTCGTGAGGAAATAACTGGTTTGTTTGCCAAGTCACGATTCAACCGTAAATACAGCACTTTCAGTTGGTGCGAGGAAGACCTAGCTGTTACTGACGTTAGTATATCCGATTAAACTTAGGTATTATCAATTAATTTATTTCAATTTATCATCGTTTATTTATTTATGTTATTCCTTTTCAATGCCAGGTACCCATCTCAGGCAGCAAAGAACAAGTGGCTGGCGAAGAACCACGTACTTACGGTGATAAGCTCCGCGATTTATCCAATCTTGCTAACACCATGAGTAAGTTCTCTTATTGCTTATAATATCTTGATTACATTATTCATCTTTCGAAAAAATGGAATTGTAAATAAACTATTTTTATCAGATTGTTCGATGAGTCAGCTGGCTGTGGCGTGGTGCCTTAAGAACGAATCCGTAAATTGTCTGCTTCTTGGTGCTACCAGTGTTGAACATTTCAAAGAAAACATTCATGCTCTGCAGGTAATATAACTATTGATACAAAAAAACATACAACATTATACAATTTCATCATGTTTATTCCATCATCATCAGCCGGGAGACATCCATGTCCGTTATTTTATTTATGATTAATAAAATATTACACTCAGTTCTTACCGTATCATTTTTACTAGTCAATTTGTAATACATAACACTACTATTAAATGCTAATAACACTAATGTACCAATAGTCCATAGATCCTAACGTAAACATAAATACATCTACACTAAAAACGATAAGTTATATTCAAGTATTTATCTATATAACATTTAAATAATCATTGTCGACCTTTATTTTTTATTACCTTCATTACACATACTGCTATATTATACTGCGTTATCTCTGCCGGTGTATAGATAGTGCCTCAACTGACAACTGCTGCGATGACTGAGATCGAACGACTACTTGCCAACAAGCCACTGCGCCCTCCGATGGTTTCCACCCTTGCAATGCGCAACCAACAGAACAGCAACACCGTTCGCGTAGATATGACGTAAGTTAGAAACAAAGCATTTGTCATCAACATGATTGTAACGGCAATTACTCCAGACAACTTAAAATTTCAAAATTAAATTTTTTCTTGTATCATAAAAGTAGTAACATAGATGTCCACAGCTTTCTTAAAATACCTTTGTTAACATCAATTCTCGGTTCATAGTTCATCATAGAATTTTTTACAAAATCTGTCTTAATCAAGCTTATAGCAATGTCACAGTAATCGTTGTCAAGTTATCGTTATAAAAGGTACAAAAAATTAAACATATGGTTAATAACAGTGGTGCCGCGGCTTCGGGCAGCGGTTCGCCTAAACCCGAAGGTGAGGCAGCTGTCGAAGGTGAAGCCTCAACGCCCGGCAAAGAGTCGGGCCGTGGCTTCTGTGAGATTCAGTGACCGTGGTGGCGCGGAAGCACTGGCACTGCTTCCAAATCTAGTAAATCAAAGGTTATTATACAACATTTTACTAAATAATAGTTAACTGCCTAAAATATTGAAAAAACAATCTTTATTACACACAATGATATAACATAAACTAGAGTAATATATTTGCATATCATGTTCCTTATACAGATTGAAAAGTACAAAAAAATGTTCACAGGAATCGATGAAAGACATCAAACCAAAATACTTCTTGAACAACGCGGGCGAAGTCATCAAACGAACAGGTAAGTGACAATTTAATATTTATTAATATAAGTAATTTAAAAGCTTTAATATAATCGAAAACTAAAAACTACGTCTTCATTTTCCTATTAGAGCATAATGGGGTGACAAAAGACGTGGTAGTATCAGTATCAACGCTAAAAGGCAAACAACCTGCATCCGGCGGCAGCAAAGTAAAAAAGTCAAAATCGGAAACATCACGGCCCCGTTCATCCTCTCTGCAGCGGTCCTCCTCAGGGCAGTTATCCGTCGCTAGGGATCGCAGGCGTTCCAGACTTGACCTAGCTTCTCCTGCCGATATCTAAGGCACCCTCTTACTTCGGTTCTATGTCCAGACATCCTATCTTCTGCGCCAATCTTTACCACACCGTAACTCCGTTCCGATGTAAATATGTAACGATAGAATAATCTGTGCAACATGTAATGATGAATTGTGTGAAAATTGTAATTACAATCAGAAAATTTGCTCACTCAAAAAATTGAAATAGAGACTTCTGTATAAAATAAAACCTTTTCCGCAAAAGAAATTTAACACCAACTGAAGTCTTATTGGAAGTTTAAAAAATCATATCGATTGGCATATCAAACTAAAAGAAAAAAACGCGTAAATTTGAAGCTACAAATTAACATTGACCTCAAAATAACAGAAATTTATGGAAAGAATGAAATCTGACGATAATTGGCAAAGTGTTTATATCAGTTTGATTACACTTTGATTAAGTTCTTTAAATTAATACTTCTCTTTATTTATAGGACCGATTTATATAAAGCACGACTATGATCCAACAGTGTTGCTAAAGAAATTTACGTAATGTCACCTAAGTCCAAGTTTAATCTACATCAATCTACTTGGTTTCAGTTTTCGGTATTTTTATATAATTTTGTAATCTCCTTAATTATTTCTCGAAAACACTATTTTGATTTTTTTTTCTGTACAACCATTCTTTGCATTTGACAAGTTTACCTGTTGCACATTTTGCTCAGATTTGAAATTAATTCTAATATTGATCTATTAAGGATAGAGATAAGTCATAGGACAAGCGTGGTAATTAGATTTCTGACATTCAATTGCCATAAATCTATTCTTGTGTAGATTTATGACAATTAAATAGATAAGACTGGCGATTTCTTGAGGTATACTTATATATAAAACATAGATAAGTGGAGACGGAGTTACGACGCCCGATAATGATATCTGGACATATACCTAATATATGTAATTAATTTAGTCTTAGATAGTATACGAATGGCGACAATTGAATGAGACAATGAGCATAAGCGAACAAGAACCTAGAACTGTTAACCATCCGGTTTTATTCGGAATATAGATTGCTATAATAGAATCCTGATTGACCAAGTTTGACTTACAATAACTGCAGCAAACAATTTTGGAAAAACAGTAAAACAGTCTGGTGTTTTGTGTTTGAGTTATTCGAATTTTTTTATTTAAATTCCTTAAATCATAAATTGTACCGAATTTACAGATGATTAATGTTAGAATGATCGATGAAAAGTTATAACATCTTGACGAAGGAGTAATACACGGCGTAGTCGATGTATGGCGGACCTTGTAAAGGCGACATTGATTAGATAGGATTTATTCATTATGTAAAGGACGGACGGTCGTCGGTAGCTCGAAGCAAATTAATATGGATCTGTGATGCACTAGGGCTTAAACAGTTTATGGTGCGAAAACGTACACATGGGTTTCGAGCATCGGCATGACTTTTCCATTTCTGTTATATGGTACAAACGGTATGTAATGACGACACGAAATTGAAGTTAACACAAAATACGCAATAAGCTACGTCACGTTGGAACAAATTAGGAAAACCGAGACAGTTCTCTTCCATAAACATTCTGCAGACCTTCCCGACCTTCCAGCGCACCTGAGAAAGATAGTAAACCATTGAATAGTTATTACTTCGGGCACACCGGGAAATACGACACATCCATACTTTTAAAATATTCGGTTGTAACGTTTTAATTTATGTAAAAGGTCTCCATCTATTTACCATCAAAATTTTTATTTATCATCACCAAAGTGCAATTTATAATCCTAAACGCTATTACTAGGCTAATTAGCAATAATATAGTGTGTAATTGTATTTATCGGCCCTAGAAGCAGTCGTTCTTTTTTAATGCTCGTAAAAAAAATATAAAAAACAAAAAAAAATACTTAAAATTTTAAAAAATACAAAAACGTTATTTTCTCTCTTGGTGTCTGTAATCATAGTATAGTAAGATTTATTAAGATTTTATTCCGTCGGCTTATTTCATAGTTTACTTACTTTGAAAGTAATTATTATTTTATAATTTATGCTACTGTGAGATTGTTTCCATGAGATTACTTGTTTTTATGTTCAACTTAAATTTCCTATTAATTACATTTCTACTGTAACTATAGTTTCTCTTAAGTTAACGTTCGATTAATATCGTTCGTTTTGTATCTGGCAATTCTCGTTTAGTTTACTTATGTTTACATTTTCTTTAGTGCAATTTGTAAATAATTTTAATGTATGCTAAGGTTAGTTTACGAATCCCTTACTCCTCCGGTGTACATAATCCATACCAGACTGTTCAATATATCGTTGTTATGAAATTAGTTTGCCATACATGTGGTGGGCTACGGCTGCTGAAGGTGCCTAACGCCTATGGTGCCTTAGTGCCTATTATTTAGGGTGAGCAATAAACCGCAAATGAAAATGTTTAGCCCACCTCCCCTTCCCATTTTCTACTTCCTTGATATTCAAAGTCAGCTTCTTCCCTATTTTTACAATTAGATTTCGTTACGACTATAGCGGCTTTTTTTGCGGTGTTACGAGCTAAACCTGAGACATCTTTGTTGTACTAATGATTGTATTATAACATAGTATAACATATACACATAACACCTTGTGTTTCAGATCAATGAACTTTATAACCGATTTTTAGTACAACATTTATTTTGCCTCGAGATACGTTAAACATTTTACATCTCACTCAAGGATCCTGTAAATCCTTGTTCCATCTACCGTAACATCTAAAAGTCGTTACTGCAATAAATTTTTTATGTTAAGTTATACGGATAGTTCCTTTAGTTAATTTGTAATTATATTATTTACTTAATGCCGTGTATATAATGCAATCTATAGACATTATGTTTTTTAGTTATTATTTACGATTACTCTCCACTTTCGGACCCGACTGATTATGTTTATTTCATACAATCGTTTGCCATTTTCTCTACTACTCTATCTAAAACTTCCCAAATATTTAGAACGTAATATATCTAATAGTTTAGTACGTATGGTAGTTTAGTATAGCTATAATGCTACTTATGTAATTTCAAATTGATTTCGATCAGCAATAATAATATAATTAGTTTTCTCCTAAACTTACCGCCGCCACTGACTTCGCGGTCAGTGAAGAGCACACCCATGATTAGAAGTGAGCAAGTTTGAATCTCGCTTTAGTTAGTATTTATTTAAGCGTTTAATAATTTTAGTATGTAGTTTAATTCTGTGATTGCGTTATATTTTAGTGCAATATTTTATCACCGTCGGATTACCATTAGAATACAGAGAAAGGAACAGTTTATGTCTAATTAACATCTAACATCATAACACGCGGGGCAGCCTAAAGTAGACAACATCAGCGTTTCGCCAGCCCGACGGTCCTACCCTTTCAGTTCTTATTGCATATCGGTATCTCTTTATAGTTTTATATTTGACAGTATTCATCTAATAAATGTTAGATAAGGGATTTTAATTTCTTAGAATGAGTAAAATGTAGATATTAAAAATCGACCGCACAACCTCTCCTAGAATAAGTACCATTGATACGTCATGGTGACACCGGTATCGGCAACGGTAACCGTATTAATTATAGTTATAGAAACGTAAAGTATAACACTCGAAATACCTCAGAATCGGAACCGTAGATTAAGGGTTAGGCACGCGATCTCACTAGGCTAGGCTATATTTTAATGGTAAATTCGAAAAGAAAATTATAACACGAAATTATTTCTAAATTGGTTTTGGAATTGACACATTGATTTGGTATTAAGTTACTCAAGGCTAGATGTAGGCATTTTTTGCTCAAATAGCAGCTTCTAAGGGTCTTTCCATATCAGGATCTTGTGTAACCGGTTAATCCGCTTATAGGCTCTTGCTTCATCGCTTTTCCTCGTGGAGCCAGGAGTGTCGCGTTCGGTATTTGCTAAACGGAGTCATATTTATAAGAACCTAAACAGTATTAAAAGCCAACACCTCCACGGTGTGATTACATACTTAAATAGGACTTCGATTATGTGCCATAATTTCAATACTTAACATCATACCGTAACATCGTCGCTTGCTAAATCGCAAATTAAACATCGAAAAATCCTTAGGGCTGTTGCATTTATATTACTTATTATTCTATAAACTAGGTTAAATTTTAAATAATAATGAAAGTGCCCTTAAACGTACCTTCACTTTGTTTAGCTAATATAGGATAAGAAGTGCTAAGTCGAGTACGTTCAAACGGGGGATCGTCCGCTCAGGGTGGATTCATTACGACAGTTTCGCGCGCATAATAGCTGGGTCTCCCGCTTGAAGTGGACCGTCGTAGTCACGAAATAGTGGTTGTCGTTTAGTTAATTTTGTTTTGTTTTCAATTATAGTTGAGTTGTGATATTAAATTTTATGTCAATATCAGTTGGAATAATATAATTTGGACAGTTGGCTAGAATTTCTTGATGATACGCATGCATATAAAAAAAGTAAAAAATTAACACCACCAAAAACTAGCAAATCTAATAACAACAATAAAATGCTTCAGTGCATGCGATCGCGTTATACTTATCTGTCTACTCTATCACTTTGTAATTCCGTGTCATTTTTTTTAGTTTAATAATTAATTTCTAAATTCGCCTATTATGTTTAAGTTTGCTCAAATACTCTTAGTATTTACTTTGAACTTAAGTTCGACTTTAGTTAAATATTTTGTCCTTAGTTTAATTATACATTTGAGATTATTTTATGTTCTATATTGTTTCATTTACGTAGCATAGGTGATGTGTATAATTGATATGGCGTCGCAGTTTGCCTACGTTACAACACGCGTTTGTAGTACGATGTTTTAACCTAGTTTAAGTGTAGTGAGTATGGTCGCGTGACGTGAGGCGCGCCGCGTCCAACTCGGCGCAGGCGCATCGCGCGGAGCCCCTGACGCGGCGTCGGCCGAACTGTTCACCAGGGCCGTGATAGATTGCTAGCTAGGTGTAAGTAAGACCGTTAAACTTTTTAAAGTTTATAGAGATATAGTGACGTTGACGTTTGCATATTAGCGATAACTATTGAATATTTATATTATTAGTCAATGTAAGGTGTAGTTTAAGTATAAGAATATTACTTTTTTAAAAATAATAAAAATCGAAAAAAAAATTATCAAAAATCGAAAACAACAAAAAAACTAATGCAAAACAAAGAAAAACATGAAAAAAAAATATAAAAAAAAAAAAATACAAAAAAATACGTATAATAAGTAAAAGCGAAAAAAAAAGTAAAAAATCGAAAATCCAAAAAGTCTAATTTAGTTTAGTCGTAAGTAAATTATAAAAAGTCTAGTTCTGTAATGACGAAATAAGTGTCTTATTATATGATAGCTTTGCTAGGTTAAGGTTTAACGTCAGCCTTGAAAGGGTTGGGGCGCATCAAGCAAGCCGAAGATCCGGCGATACTTTAACAGCAATCATGAACCAACGAAATATTAGAATAATTACCGGTACGCAAATATCAATTTCGTCAAACAACGATACTAACTAAAGCAATATCAACACCTTTTACTTCCCATTCATACAACGATAACTATGGAAGTTTTTGTATTGCGAAATTAACACCTAATGAATCTAACATGCAGTTTATCAATACCTATTCCCCAAACCCAAAGTCGGGGCTGATTGCTTTATAGAAAAGTAATAAATCGTTTGTAAGTTCAGCGCCTTAAAACCTCACATAACCTAATATCGCTAGCTAATATGAATTTGGATATATAAGACAAATCATGGACAGCGTTCGGTTAGGATCGTTCACAGATTGCTAGATTTCAATTGTAGTCGCTAGGATTTTTCACCGGCTCCGTTTCGGTCAAGTTTTAAGGCGTCTTCCGATGTAGTATAAGTACGAGTTATTTGAATTTCACGCAAGAATTATGTCTTCCAAAATTAATATATTTAGGCGGGTGGGTTATTTTGATTGGAGTGTAAATTTGCATCTGAACCGGTCAAAAACATATATATACAGCATTAAAAGATTTAAAAACGGAGCGACTACATAATGACAGTCCGATAGTCTGAAAGTCTAGAGTGATTTTCCATATGAATACTACAACATAGTCTTGATAATTAATTGACATGCTCGCAATAACTGAGTATCCCATGTTTAGGCAAACCAAGACAAACATCTGTGAACAATGGTAGCTTAGGCTCATAGACACTATACCATTTATACCATCAATCTTGTTGTGAGCCAAACGTAGGATACATCTGTGCGTGTTTTATTAACCATCATTATTTACAATTTAATCCATACTGTTGATATAACCAATGTTTAAAATTGCTCTATGGGAAAATCCAGTACACTTAGATGACTTTTCCATCTTTTTTACCTTGTTAACTTCTATGAGCATCTTCAATTCAATGGTCTTTCTGTGGATTCTGGTGAATCAACATCATCCCTATTTACAAATTGTTGATGCTAATATTTGTTTAACAAGTTAAGCAACTTTCAGTTGTTAATATAATTACGACTTTTTGTCTATCGTGTGTATTTTGTGGTTTTCCTAAAGACAGCATTCAAATTACATCTTATCACAAATTGGTAATAAATTTTGAGCTATGGGATATTTCATATCTTCATCGAATTTCATTAATATAAAGATACAGCAATATATTTGCACGTTCATCCAACTTCGAACCACCCTGAAGTCCAACTATACATCGAGTAGATCCATCTAGGCGATTCGTCGCTTATTCACCACTGTTGACTCGGGTTGACGTCGATAGCTCTTTGATCTTTCACATTGCGGTCGTAACCAGAATGTTAAACCATCAACAATATAATTACAGGCTATTGAGGTTGATCTGATGCAACAGGCAGTACCTTACCGCGTCGCTAGGGCAATCGCCACGACACGGTTTCTGCTCAGTGTTAGGCAAACTTCAGGCGTATACTGGTACTAATTTGAACGTGATTTGTAAACATTTTAACTTTTTTTTATTGTTTTAACTTAAAAGTTATTTCACAATATAAGTCAACAGTAATTCACATCTTTCTAAAGAACATATTTTCCTTTTCAATCTGAACATCGCAACATCTTAATTGGCAGTAGATTAAATTAACGACAAGTAAATTAAATCTAATACGGACGCCTTATTATGTTCTTGCTCAAGGGGTTAATATATTCGTAAGGATTTATAATTGTAAGTAATTGATATACTGACACGTCTTGGCATTCATCGCGGATTTTCTGTGAGCGTGTCAGTTATGACTCTGTTAAGTTTTTAGTAATATGAAGAACTGTTTAAGATCAGAATCGCTAGAGTCTTGTTCTAAATATAATATTAACATCTAACAATGCTAAGTTCAATTTTGTTACTTTATCCGGATATTTAAACGTGTACTAAGACCATTGGTGAAACATCGAAACCATTACCATCCAGCACCCATTTCTTGCATCTTGTATTGAGATTGCTTTGTTCAGTACATTCCTTGCAGGTTGCAAATGTAAAATTGTTGGTGCGATTCCTTTGTAATACGATAACATCTACGACGTGTTACGACACTAATTTATGGGTGCGTCGAGGTCAAAAACATCTCTCTCCAATGACCTCCTCAAACTTTGTGTTTAGATTTTTGGGTAATATAATAAAGTTGAAATTATGATCCAAAAAACCAACTAGAATTTCAAGTAGCGGTCGCTGTCTCAAGTAATAGCTATAAAGTGCTATCGAAAGAATAATATTGATGGTAATAAAAAGAAACAACACAACTTTTTGATCACTATCCACGAGATGAGAAGGTTCTAATGTCGACATTTCGCGTTGTCCAATGTGAAAGATAGACATTGAGTGGATTCCATATAAAAAACATCCTTAATCCCGCAAGCTCTATCGATGGGAAGATGATGGATCCTATGGCACTAGAACTGGTGAACGCAGAAGATCTAATCACCAAGAGCCTTGTAGAACATTTTTTGTGATATTAAACCGCCTTATCCGAAACTTCATTAACACAAGCAAACTCTCAAAACCTTTAGCGAATAAAAGTGCTATTTATATTATGTTCGTCCGTTAAATTTTATTCAAAATTATGGTTTTGTTTTCATATCAAACCTTTTTTTTTAAATTCTGTTATTTTTATACGTCCCACAATGTTTTATAATTTTTTTTGAATTATATTGAATTTCCTTTCTCCTATCATGTTTTTTCACATTAATTTCAAAATTGAAAAATCGAAAATATTCCATTGAGCTCATCAGTTAACTTCTAACTCTTCTATGAAAGAAGGCAACGGAATGAAGTTAGAACGCCCTACTCTTAAACCAGGGGCCCTGTGTTGCTCTTACTCTTACAATTAGTTACCAAAAGATCAATGTGTTACAGGCATACGTCTTGATACTTTATTACACACCTATATGGAATTCATCAAGCATTATTTACACCATCAATATTTAATCCTTAATAAATTATACCACACAATGGGTTCCGATAATTTGACTTGGTTTGGATGCGTAGAGTTTATTTGAATTAGATGTGTTTGGTGTTAGTTTTATGAGATTGTGATTGAGTTAATTTGCAATAATCTAATGTGTTCAACTGGCTGCATAAGTATTCACGATTGTATTCATTGTATGTGAAAGGAAATAGAGTGGTATATATTTATAACAATGCTAAACAGAAGATATAAAAAGTAAATATTGTTATAGTTTTCAAATTGAGAAAGTTTATTTTGAAGATAACGTTAAATTTCTGCAAATTTTAAAACTGATGTTCTGGTTCGTATATTATAGTAGGTATAATGTAGCTAGCTGTCATTCGGCTATGCGAGGCTTCGATGTGTTCTTAGGTTCTAGGCTATAGAATGGATAAGTACACGAGTGACTCTTCCAGAAAACTGTGTGAACAGTAGACTCATAGTTTGTAAGAAAGCCCATGTAACCTCATTGCGTATAATCGACATATTTATAGGAATCTTCTATATAAGCTTTTGTAGGAGTACTCATAAGTTACGCAGCAGATTAGCTTTTCGTTATAAGTACGTTGTAAGTCTTTTTATTTTCCTTAGAGTATTTATCCTTTGTCTTCTTGCCCTATTGGCAACTATATTTAGTTATTATAGGTTTAAGATAATTTTATTATCATATCGATTTTATACTGCTATAACTCACCATTCAACACCTAATTTTGTTACTAGTTTGCGGTTCACGAACGATATGTCACCAATATTTAGAGCCCTTTTGAAGATCACTCACTCTCTGAAGATGAGTTGCGTCCCTTGCTTACGCCCAAATGTAATAGAGCTCTGAAGATGTTTATAGCAGCATCATTTGTTTGTTCGTGAATGCGGCATTCAACTATCTTTTCTTCGTTTAATCACGTATTTGTACGAATATAATTTTGTCTTCATGTTGCTGATTGTGGATACTTCTATGAACGATTTTAAAATATTGAACAAGTCGCCTTACTGACTGTGGTGCTCGTGTACTTCGTATCAAACCGTTTCGGCCTTCTAATCCTTGAAAACTTTCGCAGATATTCCGACTCAATCTGTTAAACAGTTACACAGAATAGTTTTGATCCGTGATGACATGTAGTTGGCAATGGAAAGATAATTCAACGTTTACCCTACCGAAGAAGTTTACCACCTTTTTGGAATTAAATCATGTTGAACTATTGAGAAAACCGTGTGAATACGTGTTGTAACTTGCCTTAGCTTCTCACGGGCACCACGTCGTTGAAGTAACCTCATTAGAATATACGTCAAAAACTAAATTAAGATAACCACATTACTGCTCATAGTTATAAAGTCAAAAAGTTGTTGAAAAAAGACGAGTATTAGTATGTTTATTACTATATCATAGTTATTGCAATAATTAACATTATTCCGACAGACTGCTTTTTTACAATGAGGATTTAACAATATATTAGGCTAACCGTGAAAAAGTAATAATACTCGCAATACACCGAATGAACCATTACTAAGCGTACCCGCGATTTCTAAGCTATGTTGGATAGATATACATCAGCAATACGTTTAACGTCTATCTATAGTAACTCAGACGCTTAGTGAAGCTGCGGTCGCAATATCCATCGACTTGTTTCAATCCCACTTGAACTTGAACAAATTCCATAAAATTAACTTCCATCCAGCTTGCTTCATTTTACACCATAAACAAGTTATTGCTGATACCAAGAATGTAACATAAAAGGTGACGTTAATCAAGTTAGTGCAGTGCCTTGACGGGAGTGCTTAATAATGGATCAGATCGTTTAAATTAAACCATATAACCTCATAGATTAAAATTTTTATTATTGCATAATTACAATAGTCACATACATACTTATAAGTCTGTAGAAATTGTTGGCAATATTATAATCGTGCAGATATCCAATATTATGTGTTAGTTTTTAAATATAGTTGTATGTTTAGTTTAACGATGAACTGCTTCTGGGGTCGGCTAAACAATTTTTAAATTAGTGTTATTTTCAAAAAGCGAATACTTTAGAGCAATAATGATAGTGTGATGTAAAGGAGCTGAATAGTTATGACCATATCTACTTTGCATCATCAGGTGCTGTTAGGATCGTCAGTGAATGGATTCACCATAGTTTTAAGATATAATAAATAAATCACGTACCTGCAAATAACTAACACTGCCTTAATTAACTTTAACCGTTGTTGAACATCACCATATGCACTAGCCGCGATTTCTGTGGTGACGAATATGGCCAACGAGCGATTTGTATCTCTAGGGATTAATACAACCTTATCTACCTGAAAATACCTAACACTGCCCCTTAGTTTTACAATCGCTAATAAAGCCATTTTCTTGTGCACTAGCCGCTCTGCGTAATGCGGTGAAGGAGATGATCAACAATCGGTTTGTAGGTATAAGGATGTATAACCTTATCTACCTGGAAACAGCTAGCACTGCCCCTTAGAGTTATTGACGCTGTTATCATTTCTTTCGTTGGCTGCCACTTGTTGCCCCCGAAAGAAATGACAAATGTGCTGTCTACAAACCTGAGGATTAACTAACTGCGAAATTAAGTAGTTGCGTATAGCTAAACTGCCTTTTAGTTTTAAAAATGCAATAAAGGGATGTCATTTCTACGGGCTCTAGCCGCGATGACCTATGCGGTGATAGAAATGACAAATATTCCGAAGAGCTAAGTTTATATCACGATGGCGTGTCTTCCTTTTCATAATTAATTAAGTAATTTTAATATTAGTGATGGATGCAGAACCTCACATTTGAAAGCAATTACTCATTACTCAGAAACAAAAGATACAATGTACAAAAAGGTATGAAACACGAAAATTAGGCAATATATTCTAAAATGATTTTATGTATTAATTTGATGAGTATAAGTGTAAAAGTTTTGCCGTGGTGTGCTCGTAGTCCATATTTCAATTTTGTGTCGACCTCGCACAGGGTGTGCTCGAAATCACCGAATACACAAAGTACTACTATCACATTACGTCCCTACTTTACATTAATTTGGCGGAAAATTCAAAAAACAATGCCTTTAATGACGGCGAGGATTAACTATTGCACTTACGTCGTCACATCATCACAAGTTTCTTTTTTCACACATTCTAATCAGGAATAATCATGTTCACTATTATCATCTTTCATAATACACATGGTCTTCGTCATCATTAGTTTCTGCGTCTAAATCACCTTTATTTTCTACATTTATGTTTACAATTTAACACATTTGCTTTAGCTACGTTTAATCTTCCATTATCCTCAGGTACAATTTTAAAGGGCATCATTCACAGTTATTCACAGTTCTATTAGAGTACATTCTAAATTTGCAAATTGATAACAATTATTATTCTTTAACAGTTATTCTCAATACGTAATTAACATCTTTACCTCACCAGGTTACACCTGAAGAAACTTAATTTTATCAAATAGTCTTCAAGCATTCCCAGGTTTGTTTGGAAGAATTGTTCATTGTAGTTATTAACAACTAACACAAAAATTAACTAAACTGACCAGGAGCCTTTTGCGTGTCTTTGTGCTATCTGACATTACGTTCATAATTAAAACTTACGAGATAACAAATCGTGATATGACTATATCCACTGCACTTTTTACATCATTATTAAATAACTTAGTAAACATAATTCCGTTACTAACATCTGTACCTATAACGAAATGACAAAACTACACAAAATTTTATTATAACATCTCAGAAACCCACTGTACGTTTTCTTATCATAATATTACTGAATAATGGAAATTATACAACAAAGGATTATACACTCGGTCGCAACTACCAAAACGGTGTTTTTGAAGAGATTCCTTTGATTACAGATCTACGAAGCAAAATTTTAAAAATGATCTTAAAATTTCTAAATTCAATCGCTTTTTATATTCCACATGTGATACCATCTGGCTTAGAAAAAATAACACGATACAATTACGCTGAAAAATATACTAAGGGAAATACAAAATTTGTTTTTAACATACAGCATTCACACAATGAACACAACGCCATACCATATCAAATTCAGTAAAAGGTAAAGGGAATTGTCTGATATGAAGCAACATCAAAGATTATATTGAGTCAGGAAAAGTTTTCTGTTCCGATCGTAATAATCAGATGACACGGGTTAGATTAAAGTGAGTTAAGATCAAGAGATGTGAGTTTGTCGCCAGCTATACGTAATATATGAATGTTGTGTGCGTACGGCGCGCGCCGAAGCCTGGTCACAATAGGCTGCGGACGAACACGTACTGCACTTGATGTCTATTGTATGTAATAATAGCCCACTATGCTATCTTAAATCAAATGATAGGTTAACTGCAGAATCGAGAACCTACACAATGCATGCTACATATAGAGAGTATTCAAGGTTTTAGACAACATCGGGCGGCATGTTATAACCACGACATTCGAATGCGAAATTACAGACTTTGTTAATTTTCAGCTGTGAATTATGTATTGTCATTACAGAAAGATAACATATTGTTTTCCTAAAACTGTTTAAGCTTATCGAAACTTCAGGATGTGTTTTATAATATATTTTTGAAGAGGAAATGTTTCTTATTATTTTTGTATATTCAATTATGATTCTCACCGGTCCTAAAACTATTTAAATTAAGTATTTCTCCTAAAGATACAATATGATTGTAATATTATACTTGTAAATATTTTATATTCTTCAATTTGGACATGTTAAATTATCAATAACATCCCCATACACACTGTATGAAATGAAACAACTAACATGAGTGCAAGCAGGCGTGCAGGTTCTTGACATTGTCAATTGCAGACTTCTGATATCTTTTTTATCGTTCTTTTCAAATGTCTAGGTTAACTATAGTATTTTAAAACTAACATATTCTACTAATTTTGTAATGTTTTTCTGTGTGTATACTAAAATAGTTTAATATTTTGTCATCTGTGCAATATAATGTGACTGTATGAACACCTAGTAATATGTTTCGATCAATGATGTAACTAATAATTTTTGTGTTTGATTTGTAAGGAATGTTTTATTAGTTCTTGTGTCATTTTGATTGTTACTACATTATGTAAACACTCTGAGTGCTTTAGGTTCACCTAATGTTTCGTTATTGCATTTCTATCTTTTTGACAATGTGCAAATATTGCATCACATGTAGTTTAAAGACCATCACCTCACTTAATGGCATTGTACCCCGCCTGTAGCACTCCGGGCTATTGTTTAAGTCAGTAATAGGTTTTGACAGTAAAATAAACGAAGTAAAAATGTATTAGCTGTTTTATTTTTATCCCAAACGCCCACCGCCTCACCGTGGACATCGAGTTTCCTGTTTCCCTCGTAAGTAGCGGATATGAGTCGTGTAAATGGTTTCACATACCATTCTATTAAAGATACTTACGTATGTTCCTTCTCATATATCATTGGAGCAGAAGCGTGACTCCGGTTTTGCACACTGAAAGCATAAAGTATAATAAATAACAACAGTTGAATAGATTACAGAAAAGAGTATATTGAAATTTAGAAAGGTTTTTTGTTAAACGAAACAGCGAGACAAGCAAAAATGTTCACTTGAGGGTCACACCTGCGATGCTTAGGACCTGAGCCGAATAAGTGTATTGGTAATTGAAATTGATCTACAATTCTTTTTTTCCTTAAAAAAGAAATATCTCTCTCTGTGTATAAACTAAAACAAAATAAAACCTGTTGATCACGTAAAAGTTAGTCCATCGTCATGATTTCAACCAATGGGCGTCCACTGCTGGACATAAGTCTATTTTGTCCGAAAAGTAAGTTACTTAGGATTATTATTTATAAATTTCTAAATAGAAAACAAATAAATACTTGTTTATACTAAAAGAAAGCGTAGCCGAGGCAAACAGTACGTTCACTTAATAACAAGCGATTTAGTCTGTTACAATTCAGCTTAGAACTTCGATTAACTATTACAAAAGTTCGACTTAGCAGCTTAATACCAAGCCAGCTAAACCCCGCTTAGGTACGGTAATAACTCTCACTATTGCTGAAGGGTCATCATCATTATCAGCCGATAGACGTCCACTGTTGGACATAGGCCTCCCCCAAAGATCTCCACATCGATCGATCCTGCGCTGCCCGCATTCAGCTGCTTCCTGCAACCTTCACCAGATAGTCGGACCATCTGGTGGGGGCTCTGCCAACACTACGTCTACCGGTACGCGGTCACCTTTCGAGGATCTTAGTGGCCCATCGGCTGTCAGTCATTCCAGCGATGTGTCCTACCTACATACAAAAGAAACCTTCGAAAATGAATATTATATTGAAATAGTACTTGATACCAGACTCTACATTAGATATACATATATGTTATAATAATAGTTACTAAAGGTGTACAGTATTGTCTTTATATATAAATAGAATTAATAAAGGACTCTAACTTGACGAGGAGATGTGCAATCACAGCGAATGGAGCGGATAGTGATTAATGTATCTAGGCTAGGCGCGACGACTTGAGCGGACCGGTAAATAGTCAATTAGCCAGCCTCATCCCTCCAATGGGCCCGTCCGAGATCCTTCCAAGGATAAATATAGCAACTGTCCGACACCGGGTTCCGCTAGTTAAACGTCTATTGTGTACTGAGATGGAATCTATTCGCGACGCGGCACAGACGCCCGCGCGACTTCATCATGACCGTATACTTCGACTGGTTGGACTACTTAGTCTTCGGCGCCATGCTCCTCTTCTCTGCTCTCATCGGAGTCTACTTTGCATTCTTTGCGCAAAAGAAACAGAACACCACCGCGGAGTATCTGATGGGTGGGAAAACGATGGGCATGTTTCCCATATCGATGTCTCTCATCGCAAGGTAATTGTGAGCGAAATGAGTTTAACACGAACATCATATTTCTACTGTTTAATATAAACAGTTTCATTTAATAATTTAATCAACCAATTTACAATCAGCGAATATGATTTTGACATAGATTTTTTTTTTTAATTTTTAGTTTACATCAAAGCAATCGCTCGCTATTGTTTTATTTTGTATGTGTGTGCATGTGCGAGAGAAAAAGCTTGCGCATCACTTTTACGCGAATTTTAATAATAATACCGGTGCGATATAATTTTTTATATGATATTCCATGTACACACATACAAAATATCAATAAGCTTTCTGCGAAAAATTTGTATTTAAAAATATTGTATCCGACAGCTACATATCCGGTATTTCGCTGCTGGGCCTACCTGCAGAGATGTACACTTTTGGGACCCAGCTGTGGACCATCGTGCTGTCCGAATGGGCGGTTTCCGTTACCATTGCAGTCGTTTACCTACCCGTATTCTATAACCTACAAATTACATCAACTTACGAGGTATTTATATTAAGTTTTATTAAATTTCAAATAAATTCTCCTCCTTCCGTTTGACTAACCCTGCTACGCCATCCAACTTACTATATGATTTTATACAAATTCTGTTACAATCGTCATAATTTTATAACGGATATTTCTTAATTGTTGCTTAAAAGACACAAAGCATACAATTGAAATAAAAAAAAATAATAACAAACGATAAAGTTTCAATGCATTCGAAGCGTAGTCCATAATGGAGAGTTCGGTTCCCTGATCTATTTTCACAGGAATATTCACACATTCTGATAATACAAGAGGCGTGAGATATGTTAGAAACCGGAAGTAGTGATCTAGCACCGCGCTTCATCTATTGTTATCATCTACTTCAATCAAAAAGCAACCAATTCACACTTAATAATATATTGAAATCTAAACGCATTCAATACAAAGATTTTCATTACAAATATACTTTCAATGAATATGAATGCAATAGAAACAATGGCAATAGGAACTTAAAACATTGAAATTCTTCTCCGGAAACGGAAAACATATTTTTGATAAATTTTTCTCAATAAATTTAGGTGCAATATATTTCATTTCTTAAATAAGAATATATATGAAATGCTTAACTGGACCTTTTATATTTCGACGGTGTTTCTTTTCAGTACCTACGTCTCAGATTCAACCAGAAAGTGAGGCTGTTGGGTTCAATCATCTTCATTATTAAAATGTTGCTGTACATACCGATCGTAATATACGTACCGGCGCTAGCGTTCAGTCAAGGTACTAATTACTTTTTATTGGTGGTAAGCACCTGCAACCGGAGACCGTCTAAGTAGGTACCACCACAGCTCCTATTGCAGCCGCTAAACAGTTGTGTGTAAACACTGCTCTGCTCCAGTTTGAAAAGCGTTGTAGCTAGTTAAATTACTGGGATGACTAGACTTAATAACATATCTTAAAGCAACGAACACAATGCGGTTTTGTGTATATGATCTCGTTTTGGGCGTGCGCATAGCTCATCATCAGTTGAACGTCTTATTCATCTCGTCGCCTCGTCGAAAAATACTGGCTAAATAGTATACAGGATGTCTGGTTTATGTTTTTAAATTTAAATAAAAAATAATATGTTTGACATATAATTTTACTAAAAGTATTAAAAGGTAGTGTACAAATGCGGATTTCATTTTTTAAAGATAATGTCATCCAAATGTCTTCCACCCTGTTGCACACACTGTTCGAAACGGAGCCTCGTATTCCGTGCCACACGCTGCAGTAAACTTGGTTCAATTGCGCTGATTTCTCGCCGAATATTTTCTTTTAAGTCCACAACAGTTCGCGGATTGTTAGCGTAAACTCTCTCTTTGAGGAAGCCCCACAAAAAAAAATCCATTGGAGTTAGGTCGGGTGACCTCGGTGGCCACGGGATGTCCTCAAAGCGACTAATCAGTTTTTGAGGGAGATTTTCTCGCAACAAATCCATCGAAGCTCTGGCCGTGTGTGCGGTCGCACCATCCTGTTGAAACCACGTGTGTGATGAGAATGATGAATGAGCTCGCAGGTTCGGCAAAAAGAAATTCGAAATCATGAGCCGATAATTCTCACCATTGACATTCGTCGCTTGGCCCCGTACATTTTCAAAAAAAAATGGTCCGATTATCCCATTCGTGGATAAAGCGCACCAAACGGTTACCCTTGGGCAATGTAATGGTTTTTGGTGCTTCAGTCGAGTATTGCGAGTTCTTAGAGCCCAGTAACGGCAATTTTGCTTGTTTACGTGTCCGTTTAAATGAAAATGAGCCTCGTCGCTCCAAAATATGGAATTCACAGTGCGAAAACGCTCCAACATGGTTTCACAAAAAAATTTGCGTGACGCAAAGTCATTTTTTTTTCAATTCTTGAATTATTTGAATTTTAAAAGGATGAAACTTCATATCTTTTTTCAAAATTTCATGCACATTGCTCTTGGAAGTCCCAGTGAAGCTGCCCTTTTCCGTATCGAAAGTCGTGCATTTTCACGTAAACTGCGTTCAACCAGTTCAATGTTTTCGGGGGTCCTTGACGATCGACTAGGTCCTGGCCGTGGTGTGTTCATAGCCGAAGCAGTTGCGCGGAACCTCTCCACCCACGAACGAATTAAATTCACACTCGGCCCATCGCCTATCCGTCGAATATTGAAATGTGAACAAAACTGTCGGCGAGCGAGTACGTAAGAATCGTTACTCTTGAATAATGCTTCAATAGCGAACGCGCGATGCTCACCCGACCACTGCGACATCGTGACTAAGAAATCCGCACGATCGGTGATTCTAATGACACCACCTTCCCCCCCCCCCCCGCACTGTTTATAACTTATTGAGATATTCGTTTTTTAAAATATAAATCTGCCGCCAGACACCCTTTATATCCATATATTAACATAGAAAAAGACAACATAAAAAATTATATAATGTGCATCCATTTTTATATATTAAAGCACTATTAAAATGCCATTTATTTGACTATAGACGAGAGTTATTTTTTCTTTATTCTATGATGCGACGATAGATGTTGAGTCACGTCATCTCAGTAACTAGCTATTCTTCTTCGTCTTCTTGTGTCTCTCCAACTAATGAAGATTGGATACCAGTTCTGCGAATCCCTTCTACAACAACAAGCTATAGCGCCCTTTAAACCGGAACGCAGTAATGTACGCACTATTGTGTTTCTGCCGCCCAACAGTATTCTGTTGGGCGGCAGAAATTGGAGCTGCGGTGGTAAGTACCTAGACGGTCTCCGGCAAGAGACAACATCTTGTCTCGATGAGAATACTGTTATACTGTGTCATCCTAATAAATACCACATTATTATAGGTGGTACACTTAGTATCAAGTGATCATTATGTTCTTCTCTTAACCTTGTAAAATAAAATATATGTTTGCAGTAACGGGTATCAACTTACATATGATCACGCCGATCGTAAGCGTCGTTTGTATCTTCTACACGACACTTGTAAGTACTTTCCTATCATTATCTCAACGATGACCTTATTTAATCCCCTCCTGCTGTTAAATTGGCGCGCCGTCTGCGTTTAAGGATCTCGGTCAAGGATCGAGGAATATTAAAATATTGATATTACATTGTTATACCTCTCAAGCGTCATTTATCTAAAGAGAAAATTTTCTAAATCTTTCATTAACTTAAATTTCTTTTTATTCCTAATACATTTTATTGGACACTTATCCATCAAAGTATACCTGATCCAACAGTTATTAATTTTTACATTATATTTAGATTAATAATAAAACCATATATATGTAGTATAATAATAAACGGATATACTTTACATAAGGCGCTTAGGTCTATAGATTATATGTTTCAACGTTGATCTCTCTCTTGATTGTTTTTTTACTTTGTATGTAATTATAGAGTAAACATTTTTTATTCCCTTTTAACTTCCACTACTGAATCATCATCATCATCATTATCAAGTGATAGACGTCCACTGGACATAGGCCTCACTCAAAGATCTCCACATCGATCGATTCTGCGCTGCCCGCATCCTGCTGCTTCCCGCAACCTTCACCTGAATAATGAATATTCTTCCAATATGGAGTGTAACAAACACGATTTCTATGTTTTACACAACAGTTGGCAAGCGCTGTATTGATAAGGCTGACAAGCAAATGACTTATAATAGTTAAATTAACTAAAATTATTGTTTAAATTGTTTCTATGAAATATCATTTATTGATAAGATATTATTTACTTAATCTTCCCAGGGTGGTTTAAAAGCCGTCGTGTGGACGGATACGTTACAAACAGTCATCATGTACTTCGGAGTGGTATTTGTGCTGGGTTATGGCACTTGGCGCCTAGGAGGACTTGATAACGTCCTGCGGATTAACAAAGAAGGACACCGACTAGAGTTCTTCAAGTAATTTATTTTGAGAATCATTATATAAAACTTCATCAATGTAATTCGATAGTAATTTTAGATAGATAGAGAGGTAAATTAAAGATCAACGTTAGTACTGATTGATTAATAAGAGATAAACCAAACAACCAGTTTCTTAAAGTTTCCCACAGATTACAGAAAATTTCCGATATCCCCTGTTTTCGACAAATTTGTACGAGAATAGACTATTTCACTAAACTAAAGCTTTACATCATCTTGAAATAAAATTTTGATGAATTAATTTTTTGAAAATGTTAAACTTTATCATAACTTTATGTATGTTAATAGGTTTAAATATACAATAAATATTTCTGAAACTTCAATGTCATTTGTAATATCGATATTCTTCAATGTTATAATAATAACTATATAATACAATTACAGTTTAAGGATCAGGAAAAACTAAGCGCATCTTTACTTGCACTATGATTCTCTGTAATCTATATTTTATACGTCAACTCACTTTTTTTTTACTTTGATTGCTTTGATTACATTCATTACTTTGCTATTTTATAATTTACTCTGAATTTGACTGGATGTTCGTTAATTATAAAATCAAATGTTATTAAACATAACATTATAAACTTTCAGCTTATATAATAGGTTGGAAAATATCTCCCTTCCGCCTTTTTGTCTTTTGAATTTCGCGGCCATGTACAAAGCGCTACAGAGCTCGTATCTGGCAATACTATACATAATTTGAAAGGTCTTGACATAACCTACAAAACGACGCTATGCATAATTAGTTTGGATATTGCGTTCAACAGTTATAGACGTGTAAACATGTTGTTCACTAACGCCGAAATTCGCGCTATTTTAAAGTTTTCCTTCGTTAAAGGCAAATCCGCTAGAGAAACGTTCCGTGAGATTAATGGTGTTTTGGGGGATGGTACTCTATCACTTTGAACCGCGGAGGAATGGTTTCGACGATTCAGAGCCGGTGAAAACGACACCATGGATAAGCCAGCCGGCGGAAGACCTGTGACGACAAATACCGATCAAATCATGGACTACATCGAGTTAGACCGGCATGTGGCATCTCGTGACATCGCCCAGGAGATGGGAGTTAGTCACCAAACCATTTTAAACCATCTGCAGAAGGCTGGATACAAAAAAAAGCTTGATGTTTGGGTGCCGCATGATTTGACGCAAAAAAACCTTCTGGACCGAATCAACGCCTGCGATATGCTGCTGAAACGGAACGAACTCGACCCATTCTTGAAGCGGATGGTGACTGGCGAACAAAAATGGATCACATACGACAATATCAAGCGGAAACGGTCGTGGTCGAAGGCCGGTGAATCGTCCCAAACAGTGGCCAAGCCGGGATTGACGGCCAGGAAGGTTTTGCTGTGTGTTTGGTGGAATTGGAAGGGAATCATCCACTATGAGCTGCTCCCATATGGCCAGACGCTTAATTCTACCATCTACTGCGAACAACTGGACCGCTTGAAGCAGGCGATCGACCAGAAGCGTCCAGAATTGGCCAACAGGAAGGGTGTAGTGTTCCACCAGGACAACGCCAGAGCACACACTTCGTTGATGACTCGTCAGAAGCTACGGGAGCTCGGATGGGAGGTTTTATCGCATCCACCATATAGCCCGGACATAGCGCCAAGTGATTACCACCTGTTCCTGTCCATGGTGAACGCCCTTGGTGGTGTAAAGTTGAACTCAAAAGAGGCTTATGAAAAGTGGCTGTCCGAGTTCTTCGCAAATAAGGAGGGGGGCTTCTACGAGGGAGGTATTATGAAGTTGCCGTCTAGATGGAAACAGATTATCGAACAAAACGGCGCATATTTGAACTAAATCCGATCACTGTAACACTTTTTATAAAGCATTGAATAAAGAGCAAAAAAGCGGAAGGGAGATATTTTCCAACCTTATACATAGCAACAAAGTTATTAAATACCATTACTGTTTGTAATCGCTATTACATACATTACCAGCTTATATAGAAATTACAGTCCGACTTACAGAAAATCATTTACATTATTTTCTTACGTTTGCAGCATGGACCCTGACCCTACAATCCGCCATACCTTCTGGTCGACAGTGTTTGGCAACTACTTTGGCTGGCTGGCTTCCTGTTCCGTAAATCAAGCGATGGTACAACGATGTCTAGCGCTCTCGTCTTTGAAGCGTGCTAGAATGTAATATCTCCTAAACTTATTTAGTTTAATACGATTTAACAACCATATAACAAACAACAGTACAAGCCATAGTTTCCACACCTGTTATGATATCATCAACATGCCGTAACTTCAGATTGTGAAGACTAATCCGGTCTTCAACTATCCTTTTCAACTGATGGTATTTTCGAAACTGCCACTCCTTTACAAGAATAGAATAATTCCAACGTTTCCTATTACATAATAGTTAACATAATAATTATATATTAAAAATTAATTATCTCTCTCCAATGATGCTGCAATAAAGCAAGGACCCATGTTCACTAGGGGGTGGTACAAACGTGGCTATTTTAATTACCTCACAGGAATAAAATTAATCACTTTAAATATAACTGTATCAAAGAATAGACAAATATATATTAATCTGTATCAAGCAAACAATGAGATTTGTATTCTACTCTTGGGAAAACTGCGACTTCTAATAGTGGGTACATGAAAAAGGCGCTCCTTAACAAGTAATATAATATACCAAAAATAATATTATAAATATCTTTTATCTTTTACATATTTCTCTGCAGAACCATATTCATAATGGCGGCTGGTATCTTCATCATTGTATCATTGTGCTGTTACACGGGTCTGGTCATATACGCGACATTCGCTAACTGCGATCCACTGACCACGGGTGCGATCCGCAAGAGCGACCAACTGCTGCCTTACTTCGTGATGACTATAACCGGCTCTATTCCAGCGCTGCCTGGAATATTTATGAGTGGAGTGTTCAGCGCTGCTTTGAGGTACAGTACAGGCTTTATTTTTTATCATACAAAGAAGCGACAACTCATCGTGCAAGGTATAAACTTAATGGTTAATGATAGATATAACCATCCGTCCGTAACAATATGATGATGGGTTGATTATAGTATATCACTGCAGGCGGCCCTGAAGATTTACCATGTTCATTCCATTTGTTATAGTAATTTTACTACTCTAATAATACTATTAAAATTATTACTAAATTTAAAAACTGATTATGTATGCGATATTTAATACTTTATATATGACATAATCATAGAAATTATAATTATAACAACAAACGACAACTTTTAAAGTATAACTTTTTGTAAGAATAATTTCCTTAGAGCTTCAATAATCATCTACTGAAGTTTTCTTTTAATAAGGTCCTTATACTGGATGCGAAAAACGTGGGACCGATCGACGTGGGAATCTTTGGTGAAGGCCTATGTCCAGCAGTGGACGTCTATCGGTTGATGATGAAAATCATTATGTATATATATAGGCAGTTAAAAAAATTATACATGACCGGATTATTTTCTTTAAAGTACGTTTTTCTTGTATTTTGTTACAGTTCAATGTCAACTGGACTTAATTCCATGTGCGGCGTCATTTTCGAGGACCTGATCAGACCTGCTTACAATATGCCTATCTCAGAGAGAACTGCCAGTTTAATTATGAAAATTATAGTTGTCATCATAGGTATGTACGCACATAAATATATTGACGGTTATTTGATTACTATACAGCTATATCCACGATCGCTTGATGTGGAGATCTTGGAAGGAGGCCTATGTCCAGCAGTAGATGTCTGTCAGCTGATAATGATGATGACATCTATATCCTATCTAACAATAGTAATATTTGAAGTGATAACATGACTATAATGGACAGTTGAAAGAAATACAGACCATCATCCGAGATTTATAAGGATGTAAAATCAACCTAACAGTTCGTCCTAAAAAGGTAGTAAATATAATAAGTGTACTAAAAAAGTAGAAAAACCCACTCAGCCTTTTTTTATCGCCAATTGTTACTATTCATATGCATTATTTTTTGACTACGAAAAGAAAATCTGATTGCATACACTCCTTCAGGTGCTGCATGCGTGGCGCTGGTGTTCCTTGTTGAACATATGGGTGCTTTAATCCAAGCCGGCAAAAGTCTCGCAGGTATAACAGCGGGCAGTTTGCTGGGAATGTTCTCCATGGGGTTGTTCTTACCCTGGGTTAACTCTACAGTGAGTGCAGATAAGATTATTCAATAAACATTCATCCATCGAAAGAATTTTAGTAGATATTTTTACATGGTAATCTAAGTTCATAGCCTTTTAATTTTTTTTTAATTTTTATCTTTTAACAGGATGTAAGACAAAAAAATCCTGGTGACATTTTGACATACTACTGTTATTATATGTACTGAAATTAAATTTATAATTTTGAACTGAATTAAGTCTGACGCAGTAATCAAGGGTTATCATCGAAGATTTCTCACCTTACAGTAGAAAGCAAACATTACTACGTTTCAGACAGATGGCGCTGTATTTAAATAATAAACTTAGACCTTCATACTATTATAGTTATCCAGAAATAAAGGATCGTACTCTATGGTATAATGGTGCATTACTACCAAACTGTTTTGTTCGTCCCAGGTTTATAAAGAAAATCATTGTTTTTTTTTTTGTATATTTCAAGTGTGATTTAAAACAGGGCGCAATGGTTGGTGGTATCACTTCTACGCTGCTGATTGGCTGGATCTCCCTTGGTACGCAAGCGGCTATGATGAGAGGTGAAATTATCGTAGTACCAAAACCGATCTCAGTGTCCGGTTGTTCAGGCAACTTCACTACGCCGACTACGCCTTCGCATCATGACACTATTGAAGTTGATAGGTAATAATGTCTTTTCATTTGAAACTGCAGTATTTGAGAAAAAGTGTTAATCATAAATTATACGAAAATATACTAATTTAATGGACTCCGTTGTTCCGCCGAACCAGAGACAGAAAGGACTGTATCACGCTGATCGCCAACCTGCACTAGTTGGAGAGACACTTCAAGAAGAAGTTATTAATTTCCAACAGTAGAGAAACTTTTTAAGTTGAATATTATATGGAGTTCTGTATAAAAGTATGCCATAATAGGGAGTAATGAGAATTTCATATACGATTTATTATCTATTTAAATTTTAGTTTATTTTTTTTATATTCACAGATCGGGCACATTTTTTCTATATCAGCTGAGTTACCTATACTACACACTTTTAGGGATGACTGTGTGCACAATCACCGGAATCATTGTGTCCTACTTTACTAGACCCAACGATCCTGCTATGGTAGGTGTAGTAAAAATATATGCAAATTACTCCAGCCGATAATGTTGTCAGTTAGTTGTTTGGAAGGCCGTCTGTTCCAGGATTTAACAAAAAGTTTCTGTATGACAGGTACACCGCGATCTACTTACACCGTTAATACACCGTTGGCTGCCGGCACAGCATCCGCGCTGCCGCCGCCCTTGTCGCCCGCACGCCGCTCACCCCCGCGACAATTCAACCTCTCTCGTTCAATTTCAAACCACCAACACCCGAGACGTTTGTACAAATATTTCTACCTTTATAAGATTCCTACTTTTAACCGGTGTTAGATCTCTACTGGATCCCGTCTAAATAAATACCACCGCAACACCCATTTCTGCCACCAAACAATACTGTGCATACGTTAATGTGATAGGTTTGAAAAGAGATGTATCTGGTGAAATTACTGGGGTAACGAGATTTAACATCTTACGTCTAAAGGCGACGAGCATAACGTGATGCCGTATGTATCATCCTAACTAGCGCCACGCTGTTATCGGCAGGTGTATCACTTACCTTCAGGTGAACCTCCCGCCACCAATCCGCATTGGGCCCGCGTGGTGACTATGGCCCCATCGCCTTTATATTCAGGATAGGCATGTGCCGCTGCAGTGGGAACATAAATTGGCTGGTATGGATCATCCCAATTCGTAGAAAAAAAAAAATTCTATAAAAATCTATCTTAACTCTATTTTAAATATTTTCTATAGCCTATCAAAAAACATATTAATTAAAACAACAAACCGACGCTCTTTTAAACAATTGAACCATTTCAGCCTGCTCTACTCTACTTATAGCAATACTGAATACATCAAAACTGATTTAAATTGGTGCATAATGTAAAGGGTTTATATTAGAAATCTTTTCCAGAAGGACAGTCCCAGTCCTGACGCAGAAGTCATGTCAAGAAACAACAACAATATGTTATGAGTTATTCATACCATCATATAATTTTAGTACTAAAGAATTTACATTTGCAGATATTCCACATGTGTACTTGTTTTAAATTTTTCCGGAGCAATACAAAATTAATGTTTCATTACCTAATTATATACAACAATTTATAACAAAAAGTCTTTTTTTTATTTTACTCCTTTTTATGACTTCATGAACTTATTAGATCTCTGTTGCCGAAGACTGCTGTATTGTAAGTCACGTTTGCAGGGCTCTGTAGTTAGTTAAATATTCTATAGCAACGAACGTAATGCGGTGCTGAATAAACATCCTAAATAACACCTTATTGTAAACAGACTTATCACTTAGCATCGATATGAACCGTGCAAGTAGCTTTTTTTTAGGATGTTCCCTTTTGAATATCGTCGATAAATTTGTTTTTCAATAGTAATATACGTACATAAAACGTGTCAGTCACTAACAAAGCATAGAGATGGAGAGTATATTTTTCTGGTACTATCTAATAAGCATGTTTATCAAAATTGGGTATACGATTGATTTGCGTGACACCTGTATATTATGTATTATATATCTCAAAACAACATGCGCGAAGGCATTTCAAAAAGAGCAATTTCTCTGCTAAGGTATTTCATACCATAATACCAAAACATGATTCATGTTTATGAAATACTAAATTTAATTGCAAGATCGTTAGTCTGAATCCAAACAATGTATTTTGAACTGATACTGGGCCCATGGACTCAGTCCATGGCCTGTTGCTTTATCTTGCTACGTAAATGATATCCTCAATTATCAAATTTTTGAAGCTATCTTTAAAATTTAACTCTTTCACGAATGCAATTATTTTATAATTCTTTAGTACTATTCCTTGCAATCGTCCCTCCATCTATAACTATAAAGCAATAACAATAAGAGTAAAACGTAAAACTTAAAATAAAACATCACTACAAATGAATTAAAAAAATTTATATATTCAATATAATTAATATATCTTATACTCTGTTACATCAATAATTATATATTTATTTACAACAACGAATATTCCAGTTTTTAGTTCTGTACCTTTCACTGTAAACAATGATCGTTACATTTTAATAAAAAACAAACCAAATCGATTTATCTAACAAACCAATCATAACTGTTGCCTGAATATAATTTTCTAGAAATCTTTGGTATACTATCAAATGAAATTTATATTACTCAATCGATGGGTAGTATTGCTATGCCTTAATTTATAAAGTTTATCGTCATATGTTGTCATAGTACTTATTTATATATTTATGCACACAGAAATAAGTGCAAAGACACTACTTATTCCAATATGGAATTACTTCCAGTGGTCATTATAGTTCCTTCTTAGTAGTGACGTTCTTCCATTATTCGTACTCAGGTTGAAATTATACGTTGGTTACATACCGAAACCAAAAACCTGTCAACTCTTTAAAATGTATAAACTAAACATTATTATCTTAAAAAAAAACATAAAAGCAACTTATGGTTTAAAAAAATTATTAAAAGTCCCAGCAGCGAAACACGTACTTGTCATTCATATCGTCGTTCTTAAACAATTTGAATTGAAACGACGGAAACAATTAATCTATAAGGAACTAGGTAGACAAAGGCTAAAGTACGTACTTTAAGGATTAGACGAGGTAAACAATTTTCCTTGGATCAATTCAATACCAAGCAAATACCAATTGAAATCGGGTATGGCACATAACCGTCAATCCTCACTGTGTTACAAACAAAACTGGCCCGCTCCTTATTAACACTGTCTGCAACAAATCTAGTTTCTGTCTAGGACTTCAATTCGGTTCTTTTGCACGTGCGCACGTTGACGGGGAAGAATACGTTTAACTCGATAAGGGTGGCTAGTACTAGAAACATAGCATACATGGCGAGACACGCGCGCCCTACCGCAGCATCCAACTTGAACTTGTTGAACCAGAACGTGAGATATAGCATCAACAGCGTCGACAGCAGAGATATCGCTGAGTACTCCAGCCCCATCGAGTTTATCTTCACCTATTAATACAATATATAGTAAAGCTATACGAAAACATTTATTTACACATTTTACTTTATAAATACAATATTGTTTAGATATAAATATTATTCGCAACGCGTACAGTCGCAGCCAGCAACGCTTGCGCTATGCTTAAGTTCAAAGTCGCTAGCCATAATAATAAATGAAAAGTTTCTTACCCAATAATTTCCCGGTTCAGCCGGAGTTAACGATGCTTTGATCAACCAAGGCAGTCCGAGACATAGAAGTATATCGAATGTGTTGGAGCCGATAGAATTACTAATACCCATGGAGCCGTGCCCTGGAAAAGACATTAATCTTGTGATTCTAGTATTCTTGCGCAATAATGTTTTTTATTCACTTCCTAGCTAACCTTGCTTTGCAACTATGACGCTTGAAACAGCTTCAGGCACTGAAGTTCCGGCAGCGAGAAACGTTATTCCCATTACAGAATCTGGAATTGTTAATGTGTCGCCTGCGAAAAATAAAACTATGTATGTATCCATTGTTACAAATAAAAACAGCATTCATTAAAATACAACGCAAAAGAGTAAAGTAAACAAATATTTATTAATTAACTCGCTTCATTACATTAGTAGATAATATGAAATGCGATAAACAATTACAAGTACAAGTAGTTTATTCACCGCAAAAGAGAGTAATTAGAAATAGCAAACAAACCAATTATAGTGATCATCCACGCGACTATGTATGATAAAGATCCTATCCACACGATACACATTATAAACGTAAGGGGAAACCAGCTCTTGAATCGAGGCTTTTCGCAATCGGGTATTGTAAACATGAATACCAAATGTATCGGCCAAGTTACAATCCAAGTAATCTGTAAATAAAAGAAAAAAAAATAAGCAATTACGAATTATCTGGTACCAACCAAATAAATAACCCCATACCTTTGTGAGTTTGCTTCGTCCAGACGGCCACTTCCAAAGCGAATGCTCGTAATCGTCCTTTTCACTTTTATTTACTTCCTCTACGTCGCCTTTGTTACTATCTTCTTGAACAGTCATTTCTAATTCACAGTTCTTCGTTTCTTCTTCTATATAACCACTCTTATCCTCGTCTTCTATAGTCTCCAGCCTCTTCTCATGACCGTCGCGATAAAGCGAGAGACACTTAATATTTCCGTTATGCTGGTAATGATCTATTGCAATATCATTCTTGTGGTGCGTTGAAGCTACTTTAGATTCGTTAAGCTCTGAAATTATTTAGTTATTATACCACTAAAAATATTTCCTAAAAAATTAAAAAAAAAACATACGAATACAGACCATATGCGGTAGCGTGTGAACCTTCTTGTTTTTCTTCACTTTTCTTTAACATCTGCGAGAGATACTTCCAACTCCCTACGATATAAATAATATATAGTTAAAATTTCTGGACAACTCTTTCATGTGTAAATCACCATTGAAAGTAAAACAAGGTAATATTTATAGAAGAGCTGAACATTTTTTTATAACACACAACCTACATTGTAGTTCTAGACTCGTTAGAAAATTATGTTAAAATGAGAAGCACAAAGAACTATGCAACATTACATGAAGCGATCGTTTGATTATTTTTTATATCTAAACAATTGTAAAGCTTACCTTTAGCAAAATTTTGAATTGATTTGTCGTAATACATGATACAGATGTATACGCCATAGAGTGACACAAGCAAGAAGGCCTCATACCACTGTACATACTCATCATGCATTATACAGATAAGTATCGAAACGGTAATGCCGTAGGCCAGACAGTCACGAGTTAACGGCCACCAGTCCAAAGGTACCACCTGTAAGATTATTATAGTATTGTAATAAGTTCTTATTATATTGACTACTTTATTCATACAATGCAGTCTTGAATGGACAGAGAGTTCACTTCGCGCTAGTTAACACGTTCACAAAATACTTTGCGTTTGTTGACTCGAGACTAAAGATTTTAGATCTCATTATCTTAGTAATTCCTAATCATCAATCATACCCATCGGTATCCATAACCGACCATGATTAAATATACCTACGGAGACGACACCCTAAACGGTTAGTTGTCATCTGTACATGTGTAATATATCATATTGTTGATTTTCATAAAAATACCAATGAATACTTGAATTCAATGCTTCCGAAATTTATATCAATCGTTTAAAAATGGTTAAATATTCACCATCCCCGCGCCAATACCGCAGCAGGCCGCTACAGCGAGGATGTTGAAGACGGCTGAACCAACTATAGTCCCTACTCCGATATCACCTTCTGTTATGAAAGTACCTATCACGTTCACAAAGAGCTCCGGCGCGGAAGTGGCAGCCGCCATGAAAGTGGCACCGGCCACGTCGTTTGTCATATTTAGCGCTGGAAAACCATACAAAAGATAACTAATAAAAATAAGAACTCGTTAGCTATATATATATAAAAATGGTAAAAAGGAAATTTATTACTAAAATAATTAAAAATGTTATACCTCATAATACTACATTATGGAGAAAACTATGTGGTCCATATCGTTCATATGATGATATGTGACGTGATATAGGCAGGCCATAACAACGTGGCGCTAGTTAGGATGATATATATTGTACCATAATGCGCTCATCGCCTGAGATGTAAAATTTTAAGTTACGTTACCCCAGCAATTATACTAGTTACAGTACCCTTCAAACCGGAACACAGTAATGTTTGCACACTACTGTTTGGCGGCAGAAATAGGCCCTGGAGCGACACCTGTAGAGTACCTAGACCGTCACCGGCAGCTGAGACCAAACACTAGTAAATATTTAAGATATGTTGTAACGGCTTACTGTAGCACTTTGTTTTGCCTTTTTATAAACAAAAAAATGGGTTGTGGTTATGTTTTTATGTGTGGTTATCTTTAGACTGTCCACTACATGATCTAATCAATTCCCAAAGGTTTCCATTGTATCTGGTCTTTTGCTTATTACCATTTCTGATTGTGTAAAATACTTATTCAGTTTTATTCCCCATAATAACTGTCTGAGCTTCAATAGCGTAAGTCTAAGTGAGAACTGTGCTTTTAAGAACGTATCGTAATTCACCGTGACATATTCTGTCGACCGCCGGAACGAAAAATTTGTCGCAGACCACCGCCAGTGCCACGAACAGGTATATGGAGATGGAGGCGTGCAAGACAATGGCGCCGTGCTGTCGCTGTTGCTCCGTGAAGAATCCCGTCGGGAAGTCATCGATGGCCGGCGGTGTGCAGTTACGCAAAAAGTCTATAACAACAATAATTATGTATCAACGAACGTTACACGGGGCCCGCCATTTTGACACCTAATAAAACACCTTATGTTTAACATGTATCCACTTATATAGAAATTCGTCACGATATATCTGTAACCGTAACACCTAGAAACTTGAAAATTAGCAGGAATATCCTTTTTACTGAGTACATATCAGCTAAGAACGGATTTTACGTAATGTTACCCCAAAAAGGAGTTACCGGAGATCGGAGGTGGCTCAGGGAGAGTAGCCGCCGGGCGAGAAGATCAACAAGTACCTTACATACAACCATATCTCTTCAATGTCCACGTCTTTTAATATTATTTTTTTTAAAAAAAAAAATTAATTCACCTGTAAATTAAAAGACGAAATATGCAAATTTCATAAATAAAAATATCACCTGTATTTCTTTGATTTGTTTAATAAGATATTTACTTAATAAAAATAAATATAAAGGTTTATTATGATAAACAAAAAAACAATGAAATTCTGCTGTCTATGGATGTATTTTTATTAATTTATTTAGTATGGACGCGATGCGGGGTTCGTTTACTACAGAAATATATAATTTATACTGAACTTATATTGAGCAATCAGTGAGGCTTGAATTTTTTATAAATCTTCCTTTAAAGTCCCATAGTAGATACATCGTTGGCTATTTTATCACACAGCACACAAATCCCATGAGATAAAGATAATTCTATTGTTTATGCCAAACAGATGTTGCTTATTAACTTGTTTTATGCCTTTCATTTTCCCCTGTTTTCTATACATTTTACATCTTCACTTAATTATTTGACGTGAATCATAGTAAATTAAAATGCATTTTACTCATTCGTAATTACTTAACTTTGAAAGTCTTTTCCCAATTGGTGGTATAATGACAATACCTTAAATTCTTATTAAATTTATTTTGGTATTTTTACTATTACTCACTTTGCTACAAAGGTAATGGTGTCTTTTAAAGATTTAATAAAAAAAACACAGTTTAAGGGTTTTCTTTGCAAGTTCCGACGAACGAAAGTGTATCTGTAACCAATGAAATATCAAAAATTCTTAACACACCACCCAAATAAAAAAAAAAAAGCAATAAATGAAACTTTCCAAGGGTGCATTTATGCCTTTGTAGTGTCTACATCTGAGATTTGTTGTAATGTATTATTTATAATGAGCTGATGAAATATCTTATCTTAATACATTATACGAATATGTATACACCTCAAATGGCGAATAATTATGAAAAATAGTACTTTACTTTTTATTGTAACAGGGGACAGATTTGTTCACATTAGGTAATTTTTTTTAAGATACAGACTCTGTCATAGCACAATAAATAAATAAATAAAATGACTAATGTACGTCCTGTTAAACAAAAATAGAAAATAGGAAAAAATAAAAATTAAAATCTAATATATCCATTGCTTGTAGATATTTCTAACAATTGGTTGAAAGTATTTCTATTAACGTACTGGTGGTAGGTACGACTCCGTTGCTAGAGAGCGACAGGTAGATACGACCGTAGTATCTATTATAATAGATACTACTGCCACATGTCATTCTAACTAACGTATCGCTTAACATCGGACGTACGAAACCAAAAAAAGAATAATGGACAATATTTAAATTTATAACATCCTTATAACCTTTACTTAAACCAAAGCTGTTAGTTGCTGCACAGATAAAATACGAAAAATTTTACTTCAATAAAGTAAACAATGAAGGTGAACTTGTCATGTTTGTCCACGATTTCATGTCCCGTGTAAACTATGGGATGTGTAGGTATGGACAATATTTTAACTTCGACTTTAGCACTTGTCAATTGTATAACAAATCGTAACATAAGATACGGTAACGTAATCAAACATTTTGTATTCGGTTCTTTAAATCGCTTTATCTGCTATTTACTCACAAAGATATAATGTAAAAATAAATAAATGACATTAGGAACTAGAATAACTATGCATATACTAAAATACCTTTACAAAGAACAGATATTTAGCAAGAATACTTATATAAAATCAAAGAAACAAGTACGTACACGCAAATGTTAAAACGCACGAAATAAAAAAAATGGTTTGTGACTTTTTATAGACAAACATGAAGTTTTATTATATTTTTTTTATTAGCTAATCAAAAAGCTAATCAACTTTTCTTTGGATTAAAATAATCATAAAAATTATAGAACAAATCTGTTATAAGATATATACGTTTATCGCTTTGAATTGAGAAATTCGCATATAACGATTGTGAATAAAAAAAGCTACAAACTGTAAACTCATTGTAGATTTAAGATCTGCGAAGTTAAACAAAATTTCGAGGACCTTTTGTTGGTTTAACCCTGACAAGGTCTATTTGTCTTCTTTTAACCTCTTTCCATTCAAGTTTGTTTCATTTATGTTATACCTGTCATCAAAATAAATTTTTATATATGTATATAACAATATTATTTCATTTCCATTTAAAATTTCCTACAAAAACGCCAAAATGTCCTCATATAACCAATTACGTAATTCAATACATAATTAAAATTAATAAAATTTTATATCAATAAAAAAATATTGTAATTACTATCTGTCAAAGTTGACTTATGACAAGACTTAGCTAGTTTACGTTTTTGCTCACAGATGGCGTTTTAAAAACAAAATGATTAAAAATAAAAAAATATTTTTTTAATGTATAAACAATAATTAACTACTAATTAATCTTTGCAAATAATCAATAACAATATGTGTCTTTAAATTTAATCCATAACTCTAGCAGATAAAGAATCTCTCGTGTTCTGAATCACGCTATTGAAGTTTTTTTACCATAGCGTTGTATATACTGATCGTTATTCAACGTTTATAGGGAGTCCAGCTCTACAGAGTAAAAGTATTAGCGTATTGCATTGGCCACAGGGCTGCTACTTGAATCATCGGTATATAAGTAAAACCCATTACGGACCGAACCGGGATCCCGGAATCGATGTTGCGTCGGTCGACTCCGCGTTGGGACCCCTGGTAAATCGTCCCTGTAGACACTGTGACTCCTTTTTGAATTTATTAATTGAAACTCTATAATGTTTCTTACACCAAAAGAAAGGTTATAATTTAACAGTTGTTTTTTGTATTTCAAAATAGACGACTACAGCTAACTATATAAAATAAAATAATCACTTAATGAAAAAGTACAATAACATGAAGTACATCTTTTCCTTTTAAATTTAACAAAATATTTTTTTTAATAGATTCAAAATTCAAAACTAGGCTGTTTGGTTCTGTGAATGTCCTGACTTCTCTCCTTACACAGAACTTTGTGTGTCTGTGTGTTGTGATATGCTATCTTTGCATGTGAATTATATTAGACAACACCATCACTTACAAGTATATAATTATAAAAATAAAACTAGTTTTGTACATTACCTGGAAAAAATTATTATCGATATATTACTAGAAAGTAATCAAACATTATTAAATACTTTGTAGTACTTAATTATGAAGGCGCTCGCAGGTAGAATTCAAGGGCTCATAAGAACACCAAATACCGGTTTAATGAACCAATGAATACTTTATATTGTGTTAAATAGCTCATCAATATGCATGATATGAAAAGTTACAAAACTCGAGACAATTAGGTGATCGTTACGACAATATGATGCTTTGCAGGAAGAACAACTTACGTGAACTTCCTAATGAAATTGATTGTCAGAATGCGAAGTGGCGTGTTGTTAGTGTGACAATGACGAAAGTAAAAAATTCAGTGCAGTTTTTATCGTGAAAAATTTCTGCAATGATAATTGGAAATAAATCACTGTAGATTACATCAGTTCACACACAGCAAACATTACAGCGTGGAGTACAAACATTTTTTTACTACTAGATTCTAGTCGGTCTACATCATTCGTCTGATATCTAGGGAATTCTAATTCTGTAGATATCAGACGAAGGCTTTATGGTATATGTATATATTAATAAATACACTGGAATTAGGACTATTGCCGAAGACCGTGTGATGAGTACGATAGCAGCTCTTATTTCTGTCTCCCAACAGAAGTGCGCAAACATTACTGGATTCCGGTTTGAACGGTGTTGTAGCTAGTGAAATTACTGAAGTAAAGAGAATCACAAAATTTATCATCTTAAAGAGTCACAGAATTTATCATCTGAATGAGCACCACATTGTTATGAGCAGACGTATCATTTACCATTAAGTGAATATCTCGCTTTTCACTTCGCTTTCTTGAATAAAAAAGCACCCTTAATGTTACCATTACTGGCTCTAAGTGATCACTCATATGGAAAGAGTCAAATCCATTTATCCATCACGCTAGGTAAGTGCCGATTGAAGGTTTATGATACATACGTTTCATCGCGAAATTTCTCTTCACTAGAAAATTAGCTTTAGCAACAAACGAACCCTCTCATGATTTTTATTATAGACCACCTTACAAACTGTATTAATAAACAAACATATAACACATTTCTTTTATATATTGCCTAATGTAAACAAATTTTAACGTAATGTAAAATATGTTATAATGTCATAGAACAAATAAAGCGCAATTGTCCCGCAAAAGACAGCAGTTATGGGGTCACAATATGCAAACACAGAGCAATAGATGACCGGGAGGCTGAAACAAACGGGCCGACTTCCTGCTCTCAAACGCCCGTCAACTGACAGAGTCAACAAGCCAATGGGCCAATTGTCTCAAATGACCACAGCGCTAACATAACCGGATTAACTGATTTTAAAAAATAACACGCGCGCAGCATCGTGGACCAGCCGCATGCGTGGGCACATTGTGTATATACTTTAAGCTATTTGTGTCGAGGAAATAACTTTTCCTCTTAACGAACAACAAACAAACAATTCGAAGAGGAAATCTGTAACATTACACCTTACTGTTAAAAATAATATTTGTTACGTCGAAGTGACGACATAAGCGAGACATTCACCTAATGTTAAGTGTTACACCTGCCCATAACAACGTGATAGTACTCAGGATGATATACATTGTGATCGTAGCCTTCAGAGATAACATCTTAATTCTCATTATTTCAGTAAGTACAGGTTCAGGCACACAGTAATTGTTCTCAACTGTTTGACGGAAGATATGGTACTTCGGTGTTACCATCGGAGGGTCTCCGACAACAAAGACCTATCATCAGTAAGTGGTGGTCGGAGACTGCTTAATATAAACACGAATTACAAGGATTATTTGCTATTTTTTATCAAAGGATATTTAAATAAATTGTGGACATTATCAATAAAAAACATTTAAATATTCGGTTTCTTTTTTATATACATCTATTGTTCTTGTGTTAACATAGTGAACGAAAGATAGAGGATTCAGCAATGGATGCGATGTTTTAAAGCTGTTTCCTTAACCAAAGTATGAAAAAAAAAGACAATTTTTCTTCAAAAAATCTCTCTAAATAGTATCTTTAACTTGTAATGACATAACAAGATATTTTCTCTAGACCGTGTTGCTGCCTAGTTCTTAATAAGCTTGTGTTGTTCAACTTACACCTTTTTATTGTATACAGGATATCTTATGTTCTATAAGTCAATATTAGAAACAGATAGAGTGATCTTTCTCTATATATATATCGAATTATAATAAGTTTTCTCCATTGCAAAATACAATAATCATGAGTGGAATTGCAGATGAATAGTCCGCAATAACCTAGTTTAAGTACAAAATATTAAATTGGATCATGATAGGAAACTCCTATCAAACACTTGAAGCGAATATACACGGAGCCCTAATTTCGAATAGTGCGTGCCGAGGCTCGCTTAGATCGAGACACAAATGAGTGCAATGCAAAGGGAATTGACACATGAAAGACGACAGGAAGTCCACATTATGCTCCTCGATACAACGATCTCCCTGTAAGTCACTTCTGTTCAAATGTCTCCACCACGCCTCGTATTGAACTATGCGTCGAATTACAGCTACATAAACTGCCCTATTATTACTCGTCTGGATCTATGTACTGACGGCTTCGTAACGCTAACATGCTGTAAAGTAATAAGATATTATCAATGTTTCTGTTTAAAGATATTCTTAAAATATGGCAGAGAAGTAAAAAGATAACTAGTTAATGACATAAGAATACTGGTGGTACGTCTCTATTGGCGAAGACCATCTAGTTACATACCACCGCAACTTTTATTACTGCCGTCAAACAATAATGTGCCAACATTACTGTATTCCGATTTGAATGGCGTTATAGCTAGTGAAATCACTGGGTTAACGAAACTCAATGTCTTGTTTCATGTTTCAAGGCGACTAAGACAATGTTGTGCTGTATATACTATTGTAACTAGCTCCACGTTGTTATAAGCAGACATATTACTCATCGCGATGTTACGTATAATAAAAAAAATATTGTTAAAAGTAATGTCTGAAAGAAATATATTAAGTTCAACAAAAGCCATTGCATTCGTTGTTCCTCTGCCAAACCCCTTCAGCGCTGATAACAAATACGCGTCAGGTAATATGCTGTAATGTGTGTAATATATAGTATATTATTTATGTTTATTATACTTATATATTAAACTCATATAAACATAATAACAACGTATCCTAAGCGAACATAAGGTTAAGTTATACGAATGCCCATAATAATGGGGGGCTTGTTAGATTGTTTACATTGCACTCATTAAATTTCTTTACTCCATAAAAAGGACATCAGTACACTAAAAAAAAACTACAGTACAAGTGTTCTTTTAAACTAGAGCATTACAATATGTGTACGTCATTATTTACTTGAAAGTATCTAGTCTCCGGTAATAGAAATCTACTAGTACCAAAAACAGTTTAACTTTGACTTTAAACTGAAAGAACTTTAACTACTAATTCCCTTTACTACTCTTTTTAATTTATACCCCGTTTAAATTTTACGGATCCTACTAAAACCAAAAAATAATTCATTATATTCGTTCTAATCTATAATGTGTATGCGCGGATATAAAAGAAAATATAAGATACCTATGTTTTGGATAAAGTACACGAACATATAATTTGACCATATGCAGTAGTCGTAATGTCACAAATGTAATGTGCCGCTAAGTGCATAATATCAACTTACATCAATCAGAATAATCTAAGATCGTGTAACGTATGTGTGTGACAACAAGCGGCCATATGGAATGTGAAACGGACTTTAAATACATACAAAGCATTTACGTTATTATTACGTTGTATAAACACAAATACACACACGCAAACGACAATAAACACACAAGAAAACTAAGGAACGGCAGTGTGGTTAACCGTAGATTTTGTTATATCTAAAAAACGACATCAAAATGTATTGTTTTATACAATTACCCAAATCAGTTATAAACATACAGAAAGTTAACAATTGGCTGAACAGTTTTTCAACTAATATTATTACCTTATTATTATTATTAATTCAATAAGTTATAGAATACACTGTATCCACATTAAATTGCACCCTTGCATTGTCTTTACTGAACTGTTTTCAGTTATACATTATGTAATTAATGCGTTTATCTTATACAGTATAGTTTAATTTAAACTCATTCAACGTATTTATCATTTTATTCTAACGAATTGAGTAGAATCGATGTCCTTTTTGACACTTTTTTATAATTTAGTTGCAAATTTGATCAAAAATCGATAAACCGGTTATAATTCAACATTGATAGTACGTCCTAGACTTAAACTTATAGTGAAGGAAAGATATTTGAAAACATACATTTATAAAATTTTTGCCTACAACTTAAAAAACTCTAGTAATTTTTAAGTATATCCACAAAGTATGCCCACGATATAATGTGAATACAAGTGAATGATGTTCTTAATTTTTGTTTTTATTCATATTGATTATTGTTTATTCACAAAGCATATTGTGTATGTCTAATCTTAAATGAAATATTTCAAACTAACCTATCATTGTATTTACTGAGCCTAATAAAAAGATATACCCAAACTTTTTTCCTTTACATATGCTTTTAGTTTTCTGTCCTTTGTTAGAAAGTCCTTGAAAAAGTGGAGCACAGAAATAAATATTAAACTTCAAAGATGAATGTGATATTTTAAACCTCTCAATAATTTGTTCTGAATCCGCTGTTTATCTTCCGGTTTCATTTTATTTTAGGTTAATTTTCATTATTAGAGAGTAATTTACAAAGTAGAAAAGCAGTAGTCATCACGTCGCATCTCCTAAAATTGTACATGGGATGGTGGGCTACATCAAGTTACATGACGGTTTTCCGGGCTCCTCTTCATTCCGCCCGCCAATTGTCAATTAGTACAGGACCTGACCGGATGTGACGCCGAAGTAATTCAGACCTCCCCCTTCTTACAACTGTAAGAAACAGTTGCAGTTCTACTCGCCTGTTGCTCAATGAATCATATACATTATGTTTCTATATATTAAAAAAACTTTACTACTAATCGTACTGCTTTTATTAAACTATTTTCTCATACATTTTTGAACATGATATAATATTTTTATTAACGTATATCTCCAAAGATCGATTGAAATATAAACATATATTCTTAATATATAATATAATCGCTTTTGTAGTAACTCTTTACCAAATTGTAGACAGCGAAGGGGTATCAACTTGTGTACTGTTCATCTCAACTCCTTCAAAACTCGTACAAATTTACATTAAAGCACGAGATTTTTTTTTTGCTATGCTCCTTTTTATAATTTATCAGCAGATAATAAAATGTATATAGTAATCGAAACTATCAATTCACTTATACAAGAATAATTAAAATGAAAAAGTACTACATCGGCATTGGTGGTTTGAAGAATTACAATTCATCAACGGTAACTATTAAAAGATTGAGTGGTCTAAGCTGATCGATTATTAACAATCCTTACAACCGGAGCAGGCCTATTATAGTTTTTATTGGACTGAAGACATGCGATAGATTTCAGGCCAACCATCATATAATGTATAGGTTATCAATGAATATATCGTGAATTAGTAGTTTGATGTACAATAAACATATATTCACTGGCGTAAAAGTGCATTGTGGCAGGTCAGTTGAGCTTCTTAGTACTAATAAATATAACATCTAGTAAATCCCTCTCAGAGCCTACAGTCTTTATTATCCGAGTCATCGACACTAATTCGACCATAAAAAGACCGCTATCTATTGTGCAAGAATAGTCAGCCACGCCCATAAACCAGCAGTTTGGTTGAACTGATTATTTTACACGTATCAGGGTTAGTGGTCTATTGATTGGACGCGTATTGACGAGGTGTGTACCACGAGAATGTGAGCAGAGCAAGTGTAGCGTGTAGGTTCACGTACCTGTCTCATTGTTGGCCATCGCGGTGCGGCTCACTGTGTCATACTTACGATGCCCGCGCGGCCGCGGCGCCCGCAACGCACTACACTCACTTCCAAGCGGCACTCGGGCCGCCTATGTAACCCAGCTCCCCAGCTCTAATAGGCCCTCATCGCAATAGTGAGCGACCTAACCATTCGCGGGAATTGGACGCACATCCGACCTGTTTCTATGTAGCCTTGTTGTGCGTTGTCCACTTGGCGGTTACCCGTAACGTTGGTTTCGGACTTTAAATATCTAAGTGTCTCGTACCTCTGCCGGTCGCGTTCATGGCGGCTGGGTGCTCCGCGTGGCGCGGGTTGACGCGAGTTGACGCGGCTCGGAGCGGCTCGGCGCGGGTTGACGCGGCGTGGCGCGGTGCGATGCGGCGGGACGCGGCAGCGATGCGGGAGAGACGCGCTCCTCAGTGGCGGCTCAGTGCCGCCGCTCGCGCTGCGCCCGACATAATGGAACGGCCGCGGAGCTCGTCAAAAGAAGAATACGAGGGCCAATTATATATTTCCATACAATACACGTACGGCGGGCGGCGGGCGCAGAGCTCGTGTGCCTCCCGCACCAGATTCCCCTTAGCTCCCGACACCGCCCCCCCACTTCCCCATCTCCCGAACATCGCCTAATTAGGACTCTAAATACCATTGACTCACTGGTCAACATTTAGCATATTTGACTGGAGATCGTCCTCGCTCTTGCTAAATTGTGTTAGCCTGAACACATCATTGGCGCATCTAATGAACGAATTCGTGCGTTCTTTGAGCTTGAACCTGCTCTCTATTAAACTTTATTCTTTAACTTTCATGAAACAAAAGTATAACAACAAAAAAATATTCATTTTGGTTACTTTAACAATAGACGGCGTATGTAGAGTCAACTAGTATTTTAAATGTTTGACTGCGATATTTAGCAATTAATATTAACTTGTGTTCTAATAGAAGCGATTTTTAAGTTAATACATTTAATACCATTTTGTAATTTCTTAATACAAATCAAAAATATAATATGAGGTAAAACTCTTCCATGCTCACATATATTTTAGGAAGTTTTAATGGAGTAACATCTTAAAAGTGAATACGTATAATACATTAGGGGAGGGTTAATTATGATCCCACATCTTATAATCACTGTCGTGTACAAAAATCATTTAAATAAATTTTTAAATGTACTTCCAAGATAATATTACGATAAATGTTCACCAATAAATTCATTTACATAACCAGACACACAAAGTATTTATGTACGTATTAAACTATTTTAGTTTCATTAACGCTATGCACTAATGAAATGCTATTACTGCTATGAACGGGTTTTCTCTGATCGAATCAAAAATGTAGAGATCTGCAGAGAAACTAAGGTCACCGACATAGCCCAAAAGATTGCTAGACTTATGTGGCATTAGGCCGGGCACATTGGCCGAAATACTGACGGCCAATGGGGCAGTAAGGTTCTCAAGTAGCGGCCGCGTACCAGTAGATGTAGCGTTGGGAGGCCCCTCGCAAGGTATATCGCGGGAAGCCGCTGATAAGTGCGAGCAACGCGAGACCTATCGATGTGGAGATCTTTAGGGAAGGATTATGTCCAGCAGTGGACGTCTATAAAAATTGTTTACACATATAACTAACATGACTCAAAATTTTCTTACTCTTTCTTTGATCAACGAAAAAACCTTGATGACATAACCTCAATGTATTATTTTAATCATTTCCATTCAGCGACATTTGAAATTTAAAACTCAATACACTTGCTAGTCGATCAAGTAACTTCGTGTTGTATTTCTGTTAGTATCAATTTTTTTTAATTTTACAATATCAAAATTTTTAATATTGCGAATCTAGGTAATTTGTTTGGTGCCATTTAGACCTGGTGGCGTGCACAATGGTGACCTCCAAGCTTGATAATCGTATCATAATTTAAATCTTCGTGAATTATATTCGTCATAAACTCAAACCTAGTACTCTTTTCTTCCATCCTTTGCTTGTCCTCATTTCACTAAATGAGAACTCCCTAAACTTGTTTTTTAATGATTCATCACCGCAATTTTTATATAGACGTCTGTTTCAGACATACAGTCATTAATTTAACTTTCTTATTATTAAATAAGACGACGTTTACTAAGATGAAATCTATAATGATAATTACACATGAGGCGCCATCTTTCAGTATATGATCATATAGTTTCATCGAAGCGATAACTCAAAACGTACTTTCACATGATGCCTGACCATAACAAGTTGCCAGTTTAAATAAACCGTGACAATATACAAACAATAATGTTTGGACACTGCTTTACTACAATTTCAATGAATGAAGTTGAATTCAAAATGGAAAACATTTCAGAAAATGAAAAAAAAATGTAATATATATGTATATACAGCCGGTAAAGTTTCTTGAATTAGATTCATGGTACAATAATCCTAGGAAACCTAATCCCTCTCTTCATCTCCGCTGCATCACTTTATCTGTGATTTGGTTAATCTGCGGGGTGAAAAGATCACGGCCCACGTGCTCCACGCTCCTCGGCTCTGCCGACACACAATTAATCTTAATTACTCTTTTAGATCAGCTACGTGTACTTTTCAGAATCACTCACATATCATGACTCATACGATGCCATTATTTTATCAATTTCTAAAAGATTATTTTTTTTTTGTTTGGTAAAAGCTTCACATTTTATGGGCATGCTAATCATTAACCATCAGATGAAAGATCCGATTTTAGTATCCCTTGTATTTTTTCTCCATGAAATATATGCTTTTACATTGGTTAATAACTTCTTAATATTGATACGATTAGCATCGCGATTAACATACACGAATTCATTAATAAATAATGTTATCGTTTAGATCTTCTTCTGCAATCTAGAATTATTGGTAAGTAATCAAATATTTATTTCCATATACTATAATTTATTACTTTGGCGCTTTATCAATATAGCGACTCCCAATCTTCCTCTCCAAACCTTCAGTAAAACTAAACACTTCCTAAATTTCCATAAATCACATTTTTTTTTAACTCATTTATTTATTCTGGAACATAATGGTTTGAAATATCATACAAACTAACTTTTAACTATTATACATAATGTAAGTATAAAATTTTACATAATTCCCGCTGTAATCTAAACACTACAGAGTTTCAATACGGTGACAAGCTACGGATCATCAACCGTTCAAGAGCGGAAATTTACCTCCACTCAGAGACCTAATATTTACAGATTAACTATTGTTTTTAATGGAATATTTTTATCAGATAAACATAAGTTTTCGTTGGAGCCGTGGAAATCGTGAAATGTACAACATATTAGCTAAGATAACGTTACACAGCACGACAATGTTGATACCAACGGGAATAGATTTCGTAATAGATAATTGCAGTGTGGAATTATACTAACATCAACTTTTTTTTATCTTCAATGAGTTATTACTTGACCTAAATTTCATATGGCTTTATATGTGAATGAGATGGTAGATGGTGAAATGTGGTCGCCCAAATACTCTGGTTCTCATAAATTGACAATCTGAACAGCAGTGATATTATTACGAAATATTTGCATTATGAGGATGAAACAGGTTTAGAAAAACTTCACCACCAATCTAACACCGTCGCCCGAGGCCCTGGGAACTAGGAACTATTGTATTACAAGTAGCAAGTGCGAACTGTTGACTATTTGATTATTTTTATTGCTAAACTAATAATACAAACCAAATGACGCAAGATGTGGCTGCAGATTTACACTAGGGATCTTCGTGTTACTAGGCAAGCAGTCAACCGTTGCGCAACAGTTACAGTTAACAATTATGTGAACCTATTCGCATTTTTTCTTGGATAATGAGTGTGCCCTTAGTAATATCAGCTCCGTCAAACTATTCTCATTAGATAACGGATCTAAATCCACAAGCTAAAACCGATCCAATTCATTTTCAAAAATAATATTCGTGCCGTCTATGATTTCGCTAAATGTGAATCGGTAGTTAATGTAAATATGATATAACAACAGAAATACTTGTGTTTATTATTTCATCTGTCATAGAATTAGATTTGAAATTTGTCAGAAATATTGCATCACAGCGGCATCCTTCTGAACCCTTGCCCACTATTAACACCCCCACAACTCTCTTTGGGAAAAAAAATAGGTGAAATCCATTTTTAGCTGACCTCTGAACTGCAGAAATAATATCTCTACCAAACTTTGAATCATCACGGCTAAGTGTGTAATTACATGTAAGATTTCTTGATGAGTCAATAAATTCTTGCCTATATATATAAGTATACATATAAGCAGCATTATATATACAGGTAAAATAGTAAAGAAAATTAAGAAAATACATTCTGAATGCTATTTTTAAAACTGTCACATCTACGCACAGCTGGAACTACTACATATACGTCAGAATATCAATAAATCCAACGTTTGAAATAACAGCTACACCGCCTTTGATTAATGTATGAAAACCAACATCCAAATATTTTACGCGAAAAAAAATTACTTTTGTGCATCGGTCTCACAAAAAAGATATGTTAAAGTAATACTTCATCGTCATCATCATCATCAGCCGGTAGACACAGACGGCAGGACATATACCTCAGTCAAAGATCCCCACATCAATCTGTTCTGCACTGTTGGCCCCCAGTGGCTTTCCACGATCTGTCGGACACCAGGGGCCGACATTTGTAGAGGTAAGGAAAGGTAAGGTAGGAATTTGGGCTTTTTCCCACCACGCTGGTCCAATGCGAGTTGATGGGAAGTAGAGCGGAGGTAGAGAGTGGCTCCACTGAGTTGTTGTGCGCGACCCCTTCACCCCGTCCGCGTAAGTAACAGCTCTCATAAGTGTGCAAATAAATACGACTTTCTTAAGATCCCATTTGGAATGTAAGAGTAGTAGTATAGATAAAGACTATACGTTACCACTCCAAAGTTAGTCAAGTATTATTTTAAAAAACTAATCCTTGGATACAGTTCTCCAACCTTTACTTACGTCGTTTTCGTTCTCGGGTTAGCTCCATGTTTACATGCTGCGTGTAAATACAATACTTGTGTTATCCCCACCTACACTTCCAACTCCTCGACGCAATCGGCAGCGGTTATTTCGTTTACTCGAGACCTGCGATAAGCGTGATACTAGTAAATACGATCGATAATGCTTATCGATAAACAATTGGCATCGGAACAGCAGTTGCTCACCGAGAGTCAAACCCCTAGCTCCTATGCTAGCTCGCGAGGACTCCCGCAGCGAAACGGATCCCTGTCAAATGAAATCTAGGTGTATATATAGCGAGATTTTCGAGTTTTTCATTTGACGAAGGATATTAATCGATTAATTGGATACGGTTGAATTGGATCACTATTTTTAATCAAGGCGTTAGTTCAGTTAAAATTAATGGCCAATATGTTAATAAGGACTACACGTGTACGCGGAAAGTTCCAGGCTGCGCTCGTGTTGAGGATTTTACTTTTCTTCGGGATACCCATTATATATTTTCTATTTGCTCGTTTAAACGCTCATCTGCAAACGCTTAATGATAAGTCAGGTAATTATTAAATAACCTCATATAACGCAGACTAGAATACTTAAGTATACAAAGTATATGTTGTAAACAGCAACATTCTGTCAACTGTACAGGAGGATTTACAGAGAATCTGGATTGAGTAAGTCCCATCTAGATTTCGATTTTCGGATTTAGAAGTGACGTAGAATTTATTTAATACCGTTTGTTGGTTATTATATTGATACAAGTTAAATCCCGATGTGTGGTTTAATTTCTGTTTGCATTTCTCACGTATTTTATTTATATACCCGTATTCGCCATCTAGCTCCTGGAATAGGTGCTAGTTAATTTTTTTTTTTTTGGAATTTAACAAATCTGGAATCATCATAAAGATTAACATATCGTTTATTCGATATTCCTCTTTAGTAAAATGCTGCGAAGAAGGTGGATGATTACTTTTTGTGTATAATAACAAAATAATAAAATATTTGCTGAGCAAACTAAGGTCAGGAATTAAAGCAGACATTCCGTTGAGTCATTTTTAGCAACATCATTTGAGAGAGGTGTGCCAGGATCGTAGCAGGTGGAAAGAGGTGGTCTCTGCCTACCCCACTCTGGGAACGAGGCGTGATATATATGTATGTATGTATGCTCCTCATCAAATTTACATCTACAGCCGTATTACAAAATTATATTAAAACAGAATATCTTTTGTTTATTATTCGGGGACTATCGTCGAAAGATACCTTGCTTGAGGGCGAAGTCAGGGTTGTGTCTATGTGAGATTCTTACTCACTAAAACCTCCTTCGTGATCTGCATCAGTACATTAGGAAAAGCTCTGAGATCTTATAGAAAGCACCGGTGCCTTTCAATACTTTGTATTAACACGTATCTGAGGAGGGGCCAAAACGTCCTAGGCATCATTGTTGAGCCATACGCTCCCCCATGCAGGTTCGCATCTTGAGCAATAAAGGCCCCCACCCTTAAAGTCCGCGATACTTCTATTCCATTTTAGTCGCCTTCTACTGCAGTCCGGACATACGATAGACCTATTCCTACTAGCCCGAAACTACAGGGCTAAAGACAGGATGTCTATAACTTCTTTTGGTTTGTAGTTACAAATACGACTTATGTATTTAAGATTTTTCACATAGTCCACATATTTATATACGAGTTCGTCATCTTTACTGATATGCGATTAATATATCTCATTATAACTGTCTTAAAATAACTTTGTAATTAAAGTAAAAATAATGTCTGACTGTTACGGTACAAGGTTCACAATGTTTACACCGGAACGTAATCAGTTCCATAGGGTCACCGGGTCACTGTTACAAACTCTTTGTCTTGTCAAAATGTCCTTATACATTTTTTAAAATTCCATATATATATTTGTTCGTATCACTGAAATTCTTCAATTTCAGTTCTATAAATATTCACCTGATTTATCTGACATGGTATCTTCGTGTTTATTCGAGGCAAGAACTATAGGAGACATTCATCATCATAATTATCAGCCGATAGACGTCTACTGCTGGACATAGGCCTCCCCCCAACATTCCTCCATCGATCGGTTAGTTATTAATATGGGGGGATTTAGACCATTTCCCACCACGCTGGCACAATGCGGGTTGATGTGACTTAAATTAGAGGACTTTAAATAAATTATTATGAGTAAAGTTTCTAGAAAAAGTCATGGTTGTGGAATATCAGGGAATGAACTGGTATATCTGAGAGTCCTAATTGTTTCGCTGAACCAAAGACAGAAAAGACTGTACCACAATGATCGCCAACCTTCACTAATTGGAGACGCACTTTAAGAGGTAGAATTAAATTAATTTCAAAAAGAGAGACATTACACTTGAATCGAAATAGTTCAATATGTATGCAAAGAGATAGAGAGAGTGAGAAATACGAGCTGCGGTGGTATTAGACGGTTTCTGGTAACAGAGACCTACCACCAGTACATCTCTATAACTTAAGCTTTTAAAAGTTTAAAAGAAATCCATCCATCGGTTGAAATGATGATAAAGATGTATCTGAATGAATAATTTGTAATTTTTTAATGCGAAGAAGATGCCAGTTTTAAGAAAGTAAAAGTATTTTACATACATAACGTTGTACAAAATAAGAAGAGGATTTTTTCCACTATATGAAGATTATTTATTTTTCTAGTATATATCTGTTATTCCAATAGAATACAAATTCATAATAAACATTACACATACATACATATCACGCCTCGTTCCCAGTGGGGTACGCAGAGACCACCTCTCTCCACCTGCTACGATCATGGCACACCTCTCGCTTCCTCCACTTTCATAAGCGTGCATGCATGCTCATCGGTTGCGAGTGCTTTTGACCCGGCCTTTCTTTAGGACATCTCCGATTTGATCGGATTATGTTCGCCTAGGTCGACCTGCACCGATTTTTCCAAACATTCTTACCTTGTATATCTCTTTCGTTAATCTTCTTTCATCCATTCTTTCGACGTGGCCGAACCATCTAAGCATCCCTTTCTCTACCCTTGTCACAACATCTTCAACCACGCCGCAACGCTCCCTTATCACAATGTTCCTCGCTTTGTCCATCAGCTTCACTCCAGTTTACTTCTCAAGCTTCTCATCTCCACAGCATTAATCCTACTTTCATGTTTCTTCTGCCATACCTAACATTCACTACCATTACATAAACATTACTTGCATAAACTATTTAAACGTCAGTAGCCCCATGATTTAAGGCACATGAATTTAAATGTAGGATACAAATGTGAACGTTGTGAAGGTGAACAATCTAATGTTATGTATATAAATAAAAAACATTACTTGAGATGCTTAATGATATAATTGTTATACAACAAGAATGTTATATACTCTAACATAAAATATAGACGTCATATACATAACAGCAACGACCCAAAACCAACAGCAAAATGTTTTCTCAAATGGGGTAGTTTGTTTCTATTTACTGCATTTTAAACATGTATTGTATTTAGTTTTATTATAAAATTTATATTTTTCATCAGCTCATGTGTATGAAGCCTTGACGTCTCGTCATCTTTTAACGCTGGTAGAGAGCGTTCCAAGAAACTGCACACCGGCGGCAATATTGGAGTTTCCTTCAGATGGACTCACACGCATGCAAAGAAAATCTGTAAGTACACTTTAAAGACTGGTTGTTAAGTCCTGGACGATGATTATAGTAAAATGTGCTCAGTGCTTTTAGTGAAGCCTACGTACAACACAATATTCTACGTTTCTAATATAGCATCTCGTTATCTGATATGAGCTAATGATAATCGTAAAATATTATTAAACTACGCTCACAACAAAATGCTTTACTTAATCAGTATCTTATTACTTATTTTAAGTAAATACATAATACAAAACAGTTGCTTTAGGACTGTTCTTAATTAAATTTTTGTATTACCTGAGCGGATTTTCAAAGAAATTTATTTAGTACAACAATGTAAAATCGATCCTTAACTGCAAGTGAGATTTTTTTGTAACAATAAATCTATTGTTTAAACAAACGTAGGCGCAACAATTGGGTAGAAATCGTTCCTCAATTCACACATGACCCGTTTATCAACGTCAATTGCTTTATTTATAGGCGCGAGGACGGGTGTTTGGCCGATAATCTGTGCGACTGCTCCTTACTCATGGATCCAGTAGCGAAACATATTTCTTAAACATTTGATTTTTCAATGATTATGAGTTCATAGAACCTAGTATTCCCATTTTACCGATTCGCCACAAGGTTACGAATTCTAGTATTTACTTTTGCTACAGCGCACCTCCAAATCAAAACATGGTATTATTTAAACACTTCCGGCTGATTATATTAATAGGCATAACTGTAGTGTCTGGGTAGTTTATGCCCAATACTCCGATTCTGCGAATTCAGTATTCGATAACCGATATCGATTCGTTTAATAAAACGATCTAACTACTAACACCATTAAACATCATCAGATAATAGAGCAAAAGTACAGGTATTCATAAAATAACTTATTGTTAACGAAATGCACATGACCAAGAAATAATTTCAATGATAAATGTACCTGAAAATGTATACTTTTTACTGTATTGAGCTTATATTTAACCAGGGTTTCGTGATAGTACATTGTGTGCTCGTAGTGTACTGCTTTTTGCTACTCGGCACTGTCTGTGAGCAGTACTTCTTGCCTGCCATCGAGATGATTTGCGAACGTAAGCAAAACACTTTTTAATGTTATAATATATCATATGTTAAAGTAAAGAACAAAAATTACATCAACAAACTAACATAAACTTGCCATACTTTTCATATATACAATACCTTGCATGCAAATATGAAGGAATCAACGAAATCTTAATAAAACATAGCTCGGTAAAATATCACTTGAAACTCTTTTGATAGGCTAAATTAGGCACGAAACTATTTAAAGTCTAAGACGATTATAAAAATTAACCAAATTGTATTCCAGGTCTGAACATGGAGTTAGATGTAGCGGGTGCCACGTTTATGGCAGCGGCGAGTTCAAGTCCAGAACTTTTCATCAATTGCGTTGGCACCTTCGTAACGGAAGGAGATTTAGGTGTGGGTGCCATTGTAGGATCTGCCGTCTTCAACGTACTTGCTGTACCCGCTTGCTGCGCTTTGGTTACCTTCGGAGTATGCGATACTATAACATCTTAATACTAAACTATAAGCTAATACATATGAAAAACGTGCACCTGGTAGACAGCGCAAGAAATGGTTTGATGACATTGAGGAATGGATCTGGTTTATATACCATCAGTTAAAAAGAATAGCTGAGGATCGAATGGGTTTTCTCAATCTGATCGCCAAACTTCAGTTCGAAGAGGGCACCTAATGATGATGACGATAACCAAATAATTCTGTTAAAACCTTTTTGTAAAGAAACTTAATGTCCGTTTTAAGGAAGCAGATCAGGCTGGTTTTGGTAGGATTTATAGAGAGTAATTTTATTTTTGTTTACCTTTATATCACATGACTTTATGTTAAAAGCTTTGGAACCAGACATAAAATACCGTCCGGAAGGTCCGATAATAAAGTGATAACATAATTGTATATGTGAAGACTTCAATTTCTACTATTAATTTAATATATAAATATAATCTGCAATATTTATACTATTAGTAAAAAAGAGATGATAACATAGCGTTTAATATAGTGAATGACCGCCAAACTTCAGCTTGAAGGAAACACCTCGTGATAATGATGATAACCATTTTAAAAGGAGTAAATTCTTACGTTTTTAACATTTAATATTGTTTTATAAGGCGATCGAGCTCGACTGGTGGTCAGTGTCCCGCGACTGCCTAATGTACGCAATAGCAGTTTTGGCACTCATCTTCTCGCTTCTAGATAATGTAGTGCAATGGTACGAAGCTATGTTCCTAGTCCTCATGTATACTCTCTACATCTTAGGTAAGTATTTTCTATGACAATCAGTTTATATATAATTCAATTGGTTTGATGGGTAGGGCTTACTTTAAAAGGAAGGGACCTTGATCTCAGCTCGAGCGAAAAAACATTGTGAATCAGAATATACCATGTACCAAGAGTAACCGTTTTCGATGACGTGCGATATTCATTAAAATTAACAATATAAATATAATTGGTTATATTTTCAGATATATAATGAGCTAGCATATGTCTATTCCCTTCTTAGAGCACGTTAAGTTATTAAAGTTATCCTTATTATACGTCTTTCCCAGCTGAAATGACGTCCGCCGCCTGCGAAAACTAACAAGGTAGTAGCTTCGAGAGCATTAATGCTTACCAAGACACTAATTCAGTATTCATTTTATTGCCTTCGATTGTTGTCATTGAAGAAATTTAAAGAGCAATCATTCCCCGTTAAGTACTAATCACATTGACAAATATGAAATTTAATTGTACGTTTATATTAAGAGTAGATTAAGACACTTTTAAACATATAAAATAATTCAAAAGTGTTTGAGACTCTACGTCAATTCCCAGCAGTATTTGTTTGAACATTTACCATCACAGGATCATATACTTCAAAGCGTTTCATCTATATGTTATCCAGCAATGGTGTTCAACGGCAGACTCGGTAGATTCGTTCGAAGTGGTTGCTGTTACTACAACAAACCGAAATTATATACAGAAATTACGCCACTCCTAATTAAAGGTACGATATAGCGACATGGTTGACAAGCATGACAATATTTCTATATTATGTATATTAATAATTTTGTCTTTGTTCTTATTGTAAGTTTAACACATCAATAAATCTCTTAAGTATTTCTTTTCCGTTTATTTTGTCCGCCATATTTAATAATTCTAAGTTTTCTAAACCTAAAGTTTATATGAAATCTACATTTTCTTCTTATTGCAAACGTGGCGGTACGTTTTACATAAATAGAAGTATGTTACAAAGAAAACCGATTCCACCACCATAGAGGATAATGGCTAGAAATAGAGAGAAAAACGTTATCAATGTTAATAACAGACAGTGTGACAATATAAGATAATATTTCTATTGTAGAATATCTTATTTCATTTGTGTCCAGATAATTGCAGCATTGAAGACGGTTTACGTAAAGCTCAGACTAACAATCATATTAACAACTCAGAGCAAGACATTGTGATAAGAAAAAGAAACTCTACGGACTCAGGTGAGTTAATTACAGAGAGCTATCCCTTTTATATATCTTACCTGTAAGCGATAACTCGCATCATATTCTTAATATTATATCAGCGATCACTCTCTTTTATCATAACAAAACTATATTTCTCATTTCGTAAACTATTTATATATAATGCGAATGACAACTCTTAAAGCCTTTGATTTCACACGTTATTAATAAGTTAAATTGAAACTTTTTTTAGATACAAGCTACAGTTCACTGTTGTCATGGCCTGGTGAAAAGATGTCAGGAGCTCGCAAAGCACTTTGGTTTTGCACTTGGCCCATAAGTATCCTGCTCTGGACCACCGTGCCTGACTGCCGTCGCCGCCCCGCACTTTACCCTCTTACATTTGCCCTCTGTATTATCTGGATCGGTGGCATCTCATATCTTGTCGCATGGATCATTACTACCTTAGGTAATAAATTATTATTAAATAAGTTAAATTAAATTACTTATTAAATCTTTTTTATAATCTTAACCATAAACATTAGTTAGCACAAAAAACTTCACATCAAACTTGTGTACAACACATATTTTACTGGTGGTAAATCTCTGTTGCCGGAGACGATCTGGGTAGGTACCACCGCAGCGCATATTTCTGTCGCCAAACAGTAGTGTGCAAACACTGTGTTCCAGTTTGAAAGGCGCTGTAGCTAATATAATTACTGAGGTAATGCGACTCAACATCTAATGTCTCAGGCGACGAGTGCATTGTAATTCAGTACATATTATGCTAACTAGGCACCACGTTGTTATGGGCAGGCGTATCACTTACCATCAGATGAACATCCTGATCATCTCGTCGCTTAATTAAATAAACAAAAACACAACTCACAACTAATCTAATTGCTTATATCTTTCTTAGGAGATACTCTCGACGTTCCAGATAGTATAACTGGCCTGACCATTCTGGCAGCTGGCACCAGCTTGCCCGAAGCAGTGTCTAGTGTAATTGTTACTAATCAAGGTAAAAAAAAAATTGGTATATTATGAGGTTTATTTCATAAATTATCATGTTAATACTAGAATAGTAGTATTTAAGTTTTCTATACTATCATTATGGCAAGATGCTTGCCACTTGTAAAACGGTGACTCCTAGTTCCTAGTCGACACGTGAAAGAAATACGTTAATGGTAGAGTTTTAAGGAGAGAGAGAGAGTAGAGAGTATGATAGAATGGAGAGGAATGAATTGTGATCCATATTGTCTGTGTATGGGGTAAACAGCACGCTGATACGAGCACTGAAATCACTTTATTAGACTTTCACACATTTCTTTATTATTTTATGACAAACTGTGACATTATGATTGCGGTACAAAAAGTGGAACAAATGAAAGAATTTGTAGGTCTGCGTTCACAGTTTACGAGAGGTGGCAAATGTGATGGTAATATTGAAAGAAGAGTTTTGAAAAGGAATCAAGGAATGGAGCACTTCATAACTTTATGAATAGCCGCAACGTACCACAAAGAGCTGGACTGGCTGCGCATAGAGGCGTGTTGATCCTTAAAACTGACGTGTGGTAGTGAATGTTGAGTATGGCAGAAGAAACATGAAAGTAGGATTAACGCTGTGGAGATGATAAGCCTGAGAAGTATAACTGAAATGAAGCTGATGGACATAGTGTGGAACGTTGTTACAAGGGAGCGGTGCAGCGCGGTAGATGATGTAGTGACAAAGATAGAGAGAGAGAGGGAGCGGGAAAATTAACGAAAGAGGTGAACAAGGTAAGAATGATTGGAAACATCGGTTCAGGTCGTCCTAGGCGGACATATTCCGATCAAATCGAAGATGTCGTAAAGAAAGGCCGGGTCAAGGGTTCTCGCAACCGACGAGCATGCATAAAGACGCTCATGAAAGTGGAGGATGCGAGACAGGTGTGCCAGGTTCGTAGCAGGTGGAGAGAGGTGGTCTCTGCCTACCACCCCAGTGGGAACGAGGCGTGATATATATGTATATAAGTATATGTAGAGTTTTCCTAAACCTCATACTATATAATATTAGTAAACATGAATATAAATTGTGCCCAGGTCGCGGCACGATGGGAATCAGCAACTCAATTGGTTCTAATACATTTGACATCCTACTTTGTCTTGGCCTGCCGTGGCTGATCAAGTCACTGTTCTATCCCTCAATCCCTGGTAAACATGTGGTAAGTTTTAACAACATATATTTCCGTAATTTAAGCAAATGTTTAAGAAACTCTATTTTAAATTAATTACTCGATGAATTTAGTTAATTTACACGTTGATAAATAAAAACAGCGCAATGAGATTACCACTTTTGGTTAAGACCCGAGCCAACATACATTTTTAATATTGAATTGGACCTTATTTATAACCGAAGATCGTTCAATGCTTATTAAATCATACATTCATATTTCGAAGCATTTCATGAATGCCTTTCATTTTAACAAAACATTTATGTATGCATTAGCTACGCGATAGGGTTATTTAAACCTAATCACCAAGATCGTATGACCTGTTTAAAGATTTCCCTTTATTTTAAGGGTGTTATGTAACACTTCTATAATTTTAAGGTGGCTGTGAATGAAAAAGTCATGACGAAACGTTAATAGTAACATTACGTCATTATATCATTGGTCAATACAACCAATGTGATTGATAAAAAACCTTAAATACGTTGAGAACCTCGATTCCCAGTAGTGAAAACATTAACAAGGCTGTTTAATAATTTACCGTCTAATTTCACAATAGCGGGTACACTTATTTGTGGCAATATTTTGTTTTTGAAATATACCGTGCTATATACCATCAGTTAAAAAAATATATCAGAAGATCGAGTTGGTTTTCTCAACCTAACTGCCAAACTTTAGTTTGAAGGAGGCAACTCATTTTGATGATGACGAAATTCCTAATTAGTAATAAGATTAAATATATTCACACATATCTGACATTCATGACATTTTTTTAATAGATAATTATAAACTCTGGGGGCCTGTCGTACAGTGCTGTCTCACTGCTTACGACGCTTTTCTGCCTCTATGCCTCTCTTGCTCTAAACAAGTTCACACTGGACTGGAAGATAGGTGTCACCTGCGCTCTGATCTACATCGGATTCCTGGTAATGGCGAGTCTCATTGAACTAAATGTGCTGTTCGTCGTCAACCCGCCAGTTTGTCCGCATTGATTGCATTGATATATAAATTTACATAAAATGTACAATAAGTACGATGTACAATGTACAATGATGTACATAAAATTCAAGGAGCGAAATTATAACCTTGCTGTTGATCATTTAATTATGAAAGTATTATATATAGACGACATTTATTCAGTATAATCTTTTATTACTAAATGAAGCTAAAATATTAATGAGCTGAATGAATTTATTGTAATTGTTTAAGATATATTTATCTTACTTGTCATGCCGGCAAAAGTTACTTAACGATAACATTCTAACTATTCCTTTCAAATTCTAACTTATCCGTATCATTCTACACACCATTACCAATGCATATTCCAGCTTTTACTAGAAACATACTTATTCCTTTAATATTACTCTTTCCTTACCTTCCTGTTTAAGAGTGAATCAGTAGTAGTATTTGATACGTATAACAGTAAATGTAATAGTATTATTAAGTGTTAATTTTTTGGTACTTTTAATAAATAGATAAATTGTCTTATTATATTATGTGTTTATTTTGTGATCGTAGACTTTTATTACCCACGAAACGTTGAGACGAACAACCACGTTCTCCTGATCTGCTCGTCGCATTGAGACACAAGGTACTCAGTCTCGTAACATCGGAAATTTTATTAGCTGTAAACCAGAATACAATAATATACAACACTACTGCTTGGTGATAGAAATAGGAAATATATGTTAACTATATAGACAGTCTCCGGCAACATATTTTTTCATCTTACCTAAAAGAAGATTGACAAAACATGAAACCAGATATCTTTAATTTTATTGTACCATTGAATGTCATAAAATAATCAATTTCTTTTAGTATTTTAAAACCTCTACTTCATTCATATAAATGTTTATTTGGTAGTAATTTCAAATAGAAGATAATAATGAAGAAAATATAAGCATTTGTTATATCCGTGTAACATATGACGTGAAACATAACTCACATTAGTACGAGTGACTTTTTAGAAAAGATATTGATTCTTATTCTATAAGGATGAAAAGAGAATATTCAACCAAATTAACTATCACCAGATAGCGGTGCTATTTATAAACTTTTACATCTCGTATCCATTGTTAATAACTGTAGTATGTACTTCCTAAACATTCAATAACACACATGCTGCGATAAAATCAATGTAAGCGGTTTTATATCATTATGCTTAATAAATATTTGTTGCATGTAACGTAATTGCTGTGTAATCTCTTCAGCATTGAGTTGTTCACACTTTCGCAAACGACGCGGGGTAAAATATCTATTTCCAGAAGCCTTTTCATCATTCTACATAACGAAAGCAATCTTTTATTGTACAAATAAAATTCAGAGCCATTATAAACCACTATTTGAAATTCTTCCGGTAGATATGCCCGTACACAAGACGAAAAGAAAAAAATCATTCCCTGAAAATTTCGACATCACAATCTCCTTCTAAGATACGCGAAGGATATTATAATCTACATGAGGAGCAAGGAAATGAAACGCAAAATTTGTTATTAAACTTCATATACTTTAACTTCTAAATACAAATTATAAATACATATATTTTTTAGTCTACCAGCTATTGATAAAATTATTACACGTAAAATTTTATCCATAGCTAAGGTAGAATTGTAATCCTGAGCAAGCTCAAGCAAAGCGAGGACATACGACATGAGAAAATTCCACGTCGCGTGGACGTCTCGTTAAACGTAAAATCATACCGTTATATCGCGTAAGACGTTCAACTTTTCCATTCCGATGCGTTAGATTGTAAAAAGCGAGACAATGCGCGATTAGCTGAACAACACGCGAACGACCACTTTGCACCAGCATTACAACTGTAAGACCTTACGTAATTAAATATCGACGTCAATATCATTATCAAACATTGTTACTTACTGTAGCCTTAATGTATATAACATACAAAAAAAATATCTAACTGCTCTTTAAAGTTGTATGGTATTTCATATATATCTAACAAGAAAGTGAGTGATAAAGTTCATGTTGCTTCTACTCAAAGCCCATCTAAATACCTTTTAGTATTCTCTGCAATAGATTGGGCTTCGACTTTCTGTAAACAATTGCGGTGGGCAAAGTCGATGGCATACAAATAAGTAAAGGAGGCGTTGAACTGGAGTGCATTACGAATGGATAAGGGTGCCTCACTACGGGTGAAACGGAAGTATCTACTAGGCTCACCGTAGGCCGCGCAAACATCAGCGGTTGGCCTTTAATGATGCTACGCTGACTCGCCCCTCCTACGAGAACTACAGGTGTAGAGGAATCCTGGTTTCTCGAACTGGACACATAATGTGACATTGTCGGCTGGGGTGTACTGGTGGTTGTCGTCTCGATGGCTTCTAAATAAATAGAATCATCATAATCCCTATTCTTGTCAACAAGTGGTGCAACGAAAAGGGTCTGCTTCAGGCTATTTATGTCTTGAACTAACTTGGCGTGTTCCTTTACTACATCTTCTTTTGATTGAAACAAGTCGAACCGGCGCGAGAACAAATGATTGTTTACGAATGTCGGCGGCCTGTAAGTGCCTCTGTCGAATATCGCATTGACGGGCAATTTGCTCCGATAAGTCCAACCTGGCAAGATATAGTTATAAAAAATTATGAATTTGCAAGAAAAACAATTATATGAATATGTGATGTTCCTCAAAGTTTCAATTTTATTACAAATTTAAACAAATCTAAACTTTAAATCTAATAACCAGTGCGAACGAAACATTACTTACCCTCAGATACGCCTCTCGTATACCGACTCGACCACCATTCCGGATAATCGTAGCACTCAACCTAAAAAAAGAATATATCCCCTGAATGTTTATTGATTAACGCAATTTATTTTCTAATAAACGTCCAATGCTCGTTTAAACATGAATATTATTTCAAATGTAATTATTGTATTGGAAACACAAAGTGTACGCGACAAGTAAATTGACAAGTACTGTATACAGGCAGTTCTCTAACTCACGAAATAATAAATTTGAATGTAATGTTGTATAGAAATTGTATGAGCGACTGACTTCATTATCATAATAAAAAGCAATTGGATCTCATTTGCGTGCACAAGCGAAACAATAATACAACGCTACAATGCGGACGGACGATCATACATTTACATGATACACATAACAAAAAAGTTATTTATATAATTAATAGCTGATGGCAACACAAGGAAATCGCCAATTTTAATATTCCATTTAATTAGTTCATAAAATTTTTGTAGCACATACAATAGCTTTGTTAATAAACATTCTGTTATTATAAAATATGAACAGTTTTTTATGTTTATATAATAGTTTGTATCTTAACTATTGAAATGTAAATATAATTCAGGGAATATTTAAAGGGACTCGTTTACAAAGATATATTTCAACAATTTGAGTGAAAATCTATACATGTTACCCTGTTACCGTCAACAAGATTAGAGATATGCTTAAACGTTCTTAATAGACGCCCAGAGCTGAACAGAGCTAAACTTAGACCAGTATAATATTCTGTTATCTAAAAAATAATGCCACTTATAAACATTATCTATTCGTATAATAAATATTTGACACATAGAAATCTCGCTCGTATAGGCGATCTCTGTGGTATATCTGTGAGTGGGTTTCTCGCAACTATGTTCTAACAAATCATTACTACAATTCAGCTTTTATAAATAATTTATATAGAATTTCAAACCCAAAGGTGAGAACAATTTCTCACTCAAGTACACTTCACAAGCTTTGTTGTCCTTAGAAAACTGCATCCATCTTTCATAGTGAAAACATAGATGTAAATGTTTGACACAAACTTTTGAAAATTATCAATGAGGTAAAACATCCACAATAAATTCAACTGCCACCTACATATTTATTATTATTATTATTATATAAAAGGCTTATGAACCATTTTATTTTGGTCTATGGGAAGAAATAATCGATAAAACAAAAGTTTCATCCAAGATCTATTTTTTTATAAAATATTTCATTCTAATTGTTCTTAAGGTATAATCTCTAAGCAAAATAATATTTTAAATAAAACTATAATAATTTATGTCATTTTCCAAACTGTTTTTTAACAATTTTATTTCAACAAACACAATATCTATATGACAAAACATTCGCAATTATATAATATATTCGCTTATAATGAATAGTGATTTTGATTACCTGTCGATTCTGTAGGTAGAAGCGTTTCTGCGCGTAATATCTGACATCCGATGAGCAGGAGACGAGCAATAGCGACGCCTGCCACAGAACAGCTCGCCGCCACATGATCGCGAAGCACTTCGTTCACTGAGACAGCAGCCAGAGATCACCTCCACTCCTCGCCGATTACTCCCTCTCGTTTCCTTCCTAATACCAAGCCACCTTGACTTATTAATTTCTCATAAAAAGTAACCAACATCAAAAGATATTTTTACATAAAGCACAACAATGAGGAGTCATCAATAATACAATTGTCCTCAATTTATACCATTAGGTTAATGCTTATTTAACTCAGCGCTATCTGGTATGGGGTTTAATATGTATAAATAATAAATATAATACAATACATAAATTCCAAATTTCACGCTATAATTATTAATAGTATTCAGGCTCAGGTTGGCACCAAGCCCCGATCATCACTAATATTGCATGTAGCAGAATACTTTAACGAGTATGTCGTATGTTCGAAATTGATATTGTCTACTTTTTAATTACTACATGTAGCTACAAAGTTAATTTGTTAAGTTTCTTCTCTTAGAATAAAACGATTCATGTTTTATATTAAATATATTATTTTCCTAACCATAAGAAATATTGCTCGTTTGCACTGAAATAGGATTACGACCTCCAGTAGTTAAACATTAGCGAGGAAGTATTGTATGTAATACACGACTAGTTCTACACGCGATTTCTAATTGCACATAAATCTATATAATACATTTGTTAACTTTCTTCAGCTACGCGTCGTTGTAGAATTACAGCTATGATATTATTCGATTTTCGCCTTTAGCTCTCCTCATACTATCATTCTTTTATTAAATATTGTTGAAAAAACTACAAAATAAACTTATAGATAATATAAGTTAATAAATGTGAAACAACGCTTTACATTTGTCGTATCAGGAATTGAGTAGTAAATAATTGACTATTTAACGTTTCTTATAAAAAGATATTATTGTTTACTAGCGACCTGGTCAGGCTTCGCACGGGTCCAATGCTGATACTAAATATATTACAGAATGTCTTTATAAACTATGTTGATAGCTTTTTTATTATTGGACATTGCAAAAGATATATTTACCGGAAATTGCAGGCTTTTAAATTGGAACGGTAAATCCGATGGTATCCCATCCGGTGAGTATTGTACACTCTATTAAGGAAGTTTTTAATAATTTTACTAGCAAACGCATGTAATTGCAAAGTTTAGCCGGGTTCAGGTTTCTTAATAAAAAAAACGGGATAACCCACTTCGAACACCACTTTATGTAGAGAGAGTTTTAAGGTCTAATTTATCTAATTTATTGACGTGCAGCCAAAGGTTGGGTCTTTTTAGAGAAGCAATTTTTGCGTCAGCACGTGTTTCTGGAGTCACAACTAATAGTAAAAAATACAAATTGACATATAAAAAAAAACTAATAGTAAAAAAAAAATTAAACAAAATTGTACTCCCACTTATAGGTGAATTTTTGCTGCGCAAATCGTGCATTATCCTATCCAGTGCTTCCACAGATGTCTTGTTTGATATGGTAGCTTCGTTCCAGATCATTAATGAGCAATCACACATCTATTTTCCTTGTTTTAACCTATTTGAAAACACTACTGACGCTGTTAATATGACGATTTTCAGCAGAAACGCGACAGCTAATGCAATTTTTCCGATAGATCTTACTTTGTTAAAAGCAAATTGATTAAAAATGTTTTTCCACCTCTTGGTGCATCATGAAAAATATTTTTCCTTCATTTTTATCAATTGATTATACTAATGCAGTGAATACTTTTTTCTGATCGATGTTCAATCGTGGCTCATCTTGAGCTATATTCAGCACTATTCGTTAAATCTGAGTTAGTAGTATTAGCTGGCATCGGCAATCCAAAATCCTTGATCGATTTACCCGAAAATAATTGCTCTACTTCGTTCAATTCCAATAATGCTTGGTCACACTTGTTTTGAACATATTGAACATCATCTGAAATTAACTCTCGCCGTCGCCGAATTAGAATATCACTGACAATATTTTTTTGCAATTTATTCCATAGAGTAAATCAATCAGATACTTGATAAAACGCTACTATGATAGCGAATAAATATCTCAATGACGTAGCTGAGAACTGCAAATAGCTGCTTCTTATAATGTGTGAGCTTTGCTTGCTGTTTGATAAGTATTGTAAACACTACCTTGTATAGTTCTCAGATGTGCAAAGGATGTTGGGCCTTTTACAACATGCAGTAACATTCTCAGATAAAAGCATTCGCTGTTGTTGGGATGGATCATGAAGACTCTGCCAAGAGCATCCGTTTTATTTTACTCGGGAGAAACCATCGACCGCAGTACCTTGTTTTCGCCGTTGAAAGGTTTTAGAACTCAGGTTCCATGTGTAGTAACTTGGAACTTGAAGAATACTATCAATGTTGTGTCTCGCGGGTTATTAACAAGTTTTTGTACATTGTTTTCAGTAAAATATACTCTTTGTCCATTTTCTAAATGAACGCCAAGGTGGACAATAGTGAGAGCCCGGTCGTGCACTTCGAATGATAAAATTCTCCATGTTGCTTCAGAGCTGCAGATGTAACGTCCAGACGAAAATTATAAATTTAATATAATATGTTTCACTTCATTTTGGTGATTGTATACTGAAATCGCTACCGTTATTAATGTATTTAGTAACATATTGGATTAAGTTTTTTGGAACTGCACAACTCTACACTGATGTGGACATCAAATATTTTCAAAAAGAGTGGTTTATAGGGAACGATCCATCGGTTATCAATATCATGACTTCGGACGGTGGCACTTGGCCCCCCCTGTCTTGGTGATCGTCGACGATATTTGGGATACCCGTTATCGCTAGTTTGAGTTGAGTTTGGAACGACTTCGGAAATTTTTGGCTGCATTTCCAATCTCGCATACATGGTGAATTAGGGCTTGAAGTCCCGCAAGGGCCGTGTACCATGGGTTTCTTTACGATTTCGAGCAGGACATGACCTTCTTCTTTAACCGGTATTCAGCTGAAATAACGATGTCAATTTCATTTAGTATAATATTCTTCACTAACCACACCAGCAAATGTACATTAGACAGACCACGTTGCTGCCATTTTATAGTGTACATGTTATGACAGCGCGGCGGACCGTATAAATAAGACTTGTTAATGAGGTGTAGGATTGATATGGAAAAGGCTTTTGATCGTGTACCTCGAGAAACTAAATGGTGGAATCTCAGGTTTCGTAATGTTCCTAAGGCATATGTGCATACTATCGACGACATGTACAGTAATACACGTATCCTTCGTAAGAACAACTGAAGGAGTGACAAAATCCATCCCAGTCACAGAAGGGGTTCGTCAAGGTTCAGTTTTGAGTCCCGTTTTGTTCAGCTCGGTGTTGGATACGCTCAGCAAAAAGCAGTTTGGACTTTTATATACGCGGACTATGTAGCAATATGCACGTCAAATCGTCACGAGATGAAGGTGGCCTTAAGTGTGTGGAAAGAACAGCTACAGGCAGGAGGTTTGGTACTAAGCGTTACTATGACTCAATATATGAAATGCAATGCCACTACCACTCGCACTGACCCAATAGTACTTGATGGTCAGGTTGTCCACCTGTGCGATGAGTATAAGTACCTGGGTAGCGTGATAGACAAATCCGGTAACTTGGAGAGCAACCTTCACCGCCGTATGTCCCCCGCTTGGCTTAAATGGCACGAGCTCACTGGAGTTAACTGCGACACTAGGCTGCCTATGAAACTTAAGGGGCTAGTTCATATATCTATGATAAAACCAGTTCTCATTTATAGAAGCGAGACATGGGCAATGACAAAACGCATGTTCACTTCATTCACGTGGCCGAGATGAAAAAATGTTGAGGTGGATGTGATAACGAGACTCGACAAGATCCGCAACGAGTACATGCGTGGCAGCCTCGGAGTACGCGATGTCGCCGAAAAACTGCAGGAAAACCGGCTGCGATGGTATGGGCATGTCAAAAGAAGACCACATGAGTACATAGGCAATAAAACACTCAGCCTCAATATACCCGGCAAACGGCGGAGACCGAAGCTGCGATGGCTGAGTGTAGTGACAAATGATATGATAAGCTGCGATCTCAAAGAAAGTGATGTTCCAAATAGAGCGAAGTGGAGTGAGAGAAGTAAGAGAGCAGACCCTGTCTTGAGACGGGACAAATGCTAAGAAGAACAAGAAGAAGAATGGGGTGTAGGAGTATGTGTATTTTTAAATGGAAGACTGTTAACAATATCGTATCATTCTTGTCGAGTTAAATTGGTGTTAATATTTTCTTTGATTTCTGACCAATTCGGGTTATACGCTGCAGTTATAAATAAATCAGGTTTACCGTAATGTCTGACGCAAGTCATTATGTCCTGCGAATTTTCATGTAAATATCGTGGGCCACCTGTGAATGATGAAGATAGTGTAACCAACTGTCCAATGTCGTCGCCGTGTTCGTTCGCCTGTAAAGCATCCTGAAGGTGAACGTAATTTTCTGTTCCCAATTTAGTTAGATTTTTAGCGACTTGGTATGTACGGCAAAGGGTGAATGAAAATCTTGCTGATACTTGAATCGTATTATATATCGCATTGTATACTGTATCGTATAATGTATTATATATCGCATATCGCATATTTATTGGTTTAGTTTCGCTACAGATAAACTATATTAGGTTAGCGCAACTAGCGGAGGGATTAAACATCGCTCAACTGAATTGCGCAATAATTAAAAATATTGTGCAACAAATCAAACGGGAACTGCGCATGCGCGAAGGGGAAACTTCCTCTCCCAAAAGCATAATTATATGTCGCGCACGGGCTTGGTCTTTTTCTGCGCGGGCCGTTGTAGAGTTGACACGTGCTACTGCCCCGGACTTCGAAGCGTCGTGTCGTCGGTTGACGTCAAGTTTATGAAGATTCTTACATCACGACTGAATGTTCTTTTAAGAACAACTGTATTGTTTTTATAAAATTGTTCTTTTGAGAACAACCATACTGTTTCTATAAAGTTGTTCTTTTCAGAACAACCATACTGTTTCGATAAAACTGTTCTTTTCAGAACATACGACCTAGCGGTCGCGTTTTTATCGAGAACGTCGTATACCTACAGATTATTACGGATGTAGGCCAATTTTCGCATATTGATCGACCAAGTATTGGTTGGTTAACATTCCATATTAAGCAAAGGGTTGACATTGTTACAACTGGTCATTATACGGCATCAATAGTAGTTCATACTTAACACTGTTTTACGCAGAGCTGCACCACTGATTGGGTTAACTTGAGAAACATTAATGGAATAACCATCTTCTCGACGACATAGCATCAAAAGATATTGTAAGCTGTCATAACATCTGAGTAAGTCTGACATTGTTTGCAAATTATCATCACAACGATGCAACACAATATCCCTTTTGTCAAATTGCTGTCCAGCTGCCACCACTGTTACTTCGCTCGTAGAATTTATCATTATATCGTCCTCTATGCTCTCCAACAGAAACTTCATTTGCATGGATTACGTCATTGAAATCAGGAGTATCTATTGGGACGCTCTCAATCGCAGTTTTAAGACTGTACGTAGCAGTTATGAGAATATAACATATCTTGGAGACATCTGATCAAATATCTATCAATTGACTGTGCGGCAATTGAACACCGCCTTGATGCTTGTGTATCTGGATCTGCAATAAAAAATATTTTGCAGAAATTTGTGACCATCGGGTCGAAGTTGTAGCAAGCTGCAAGTTAAGTCATACAATTGCTCTTTAATTTTATATGTAGTCATAAAACCACGCTCGACTTGCTTACTCTTGAAAGAGGTAATTTGAGATGCGTTATTATAACGGCGTATATTGCGCCTGAATTATTTGAATTTCGGATGATCGACCGTAAGGAGAGAGTAAAGTGGTTCAAGTGGAAGAGGAATTTCTTCTAATTTTACTTTTCTTTGTAAGCAACACATTCCTTTCGATTCGTCCTTGAATTTAAATGCCAACGAATGTTCCCCCACTTCTGTCATGATACCTATTGATACTATACGATAGTCCTTGTAAGGAATAGAAGGATCGTAATTCATGGCGGAATTCTCTTTATTTACTCTTTTCTTCTCTTTCTATACTCATGAATTAGTTTCTCTCTCGGATCTGTGGCTATGCGGTTATCCGTTTTATCCGGTGTTACTATGTGTCTGTGCAGACGATTCTGTGGCTCTCTGTATTCGATACCTTTCGCTATCTTGGCTGAGGCGAGCCGCAAGCTCTACAGACGATTCTCTGGCTTTCTGGAATCTATGTCTATCCCGATCATGACTGCGGCGAGCCGCCCGATCTACTGGGGATTCTTTATCTCTATAGCTAGCACTATATCTATCCCGAAGCTGGCTGAGGCTGGCCTCACGTTCCGTTGACGCGATATTTATAGACCCGGCCGGTATCATCGCGACTAAAAATTAAGGATAAAATATTATTATTGTGGGTTATCCCTAAGAAATAGACATAAACCCTCGCATACATTTTTGTAGACCTTTTTAAGGTGTATAATACTATAGCACATTACTATGACTTATCTCATAAGGTTCAGCCAGCGTTAACAAAGTAAGCGCCAAGAAATGTGTTTATTTACATCACAGACACCTCTACAATTATCAGTATTTCTCTACTAAATTGTACATATAAACCTATCATTTGAATCACCCTATTGAAAAAACTATATCAAAATCCGTTGCGTAATTTTAAAGATCTAAGCATACATAGAGACAGACAGCGGGAAGCGACCTTGTTTTATACTATGTAGTGATTAAATAAAGCTATAAACAGGGATTCGGTCTGCGCTAATGTACTTGAACTAAAAGTATCAACATATCCTCAACACTTGCCAACAGTAAGTGGAAAAAAAATCTTTCATTGTTTAATTCGTTTATTTATAAATACTCAAAAACAGCAATATTTACTAACTTATAAACGTCATAACCTATTTCTGGGACGTAAGACCACCATATAAAGGGTGTCTGGCGGCAGATTTATATTTTAAAAAACGAATATCTCAATAAGTTATAAACAGTGCGGGGGGAAGGTGGTGTCATTAGAATCACCGATCGTGCGGATTTTTTAGTCACGATGTCGCAGTGGTTAGGTGATCATCGCGCGTTCTCTGTTGAAGCATTTTTCAAGAGTAACGATTCTTACGTACTCGTTCGCCGACAGTTTTGTTCACATTTCTATATTCGACGGATAGGCGATGGGCCGAGTGTGAATTTAATTCGTTCGTGGGTGGAGAGGTTCCGTGCAACTGCTTCGGCTATGAACACACCACGGCCAGGACCTAGTCGATCGTTAAGGACCCCCGAAAACATTGAACTGGTTGAACGCAGTTTACGTGAAAATGCACGACTTTCGATACGAAAAAGGGCAGCTTCACTGGGACTTCCAAGAGCAATTGTGCATGAAATTTTGAAAAAAGATATGAAGTTTCATCTTTTTAAAATTCAAATAATTCAAGAATTGAAAAAAAAATGACTGCGTCACGCAAATTTTTTTGTGAAACCATGTTGGAGCGTTTTCGCACTGTGAATTCCATTTTTTGGAGCGACGAGGCTCATTTTCATTTAAACGGACACGTAAACAAGCAAAATTGCCGTTACTGGGCTCTAAGAACTCGCAATCCTCGACTGAAGCACCAAAAACCATTACATTGCCCAAGGGTAACTGTTTGGTGCGCTTTATCCACGAATGGGATAATCGGACCATTTTTTTTTGAAAATGCACGGGGCCAAGCGACGAATGTCAATGGTGAGAATTATCGGCTCATGATTTCGAATTTCTTTTTGCCGAACCTGCGAGCTCATTCATCATTCTCATCACACACGTGGTTTCAACAGGATGGTGCGACCGCACACACGGTCAGAGCTTCGATGGATTTGTTGCGAGAAAATCTCCCTCAAAAACTGATTAGTCGCTTTGAGGACATCCCGTGGCCACCGAGGTCACCCGACCTAACTCCAATGGATTTTTTTTTGTGGGGCTACCTCAAAGAGAGAGTTTACGCCAACAATCCGCGAACTATTGTGGACTTAAAAGAAAATATTCGGCGAGAAATCAGCGCAATTGAACAAAGTTTACTGCAGCGTTTGGCACGGAATACGAGGCTCCGTTTCGAACAGTGTGTGCAAGAGGATGGAAAACATTTGGATGACATTATCATTAAAAAATGAAATCCGCATTTGTACTCTATCTTTTAATACTTTTAGTAAAATTATATGTCAAACATATTATTTTTTATTTCAATTTGAAAACATAAATCTGCCACCAGACACCCTATACAACAATCCAATCAAACCAAGTGTGTCTTATGACCCACAAACACTAATTCTTATAATAACCATATTTTAAATTTGACATTAGTTCACAATAAATAAAAAATATTATCCAAAGTAAAACAAAAATATACCTGTATAAAATACAGTTTCAGGAATTTCTCAACGAACAATGTCTCATAGCCGGAAAACCTGAACTTAACTAAATCAACTGTCTCACTTAATACAATTAAATCGTACCTATAAATTAAAACATCACCATCAGCATTATTATCACAATCACTTCAGACTCTTATCCTCCATTGATGAACTCGGCCATATTCTACAACTTTTCTCTCTCTTCTACTCTGCTTCACAACATAGCTTATCATTATTTAGTAATGCTACATTATAACAATGCTACAATTATCACTTATGTTCTAAATTATTTCAGACAAATTACAATATTCTATCACTAATATCACAATATGGGACTTCTAATATCACATACATCAGTCTCTAAGTTTAATAATATAAAATAATTCTTTTCAAATCTGCATTTTGACATGACACACACAAAAAAAATTATGCTGTTCTTCCTTTTACGAGGCTCTACATGTTAAGGAACAATGGTGCAGTGCTTAAATCTGTTTGTTTTCATTCTTTTTCTTTACAGGTTTAGAAAAATCCATTTCCCATATGCAAACCTGAAAATACAAATATCATCTTATTGGAATTTCAATGTTACAATAAAATAAACAATATCATTTGATATAATTACAGTTCCTTCGGCATTGCCCGATGCCAACATATTTCCACTTTTAGAAAAACAGCAACAATTTATAGGGCCTCTTCCTCCATGAATAGTGTATATTGGACATCCTTTGTGTAAATCTATGATCTAAAAGAGAAAAATTATTTATGTTGTGTACATATTTCAAATTTATTTAATTACAATAAATAACAAGTAATTTCTCATTAAGTGCTTTACCTTCATGCAGCCATCGAAACTGGATGTGACGATGTAATCACCACTGGGGTAAAAAGCCAATTGTGTCACTGGATCTCTGTGAATTCTGTAATTGAAGTTCCCATCAATCATCAAAACATCTCCAAGACAAATTTATAAATTAAAGTATCAGATTTTGTAGTTCATAAACACATCAAAACATTATTTGATAAAAAAATACTTACTCATAATATTGAGCAAGTTTATGGGTCCTTACATCATAGATCTTAACTTTTCCCATTGCTGTTCCTAGAGCTATGTAATAACCGTTAGGATGCCACGATATATACCTGGCATAACCTTTATTGTCAGTATATTTATGAATACAATTATTAGTGTTAGTGTCCCAGAAACAAGTGGTTGCATCATTAGAACATGACACTACGACGGCTCCATCTGGCGATATACGAGCACATCGAACAATATCTTCATGACCCTCAAACATCGATATTAGTTTGTACTTACAACTGGACCATAATTTCACAGTTTGGTCCTCAGAACCCGTTACTATCTAAAATCAAAAATTATAGAGCAACATGTTAAATTCTGTTTTCCACTGTAATAAGTACTACTAGGTATCTTGGAACAAATATTATAGCTATGATAATTTTTCTATATATTGTTACTAAAATTAAAGTTTAAGGACGCAACAAGCACCTCACCTTTGTGTTATCGTGGCTGTATTGCACAGATCGCACAGTATGCGAGTGAACATCAAACTTTCCTGCACTGCCAGCGTCTTTAGGCATCCAAACTCTAACAGTTTTGTCTTACGCTGCTGATGCCAAGAATTTACTGGTACTTGAAAAAGCGTGCTCTTAGTATTTTTTTTTGTCACAAGAATAGTACGATATTTTTGTGAGTCCATATAAAGGTCGGAACTAAACGTACGAGTAGTGCCTCGAGTAGTAGTAGTATTAGTGTACTAAAAGACCGAACTAGTACATTTGTACGATTGATTTGAAATAGATACTAATCATTACGACAATTTTGTCAGTGTTATTATTGTGGCTTTACTTATAATTGTGTTTATTTACAAATTTTCATTTAACTGATTTACAGAGCATAAAGCAAACAACAGTTTTCAAGCCCAAACCGAAGCTGCAACAGAGTGACTTTTTCAAATGCCTGAAACCCATTCAAAAGCTGTGCAAACTGTGGATATCTGCCAGGATTTCGCAAACATAACGCTTGTTGCGCTTTTAAACAGAAATTTTTAGAGACTACAATATACACATTATAAATTCTTGGCATCAGCATCGCAAGACAAAACTGTTAGTGTTTGGATGCCTAAAGACGCTTGCAGAGCAGGAAAGTTTGATGTTCACTCGTATACAGTGCGATCTGTGCAATACAGCTACGATAACACAAAGGTGAGGTGCGTTATGCATTCTTGAACTTTAATTTTAGTAACAAAACAATATGTTTAGGTGCCAAATTGTTCTTAATCATATTTAAAGATAATAATAACGGAATTGATGCTTTCTCCTTACAATTTGTGAGTTTAATAATTTCTAAATGGAGTCGGTTTTTAAATATGAGTATTTTTAGATATTAACTGGATCTCATAGCATTGCAGTGAAACTTGTCAAGTGTTGAGCATAACTTAATGACAATATTCCTTGGACATGAAGAATAGTTAGATGTTCTAGTTTTTCTGCTGATCCTGCTATTATACTAACATGTTCTAATGATAAAACCGCTATCATCTGGGATTCTAATAGTGGCAAATGTGTTTATAGTAGGATTATGAATAATATATGACATGTTTATCTTTGCACCCTTTATATTACTGGGTTATAACAGCTCTAGCAATCTCATTTGTAAAAGTTAAAGTATATGATGTAAAGACCAAACATAACCTAATATTACTAGTGAGTTTTCTAATAGTTATATCTTAATTTATAGCAAAACAAGCTCTGTCTGTAAAAGCTGTCGTTGATAAGTGGAAGCGGTGATGGTTCAAATCTGTCTTGCAATTTTTGAGATTACATAAAATAAAAAGACAGATTGCAAATAATAATTACATCAAAGTTTAAGTCTTGACATTATTATTTTTCTAACTACTTGGACTGAATATTTTTATTCCAGGTGTACCAGTGCCAGTAGCCCAATCACATGTCGCATAATCACAACTTGACCCTGAAGCTGGCCAATCTCACCGACAAATGCACTGTTCACACTGCAAATTTTGCCCTATATAAGGAGTTTGAGAGCCATGTGTACTCACTGCATAGTGTTGTTGCCAAATAGGTCATGGACAAGGGCAAGGTTGTGCCAAAGAAGCCTGACTCTCTACTTAAGCCAGTTAAGATCAATGATGAAATTACCATCATACCTAGCCCAGACAAAGACTGATTTTAAACCAAATAAGGTAATTTTTTGTTTTAATTTAATACTTATTTATTACTTTGTTGATTGTTATAGCTATGGAATTATTGATGTAATTAGACCTAATATCTTATATGTCAAGATGAAGAGTACAGTGCGGTGTTGTATGTATCATCTGAACTAGCACTTCATTGTTACAGATGTACATTTGTCTCATTGCTTCATAGAATAAAAAGAAATATATTACTATTATTATTTATTTTTGTTACTCTTTCATTTAGTTTAAGTTATCTTTTAGATCATTTTTGCTGAGTGATTTTTAATATACTCAAGAGAATATTTTATATGCTTCTGTGATCGCTGTTACAGCTTTTCACATTTAAAAATTAATGTGTTAACAGTTGATAAGCAATAATTAAGAATGGATGTCATGACAAACACATAATTATTGTATCTAACTGGAACTATAGAATGGGTTTTGAAATTACTTATGTGTTGGCTGAATATAGTTGAAAAGAATGTTGCTGGCAATTTTTAGTTAAATAATTAAAATCGATAACAATAAAACAATTATAATAAACAAAGCAGTCTACTTAATTTGAGCCAAAAAAGAAAATTACAGTGATATCTCGCTTCAGTCCACTTTTAACTTATGGAAAACTGCACAGTTTGGAACTACTCTTCTTCTTCCTCCTGCTGCTTTGTTCTGCAACTGCTATTATACAATATCTCCGTATGAAACATCTGTGTCGTAAATTTTATAAACTTTTACTGCGAACTATTTTGTGCTTCATTTAATAAACATTATAATAGGTTGGAAAATATCTCCCTTCCGCCTTTTTGTCTTTTGAATTTCGCGGCTATGTACAAAGCGCTACAGAGCTCGTATCTGGCAATACTATACATAATTTGAAAGGTCTTGACATAACCTACAAAACGACGCTATGCATAATTAGTTTGGATATTGCGTTCAATAGTTATAGACGTGTAAACATGCGAGTTCACTAACGCCGAATTTGCGCTATTTTAAAGTTTTCCTTCGTTAAAGGCAAATCCGCTAGAGAAACGTTCCGTGAGATTAATGGTGTTTTGGGGGATGGTACTCTATCACTTCGAACCGCGGAGGAATGGTTTCGACGATTCAGAACCGGTGAAAACGACACCATGGATAAGCCAGCCGGCGAAAGACCTGTGACGACAAATACCGATCAAATCATGGACTACATCGAGTTAGACCGGCATGTGGCATCTCGTGACATCGCCCAGGAGATGGGAGTTAGTCACCAAACCATTTTAAACCATCTGCAGAAGGCTGGATACAAAAAAAAGCTTGATGTTTGGGTGCCGCATGATTTAACGCAAAAAAACCTTCTGGACCGAATCAACGCCTGCGATATGCTGCTGAAACGGAACGAACTCGACCCATTCTTGAAGCGGATGGTGACCGGCGACCAAAAATGGATCACATACGACAATATCAAGCGAAAACGGTCGTGGTCGAAGGCCGGTGAATCGTCCCAAATAGTGGCCAAGCCGGGATTGACGGCCAGGAAGGTTTTGCTGTGTGTTTGGTGGGATTGGAAGGGAATCATCCACTATGAGCTGCTCCCATATGGTCAGACGCTTAATTCTACCATCTACTGCGAACAACTGGACCGCTTGAAACAGGCGATCGACCAGAAGCGTCCAGAATTGGCCAACAGGAAGGGTGTAGTGTTCCACCAGGACAACGCCAGACCACACACTTCGTTGATGACTCGTCAGAAGCTACGGGAGCTTGGATGGGAAGTTTTATCGCATCCACCATATAGCCCGGACATAGCGCCAAGTGATTACCACCTGTTCCTGTCCATGGTGAACGCCCTTGGTGGTGTAAAGTTGAACTCAAAAGAGGCTTATGAAAAGTGGCTGTCCGAGTTCTTCGCAAATAAGGAAGGGGGCTTCTACGAGGGAGCTATTATGAAGTTGCCGTCTAGATGGATACAGATTATCGAACAAAACGGCGCATATTTGAACTAAATCCGATTACTGTAACACTTTTTATAAAGCATTGAATAAAGAGCAAAAAAGCGGAAGGGAGATATTTTCCAACCTTATATCTAGTAATTGACAAGATATTAAAGACAATGTATTTACAAGCTGGTTTTCTTATCGATTCATTACTTTAACTAACCAATTCATTAAAGGAAACCTTTGGAAAGTAATGTCTGCATTAAATTTAAACAGGAAATTTTCATTAAAAGGTTGACGAAAAACGTAGTTATAACATCCACGCATAATCTACGATAGAGAGAAAACACGCTTTACATTTTGTTTTGCAAAAGATTTATGTTCTATTTGCTATATAAACTGGACTTGCTCGCTTGACTACTGTGTTACGTAGAAATGTAGATAAAACGAAAGCTATTTGCAATAAACGAATTATATCGTAGATGTTATCTGTAACATATGGGAATAAAAAAAGAAAATTAAAATTAGTCATGAAATACATCATGGCTTCTGATTTCTGAATATAATACTGATCGAGTGCAAAATAAACATTTCTCATGCTAATGAGCTATCATAATTTTTTTTAATAATTCTAAATTAATCGTGAGATGAATGGATTTCTTGGTTAAAAATAAACGAAAACTAAGAAATTGTGTTTCTAGAAAGTTGTCTCATTGTCCTCTACTGCGCCATATTAGCTAACACGGGTCATAAATTGTTTAATTAGGTAACAGATTCATAGAATTATTAACATTAATTGAAATAAAATAATTTTATCTCAATTTTTGGTCTCGTTGTTGCTTCTATAATCTATGTTATCATCGTCGTGATCGTGCTGTTCAGTTGTGGGTCTGGTGTTCCATTACACCATTAAAGAGATTGTGTAAAGGAGCAACCTATTAATATCTTTAGAATATTCTCTTAGTATCGAACATTATCGTATAACAATGGAGGATAATTCTGGATTGTCAATACGGTTTCAACCTTATAAAGAGTTTCAGTGTCATGACGCGCCGGTCTCGGCTATCTCTTTTAGTCCCAACAATAAAGATGTAATAACTGGCTCCTATGATAAAATAGTTCTGGTATATATCGTCATTACGTTAATATATTTTTCATAAAGTGATTTTTGGTTAAATTTTGGATTGCTAACCTTAAAATGATATAATTTTCAGTCCACTACTATACGAAGTCGGAAGCCGAGCCTCTGTTTTGAAGCCCACACTGATGCTGTCATGGATGTGACTGTTTCCCCAAGAGGAGAATTCATCGCTTCGGGTTCCAAAGATAGAACTGTTCATATGTGGACAATCCAGGATAGGACCAGTGTAAAAAGTTTTCAGGCTCATCCACTTGCTGTGCGATCTGTGCAATACAATTATGACTCCACCCGGGTAAAGTGTACCTTTAAAATGAAACAATTGTACCAGTAATAATGTCACTTGATGAATCCAACAATATCCTTATCAATAGTTATTTAAATGTTATTGGGAAAAAACAACACAAGTTTGGTGCTATATTTAACTTTTTTTGTTTCAGATATTAACTGCATCTGACGACAAGACTCTCGTATTGTGGTCAAGTGCCAATTATAAAGCAATAAAACAATTTATTGGCCACACTGGCATTGTTAGATGTGCGCGTTTGTCACCTGATGGAGCAATTATAGCTTCTTGTTCGAATGATGCAAGCACTAACATCTGGGATCCCAAGTCGGGAAAACAAATTCATAAATATGAAATATCTAAAGGATATCCAACATATCTATCATGGCACCCTTCCAGTACTCAAATAGCCCTGGGGTCATCTGTAGGCGACATAACCATTTATGATATAAGAACCCATGGGGCTATACTTCACAATCAGTAATTTTTCAGTTTGATTAACATAAATATGTATATGAAGTAGTCGATTTATTGTTTTGATTTTAATTGGTGGTACATAAAAATATCCTTTTTTCAGCTCTAATAATGAACCAATTTCACAACTTGCATATAATCCCAATAAGAGTTTACTTGCCACATCCAGCATGAACGGCTGTGTGAAGGTAAGCAACCTGCATGTAATAACTAAACACAATATAATGTGCTTCGGTACAATTTTAATTTTATTATATGTTTTTCTCATTCATAGGTATTTGATTTAAACACACAAAGACTAGCATTCGGTATGCAATGTGAGAGAGGACCTATACATTGTGTGAATTTTTCTCAAGATGGAAATGTATTGGTTGTTGGTGCTGAAGACGGAGCGGTAATAATTTTCAATGAATTAGTAATACATATTTTATTCAATAACTCTTTCAATATTAAAATTTATTGAATATTAATATTTTCCAGATGCTTGTATGGGATTTAAAACTTGTTAGACATCTAAACAGATTAGGAAGAGGAAAATATTCAGCTTAGAGTGAGAGTTCAAATGTGAAAACAAACAATTAATAATAAATGGGGAAAAATTTTGATTTATATTTATATTTATCGTGCAAACATATCTTTAATTTTTTTGTGTTGACATGATTATACGATGATCTAATCATTTAAGAGCTAGAGCTTGAGAGGTGAACTTCTGACATAATTCTTCATTATTATTAATCTTAAAGAGACTGATGTATCTAATATTAGTGATATTCCTTTACAATATTTAAGATAGTGATAATTGTAAAAATGTGAAGTAGTAGAGTGAGTAAAATTAGATACATGGTTGATTTTTGTGTGTCTCCTTATGTGCAGCAGTTGATGTAGTTTATTTATGATCTAACTCTGTATGAAATGGTACCTTCGTTAATAGTGTTATTACAACTATTGTGTTTAGTTACAAATAAAAGAAATTGTTATGATTAAGCAGTTGAATCTGATCTGCTTTAAGTAAAAAATGTGATTCTCATGTAATGATTAATAAACCAATTGAAGTTAATGTTTTTTTTTTAATTTCTACCTGTTGTTTTGTGCTTAAAATTCATGTTGTGCATGTTTTGCTAGGTAGGTAGGTAGTCTTATAACTTTTAAATATTCAGTGTACTAATCTCTTGTCAGTGAATTTATTACAATTCAGTGACTAATATTTAAGTGATGTACATTTGTGAAGTTTAGTGACAGCAGCGAAATACAAACTGTGAAGGGAAACTTGTGTACATCTTGCTTAAGGTCTATACATAAGGTGAGTGTCACGGTTACACAAAGGCATACAGGTTGATTGCAACATTAGAAGTTCCTGTCACTGAAAGTGATGGGCAATATGCAAGTTTCTTTTCTGCATCTCAGTATAATTCTAATTGAGTAGCTACAGAACCAACATTCTAATGATTCTAATGACATTTGCTCAACTATATTAATACATAATTACAAGTGGTGGTTTAATTTTTCACTTTATAAACTTACTTTTTTTATTCAATTAAGAAACGAGCGGGATGTTGAACTGTCTCAATATTTTCAACGTGCCACTACCTTTTGATTTCCGTGAAAAGTTCTATATATTTAGAAAGTTTCTCGCTAAATGTAGACGAATGCGTATTATAGACAGCTATTTTACTATTCTAATCTAACAATACTACATTTGGCCTATTATAATGAATAGTTTTGTCGGTAATTATAGTTCTGTCCCAATACAGTTTGCAAATGATTTTCTAGCATAGACTTAGGCTCGTAAGTATAACAAGGTACTTTTTTGTTTGTTTTTGCAAGAAATACTCTGATGAATAATGTTCACCTTTATCATTTCATAACTATGGTTTTACATGTTTCGGTCACATGTTGTATAGTTTCTAAACTTCTCTGGGAAAGTCGACATATATCTGATTGTGTATGCCGAGTGTAGCACGGGTAATATATTTTTGGTAATTGCGTGTACTTATCGTGTGCTCTTGTATTGCTATCATAGAGGCCTGTGTTTCGGAGAACAGTTCACTTTTGTGAAGCCATGCATTTGATTCTTTATCCACCCCTCGTCATGATACAATCATGTCAATACGTCGTCGGCCATGTAGTGACTTGTAACCATGTATCCAGTTTCTGTTGATTAGTAATAATTTGTTAAGTATGAAGAGTATTTTTCTTATTTAAGTTAAGACGTGTCAGTCTGTTGTCAATTTGTACTGTAAATTTATGTAGATTTGAATGATCAGTTTTATTGTGGAAGTAATTTCTAATTGTACTTATTCGGTTATTATGTAGATTTTGTAACTCAATAAGAACTCTCCCACCTTCCTGTGCAGGAAAGGTAAGACACTGAATACATGATTTAGGATGATGTTTAATTTTTTTAAGTGTCCCTTGCAACTTGCAGATTTTGAGAGCTACGTCGATAAATTTAGTTCTCCGTCCAATTTCTTCGTTTCGGATTTTGTCTCTTAGAAAAATGATGTGCTACTTTGAATCGGTGGACCAGCCCAATGGTTAGGTGCCGTAAGTAAGGATGGGGAGGACGCACTTAAAGAGTTTTGTCTTCAGATATAAGTATCTGCGAGGTGAGGATGTGACGGATTTTTACAAATGCTGCCCTGCCGAGTCGAATGCGTCTATCGATTTCTTTGTTGTAGTTACCTCGGCCAAGTTCTATAACCTGTCCGAAGTATACGTGCTCTTTTACTTCTTCATTGATTGCGTTCCCTACGGTTACTGGACTAGCGATCATTCATTGGACTAGTGATTGGACATGACTTTAGTCTTGTCTAAATTCATCATCAGTCCCACGCATAGAGAAGCGGCATTGAGATCATTCAGCATCCGGCTAAGATCCTCCAGCGATTCTGCCATTAAAACCACATCATCGGCAAACCGCAGGTGTGATAAGTACTTGACGTTAATGTTGATGCCCGTAATAAAATCGGTTGCGGAGGCAGTACACTACTCACACACATAAATAAATAAATATAATACAAAATATGTAAATAAATAAATAAATGCAGAAAAATATAAATTGTATATTAATATAGTGAATATAAATTAAAACAACAAAAAAAAATGCGTAATAGTGGGAATCGATTACGCGCAAGCATAGAGATTCGCTGTCGGTTATCGGCGGCGAGTCTCTCGAAGCTTAGTTGGACGTAGGCGACGCTAGACGCGCGTCGTCCGTCGCCCGCCACGCATCGAGCGTCGAGCGTCGAGCGACGAGCGTCAAGCATTAACCCTTTCCACTCCAAAGCTGTTTTTGTTTTTATTACTTTTAGTGTATTTTGTAAAAAAAAAACGAATTTTTCTTATTTAATTAACTTTGTTTTATGAGTAATCACATGATACTATATTAAAATCCTAAATTTTAATCATTATAATCCCTTTTGTATGTTATTTTTCGAAACAAATCCCAGGATGAAGCGAAGGTTTTGTCTCACTTGTTTTGCAAAAATAGCATGTTTCTTTTCTCCCCCCTTTTATTTTTCGATTGGAACACACAGGACAATCTTTGTGCTTCCCCCCAGGTTGTAAATAAATAAAGTGAGGAACTATCGAGACGTTCTGTATCTGCCGCAACCTCAGTTCTGCGACTCGTTTCGGGTGCCCTAAAGTCTCCAATGAGTGACATGAGCAAAGTTTGTCTGTACTTCTTATGACTCATTGCTACTTTTCCATTTCTTACACTCCAGTCTTTATACAACACATATGAATTTATAATAGAGACCTCTAGCCCCCAGAAAAATAGTTTTCTCCGCCACTTAAGTGTTTTTCTTATAAAGCAGTACGAAGAAGTATATTGATCGGCCACATCAACACCACCCATGTATTCATTATAATTAACTATAACGTTAGGTTTTTTTATTTCCGTTCGTATTGTTTTATTTGGCGTACGACTTCCTGTTTCCTCTTTTTGCTTTTGCAAGTCTCCTTTGGAAAGTTTGTGAATCGGATGTATAAAAAGTGCTTAGCAGTGTCACTACTCTGGTATCACACCAAGCTAGTGAAAGAGTATTGTCTTTGCGAAAAGCAATTATTTTTCCTCTCGGTAACTTGGGTTTTTTTATTTCTTGTGGTAGTCCTTTTCGGTTAGGCATAATTGTGCCGATCAAAAAGCATTTATTTTCAAATAATTCCTTAGCTAAAATTAAGTTAGTATGAAATCGATCTGTACACCATGTTGAGTATCACTCAACAGTGGAGCTAGTGGAACAAAATCAGTGTCGAGTGACACTCGACATTGGAGTGGAAAAGGTTAAGCGTCGAGATGAGAACGGGCAACGCGCGCACTTAGCGTAGGCTAATAACAGTACGTCGGCACGGAGACCCCAGGTCTTTTCCTTACGTAGCATAACCGAAAAATGTTTGGCACATAGCCGAAATGTCTAATGCGCTTTCGTAGATTTGGAAAAAGCCTATGACTGAGTGGTGAGGAATGAATTGTGGTCCATATTGTTTTCTTATGGGGTAAACAGCACGCTGATACGAGCATTGAAATCACTTTATGATGGTTCTAGTGCTTATGTCAGGAAAACGGAGCTTACTCAGACTGGTTTAGCATCCAGAAGGGTGTTAGACAAGGATGCGTGGCCTCGCCGTGGCTGTTTAACCTATTTTTAGACAATTGCTTGAAAGATTTGAAAGATAATGAGTAAGACTAAGAATGAATGAGTTGACCGGCAAGTGCCTCCTATACGCTGATGATTAAGTTTTAGTATCATCATCGGAGAGTGAGTTGCAAGCGATGGTCGACATGGTGCATGGTGCTTTAACAAGCAAAGGAATGAAAGTGAATGTAAGCAAGACGAAAGTAATGGTTTTTGAAAGAGAAGAATGTATGACAAACTGTGACATTATGATTGAGGGACAAAAAGTGGAACAAGTGAAAGAATTTGTATATCTGGGTTCACAGTTTACGAGAGATGGCAAGTGTGATGGTGATATTGAATGAAGAGTTTTAAAAGGGAATCAAGTCAATGGGGCACTTCATAACTTTATGAATAGCCGGAACGTTTCACAAAGAGCACGACTGGCTGTGCATAGAGGCGTGTTGGTCCCCATACTGATGTATGGTAGGATTAATGCTGTGGAGATGAGAAACCTGAGAAGTATAACTGGAGTGAAACGGATGGACAAAGTGAGGAACAGTGTGAAAAGGAAGCGGTGCGGCGTGGTAGAAGATGTAGTGACAAGGATAGAGAAAGGGATGCTTACATGGTTCGGCCATGTCGAAAGAATGGATGAAAGAAGATTAACGAAAGAAATATACAAGGTAAGAATAATTGGAAAAATCGGTGTAGGTCGACCTAGGCGGACATATTCCGATCAAATCGGAGATTTCCTAAAGATAGGCCGGATCAAAAGCACACGCAACCAGCGAGCATGCATGAAGACGCTAATGAAAGTGGAGGAAGCGAGAGAGGTGTGCCAGGATCGTAGCAGGTGGAGAGAGGTGGTCTCTGCCTACCCCACTGGGAACGAGGCGTGATATATATGTATATGTATGTATGTATATCTATCCCGAAGCTCGCCGAGGCTGGCCTCACGTTCCGTTGACGCGATATTTATGGATCCGGCCGGTATCGTCGCGACTAAAAATTAAGGATATTATTGTGGGTTATCCCCAAGAGATAAACCCTCGCAGACATTTTTGTAGACCTTTTTAAGGTGTATAATACTGTAGTACATCACTTTGACCTATCTCATAAGGTTCAGCCAGCGTTAACAATGTAAGCGCCAAAAAATTAGTTTATTTACATCACAGACACCTCTACAATTATCAGTATTTCTCTACTAAATTGTACATACAAATCTATCTTCTGAATCACCCTATTGAAAAAAAACTGCATCTAAGCATACATAGAGACAGACAGCGGGAAGCGACCTCTTGTTTTATACTATGTAGTGATAAATATATAATATAATAAATAAAGCTATAAACAGGGATTTGGTCTGCGCTAATGTACTTGAACTAAAAGTATCAACATATCCTCAACACTTGCTAACAGTAGGTGGAAAAAAAATCTTTCATTGTTTAATTCGTTTATTTATAAATACTCAAAAACGGCAATATTTACTAACTTATAACGTCATAACCTATTTCTGGGACATAAGACCACCATATACAACAATTCAAACAAACCAAGTGTGTCTTATGACCCGCAAACACTAATTCTTTTAATAATCATATTTTAAATTTGACATTAGTTCACAATAAATAAAAAATATTATCCAAAGTAAAATCAAAATATACCTCTATAAAACAGTTTCATGAATTTCTCAACAAACAATCATCATAGCATCAACTTCATAGCCGGAAAACCTGAACTTAACTAAATCAACTGTCTCACTTAATACAATTAAATCGTACCTATAAATTAAAACATCACCATCAGCATTATTATCACAATCACTTCAGACTCTTGACCTCCACTGATGACCTCGGCCATATTCTACAACTTTTCTCTCTCTTCTACTCCACTTCACAACATAGCTTATCATTCTTTAGTAATGCTACATTATCACAATGCTACAATTATCAGTCATGTTCTAAATTATTTCAGATAAATTACAATATTCTATCACTAATATCACAATATGGGACTTGTAATATCACATACGTCAGTCTCTAAGTTTAATAATATAAAATAATTATTTTCAAATGTGCATTTTGACATAACACATACTAAATTATGCTGTTTTCCCTTAATCACTCACGGCCCAAAAAACTCTATATTATGATTATTTTTTTATCTAAACTATATAATTGCATAAAAATTGAAGAATACAAATGTCTATTTCCTAACGCTGTTCTTCCTTTTACGAGGCTCTACATCAGAGTTCCCCAAACTTTTCTGTGTCGTAGACCCTTGCCATGTATTCCGTGTTGGGTAGATTTACCTGATTGCTAAAACTTTCAAAAAGAAACTATTGAGGAGTACTCGTGTAATTTTGCATGATTGAATATTAAACTACTAATAACTAAAGTCACGATTGGCGTAATTTATCTATCTTTGCTAACTACGAGTACAAAACTAAAATTTAATAAAAAATAATGTACTTACTTTTCTCCAGCACTCTCAAACAAAATAACACTGACTCACTATCATTTGTGTGATATACTATCAGTTTATATTTTATAAATATTTTCTTAGCACTTTCCTTTTCAAGATTCAGGAAACGAATAAACGTATTTGTCCCACATTCGTATTTACAGTGACGAATTGAACGAGTCAGTACAAGGTAACGAAGCTCTGAGACTGCGACTCTCAGGTTTTTACAAGTTCAAAATGTATTGCGTCACACACACAAAGCGAATACCAACATCCTACAACTTACACAATTTTATAAACATATATAACAAAATTTTTTACTTCATAGGTACTTTTATAAATAATTTATAAGTTTTGGTATTATAAGATAGCATGATGTAAGTAAATAGGTACTATCAGTGTATGTGTTGAGATCCACTATTGTAGACCCCCATTTTCATTTCATGGACCCCCAAATTTTTTTTCGCTGATGTAGACCCCTTTGCAGGTTGTCATACACCCCTAGGGGTCGATATAGACCACTTTGGGAATCACTGCTCTACATGTTAAGGAACAATGGTGCAGTGCTTAAATCTGTTTGTTTTCATTCTTTTTCATTACAGGTTTAGAAAAATCCATTTCCCATATGCAAACCTGAAAATACAAATATCATCTTATTGGAATATCAATGTTACAATAAAAGTAACAATATCATTGATATAATTACAGTTCCTTCGGCATTGCCCGATGCCAACATATTTCCACTTTCAGAAAAACAGCAACAATTTATAGGGCCTCTTCCTCCATGAATAGTGTATATTGGACATCCTTTGTGTAAATCTATGATCTAAAAGAGAAAAATAATTTATGTTGTGTACATATTTCAAATTTATTTAATTACAATAAATAACAAGTAATTTCTCATTAAGTGCTTTACCTTCATACAGCCATCGAAACTGGATGTGATGATATAATTACCACTGGGGTGAAAAGCCAATTGTGTCACTGGATCTCTGTGAATTCTGTAATTGGAGTTCCCATCAATCATCAAAACATCTCAAAGACAAATTTGTAGATTAAACTATCACATTTTGTAGTTCATAAACACATCAAAACATTACATTGTTAAAAAAATACTTACTCATAATATTGAGCAAGTTTATGGGTCCTTACATCATAGATCTTAACTTTTCCCATTGCTGTTCCTAGAGCTATGTAATAACCATTAGGATGCCACGATATATACCTGGCATAACCTTTATTGTCAGTATATTTATGAATACAATTATTAGTGTTAGTGTCCCAGAAACGAGTGGTTGCATCATTAGAACATGACACTACGACGGCTCCATCTGGCGATATACGAGCACATCGAACAATATCTTCATGACCCTCAAACATCGATATTAGTTTGTACTTACAACTGGACCATAATTTCACAGTTTGATCATCAGAACCCGTTACTATCTAAAATCAAAAATTATAGAGCAACATGTTAAATTCTGTTTTCCACTGTAATAAGTACTACTAAGTATCTTGGAACAAATATTATAGCTATGATAATTTTTCTATATATTGTTACTAAAATTAAAGTTTAAGGACGCAACAAGCACCTCACCTTTGTGTTATCGTGGCTGTATTGCACAGATCGCACAGTATGCGAGTGAACATCAAACTTTCCTGCACTGCCAGCGTCTTTAGGCATCCAAACTCTAACAGTTTTGTCTTGCGATGCTGATGCCAAGAATTTACTGGTACTTGAAAAAGCGGTATCCATTACTGCATCACTATGGCCCAAAAATCTGTAACTTGCCTTCTCTTTACGTATATAAGACAACTGAAATGTAGATGCATTAAAGTTTAGTCCATCTAAAAATTTTATTAATCACAATTAGCATTAAACATATCAAGATAAGAATATACACCATAACTTTGCTGTCGTAGGAACTACTGGCCAATTCTTGTTCATCTGCACTAAACCTGACACTAGTGACTCCAGAGACATGACACCGGATCTGTTTTAGTAAGGATAGTTCAAAAGGTATCGAATCAGGGTCCATTTTTTAATTGCTACAAAAGGAATTGTAGAAACAGAATCTGGAATAAAACTTCTAAACCGCCTTTAAAGCTTTTCACGTTTGAAAGTTATTGTTTCAACGGCCAGCTAAACAAGTCCGTAATGACAACAGCATAGACTATATATATACATATATGTCCAAAACTGTATAGAGTATTAATTTAAACCGCTATTGAGATTTATCGTATTAATCTTATGTATTGTTCGGTATAGGTTTCGATGTTGACCAAAAAAATATAACGAATAATATATATAATAAATGCTAAAACGAATGACTACGTTTTGTTTCAGTTATGGCCTTTTATTCTAAATACATTATTTTTTAAATAATAAGAGTCTATCATCACTCCAAAATCAGTAAATTATTAGTCAATTCAATCAACCTCAGGACTTATATAATCCATTCTTCTTCTTCAACTATGATAAATAACAAGAATGGACCCACCAATGCTCTTAATATTTTTTTTTGTCACAAGAATAGTCGACCTATTTTTGTGAGTCCATATAAAGGTCGGAACTAAACGTACGAGTAGTGCATAGAGTAGTAGTATTAGTGTACAAAAAGACCGAACTAGTACATTTGAACGATTGTACTAGTTTGGAGCGGCCCGTTCAGTGAACGAGCACGCAGAACGCTCTAAGGAAATACTAATCTTTACGACGATTGTGTCAGTGTTATTATTGTGTTTTTTTTACAAATTTTCATTTAACTGATTTACAGAGCATAAAGCAAGCAACAGTTTTCAAGCTCAAACCGAAGCTGCAACAGTGTGACTTTTTCAAAAGCTTGAAGCCCATTCACAAGCTGTGCAAACTGTGGATGGCCAGGATTTCACAATCGTAACGCTTGTTACGCTTTTAAACAGAAATTTTTAGAGACTACAATATGTTTATATGCCCAAATATTCATAATCATATTTAAAAATAATAATAACAGAATTAATGTCTTCTCCTTACAATTTGCGAGTTTAATAATTTCTAAATGGAGTTAGTTGTTAAATATGACTCTTTACATATTAACTGGATCTTGTGATAAAACAGTGAAACTTGTCAATTGTAGAGCATAATTTTATTGCAATATTCCTTGGACATGAAGATGTTAGATGTGCTAGTTTTTTTCCTGATCTTGCTATTACAATAATATGTTCTAATGATACAACTGCTATCATCTGGGATCCTAATCATAAAAGGCAAATGTGTTTATATGAAGATTACGAAGGTAATGTGAGATGTTTATCTTAGTACCTTTTGTAATTCTAATTGTTATAACTTAATTAATTGCAAAACAAGCTCTGTCTGTAAAAGCTGTTGTTGATAAGTGGAATCAGTGATGGTTAAAATTAGTCCTGCAATTTTTGAGATTATATAAAATGAAAAGAGATTGCATATATTATTTACACAAAAACTTAAATATTCACATTTTTATTGTTGTAGCTAATTTGACTGATTATTTTTATTCCAGGTGTACCAGTGGAAGTTGCCCAACCACATGTCGCGCAATCACTACTTGACTCTAAAGCCGCCTATCTGACCTACAAATGTACTGTTTGCACTGCAATTTTTGTCATGTACAAGGAGTTTGAGAACCATGTGTACTCAGTGCATAGTGTTGTTGTCAAATGAGTCATGGGTATGAGCAGGGTTGTGCCCTAGCAGCCTGACTCTCTACATAAGCCACTTAAGGTCAATGGTGAAATTACCATCATATTTACCCTAGACAAAGACTGATGTTAAAAGAAATAAGGTAAATATTTGTTTTAATTATATACTTGTTATCTATTATGTTGTTGATTTTTATAGCTACAAGAATTATTGAAGTTGTATATTATCTTATAAGTCAAGATGAAGAGCAGTATGTGGTGCTGTGTGCACCTGGGCAAGTGCTTTGTTTTTACAGACGGGCACTTGCTTATTGTTTCATAAAGTAAAAGAAATATGTTACTATTTTTATTTTTTTTACTTACTAGTTAATTTTGTTTAAATTGTCTTTTAGATCATGTTAGCTGAGCGATATTTAATTTATAACCGAGTACTATGCTGGCTTGCTGTTAAACTATTTGCATTTATCCATTTAAACATTTCCAAAACTACTAAAATAGAACAAATAATATTGCATAACATAGTACTTTTGAGAATATTTTATATGCCACTAAGATCGCTTATAAAAGCTTCACATTTAAAAATTATTGTTTTAATGATTGACAAGCATCAATTCAAAATGGATGTCACTATAAAAGCATAACTAATGTATCTAAATGGAACTCTAAACTGGGTTTAAAATCAATAAATAGAATCGGTTTTGAGATCATTTTTGTCTTGGCTGAATATAGTTCAAAAGAATGATGCTGGCATTTATTAGTTAAATAATTAAAATGGAAAAAAAAGTATTATTATAAACAAACCATTGAATTTGTCTACTTTTGGATTAACTGTTTGCTCTTATGGAGTAATTATTAATAAAGTGGAGGAAACGAGAGAGGTGTGCCAGGATCGTAGCAGGTGGAGAGAGGTGGTCTCTGCCTACCCCACAGAGAATGAGGCGTGATATATATATATGTATTAATAAAGCAAAATATACACTTTTTTTATCTTCTGTTGATTAACCTGCACCGAAAGAGAGTTGCGTTGATGTGATATCTCACCCAATACACTTTTAACTTACGGTAAACTGTACAGTTCCTGAACCACTATTATACGACGTCTCTGTATCATATGTCCGTGAGCAAGGTTGTAAGCAAGTGGGCAAGGTTGTGCCAAAGAAGCCTGACTCTCTGCTTAAGCCACTTAAGATCAATGATGAAATTAGCATCATACCTTTCCCAAACAAAGACTGATATTAAACCAAATAAGGTAATTTCTTGTTTTAATTTAATACTTATTTATTATTTTGTTGATTGTTATAGCTATGGAATTATTGAAGTAATTAGACCTAATATCTTATATGTCAAGATGAAGGGCACAGTGCGGTGTTGTATGTATCATCTGAACTAGCACTTGGTTGTTACAGATGGACGTATGTCTCATTGCTTCATAGAATAAAAATAAATATATTGCTATTATTATTTATTTTTGTTACTCTTTAATTTTGTTTAAGTTTTCTTTTAGATCGTTTTTGCTGAGCGATTTTTAATATACTCAAGAGAATATTTTATATGCTACTGTGATCGCTGTTGCAGATTTTCACATTTAAAAATTAATGTGTTAACAGTTTACAAGCAATAATTAAGAATGGACGTCATGACAAACACATAACTATTGTATCTAACTGGAACTATAGAATGGGTTTTGAAATCACTTATATGTTGGCTGAATATAGTTCAAAAGAATGATGCTGGCATTTATTAGTTAAATAATTAAAATGGAAAAAAAAAGGAATTATTATAAGCAAACCGTTCAACTTGTCTACTTTTGGATTAACTGTTTTGCTGTTATGGATTTATTATTAATAAAGCAAAATATACACATTTTTTTATCTTCTGTTGATTAACCTGCACCGAAGAAGAGTTGCATTGATGTGATATCTCGCCCAATACACTTTTAACTTACGGAAAACTGTACAGTTCCTGAACCACTATTATACGACGTCTCTGTATCATATGTCCGTGAGCAAGGTTGTAAGCAAGTGGGCAAGGTTGTGCCAAAGAAGCCGGACTCTCTGCTTAAGCCACTTAAGATCAATGATGAAATTAGCATCATACCTTCCCCAGACAAAGACTGATTTTAAACCAAATAAGGTAATTTCTTGTTTTAATTTAATACTTATTTATTACTTTGTTGATTGTTATAGCTATGGAGTTATTGACGTACTTAGACCTAATATCTTATATGTCAAGATGAAGGGCACAGTGCGGTGCTGTATGTATCATCTGAACTAGCACTTGGTTGTTACAGATGGATGTATGTCTCATTGCTTCATAGAATAAAAATAAATATATTGCTATTATTATTTATTTTTGTTACTCTTTAATTTTGTTTAAGTTTTCTTTTAGATTATTTTTGCTGAGCGATTTTTAATATACTCAAGAGAATATTTTATATGCTACTGTGATGGCTGTTACAGCTTTTCACGTTTAAAAATTAATGTGTTAACAGTTTACAAGCAATAATTAAGAATGGACTTCATGACAAACACATAACTATTGTATCTAACTGGAAGTATAGAATGGGTTTTGAAATCACTTGTGTGTTCGCTGAATATAGTTGAAAAGAATGTTGCTGGCAATTTTTAGTTAAATAATTAAAATCGATAACAATAAAACAATTATTATAAACAAAGCAGTATACTTAATTTGAGCCAAAAAAAAAATTACAGTGATATCTCACTCCAGTCCACTTTTAACTTATGGAAAACTGCACAGTTTGGAACTACTCGTCTTCTTCCTCCTGCTGCTTTGTTCTGCAACTGCTATTATACAATATCTCCGTATGAAACATCTGTGTCGTAAATTTTATAAACTTTTACTGTGAACTATTTTGTGCTTCATTTAATAAACATTATATCAAGTGATTGACAAGATATTAAAGACAATGTATTTACAAGCTGGTTTTCTTATCGATTCATTATTTTAACTAATTCATTAAAAAAGACCTTTGGAAAGTAATGTCTGCATTAAATTGAGATAGGAAATTTTCATTAAAAGGTTGACCAAAAACATAGCTATAACATCCACGCATAATCTACGATAGAGACAAAACACGCTCTACATATTGTTTTGCAAAAGATTATGTTCTATTTGCAATAAACGAATTATATCGTAGATGTTATCTGTAGCTCGCTGGTCTAATGGTTAGAGCGTGCGGCTTTCATTCCGAAGGTCGCGGGTTCAAACCTCGGCATGTACCAATGACTTAATATTTAAGTTATGTACATTTGTGAACTTTAGTTACAACAGCGAGATACAAAACGGTGAAGGAAAACATCGTGAGGAAACCCGCACACTGATATCATCTTTGTGTGTGTGTGGTAGTCCCAATAAAGTGGCAACAGGCTCGCCCCCTGTTACACTGGACCTAATCTGACCACATCTGGCGAAATGTGGGTGTTTATTCACCTCTGCCTACCCCTACTGGGAAAAAGGCGTGACTAAAAAAAAAAAAAAAAAATGTTATCTGTAACATATGAGAATAAAGAAAGAACATTAAAATTAGTCGCGAAATACATTATCTCTTCTAATTTCTGCATATAATACTGATTGAGTGCAAAATAAACATATTTCTCATGCTAATGAGGTATCTTAATTTTTAAAAAAAACAAATTAATCATGAGACCAACGGATTTCTTGTATAAATATAAACGTAAACTAAGACATTTTGTTTCTAGAAAGTTTCCTTATTCTCTAATGCGCGATATTCACTAACACTGGTCACAAATTGTTTAGTTAGATCACGGATTCATAGAATTATTAATACTAGTTTAAATAAAATAACTATCTCAATTTACGGTTTTGTAGTAAATAGTTTTTGTTTTTACTATTCCGGTTGCATTTATAATCTATGGGTATCGTCGTGAATACGATTTTCATTTACAGCTGTTCTTGCATTTTGATCGATAAACCATTTAAATGTGAAGATCGTGTAAAAGAGAAGCGCATTAATATCTTTAGAATATTCCCCATTAGTATCAAACGTTATCGTATAGTATAATTGCGTTAGTTAATTATTCGTTATTAGATAATGGATATTGATTTGGATTTGGAAGAATCAATTCGCTTTGAATATTTGGAACAGTTTCGGTGTCACAAATCTAGAGTCACGGCTATCTGTTTTAGTCCCAACGACGAAGATATAGTGACCTCCTCCTACGATAAGAGAGTCCTGGTATATATCGTCATTACATTAATGTTTCTTTTAAATATGATTTTTGATTGAATTTTGGATTGACTAACCTAATATTTTCAGTCCACTGATATAGGACGTCAGAAGCCGAGCTTCTGTTTTGAAGCCCACACTGATGCTGTCATGGATGTGACAGTCTCTCACAACGGAGAATTCATTGCATCAGGTTCCAAAGATAGAACTGTTCGTATATGGACACCCCAGGAGAGGTCCAGAGTAAAAAGTTTTCAGGCTCATTCTCTTACTGTGCAATCTGTTCAATTCAATTATGACTCAACCCAGGTAAGGTATACTTTAAAATGAAACAAATGTACCAGTAATAATGAGGCTTGATTAACCCAACAATACCCTCACTAAAAGTTACTAAAATGTTAAAATGGGAAAAAACAACACAAGATTGGTGGGATATTTGAAATTTTTGTTTCAGATATTAACTGCATCTGAAGACAAGACCGTAAAATTATGGTCAAGTGATAATCATAAAACAATAAAAGAATTCTGTGGCCACACTGAGATTGTTACATGTGCGCGTATGTCACCTGGTGGAGCAATTATAGCTTCATGTTCCAATGATGCAAGTACTATCATCTGGGATCCTAAGTCGGGAAAACAAATTCGTAAATATAAGTATGATTTTGGGTTTCCAACATATCTATCATGGCATTTTTCCAGTACTCAAATAGCCCTGGGATCAACCTCAGGCAAAGTTACCATTTATGATATAAGAAATCACAAGGCTTTACATTATAAGGGGTAATTTTTTAATTTAATTAACAAAAATATGTATATGAGGTAATTGATTTTTAATTGATGATTTATTAATACTCTTTATTTGCAGCAAACGTTGTGAAATAATAACACAAGTGGCGTATAATCCTGATGGGAATTTACTGATCACAGCTTGCACGGATGGCGACACTAGAGTAAAGAACTTCCACCTAATTACTAAACATAATGTGCTTCTTTAAACATTGTAGAATGTTAATTTTCTATATAGTATCATGTTTTTCTCATTGAAATTAACTAATTTTATATGTATCCTACATTAACTAAAATTATTTTTTAGGTACTTAATTTACATGAGCAGAGACAATTATTTTATATACGTTATACTAAAGGTCTCTTAAATTGTGTAAATTTTTCTCAAAACGGAAATAAATTGGCAATCGCTGGTGAAGCAGGATTGGTATTAATTTACAAGAAAAAAGGAATTAATTAATTTAATAAAAACAATAGCAACTGTCCCTAATCCACATAGGAAAAAGGCAGAAGTAAGAAAGAAGAATAATAATAAAAACAATTAATTCAATAAATTCAAATTTATTGAATGTTGATATATTCCATATGGTTATATGGGAATACTCCCTTTAGACATCTATACAGATTAGGAAGAGGAAAATCTTCAGCTCTGTGTGAGAATTGGAAAAGAATGAAAAAGAAATAAATGGAAGAAAAATTTGATTTATATTTATGATTTTCGTGCAATCATATCTTTCACTTTTTTTTAATTATTAAATTAAGAGAAATTGGTGTTAAAGTTATCATAGGTGGTTCTAGTTATTTAAGAGCTAGAGCTTGGGAGCTGGACGTGAAAATAATTCTTTAATATTGTTAAAATTAAAGAAACTAATGGATCTAATATTAGAGGTCCTGTCTTGTGATATTAATGATATTTCTTTGCAATATTTAAGACAGTCATAATTGTAAAAATGTATCATTACTGCATAAGAGCAAAGAATAATATGCAATATTGTGAAGGTAAAGTGAAGAAAAAGCAGTGATATACTTTAGTTGATTTTTTTGGGGGCCGTACAAGCATCAGTTGTTTTTTTTGGGTGCCGTACAAGCATCAGTTGTTTTTTTTGGGTGCCGTACAAGCATCAGTTGATTTGATCTACTTTAAATAAAAAATGTGATTTTCAAGTTATTAATAAAATATATTAAATTAATGTTTTTTTATTTCTACCTGCTGTTTGCTGCTGAGAATTAATGTTGTTGATACTTCTTATTTAAGCAAATTTTTTGCTTACAAGAAGTCCTATAATTTAATTATTCAGTGAACTAATCTGTACATTAAATATGAATGTTCACAGAATATATAAACATCATCAATTTTGTTATTTTAATTATAAAAATTGAAACTTGTGTACATCTCGCTGAAGGTCTAGGTGATCTTTTTTTTTAGTTTTACGTGGGGGAAATGCCTACGCATACTCGTTCTCGCGGGGCCAAGGACGGGTTATGTCGGACTTGCACCGACTAAACCCTCACGATGTTCTCGACTCGTCGCCATAGGGCAAGGGTCATGGGTACGGCTTGGTGCCTTAGTCCGCGACCGTCGCCGGCGCTGGCCGCTTGCGCAGCCCCACCTTGGTAGGGAGAGTTAAACCCCCCCTGCAGGGCGCGCCGGAACATGCAGCGCACCCCCACCTCGGCCTCCTTTTTGTGCGGACGACGGATTCCCTCGAACCCGTCGCCCAGAAGCCACACGAGCCCCGGAAGATATCGTCTCCGCGGCGTGTTGGGCCCCACGGTTACTAAGCCCATCCGCCACGACAAGGCGGGAACCCGTTGGAGGGGAGGTCTAGGTGATCGTCACAGGTACACTTAAAGGTATACAGGTTTATTAAAATATTAGAATTTCCCGTGATGCGCAATAAGAAAATTTATTTTTGGAAAAATTCATTCGCAATGCAGCTAAAATTCAAGCGCCCATACATACTCGCAGCTATACTCACGGACTCGGTGAAAGGACCACATCTCATTGAAATCGCTGCTGAAATTTCCATAGCTTTCGATAATTGCAAAGAGAGCTTAGGCAAAGCTACAGTGTCGGCTTATCCAGTCAAACATGCGAAGTTAGCGCTAGTCACTGACGCATCTTACACAGCCATAGGAGTCGTTCTGCAACAGCGAAAAGACAACGCACTGAAATAGTAAATAATCGGTCTCGATTTTTAAAATGTACACTGAATTGAAGTAGATCTGTCATAAAAATGTAATAATAAAATAACTGACATTACGCAGAATCTTCCTGATTTATTGTTTCCTTTGTTACGATACCCATTTACCGTATAACATCATCATCTTTATTTCTACTAGTGATTTCTATAAATAAATTACTTTGACATCATTGGCCCACGGACCGACACCACCACCAATAAAAAAAGAAAAACATATAAACATATTCGTCTAATTGCATTCCTTTTGTAATGTTCGAAGAGCGTTGAACGTCGTGGAGAGGTCGTGGAGAAATTTACCATCTAGACACCATCGCCGTTCGCCAATTACATCATGGCTTATACCGAGAAGGCGCCGCAGCCGCCACCTCAACAGCAGCAGGAACAGCCGGCACCACCGCAATGAGCTAAAACAGTTAAACAAACGCAGATAATTGGTAAGTGCTACGCCATCTAAGATTTATCGAAGTCCGTAATTTAGATACAAAAGCACGTGATGACTAAAATCTAGAAAATATATTTAGTGTTATATTTTGTTTACTCTTAGTGTTAAGATTCAAAGGCGTCTATTAGAAATAATGATTTTTACTTAGTAAAATTTGCCAACTTCATCCAGCATTTTCACAGCAGAAGCACATGTTCCATTACATGCCTTGAAATTTATATTTTTTTTTTTTTTTTTTTTTATATAGTCACGCCTTTTTCCCAGTAGGGGTAGGCAGAGGTGAATAAACTACCCACATTTCGCCAGATGTGGTCAGATTAGATCCCATGTAACAGGGGGCGAGCCTGTTGCCACTTTATTGGGACCACCACACACACACACACACAAAGATGATATCAGTGTGCGGGTTTCCTCACGATGTTTTCCTTCACCGTTTTTGTATCTCGCTGTTGTAACTAAAGTTTACAAATGTACATAACTTAAATATTAAGTCATCGGTACATGCCGAGGTTTGAACCCGCGACCTTCAGAATGAAAGCCGCACGCTCTAACCATTAGGCCAGCGAGCTACCTTGAAATTTATAAAAGAAGATATATGTGCCAGAAAACAAAAGTAGTGACTTATCGTCATTGACAGGATATCAGTTCTATCAAACCTGCAAGATAATTGTTTTAGCAATAGAATAAATTGTCATCTATCATATTAAAAAAACTTTGGAAAGATTTGCATAATCAAAATATTACCCTTGCATTCACGTGGATTACGGCACATTGTAATGAGGTAGGCGATGAAACAGTTGTTTTGATACTTTTTTTTTTCCTCATAGAGGCTGATACATGTAAATATAAAAATTTATCCAATGATCAAGGATAATTTTTGAAAATCTTACTGTGGCGAATGTGGGGTTCGAAATTTAGTTCAAAACTCCAATCATTGTTCATCCATAAAAAATTCTTCATCGGAAGAGGAAGACGCAGAATTTATGATAAATCCTGCATCTCAATTAATCGATCTTGTTCTATGAACTGATTTTAAATTTTTATTACATGTTCACAAGATTTTCGCCATTCATCGATTCCTATTTGAGAGAAAACTTCTTCTGCTAAAGATTTACTATCACTTACAGGTCTATTAACATTTTTACTCGCAACCTATTTGCTTCATTATTCCCCAGATTAATTCTATGGGGTTTAACGTACAATGATATGGTGGGAGCCTGAAGACTTCGTGGCCGTGTGATTTTAAAATCTCAAGTATCCGATATTTAGGTGCAGACATGATTTTACACTGCTTCCAGTAATTGCCATTTACGCCAATTATCGTCGTAAGGGATATTGTGAGATTGAAGCCTTTCTTTTATAACTGCAATACGGTCGGCTTGTGTAGGCGGTTTGTATAATTGTACAGAGTGGTACTTGGCTTTGTCCATAACAATTAGAGAAGGTTTTGTACGGTTGGGAATCAACTTCACCGTAACCCATTTTGTAAAGTTATCTTTATTCATATCATGGTGGTAGTCAGCAGATGTACTTCGACCTATACACCAAACAACAGTTTGGCACAAAACCATTTTCTCTACCAGCATGTACAATCCATCTAGGCCCTGCCGAAATACTTTTAGATGGGCCTGCAATATCTTTATTTCGCCAGCATTTCTTCACTGAACATGAACCGTGTATGTAGGTTTCATTTAAATAAACCATATCTAGCTTATCATCGGCTTCCCGATTCTTTTGCATACGCTCCAAATACTTGGATCTGTGTATCTTTAGTCGTGTCGCTCCATTAAAATAGTCCTTTTTGATAGCCACTTCTCGAATTTGAATCCGATGTCTTTTAAAATAAGTCTGAAGACAAAATAAGATTTTTATTTTTAGATTACTATGTTTTTAGATTATATTCAAACTGAAAGAAAATTAAATTCATTTTTGTTACTTTAATGATTCTCTTCCTCCATTAAAATTCATTTCCTCCGGAAGAATTTGTAGGAATTTCATGACAGTGGGTATTTTTCGTACAGTGTAAAACTGATCTATCTTGTTTCTGATCAATTCTAAATCAAAACTATCCAAAAAGTTTTTTCCCCTTTTCCCTTTTTAACGGGCGTACTAAATACGCCTCTGTTAGATCTGCCTTCAGTAACAATTCATCCTACAGTAGTATTAGAAACCCCTGATATAAACCAAAGTCTAGCATATACCATATAATACACACGAAAAATGCAATAAATCAAAGTATCAAGACGCGTCATTTCTACTAACCAGTCAAAGCTTGCACATGGCTTAGTATAGATGATTGTGTTTGTTCTGCACCTTGTTCATTAAGTATTCTTTGATAAAAATTGAAAACAATATTTCTCCCTTGCGATCAAAGAGGTTTCTTCGAAATTTTCACCACTTTTTGAAGGAAATTTGAAGCCGAACCAAAAACAATTCCTCGAAATTTCGGTTGACAGATAACTTTTTTTTGTTGCCATATAAAAATCGCAATTTTTTAAACTTTTTTTTGCCATCAGATCCTGGTAAATTATACTAATTATAATTTTTACCCGGATTTTTCAAGAAACACGATTGCGATAACTATCAACTGAATAATAACGGAAAACAAAAAAAAGCTGACTAGACGATATGAAAAAGATAAATGTTTTCATTTAAACTTACTAAAGAATTTTTACATACTAAAGAATTTCCTTTTTTTGCCTTGAAATATAAACTCGATATGAAAATGTACAACTTAAGAATTGGCTGTATGGCTTTCTCTTCGAGAAAAATCCTACTACTACTAAGGTCCTTTTCATGATACAAGTCCCGCGGTGATTTTTGGAATTAAATTTGACAGATCGGCCATGTTATCGTTCGTCGATGTTATCAAGTTCGTTTGTTGTGGTAGACTTTTGTGAGTTTTTAACTAGCTTAGTGCATTTTAAAGATTGTTTACCATGCCATAACTTATGAAAAGTTCGGCTCGAGAAATGATATTGAAGGTGAAAGAGTTCTGTGAAGCGGAACAATACAATCAAGGTGTTTTAATACCCTAAACAATGTTCGGAAGAGAGTCGCCGCCGTAGCAGGTACTTTCTAGATTTGCCATTAAATTATTTTTTGCTGTATTGATGGGACTTTTATGATATAAATTCATTTTTGCGACAAAATTGAACAAATACGTAACGTGATGAAACTAGGTAACTGAAATTAAAACATATTACATAGTACACAAGAACTTAAAGTTACTATTATTTTTAATTGTTCATTATTTAATTGCAGATATGTCAGAGAAAACGGTAACAAAAAAAAAGAAAGAAGTTATAACAGCGGCGAGTACTTTTAAAAAAATTGACACCCCGGGGAAGAGTCGCCCGCATCCCAAAAAGTTCGACTTAGACGGATTCAATTTGCGCGATATCTGGCAAAAATTCACAGTTTTTACGTTGTGCTTAAAGAATTACCAATATTGGCTAAATTACGGTCAGCTCAGAGAATTAATTTTCAGGGAAGTATTACAACATTGCACAGGATAATTAATAGGATTGGTTTCCAAGTACAAGCAATGTCAATCCAGACGCAAACTACTTTTGGATTGTCACCACATTACCGCATGCCGTGCAAGATATTTGGATAAAGTATGTATAAGATAGTTATTTGAACTTGAATCCAATAAAATAAAACCATTAGTTTTGTCTGATAACAGGGAAACGACATTTAAAGTTTTTTATTCCAATTTTCTTTTACATGAAATTAATAATCATATTCAATTACTAAGAAAAAAAAACTAACTGCAAAGAAAATAGGTTTTATTTTCTTTATATCTCCTCTCCTTAAGAAGGGAATTTCTCCTTAATATATCCATTAGCTATGTCATGAAATGACTTTCCCCTTATCTGTCTTCTATTCATGGAACTGGGACAAGCTTCGTGATATGGAAAAGATTAGGATTCTCTTATTCTGCGTCCTGTTTCTATCTTGTATATCGTATCCAATATTTTCTCCAATATCCGAAAAGGACTAATTCTAATCTTATCTAATTTTTTCCTGTATAACATGTTTCAATTTTCCACATATAGAATATCTTCAACTTCAAAACTCCAATATTTTAACTTTCTATCCATCATGGTTATGACTTTAAAGTACTCTTTAATGCTATTGTTCTGTCTCTAGTCCAGTCATTATGTATTTTCTTGTGTTATAACTCTTTAGGTAATATAGAACAATTTTCTACATCTAATAAATATCTCGGCATAAAGCCAGTTACAGTATTATTATATATTATATTTTAGTCTCATTATATATTATGTGCTATCATTGTCCAATCCTTCTTTTCTCTAGGCTCATTTAATCTGCATCTTATTTTGTTAACTAAAGTTTGATTCAGCCTCTCATTAAGACCATTAGAAAATGGTGCATTCACAGCAGTAAATACCATCATTATCCTTTTGTCTCTTACAAAATTTTTGATCTTCTTTGAATTAATCTCAGGATATTGGTCAGTCAACAGAATACCAATATCTCCCTTTTCTGAAATATTACTTACTAGCTTTATAAAGTCTCTTGCATTTTGTGTCTTAGAGGTTAAAATGAAGGCATATCTAGTAAAGTGGCCAACTAAAAGATGTAGATATTTGTTTTGTACATCTGGAACCTCCGAATCCTCCAATTGTGTCAATAGAGACTATCTCGTAGGGTTTCGTGGCTGGGCCAAGATGCGAAATAAAACCATATTGATGTGTTCCTCTTGTTTTATTCTTTATACAAATTTCACAGTTTCTGCGAACTTCTTTAATATTATGACATAAATTTTTCACTGTATACAGGGGTCCAAACATTTTCAACGTTTGTTTAATTCCAATGTGGCATAGACTTTCATGAACATCTCTAAGTAATTGTATGCTATATTCCTCAGTAAATATTATTTTTCATGCTTTTTTATCCTTTTTAAAATATACTCCCATTTTTTCTAACTATTTCTCTTTATTGTTTTTCTGGTCTATCAAAATATCATCTAGCTTAATGAGGTTAACAATATCCAATTGATCTTTTATATTTGTATCCGATTCTAATACTGGATTTCTGCTGAGACAGTCTGCTTCTACATTCTGTTTCCAAGGTGAATATTTTGTTACAAAATCATATTGTAACGAATAATAGGTTAAATCTCCCAGCTCTTCAGCCGTCCTTGATCTCAAATTCATATTTTCTAGAGGTTTATGGTCTGTATATACTGTAAACGATTTTCCCATCAACCAATACTGCCAATATCTTACTGCTTCTCTAATAGCTAAACATTGAAAATAAATAGCTACATTTCTTTTATGTGCATCATTTAGTTTTTTAAGAAGTATGCTACCGGTTTCTCCTTTTCATTTGGCTGTACCTCTTTTAAAATAGCTCCAACTCCTTTAAGTGATGCAACCGTATAGATATTAATTGGTAAATCTTTATCATATATTTCCAATATTGGCTGGGAACACAAAAAACCTTTAATAGTTTCAATTGAACTTTGACATTTATTTGTCCAAACAAATTTTACATTTTCCTCAGTAAATTATGTAACAGGTCCAGTATCATTGCTCTTTTAGGTATATAATCATCATAAAAATTTATTTTTCCTAAAAGGTGTCTAACATTCTTCTGTGTCTTACGTACTGGAAATTCCCTTATTGAAATTAGGTTGTATTTCAGTGGTCTTATTGAATTATTTTGTATTATATGGCCTAGATATTTAACCTTATTTGAAGCGAAGGTACATTTTGTCAACTTCAACCGAAAATCTTTCGCTTTTATAGCTTTCATTGACCACTCCAAATGTTTAATAATTTCAGTGAAAATTTTGGAATACATATGAATATCATCTATGTAATTTACTACAAAAATCCGTTTATTTGTTCTCAAAATATTGCTTAGTACTCTTTGAAAAATTGCCGGCGAAGTCTTTAATCCAAAAGGCAGACAGGACCATTGATAATGAATGACCTTCTCATGTTACAAATACAGTTTTACTTCTGTCCTCAACCCATAATGGAATCAACCAAAACGCAGAGTTTATGTCTAGGGTAGTGAAATAGTTACAATCACTTACTTTTGTCTTCAAATTATCAGAGGAAATGGTTGTGCCTGAGGTACAACTATTTTATTTAAATCCCTGAAATCAATGCATAGCCTAGATTTCCTATTATCTTCTTGTTAAAGGCTAGAGTAACGGGTGCTGCAATTGGCTGTAAGACTCTTCAATTAATTTATCTAACAACCTTGCAATCTGTTGTTCTATATTTCTTTTATCCTCTATAGTATATCTGTAAGGCCGATTACTGCAGTATTTCTCCACTCATAAATCTATTCTCACTTCTTTTCCATTTACAGTACCAATGTTGTACTTATGTTTAGCAAATACATTCTTGTATTTTTCTATCAATTCGTTTATTTTAAATTTTTCTTCTTCATTTAAATTATCTATGTTCGCCTTAAACTCGTTCTCTTTTATATGGTCATTAAAGTTTATTGTATATTTATTTGTTTCTTTATCTCTTTCTTCGTGATTTAACTGTTTCTATACTTCCTTTTCTATATTATCTTCTTCTATTATGTCTTCGTTTCCCGGATCAGCTTTCTGACTTATTACCAAATCTTCATTCTGTATTAATTTGAATGTTTTTATTAAGTCCAATCCAATTAAGAAATCATATGGGAAATGTCATCAATGATGTATACATCCACATTCTTCTCCAATGTCATAATTTTTATTTTCAAGGATATCAAACCATTTGTTTCCTTAACACCATTAATTGTTATTAAATTATTATCATTCATATTTTCTCCTTTTAGTTTTATTAATTTAGAATTCACCAAAGATACATTTGATTCCGAATCATAAAATCCGTATACTTCTAATTTTGAGTTTGACTTTTATTAATGGTCTTACTATTAGTTTTTTGCGTAGTTTGGTTCAACTCTGTCTCTATATAAGCATTGTTCACATGTTTAAACTTGTTTGTATTATTTTCTTCCTCTTTTGTTTTAAACCAACATATGTCTTCCGGACTATAACGAAAACCTTTGCTCAATTTCTCACATATCTTGCAATGAGTGTATTCTTCATTTTTATTAGTATTTCTCCAATATCCAGTTTTCTTGTTTTGAACAGTACTGTTTCTGTTAACCATATGCTCATATTTTACTTACTTCATTAAATAAATCTACAGTATCCTTTAGTATTTCCCTGTCAATTCTATTTAGGGCAAACCGGCTGCAATCAAATCTATCAAAATACCTGTATCAATTAAACAAAGCCTCTTCAATGTCAAATACAAAAAGTAGTATGCAGGAATGGCTCTTGCAAAAGGGTATATATTTTGAAGACACCTGGAGAAAAGCTATGCTGTTTGAACTAATCAAACGAAATAAAGGCCCACCTACATTTGCACTGGATGAATTATTAACAGCTGACCGACTCGAAGTATTAAAGTTGCCGCCTTACCATTACGACCTCAACCCGATTGAGAAAATCTGGGTGGATGAGAACGTGGCACAACATTCAAAAGAAATTGTAAAATTAACTGAAGAAGCCTTTGAGTCTGTTACAGTGGAAGATTGGATAGCTCAGTGCACGCATGTCGACATTTACAGGAGGGACATTTAAAAAATGACGGTCTTCTGGATAAAGAGATGGACTGAATAATTATATCTACGACTAGTGATACTGAAACAGAATCTGATTCTGTTACTATTCACTCTTCAGACAGTGATGTTCCTATGGCCGCTGGTCACAATTATTCAATAAAACTCTGAACAAAAGATTGTAATGCTTTTCTTTACCCTATTTTCTCAATTTTTCCTTGTAAGTAGGTAGAATACCGCTTATATAAGCAAATAAAAATATACTTTTTATATAACAGAAATGTAGTAAATATAGGTAAATTGGCATTTTTATCAAAATATCTACCGACTCACTCATGGGATAACCCATGCAATAAGTCCAAATAACTGACGTTATTATGACTATAAGTATAGTGTTATTATTAAATAGTTTCAAATGACTAAAGTTTCCCTTTTTACTATGTTGTTGTTGTTAGGTGAGAAACTAAAAACAAAGTAATAAAATTAAACTCAGAAATGTGGCATCCTACATTTCCCAGTACTGCCCCCTGTTTTCGGTAACGGTTATGAAAATCGTCGGCCATTGTTACTACTAATAATTTCTAAACGTTAAAAGCGGCATATAAAATATTCTCTTCATTTTTAAGTTTTAAAATATATTTTGTTTTTAAGTACTAATAATAAGGAAATAGCTACTATAGGCCAAACAGGATCTGATGGCAAAAAGGGAAAAAAGAAATTGACGCTAGCAATACTGGGGAAATTAGGGTAAAACTTAGGTTGATACTTTTTTGTTTCCTTATAGCGGCTGATTCTGTTTGTGATACATGCAAATATAAAAGTTTATACAATGATCAAGGATAATTTTTGAAAATCTTACTGTGGCGAATGAAGGGTTCGAAATTTAGATGAAAACTCCAATTACTCTGATCATGAGTTTATTAATTAATAAAAGGCTATCAGAATTTGAAAATGGTTCCAAATACTGCACATCCATAAAAAAGTCTTCATCGGAAGACGAACCTATTTCCATTTGAGAGAAAGCTTCTTCTAAAGATTTTATATCACTTGCAGGTCTATTGAAGTTTTTAATCAACTAAACGTTTTTTTAACGTTAATAAACCAAAGTATCAAGACGTGTTATTCCTACTAGCCAGTCAATGCTTGGACATGGCTCAATATTGATGGTTGTGTTTGTTCTGCACCCTGTTCGTCAAGTATTCTTTGATAAACATTGAAAACAATATTTCTTGCTTGCAATCAAAGAGAATTCCTCGACATTTTCACCACTTTTTAAAGGGAATTTAAAGCTAAACCTAAAACAATTCCTTGAAATTTTAGTTGACAGATGACTTTTGCTGCCATATAAAAATCACTATTTTTTAAAGTTTTTTTTTTTCCGTCAGATCCTGGTAGACCTATAATTAACAAGATATTAAAGTCTGGCAGAAAAAGACAAGCTTAAAATGTATTTACAAGCTGGTTTTCTTATCGATTCATTATTTTAACTAACCAATTCATTAAAAAATGCCTTTGGAAAGTAATGTCTGCATTAAATTGAAATAGGAAATGTTTATTAAAAGGTTGACCAAAAACATAGCTATAACATCCACGCATAATCTACAATAGAGTCAAAACGGGCTCTACATTTTGTTTTTCAAAAGATTATGTTCTATTTGCTATGTAAACGATTACAGCCACAACAATTATTGATCGCTCTACTTGCTCACTTGACTACTGAGTTACGTAGAAATGTAGAAAAGACGAAAGCTATTTGCAATGAACGAATTATATCGTAGATGTTATCAAAAACATATGAGAATAAAGAAAGAACATTAAAAGTAGTCGTGAAATACATTATCTCTTCTGATTTCTGCATATAATACTGATTGATTGCAAAATAAACATATTTCTCATGCTAATGAACTATCTTAATATTTTTTAAAAAAACAAACGTAAACTAAGAAATTTTGTTTCTAGAAAGTTTCCTTATTCCCTAATGCGCGATATTCACTAACACAGGTCACAAGTTTTTTTGTTAGATCACGGATTCATATAATTATTCATACTAATTGAAATAAAATAACTATCTCAATTCACGGTTTTGTAGTATTTATTTTTGTTTTTGCTATTCCGTTTGTGTCTATATTCTATGGTATCGTCGTGAGTACGCTTTTCAATTAAAGGTGTTGTTGCATTTTGTCCAATAAACCATTTAAATGTGAAGATCGTGTAAAAGAGGAACCCATCAATATCTTTAGAATATTCCATTAGTATCAAACGTTATCGTATAATTGTGTATGTTAATTATTCGTTATTAAAAAATGGAGGATGATTTGAAAGTGCGTACAAAGCGCTTTAAACTTTTGGAAGAGTTTCGGTGTCACGACGCTCCAGTCTCGGCTATCTGTTTTAGTCCCAACGATAAAAATGTAGTGACCTGCTCCTATGATAACAAAGTCATAGTATATATCGTCATTACCTTAATGTATTTTTCTTAAAGTGATTTTTGGTTAAATTTTGGATTACTAACCTTTAAATTATATCATTTTTAGTCCACTACTATACGACGTCAGAAGCCGAGCCTCTGTTTTGAAGCCCACACTGATGCTGTCATGGATGTGACAGTTTCGCACAAAGGGGAATTCATAGCATCGGGTTCCAAAGATAGAACTGTTCGTATATGGACACCCCGGGATAGGTCCAGAGTAAAAAGTTTTCAGGCTCATCCACTTACTGTGCGATCTGTTCAATTCAATTATGACTCCACCCAGGTAAAGTGTACCTTTAAAATAAAATAAATGTACCAGTAATAATGAGGCTTGATGAAACCAACAATACCCTCACTAAAAGTTACTAAAATGTTAAAATGGGAAAAAACAACACAAGATTGGTGGGATATTTGAAATTTTTGTTTCAGATATTAACTGCATCTGAAGACAAGACCGTAAAATTATGGTCAAGTGATAATTATAAAACAATAAAAGAATTCTTTGGCCACACTGAGATTGTTACATGTGCACGTATGTCACCTGATGGAGCAATTATAGCTTCATGTTCCAATGATGCATGCACTAACATTTGGGATCCCAAGTCAGGAAAACAAATCCATAAATATAAAGAAATTTATGGATTTCCAACATATCTATCATGGCATCCTTCCAGTAATCATATAGCCCTGGGATCATCCTCAGGCAAAATAACCATTTATGATATAAGAATTCACAGGGCTTTACATTATAAGGGGTAATTTTTGAATTTAATTAACAAAAATATGTATATGAGGTAATTGATTTTTTTTTTGTTTTAATTGATAATTTATTAAAACACCATTTGCAGCGATCATCATGAAGTAATAACACAATTGGCGTATAATCCTGATGGGAAGTTACTAATCACAGCTTGCACGGATGGCCACACTAGAGTAAAGAACTTTCACCTAATCACTAAACATAATATAATGTGCTTCTTTAAACATTGTACAATGTTCATTTTTTATAAAGTATCATGTTTTTCTCATTCAAATTTGTTAATTTTATATGTATCCTACATTAACCAAAATTATTTTTTAGGTACTTAATTTACATGCACAGAGAACATCATTTTGTATACATTGGATGAAAGGTCTTATAAATTGTGTAAATTTTTCTCGAAAGGGAAATAAATTCGCAATCGCTGGTGAACAAGGAGCATTCATAATTTACAAGAAAATAGTAATTAATTAATTGAATAAAAACAACTGCAACTGTGCCAAATCCAAATAGTTGAGAAAAAGGCAGAAGGAGGAATAATAATATAAACAATTTATTCAATAAATTCAAATTCATTGAATATTGATATTTTCCAAATGGTTATATGGGAATACTCCTTTTAGACATCTATACAGATTAAGACGAGGAAATCTTCAGCTCTGTGTGAGAGTTGAAAAAGAAATAAATGAGAGAAGAATTTGATTCATATTTATAATTTTCGTGCAATCATATCTTTCACCTTTATTTAATTATTAAATTAAGAGAAATAGGTGTCAAATTTATCATAGGTGGTTCTAGTTATTTAAGAGCTAGAGCTTGGAAGCTGGAAGTGAAAATAATTCTTTAATATTATTAAAACTAAAGAGACTAATGGATCTAATATTAGAGGTCCTGTATTGTGATATTAATGATATTTCTTTGCAATATTTAAAACAGTCATAATTGTAAAAATGTATTATTACTTAATAAGGCCAAAGAATAGTATGCAATATTGTGAAGGTAAAGTGAAGAAAAGCAGTGAAATACCTTAGTTGATTTTTTTGGATGCCGTACAAGCATCAGTTTATTTGATCTACTTTAAGAAAAAAATGTGATTCTCATGTAATTATTAATAAAGTATATGAAATTAATGTTTTTTTTATTTCTACCTGCTGTTTGCTGCTGAGAATTAATGTTGCTGATACTTCTTATTTAAGCAAATTTTTTGCTTACAAGTAGTCCTATAACATAATTATTCAGTGGACTAATCTGTACTTTAAATATGAATGTTTACAGAATACATAAACATCAATTTTATTTTAATTATAAAATTTGAAACTTGTGTACAATCTCTTTGAAGGTCTAGGTGATCGTCACGGGTACGCTTATAGATATACAGGTTTATTAAAACATTAGAAGTTCCTGTGATGTACAATAAGAAAATTTCTTTTAAGTACCTCGGTATAATTCTAATTGAGTAGCTAAAGAACCAACATTACGAATCCATACAATTTTTTTTAATCATAACATCGCTTCTTGAACGTTTCTGATGACATTCTGTATACTATTTTAATACATTATTAAAACTGGCAGTTTAGTATTGTTTCCCATTTCATAAACCTAGGTTTTTTTTATTTATTTAATTAAGAAACGAACGGAATGTTCACCTTTTATTAATGTTAATAACGCTCCAAATTATCAAAAATGACCTGATTAAAAAAATAATTCATCAACATACAATATGGAGGAAACTATATCATAGGATTGAAATTGGAGAAAATTAAATAACTTGTCACAAATTCACAAAGTTCTTTTAAATTTTACGAACCAACCAATTAATACTAATAAAAAAATGTATGTTGTTTTATTCCTGAAGACGTTAATATACCATAAAAATCACAATTCTATTTTTTTATATCAATGTTATGTAGTATCGAAATATTAAATGTATTCAATATATAATCTTCTATATCAAGGCAACAACTATAATTTCATGCTGTGTAAACATTCTAACTGGTGCACCTTGTTATGGTCAGACTTATCATTATCGAATGATGAATATACGACTGACGATAAGATGAACGTATTAATTGTTCCATTGCTTAATGTGTGGCATGGGTATATTGGATTTGTTCTTGCATAAAACAAAAAAACAAATGGTTTGTTATTTATTGTGAGAGGCTGTTGAAATATGTATTGCGTAATTAACAGAGAGGAAATCTTAACTTTAATGTTGTAAAAATTAAAGGTAACGCTATTGGTTTCAAACAAATTATTAAAAAATTATATTAAAAATGAACACATTTAAATCATTTTTTAGGTATCACTGCTGATTTACACAGACATTTTTTATTCAACTTTTACATTACAAAGTTTTCGTTCGTTATATTTATTGAATAAAAAAAAAATACAAAAAATACGGGAAATAATAATGGCATTATCTTAATATTGTTTTTATTTGTCAATGTTACTTTGTACAATAACAGTTTTTAAGTCTAACGTACGTTTTAATGTACTAACGTTGTATAATAAATAATATTAAAAATTTTAATACACATAACATACTCATGTTATACACATATTTTTAATTAATTTTATGTAAACTTTCTTAAACATTCAATTCATTATATTTTTTGACATTGTCTATAACGGAAATAGCTTACTACCAACATAACAAAAGAAAAGCTTATAAACGTGTTCGTCAAATTGCAGTCCATTTGTAACCATCGAAGAGCGTTGAACGTCGAGGAGAGGTCGTGGAGGAATTTACCATCTAGCCACCATCGCCGTTCGCCAATTACACCATGGCTGATACCGAGAAGGCGCCGCAGCCGCAACCTCAACAGCAGCAGGAACAACCAGCGCCACCGCAACAGGCTAAAGCAGCTAAACAAAAGCAGGTCATTGGTAAGTGCTACGCCATCTTAGATTTAGCGTGGCCCGGCATTTAGGTACAAAAGCACGTGGTCACTAAAATCTAGAAAATATATTTAGTGTTATATTTTGTTTACTCTTTGTGTTAAGATTTAAAGGTGTCTATTAGAAATAATCATTATTATGTATTAATGTCGCTTTTGTCGTGGGATATTGCATTATTGATCGTGTGACTATGCCGCCTCGATGCCCAGCGGTGGCTACTTAATCGATACAGCGCAAAAGCATTAAGTTTATTGCGTATACAATATATGACTGCAATTGCTTTACCATTTCACTTATTTGTTTATATCAGTCTAGTTTCTATTATTGCTTGCATCCGTAACCAAGCGAAATTTGTATCTGTATGGACGCTACGAATGATATTCATTTACCTTACCTAAAGATTTTACAAGATAATATACATTCTCCACGGCAATTAATGTTAATACAAGTATGATATTCATTAATAAAAAAGATTATTATTTCATTTTTCTATAGTGATAATATATAAATTAGTAGTTATCTCCTTTTTATGCAGTTTAAGTGTGTCAGTTTGTCGCCGATAGCTTATTGGTTTCTTGCGTAACAATGCCAGCCAATGTAGTGAAGGTGCCACGGAATTCAAATAGTCCATATACATTGGTACCATGCATGCAATTATCATTGTTAAATTCAATTTCCATAACAATTACAATCTATAATAATTAGAAGACTTTAATGTAACTAGAACAGCAGTCGATTTTGTTGACTGGCTGGGCTTTTACTAATTGTGTTATACACGACGTACAGATTGTTCCGCCATTAAGATGAAATGTTAGTGTTATGTTACTTCAAAACCAACATGATAAGAATAAGTTTTGGGAGCTTCATGGGTTTGCTAAATTCAATTGTAATCCTACGTTATTAAATGTTCTTTCTAACATATTTTTTTTCTTCAGCTGAGAAGGTTTCAGGCACCGTCAAATGGTTTAATGTCAAAAGCGGATATGGTTTCATCAACAGGTAAATCCAAATTGTCACATTTTTGTATAGATAATCGATTGATTCCATTGAATACTCGCTCACTTTTATTATCTTTTATAATTGAAGCAGTTATATATTTTTATTACACATTTATTATTATTACCTGAATTCTTAATCAGAGTATTTTTGAAACATTAGTTTTTATGCAATCTAATAACCTGAAGTTATATATTTGGCATTTCTTTATTGAAGTTCCCAATTAAATAAACGGAAACTGATCAAAGCATTTGCCAACATATTCAATTATCTAATATATATTTATATAATGGAAATGAGTTTTGTACGTCCTTCAAACATGTGAACACTAGTTTACGTGTCGTTAGGGGAACGTGGCCATTCGTCGCAAAATGACTTATAAATGGCTATAGTGTACACGATCCTCCTATTTTACTGTTGGCGTCAGAAATAGGCAACAAAGACCTACAACCTAGTAAATTTGATAGATTCTTAAAATTTTTTCGTTTTTTTTATTATAAACATTTTAATTTCGTGTTATTTATTCGGTTGCTTTAAAAAGTCATTTGCGGTCGCGGTTGCTCTCAAGGAATATTTCATACACATTTTAATTCTAATATTGTATTATGGGCAGCAAAGCGGGCAGAGGGAACAGCTAGTATTTTATAAAAATTCCTGTACTCTAAACATTTTTTAAAGAAAGAAAGGAAATAATTTTATTGATGCTTAAATTGAAGCAACTTAGTATACGAGTGGAATTTATTTAACAAAACGAGAAAAAAATTAAACAAAAGTAACCAAGAAAATATTAAACTGAAACGCGGGTCGTTTCAAAGGGGATGACCGGCACAGCATGTCGTTTTAGTGGGGCGCGGGGACCATTTTACACATTTAACATTAGCAACTCAGACTCACACTGCAGAGGTGTTTAATATTATTATATGTTATTGTTAGGAATGACACGAAGGAAGATGTGTTTGTGCACCAAACTGCGATCGCACGCAACAACCCGCGCAAGGCTGTGCGCTCGGTGGGCGACGGTGAGGCGGTGGAGTTTGCCGTGGTCGCCGGGGAGAAAGGCTTTGAGGCCGCAGGTGTGACCGGACCCGGCGGCGAGCCCGTAAAAGGCTCGCCTTATGCAGCTGATAAACGCCGCGGCTTCCCCCGCCAGTAAATGCTAACTTTTGTATTTTATTTTACCTTAGTAATATCAAAATACCTTGTTTTTATATAGTAAAACTATACTCTTAACAGTTTTTAACAATTTAAAAAACTTTCGTCTTTATATGTTTTTGATATAGTAGTTAACACATTTTTGTCCCTCGAGCATGATAGAATTGTTTCAAAAATTGCTAACGACTACTACTACTTCATAATTTGCATAAGAGCTTTCTAGACCATCTTGTGTATTATGCAACAGTGCGCTTCTTAGTACAAGTAATCAATTTAACTGTATGAACAGATACTATCCACGTCAAGGCGGACGCGGCGGTGAGGGCGCCCCACGTCGAGGAGGTATGGCACGTCGCGGGCCCCCAGCCAATCAGGGGGGTGCGCAGGGGGATGAAGGACAGGATGGGGCTGCACCACCACAGCAAAGGTGTGTGGCATGCAAAAAAAACAAGAATCAACTAAACTAGCTTCCCTTTTTCAGAGTTTTGGTTATATTTTACAAAAGTTGTGTAAATATGCAATATTATTTTAGTATTTCTAAAATGAAATCAAAAATTTTTTTATTTGATTTCAAATATTGCTTTTATATAAATGTTTTTTAAGTTTAATGGCACAACTCCCTGTCCCGACCATTCTTCAGTCATGAAGGCCTTTATAAACCAACATTTCCTTAAGTATCTATAGAAGCACCAGCTAATCAATGACTAGCCAGTATGGATTCCGTAGGGTCGTTCGGCTAGCGATATCCTGTGTTTTCCTAACTCATTGGGGGACGCAAACAGTTGAAAGTAGAGGGGAAGCTTTAACAGCTAGTGTGGACATTAGGAAGCACTTCAAACGGATTTACCAAAAAGCGTTACTTTTAAAGCTGCCATCTATATCTGTCTATCCGACAGATGGTGCAAAAAGGTCACCGGTTTTCTTGAGAACCCGAAGCATTATTATGACTGTCGTTGATGGAGCATGATCCGATCCCAAACCTGTGAATGCTGGTGTACTACAAGGCTGTGCGTTGTCACCTACACTGTTCGTTCTGCTTATCAATTACATGTTACAAATTTGTAAAATACATTCCTATGCAGAACATAGCACTTTGTATGCCTTATGCACCGGCCATGATAAATGTGTATATCTCTGATAAAATGATGAACGAGTGTCATAGTAAACTTATCAGAAATTCACTTTGATAAACAGTCTCTTATTGGGGATGATTAAACTTAGTCCATTTTAAACCCAGAAAGACTCAAATTTATGCTTCTACTATCAGATAGAACCCTTTATTGATTGCCTTCATTTTGAAAATGTTCCCCTTACGGCTAAAAAATTTGGAATCATTGGCGTTATTAAGTCCTTGCATTGCATCTATTTCCGTTCTTTCTAAACTGTACCACAAGGAGTGTTCTTACATGTTTTACGAAAGTGTTCTAAACTTTTATTGCATTTTGATAGCTACTTCCGGCGCAACTTTCGCGGAGGCCGGCGGGGCGGCGGACCTGGTCCCATGAACCGCGGCGGGTACCGTCGCGTGCGTCCCCGCAGTTTCCAGACTGCCCAGACAAGTGAGGATGCTGCCATGCCATCGGACCAGCCTAAGCCCAAGGTCAAGGCGCAGACTACGCTCGACGCCGCAACAACCAACGAGAGTCAGGCCTAAATGTGTGGCGCGTGGCACGCCCCCGTAGTGTATCTTACCGCTTGCCACGCTCTTTTAATATCTTGTTCATGTACCACTCATTGTTTCTTTCTATCGGCATCGAGTCCGATTTTTGTCCTCTAACAACATGTCTTGGGGGGGTATGAAAGCTTATTGTCATGGATCAAAGATGTGATATTTTTATTATTGAATTATATACTTTGGAGATTGTAATTACACTTGGGCCAAATTGACTATGGAATACGTCATAACAAACTTACTAGCAAACTAACACCAATGAAGACGGATTCAAGTAATGCTGCAACATCATATATACACCGAAGAAAAGTATAGCGATGTGAAGATGATTTTGAAGTTATAATTTCAAATGTCAAAGAATATCTTTTTATTCTATGTATGTTTACAAAGTATTCTGTAATGGATTTGGCCTTAGTTTAGTGATTTATTCTTTTTGTATATGTATGTCGAATGATTCGGATGATCATATTGGAAATGACAACTTTCGGAATTCCGAACTCCCTTATTAATTTTGTGATTATTGTGAACCCCTGACTTGGGCATGTATATGATTATTTTAATTTTTCACTGATAATATGATACTTTCGCATGTGGCAACAGCGTTGATTAATTCATCAGCCGATAGACGTCCATAGCTGGACATAGGCCTCCCCCAAAGATCTTCACAGCTATCGGTCCAGCGCTGCCCGCATCCAGCGGCTTCCCACGACCTTCACCAGATCGTCTGTCCACCTTTGGGGGGACGCCTTCCAACATTGCGTCTACCGGTACGCGCCCGCCACTTGAGAACCATAAGATGATTAATTATTTGATATTAAATTTTATTTATATTAAACACTTTGTGCAATTGAATCATATAATTTATTGTATTTTGTCGGTAAAAGCCCCGAATGAATTGTCATTTAATTATTTATTTGATTTTATAACAGGACTAAGATTTAATATTAATAATTCTAAGAGGCCCAGTAAGCACCAATTTTTCTTTCAATTTTATGTGAACCGAAGTATTCAAGTGTGTTTGAACCTCTTTTTTAAATAAATGTCTTATCTACCTGTGTGAACATTGTTTTATTACATTAACCCATTCCACGTTCGGTTTCCAGTGCAGAATTAATAACTTGGCGTAATAACTACGAAGGGTGGTTTGAAGGTCATCTAACAATTGTATATACTACTCTTGGTTGAGCAAAAACTATATCAGTAATGAACTCGCGGCACATGATGAGTCACGGTGAAGTTATTTCGCGTACGGTCTTATTCGTATGCGGCTCGATTGTGTGCCAGTTTGTCCGCGGTAACAGTGAGGTGGCAGTCAATGGAGTCCAGTTTGCACGGCATTCAAATAGTGTGTCCATACAATATATACTGTGATACCATTCGTGCAATCGTCACGCATTGTTAAATTCAATTTCCATAACAAATAAAATTGATAATTAGATTTTATTTTAAAACGGCTGTTCATATACATTGTCATTGATTGCCGCAACAATTAGTAATAATTATAAGATTGTCTAAAAACAAAATATTCACTGATTCAATTCAATTTCCACAATAAATAAAAATAATTACTATTTTAATTAGCAGACACTTTCGCGAAAATGTTCCTAACCACAATAATATATAGAACAACAGTTAACTCTGTTGACTGAACTTGAAACATACAACTAGTGTAAATATTAAGCAAAAATATCTTAAGTACATTAAGAAATCTGTGTATTTTTCATCACAAATAAATAAAATATGTTCATTTACAAATGTTTAGGTTTAGGTTGCTATTGAATTGTAATGAAGAAAGTCGAAAAGGGTTTTCTCTCTTCCCTTGGGGACATATGACACCGCCAATCTGAAGCGTAGTGAATAATTATTCCTGATTCCTCGTGAAGCACTATTTGTTTAATTTTTAGGTTATGTAATAAAAACCAAAATTTTACTGCTTATGAAATATAATAGCTATAAGCCTGGTACTAGAGCGATTTTTCACATCGCATTCTTATTTCATGTTTTTTTCGCAATAAAAAAGTTGACAATACAATGACATGATAAGACACAATATTTTACTGGTGGAAGTTCTCTGTTAATCGAGAGTCTAGATAGGTACCAACACAACGGCTATTCTTACCATCATCATAAGCCGATAGACGTCCACAGCTGGACATAGGCCTCCCCCAATGATCTCCACGTCATCTATTCTTACCGCTAAAGGATAATGAGCAAACATTACTGTGTTAGTAAGCTAGTGTAACTACTGGGGTAATTAGACTCAACATCTTACGTCTCAAGCGACAAGCGCAATGTGGTCCCGTATATATCACTCTAACTAGCGCCACATGGTTATAGGCGCGCGTATCGCTTACCATCAGGCCCCACCGTAGGTCATCAACCCTTCTCAAGAAGGCGAAAAAACGCGGCCATGAACTCGGCCAGCTCTTCCTCTTCGGCCAGCCGATCCCATGGAGAAGCTCGGTCAAATACCTCGGCGTCACACTCGACAACAGACTCAATTTCGTCGCCCACATCCGCGAGGCGAGAAAGAAAGCGGCTCAAGTACTGGGCAAGCTATACCCCTTGCTGTGTAAGAAGAGCAAGCTCTCTCTCAGACACAAGCTTCACCTTTACAAGGTATATGTAAGACCTATGTTTTACGCAAGCGTTGTCTTCGCCCATTCGTCCGAAGATCGTCTCAAACCTCTGCAGACTCTCCAGAACCGTTTCACCCGCTCCGCGACTGGTGCCGAATGGTACCAGCGCAATGTGGACATCCACAGCGACCTTAAACTCCCAAGGATCAAGGAGCACTTAAGAGTGTGCTCCGTGACCTATTTCGCCAAGGCGACTACTCATCCCAGCCCTCTGGTGGCCAGCGCGGCCAACTACGCGCTACCTCCGAATCCCAGGACGAAAAAGCGCAGACCGCGGCACGCGCTTATTTCGACATCCCAATGGGTCCCGCAAACCACACACTTACCCTCAGTCACCGACAACACTGACGTCACCACACACAGTTCGGACACTACCAACACGCTCCGAATATCAGCATCACGCCGCCCTCGCTTCAGAACGCGGCGCCGCAGCTACTCACACACCGCGTACACTAAGTACACCCGCGATCGTGGGCGGTCCTCGCCGCCCAGAGATTCCGATACAAGCGAAGGTAGTCAGGGAACGGGCCCGCGCCCGGTCTCGACGACCGAGTAGAATCGCCAGATAAAGCACAACAAGAACCAGACACACACAATATACAGAATCATCCGCCAGATAGCTACATCCCGCGTAGCACATTTTAGTTTCTAAAACCTCAGGCCGTGGATCCGGGTCCACGAGCCCAGTGTCAGATGAGAAGAATATAGTACCATCAGGTGAACGTCCTGTTCGTTTTGTCGTCTTATTGAATAGAAAAAGACGAAAACATCGCTGCCTAATGATACAGGGTGTCTGGTGGCAGATTTATGTTTTCAAATTTAAATAAAAAATAATATGATTGAGATATAATTTTACTAAAAGTATTAAAAGATAGAGTACAAATGCGGATTTCATTTTTTAAAGATAATGTTAACCAAATGTCTTCCTGTTGCACACACTGTTCGAAACGGAGCCTCGTATTCCGTGCCACACGCTGCAGTAAACTTGGTTCAATTGCGCTGATTTCTCGCCGAATATTTTCTTTTAAGTCCACATTAGTTCGCGGATTGTTGGCGTAAACTCTCTCTTTGAGGTAGCCCCACAAAAAAAAATCCATTGGAGTTAGGTCGGGTGACCTCGGTGGCCACGGGATGTCCTCAAAGCGACTAATCAGTTTTTGAGGGAGATTTTCTCGCAACAAATCCATCGAAGCTCTGACCGTGTGTGCGGTCGCACCATCCTGTTGAAACCACGTGTGTGATGAGAATGATGAATGAGCTCGCAGGTTCGGCAAAAAGAAATTCGAAATCATGAGCCGATAATTCTCACCATTGACATTCGTCGCTTGGCCCCGTGCATTTTCAAAAAAAAATGGTCCGATTATCCCATTCGTGGATAAAGCGCACCAAACAGTTACCCTTGGGCAATGTAATGGTTTTTGGTGCTTCAGTCGAGGATTGCGAGTTCTTAGAGCCCAGTAACGGCAATTTTGCTTGTTTACGTGTCCGTTTAAATGAAAATGAGCCTCGTCGCTCCAAAAAATGGAATTCACAGTGCGAAAACGCTCCAACATGGTTTCACAAAAAAATTTGCGTGACGCAGTCATTTTTTTTTCAATTCTTGAATTACTTGAATTTTAAAAAGATGAAACTTCATATCTTTTTTCAAAATTTCATGCACAATTGCTCTTGGAAGTCCCAGTGAAGCTGCCCTTTTTCGTATCGAAAGTCGTGCATTTTCACGTAAACTGCGTTCAACCAGTTCAATGTTTTCGGGGGTCCTTAACGATCGACTAGGTCCTGGCCGTGGTGTGTTCATAGCCGAAGCAGTTGCACGGAACCTCTCCACCCACGAACGAATTAAATTCACACTCGGCCCATCGCCTATCCGTCGAATATAGAAATGTGAACAAAACTGTCGGCGAACGAGTACGTAAGAATCGTTACTCTTGAAAAATGCTTCAACAGAGAACGCGCGATGCTCACCTAACCACTGCGACATCGTGACTAAAAAATCCGCACGATCGGTGATTCTAATGACACCACCTTCCCCCCGCACTGTTTATAACTTATTGAGATATTCGTTTTTTAAAATATAAATCTGCCGCCAGACACCCTTTATAAATCGTTTTAGTTCGTATAAACATAATTTTAATATAAAGTTTATAGTTAATAGTAGCAATTCAGCCGTAATTGCAAATGTTCCGGAATAATTTAAGCATATGTAAATTAAATGGCGATAATATCTTCATTGTGGATTCTAAGAGTAATCGTTCGAGACATTTTAATTTACAATTGGAAAAGAACATAGACATTTATTATTTTATTTATATTGACTACGGCCGACGTGACGGTAAGCAGTGATTTAGTCGTTCTGTAAAGTGGCCTAGTTTAGAAGCAATCTATACTTTCGATTTCCATTGAACTTGAGTTTAATGTGAAGGAAAACATCGTAAAACCGATGTCTTCCGAGAACAACATGGCGGGTATGTGGCGTTTGCTCTCTCAATGTGAGAGGAAGTTTGCCGCCTAGAGTGCGCGCACGATAACTCTGCGCGAGGCCTAAATCAGATCTAACCGGCGTCTGCCATGTTGTTACGTCAAGTGTATAAGGGATGAAGGTCAATAAGGGTGTGCAGTTTTCTTCGTTTTTTTTAAGTTAAATATAGTCATTATCATGCCGAAAGTTGTTTAAAATGCTGGCTTGGATATTATTTTTAGGGAGTTCACACATGCTCGTGAAATGGAACTAGATCGTAACGGAGCTGTGCTACCATTTTCTAAAAAACGTTACTTATTGTACAGATATTTTTAGAGTTGCCAGATTATTAAAATTACTCATATTGTGGGAATAACAATAACAACCAATTTACGTCTTCATTGCTGGGACACAGGCCTAACTTCATTATGAAGGCAATTGGGCTATGGGCTTTGTTACAGATGATGATGTCGGTCACCAATGTGGGGATTCTGAAGTTCAGTTATTGTAAATAGCGTGTTCATACAGTACCCATGTATTTCGTAAAATTCACTTTACAATAGTAAAAGAAAGTTAAATATTAGCAGTTACGGTTAACTCGGATATCGTAGGAATATAAGTGATTTCTACTGCAAGACGCCCAGTCTTTTATACTTAATTGATTATTTGAAAGAGTCACACGACACAGTACTCTTATTGCCTTCAAAGCATTGTATATGTAAACAAATTAATAACTCAACATTTATTATAAATATAAGCAACAGATTCGATTACTTAGTCTTCGAGTGCTAGGTGAAAGCACGATGACAGAATAACAAAGAACGTCTGTTCAAAGCGGCGTCACGACGGTACTCTTGTGATGATGGATACATACCACAGGGCTAGTCACCAACAGGCTCAATGCGCGTTGGTGATTTCACACACAACATGGAACAAATTCTGTCATGTACAGGTTTTCTCACGATGTTTTCCTTCACCTTTTGTATTTCGCTGTTGCAATAAAAGTTCACAAATGTACATAACTTAGATATTAATGTCATCGGTACATGCCGAGATTTGAACCAGCGTCTTTCGGAATGAAGGCTGCACCCTCTAACCATTAGGACAGCGAGCTAAATTTACTGTTATGGTGGGAATAATTAATATAAAATTATATAATTATTGCATTAAACAATATTAGAAAAAAAATAATATTGTAATTATGCGTATATTAAGTGTGTTGATTATATGAATTTTGTTTTAGATGTTTCCGAACGCACCATTACTCAAATCGAAAAAAAAGAATCACCGTTACATCAAATTTGAGTACTACATGAATAAATTTGTAACAACGATGGGTGCAACTTTCTTTATTTTTAAATATTTCTGGAATTCCGGATAACGTAGAGAAAAGATATACACTAGTGGGACAATGAATCGTTAAGGCAAAGAATATCTTAGAAGGTCCCCACATCCACCGGATAACTTCGTTAGCTAAACCCCTTTGAACTCCGCTTTGATAGGATGGCCTCTTTATTCAATTGAATAATAATAGTGGAATACACAGCGATTTATTGCTCTACATTGGAGCTGCATATTCAATATATAGGTTCACTTTTATTATAAAGAAGACGTGTTAAATTACAAAAGTTATTACAGGCCGAGTGATATGAAATTGGCGAGGCCGTGCATCCATTCTTATCACACAACATTGTTAAATATACATAAGTGGAGGATCCAGGAAAATAGTTATTTTTAATGTACGTATAAAGAATCGATCGATGGAAGATCGACGATTTGTTGCGCGTCACGGGAACCCACTGTATTCGAGTAACATGGGACCGATCGATGTGGAGAGCTTTGGTGAAGGCTTATGTCCTATATTGGCAAATTATAATTCATGGTTGATTTTTTGTATGTTGAACTTTATTTAAACACAGCCACAGTAGCAATTTTTTATTATATCTTATCCATAAGAGTATAAATAACAAATATACATATTTTTTTTCAATTTCAAAATTCATCTCTTACATAGATTTATAACTGTTACTTGAAAATCATAACATAGTTATAGTTTATAAATACATTACATTACATCAATTATTAAATTATCAATAAATTAAAATCACTCGTATAATATGATAGAGAATTACTTATTATATCGTATTGATTTGGAATTACAGTGAACCAGGGCAGCTATAACAAATAGGTTACATTGGATGGAAAACTCCCTTACTTATTATAAGGTTTCCATCCAATGAACAGGGAATGGTGAGCTGAAGAGAATGTATGCTGTATGAATGTAATAATGAGCAGAAGAATAAGTAAGGAGTAAAGGATAGTTACAAGCGCATAAAGAAGTAAACCTACAGAAAAAAGTAATAAATTTAAATGACTTAATGAACATTGAATAACAGAAGAATGTCAAAGTACAAAAAGAAAAATTATACTTAAAGTAAAACAGGAACTGACAGGGAAATGATTGATAATTTTTAATTACACCTACAACATACAACACAATAGTATAAATATTGATTTATAATAATATACAATAGATGTTGTTAGTTTAACAACTTATTTCGTCAGACATAAATAATATATATGTCAAATATTTATTGATATAAATCATGTTATAGTTTCTTCTTTCATTGCTCACAGTGCGCCGCACCGGAAGCTATAAACCATCAAGTTGTTATGTTTGAAACTTGTTATTACACATTTAAATGAATTTAATATTGTACCTTGTTTTCTCATATTGTAATTTATGTATCTATCCATATTAAATATTGACTCATAACTCTATATAACTTGCTATGTCAAAGAAATAATGGATATTAATTACATCTCCATTAGCCTATGTCAATTGTCAAGTTTCAAGGATGCAACATATATGTAACGATGTTGTCCCGAAGTTTTCAATCACGTGTACGTGACTACATACACCATGTACACCATACGTAATGTACTTCACGTACGGTGACGATTATGACAAGCTAAGTTAGAATGTTACAGTGACAAGGTTCCTGCAACACTAGCCGTAGGTCCCGAAACACTAGACATCGGTGAAGTTAAATAACGACTGCAGTATTTATACAAGGCACACAAATTCCCTAGACTGTTCGATCTTAACAATAAATATGTACAAGGATCGTTATACGGACGCTTGATCTCGTGGATGCGCAAAGGTCAAAAACCCCCAGCCTTCCTCCCCGTCTCCTTCCTATTGTTCCCTTCATTGTCTTCGTGTTGTCTTCCCGAAACGCACTCAGGACCCCCGGGGCAAGACCTAGCACTTTCAACACGACTATCTTCATTCATGAATTTCTCTTTGGTGACATAGACATGTTCGTCCTCTGATGGTATGATGTTGTCGTCATCTGTAGTACAGGACTGGATGGTGCCGTCGTTCGACAAAGACAGCTCAAACTGTGCGACGAGCTGACTCAGCACGTGTTTCAAGTGACCTAAGGACTCCTTATTAATTGGTACTTCAGTTGAATCGACGTCAGCCTCGCAGGCGCCGTCCTCGCAGTTCCCGGGCGCCTTCAGCGTTGTAAGTTCGCCCACGGTGATAATCAAATCTGGTTCTTTTTGAAATTTCTCAAGCAAGAAGAGTCCTTCCTGGGAGAAGAGAAACACGGCCGGTATGTCGATGGTCTCATAGACGGAATCAAAGTCTCCGGCCATAGCGAACAGGGTGGTGGTGTGGTGGGAAGTGGTGACCACGTTGTCAATTATAATAGCGAGCCGTGCACCCGCCGTTTGCGCGTGCCATACCTTCTGCGCAAATGTGCACTGCCCGCGGCGTATCATTACGAACTTGTCGGCGAAAGTCTGAGGGTTCTCCAATGGAGAGCAGGCGTCGAACGGCAGAGCCAGTGCTGCAGTACCTTTCAACAGCGTCTCAGCGGTGATCTCCTTACCGAAGCGCGCGGGCCCGGCAGGTAGCACACGGTCGAGGACCTGTACTCCAACAGGCACCACACCGTTCTCCTTGTCACTTAGAGATTTCCATTTTGACACCTCGTGCATGAACGTCAGCCCCTCCTCCGCGTCCTTGTTCGACTTTGCCTGGAATTGCATAAAAAATTTATATTTGATTTTCAGTTTTTAGGACCTGTTCGTTTATTATTTGTTTAAAACTTTTTATGAATTTACTTTATTGTTTCATTACGATACCAACATTGTCATCTTAGGTTTTTATTTATTTCCCATTTTCCTGATATTATTGTTTAGTGGTTTATTTTTTCTTATTATTTACAACATATTCAGTAATAATTTAGGCTATTTACATCTTTCTAACATTTTTTTTTTACATTATATCTATACTTAGGCTAATTACCTAATATTCACAGAAATATACATAAATTTATTGTATACATATGTATAAAGTAATATATACTTTTCCTTATTTCTATCGTTTACTATCTTACATAGTTTTAAAAAATAATTTATGAACTCACTTATTTTTTACTATCTCGGGTATAGTCTACCCTATAGCTATATCTATTCTTAGGCTTGTCTCCTGCTTAAAATCGTATCTTAGACTCAATTTGCACATGTATGTTACACTCAAAAGCTAATGAGGAACCGTTTCCTTCACGATGTCATCACATTTACACGATGGCGTTTTCCGACACTTGAAACTGTTCAAGTATTGGGAGAATCCATCGTGGCCAGTGAATATCTGGGTTAACTGTACAGTTGGCCGGACCTTCACTAATACATAGATGACAATGAGTAATATTCGGCAGTCAATAAATAATTTGGTGTTGACCCTATGATGTTGATCATATTTATTGATGAAATACTCACTGTAGCGGTAGTGTAGAGCAATTGGACGCGGCCATCCGGCAGGGTGATCACTGATATACCCATGTCTGCGAGCGCGTGTAACTGGTGCGGTTCAGTATACGGCAGCAGCCGAGCAGGCGGGCGGCCAGTGGAGCCTAGCATCTGTCGCAGAGGGCGGCGCACACTCGAAGCGACTAGCGAACGTGTGCTGGGGCATGTCCTGTTATACCAAATATGTCTTAAACTATTATCACAGCTTCGGAAATCGTGAGAATTGACAGTTTTATAAAAATACACTTAATACACCTGTATATCCGATAAACACTTACTTTCTATATTTATCTTCGTCGTCATCGTCGTTCAATATTGAGTGGGTGGTTGGGCCGTCGGTTGCGAGTGACAGTGGCAGGAAGTGTGCTTCGGTTGTGAGAACGTAGTCCTCGAGATTGATTGGCAGATCTCGATCCTCGCCAAAGAGCATGTAGAGGTACTTGAAAGTCTCAGCGAGCACGTAAGAGTCCATACGGTCCTCGTGCACGCGTGTGCGCACGTCGTTCACGGCCGCGTAGCCGCACGGCACGCGCGTGTACCGCTGCAGCGCGCGCAACACATTCTTCCCGACGTGGAGGTAATGGTCGTCACCGGTGGCGCGATGCAGGAAATACGTCGACTCTACGAACTCTGGCCGTAGTGGATATTGACCCCAGTGCACCTGCGACAAAGTTCATGTGCAGAGATAACATTTCCGTTTATTATTTGTTATCTTTTTTAATGAAATATTGCTAGGATAATATTACAATTGCATATAAACATAAGACAGACCTGCAGGTCAGGCGTAAATGCCTCCGGTATGAAGGTGTGGCGCTGCATGACCTGATAGAGCATCTCATGCGTCTCTACGGCTGGTCGCACATCTCCGAGTAGCACCTGCAGTCCTGGCCAGAACGCAAGTAGGGAGTCCATGAAGTTGCGCGACTGGAGATGCGGCCTATGCATATGTAATAACACACATATACATAACGCATAAAAAATACTATAGTAATTTAATGGCGGTAGGCGTTTTTTTTTACGTGGTACATATGCCTTTACATAGGTATATAACTTTGCTCCCGACATATGTGTCTTTGCGGGGTCAAAGAGATGTTATGTCGGATTTGTACCGACTAACACTCCCATGATGTTCCACCGTCGTGGCTTTGCGGCGAGGCTACGGGAACGCTTTCGATGCCCTAAGCGACCTCGCCAGCACCGGCTGCAACGCGTAGATTCATCAGGGGATTCTCTCCTTTACACCTCTGTTGAGGGTGCCGGAACATAGAGCGCGCTCTCCTCTCGGCCTCTTATCATCACTTAGGCAACGGATCCCCCTGAATCCGTAACCTAGAAGCCATAAGAACCAAAAGAGAAAACTGTCCGTACTCCCTGCAGCGGATTTGGTCTTGAGTTTCGCCGCTAATCATTATACGGCCGAGGAAGATAGGAAGAGCGGTGAAACGCAATATCGACACTCCTCTTAGCTTCACCGTGTGTGACCAAGCCACAGCTACTAAACCCCTTCCACCACGAAATGGCAGGAACCTGATCGGAGAGTCGGTGGACGGCCTGTATTGACGAAGATCGTCTAGGTACCACAGCACCAATTTCTACCGCCAAAAATTATTTTATTACAGTTTGAAAGTCGTTCCCGCATAAACTATAATCTTTTTAAAACAAATTTCTATAAAACTAACACTGGACTAATGGGCTCCAATAAATAGAATTTCAAAACAATACAATAAAATATCTTAATTGGTTAATATCGACATACAAAACGACTCGTTTCAAGTGTTCAAGAATAAATTCTAAAAACACATTGCTAGTGTTCAAGAATAAGATCAAAAAACACATTTGCTCTAATATAACATTATCTGTGTAATATAATGATGACATATAATGAGTTATGGTTTAAGCCGATTTATTGTTTATTTTTAAATCACTTTAACGGATTTATTTAATTGTAATGTAAACAGGATGAGTTAGCCTTTAAATATGATTTGTACTAAGTTATGCTCGAGAGCGTACTCTGTTCTCAAAAAAAGAAAACAATCAAGTTGTAATGATTATTTTGTTTCTTTAATACAAATTGCAGTTTACCTGTGCATGTGTACGGCCAGCATGACAGGCGGCCGACTGATGTATTTCATGACCGCGTTGTAGTGCCGGTTGAAGCGCGCCAAATAGTTCTCGTCGCCTAGCAAGATGTAAGCCTTGAGACAGTACTCGTAGTACGAGTCTATGCCAGCCCCGACGCCCGAATCTTTGCGCACCCAGTCACCCGAATGGATGTTGATAACCGTGCCCATCAGGTCCGAAGTACTAAAAAAAATTGTTATTAAAATTAGGGAAATACAATTTTTTTTTGCATTGCCCAAAATATTCGTAGTTTAATGATATAGTTAGTAAGTAACATAAACATCTCTGATTCGGTTCCAAGGCGATATGTTGTTGAGTTTGAATGGCAGTAAGGCTTTATTGAACCAGTCTAAAATGCTGACCTTATTTTATAAATCTGTAGGTATCTCTGTTCTCCGATTGTCAACACATACGACAAAGAGTAGTCACTGGCCTCATTGCCACTTAAGGCCATGTGAAACGGAAATGGTTCATTGTTAGTTAGCCCATTTGAAATAAAAAAAATACTTTTATAGCTAAATTAACACTATTGTTTTTTTTTAACATAAAACATGATAATGATATAAAAAGGCAGAATAGAGAATTATTAAAATACTTAATAGAAGCTCGTTGTTTACCGGTGTCGTATCTTCCAGAGTCGGTCCATAGCCCTATGTGCCTTCTGTTCAAATATTGGATCGCCGGTGAGGCGCGAAAGTGCTGCCATTTCTAGGATCATGGTTCCTGCGCAAGCTGTGCAAGTTTCTCGGGACTCTGATAGACCTTTAAGGCCGTGGCGCAGGTTCACCTGGAGTTTGATTACACTTTGTCAATTTGCCACTAAAACTAATATCATGGTAATAATCGAAGTGTTTGACCATTATGAAATATATATAGAGTCAAAATATGCACAGCGTGGTGCAGTTTTGCAAAGTAAACATATTACAGGCAGGCGCTAATAGGTATAATCAGTTCACAATTACTGCAAAAATTTCATGTCAGTAGAAAATTGTCAGACCCGTCCATGTGGTAGACCGGTAGAGGTGTTAAAAGCTGGCAGCAACCGGCGGCCCAGGTCCTCGGCTAGAACTAGGAGCTCGCCTTCGTACCAATGAAGCGCGGGCACCTCGCTGCTCAGTGCCGTTGCGAGCACGTGCGCTGACAGCAGACCTCTAAATGAACATGAACACAAACCCATTACACAAATGCACATGTCAACCAACATTTTTAAAATATAATTTTGAACACAATAAGACCATGCCACTTTAGTAAGAATTTAATACAAAATTAATAAGTTTCATTCTGAAACTTCAATGCAAAATCACGAAGATCGTTAAAAGAGATTGTTATATTAACAATAAAAAATCTATCTATATTGGCTTTGATGGTAAACACTTGTTTCACACCAATAAAATCTTCGAAGCTCAATGATCACATACGCAAAGAAGATTCAACAATCTTTACTGATTGCCATTAAAAAAAAAATATTTGGTGAATAGAATGAATATTGTGTTAACATTTTTTTATACCTTCCTCCTGCCCTTTTCCCGGCTATGTGAGGTCGGCACAATATATCCATCAGCCGTCATATCTGAATTCACACTCTTCTTACACATGTCGTCTTTCATACAATCTATCTACACTTTCTTCGGTCTTCCTCTACCCTTATAACCATCCACGTTGACTCTCATTATTTTCTTTGTTATATATATTTCATCCCTCCGCATAACATGCCCGCACCACGCTAACCTCTTGCTCCTCAATCTCTGTCACTGGAGTAACTTTTAGATTTCCTCTAATATATGGCGGTGCTGATCCCGGCTTAAGAATAGGGCAACTCCTCATCCCGTGGATGTCGAATGAGCCGACTAAGGGTGTAGCGGATTGTGCAGCAGTATTCTACGGAAATTTATCAATACTGATGCACAATGCGCGACCATAAGGAGATTGTAAATTTTTACCCCCTAGCCATAAGGTGGCCATAAGGATTAGTGTCAGGCAGGCGGCCGGCCGTAAAAACTTTTGTAGTATGGACAACAGCAACATTTTTTTATATATAGTTAATAAATTTCATAATAAATAATCAACTAAGTGTAGAGAAAACTGGATAAAAAAATAATATTAGTTTCCCTCGCTTTGTGTAAAGGTTAATAAATTATTTTACATATTATAAAATATATGTTCTTACCCTAACATCCGTATATTTGTTTCGAAAACAGATACAACAACGTCATTGTCGAAACTAACGTCTCGCAACACGAGGCGAACAGCGTGACTAAACTCGGAGAAGTCACCCATCACCACCAGAGTGTCCAGGCTGTCCACCAGCGTTAAAGAGAAGCTATGAGCAGAACAAAATGTACATTACGTTAATGTTTCAGATAGCTACTTTCAGGGAATTATCAGTGACAAAATTTACTGACAATTACCGAATTGTTTTCCCAGAGACTATCTGCATAGATAATGATTTCTGCAGGTAAACAGCAATGTTTTCACATCATCATGTAACATATGTAAGCATGTGATTCAGTTTTATTTTACAATCATAGTTATTGACATTATATATACAGACTTAATTCTAACAATTAGTTATAGTTGGTAAATAACACTCAAAGAATCGCAATTTATATTTTAATAGTTTAACATTTTCTATTTTAAATTATGACATTTCTCTACATTATAATAATTGTATATATTCACATATTTGTATAGAAATGACTTTAAATAAGACACATTTCTAAAATTATTATTTTTTCCGAATATGTAGATGTTATAATTAGTAATTAATAATTGTTATTAATAATTGTTAGGATCGTAGCAGGTGGAGAGAGGTGGTCTCTGCCTACCCCACTGGGAACGAGGTGTGATATATATGTATCTATGTATGTAGATGTTATAAACTCCAATTACAAATTGGAATAAAAAATATAACATCTAAAATAAATTGTAGAAAATACTCTACTAACACAAACATAATAATTGAATTTTCATAAATTATGTACAAAATTCGATGAAAATTATAATTAGGCTGAGGTTTTTTGTAAGCAACCAATGTGTTACACATGATTTCGTTGGGTGAAAATGCTTTGAAATAACAGTGGAATATCTGCATTCTTAATATTTCATTCTTTAAAAATCTGTTTACGCAAATAAAACTAAATTAATTTATTAAATAATAACTTACTTTCCAAGAACATCGTCTAAATCTCCACGACTTGGTGTAACACCCCTCCATCTACCCTTGCAACTCAATGGCATAAGTTCATCTGCAGGATAAGCGTTGTCCATATATGCATTGTAAGCATGATAGAACATCAGCCTTGACTCCTCTCTATAAAAATATCACTAACATATTTAAATAGTCTATCAATTGTTCTTAATATGTTGAGTGAAAAATTAATGTATGTAATTAATAGGGTTATGTTCCCACAAACTGGTGAGAATCGTGTGAATCCACTGGATGTTAGAAACATGGGATTGATTGATGTGGAGATCTTTCAGGGAGGCCTATGTTCAGCAGTGGACATATATCGACTAATGATGATGATGATGTGTATGTGTATGTGTGTTACTTTCAATACATCAATACACTCTGATACCTTTAGGTATTATACTTTTATATATTCCATTCCTATTTAATCCTTTAAAAAATAATGTCTAAAATAAAAGATACTGGTTATTTGTGCCCTAGTGTTATGAGTATTTGTAATCTGAGTAAATTAACAAACTGAAAAGGTACTTGGTTTAATGTAGTTATTTTAATAATAAACACTTAATGTTGTAACAATTTAGTTATGAAAATTTTAATAGCAAATATTAGATATTAGAAATTGTTTAAGAAATACACATTACCACTATGACAATTTCTTTATTCAAGGACTGAACTAAATAAAGAAAGGGAAATAAAAAATATATGAATCTTGTTACCTTAGCTTAATTCTTTCAGCTTTGGTCATTCGAGCCGTAACTGCTTCATCCTCAGTACTTACAAATATAAAAAATAAAATAAGTAAAAAAACTTGACAATATGCCATTATTATCACAATATTGTTTGACTGGTGGTCTTAAACTTAAAGAAAAAGTTAAAATCGCCGACACAAATAAATTAACTCATTATAAATTATTTTCATTTGTTTTAAATAGATGCATAGCAGAAAATTTTATTATGATTAAACAATTTTAGAGAGATTGCTGTAACGTCTTCAGTCTAATCAGTTCTGCACTCGGTACTGTTCACCTCAGCAAATGCAGATAATAAATACATATATATAAACAAGAATCATAGACCACAATGGAAGGTACACGACACCACCCAAGAATATTTTCGATTACACCATAGACAACATTTAAAGATATTATAGTGGTAATAAAAAATATGAAATATAATCAAAATTAAAAGAGTTTTAAGACAAATTAGTATGTGAAGTTGATCAAAAACACTTAACCCTACATATAAATTTAGAAAAAATAAATGATTAAAGAAAAGTGTAATACTAATCAGTATATAAAATAAAATATGTTGCAAATAAATTTAAATATAAAATCCACAGGGATTTGCAAAAGGAATTTCTATTATACCATAATAAATAAAGCCAAAATTTCTATTGGATTTAAATATTGTAATTTAAATAAAAAAAGACGTGAAGTTAAAAAATTTTAAGTTGAGTTCTTTCTATTCTTAAAAGCAATATTTGATATGATGTATTGCGGCAAAAAAATATTAAGTTTGCTTAGTGTATAACCACCTACTGTCGTCTTAATATCACTAGCAATTAATTACCATAAGTAGAACATATCACTAGAAATTGCTAAAGCTGTAAAATCTTTATCTTGATCTATGCCATGTTTTTTAAATAATTTGTCGGCTATGGATTAAACTTACATCGGAGTTTTTTCTTCCCAGTGAGGGCCTAAAACTGAACATCGTAGCAGGTTTTGAAGCCATGCAGAGGTTTGAAAAAAATAAAATATTAAGATTTAAATTTCTACAACATCAACAGATTTGTTTGCTGTTGAAATCATGTTAAACAGAATTAAATTTAATTATCAACGTATAAACATCCACTGAAGAAAACGCATTTCTCAAAGATCACGGACAGGTCTCGCACAGTTCACAACCAACTGCTTCCCACGATCTTCATTAAATCATCGGACTGTCTTGTGGAAGGCCGTTCAGCTCTAGTACGTGACCGTCACTCGAAAAACGCACTGCTCCAACGGTCGTTAGATCTTTGTACAATGTGTTCTGCTCATTGCACAATGTGTTCTGCTCATTGCAAGTGTAGGTCGAATATGTTTTATTAAATTTAATAAAATTTGTTTATTCAAAAACTGCCAGTTTATTGGATATTAATGTATTGACTTTCGACAAAAATACGAATATCATCCTTTAAATAGAATTTAAATACAAGCTTGTGAATTCCTATTAAATTTTTACTCAGTGTAGTAACTTAATATTAGGAAATTAAGAAGTAGGTCAATATGTTTCATTTTAATTTAACTTTTAAAAATACTTCAAGTTTAATAATCAGTTATCCACTGACGTATTAGTCGGGTGTATACGGGATTGAGTAATGTGCACGCTGCGTTTATAATAAGTTAAAGTAAATAACGTGACACGCAAATTTAAATCTATATTACATTAGCAGCTGGAAAATGCCCATTGTTGAGCATAGGCTTCCCATAAGAATTTCCACTACGATCTTATTATACTTTAATTATCACTTTAACTAAGTTACTTTTTACAATTGTATTTACGACAAATTCATATCCTTAAAAGTTTTGGCGAGTCGTATGTTATTTGATTGTTTATATTTTCGAAATCGGACACTAAAATTAATCTTTTAAAATTATAACTGACATTTCATAAAAAGGTGTTCTAAGTCGGCAACATCTTTACTAATTTCACATTTAGGGTTTTTAAATAATTATGAGTCTTGCTAAATGCGCAATGGTTCCGCAGTGACCGAATCTTAAACGATTAATAGAATTTATGAATATTTTATTTACAGTATCATTGTGTCTATTATACTGTTTCATTATCAGGCATTGGCGGCGAGAAATTTTGTTGTATCACTTTCCGTTTTTGACTGACAATCTTCCAATATTGATGACATAGAATTTTTATCTTTTCAATTAACATTTGATAGTGATCAGTAATGAGAACGTTTAGCAAGGAAAAGTTGTCCTCATCACACTAATAATATGTACACAAAGTAATTTGTGCATGTATTCAAATAATTTACCCACATAAGATAACAGTGGTATTGGACTGTAAGAGTAAGTTTTAACACAGGAATAACACTTAGTGTTTTCAAAGTATCTGATATCCATAATAAGTTATAAATATTTAAAACTTTGTATGCATTGGGATGAAAGTTATAAATTAATTTATATGGAACATCTTCAAGACAAGTGCTAGTGTCTTTTCTAGATCCGAAAACTGTATTAAATTCAGTAATAGTAAAAGGTTCAGTTAGAAAGTGACTCTCATCCAGGTAAGTTACAAATATTTCTTAACTTTATTTCTTCTATTGCTTTTACAGGTGGAGAAAATTAAGTTTCTAAAATAGAAGGAAACAATTCATAATTTTTTGAGTTTTTTTTTGCACTCATTGTTACACCAAGGAACTAGGTTTTTACTTTTATACACAGTTTAATTATCACAAAAATTATTATAAATACAAATTATGTCCTAAAGATTAAGATTGAATTTATTAAAAGCTTTTTCCATTTTATATAAATATTATTGCTAATTTACCTTTATCAAATCTATATTTTCAATTAAAATTTTATTATTTAATATAATAGGAAAATGATAGCTTTCTATTGGGTCACCATGGCACTTCCTAGATACAGTAGAATTGTGTTGAATGGTGCCTACAGTGAGTTAGTGTTCAAAATGCACATTCATCTATTAAATTATGTCATTACTTTTAGACTTAGAGGATATGTAGCTTAATGTGCAATTTTGAGCATTTAAATCACCCGACAACATAATCGGTAAAACATTATTAATTTGTTTAAATTTTTTCCATTTAAAGTGGCTGTCATAGGTCTATATGAACACAGTAGACTCAAATCTGCAATATTAGTTTTTAAAATTATTAGTTTACTTTCTACTGCCATTGAAATAGTTTAAAAAAGCCTAACAAAAGGATTGGTTTGCTGTATTTTTGATTAGAATAGCTACATAGAATGACCATGACCATCAAGACAATTTTGGCTTACAATATTAAAACTTGGTATATTAAAGTTGCTATTCTCTTTCAACCATATTTTATTGAACATAAAAATAACTATGTTGTTTTCAAATTAAAAAATGATAAGTTAAGTGTCTTGTTATATGTTCTTTATGTATTAAATTGAGTGATTGTTGTATAAGTCTTTTATAATCTTTGTTATTAAAGTTACAATAAGAACCATTGTCCTATTAATAATTTTTTTTAAAAAAAAACTGTTTTTAACTTAATGTGACTGGTTCATTATTAAATGAATTATCTAAAGATACCAATGATTTTACTATAGTGTTCAAATTAATTTCATTGTTAGCAACTTGTTCTACTTCCATTTTTTTAGTTATAGACACATTTATTTTATTTGTGGTTGCTTTTGTAGATGCAGTAGTGTACTCAATATTATTTATATTGTTTTCAATAGTTTTGCGTTTAAATGATAACTTTATTTGATTTTGATTACATTCATCTCCCTTAATAAAATGCTTCTTTTTTTTTAATTTTACGTGGTGGGGAATGCCTACGCATACTCGTCCTCGCGGGGGCAAGGACGGGTTATGTAGGATTCGCACCGACTAAAATCCCCACGATGTTCCCGACTCGTCGCCTGGTAGCAAAGGGTCACGAGTACGGCTTGGTGCCTGCGTCCGCGACCCTCACCGGCGCTAGTCGCTTGCGCAGCCCCTCCTCGGCAGGGAGGAGTAAACCCTCCCTGCAGGGCGCGCCGGAACATGCAGCGCGCCCCCACCTCGGCCTCCTGTGTGCGGACGACGGATTCCCTCGAACCCGTCGCCCAGAGGCCACGGGAGTCCCGGGAGATATCCTCTCCGGGCTCCCCACGGCGGACAAGTGTTGGGCCCGCCGCTACCCGTTAGCGGCCGCGGAGGATAGAGAGAGCGGCGCATCATAATACCGACACTCCTCTTCCCCTGCGGCCCCACCACCGCCGCATCGCCGGTGCGACACCGGTTGGTCGCGGAAGATACGTCCTCCGCAACCCCACCTCGGCTGCAGAGGCGGTATAAAACCGCCCTTGCAACTGGCCGCAGGAGGCAGCATAAAACCGCCGCCGGGCTCCTGGCCGCCCGGTAAGCTCCAGTTATTCCAACACGAACCTGGAGCGGCCGCTTCGGCCGGCCCTTCACCGCTGGCCGACCGGGTGGGTTCCGCTTAGCTTCACCGTGTTGGGCCCCACGGTTACTAAGCCCCTCCACCACGACAAGGCGGGAACCCGTTGGAGGGGTAATAAAATGCTTGACAGTGATAATATCTGCTTCACACAGCCTACGTATTTTGTAAAATTCTTCATTAGACATTTCTGTGAGAACATATTTAATTATGTCTACTTTATTCACCAAATGGAGAGGATGAATGGTTGCAGTTTGTGTCACTCAAAAGCTATTCAATTTTAAAAAGCCGCTGGCTGTAGCAGCATTCTGAAATGTAATTCGTGGAATAAAATTGATTTTTGTGACCCAGTTTCTCTCTGTCCTTAAACTCGACATATATTATGTATTCATTGTTTTTAAGGAATAATTTATGAGTCCGATGAAGCCGCCATGGTTGTCAATGAAACTGCGGCGCAAACATCATCATAAAAAAAAAAAGGAATAATTTATGAATCCGATGAAGCCGCTATGGTTGTCAAAGTAACTGCGGCGCAAACATCATAAAAAAAGGAATAATTTATGAATCCGATGAAGCCGCTATGGTTGTCAAAGTAACTGCGGCGCAAACATCATCATAAAAAAAAGGAATAATTTAATATAATTAGTTTTAAAATAAATTTTATATTTCCCATCTTCGTTTACGGTTGTGATCTTATATTTTCTTTTCCTTTCCAATAGCTAAGGAATGCTCTTTCCGTGGCTCTGCGTCCCCATCTTGAGACATAGGGGAAACTTTAAAAATTTACGTAATTTACCTTAGTTTTAAATAACAGTGTTATTTAAAGAATATTTAAAGCACCCGTTGTTCAGATTGACTTCGCGCCAAAAATTTCAAGTATATTCATTGTCACTCCGAGTGATATCAGGACAGGATCGGTGTTACCCGTTAAAAAATTTCTGCGACCTTTTCACTCTTTGAATCTCTTACTCTTTTTAGATGTAATTTGACTATCGACATGTAGATTCGCTACTGAGCCGTCACGTGACTGACTCCCGGCCGCCATATTGCGTTTGTACGGTGACGAGCGATTATGTTAAAATGTCTACAATTTTTGGATTATTTGTCACGGCATGATAATTTATTGTGCTTTTCTTTGAGTATATAAATTTTTCGATAGAAACTATAGTGTATATATAACAAAGGACATTTTTCGGCTAAATGCTACCATTGATATAGCCAAGTTACTAGTGAACGTCGAACGAATACCATAGGAGGCTTTCTAAAAGCGCACCACAAACGGGATTGGGTATAATGTCTTAATCTGATTATTATCGTATTATACCATTTAATTTTGTATGAGATTGAGATATTACATTATAAATTAAATGAAATGAATGTTTATATACCGGCTATGATTGTTTACTTTCGTAAAGCTCAGAAAAACGTTCATTGTAATTTAACTAATTCTGTTAAATGTTAATAATAATCATTATAAGTACTGTGTAGAAGCAGGTAAACGATAGTTTATCTTTTATTGCAAGATGTAAGCGTAGGTATATTATTTCGTTTTTTTTTATTATTTTTGTCTGAAATGAAGAAACAGCAGTGTCAACTTGTGTTAAGCTGAGGTTAGTTCAAGAAGATTTTAGGTGCCGTGACCTTTGTATCATGGAATCGCCATTTTAATTATTTGCGCCTTGGCCACAGCTGGGAATACCTGCAGAAATAATATACATTATACGCACAGTTATATAGTAGCTCATTTATATAGGTGTATGAAAATAAGTTACAAACGCCAAGATTCGGAAGAGAAATAATATGTAGTTACTGTAATGCTTATAACATTTTTGCCGGTTTCTCTTTTTCAAAAATTTCTCGGTCAACTGAATGTCTGAAAAGTTATAATATCATAATAACAACCATACAAAATGTAATAGTTTTAATAAAATATTTATATTCATTCTGACATTTAATATCTTTTCCATTAAAATATAATAAAGTTAATGAGACAATATTTACAATCTATGGTGGGCGGTGTGAATGGATATTTTATGTTAAGGTGTGCATGGCTATTTTATGTTAAGGTGTGCATGCTGTACCCTAAAATTTGTTTATCTATAGTAAAAAAAACCCTACTATTTTAAATTTTGCATAGTTGTGAACCTTTGCAGTGACTTTGGTATATTTTGAGAATATCACTTAGAAGGTTTAGATAGCTAGGGTATGCAAAGCTTCAGTTTGGTTCTATTAAGAATAGAACTAAGGCAAACTACCTGTTGTAGAATGCAGCTAAAAGGGTCCATGGATTTCATGAGTCTTGTCTCTTGGGACATTTTATGATCAACAAAAAAATCTATGTGGGACAGCGATTGCATACTGCTGTAGACCGGCAACATGGGTTAGGATAGTTTAGCCCTTCCTTTAAGATATGCTGATACAAAGTGTAGAAGAGCACAGGTACACTATAAGATATCCCAGAACCTCACCAATTCCATTAATTGAGGTAACCGAGGAGGTTTTAGTGTGTAAAAATTTTACATAATACTGACTTCTCCACACAAGCGGAGTTTCTTTTGAACATTTCCCACCAAAATAAAAAAGTATGCAGTACTTATTTGGCTGTATGGAGCGCAACTCCCTTATCTATAATAGCCCAGTTTGCTAGATGTTTGCAAGAACTATAAATTTTATCGAAAGACAGGTTTATCCAGCACAGAGTTTGAGCTTTTAGTGATAAAAACCATTATGAGAAAGGCCACATGTTCCAATAAAGATTTGTTAACATGTTGCTTTCCATTTGAAAGATAGATTAAAAAACCATTCTGATTAAATTTGAAGTTTAATTTGAACCAGAAGGGTATTTTAATAGCTATATTCACCCTAATTCATAGTATTGAAAATATTGATGTGGGATGTTTCTTATATTACGTTAAACAAAAATTTCATAATTGTGATCATTATTAGCAAACATAACAGCATAGATTATTGACAATATTGAAGGTAGTAGTGAAAAAAAAATAGGTTTTGTTACTGAAATAACATGTTTACTACTTATAATATAATATCCACTGCTGGGCATAAGCCTTCGCTTTATATACAATATAAGGTATATTAAATTATCTTGTTAAAAAATTAAATGAGAGAAGTGGGTAATATGAATTTACTTGGCTACCTGGCTGAAGATTATAGAAATAATGTTTTATTGAACATAACAGTATTTCTGAAGGATCTACACACCAATTGGTACTAAGCTGTCCACATCCAGCAATGGCTTCCTGTGGCTTTCATTAGATGTCGGTCCACTATTGTCTACTTATATGTATATTTGGAGTTGTGTGATTTATATCTCATCGATATAGACATTTTTAAATGAAAATTTCAAGTTGTTCGGTTTTGTGAAATAGTAATTCATATTGCTCATTTCACAAACACTATTATATATATAAACACTATCATATAGATTATGTTTCATTTATTAATAAAAATTGGGCAAAAAGAAACAATTTTTGGGTTGCTTGTGATATTTTCTTTATTATATTTGGTTTTTTAACCTTAATAATAATTTCAGATTAGGGGACTGAAAGTGATTGCATTATTCTTGTTCTGACAAGTCGGCACATAGAATGTAACATAATTTTAAGATGAATGGGGTAACAACTGGCAATATGGAGGAGCTTAAGGAGCTGACCCTTCCTGGTTCTTCAAAACCTAATAATATTGTTAACAATAATTGCCATAGTTCTACCGTAAACAAATCTATCGTAAATGATAACAGTGCAAATTATGAAAATAATGAAGATCTAGATTGTTCTGGACTCAAAGATATAGAGAGTAATAGTGATGAAGTATGTGATGAGAAGATCATTCACACAGAAATGAATAATATTCCTGAAAAATTTGATAATAGCATTAATTTGATAGACAAGAATGATCATGAAAATTCAGAACATGAGTGTGCTGAAGAAGTTGTTAGCCTTAATTCAAAAGTGCTTAATGGTGATCACGGCAATGGATCCATTGAGAATTGTGAAACGAAAAATAATGAAATTGATTTATTACAAAAACAGCATGAAGAAAATACTCAGAGTGGAAGTGTTCAAAGTGTTGCAAGTCCAGCAGTGGAGGAAATTCTAAGTAATGATGATAAATGTGAAATAGAAATTAATAGCAAAAATGATTCAACAGGAGAACAGATCCAGTTACACTGCAAAGATATATGCGAAGAACCTAAAGAATGTGAAAATGTGGAAAATCCAGATACATATAAACATGGTCAGGAAGACATGTCTGTTAATTTATTGGGTATACATAAAACTACAGCAGTGAAAGATGCTAATATACTAGAAAAGGTAGCTACTAAACAAATGAAAGCAGCACAATCAAGTAGTCAAAAAAAGAAACCTACAGTTGTTTTCATAGATAAAAAATCTGGTGACTCCAATAAATTTAATAAAATTTCGATAAATTCAAATGCATCTGTGAATGCCCAAATTTTATTTCAGAGTATAATGGCTGGTGGCGCATCTATCACCCCCATATGCAGTAAAACTAATTCAGTGGTTCAAAAGTCCTCTTCAGACGTTTCCCGCCCTACAGCTAACCAACATATACTGCCTTCACTTACAGATGATATGTTTGTTGTTGAGGCCCCATCTTTTATTGTACCTTATGTATATGAAAAACCGTCTATTACGCCCTTCAAAGATTATGTTGATCTTTTGGGTAAGGAGCTGGAGAGGCTATTGTATAATAAAGAAAAAAATGAGACAGATGTAAAAAAAGAATTGCTTGATGGCTATGACCAATCAGAAAACAAAGATGCAGAAGAGATTAAGAAAGACGAGCAATGCAATACCAAAGATGAAAATATTAAAGAAGATCCAGAAGATGAAAAGAAAGGTTAGTTGGTATTTTAGAATTATTTTAATCCAATATTTTGATAAAATGAATATAAATAATGGTGATGTTCAAGAATAAACAGTTTTTTTCCCTTTCAGTTCTAAAGAAGAGGCGTAGGAAGGACGATGACGACGCTTCTTGGGATGGTGAGAGTTCTACAGATTTAGACGAAGATGTAATTAGTGATAAAAATGCTGAGGATAAAACAGTAATTATGAAAGGCAAAACAAAACCTGATGAAAACTTAATAAATGTCTCTGGATTGGGCCTAGAAAAAGTTTTACCTGGAAAACCAAACAATTATTTTGACTGTTCATTAGGAACATTTTTTATTGACATTGGACTAAATCTTGTCCAAGAATTTGTACAAAATGATTTGCTCAAGGAACAAAATCGAAAACTGAATAGAGAGAAAAAAGTAGGACATAATACTAGAGCTACAGAGAGTTCTATTGCATCTCTAACAAATAATTTAGAATTAAGTAAAATAAACAATGCTCCATATCAGCTTAAACAACACAAATGTTCACTTTGTAGCTTTAAGACTGATTCTCAGCTTGTCCTGGCGCATCACATGGAGACGCCGCATATAAAGAACAATGTCTATAAATGTAACTATTGTACATTTGAGGTTAAAAGTCCTCATGATATATTGCACCACATGGAGGCAGCACATAAGATACAGGGAAAGCTGGAGAGAACTCTTGCGTATCATCAATGTGCTAACTGTCCTTTTGAGGACAATGGCAAAGGCAAGTTGGCTAGACATCAAATATCCTGTGCCAAGAAATTCAAACCAGATCTTAATTTGGCTCCACCTTTTGACTGGGAGCCACCAGCAAAAATACCAAAGGTACCATTATTCTAATTATTTAAAACAATCCTTAATGTTATAAAAACAATAACTTATAAAGGTGTTACATTTAAATGTAACATAATTGGTTATATATTTATAATCCATAACAAATAGTGTTTATTTTAGAACAGGTTGCAATATGAAGTAATATTAAGTTTTTAAATGGAGTATTGTATGAAACAGACAACAAGATCGAGGAACAGTCTAATGGGACCGTATCCGAGTGCATTTCATCGCAGTATCACGAACAGCCCGATCCGTGCGGCGAGGGTGCCGGGCACTGCGAATACAACAGTGCAACGCAATGGGGGCTGCGTAAAAGTTGGCGGCTCATTACGCGTGAGCAAATGCTCACCAACGCCCACAGCTTCTCGTGTCGTCCCAATACATGGCACCTCAATGATTCGTGGTGGAGTTATGAGAAACACTGCTTCTTTGCTATTGCCTGTAAATCCTGTTACGGTGAGCTATTTAATTAAAAACAAAAAAACTATATAAATAATCGGTATCAAAATATATTATAACAATATTACTTGAAGTTATGAATATTATTATTTGAACCCTTGTATTTATTAGCTCACGGATTCCACACAATAAAACTATTTTGATTTAATTTTCTTTATCGGCTAATATTTAAGTAGAATATATTGTATGGAATAAGGGTACATAACTGTTGTTAAAAATAAAAAAAAAATAGTCTAGCATAATGGGATAAAACAACATTTATTTTAGTTTTGTAGTACACCTTTAAATAAAAATGTTTTTAAATTGTAGATAATAATAATTTTTGTCTTACACATGTTAGAATTAAGTTTTAATGCCATTTCAGACCAATTGCAAAAATGTTGGTAGTATTAAATCGTTGGCGCACCAGCAGTCAATCTCTGATACACCTTTACCACGCCAGTCACGTCCTCCTCAGCCCCAACCAGCTCACCAGAGCAAAAATACCTTTGTCATTTGTGAGATATGTGACGGTTATATTAAAGACTTGGAACAGTTACGTAATCACATGCAATGGATACACAAGGTCAAAATACACCCAAAGATGATTTATAACAAGCCACCACTTAATTGCCAGAAGTGTCGTTGCAGGTCAGTTTTATTGTAAAAAATATAGTAAAAAAAATAGGCTTAATGAAACTTTACATTTTCATATCTAAAATGGGCAAATAGTTGAACTAAATGATATAACCTTAAATTGGATTGAACTGGCAATATAAGGCCATAGATGATGAAGTATTGTTGCTCCTAATATTCTGATTCCCATCTGGTGACAACTCGAGCTCAGCAATGCTGTTATGGCAGCATATTTGTTGACACCTACCACCAATTAAACTCTACAAGTAGGTACTGAATCGTAAAAGGGATTTCAATGTTACAAAAAAAGTGCTTAGCTGCTGCACTACACAGACAATTTCTACATATGCTTTGTTTCTTACATGTCACCTTGGCAATATAATTGATATAAATTGTGTATCTACGTGTTAAATTATATATATAATGGTCCCACGTGTTTTAGACACTGTTTATTAAATATCTTAGATATATAGAAATACATATGTTTATATTTATGAGCTATTCTATCCTGTGTGGGAAACTGGTTAGAATATTCTTACCACCTTGACGTGTAAAAGGAGACTAAAGATAAAAAAATTCGGGAGAAAAGTCATCAGAAATTTTTGCGATCACTACCAGCATACGTCCATTCGTCCGATGAACGCGAATTCGTGGCCACCAAAGGCCGCAGCTGTTACTATTTTTCTCCCAACATTGTTCGAAATAGTAACGTCCTGTATAATCCAATATTCCTGCATATTATTTACATTCCTTTCACATCTCCTTTTTCCTACCCACACTTCAGTCGCCAACTCGCATGCCCATGGTGAGTTACAAGCAAAACTCTCCAATGAACTTCTAACAAAATTTTAGGCCTCCAATACCCGACCGTTGACTATTCCTGGCCAAGTTAGTCGTCACGGTTACAGTAGGTGCTGAAAATCTCCGGTTGGTATGCCACCACCACGAAGTGATTAATGGCAATTTCAACACCCGGACACTAAAGGGAGAGGAGGACCTGGAAGAGCTCCAAGTAGAATTAGGATCATTGAAATGGCACATTCTGGAGTTGAGAGGCTGCGGTTGTGCTCTCTAAACGCTAAAGGTGGCCACCGTGGGGGTTTTAGAGGATAATAATCTCCATTGAACTCTAACTTCCCCCACGACGTATGTACGGATATTCATAACACCACTAAGACCCCTTTCACTGTTGTTGGAGACTTCGAAGCCAAAGAAGGAGTACAAAAAGCCGCCGATTCGATGATTGTAATCAAGAAATCACAGGGGATAAATAAGAAAGGGTTTCTTTACTTCATGTACCTGAAAAGTTGCAGAAAGAATTAAAAAATTGATTTAGTGAAATGGCAACTAATATGAATATACAGAGATGGGTTGTAGTAGGTAGAAAGTTCTTTGGGTCGCAGCTTAAAGTCCGAGAAGCCAAGGTCTCTAGCGAGTCTTTGGATCTTATAAAAGCGTTGGAAGACACCAGCTTTCGCTAGAGCTTTGGCAGAATAAAGGGCCTTGCGCAAGAAATCCAGAACCTTGTAAGACGGAACTGACGCAACTTCAATACTTAACGAATTGAAGATGCGTTAGAGTGTAACAAGGGACTCGAGATCTTTGATCGGCCATTCGGAAGCGCCCATATGCTCAGGTTCAAGACAGGAGATAGGTGTATCGTTTCCTTTAAGCTAGAGATATCGGCCGCAGTAAAGAACTATCACAGCAAACTTTATACTGCTCACACTCTACCACCCATACCTACTACCTCTCGCATAGGTAATACCAGAGCTCCGCTAATGCTACACTGTTCAGATAATATCCTAGTCAGTATATAATAACCCTTCGAGCAACTGAAAAATTTAAGAACTGCATAGGACGAAATTACAATAGAATTGCTTAATCACATCATTGTCGTGGTCCTTGAGCGAGGTTGTCCTGTTCTTAAAGAAAGGTGACAAGCTTTTATTGAAAAACTGTACACCGATCAAGCTTCTTTCCTACGTCTATAAGGTGTTTTCTAGGGTAATTACGAACTGTCTCTTTCGAAGGCTTGATGAACTCAAGCAGTCGCAACAATCCGTTTTCCATAAAGGTTATAACACCGTGGACCACATCCATACTTTGCGACAGATTATACAAAAACATACAGTGTATATATAAGCTGCTCCTTTGTGTAGTTTTTGTAGACTACGAAAAGGCTTTCGACTCAATCGAGCCTGGTTAGTTCTGGAGTGTTAAAGAGTTTAACTTAGAGCTATGCCAAGTCCGCCATCGGTACATCGAAGTATTGAAGTGCTTGTACAAAGCTGCAACGATGACCGTGCGAGTCCAAGGACAGCGATCGATGATCATCCAGGTGTGATACAAGAGGACGTAATATCCCTGAAACTGTTTAAAGACGCGCTGGAAGACCTAATTAAAACTCGGAAGTGGTAAGAATGGGCCATCAATATTAACGGCGAGTACTTGTCGCACCTTCGGTTTATCAATCACGTGGTCGTAATGTGACAGTCGCTGGAGCATGTTAGACTGATGTTAAATGGTCTCAATGCTGCTTCTTGATGAGTGGGCCTGTAGATGAATTTGGACAATACTAAAGTCATGTCCAATGACTTAATTATCACTAGTCCAATAACAGTCGGGAATGCGGTGATTGAAGGAGTCAAAGACTACCTTTACCTCGGACAAGTTCTAGAAATTGGCTGAATGAACATCAACAAAAAGATCGATAGACGCATTCAACTTGGTTAGACAGTGTTTGAAAAATTATGCCATGTCTCAAGACGAAAGTCATTTGGGTTTTCCCCATCCACACCTAAGGCGCAGAAGCGTGGTATTTGACTATCGATCTGGTGCACCGATTTAAAGATGCGCAGCGAGCGATTGAAAGTTATGCTTGGTATTTCCCTAAGGGAAAAAGATCCGGAACAAAGAAATTCGACGGAGTTATAAATGTTGGCATTGCTCTCAAAATCTGCAAGCTGAAATGGTAGTGGGCCGGCCGTATCTGTCGTATCGGTGACGACGGTGGTCTTAGAGTGGAGGCCGCGTAACAAGGGGCCGAGGTGTAGGACGATCTTGAAATGGACCTACGACATTTTAATAGTGGTCAGAAGTGGGGTGAATTCGATAACATAAGATCGTATCTAGTGGAAAACATAGGGGAAGTCCTACATCCAGCAGTAGATTAAGAAAGGCTGATGATAATGAGTAATTCTTCCAAGTTAATAATTGTTTTTAATATTTTTTAGGTTCTTTACTGACCAGGGGTTGGAGAGACACTTATTGGGTTCTCATGGTTTGGTTACAAGCTCCATGCAACACGCTGCAAACATGAAGAGCGATGCCGGAAGATGTCCAGTCTGTGGAAGGGTCTGGCTCTATATTATTTTAAATTGTTTATCTCTTCTCATATTTAATTATTGTCATTTCGAAAATTGGTTTAACGATATAGATGTGAAGTACTGCTGTGCTGACAAAAGAAATATTCTCAAACTTTATACCATCTAATTTCATAATAATACAAGTATTTAAAATTATAAGATTTAGTCACACCTTGCAAAACAAGCTATGTTTGCAAAAGCTATTGTTGATAAGCGGAATCAGTGATGGTTAAAATCTGCCCTGCAATTTTAGAGAGAACATAAAACAAAAAGAGATTGCAAATATTTCACAAAAATATAACTTTTTTATTTTATTTAAATATATACACAAAAATTTAAATCTACACATTTTTTTTTTGTAGCTAATTGGACTGATTATTTTATTCCAGGTGTACCAGTGGAAGTTGCTCAATCACGTGTCTCGCGATCACAACTTGACCCTGAAGCCAGCCCATCTCACCTACAAATGCACTGTTTGCACTGCAACTTTTGCCATGTATAAGGAATTTGAGAGCCATGTGTACTCAGTGCATAGTGTTGTTGCCAAATGCGTCATGGACAAGGGCAAGGTTGTACCAAAGAAGCCTGACTCTCTACTTAAGCCGCTTAAGATCAATGATGAAATTACCATCATACCTAGCCCAGACAAAGACTGAAATAAAAAAAAATAAGGTAAATTCTTGTTTTAATTACACTAGTTATTTATTACGTTGATTGTTAAAGCAACTGGAAGTATTGAAGTAATTAGACCTAATATCTTATATGTCAAGATGAAGAACAGAATGTGGTGTTGTGTGCTTCATCCAAACTAGCACTTTATTGTTATACAGGTGTTAGACAGGCTCATTGCTTCATAGTATAAAGACAAATATATCGCTAATATTATTTATTTTTGTTACTCTTTAATTTTGTTGAAGTTTTCTTTTAGATCATTATTGCTGAGCGGTTTTTAAATTATAAGCGAGTACTGAGATAGCTTGCTGTTAATCTATTTGCGTTTAACCATTGTGGCATACCATTAATTTCTAATGTCAATTTTAAATGCGTGTAATTTGCTATTTACATTATTGAAACAAAATTGAAAGGTGTACTCTTATATTATGTGTGCGAATTGTTTTTATATATATTTTATCTATCTAGAATTTGCTGCACTGAATATTTACTTTATTAATAAAAATGTTAAATTTACTAAAATAAAGGATAAGAAGTCTGTAAATATACCTATTGTGATTATAAAATTGTGTGTACTGTTGATAAATAGTGAGTAATTGTTATTTACCATATATCATAGATGGCATTGCGCTTGCACCTTGTTTTGAGACTTTCATCATGTCTGTAATGACAAATGACTTTACTAAAGAAAAATTCTTAAGGTAACATCTAGACAATAAAAAGTCTGTTTAACGTTTTTCTCTGCTGAGGCTCCACATAATCACCACACATGCAGAATGTAGGTGGTATGTAACATGTCAATGTGAAATGTTGCTGGAATGTATTTTTTCCATAAATGTGATCCTTAAAGTTCTAAGTACACTGTCCTCTAGAATATTAACATGCACTCAATTAAAAAGCCGTGAGTGAAATATATATTTTTTTTGTTACTGCAAAGCTTTAAATAATATAGTTTGGATTGGCAGCAGAAATAACAGCGATTTTGAAGCGAGTATTTTTTTTTATTTTATTAATTTCTTAATATAATTTGTAAATGTAATTAAAGCAAGTATATTTAGTTTGTTTAAAATATTGTGTTGTCTGAATTGATAATTTATCATAATACAAAATAGTAGCAATATTAAATGTTTTGTTATCTAGTAATTTATTTCATAAAATATAAAAAACTTGTTTTAAATAATTATAAAAGATGAGCCACTATGCAGTAATGATTTCATTATGATATATGCAGTAATGATAGCTGAATGGAAATACTATGTAAATTGCAGTTTATAACACTGATACACACATGTTTTGTTCTTTTATAGGACTAATTTTTTTTTCTAGTTTGTTATATAAATTTTAAATTGTTTTTATATTTTCTCATCTCTATATTGCTAAATATTTGATTGTTATTGTTTCAGTTATCACGCCATGGCGCCTTGAATTGGAGATTCATTCATTGGACATTCCAATTTTGTTCCTGTTCAATATTAATCAGTTTACTGTAAATATTAAGTGGTTAACGTTGATAATATTATATATATTTATGCAAAGATTACACATTTAATCAAATTAAATTTTAGGGATTTATCGCGTTTATTTAATTAATTTATAATTCCAATGTTTTTAATGTTTTGCAGCAGATATAGTCACGTCATAGTCATCACATAACATAAACAGCTTTTTTTGATTATTGCTTACAGTTCGATCTACGCATAATGAGCCTTCTGTATCCATACATCTTGATCCCAAATTAGTTGTATCTCTTTTAAAACTTCGACCCCAACTTGGACATAAGGTCAACAGTAGGGACACGCTCAACTGTGGGCGGTTCACACAGTTGTTGCGTCATAGGCTTTATTGTCCATTAGTACAAAATTTTAGTAATCGATAATTGAATAAACTTGATTAAAACCCGGAGATTTAATTTTATTAAACATATATACATAATTAATACGTATTAGTATTGCTGTATAGTTGCATAGCAAGACAAACACAGCAGCTTGCTTATGTAATTCTTCAGTGTATTCACTTAATGTTTCCTGAATGGTTTCTCAAAATATTATTTGCTTAAGCAATATCCAAGCTACTTGATACTAGTAAGGTAATAGATATAGTCTATATTAATTATAAATTAAGAAACTATATGTTGTATGTTCAACAGCAAAGTCAAAATTTAATACATTTTGGTAAAAGATACATTTATGCATGTTAAGAATATGTTATGAGGAAATTGGTTTTTCTGCCTACCTCGTACGATTGAACGTCACCTCTGCGTGGCGATGTAACGGACTTTTGATTTGCGACTAATATGTGCCTGCTGAGTTACATGGAAATGGGACCCGATATTTGGTTTATATGCGGTTCAAAGGAATAGTTAATTATTTAAGAATAAAATAGAGGCGATACCCTTTTCCACATAAGTAAACCAGCATGCAATGTAATACATACCTCATTGTAATATTTAACAAATTGTTGTGATTTTCGCGTAAATTACATGCTAAAAAGTGATACATGTGTGTATATATATACAGAAGTAATTTATGTGTAGATGAGAATGTGTAGATTAGATTTAACAGTAAAGTTTGTGGAAGCCTTTTCAGGATTAAATAAATAACGGGAATAAAATGGAAAATATAACGTTTAAGTCATTTGTTAATGTTTATCTGACGGTATGGTATACATATGAACCATTTTTGTCGCAAGCGTTTTACGATATTTATATTTCGCCCCGACATCATGTTTAGTCAACTATGATTAGCAATGGTTAGATACATGAGTCAGACTCTTTATCTTTTTAGAAATGTCTTAAAAACATGTTATTACAAATGACACTATTTTAATTGGCAAAGCTGTCTCTAAAATTTATGTTTGACTATTAAAATACAAAATACACATGCTCACATTACAATCTTTCAATCACTTCAGCCTATTCAACTAATAGATCACCACGAAGCTATTCTATTATTCAACCTGTTTCCTAAAGATGTACATTGTCTTCACTACTATGATCTTCGTGTTCCATTGGCTGACGCATGTAGGTTCTACGTCGTCATTGGTAACACACTGGTTAAACACTTTTTTATTAGGGACAATTTTTTTTTACTATAATTAATATTTCTGTCTTTACTACCATAGCGGTGTTTATTTCTGAGATAAGTAATAAGTCCTTAATACCAAGCAATTAATGCCTTGTGAATAGTTTCTAGCGTCTGTTTTTCATTTTTAATTTAAAAAGGATAATCATCAAAGACCTTGTTATAGATATTTATTACTGCTATTATTAACCTCTACTACTGTTTATCCGATCTTGTTACAGTAACATATCTCATTTCAATTGATTACATTATTTCATATTTTCTTTACCTAGCAGTTGCTATTGTGTCGGTACATGCCTACTGTAACTCGGTGAAACTTCGTTTTCTTTTTAAGTAAACAATTTTTCTCGACACAATTGTTTTCTATACATTAATATTGAATTAAATGTTTTCGCTGAACAATTTCTATAGATTATCGGAACTAGTTATAGTATAATATCTCACTTCAATTGATTACATTATTTAATATTTTCTTTACCTAGTTGTTGCTATTGTGTCGGTATATGCTGACTGTAACTTGGTGAACTTCGTTATCGTTTTTAATTAGGTAAACAATTTCTATCGACACAATTGTTTTCTATACATTAACTTTGAATTAAATGTTTTCGCTGCACAATTTCTATAGATTATCAGATCTATTTAAAGTAACATATCTTTCTTGAATTAATAGAATTATTTAATATTTTTTCTACCTTGTAGTTATTATCCTCTCTGTAACTTGATGATCTTAGTTTTGTTTTGTAATTAAGTAAACATCTTTACTCCACACAATTATTTTCTATACATTATCTTTGAATTAATTTTTTTTGCGGAACAATTTCTGTATATTATCGGAACTACTTATAGTAATATAATCTCACTTCAATTGATTTCTTTATTTAATATATTTTTTACCTACTAGTTATTATTCTCTCTGTATATGCTGGTCATAACATGGTGATCTTCATTTTCTTTTTTTAATTAAGTAAATAACTTTTCTCATAACAACACATAAAGTTTCTATACATTATCTACAAAATAAATTATTTCACTAAACACATCAAGTATCCATATTAGTTATGTAATACTTTGTTTTTAATATTAAGTAGATATTTATCAGAAAGTGAAAGAGTTGAAAAGTAGTTGTATAATTTTTTTTATCGAACTTTTTGTTACCAATTAAATTAGCTTAATTTGTCTCAATGCCTAGTATATAAATTATTGTAATATTTTTCTTTACTTTATTTATTGATAGAATATATCAAAGCCTCAAACTTGCCTGCACACAATAGAAAATTATAATAATTATATTAGTGTCTTTAAATTTGATTGTGTGTAGTATAAAATATGTCGACTGATTATTTGTGTGTTGAATATTTGGTGAGATGAAAAACCAGCGTGGGCATTGTTTCATGAGACACCAGTTCAAATAATGGGCGTTATTACTATTTATACCTTGTTTTTTCAATAGTCTTTTGTCTTCACTTCCACCTTTAACTGTGTTGGAGACAAAATGTGCACTATACATATTGCGTTTTGTTTAAGAGTTCTACCCGTTATGTAAGTTTGACGAGTATAGTCATATTCTTTGTTTAAAGTGCTTATTGCAAAATAGATAAGCACAAAAATTAGTTCGTTGATGTATAAGCCATTTGTAGTCAATTTATAAAATAAAACACTATTTCTTTCTAATTTAGCTAGTTTTAAATTCTTTATTGTATGTTTCTTTGCTGTTTTTCTTTCCAACAAGCTTTGCAATTTTCAATGACCGAAATATGACTGTATGATCTGCATCTAATTTAACCTGTTATGTAGAACATGCATAAAAATTTGCTTAATGAAAGCAATCTTGATGTGTATAGTCGCCCATATTAATAACAAGTGTTGCACAGTAATTATCTATTACTTTAATATAAACATAGTTTTAATGAAAGTAAAAGGATAATGGCTTTCCAACACATGCTTGAAAACCCCAGTTTATGCAAATACTGGGGTTATTGAAACTGACAAATAAATTGCCTACACATGATTAAGAGCTCTTTTTTTTGGATTGTGTTATCTTGTAAATATTACACATCGTTTATTTGTAATAAAGAATCCTTACCACACCGAGTCTATTATTAACCACAGTGGTTTTTTGTTATAACGTTCCACCACAATTGTTATGAATTGATTACTTATAATTACAGCGGCAGCCAATTAAATTTCTTTATACATTTATCTAATTTCAGTGCCATCAACTGAAGCCAAAATAATAAATTTGTCGCTAATTTTGCCAACAATTATGCACTGACAAGAACAATTTAAGATGCAATTGTCTAAATAAGCTCTCAATGTGTTTTGTATCTCATCATCAGTTATTTGTTGGCAACAATGATCCCATTTTCAATTGTACACGGCATGAAGAACTGGAAAAACAAAAAAGTTCTTTTTGCAATTTTTAATAAAATCTCGCATCCTTAAAATGTCTAAGTGTACACTAATGAAGTCATAATACGAGGAGGGATCAAAAAGTAGTGAGAACGTATTTTATCGAAATTAGTTTATTTAAAAAAATTTTTTTTAACGACATTGAAAGAAAGAAAAATGAAAATTAAAGTTGAATTGGAATGTAATTGTTGAAATGTGTACAGCCGAGATCAAAATCAATTTCAAAGTCAACACAGGAGCAGTGCTGTAGATTACTAATTATTTGCAGCGGCATCGAAGTCGTCAATTTTTGTGTCTGGCGAAACTGTCTTTCTTTTTTTATTAGGAGTCGATAATATTTTAACTCCCTCATCTTCGGCCACCATGTCCGTTGATGATTCTCCATATTTTCTTTGCTAATTCGAGATCCTATAGCTCGTCCGATACCTAGAGCATCAGTAACTCTATTGCACACTTGCTGCAATGGTAGTAGCGATCCGCCTTTCTGATTCTTGCGTAAACGGTTCACAAAGTGAAAATAGAGTCACTATTCAACACCGTTTTTTTTTTCTTTTCGGCATTCTGGTACAAAAAAAAAACAAATGAGAAAAGATAACAACAAAACTTAACAAAGTAACAGCAATACGACAAAACGATATTAAACAAGTAGCAGTAGCGTATCGTATACAAGCTGTTACGTCGGCAATCGTTACTGACTCAAAAAGATTTCGCCCGCTGGTTCGCTACATCCGAAAGCAGTAAGTATTATCAGACTAAAAAAAATACGAATCTGTTGTGAAAACATAATTATATTTTATTATTTATACACTTTATAATAATGAAACTTAAAAAAAAATTTTTTTCGATATTTGATTATCAGTCGATTACCTCCCTACCAGGTTGCGGAAAGCGTTTACGAAGTAAGCTAGCAAAAAAATAATAAATAACAAAATAAAATAAATAATTTAAATTACCTTTCATTTTACTAGTATCTCTTTAATAACGTTTTTTTAAAAATTGTTTTAAATTTATAAAAAATATCTTATTATTGTTATTTAAAAAATTTAACTATTTCAACAAGAAATTTATTGTAACTGTCTTTAAAACGACGTCTCTAACATCTCTGGTATCAAGCAATTTTTTTATGAACTATACCATTAATAAACGAAAACCTTAAATTGTATTCTTCAAATTGCAGTCCATTTGTAACCACTGTAGTGTTTAACGTCGAGGACAGGTCGTGGAGGAATTTACCATCATGAAACCATCGCTTTTCGCCAATTACACCATGGCTGATACGGAAAAGGCTCCGCAGCCGCAACGTCAACAGCAGCAGGAACAACCAGCGCCAGCGCAACATGCTAAAGCAGCTAACCAAAGCAGGTCATTGGTAAGTGTTACGCCATCTTAGATTTAGTGTGGTCCGGCATTTTGGCACAAAAGCACGTGGTCAATAATACCAAAAAATATATTTCGAGTTATATTTTGTCTCCTGTTAGTGTTAAGATTCAAAAGCGTCTATTAGAAATAAAGATTATTATGTATTAATGTCACCTTTGTCTTGGGATATTGCATTATTGATCGTGTGACGATACTTAATTGGTACAGCGCAAATTCATTAAGTGTATTGCGTGTAAAGTATATGATTGTAATTGCTTTACCATTTCACTTCTCGCTCTCTCTCTCTCTATCTATATATATATATATATATTTGCTTGCATCCATAACAAAACGAAATTTGTACTGATAAAACATTCCCCACGGCAATGAATGTCAACATATAGGTATATTCATAAATAAAAAGGAATTATTATTTCATTTATTATATTTCCCCGTGGAGATTTTGCAAAACTAAGTAGTTGTTTTGTTCTACACGTATGAATTGTTCTCCCATTAAGATGAAATATGTTACTGTGTTATATATTGCTTCTGATCAAAAATTATTTAAATTTAATTAAATGATATGAATATGTTTTAGGAGCTTCTCGTGTTTGCTATTAATTTTATCCATAGCTATGATAGACTTGTAATCCTGAGCAAGCTCAAGCAAAGCGAAGACGTACGAAATGAGAAAATTCCACATCGCGTGGACGTCTCGTTAAACGTAAAATCATACCGTTATATCGCGTAAGACCTTCAACTTTTCCATTCCGATGCGTTAGATTGTAAAAAGCGAGACAATGCGCGATTAGCTGAACAACACGCGAACGACCACTTTGTACCAGCATTACAACTGTAAGACCTTACGTAATTAAATATCGACGTCAATATCATTATCAAACATTGTTACTTACTGTAGCCTTAATGTATATAACATACAAAAAACCTCTAACAGCTGTTTAAAGTTGGCATGGTATACAAATAAGTAAAGGAGGCGTGGAACTGGAATGCATTACGAATGGAAAAGGGTGGAGGAGTTCTGGTTTCTCGCCCTGGACATTGTCGGCTGGAGTGTGGTGGTGGTTGTCGTCTCGATGGCTTCTAAATGAATAGAATCATCATAATCCCTATTCTTGTCAACAAGGGGCGCAACGAAAAGGGTCTGCTCCAGGCTATTTATGTCTTGAACTAACTTGGCGTGTTCCTTCACTAGATCTCCGATAAGTCCAACCTGACAAGATGTAGTTACAAAAACTTATAAATATGCAAGAAAAACAATTAACTGAACATGAGATGCTACCCAAAGTTTCAATTTAATTACAAAATATTTACACAAATTTAAGTTTTAGGTAAAATTAAATAGATTCAATCTTATAACCAGTGCGAACCTTACTTACCCTCAGATACGCCTCTCGTGTACCGACTCGACCACCATTCCGGATAATCGTAGCACTCAACCTAAAAAAAGAATATATCCCCTAAATGTTTATTGATTAACGCAATTTATTTTCTAGTAAACGTCCAATGCTCGTTTAAACATGAATATTATTTCAAATGTAATTATTGTATTTGAAACACAAAGTGTACGCGACAAGTAAATTGACAAGTACTGTATACAGGCAGTTCTCTAACTCACGAAATAATAAATTTGAATGTAATGTTGTATAGAAATTGTATGAGCGACTGACTTCATTATCATAATAAAAAGCAATTGGATCTCATTTGCGTGCACAAGCGAAACTAATACAACGCTACAATGCGGACGGACGATCATACATTTACATGATACACATAACAAAAATTATTAAAATTTATATAATGAATAGCTGATGGCAACACAAGGAAATCGCTAATTTTAATACACCATTTAATTAGTTTATAAATATTTTGTAATACATATAATACAATAGCTTTGTATGTTACGAACCCTTAAATATTAAACCTGCTGAGTTGCATCTATTCCCACTCACGCGGGTCTACATGCAACTCCTTATCAGCATTTAGCGGAATGTAACAAGACACCAAGACCGTTGGAGACCTACCATCTAAGTTCCTACGGGATAGCGAGCGAATAAGAATGAGTCGAAGATCGAACATCATGTTGCATTGACCTATCTAGATTTAATTTAGTTTGTAATAAATTTTAATAAACACTTTAAATATAAATTTAATTAAAAAAAAAATAACCTCCGGCTGTAGCTCACGTAGTTGGCGCAGTCGGTAGAATTGTCAAGTACAGTCTGTGTACTTCAAGCAGTTCCTGTCCAGAGAGAGGAATCGAACTTACGGGTGCACCAGACCAGGTGGCGAATCCAAGCTTCGATTCGGCAAGAAAAGGCTATGTGGTAAGTGCTTGTAGGTTTTAATTCTTGCTTTTCCTAATTCTTTAAGTTATCCTATTTTTATAATTTTTTTTACGGTGATCTAAAACTCCCAAAATTGTTTTCGCTCTATAAAAAAGAATATTAGGTTAGATAGTTTTAGACATTCTAGAATTAGTGGGATAGACGAAAATAGAGCTTTAGGTAATAGTACAATGACGCAACCAATCGATATAGACGTAATTACTAAAGCTCTTAGGCTCAGCGATTTATTAATTTGTGAATTAGTTTTAAAATATATCAGGAATGATCCCGGATGCGAATTAATAAACCTCTCTTATAAATGGCATATTAAATAAGATAACCGGCCCCGCAGCCAGGCTCATTACTTCAGACGGAATACCAAAAACGTGGGCGGGAACAAAGAACCCTCTCGTAAACAATTTCGCAGATGATCGTGATGAAACGGCCTTACGTTTGTATCGAAAGCTTTACCACTGTCAGGATATGACTGGAGACAACACGGTAACTCTTCAAAGGTTACGATTACGATTATCGTTCCGACTTTTACTATGAACATGGCTGTCCGGGCCCAACATCGGATCCTTCGCAGGGAGCCGGGAAAGTTTTTCTCTCTTGGCTCCAATGGCCTCTGGGCGACGGGTGCTGGGAATTCGTCGCCCGCGCGACTGACTGCAAGGGGGCGAGGAAGGGGCACGTCGAGGGTTCATCCCTCCCTCTCGAGGTGGGGCTGCGTAAGCGGCCAGCGTCGGCGGGGTAGCGGTTGCATGCGAAAGCGTTCCCGTGACCCTGCCGTCAGGCGATGAGATGGAACATTTAGTCGGTGCAAGTCCGACATAACCTTTGCTTGCCCCCACGAGGACGTGTATGCGCAGGCATTTCTACGTTAAACAAAAAACAAAACTAGTAGAAGTGACTACTCTATTACTATATTTTGTCCTTTAGAGTTCAAGGAAAAAAATAACATAACCTTATCCAAATACAAATTTCACAATTATTTCGACGGACTACTAGGCTTTGACTTACTTGACATATAATTACAGTTCCTTCAGCATTGCCCGATGCCAACATATTTCCACTTTTAGAAAAACAGCAACAATTTATAGAGCCTCTTCCTCCATGAATAGTGTATATTGGACATCCTTTGTGTAAATCTATGATCTAAAAGAGAAAAATAATTTATGTTGTGTTCATATTTCAAATTTATTTAATTACAATAAATAACAAGTAATTTCTCATTAAGTGCTTTACCTTCATGCAGCCATCGAAACTGGATGTGATGATGTAATTACCACTGGGGTGAAAAGCCAATTGTGTCACTGGATCTCTGTGAATTCTGTAATTGGAGTTCCCATCAATCATCAAAACATTTCAAAGGTAAATTTATAGATTAAAGTATCACATTTTGTAGTTCATAAACACATTAAAACATTACATTGATTAAAAAATACTTACTCATAATATTGAGCAAGTTTACAGGTCCTTACATCATAGATCTTAACTTTTCTCATTGCTGTTCCTAGAGCTATATAATAACCGTTAGGATGCCACAATATATACCTGGCATAACCTTTATTGTCAGTATATTTATGAATACAATTATTAGTATTAGTGTCCCAGAAACAAGTGGTTGCATCATTAGAACATGACACTACCACGGCTCCATCTGGCGATATATGAGCACATCGAACAATATCTTCGTGACCCTCAAACATCGATATTAGTTTGTACTTACAACTGGACCATAATTTTACAGTTTGGTCATCAGAACCCGTTACTATCTAAAATCAAAAATTATCGTGCCGCCGTACATAGCGGATAACCTGTCGTTCCTAACGAGGTGATAGTTAGCAATTTTAGGGTCATTGTGGGATGGTTTCAGGAATGTTTCCTGAATTAGGATAACGCCGACGTCGTGGTGTCGGAGAAATGCGCTGATTTCACCCTTCTGGTGTCGAACGCTGTTCGCGTTAAAAGTCGCGACGGTCAACGAGCCAGGTTTGGTTTTGCCTAATACTTTGAGGAGCTCCGTGCTGATCCCAAAGATGTGTGCAGGGACTCGGACTACGGTGTCCAGGTGGAAGAGGAGGTGTCCTTAGACATCCGCCTCGAGCGCGGCTATCAACTCGTAATGTTCTAGTACGACTTGAAGCCTTTCCTTCTGCCCTTATGCGGCACTGAGTTTCTCCGTGTAGCTGAGCAGGTCTTTCATTGTGAAGCGGCCCATGTATTTCATGAGGGCCGCGATGTCTGCTGCGCTCCGGGCATCGAGCATCTGGGGCTCGACAGAGTTGCTCACCGGTGGAGACCGTTTAGCAACGGGAACCTGCGGGCGTTGGGTCATCGGCAAGGGTTTTGCCTAAGCCGATACCGCAGGGATCGGAGCGGGTTGACGGTCGTCAATCTTCGGTGATCCTGCTCCGCGAGAGGGGAGAGGGCGCGAACCCCGAATACCTGCGATCGGTATTCTGGGTCTTGCGGGTGCTACTACACTCCTGCGTGAAGCTTTGGAGCACCCGCGGTAATTCGCCGGGTGGCCTTCGGACTTGCACAAGCAGCAGCTTGGCGGGTCCTCGGACTTGGGTGTGCGCGTGCACTCTTTAGTGCGGTGGTCGCCGGTGCATTTTACGCAACGGGGTCGGGCGAAGCAGTTTATGGCCGAGTGGCCATATAGTTGGCATCTGTGGCATTGGCCAATGATGCCGCGCTTATGTAGTGGCTAAACGGTGACGTTCGTGAGGCCACATAGTTTGTTGATGTTGTTTATTTTCTTCCCCTCAGGAGAGAGCGGAAGAGTAATCAATATCAACGGGATCTCCTTCTGAGTCCGTTGGCTTGACATCCGCCGTGCGTATACCACGGGGAGGCCTTGGGTTTGAGGTCATCGATGACCTCGGCGATGGTCGTTTCCAGGGGTATGCCCCGGATGACGACTCTGAGGAGTTTGTCCTCCTCGAGAGCATACGTGTGGAAGCTGAGGTTCAGCTCCCGCATGTTTTTCGTCGCGCGACGAAAATCGTCGGTTGACGTTAGGCGCAGGCGGATACCCTGCGCCGTGTTTTGTGCCTTGGGGCACGAGACCTTGTTGTTCAAGAACCACTTGGACAAATTCTTCCAGGCGGCTTTGTCCTGGAGGATGACTGGGGGGGGGGGGGCAGCTTGGCCCGGGGAACCTCGCGCTCCGCCGCTTTCGCAGCGGCCGCGGAACGCGAATCGTCTTCCTCGCCGGAGTGGCAGAGGGCGATTCGCAAGTCGGGGAGTTGCGGGCTGCGGCTCGCTTCCGCTTTCCTGTGAAGACGACGAATCCTTCGTCATTTGATTGCGGGGGGTTGGGGACTTGCAGCTCCATGTCGGAAATAGTACCCTCACCGTCGGACATGAGCTTCATGATGCACGGCGATGAATCGCCTGAGCAAGCAGCGGCTGATGACTCGGCGAGCCCCTTAGGGGTGTTCGCTCGAGTCCTATTTGATGCGCATGTTGATGCGCATGTTGATGCGCATGTTGATGCGCATGTTGATGCGCATGATGATGCGGACGAGGGGGACGCTGGGCTAACTGATGCAGCCAGCTTCGCCCTCATTGAGGCCTGATGGGCCTCAAATTTGTCCCACAGCTCGGGACAAGCGACGGTCACAAACTCGATGAACTGAGCCCCTATGGACTCAGCCATCGTAGTTCTCACCGCGTGGTGGGGAGCTAAGAGAGAGCTAAGGATTTAAATTAAAAAGCGTGGTAAAACAACGCAGACGCGTATCCTAACGGTCAACGGGCGACGGTTAGGATGCGTAAAAATATCACGCGACGCGGTGCAGTGCGCGCGGGTGGAGGGGCGCGCGGTTGGCGACGTGCGAGTGGAGGGGCGCGCTGTTGGCGACACTCCCAGAACGCTATTACTATTTAGCTACTAATCATTACGACAATTGTGTCAGTGTTATTATTGTGGCTCTACTTACTATTGTGTTTATTTACAAATTTTAATTTAACTGATTTACAGAGCATAAAGCAAAGAACAGTTTTCAAGCCCAAACCGAAGCTGCAACAGAGTGACTTTTTCAAATGCTTAAAACCCATTCACAAGCTGTGCAAACTGTGGATATCTGCCAGGATTTCGCAAACGTAACGCTTTTCAACAGAAATTTTTAGAGACTACAATATTGCACATTATAAATTCTTGGCATCAGCATCGCAAGACAAAACTGTTAGAGTTTGGATGCCTAAAGACGCTTGCAGAGCAGGAAAGTTTGATGTTCACTCGTATACAGTGCGATCTGTGCAATACAGCCACGATAACACAAAGGTGAGGTGCTTTATGCGTTCTTGAACTTTAATTTTAGTAACAATACAATATGTTTAGATGCATAATTATTCTTAATCATATTTAAAGATAATAATAACGGAATTGATGCTTTCTCCTTACAATTTGTGAGTTTAATAATTTCTAAATGGAGTCGGTTTTTAAATATGATTCTTTTTAGATATTAACTGGATCTCATAGCATTGCAGTGAAACTTGTCAAGTGTTGAGCATAACTTAATGACAATATTCCTTGGACATGAAGCATATGTTAGATGTGCTAGTTTTTCTCCTGATCCTGCTATTATACTAACATGTTCTAATGAAAAAAAAAAATCTAATGATACAACCACTATCATCTGGGATTCTAATAGTGGCAAATGTGTTTACAGTAGAATTACGAAAGATATATGACATGTTTATCTTTGCACCCTTTATATTACTGGGTTATAACAGCTCTAGCAATCTCATTTGTAAAAGTTAAAGTATATGATGTAAAGACCAAACATAACCTAATATTACCAGTGAGTTTTCTAATAGTTATATCTTAATTTATTGCGAAACAAGCTCTGTCTGTAAAAGCTGTTGTTGATAAGTGGAATTGGTGATGGTTAAAATCTGTCCTGCAATTTTTGAGATTACATAAAATAAAAAGACAGATTGCAAATAATAATTAAATCAAAATTTAAATCTTCATATTATTATTTTTCTAACTAATTGGACTGAATATTTTTATTCCAGGTGTACCAGTGTCAGTAGCCCAATCACATGTTGCATAATCACAACTTGACTCTGAAGCTGTCCAATCTCACCGACAAATGCACTGTTCACACTGCAAATTTTGCCCTATGTAAAGGAGTTTGAAAGCCATGTTTACTCACTGCATAGTGTTGTTGCCAAATGGGTCATGGACAAGGGCAAGGTTGTGCCAAAGAAGCCTGACTCTCTACTTAAGCCAGTTAAGATCAATGATGAAATTACCATCATACCTTCCCCAGACAAAGACTGTTTTTAAACCAAATAAGGTAATTTCTTGTTTTAATTTATTACTTATTTATTACTTTGTTGATTGTTATAGCTATGGAATTATTGACTTAATTAGACCTAATATCTTATATGTCAAGATGAAGAGCACAGTGCGGTGTTGTATGTATCATCTGAACTAGCACTTGGTTGTTGCAGACGGACGTATGTCTCATTGCTTCATAGAATAAAAATAAATATATTACTATTATTATTTATTTTTGTTACTCTTTCATTTAGTTTAAGTTTTCTTTTAGATCATTTTTGCTGAGCGATTTTTAATATACTCAAGAGAATATTTTATATGCTACTGTGATCGCTGTTACAGCTTTTCACATTTAAAAATTAATGTGTTAACAGTTGATAAGCAATAATTAAGAATGGACGTCATGACAAACACATAATTGTTGTATCTAACTGGAACTATAGAATGGGTTTTGAAATTACTTATGTGTTGGCTGAATATAGTTGAAAAGAATGTTGCTGGCAATTTTTAGTTAAATAATTAAAATCGATAACAATAAAACAATTATAATAAACAAAGCAGTCTACTTAATTTGAGCCAAAAAAGAAAATTACAGTGATATCTCGCTTCAGTCCACTTTTAACTTATTACACTTAGAACTACTCTTCTTCTTCCTCCTGCTGCTTTGTTCTGCAACTGCTATTATACAATATCTCTGTATGAAACATCTGTGTCGTAAATTTTATAAACTTTTACTGCGAACTATTTTGTGCTTCATTTAATAAACATTATATCTAGTAATTGACAAGATATTAAAGACAATGTATTTACAAGCTGGTTTTCTTATCGATTCATTATTTTAACTAACCAATTCATTACAGAAAACCTTTGGAAAGTAATGTCTGCATTAAATTTAAACAGGAAATTTTCATTAAAAGGCTGACGAAAAACGTAGTTATAACATCCACGCATAATCTATGATAGAGAGAAAACACGCTTTACATTTTGTTTTGCAAAAGATTATGTTCTATTTGCTATATAAACTCTACTTGCTCGCTTGACTAGAAATGTAGATAAAACGAAAGCTATTTGCAATAAACGAATTATATCGTAGATGTTATCTGTAACATATGGGAATAAAAAAAAAAATTAAAATTAGTCATGAAATACATCATGTCTTCTGATTTCCGAATATAATACTGATCGAGTGCAAAAAAAACATTTCTCATGCTAATGAGCTATCATAATTTTTTTTAATAATTCTAAATTAATCGTGAGATGAATCGATTTCTTGGTTAAAAATAAACGAAAACTAAGAAATTGTGTTTCCAGAAAGTTGTCTCATTATCCTCTACTGCGCCATATTAGCTAACACGGGTCATAAATTGTTTAATTAGGTAACGGATTAATATTAACACTAATTGAAATAAAATAATTTTATCTCAATTTATGGTCTCGTTGCTTCTATAATCTATGTTATCATCGTCGTGATCGTGCTGTTCAATTGTGGTCCTGGTGTTCGATTAAACCATTAAAGAGATTGTGTAAAGGAGCAACCTATTAATATCTTTAGAATATTCTCTTAGTATCGAACATTATCGTATAACAATGGAGGATAATTCTGGATTGTCAATACGGTTTCAACCCTATAAAGAGTTTCAGTGTCATGATGCGCAGGTCTCGGCTATCTCTTTTAGTCCCAACAATAAAGATGTAATAACCGGCTCCTATGATAAAATACTTCTGGTATATATCGTCATTACGTTAATATATTTTTAATAAAGTGATTTAGGTTAAATTTTGGATTGCTAACCTTAAAATGATATAATTTTCAGTCCACTACTATACGAAGTCGGAAGCCGAGCCTCTGTATTGAAGCCCACACTGATGCTGTCATGGATGTGACTGTTTCCCCAAGAGGAGAATTCATCGCTTCGGGTTCCAAAGATAGAACTGTTCATATATGGACAATCCAGGATAGGACCAGTGTAAAATGTTTTCAGGCTCATCCACTTGCTGTGCGATCTGTGCAATACAATTATGACTCCACTTGGGTAAAGTGTACCTTTAAAATGAAACAATTGTACCAGTAATAATGTCACTTGATGAATCCAACAATATCCTTATCAATAGTTATTTAAATGTTATTGGGAAAAAACAACACAAGTTTGGTGCTATATTTAACTTTTTTTGTTTCAGATATTAACTGCATCTGACGACAAGACTCTCGTATTGTGGTCAAGTGCCAATTATAAAGCAATAAAACAATTTATTGGCCACACTGGCATTGTTAGATGTGCGCGTTTGTCACCTGATGGAGCAATTATAGCTTCTTGTTCGAATGATGCAAGCACTAACATCTGGGATCCCAAGTCGGGAAAACAAATTCATAAATATGAAATATCTAAAGGATATCCAACATATCTATCATGGCACCCTTCCAGTACTCAAATAGCCCTGGGGTCATCTGTAGGCGACATAACCATTTATGATATAAGAACCCATGGGGCTATACTTCACAATCAGTAATTTTTCAGTTTGATTAACATAAATATGTATATGAAGTAGTCGATTTATTGTTTTGATTTTAATTGGTGGTACATAAAAATATCCTTTTTTCAGCTCTAATAATGAACCAATTTCACAACTTGCATATAATCCCAATAAGAGTTTACTTGCCACATCCAGCATGAACGGCTGTGTGAAGGTAAGCAACCTGCATGTAATAACTAAACACAATATAATGTGCTTCGGTACAATTTTAATTTTATTATATGTTTTTCTCATTCATAGGTATTTGATTTAAACACACAAAGACTAGCATTCGGTATGCAATGTGAGAGAGGACCTATACATTGTGTGAATTTTTCTCAAGATGGAAATGTATTGGTTGTTGGTGCTGAAGACGGAGCGGTAATAATTTTCAATGAATTAGTAATACATATTTTATTCAATAACTCTTTCAATATTAAAATTTATTGAATATTAATATTTTCCAGATGCTTGTATGGGATTTAAAACTTGTTAGACATCTAAACAGATTAGGAAGAGGAAAATATTCAGCTTAGAGTGAGAGTTCAAATGTGAAAACAAACAATTAATAATAAATGGGGAAAAATTTTGATTTATATTTATATTTATCGTGCAAACATATCTTTAATTTTTTTGTGTTGACATGATTATACGATGATCTAATCATTTAAGAGCTAGAGCTTGAGAGGTGAACTTCTGACATAATTCTTCATTATTATTAATCTTAAAGAGACTGATGTATCTAATATTAGTGATATTCCTTTACAATATTTAAGATAGTGATAATTGTAAAAATGTGAAGTAGTAGAGTGAGTAAAATTAGATACATGGTTGATTTTTGTGTGTCTCCTTATGTGCAGCAGTTGATGTAGTTTATTTATGATCTAACTCTGTATGAAATGGTACCTTCGTTAATAGTGTTATTACAACTATTGTGTTTAGTTACAAATAAAAGAAATTGTTATGATTAAGCAGTTGAATCTGATCTGCTTTAAGTAAAAAATGTGATTCTCATGTAATGATTAATAAACCAATTGAAGTTAATGTTTTTTTTTTTAATTTCTACCTGTTGTTTTGTGCTTAAAATTCATGTTGTGCATGTTTTGCTAGGTAGGTAGGTAGTCTTATAACTTTTAAATATTCAGTGTACTAATCTCTTGTCAGTGAATTTATTACAATTCAGTGACTAATATTTAAGTGATGTACATTTGTGAAGTTTAGTGACAGCAGCGAAATACAAACTGTGAAGGGAAACTTGTGTACATCTTGCTTAAGGTCTATACATAAGGTGAGTGTCACGGTTACACAAAGGCATACAGGTTGATTGCAACATTAGAAGTTCCTGTCACTGAAAGTGATGGGCAATATGCAAGTTTCTTTTCTGCATCTCAGTATAATTCTAATTGAGTAGCTACAGAACCAACATTCTAATGATTCTAATGACATTTGCTCAACTATATTAATACATAAATACAAGTGGTGGTTTAATTTTTCACTTTATAAACTTACTTTTTTTATTCAATTAAGAAACGAGCGGGATGTTGAACTGTCTCAATATTTTCAACGTGCCACTACCTTTTGATTTCCGTGAAAAGTTCTATATATTTAGAAAGTTTCTCGCTAAATGTAGACGAATGCGTATTACAGACAGCTATTTTCTATTCTAATCTAACAATACTACATTTAGCCTATTATAATGAATAGTTTTGTCGGTAATTATAGTTCTGTCCCAATACAGTTTGCAAATGATTTTCTAGCATAGACTTGGGCTCGTAAGTATAACAAGGTACTTTTTTGTTTGTTTTAGCAAGAAATACTCTGATGAATAATGTTCATCTTTATCATTTCTAAATTTGTAATCAGTTTAAAATATGGTTTTACATGTTCCGGTCACATGTTGTATAGTTTCTAAACTTCTCTGGGAAAGTCGACATATATCTGATTGTGTATGCCGAGTGTAGCACGGGTAATATATTTTTGGTAATTGCGTGTACTTATCGTTTACTCTTGTATTGCTATCATAAAGGCCTGTGTTTCGGAGAACAGTTCACTTTTTTGAAGCCATGCATTTGATTCTTTATCCACCCCTCGTCATGATACAATCATGTCAATACGTTGTCGGCCATGTAGTGACTTGTAACCATGTATCCAGTTTCTGTTGATTAGTAATAATTTGTTAAGTATGAAGAGTATTTTTCTTATTTAATTTAAGACGTGTCAGTCTGTTGTCAATTTGTACTGTAAATTTATGTAGATTTGAATGATCAGTTTTATTGGTGAAGTAATTTCTAATTGTACTTATTCGGTTATTATGTAGATTTTGTAACTCAATAAGAACTCTCCCACCTTCCTGTGCAGGAAAGGTAAGACACTGAATACATGATTTAGGATGATGTTTAATTTTTTTAAGTGTCCCTTGCAACTTGCAGATTTTGAGAGCTACGTCGATAAATTTAGTTCTCCGTCGAATTTCTTCGTTCCGGATTTTGTCGCTTAGAAAAATGATGTGCTACTTTGAATCGGTGGACTAGCCCAATGGTTAGGTGCCGTAAGTAAGGATGGGGAGGACGCACTTAAAGAGTTTTGTCTTAAGATATAAGTATCTGCGAGGTGAGGATGTGACAAATTTTTACAAATGCTGCCCTGCCGAGTCGAATGCGTCTATCGATCTCTTTGTTGTAGTTACCTCGGCCAAGTTCTATAACCTGTCAGAAGTAGACGTGCTCTTTTACTTCTTCATTGATTGCGTCCTACGGTTACTGGACTAGAGAACATTCATTGGACTAGTGATTGGACATGACTTTAGTCTTGTCTAAATTCATCTTCAGTCCCACGCATAGAGAAGCGGCATTGAGATCATTCAGCATCCGGCTAAGATCCTCCAGCGATTCTGCCATTAAAACCACATCATCGGCAAACCGCAGGTGCGATAAGTACTCGACGTTAATGTTGATGCCCGTAATAAAATCGGTTGCGGAGGCAGTACACTACTCACACACATAAATATATAAATATAATACAAAATATGTAAATACATAAATAAATGCAGAAAAATATAAATTGTATATTAATATAGTGAATATAAATTAAAACAACAAAAAAAAAAATGCGTAATAGTGGGAATCGATTACGCGCAAGCATAGAGATTCACTGTCGGTTATCGGCGGCGAGTCTCTCGAAGCTTAGTTGGACGTAGGCGACGCTAGACGCGCGCCGTCCGTCGCCCGCCACGCATCGAGCGTCGAGCGTCGAGCGACGAGCGTCAAGCATTAAGCGTGAGGCCGCACCCGGATGGGAACGGGCAACGCGCGCACTTAGCGTAGGCTAATAACAGTACGCCGGCACGGAGAACGTGGCGACCGCGGCAGCTGCTACAACCGCGCTTCGGCCCGGTTAGCTACGCGCGCGGAAATAAACCGCGTAAACCACTTAGACTACTGCTCAGGCAATAGTTAGATAATCTAGGGTGAAAGTAGTAGTAGTGTACGATAGAAATAAAACGAGCGCAATTTTGAAGTAAGACTGATTAAAAAATAGAAATTACATAAAATAGACAGTATAGTTGTAAAATTAGTGCCGTTTTGCCCTTGACTTTAAGAAAAATAGTAAAGGGAAAGTAAATAGAAAATTTTTATAGAAAAAAAAGAACTTTTTAATACAAAAAATTTAAATAAAAATCTTAAAAGGGTTAAAGAATGGCAATAATGTAAGTGATGTTAACTGCAAAAATTTTCTCAAGCGATGAATATTTCTGTGACATTGCTTTGGCATTAAAGTAGGAGTTGTGAGTATTTCCGTTGCACTAGTTTTAATTTTTATTAAACTGGCTTGCCCTATTGCACTAGTTTTAATTTTTATTAAACTGACTTGCCCTATTGCACTAGTATTAAGTTTTTAACTAATTGACCTGCCCTAATGCACTAGTTTTAAGTTTTTTAATAAATTGACCTGCCCTATTGCACCAGTTTTGAGTTTTTAACAAATTTACCTGCCCTATTGCACTAGTTTTAAATTTTAATTATACACTATTGGTGGACTTAGGCTTTTGCCAGTAATTAATATAGGCTGTTTTGCACTAGGTTAAGTATTTATGTAATCGATCAGTTCCTCAAAACGATCTGCACCCCCTCCAAAAAGACGGATGGAGATGACGTGAGTGCCACGCGTGATGTTATTTATTGAGTTGGCAAGAGTAAGCACATCGCCCATAAGGAGCGTAAGGACTAGCGTTGGAGAAACCTGCGCGGGGTGTCGCAAGACGTCAAGCTGGTGGAGAAGCCACCCTCAGCGGTGGTCGCAGGAAGAGTTAAAGAGTCGCGAGCTTGCCTAAATAAGGCCAAGATTCATTTGGGCAACGCGTGCAACTTAAAGACGAAGGTAAAGGCCGAGGTGATAAGCGCGGTGGCGCGCCTACACCAACAGATCCACGATACGAATCAGGAGCAACAAAAATGGAATCGAACCGGGAACCCAAAACATGGGGTCGACTGCGCCGGCGGGGCAGTGCCGAGGGTGCGAGGAGGGGACTGAACGAGTTCCCATCGCAGCTGTTTTCCGACGCAGAACGATGAGCTCCTGAGGCACTTGGAAGCTCATGGGAGACTCTTTGAAGAGAACATCAAGTAGGTGTTAAAAATTAAAGAGTCTCTCAAGAGCTGGGAAGAGGGAGCCAAAGGCGAGGGTCGCCGCGGGACCGAAAAATTCCGCCCCCGGGTGGAGAGCCTACTCACGCGGTGGCGATCTCGTCGGGGACCGAAATCGGGGAGAAGGTCTGGGGAAGGATCACGGAATCCTTCAACGCGAAGGAAAAGGGTTTCAAGGTAGATAAAATTAGAAAAATAAAGGACGGGAAAGTGGTGATTGGGTGCTCCAGAGGCAAAGTTGAAGCGGGTCAAGGAGAAGCTGGCGAAGGCAGGAATGGGACTGATGCACGTAGACCTTCAGAGGGTCCGGGTGTTAGACCAGCCCCCGATGGTGCAGTGCACATGGTGCCTGGGGTATGGCCACAGCAAGAGGCTGCGCACGGAGAAGGAAGACAGGTACAGCCATTGCGGTGGCCAGCACCTCACGGCACAGTGCGTGGATTGGCAAGCCGTTAACCTCCTGCTTGTCGGAACTGCCGGAAGGCCCAGGCAGACTGGTGGGACCACGAGCCGTTCGACGGAGAATGCCTCGTCCGGAGAAGGTGGGGCGTAATCTCGCGGGTGTCAACAGCGAATCCGGACGGGGCACCACCCGGTAGTACCGGGTTGCGCAGTAGCAAATAAGTATATTGTTGATGTTATTGAGATTTTCTATGGATATAAAAGCGCTAATAATTATAAAAGCAGTATTGTTAATTATTTCTAATGATTGGTTTTCACTAAGTTTTACCAAGTTTTTTACTGAATTATTGATCATTCTAACATGGTGATATGAATTTGGTATTAGTGACAATGAGACAGAAAATGATGATATTGTTATTGTTGGAGAGATGATGTTAATTAATTAATGAGATGAAAATGATGCATTGGATGGACATGGTCAGTTCGGTTGGGTAAAGAGTCGGCTGTAGTCATTTTCTCGAGGAGAACCCGTCTGTTCAGTCCCTCATTGCCAACGGTTCGCATTCTCCAGCGTTGGCCTCGGATGGACTCCGGTGACCTCTAGGGAACCGGCCTTACTTATACCTCCTAGAATTGTTCTTCATTTTGGTTTATTTTTTACAAAGGTATAGAAATATTGCTTGCCTCGAGTGGCAAATTGGCAGGACACATCGCTCAAAGGATTGAGAGTCGATGGGGCACTAAGGTCCTCGAATGGCCACCGCGTACCGGTAGACGTAGTGTTGGCGGACACCCCATCAGGTGGTCCAACGATCTGGTGAAGGTTGCGGGAAGCAGCTGGATGCGGGCAGCACAGAATCGATCGATGTGGATATCTTTTGGGGAGGCCTATGTCCGTCGGTGAACCTCTATCGGCTGATAATGACAGAAGTATTGTTATATGTATGTAAATTGACCGATGTATATTTATTTAACTATAAAAATAATTTAAAATAATACGAATTTAGAGATGAATTAAGTTTTATTAATACGTTTCTTGTGATTATTCTTTACACACTAAGGAAGACAATTTATTTTTAGATGGAAGAAAATTAACAAGAACTTTAAACTTTCCTGTCTTGATTTACTTTCTGCATTAGGTAACCGTGGAAAATGTCTACGTCCAGCAGGGAATGTCTACGGTTGCTGCTACAAGTGACGATGATAACGATTAACAAACAAGGAATAGTAAAAAATTATTGAAATTTTGATTTCATTAAGTAGTTAAGAAACACCATTGCTGACGTCTAATTGTCTATCACACATTTGTAATTCTTTAAATATTTGTGTCGTATTATATTTTTATCAACTTGAGAAATGTTTCTCTATAGTCTGAAGCTGTGTAGAGCTTGGTAGTTATATTCGACTCTTATAGCTCATCTGATATTAGTCCATGGCCTTTTTTTAAGAGAAATGTCTACGCTGGCCATATATTTTTAATGATTCTTCGGACCGGTTTTTTCTACATAGTCAAAAAGAAAATCATTATTTGGCAAGGACTCCGTTTCGTTAACTACACTTAATAATGTACCATTTCTGAATTCTTTCGTAATAATTTTGTGTAGTGGAATTTCATCTTCATTGTAAGTTTTTCTGCTTTTAGCATGTACTGCCATTGTTTTCGATTTAATACTGCCCCTATCATGTCGCATTGTTGAGTTCAAATTATTTATAGGGGCTTGGATGAGAGGAACATCATTAACAATTTTCTTGTATTGTTTAGTAACATTTTGTTGATTATAGGGAACGTAGTAATCTATGTCCCTATCAAGTTTTTGTTTTAATAATCTTTCTTTATCCCTGTTCAATTTAAGTATATCTTCGCTGTCAAATGTTTTTCTATTTGCCGATTCTTTGAAATACAAGTGCCAGTCTTTATTTACATCAGGGTTTAAAACCTTACCAGAAATCATCTGATTTTTATAGAATATATAAATAAAGTAGTTTACTTTTTTTAAAGTCACATCATCTTTTATATGGACCGGAGTAGGAGTCGTTGTAGAGTTTAATTCATAATACTTGTCTAAGAGCCTAGGAGCTATAATAATTGTTGAAATATTTGTATGGAGAAAGAACGTGGACAGTGCTTTTGGCTCGACAGTTTTTCTTCGTAAATTATCATTTGAATAAAACTCATGTGCCATTTTATCAAAACTTCCCTGGTTTATCATTTTATTGTTTTTAATTTGTTGGTGTTCTTTTACCATTCCGTAAAGTCTATTTTCAATAATAACATCTGGAGATGTAGGATTTATTACAGCTGTTCTTGTTTTCTTTAACTTAGGATAAGATTTTCTATTCCTTGATTGAAATATAGAATCAGTTTTTTTTGTAAATTTCTTTATTAAACTAGCACTAAACAACTTTTTTGAAAATCTGTATAAAACTATTACCCTGTGCAGTTTTAAAGAATCAAAAAAAAAATTCAGATCTTTATTTTTATACAAAACACGTTCAAGTTTATCGACAAAGTCGCAACCATAATTGTTTTGTCTAGGTTTTAAATTACCTACTCTAAAATAAGTATCCCTTCTACATATTAAATTGTATTCTTCTTGAGATTGAACATTGCCTTTATGCTTTAGTATGTAGAATAACACATTAAAACATGATGCATTTTTTTCTGATAGCATCTTTCCTGCTTGTTGGCTACTATTAACATCAAGATTATGAATAATCGTGTCTTTTTCGGATATTGAGATTCGGTGTTTCTTTGTAATGGAAGTACAATTACACTGCAATAACTGAAGCAATTGGCTGGAAAAATTGTAAAGAAACAAATATAGTTTCAAAAAAAATGTTAATCTTTATATGTAAGGAATTTGAATTCTATTAAGTTTAATTTATTTAACGAACATTACATATATTAACAAATCAAGATCGGAAAGCAATTAACAAAATATAAAAAATAGTTCCTCTGGCCTTTTATAGAAATTACTTGTAAAATATGTTGAGAAGAAATTAGTGATAATGGAGATCTGTATATATTATATAATATTTTTACCATGTTTGGAGTTTAGTTCACATCAGAACGAATATAACACAAAAGTTACTATATCTAATAATTTGATGTTGACAGAAAGACAAAGGTAATTAATAATGTGAATAAATTTTCGGGAACGCGCTCCATGTTATCAATATACGATAAAAAAATCTTTGGTTCATTACACATCTGTTGTGAGGTTGTTAAATTTCATTTAATAGGTTAAAAAAAATTGTGTGATCACTTACATAGTGTCGCAGTATTGCATACAGCGAGGCAGTTGAAAATTTGCCGCCGCGAGAGCGACGGTCATTAGCACAAGCATGATTATTGATTACCGTAAAGCGGCGACTGTTTTATGAGTTTGCGGACTAATTAAGGCTTCATTAAGCACAAGTTCAATTCGTCACATAATATCGCCTATTGCCAATACCGAGGCCTCTTTTAATCAACTCGTCAGCACCGACGTCAAGCTATATTATCCATTTCTTCTTCAGGCTTTCAACTTTTTTTTTCTGTCCGGGGGGAAATCTCCGAAAAGATACTGTCTTCTGTGGGGACGACAGAGTTATGTGGAGATTTTTACCCATTAAAACCCATTCGGTGGTCATTGTATATTGGTCATTGTAGAGATCACGGGATCTCCGTTCGGAATAAAACCGCAATGAAGACTAAGTGTACGTTTTCTTTCAAATAATTTAAACAAATTAAAACCCTAATTTTATTTCATTGATACATCACGCTATACAATACGGTGTCTTGCCGGAGATTATCTAAGTATACAAAGTTAAATATTCTTTTAAGAATTTGTTACATTATATTGCACTTTATTGTACATTAGTATCATATTTGTCAGCTATGGATCGTATTATGACTTACCACTACAGTGTTAAAGATATTGCGGCTGGAGACGGTCAAGCGTACCCGTCCGAAATGTTCAGGCTCTGATATATATATGTTGATAGTCTCAACACACCATTAGTGGCTGATTTATAGTATGAGGGTGGTATCTAATCATGTGGGTGTGAAAAGCCTCGCAACCACCCTAACTCCACAAAATGCGGCCCCTTATTCTAACCACCTCTGTATTACAAGGCAAAAAGCTTATAATACATGACGGAGGCAGTTAGCATATAGAATAATATAACTACAAATATGAATGAATACATTATTAACATGGACTTTTAATTGAAAGTTATCGATCTATCACAAACCTCAGCATAGAACGATTTGTTGACGGGTACAAAAGTTTATAGCGCATGTGCTTATTTCACGCATGCGCATATTTGTTTACCTACTCCACGAATTGGGAAAACGTAAGTAAATTGTTCATACCGGCTTTGCTGTGCTAGACATAAGGCACAAATTAAAACCGCATGTTGAAAATTAAGAGGTTTGGAAGGCAGTGCAGACGAGACAGCGACGGAGCCGGGCGCGCCGTCGCGAGCCATGAGCTCCCCGAAGCTGAGCGAACGATGTCCTAGCAGCATGAGCAATGGCAATAAGCTCACCAACGATTCGAAGGAGGACTCTCTCGATAACTCCGTAAGTCTTTGCATGATTCACGGTTTCACTAGTCAACCCACATTGACAATGTGTTTCATCGTTAAGCGCAGCAGCAATATTATTTGTAAAGCACATATCTTTTGATTTTCTGTCAAATAGGATTTCAAGAAGTGTTTCATTAAACTCTACCGCAATAGATGAGTTAATTAAAAATGGTAGGGACACGTATAAGAGGTCTATAATATTCTGTTTGCGAGACAATATTGAGCACACGTCAACGATTGTGTCCGCTTTGTTAATGCATGTATTTATTTAGTTTATTTGTATTTGCCTGGATAGCACGAACGCTGGAATCATTTGTTTGATATTCATATTGTTACAATAGCTTCTTTTTATCTTATAACGTTTTATGTTAATATAAAAATTTGCTATAAGACTAACAATTTAGTAATATTCTATTTGTACTCTATTAGATTTATTATGAACAGTGTTTAATCAAAACGTCAATTATATGACCTTCACGTCGTAATTGATTAAAAAAAAGAGTATATTTTTTCAGTGTTCATATGTAGTACTTTAGCTTATTATGCTTGTCAATTTTAAGTCCACTATATGGAAGAATAAATTTTATAAATTTTTAAGAACTTTTATTCCAGGACTTATTTTTACTATGCTACTAGTATTCAAGTCGTACAACTACCGTATTATATTGATCTAATTATGCTTTGATTTTCTATCGACATCAGGCGATGTTAATTAATATAAAAGCTGATATATCTGATATTTGCGCTACAGATAAGAGAGTCGATGAAATCGGAGCGTGGCGGGAAAGGAGAGGAAGACTGGCGGCGGCGCACCATTATCGTAGAGAAGAAGAACGGCTCCTACGGTTTCACTTTGCAGAGTTACGGGATTCACTACAAGAAGGTAGTAGGAATTCCAAGCTTAAAAACATTATACGGCATGCATTTCGGAGTAAATAACATAATGAAATCTGTACGATATGCATCGTAATTGATATACCTCATATACGCCCTTTTTAACTTAATATTATTACCAATGAAGACATTTATTCTTCAGAACGAGCTCTTAAAAACTACAGATTGTATTTCACTCTAATAGCACTTTTATCTTTAACCTTCGCAGATTTATAACTCGGCGTTTTCTTCGCATGAATAAGAGTCCCATATTTATCAATGTTTAGTAGCGATAAAATCCTTTCAAAAAATTGCATGCATTTTGACAGCAATATGCATGCATATTGCTGTCAAAATGCATGCAATACTTTGACTTTTACTTTAATTAATTTACAGGAGCAAGAAATAGAGGTGATCACTTATGTGGAGCAGGTGGACATTGAAGGTGCAGCGGCAGCAGCCGGGATGCGTGAGGGTGATGTCATTCTTTCCATTAATGGTATCGACGTTGAGCACGCTGATCATACCGCCATCGTGGAATCAATTAATGCTTGTGAGGCGCGTATGCGCATTGTGGTTATCTTTGAGGATTGCGTGCGAAAAGTTGAGTTGCACCTTAAATACATTAATATTCAAAGAATGTTGCAGATTAAAATGCGCGAATTAGAACAACTTACTATCAGAGAGAGACAAGTATTTGATGCAAATTGGAAGACTCACAGTTTGCCGTCGCAAAAGAAGAAAGCATCACCATCCGATATCATTTCGGACAGCGAAGAGAATAATGTTGCAGAAAGCATAAACAGCGCATATTGCAGGTCGACATTGTCCAGTGAAAACGTCACTAACCCCAAACCCAGTCAAGGGAGTGTGTTCATGTATCAATATTTGGATCCGCGTTATGGAACATGTATCATTCAACCCAATTTACGTACCGGTAGTTTCGTTATAACCGTTGGTTCACCGCGTAATCGGCGTGACTGTCATCATTGCGTAATTAAGACGTCTGCTGATTCGCATCGTGCTTCAGAAGTTTGCAAGTCTAGTAACGGAAAACATGGAAAGGTATACAGGAACAACCACAGTCACGGCTGTGGACCATGCATGCCCCCCTATAACAACCAGGATGCCAACAGTCTTGAAGCGTACGATTTAGCTAGCCCTTGTTGTGATCCACACTGCGTTCCCAACTCTAAAAAAAAGGTTCGGCGGAAGAAAGAATGTTCAAAGGAACATAAGAGGAAAGATAAATGTCTGCAAGTTGATAAATCAACTCAAAAGACGGATCACTGTCACACACATCCAAAAAAACTGTGTGCAACAGGTCAATGCGCCGGTCGCTATCGTTACCTGGCTACGGAGTCTACTCAAACTAGCCAGTGCAGCTTGCAATCGTATGCAACGAGCAACGCAACCGCTCCCTGTGAGAACTCCGCTTCCAGCTACAGTACATCCCTCAGCAGTGACACTCTTTTTTGGGATAATGACCAATCCGAAGCAAAGTCCTCGCCGAAAATCCAATATCAGAGTTCACATCAGCACGTGAAGCCAAAGTCTTGGGATAATTTGACAACTAAAGCATTCGGTGGTTATGGCTTCGGTTACGGCTATTTAGACACAAGCGCAAAGTATAGTAATAGATCGAAGAGTCACGGACGTAGCCACAGTGGACGGAGCTCTCAGAGTCAGCACGAATATCAGCTCCATGTACAGGAGAAACATCAACACAGACAGAGTGGCGCAGCGCACCATTATTCTGTGTATAATAGGAGCCACAGTCACTGCCAGCCCACCAAATCGACTGAAAGTCTTATCGTAGTGCCTAAGTATCAATTGGAGAGCAGCGGATCCGAGACCCGCCTCGCGTGCGACTGCGTGGATTCGGTGGACTACTACCGCCGAGTGGGCCCCGCCAAGAGCCCGGCGGACACCCATTCATCGGGATACTATTCGCAACGTTTCGTCTACCCCACGCACATGTACAAAAAGAAAGATTCCAACGTTAGCTCAGAAATAACTCGTTTGTAAGCAACATTTAACTGATAACTGCTCAACTAAATGCCTAAATGATAGTTTTAATCTAAGTAGTTCTTAATTATGTATTCTAAATAAAAGGCTGCCAGAGCTGTGCCGATATCTGGGCCGAGATAAACACTAAGTACGTAGATGATGCGGAGACGCTGAGAGTTACCGATAACCCAAATTTATGAAAAAAAAAAAAATGGAAAGAGGGCGGTATGAGCTCATATTGTTAATGTTCTCAAAATCTTTTTTTGAGGGATGTTATGACCGCAGCCGCGGTCGAATCCTCGTAATCACATCCGATGATAATATCATCAAATATTTGTCACTAAAGCATATATGTGAAATATGTTATAGTTATATATAAATGTTTATTCATGTTTTTGTTAAATTTGCAATGATTAATTACCGATATTTTTTAAAAGCCATTTTATATTGTACTTAAACTTTTGAGGTTTGAGATTTCTCGCAAAGACAGAGTCAACGGTTAAGCGTGGGTCTGTAAAAAATAATTACAATTTTAAACAATGATATGAATAAAGTTAAAAATTGCTAACACAAAAGATCAAAAGTGAAGGATGGAGGTGGTCACAAATCTCAAAGATGAGAAATACTATTATAACATTTGGGCATATACAGTATACATTTTGTTCATAATTAAAAATAGAAAAAGTTCTGATTTTGTATGGACTGAAATGCTTGAATGCTATGCTCATGATATCGGGGCAAACAAAGAGCAGTAAGTTTGACAGAGACATTAATAATAATAAACATTTTATTTTAGATCAAAGATTCATATTAAATAAGTTAGTAAACGTTAGTAGCAGTATTAGTGCTTTTATAATAATTGTAATGCATTGAATTTTTTATATAGTAATCATGCTGTTATGTAACTAGGCCTAGGTGTTGTTATATTGATTCCAGACATCACATTGCACAATTTTAGTCGATAATCATTTTATTAGCTTTATACTTGTTGATTACTTTTTTAATAAAATTACAATAAAGTTATGAAATGAGAACTTGTTTAATTTGATACACCTAATGTGCTTACAAAGTTTGTTATGAATAACTTCAGAAGTAAATAAATGCTCACTTCTAGTTCGCAAAGGCAACATTCCTTTATTCTCCTTTTTATGTGATCATTATGTTTTTCATGAAAATTTATATAAACAGAAAATGTAGATCACGTTATAAATTATAACTATGTTAGTTAAAGATAAAACAGTTCAATTTGATCATATATAAATTGAGTAAGTTATCTGTAAAGCGTATTCTGATTATAGTTTTATCAAGTGGATTAGCTTTTACATGTGAAAAACTTTGTCAAGTTGATTTGATAAAATCCTACGAATGGTTACATTCCATAGACATTTCTTTTGTGACTCTGCCGTTCTTTCTGATGGCGTTAATAAAATAGCAACCGTTGCAATTTCATTAATCAATAAATATTACATAGTCCTGCATACGACGCATTTAAAATGGATGGTTATGATATATAAGTAAAATTTGCAAATACAACTTTAATTGGAGCGCATATTACTTATGACGACCAATCGAGATCACTTATCAGCACTTCCTCGTGTGCGCATTCAAATTGTAGCAGAATCGGATGCTATCGCCGAAATTGGGTGGGTGAACTTATATCTGGTAATAGTTCATCATGGGTCTGCGGGTCAGGCGCCGGGAGCCCGGAGTCGCGCGGCGGCGCGCCAGAGCGAGCCCACCAACCGCCCCGACGGCATGCGTGAAGCTACGCTCGCGACCGGCGCTCTGCCCGCCCTGCTCACCATCATCACAGCCTGCCTCGCCGCCGCGACTTCCGCCCGCCACCAGGTCAGAGTGCATTGTTTGGATTCACCCTTTATTTTTACATATATCATATCTAAAAAACCTTCGTTGTATTTGTTGACTAAAAGATAATTACTAATTTGCTCGTTCATACTTAAATTTCGCTTATAACCTGAAGTATAGATTTCAAAGCGAACATCAGATATAGCTGAACATAAGTTATAATGTGTTATACATAGCAACCCGAACGTATAAATTTAATTTCATGTTTTACAGAGACATTAATGAGATTTTCCAATTTCAGAGTTATGTTATTTGCAAGGAACCCGATTCGTATATTTGCCAGGCATGTCCGTTGCTACCCGAGTTTAATGAACTGGTGCACAATTGGGTTTCCGGAGAAGCAGGTTCTTGTATCCTCGTAGAAGAGTTGCCTAATATTATCTCGCCACCATTTTACTCGGTAATTTAACAATGTTCTTTTAACATTGCTTAGTTATTACCTGTTGTAAATGATTTAAAATGAATATAATACATTATTTCATAATATTTACAAGTCCATTTAGAATTTGTGAGTAATGTAAACTTTTGCTAATATAACCTCATCGAATCAACGATCCCTAACATCGATATAATGTTCCAGTAAATTGAGCTGTTGTGTAAATGAAGTTTGAAATAATTATCATAAGTTTAAAAAAAATTCTAATATAAAAAAAACGATTATTGATAATTTTAAATGTCGATTTAAGACTGAAGCGATTCCTAATATTTAATAGTGTAGATTTAAAGTTGATTTATTGCTTTGCGATAATAACATGCTGATGCGATATTTTATTCGGAGGTTACCCGGAAATATTTCACACAGGTTATATATTATATGGATTAATACTATAAACGATCCATTGGCAAGACAACTATAATAAAAATAATAAAGGCTACATCCGTGTAGTAATGTGCAATCTCTTTAGCGCCATCGAAGCATTTCCTTAGCTCATCGACTAGGTTAGGTTGTTTTTAATTGAGAATGATTTCCGAGACTTAATGAAATAATTTTGAATTTTCCTTTAAAATAGATGGGTTCGTTTATCCCATGAGATGAATTACCACAAAAGTAAGATATAGGATGAGAATATTGAGAGATCCGCATTCTTGCGACCTAATAATGGTTAGGTTAAAGTATGATACGAGAGTAGAGCGAACAGTAAGCGAGTTACTAGGCCACGACTTCTAAATGAGAACAAAACAGAATGAATAGATATTTAACAATTTTAATCTAAAAACGATATTTTACTACTCTTAAGATTATTGTTCATTTATTATGCAGAGAACTAATTTTATCAAAATTAAGATAATATTAGTTTTGTATATCTCTGTTTAGCTTTACCGAACATGAAACAGTAACAGTTTTTTTTATTTTCAATGTTACAATCGTTTCTAGCGTTATATAATCTAATATTTAATAGTTAATATTTTATGGATTTAAAATAAACAGAACTGAAAAAATTAATTTTCATAAGATTCGGTCAGTTAAATAATTTTTACTAACGAGTACGTGTTTATAAATTTCTCAAATTGAATTGAAGTCTGTATGGGTCGAGATAATGAAATATAGCATAGTGTATGATTTATGTGAGTAAAAAAGGTTTTTAGAGAAGTGAACCAGTTGAAATATTGTGTTACCAATTGTTAAAATCCAGCAGACGCATTCTCTTGGGAAGATTTTGTAGCAGCTAAACGGGTACCGTTTTTAAGTTACAACCACATTTTTATCTCGGCGTCAGCAGCGTCACGATAACTTCTTTTGACAAGGCTAGTGTCGTTCCCTTGACCCATATCATTGCACAATTATATTCTAATATGGAACATACATTCAGGTCAAGGAGTTTCGATTCATAAGACTTTTTTTTTGTTTCGTAACAGTTTAAGGCATTAGGTGGTGGTGAAATTGAAATGGATTGTAATGAAGTCATCATTGTCAGTGAGGCAAAGGCGCGAGGAATCCTAAGAGTACGTCGTCAGATAGGAGCGCAACCACGCGGCCGGTACCGTGGCCAGACCCAGTCACAGTATCTGGCTATAGACCATGGCGGAAAGGAGGAAGGCAAGGCGGAGGCACATTCTGCGGCTGATTCTTCAAGAGCTAGCGTTAGTAAGTACTTCCTTGATTCTATGTGTCAGTGACGCTTGTTTACTATATATGTATATCTAATGTATTTTATTTAATAACAGTTAAAGTACTTTTATTAGTACTATATAAATAGTAACATAATGATAATTATTGTTACCCTTATTCCCTGGTGAATGTAGTTGTGTGCTGTGTGTAAAGACATTTACATGTGAGAAAGCTTTAAATACATGTAAAATGGGAAAGATTAAAACTGATACATAACTTATATAGATTAAAAACTACAACATTATCATTGCTGGGTCACTATGCGTTGGATTGTCCACTACGTTGGCCAAGTGCTGATTGGTGGATAGAAATAATAGGTAAAAAATATTATTAGATAGTTAACATCTTTATTGTCATTTTGTTGTCGAATAAGAAATCAGTCCTTAGTTTAGAGTGTTGTTTCAAATGAGAAAGTTTACAATTGTGTTTAGTATGTTTTTTTTGTTACCATAAGTTATGAATAAAACATGGTATTAATTACTCGAGGTATTGTTATGGATACATAATACATTTAAAAATTCCCAGGATCGACGAACAAGAAGTTCCTCACGGCTCAGTTCTCGGTTCCCTAATGTTTTATTTTATTTACTGATGGTCGGTCTACGTCGCTGGAGACCGTTTCGAGTGGTACTATCGCAGTTCTTATTTCTGCCGTCATTCAGGACTTACTGTCTTCCGATTTGAAGGGAGCATTTAGTGTAATTATTGGGGTAAAGAGACTAAACATCTTACATCTTAAGACGATGACCGCAATGTGCTCCTATGAATCAACTAGCGCCACGTTGTTGTGATCAGAGGAACATCCCGCTATTCTCCTCGTCGTTGTTTATGGTCCCTGCCTTCTTTCCAGAAGACGCCGTATAATTCAATTAGTGCAAAATGCTTGTTATCGATTCTGCTTCGACATTACAGTCTGTCGTCATGTCTCTCCACCTCTTTACAAATCGTCCATGCTTAACATGGGATCGCGTAGGCTGTTACATTTAGTTCCCCTTTTATTCGGAATTCTAAAATACATTAGAATATTTATATTCTAAAATAAAAATTTTTCCTCATCAAAACAGTTTTATTACTAGAAGTACGCGTTTCGTATTATAAATTCGTATTATACATTTACGGGCACTTTTCGTCATCAGGTCACTAAGTGCTCGAATAATATACCTCCACCTATTCAATAATATATATATACACATATATTTAAGCGTATCTATTATTATCAATAACAAAAATTTAATGATTAATATTAGAAGCAAGCTATCGCGATGGCACCACGGACGGCAGCTGAAAACCAGTGTTTCACCTCTAGTAGGTGAATAATACACTGAGCTACGGCTTTTTGTACCATTGCAGACTACGGCCTTTTGCACACACACTCATAAATCTTTACTATAAAAAATTTTCATGTGTTCGTAGGAGTATGTTCTATTTTGGCTACAATAAACACGATTGATTTATCTTTCTAAATATTTAATGAGTATTTATAACATATAATCATAAATCTTCAGAGAAAATAGATTATTAATATGAAAATATTTCAAAACACTATGCCATATTTTCAGGTGGAAATAGTGGTATGGGACAAGCGCAGAGTCAGTCTATTTATGATACCTCCTGCGATGATTGTTATGGTAGAACAACTCCCGACGCGGGAAATCTTAAGAAAAAGCCCTTTGATGTTTCCGACCGTCATGATGGATATGGGAGTTCTGGCTGGACTGGCCCAATAAATGGTACTCCAATAAAGAACACTTTCGGCAGTAATCAAAACATTGGACCGGGTTTAGGCGGTTCCGGACAGCCGCAACCGGGACCACAAAGTTACGAGCAGCATTACCGAGGTCCCGGAGAAGGCACTTTAGCACCTGGGAGTGCAATAGAACCAGGGACAGGGGTCCCAAATGGGAATAGTGGTTTTGGCCCAAATGGAAATAGAAATATGCAAGGGACAGGTCCTGGTAAAGAACTTGGAACTTTCCAAACGGATCCCTTATTAACGAAAGGGGGATCTAGACTAGGACCTAGCATTTCGGGTTATGGGCCAACTCAGCAAAGTAATGGAGGTTATGATCCTAATACACGCGATAGACAAGGAAGTAGTTTAGGCCCGGAGCATGGAGACATACGTTACAATACATTTGGTCCTGGGCGTATTAATACTCCTGGTAGTGACAGTTTTCCTCCTGGAAGCCTCATGAATTCGCCAGTTGGAACAGGGGCCCCTGGACAAGAGAGAGGTATTGGTACTGATGGTAGGCCAAACCAAAACAATTACGGAACTGGTTCTTCTCCTGATTTATATAGTCCTGGTCAGAATAGTGTTCTTATTCCGGGAAACGGTCCTGCACCAACTGGACCTAGATATGTTTCACCGGGTAATCTGGGGCCAACAATTCCTAATGGTATTTATAATGTTAATCAAGCTAGAGATCCAAATGGACTCGGTGGTGCAAATCAAGTAGGTGAACCAGGAAGAGGTTATAGCCCTGACAATAAAAATTCAGGTATAAGAGGTTCCGAACAGCCGAGCGGTAATTGGCCAGTAGGATCGTACATCCCTGGAACCTCACCTTATTTTTGTTGTGTCGTTGGTCCAGATGGTAATATTATACCAGCAGGTGGATTGCCATACAATAGAGGTCCCAATATAAATAGCCAGTATCCTAATGGTAATAAATATGCACTCAGCGGGCAGGGCTTTGATCCTAGAAACACTGGCCAAAATATTGGAATAGGTTCAACGCCACCACTACAAACATCCTACGGCGTTGGAGATCCTAGATATGGAGGTAACACAGGGCAAGATCCAAGGAGTAGTATTTATGGTCCAATTAGCGGAAGCGAAAAATCTTTTACACCAGATAAGAAAGTTCCTGGTAATTCAGATAACAGTATTAATCAAAACATTCCTAACAACTACATGCAACGGCCCGGAGCATCAGATGTCAGTGGGGGCTATAAACCGGCTTATGCACCTGGCCAGTCAGGTGTATATAAGCAAGGAATTACACCAGGGGTCAGTGATAACTTTAGCCCGGGCCAAGGATCTCTTGGAAGCTTTGGCCCAGGTCATGTTGATGGATTAAGCAACTTGGGAAGTTACATACCAGGCCATGGGGGTAATTTAAGAGATAATACTTATGGACCGGGTCAAGTGTATGGAACTGGCTTTCGTGCTGGATATGGGCCGGAAGACACTGACGGACAGGGAAGTACAGGTTCTGAACGTGATCGAAATAATGGGATTCGATTTACCAATGATTATCATAGGCCAGATCATACTATTATACCATCAGGTGGCGGAGAAAGTGGAACTTATAGGCCTGGCCAAAATGCAGGGAGTTTTGGGCCACCATCTACAGGAAATTTCGCACCAGGCAATTTAAATAGCGGTTATAGACCAGGCCTAAGTAGTGACAAATATGGGCCCGGCTCAACAAGCGGAATTTATTTGCCCGGCCAAAATATTGGTGGTTATGGTCCAAGTCATGCAAGTGGTAGTTATGGACCAGGAGATGCTAGTGGAAGTTATGGACCAGATATAGTAAGTGGCAGTTACGGGCCAGGTCAATCTAGTGGCAATTCTGGGCCAGGACAAGCAACAGGAAGTTATATGCCTAGTCAGGCGACTGGTACTTATGGGCCAGGTCAGGAGAGTGGCAGCTATGGGCCTGGACAAGCAAGTGGAAGTTATGGGCCAAATCAAGTAAGTGGCGGCTATGGGCCAGGCCAAGCGAGTGGCGGTTATAGGCCCGATCAAGTGAATGGCGGTTATGGGCCGGGTCAAGCGAGTGGCGGTTATAGGCCAGGTCAAGTGAGTGGCGGTTATGTGCCAGATCAAGCGAGTGGCGGTTATAGGCCAGGTCAAGCGAGTGGCGGTTATGGACCAGGTCAAGCGAGTGGCGGTTATGGACCAGGTCAAGCGAGTGGCGGTTATGGGCCAGGACAAGCGAGTGGCGGTTATGGGCCAGGTCAAGCGAGTGGCGGTTATGGGCCAAATCAAGGGAGTGGTGGTTATGGGCCAGGTCAAGCGAGTGGCGGTTATGGGCCAGGTCAAGCGAGTGGCGGTTATGGGCCAAGTCAAGGGAGTGGCGGTTATGGGCCAGGTCAAGCGAGTGGCGGTTATGGGCCAAGTCAAGGGAGTGGCGGTTATGGGCCAGGTCAAGCGAGTGGCGGTTATGGGCCAGGTCAAGCGAGTAGCGGTTATAGGCCAGGTCAAGCGAGTGGCGGTTATGACCAAAGTCTAGGCCCTGGTCAAAATAATGTAAGTGGGGGTGGAGACTTTTTTACACAACGAGGTGTTAATCCCTTGAGTCAAGGGGCATATGGACCTAGTTCACCAGGTGAAAGTTATGGTTCGGTGGGGAGGCCTGGAGACAGTGGGCGATTCAACATTAATGAACCCATTTTTGGCTCCGACAAATACGGAGGTGGTGCGATTGGAAACGGCTATGATCCGAGGGTATATATTTAAATTCATTTCGTGAAATAAAAACGTTGAGAATAATAAATTGTATACTAATCATGACGCCTTTTTGCAGTTGTTTGGACACACGAGCAATTATAATGGTAAGTAAACTTAATATTGAGAAAAAAAATAAAACAAACATGAAAATAACTTATTTTTTCTTTTAGGTGTCCCACAAAATTTTACGGATCCTAACACACTCGCAGAAGGAGATGATTCCGCGGCTGAAGCCAGTGTCTCTCAGGCTGCTAATGGTACAACTGCTAGTGCATCATCGAGGGGTGGTAATGACAAGGGTCGTGCTCAAACAAATGTTCACGGCACGTATACTGGTGGTGGTTCTTTTTCAGCTCAAGCACTTATAACAGGTGAAAATAAAGAAGCCGAAAGCGAAGTAACCGGGGGAAAGAAAGGTGCTTCTAGTGCTGCTCAAGGTAGTGGACGGAATAATAAATCTCAAGCCAATGTACAATTGGGCTCAGAAACTGGCTCGGTTCAAACACAGTCGTTAACTAATGGTGCATATCATTCCTCAAATTCTCAAGTTCAGGGAAGTGTTAAAGGTGGAATGGCAGACGCACAAGCTCGTGGGCCAGGGAGTACTTCATCTCAAGCACAAATTGGCTTTACACCATACAAAGATGGAGATAAATCTCATGATTTGCAAAAAGTTCCATTCGTCGGTGGTGGTCTAGCGTCAGCACAATCAAGCGGGCGCATCGGACAATCACAGTCGCAACTTCATGGTACTTTCAAATACGGTATTACATATAATGGAGCTGCCCAAGCAGGATCTAGCATTGATAAAGATGCAGTATTTCCAAATCGTTTATCTTTTGATAAAATAGATGTGTTTGATGAAAAAGAAAAAAATATTAACGTCGATACCGAAACATCGCCAGCATTAGATATATCGTCGACAACCAGTACCACGCCGATATTAGAGCCTGAACCAACGGAAGAGTCATTGGATAAATCAGAGGATGAAGTTTCAACTGAAAGCGACTTGAATGCATTGAATACAAAGGACGAATCCGAAAATGAGGATGAGACTTTAAAAAATTCTGAAAGCAGATATTCCAGTCATACTCACCTCGACCACCATAAGACAAATGATGAAGCAGTTTCCTCACCTGTATCATCCAGTGCCACCCGTTCTTTCCAATCTTCATATGGCAATAACGGAGCAGAATATGAGTACACTACAGATAAGGAAGACGTACAACCGGATGAATATGACACTGATGGCCAAGAGGAAGAACAGGGCGAATATGTCAACTATGATGACATACCAAGAGATACTCTGACCCATCAATCACTTCAGAGTCCACGCAATTCATTAGACGTGAAGCAGAGTAGCGGTGGGAACACGCAACATATTGTACTCGGTTCATTTAAAAATCACGACGCAGAAATCACACAGAAAAATTCCGAAAGTCCTGATGAGAGTAAGACTTATCAGCCCGGAGAGAGGGTGCCAGGTACAGGTGGTTACACGATACCAATCGGCTTTACTGGCAGCGTTAAGTCTGTTGCTTCGAAAGAAAAAACATACGTAGTGGGTTCAAAAGAGTCGCCATCGCAAGCGCAAACGGTGACCCTAACACCGGGTAGCGGCAGAGTGAAGTATTCATATCTACCACCGAGCTACGGGCGAGTCGAGGCGGGTAAATTGCGCTCCCTAGCTACGAGGCCGCGTGACAATCGCTACGTCTCAGTCTCGAAATCGGTAGCACGCGACCTCGACGCCGAGGACAATGTGCGCAAACAATACTCCCACTCATACTATACCAAATCATCCTCTTGCGGTTTCTTCACATTCACCTGCACCATGGTTAGCGGCGCCGATGGCAAGAAGAAAGTATGCAGCCCTAAAATCCCAAGGAACCCTGATGGCACCCCGATAAGATGTTAAAAAATATATATCTTAGTACATAAAGAAATATTTATAAGATTTATTATAAATATAAATTAGTATTATGTATTATGATATTCTTATAAAGAATGAATCTGTCCAAATTCATTTCATCTGAATTTTTTTTTTTAATAAAACGTTTATCACCGAATGATTTTTCATGCTCATTTATAAATATTGATTTCAATAACAAAAACACGCAATGATTCGATACGATTTATTGATAAAATTTAGGTACATTAATATATCATTTCAAATATAATATATTGATCACATAAAATAGAAGAAAGTGGATAACAGTCGAACAGAAAACAACTCAGACCATCGCTCGCTCGTCTCTGTATAGATTTTTAACTATCTTTTACGGTTTAATTACACTTTTATTCAATTATTCTACTATATTACCATTGGCAAGAAAATATCGTAATTTCAATGGTCATATTTTTACGTAATATATATAAAGTGCAGTTGATATGAACGACGAGGGGTGAGCTGCGACACTTTAGACAAGTGGCCTATACGGAGGAACATGGAGAATTAGCCGCCATTTTGATCATGTTACAATTTGAATATTAACAGAAACATAATATTGGACATGCATATTTACACATTACACAAGACATGCATCAAACATTCAGCGAATTAGTTATTTTATATATTAACTTTCCTAGTTCGACAATTCTATAACGAATAAATTCATGGTATCGATACATAAATCTAAAAGACAATTTTTGTTTGAGAAAAGAAACTGTTGGAATTTTATTTGAAATAAGTGGCGTTAAGATATGAACAGAAGGCGGACAGCTACGGCCTCCGTCACCACTGCTTACCAACGACTGATAATAAATATATTTAAACTTGCATTAAACAACGAGATCCCCACAAATGTTCCTTAATAATTAATTAAACATGTATCAAATGCACAACGCTATGACACTGGCGGACTCCGCCGGCCTCACTTGTATGAGATTATTATTCTTTATCGAACATACGCACATCTCACTAATATTTTAAAATAAATATGATTTCTTTAAAGCACATGCCAAATACTGTTTTATTTCGAAACTTCCCGTAGAATGAAGAACAAAAATAGCAGCCCGTACCGCGAACGAGACCGAATCTATGCTTAAGTATAGAGGATTTGACGATATTTTTATATGTTATTAATTTTATGTATTTGAAACATATTAGCATATCCTCCACGGTGCATTGAAACCGGTTCTGTTATGGTCGCAGATTGTTGTCCTTCAGGGCAGCTGCACACGGATTCACCCCACTCGGTGGACCTCGCATTCACAGATAAATACATTCATACCATACACACACACGCACACCTCAGTCTGACCACATGGAATGTATTATTAAGTACACGTTTACATATCTACACAATAAATAACACATGCAAAAACAATATGGCAGTTTCTTCTTCATTACATATATTATCATTTATTCTTGCTTTAATTACTTATAAAAAAAGATGCAAAAATTAGAAGTTTTCATAAACGAAGGTGCCATTTCTGGTGTAAGAAAAACGTTTAAAATAGTTAAACAAAGGGTACAATAAATAACTTACCAATAAAAAAAAAATTGGTGGGGACACAAAGTGGTGGTTGCCACTGCAAAAAAATGACAGCATACCGCCTAAGGACGGGTGTCCGCAACAAATAAAAAAATATAAAATTAAAATAGTTCCTTAGTAAAACCACACACATATCACACAGGCACGCAAACAAACCTAACGTTAACATGGCAACTCCGACCGCGTACAGGCTCAATGCTAACGAGCATGCGCCAATTATTATAAATAATGATATGAAAATCTGAACAAATAGAAACTATTTTGCAAAACCACGAATAGTGTACATTGTGTTAATTTATTTACGTTATTATTAATAATATCAACTATATAGACATATTTTTATTTATCCCACATATTGTAACAAAGTAACGTCACAATAAGTGCCCTTCAAAATGCAAAATCACCTGACGATATCTGGATATACATTCACATTGATTTATATGTACACACATAACACTTGAACTTAATTTTTGATCGATAAAAACATGGTCGGTTTATGATGAATTGTTTGATTATTACAGATGAAGTGATGTAGTGTATATTTATACATAAATGAGATCAAAATCGGTATTGTGTGTTGTATACATCATAAACATTTTTTTGATTCCATTTACCGATTAGGTGGTTGTGTTGAGATTCGAAATAGCTACCACTTAAATGACTAATAGTTGTACTCGTGTACCTCCTCGGGAGCCGTACGACGCAGGTATCACGTGTGATCACGACAGCTATGTTCCGAGATCACATGATCAAATTTTATCACAACTCTATGATACAAATGCACACCATTAATGTTCACATGTAACGTCACCAATCTTAATGTAAAGTACTCGAACAGGATTAGAATACTGAATCGTTATATAACAGACTAGATCTTCGAATATTAGACCTGATGCCTAATATAAAAACATTACGGACACAAAATGCGCGGTGACTTTTTTTTTTTACACAGTATAATTAAATATTATATTACACATTATACAATGCTTAATACGCATTCGCATCAAATGGCAACACTGCGCGTACTCGCATCGCCAAAACGTTATCAATACAATTATATATATCATTATAATTTAAATATTCGGTCCACGTCAAACTGTTGCAAGAAAATTTCACAATAACACCGTGGCGCTGTCTTTGTAATTTCTTCATCATTTTAATAAAAGTTCACTGTTATCGGTTTAATTAAACATCGCACTTCCGCTTTACCTCTATACAGTCGCCTTTAACACTTAGATATAAGTGTATAGATACATATAAATACATAATGTTTATGTACATATAAATTATATAATAAATATTTAATAATAAAAATATAAATTATGTGACCAAGAACAATGTGACTGTGTAACCACTAATAATACTGTCAAGTACATCTTTCTGCAAATAAATAATCTAGATTTGTACGCTGGTAAAATTTTATTAAATCTATCTGCTTATGCGAGCCTTAAATTCTACCGGTGGTAAGTTATGAATGTTATTAATATACATTCATTATTAATTTTAATAGTAAAAATAAATAACTATGTAAATATGTGATGTAATTATTACATAATTGTAATGTTTGAACATTTAAATATATGTACCGCTGGTGGCCCTATAAAAAAATACTACAATTAACGTTGTTATAATATATTTCAGCAGAAAGTATGCACTGAGAGATTGTTTTAGTGGTTTCTATCCTTACTTATTATTGTCTATTGAGTTTTAATAAATCAATGATGTGTTGGCAGTGGCAAGTGGCTGATGTGTTTGAGGTGGCGACTGTAATGGCGCGAGGCGGATCAGGCGGCTACTACGGGTTCCCAGAGAACTGCGGCGGGCACGGCTCAGTCGGACCTCATCTTCCGTATACCCAACAAACCCACACGTTTAATATTTACAATATCATTACTATTGTCACTAGGAGACACACAGGGAACAGTTCATTACACAAAATCACAATGAGGTTCGACTGTTTTTGTTAAACATCTACGTCCTACAAAAACTGAGATATAGTTCCGCAGATGTTTTTTTTTTGTTTATTCGATGACTTCCCATTCGGTTTCCGAGCGCAGGGCGTGCGCCGTGTCCCGCAGCAGCTCTCCAGGGTAGAGTTAAATATTGCGAAACAAGCGTATCATGTATCGCACAAGGGGGGGTGAGAGTTAGGGGGCTGCACCCTTGAGGCGCTTCAGGCGTTCCTTTTCCAAATGGTCCGCGGGCGGCTCACGCTCAAAGGACACAAGCTCCAACGCTGAAATAAAACATTTTAATGTTTTATTCAGTTCAGTTTGTATGCATTTTTTTTTTAATTTTTAGACAAGCAGAGTATTTATCTGATAGTTAGTGGTACGTCTGTGCATAAATTTGTGGCGCTAATTACGATGATAAACACAACGCCACATTTTGCTTGTCGGCCTGAGATGTTAAGTTTGATTACTACAGTACAACTCTTTTTAATCTACAATTCGGTAATGTGTGCATTCTACTGTTTGCAGTGAGAAATAGACGCTGTGGTAGTACCTTCATGGTATCCAGCCATAGAGACTAACCCGTCAGCGAAAAAATGTATTTTTATTTGAAATGATGGCAATTGGTAATCCGTTGTTTCGGCCTATCCAACAGTAGATTGATGATGATTAACTTAATGTACCTGTTTCTGTCAACGCTGGTCGATCTGCGAAGAAGCGCCATGCGGGCAGATGCTGCGCGGAGACATGGGTGTGTCGGTGTGGCACAGAGTGTGTGGAGGATTCGTCAAGCCGCCGTGATGCCAGGTGAGCGCTAACGTGTCGCGCCAGGGACGAACACTTTTCGAAGTTGACGCGACCGCCTGGCAACCTGTATATTCGAATATATTACGCTTAGCATACAACCAGTATATATTTCATCATTATGAGGTGTAATTAAAAATAAATTTGTAGATATTTTCCTCTAGAGAAACATTTTTTTTAACTGACAATATAAATCCTTTGTGTTGTGTTGAAGTCAGTGGAATAATGGCTATACACGTTTCAACTACTGCCTACCTCCGTTCTAATGACTAACCATTACTTTTCAGCAGCACGGAATTTTTTGACTTTTTCAGAATTCTTTAAGGCTATATATTATCATTATTAGTATTATCGTATATCAGACGATAGACGTTCGCGATAGGACACAAGCGTTTCCCAAAGATCTCCACACCAATTCCTGTGACCTTTACTAGATCGTCAGTCCACTTAATAAAGTGACTAACAACCCTACGCGGCAGCGAGGTTGCCACTCAAGGACTTTACTGTCTCATCAGTTGTTTGTATTTGAGCAATGTGCCCTGCTCAATGTTAGTTAATTCTTATGTCTATCTTATAGTGTCCCTCAAAGTGAGCAAAAACTTCACCTGATAGGAGCTGAATGTTCATAATTGCGCGAGAAATATGTTAAGGTCATGTGAATTTCGGTACATTTGCAACAATGAATGTAAAAACATTTTCATCCGATACATATTTGAAAAGTGGCCTAAAACATTAATAAACATGTCTCCAAGTGCGCAATCACATTAGAGAACTTGTTTAGGATATATATTTAAAGATGTTGGAAACAAAATGAATAATAGCAATAAGATAGCGTAAAAAATCTTTTGTATGTTATAATGAAAGCAGGTCGTTGACACAAGTGTTGTTAAGATAACAAATAAGTTACTTTGCAATAGTAGAACAAATGATAATGATGTTTTTTCTTATATATTTTTATTATAGTGTACAATATGGCATTTGACTGTACTTATAAATATTGTCGATTACAGAGATATCAAAGGCCAAAATTTTTAAGTATTTATGGATTGAAAAATGAATTTAATGCACGTACTGTATGGTTATGGCAAGATGTTTTAGTTGTGCGTTCATGTGTTTGTGTGATTTAAGATATAACCTCGTAGGCGCTGCCTGGTTAGCGAAGTGCAGGTCGCGGCAGGTGACAGAGAGCAGCGGCACAGCCGTATCGCTGGGTGCCGCGGCAAGCGCCGTGCGGTACCTGCACACGGAAATAACATAACTGTACAATATTTAAAAATATTTCACGACTTCATAAATTTGGAGTGGAATGAACTCTGTGATTATTAAAGAAAAATACGTCAATCTTAACACGGATATTCATTGAGAGGTTGTGAAAATCCCACCTGGCATGATTACCACTGGGCTCTACGCAAAGTTCCAATTGTCGGAGCTGCTGGCCGCACACCGTCGACGTCCGGCTCCACTGCAAACAATAATTGAGCTTATTAATTTTATAATAAAATTGTAAAACAATTAAAATAATAAATGATATAATGACGATATATCCACTATTGCATAGATAACCTTGGAAATAATTGAATATTATGGCGGCATTACGAACGAGGTGGGGCTTTCGCAGCATGGTATACTAAGCTTTCAGGAGATCGTAAATACGTTGTTGGGGTCTATCCGGCCGGTTTTCAATGCCTGGATGCAACGATGCGGAGGAAGTCTAACTTACACAGATATTTACCCGATACGATGTTTCTGCGATTATTTGTGTAAGATTGGGCGCGAAGCAACGGCGAATTGCTTCTACTGTGGAGGAAGAGAACAAGATTCCGCATCGCACACGCGGGTACTCGGCGTGGGAATCGGAGCGGTGGAAATTAATAAACAGGATCAGACGGAACCTCTTCTTGCCAGCAATCCTGTCGGCGATGCTGGGAGATTTTGTCGGGAGGGCCATAGCCTCCTTTTCTGAAACTGTTCTAGTATAAAAGGAGGCTGCGAGTGAGATCGACAGAACACAGATCCCGCTCGGAGACGAAGCCGTTGTGGTGCTAACGCGCGTTGTCGCAGCGCATGAGTTAATAGTGTTTCCTTACCTTAACGGTGCCTTTGAGATCGTTGGCATTCAAAATGGAGATTCTTATTCGCCTCCTAAACTGCTCTGAGTAGAACAATGATTGGACGTAGATATGTGCTCTTGAGATATTACTTGCGAAAGTGGTAGAGATTGCATAAGACAGACACCGGGATGGGCTATATCAACATAGCGTTAGAAAGACTGTGGTCGCGTTCCAAACAAAGATCCCGTGACTTCTACTAATGTTGATGACGACCACCGAGAGGATTTTAGTGATTAAAAATCTCCACATAACTAAGTTCCCCTGAGAACACAGAGTATTTTTTCGAAGATAACCCCACAAATAAGAAAAAAATGGTAAATATCGAATATAAGAAATCAGGTCTCTTTCACAAAGGCAAGATGAAGCCATTTATACAACGCATTGACAAAGTGCGAATCGGGGATTTCAAATAACAATTTCACGTTGTTCACCTTCACCGGAAGCTCACGCTCAACATCAACCTGCGTTTCAATCTCATGTACAGCGCGTACATAGCTTTACTTACGGCTATCAAAGCTTTACCAGTAAAGATGATACATGATAGATCTTACAGTTTTTTTGAGTCGAGCAACAGGCGCCATGTTCAGAGCGCTGATGATAGCCATGAGCGAATTGAAGTTGCCAAGGTTGAAGCATTCGCGGGCAGTTATCACCCATTGCTCCATAACGCGGGCGCGTTGCTTACTCTTCACTGGCTGCAATGACAAGGAAAAAACAATAATGAAACGAAATAAAACCTATATGTTATTTTAGTACCAAATATGGGCTATAATCTAATAATGTTATAAACGGTTTAAATGAATTTTCGACAATTATTGTTCATGCTTCACGAAATTTATTTATAAGAGAAAAAACTAACACTAAAATCTATATTGCTGCTAAGTCTCTTCGATACAAAAAACAGCTGAAGTGGAAAGGTGTGCCAGGATCCGCAAGTGGAGAGAGGTGGTCTCTGCCTACTCCGCTGGGAACGAGGCGTAATATATATGTATGTATGTGAAGTGGAAAGTAATATAAATCGATCTAAAGGGTAATTTATACACTTATTATACCTTTATAATATCCGTGGCGACGACGTAACTTAGGTGGTTGAACCAATCGGCGTACGCCTCCAAGTTGCGAGTGGTCTTTGCGTCGGGTGCGCGCATGCTTATGGCAGCAGGAGCGCCGGCGGCAGGGGCAAACGCTTGCAGGAACTCCTCCGGACCCACAAATGACAGGCGGTATAGCTCAACCGTTGTTAGCTGGGTCGCTAACTCGACTGGAGAGAGCCCGAGTGCCAGTATGTCACCCTATCAAAAAAAAAACTAATTAAAAATTAATTTTTAACACTTTAAGCACGCAATTATTGGTTTTAATATATAGATATTTTATTATTAATAGGTCTCTTGCCGGAAACCGTTTACGTTGTTACCACTGAAGCGTCTGATTCTGGAACTAAACGGTAGCATGCAAGCATTACCATGTTCCGGTACGAAAGGCTCAGTAGTTAATGAAATTACTAGTGTAACGGAGCTTAACATCTTATTTCCCAAAGCGTGATGTAGTGTATGTCGTTCTAACCGGGTCCAAAATATTTTAGCCGATCGATGACTTCTTGTTATACGGATCAAAAAGTAGTGAGAATGAGATAGAATTATAATGACTATTGATAACTTAATAATTTATTTCTCTAAATAGTGTCCGAGTCTCTTTACACACCGAGTCCAGCGCTTTTCCAAGGCTTTCAAATAAAAGGTTTTGTCTTGGTCCTGCAAAAAGCTCTCCATGGCATCCATCACCTCGTTATCGTCTTCGTACTTGTTTCCCCTTAAGTATTCTTTCAATTTAGGGCACAGATTTAAATCGCAAGGCGTCAGATCTGGTGAATAAGGGGGGTGGTCAACCAATTCGAAGCCAGCTTGCTGAATGGCAGCTGTCGCAACTGCCGACCTGTGCGCGGGTGCGTTACGTTGTCGTGATGAAACAGCACGCCACTTTGAAGTTTCCCTCTCCTTTTCTCTTTTATGGCAATCCTCAACTTAGGAATTAAAGCTGCATAATATTGGCCTGTAATAGTGGTTCTACGCTCCAGGTAATCAATCAATGATATCCCTTCCGAGTTCCAAAATATTGAGGCTAACGTTGCCAGCCGACGCCACGGCACGAAACTTCTACGGGGTCGGTGATGAGGGCCGTTTCCATTACGAAGATTGCTGTTTTGTCTCGGGATCAAAACTATGGACCCATGTGTCGTCCATAGTTACGAAGCGAGACAAAAAGTTTTCAGAATCTTCTTGATACTTTTACAACAATATCTTCGGAATGTCAAGTCGATTTTATTCTGACTGTCGGTTAACATTCTCGGCACCAATCTTGCGGAGACTCTTCTTATATTTAAAGATTGTTTCAATATGGATTGAATACATCCATATGAAATGCCCGTTCCTTGAATTAAGTATCGTATGGTAACTCTTCGATCGCTCGATAGAATTTTCTCGACTTTCGCAACATTTTTTTGAGTCACTGATGTCGATGGACGGCTGCAACGATATTTGTCTTCCGTGATTGTTCTCCCTACTCGAAATTGAGAAACCCACTGTCCGCGAGCAGGCTCTCATAATGTTGCCTCTAAATCGCAATGAATCTCTTGCGTCGTTAACTTTTTAAACAGGTATTTAATAACGGCTCGCACAGCGTTTTTCTCCATTTTCGAGAACACGTTGGGACACAAAGCAAACAAATGACTACATTCAGAAAAAATAAAAGAGGATCGAAGATTTTTTTCGTTATTAATATTACAAATATGTATCTGAGCTATGCCTGTATTTATTTTTTTCCTTATCAAGGAGTATATATGTTGATCTCACTACGTTTTGATCCCTCCTCGTACTAATGTTTGGCACGTCTCGTCACTTCGTAAAATAGAAAGCAATTACACTGTTTAAATATTTTTTTTTATTTGTAGAAATGAATATCAGTAAAACACTTGTCGCATAAAAATCTTTAAACTGTTTTTGGGCGACCATAAAAGTTGTTTGAGCGAGGAATAGATTTATATAAAATTTTTACCACCAAAAATCCCCTTATATACGTTCTCTACGTCTATCCTCACCTGTGGCAATTGCTCGACTGTGCAAAGTTGCGGCAGCTCGACCAGAGACTCCTCATAGTGTTCGAGCGCTGTAAGCTTATCAAGAAGCCGCTCTAACATACTCGACACTTCAGTCCGCACTGATGACATATGTTCCGTAGCACATCTGCAGTTTACAAGTAGATGATGAATTATTAAAAGCAATACAATGAATGTAGTATAAGGAACTTACAACGTCATTGCACTTTTAAACTATAGCACACAACGACTTAGCCCCTGCCTCGTAATACGGAGGTCCCGACGTCGATTCCGAGGCCACATGAAGTTTGGTTACAGTTTTTTTTCTAACCGTTTAGTTAGTTAGCTATACTACTTAGACAAATTTACAATACAGGGTGGTAGCAATTATCCTCCCTATTGTCGTTATAGGAGAGGATCGTATTGGTACTAACTAGGTGAAATTGTAATCTATTATTAGATCATTTGTAGATAAGGAAATAACAAAACTTTTATAACGAATTCAGCTTAAAAACGTTAAAGATCTTATTAGAAGAAAAGAACCTTGTGTTTGAAGTAATTTAAAAATAGCAAAAAAAAAACAAACAATAGTAGTAATAATATTGACCTCTGAGTAATGTTTCGCACGAGCGCCATGACCCGATCGTCGCGGAAGTCGTAAGGGAACATCGCTGTCCACTGAGTGAGCACCCGCACCAACGACACCATGTCAGCTAACTCTTTTTCCAGCGACTCCTTCACTTCCACTTTACCCTGTTCAAATAACTTCACGGTTTCGAATTTGACACAATATGTAAGATCTATGTAAGAATATCTTGAGTAATGTTTTGAATTCATTTTATGCAGTAGAATACGACTATGATATTCCAGTATATCCAGCTGATAGTAAGCGACTTAGTTATCGACGGTAAAGACTATTAGTCTTAAATAAATCTAATAACTGTTTAAAAAACTCCCTAAAAAAACATCACATCTGGAAGGAAACACTGATCTCGACAATTCAGACTGTTCCAATTCTTTGCTGTACGCTTTATTTCCTAACATAGATTTTATCGGCATATCATTTAAATTTGTTAAAAACCGTGAACAGATATAGCAAGCCTAAGATTTCTTTGAAAATAACAAAAGCTTGAGTTTAATTACACACATATAAAGCCATATTATTCATTACAACATGCATGAATACGTAATCAACTAACAGAAGTGCCCGTGGCCGCGGCCACTGCGGTATTCTACATTGTAATGAAATTCTAGGTCAGTTTCCAACCACTTCAGAGCTGAATTTTTTAAAAATTCTTTCTAGAGCACGGGCCTTTGTGTGAATTTCTTGCTCTTTAACATTATGTAAAACAAAAATCACAGACTTATCTTGCACGCCTTTGTGTTTACATAGGGACATAAACCACTATACTTACAACTTTATCATAGTTCTTGAAGTATCTTTTGCAAAGCTTCGCGAGTAATTCGTGGGGTTTGAGAAAGAGCCGCGAGCATAGAAGAAATGTGAAAGTAAAAGATGGTGCGGCACCAGGCCTCAACATCTCCACTAGTCCCTCAAGACTGGCGCTGACCAATTGTCCGTCGCGATATTCAACCTCAGGTTTATCCGCGGGCTCGGTTCCGCCGACTGCCCCGGCTGTGGCGATCTATAAAATTTACTGATTTTAAGGATCAATGTTTGCTTATTTGTGGTTTTATAAAAATTGTTGGTATAAAACCAATTAGCGTTCATCATACTTGAAACTTATGATATTAATATCCGTGCTGATATATACCGGGTGTTTGAGAACCGCTTTCGAAAATGAAGCCAGACGATAGTACTAATGACACTTTTGATGTTTGGACGAAAAAAAATCGATCCTGATTAAAAAAAAAAATATTTTTAATATCTTTTATTAGCATTATTTACGTTCTATTATGTTAGTATAGTTAAAAGATTCGATATTTTTATAAAACATTACTTTACACAAAAAAAAACCAGCAATGATACACATATTGCGCACCTGTGCCCGGGCGTTCGTTTATCCGAGCATCAGCTGTTTTTGATTTTGTGTTTCATTGCTGGTTTTATTTTAGTAAAGTAATGTATTTTTTGTCAAAATATCGTATCATTTTGCTGTACTTACATGACGGTGCGTAAATAATGCCAATAAAACGTCTTTGGAAGCGGTCTCCAGATCCAGTCCCAGAATTATTCTTTGCAACAGATGTTTTTATAGTCATTTAAAACAGTCCAATTATTCTAACAATGCAAAGTACACAAAAAAGTTAAGTAGACCATAATTATAGCTAATTGAGAAATCTGTACAAATATGGTCCGGCTTGATAATATACCTCATCATCTCATTTGTTGTTTAATGCCTGACATAATATATATCTACTGTTTTAATTGACAGTCAAAGGAATTAAACAATTTGTAATACGAAACTAACGAGAAAATAAAACTGCTTACCTGTGCCGTGTCCACTTTCTGTGCAGAAACAAAACTTAGTGCCCCATTCATGACAATATTATGTTTGCAGCCTGACTCTGACATAAACTTGTTACCTCTCACCATTGAGTAATAATCATCATTCTAAAAAATAAATGATATAACTACAATGAAATGCCTAGATCTCATATGTCTTTTATATTTGTATATGATGTTTGGTGACTGAACTTGAAATAATTATTTATATACTAGTTGCACCCAGAGGATGTTACATTGTTTCTGTTCATATAACCCATTTCATTATTAATAGTGCCATAACCCATTCCCATACCTAAAGTATTTCTCACTAATTCTAACCATTTCTAGTAAATTTGAACAAATTTATTTCAAATTGGAGCATAATTTTAAGTGTTTATTTTTCTTCACCTACAGTTCTATTATTCTTATCTTTTAATGAAATTGTCAATACATTTCAGAGTTTACCCGGTGCAAAAATTTGGATGTCTTAAATTGATTTTAGGTATAAGTTATTCATATAACAAATATGGTATTTTGATGTACATGAGTGTACTATGTTTACATACATAGCCCGAATCTCCCATATGAATCCCTACTAACGATAGCCCCTAGTGCTTGGTAGTACAGGAGGCAATGCCGACTGTACATGGTGATCTATGGAGAGGCTTAAGTTGAGTAGTGGACATCTGTTATCTGATGAAGACATAATATTTGCCGTTTTTATTGAAAATAAATTGTTCAATACACTCAATAATTTTTAAGAAAATACTCACATCATAATAAGACAGTCCAGACCCATGAAGAATAGAAGTATCTCCAGATAGAGGAATGTGCTCAGATGTAGGCAGTGCAGGCACAGGTTCAGTGACGACTGGCGGCACTTTTACTGTGCACCCACTACATGACGCCTCATTTAATTTGCTAGCGTAGTAGTACATAGCCATTCAATTCCTTAATATCCCTTACACTTGGTGCTAGGTTTGAAGCTCAACACTATCGTAAGGAACCCATTTGTGCTTCTGTGGAGCATCAATAGATTTGTTGTTTCTTATATCTTATGCAATTTAATATTGAATTTTTGGTATACTGTATATTGTTGGTTGCGATATTTGATATGAAAATTAATGAACTTAGAATAATAGAAATGTTCTTAATATAATTCTTTTTTTCTGATATAAACACAATATTTTGTCAATAAAATCATCGCCACTTGACAATCGCATAGCTATTATTCCAAGATTTCGCATGTGCTAAATATAACCGGGGATATGTTAATACATAAAATGAAAAGTATCTAATAGTAATTAAATTTAAAGAAAACATAAATTAAATTGCAACAGCCTACATGAAAAATTTCTACCAAAAGTTAATTTAACAAAATATTAAAGCAAATTGATTGAGTATATTTGTTAGTCATACTTTTTTCAGTTTCATAAAATATCTAGATTACATAAAAAAAAATATCTTCGATTTCTTGATAATACTCAAATTGTTAAATGGACGAGTTTTATGTAATTGCACTATATAATACATAAATAATTTTTACAAAAATAATGTTTTATGGGCCATTTATTCTATATTTTATTGTAACATTTCTAAACAATATATACCAATCGTTCCATAACCATTACGATTTTTTTGGTATTGTTTTTTTTTTGTCTTTTGAATAGTAAAATTAGATCATGTAATATGTGTATAACGAAAGCAAATTTAAAAAATCTATTTTTATTTGAATGTCACAGATTCACGTAAGAAATTTAGAGCATTTTGATTTAGTTGTATTAGTTATTGTTAGCTCTATTATCGTTATTAATAAATAGATAAGTAAAAATAACGAAATTTTTAACAGAATAAGCATTCTTCGATTTACTCAGTGTATTGACTGATCATTTTATGTTCGATTAAATCAGATGCGGTGAAAGTTGCATGTAAAACACAGGTTTATTATTTTTTACCATTACTGCACTACTAATTATATGTATTAATTAAAAACATAATACTTTTAATAAATAACAATCACAATGTCGTCTTTTAAAAAAAAATGCCTTTTACCTAATGTATTTTAAAAGAAATAGCGCCAATACAACATATAAGACCGGCCCGAACTAGACAACCGATACGTTAGAAACCCCGACCCGACTTTCTCGTTTCTTCAATAAATTGCACAGATAATATAAGTTTCAGTGCTGTCATATCTCTTAAGATAACAGATTAAACAATAGCATTTAAATCTATTATTTTCATTCTTAAAAAAATGTTCCAATTAAATTTATAAGTATAAAAACTAGCTTTTTCACTTATGTACTTGTAAGATAATAATGGTACCTGTAGAGTGCAAAAAGTTTCAAAAAGCGGCAGAATGGTAAAACCTCTGTAGACGCACTGCTAACAAAGTACACCGAGGTTCTGGAAGTTGCTAAGTGTGCATGTAATGTGTTGAATATAATAATAAATAATTTAATAATCAAATAAAGCTTTAATATAAATATTATCAATAAATTATTAACCGATTTAAGTTTTTTTGTTATTCAACGAACCGACGATAACACATTCACCCGATAGTATTGACACGCTTGACGATAAAAACGTGATGCTAGTTAGGATGGTATATATCGCACCTCATTGGGCTCGTCGCATTGAGATATAAGATGATAAGTCTCCTTACTCCCGTAATTTAACTAGGCACAGCGACCTTCAAATTGGAATACAGTATCGTTTGCACACTGCAGTTTATGGCGCTGCGGTGGTACCTACTTAAACGGTTGCCGGCAACAGAGACCTACCACTAATAAAATAAATTAAGGGTGTTGTTGAAAATAAGACACCAATCTTAATTTCCTTTATCACTTTTCTCAACGTACTTTTAAACAATCATGTTTAAAAATTAGCATAAACAATGCAAACTTTGTCGTGTACTGTTTCCTAAACTAAATATTTATATATAACACGTAGGTACAGAACGAAGTTTTAAATAAAAAAAAATTGACAAGTATTTCAATTTTTTACTTTTGATAAGCGAATCTGGTTGCTAAAGCAACGTGTAAATGGAAACCTATAGACAGTAAATAATTTGTCTAGATATTTTTTCAGTCTTTTAATGATACTTAAAAGAAATTAAAAACTTAATGAATGTTATAACTTAATACTATTAGAAACGTTTTGAATACGTTATTATAACATTTCTACCAAATATAATATTAATATGAATACACGAAAACGTCGATCTACCTCTATAAGTTTACCAGCCATAGAAACATTACAGAGAAATGTTCGTCCAGTACCTACGTCTTACGGAAGGTATTTCCAATTAAATTAAAATTATTTACATTCCTGGCTTATGTCTTTATATTTTTAACGTATGTAGACATTTGGTTAAAAATATTAGAACTATACAACACACAGTGCTTAATAAGATTGTTAATTTGAGCCTACAATATAATCAAGATCTTTTCATACATAAGCTTCTGATGAAAATGATACTGAAATTATGAGAACTAAAATACAAATCTTTATATTTTTAATCAACAAAAATTGTCTTTTTTTAACCTGTTAACCGAGCAGGATGTACAAATACATTATAGTGAGTATGGGCAGGACACATATAGGTCCTTGAAATATATGTTTCATTTATTATAAGTATAAATAAAAAAAATAATTCCTAGGCTAACAGGTTAATGTATTCCAAATATATGAACTTAAATTGTCAAATACAGTTTCAAGTTTAAGAGTTGAATATAATATATATTAATAGATTTTTTTTCTTTACTAATAGTATTGTTTATATTAAAACAGAATATTATTTTAAATATGAAATATCTTACATAAAAATGTTTTGTTTTATACAGAAAAATACGAGATATACCTTTTCATTTGCCGCACAAAAAGTTATTGGAAAAAATAGAATTTGTCGAAAAAGAACCTGAACCTTTGGTAAATACCATTCGATTAAGTTAGTTTAACGGTACTGTTTTTGTGTTATTAATGTTACATACCACGGGTAGAAGCAAGTTGATTAAAGTGATAATTAAACATGACAAAAAGTTACTATTCAAAGGGAAGGAAACTAATATTGTTAAATGATTGCGTTCGTGTTTAGAGGAATGTATACGTTCCACAAAGTTCGTATATAGATAGAGACAAAATCGAACTTATTTTTTCAATACAGACTGGATTCGCTGCAGCACAGGCTGAAAGATATGTGAAGGAAAAGAGGACACCCAAGTTGCAGTTGGAGCCAATCAAACATGAAGAAGGTACGAATTTTAGCTTTTAAAGCTTTTTTAGAATTGCCTTATAATTTTGAATACATTATTATTTTTAAACTATAGTTAAAAAGAAAAAGGCTATTAAGATACGCGAATCACGGAGCAGCACTGATTTAGCAAAGAAAGAAGAACAAACGAAAGATTTGCTTAAGATAAAACCACAAGTGGAGTCGCAAGCGGAAGTTATAGCACGTGTAAAGAGTAAACGTGATTCCAATTTCCTTTATATGGTATACGCGGTGGATCCTAAGAACGTGTATTTCACACCATATTATTTAAAGTAAGTATCTCGAATAAATGTTCCAAATACATCCTATTTAATATTTTTTTCAAAACTTTAAATAGAAAAACGTTGCAGCGTTGTCGCCTAATAAGAACCAAATATGTATCTTGTTTATTCACGAATATACGTACATACAAATTTTCTTGCGATTTCTTTACACTAAGACACAGAGTATTACGACGGTTCGCTTAAAGTTTTTTTTTTCTTTTTTTAAATCTTTCCCCTATGTATGGCGGGTCAGGACCTTTATTGTTCCAATTCATTTACCATCACGTTATTTATTTGTCATCATTATCATTCTTTCCATATAATTATATTTATTATTCAAAGTTTTAATTAATTATCATCAATCATTCTTTCCATCTTTCATTCTTTTCCTATCTTTCATTCCACATACTTTTTCTTTCTTTCATCCCTCTCTGCTAGGAGTGACGACCCCGGGGGGAGAGCCTGTAAAGAATCATCCCTCCAGCATTTTTCTCTCTCCATTTCTTGTTCTCTTTTTTCTTTATTTGTTTGCTTACAATTTTATTTATTTTCACTATATTAATTTATTATTTACCTATGTATTTGCCTGATGTTGTTTATTGTTTAATTATTAATTTATTAGATTTTGTTTCTCTCTATTACCTTCATTATAATTTTTCTACTATACCCCACAAATACATCCCGACCATCGTCGTCACTCATCAGAGAGGCAATGGCCACCATATCCAATCTTTTGCCTACTTTCGTTTCCAACTCTCACCTCTCTCTCCCGAATAAGGGACAGGAAAGCAGGATGTGCACCACGGTCTGGTCCACCGTCAGGTCACAAGGGCACGCGGGACTCTCCTTGAGCTTGAACCTGTGAAGGTACTCGGAGAATCCCCCGTGCCCGGTGAACATCTGGACCAAGACCGTATCGAGCTCAAGCTTGCGAAGCACGCGATATGCCGACCTGAGGTCTGGGAAAAATATCATCGTTGTTGAAGCCGTCGTACTTTGCACATACCTCCTGTTCCATTAGTCAAGCGTCCCCAGCCTTAGACGAAAGAAACGGGGCAATTCTCGTATTCAGGTCTTCTTTTACTCTTCAGGGCCGCTTCCTTGGCCAGGTAGTCCGCCCTTTCGTTTCCTTCCATTCCCGCATGCGCCTTCACCTAATATAACCTCACATCTGTCCCCTTCTCACGCACTTTCATAATATTCTCTTTTACTGTGATCGCCAGGGGATGGAGGGTGTCCGGTTTTGTGACAGTCTCCAGAGCGGACGTCGAGTCGCTAAGGACGGCGCACGAATGCGCCGACCCGCTGGCCGCGTACCCTGTTTCTCTCGCTAAAGCCAGCCACTCTGCCTGGTATACGGTGCAGAAGTTGTCCAACTTGAGTTTTTTGTTCGCTACCTCTGGGGCGTCCCGCATGACGCAGAACGCCGCACCCACCTTGTCGTCGATGCGGCTGCCGTCGGTGTAGATCGCCGAGTCGGCAGCCGAGGTGGCAAGTTGGACTTCTTCCGCACTTTCCCCCAGGCAGGAAAATTCCACACCAAGCTGCACAGACGGGTGTGGAAGTCTCAAGTAGCTGACTGGAACCTCCAGCTCTCGGTCACCCAGTACTTGGCGGGTGTGGCCACGCTTTACCTCAAATAAAGTGGCAGCTTCTTGGACCCGAAGGTCCAGAGGAAGCAGCCCAGCAAGTACTAGGGCTGAATGCAACGATGCGGTTCGGTGAGTTCGCGCAATTTTCTGCGCGAAGCCACGCTGAACCGCATCGAGCTGCCTTCGGACCAGCAGCTTATTAGCCGCCAGCGTCCATGCACTCGCTGCATACAAAATTACCGGCTACAACACCGCCAGACACATCGTTCTGATCATCTCCGAGTTCAACTCCCATGATACTTTCGCGGCCGTACACAAATGACGATAGAAGCCTTGGGCCTTGCTGCTCACGTTATTCACGTGCGGGTTGAACGTGAGCCTGTCGTCAATTGTCAGGCCGAGTATCCGAACTTCACGAGTTCGACAAAGTTGCTTAAAGTTTAAAAATAAACAGTAACCACGGCAATAATGGGACAAAAACCGACGACAAATTGCTTCATAAAAAGTTATGAAAAGTGTTCGGCAAAAAATTACACAGCTTCCTTTCTATGCGATTGTCATACTTTGAACAATTTTGCTTGCTTTCTTGTCGCGCAAATTGCATTTTTTCATTCTTTCTTTTTACACTGACGCCACGAAAATGGCTAGCGCCTTGGGTACAGCGTTATGTAGTTAATTGTTTTTGCACTAGAAATACTCCTACTGGGAAAAAGGCGTGACAATATAAAAAAAAAACAGCATATGTCATATAATATCTTTTCCGTATATTATGTTTTGATGTCTATTTAGTTTTCACAACTAGGCCAGTGATATGATTATTTTCTGCTCTCATCTTAAATATCTTATAATAGTTAATTATATATTTTAAAGAATCTCAGGCCATAGTAAGTGACGAGAACAAATTGTTCTCTTATATGTTTTAATAAATTGATATGTTTTATAAGTAACAAGTTGCATACAGGGTGGTGAAGTACGAAGATATAGACAAGAAGAACTACTTGACTATAAGTGCGTGCGGCGTGACTCACTACACCAATGAGATGGTATTCACCAAGCTGGCAGCTTGGGAGCAGGAGTGCACGGTTTTTGAACAGATCCATGATGTAAGAAAGCTTTCATAACTTTATATGTAACGTCGTCCTTAAATATCATTGTTTTTTGAATATATATTTTTAAATATATTTAATAAATAATTGATATGCCATGAGAATCGAACATAAAGATCAAATTTCCAATAAGGAAATAAATTAGTATGTTTGATTACTTTGACTGCAGATAACCTTCTTTAAAGTGTACCGGTATTGGAAGGCGCTGTATGTGTGGCGAAAATCGCTAATCTTCCGCAAGTACAGTCGGACTCGAATGATCCTGAAACGGCAACTGTTCATCCTAACGCCACCGCTTGCTCGAGCGCTCCTGGACATACAAGCGATGTGCTGCCGGATGATCACTACCTCTTTCGCCGATCTCACTCGTGATATGGACACACCATTTTTCTACTTTATTGAATCACAGGTGAACTTGATGTAATATATGTTTAATGCAAAAAGCTATACCATGTAGAGGTTAAAAATTACATTACTATAGTGTTTTGTAATTATCGCTAACTTATGTGGATGAAGATGTAATTGTTATACATTGTAGCTTCAATTAGTTGCACGCAATATTAAAGTCTTCCAGTTTGAAGGGCGGTGTACCTAGTAAAACTACTAGGTTAACAAGACTTAACCTTTTACGAGTCTTGAGACGACGAGCATGATTTGGTGTAATGTATATCGGCATATCACATATAATTAAGTGAACATGATCGTCTAGTCGCTTCAAATCATAAAAAAATGGTAGCAGGATAAAAATCTATTTTCGAATATCCAATAAAACCAGTTTAAAAGACCACTGATTAAACGCAACAGTCTTTTAATTTACTTTTACAGGGATAGAAAATGGCATTGCTATCCTTATTCTCCCCACAAAAAGGGTTGGTGAGAAACAAAATAATCTCGTTAGATTGTACGCGATATTAAGTCCGTAGAGAAGAATTCGTGTAATCTTCATTACACTCGTAACTCTTACATAAAAATCTTTTTAACGTAATATCTGTTTCACTGTATTCTCCACGTGAAATCATATTTTAGCTTGTAAGTCCGACAGTGCATCTGAAATATTTTTCATGTTACTATGAAATATGAATATCATTTCACCGACGTTCGAATCTAGATATAGCGGATATTTAATATTGCACATGCTTTGTAGACACTCGATTTATTTCTTGATATTGCTCTAGAAATAAGTTGAGGTGTATTTTCTCACAATGATATCGCATTTTTATAGAAGCACTCTTTTCCAAGTTACAGATTAGAGTTTAGATTGTTACAATGCTAGAAATAATTTAGGCGAGTTAATGGTAAAAATGTAAAAGGATTTCTCTGGGAAAGGATCTCTCTGTTTTCGTTTGTCTGTTTTAAAATTAATCACGTCTATTATAAATTATGAGTTTTATCAGCTCAATCACTTTTAGCTTATACAGTTTCCAAGTAATCGCTGGCGTGGGACCGCCTCGAGTAACATTACCCCTGATGCACCGTCAGCAGTACTCGCGCTTATTATCATTTATATACGCAGACTTCCTATTAAACTAATCAAGTTGTCTTAGCATTAAAATGTAACTTCCCATGGTATGTAGTAAGCTTCTTACCTGACTATAAGACGGGATTGCTCGAAGTAATATTATTTTTTATTAGCAAGAACGAGGAAAACTACAATTAGATCCCATATAAAGTTTAAAAGTTAAAAATAGAGAAATAAAAACAGGAAATAATATTTATGAACCTGTTCATAATATTTATATAATAGACGTAGTGTACAGCTGGGGTGCTTCCTGCAGGGTAAACCTGGGCTTAATAGTTCACTGAGGGCAAACACCGAGAGGGTAATAATAAAGGCAGTTTGTTTTATTCTATAAAGCGACGAGCCGAGGTAGATGTTCACCTGATGATAAATGATACGCCTGCCTATTTCACATTATTCTCACATCTCCACATGGTGCTCATCGCCTCGAGACCTAGGATGTTTAATAGTCAATACCGCAGTAATTTCACTAGCTATAACGCCCTTTAAACCGGAACACAATAACAATTGCACACTATCGTTTAATTGTGCTATTGCTTGCATCTTTCATCAAGTGTTGTAGTTTTTACTTATTTAGCGCGCAACTATCTTTTCTTCGCTTTTAGTTTACATCTTCCTTCCCAATGGGTTGTCTGTAATAAATTGCTTTTCGAGCAATACAACCGCCATTGTACATTTATATTATGTATATATATAATGTATTCCATGTCTTGTAACTGGTGTACAATAAAGGATAAATAAATACTGTTCCGTCAACAGGGACCTATTACTTATATATAAATATATATATTTTATAACTTTGACTTCATCAAAGAAGGGAAGTTATATCTAGAAGTATTTACCATCAGTACTGATGAAAGTTTTCCTTTGTAACGTTCTGTTTGTTTGGTAAGACCAATGTGTGGCGGCATGACATGGTGGGTACTTTGATTTGTAGATGTTTGGGGTTTTTTTTTTTGTTTGTTTTGCAGGTGTTTTTGTTTGTAGATGCAACGAATCGAGCTGCTGCGCTGGCTATTAGCGGAGTACCGCGAGGTGACCAGCGACGCGCTGATGGCGGCTGGTCACGCGGCGCTGCGCTTGCAGGGCTTCACGTACGATGACCACGAGGTGCCCCCACCGTGTGTGGTGCGCGGACAGCCTGTTGGAGGCATGTCTTATACGCAGAAGGCAAACAAGAGGAAATACTGTGAACGACTTGCATGGTAATTCTAGATTCTAGATAAAAGTAATTTTCTTTTATTATTATTATATTTGTGTGTATTTAACAAAATAAAGCATTAACTATTAAAGACAAATAAAGGCGCAACGTCATCATCGGTTATTACAAATATCTTTCTATGATGGACTCTTATTTATTCAAGGTAAATTAAATATGTGCGCAACGCAGGATCGATTGATGTGGTGACCTTTGGGGGAGGCCTATGCCCAGCACTAGACGTCTGTCTGGTGATGATGAAATTAAACATAATGACGGTTAACACCGCTATGAAAAAAGGGGTAGTGTAAAATTTGAACAGGTCTGAGCCTTTGCGTTATTGCTGTCCTTAAATGGTTGCATTGTGGGTTATCAGCTGTTTTTCAATGTTGAATTTATAACAGCTTGTTTCTTTCGCGGAATGATATTTAATGTGAGATAATTTAAAAAGTCGTAGTTTGCTCCTGACTATTCATTGTTCTTGTTGACGTTTACGGTCGGTTATATTCAATTTGTAGTTTTATCAAGTTGGGCGATTACATGACAAACTACATGTTGCACGGTCTGACGCAACGCTCCAACGCCGACATGGCGGGCCTGATGCGCGCGCACGCAGCCTTCACTCCCCCGCCTGACCTGCTGGAGGGGAATGAGGTCGATGTGGTACTAGAAGAAGAACTACCGCGCCCCGTTGACAAATGCAAGGTGCGCTCTCATCGTTCTCGTTATTGATCACTATTCAAACAGCTCCATGTGACGATACAACACTTGTTACGGACACTTGAAATCGTATATCCGTTTCGAACGCAACTGTAATGATTGCCTCAACCTTTCGACATATAAAGAGTAATAAAAAAAATTGCGAAAATTGTTAGGTGATGCGCATGACAATAAAGTTTAAAATACTTCTTAGTAAAGCTTTCTAACGGAAATCAATCTGTAGAGTCCTCTTTCTTCTCTCTAGTACTAACATGAAATATCAAATCAGATATAAAAGCCTAGCAAATAACAATAACATATTTTATTTTATGCAACGAGATGAGTAAAGCTTTAAATTGATTGTAAGTAGCCAATTCATTACAACATGGCGCTAGTTAGGATGATATACACAACACTACTATTCTATTTGGCGGCTAGAGTCATAGCTTATCAAAGAGTATCAACTCGACTCTAATGGTTTCTGGCACAAGGATTACTACTACTTTTATTGTGTGTGTCACTACTAGTGAAAATTAGTTGAAATACATTACCCCATAAATCTACACTAGTAATTTATAAGAATAAATAGATTGTTATTATAGAAGTAGTTCACGAAAATAACAGAAAATTATTTTTATATTCATTTTCGTTTACTATGCTTTCCGCTTGGGCTTTACATTGTTCATGAGTATTTTATACTTGTGTATTCAAACCCACAAACTTATATTCGCAAACTCTACTTTGTGTTTTAAACTGAAAACAATAATTTCGTTTAAAAGTAGTATTTTACTGAAAATTTATTATTTTTATAATGGGAGTCGTAATAAAATAGTTTTCATTGATATTGATTATTTGCAGTGGGCTCTTTTTCAAGTGGATGCTTACGTTCTCGTTAGTGGCGAAGTACAATTGATTCCAAGTGAGAAGATAATATTAGAGTACACAACAAAAATCACTGATTACTGGGACGAGCTCGTCCGCACTTTTCATAACTTCCTTAACGACGAGGACCTACAGATATTCGTGCAGCCGACTATCATGGGCAAACAAGTTGAGTGGTCTGCTGGCGTCGCGCCGAATCTTTATTTCCTGATGAACCAGGATAAAAAGATGTTAGAAGACATCGTTTACATACCCACCTCTATTAAGGAAGCTTTTCAAACTGTCGACATATTCCTTGAAAGAATGAAAACTTTTATGGACGAATTCAAACAGGCGAACGAGTTGGACCTCGACACGATCAGGGAAGAGCGCAGCGTGACCGCATTCAAATTACTTTGCGATAACTTAATGAAACAAATGGCAACGATTGAGGATGTAGTGAGTTTTCAACCTCTCGGAATCATCTTTCTCAATCTCACTCCATTCCAAGAGTTGTTCAGGCCGCAACCGAGGCGACTTTTCGATGTAGTACTTACCACTACTCCCGAGTAAGTTGATGAGTTTATAGAGTGTAATCTACTTGTTTAAGTATTTATATATTTATTTTGTATTTTGTGTCAATTGCGTAGGATTGGCCGGTCAAGCATTGATGAGATACTTGAGGGCATTGAGGGTATATCAGCAGATATAATGCGAGAGCCCGAAACAGCGGCTGAATTGGTGGCATACAAAACGCTATTGGAGGGTCTTGAGAGCCGCGTGTCCGTACTTGAAGAACACCTTGAATATCTCCGTGAGCTGTATGACCTTATGGGCGAGTTCAACATCCCGGTGCCACCTGACGACATGACTGACTACTTAGGTGACATCCCGGTTCTCATTCTCAATCTTAATAAAATATTATTCTCATACAGCACGTCCACATAGACAAGTTACCTATGGAGAGAGTTTTTTTTTTGGTTTGGAGGAAGTCTTTGAAAGGACCCCTTGTTTTCTGGGATTATGACAGCTGGGATTTCACATAACCCAACTATCATCTTCCATGTTTATTCAACTGTTTGTGACGACAGCGTTGTGAAAGGTCACATCTCCGTTCGTAACTCAACCGCGGCCTCTCTAATGTTATAATGGAATAGCCCGTCAGAGGATTTGTGCCATCTCGAACATCTTAGCGAGTACTGCCATAATTTTTATTTCTTTATTTAAATATAGATAACTTCAGTGCAGATTGTTAATAATGCTACACACAATTAAGGTCTATTAGAACAATGTCCGGAGTCCACGTCCAGCCATAATCCTGCTCAGAATATTTTATAGAGCGATGATAACCCCGTTTGTCTACCCTTAACTTGGAGGCATAAATAGGCTCTGCGGAGGTATCTCCTAAACTGCATTTTGGACGAGACAAACTGCAAGGCTTCGATAATAAACGTGATCATGTTGGCTTATAAGTAATTTGTAATTGTAGGTTTGAGTGTGGCACTGGGTACATTACGTACGAGCGTGGACGCACGTTTAGAAACCCGAAGCCGCATGGCAGGCCAGTTCGCGTCATTTATTGGTAACGATCTCATGCAGCTCATGGACGACGTTAATGTACTTTACGAACAAGTAGCTGTAAGTATTACACATACAACCACAATGGCGAAAGTTCAGTTGCTTTTTTTTCTGGCTATTTAACTTCGATGCAGTTTTTGGCTCATTAATAATTATATTCATGAGTCTGTTACGAACAGTGGAGAATCGTTCGGTTTGGAAATCTTGAAGAGGATGATGTTAATTTTATTTATAAATGAAATGTTAATTACGTTCATTGTAGGCGACTGTATTTTTTAGCAACCCTGGCTTTACGACGAGAATTCGGACATGGAAAAGGTGCTAGAGTTCTTGGATAACCTTTCGGAGAAGCTGATGGCTTGCGCCGCTAGGGACAAACAAATTCGTGACTGGCAGAAATTATTCAAAGTATGTTATCTAGCAGACTAATCTATATTAATTACTAAATATTTTCTTCATAAGCCTTTCCCAGGATACATTTCTGCTTTCTATGATGTAAGTTACACCTAACGTTTTAAGGTCATATTTTCTAAGATAAGAATATTAAAGTTGAGGTTTAGTCTAATAATATAAAAATAATATGCGAACTTCGCAAAGTGTAAAATGGCAACGAAAGCGCTTAGGTGGTGAATAGTGCGATTATCCAAATCACTCTATTCCTCATACGTATTTATATATATAATTGCCAAAAGATATAATCGAAATTCGCGAAAAGGCTAGAACCCGGGAAAGGGATATCCGTGGTAACAAAGAAAGTGATTAATTTATTATTATAAATTAAAGTTAAATAAAATTCCTGATTTAGATTCCACCGTCGCGTCTGGACCAACTGGAAGAAGCTATTAACGATTTGAAACTAAGGCAGATGCTATGGAAATCTTCAAAGGAGTGGAATGAACTTTATCAGAGCTGGTCAGTATTTAAGAGTGGATTTGGCGTAATTGTTTTGAGAAAAGATAGAAGTAAAGTTACTTAAAATAATAAACAGCGCTCTAATGTTCTCACTAATGAGACCAAGTGTAAGTGTGCGTTAAGCGTGCTTAAAGTTGACTGAGGAATTAATCGTTAACTGTGCAGGTTCGATGCACCGTTCAACACACTCGATGCCGACGAAATACAGGCAGCTGCCGTCAACTATGGTAAACAGTTTAATCAAATGGACAAGGCCGTGCCGCCCAACAAAATTGTACCTAAGTGCAAAGCCAGCATCGATGTTATCAAAGAAAAGGTCTGAGATACATCAGTAGCATATAATTTATATACTTTGTATAGACACTACTAATAATGTACTGAAATAGTCAATATTTTTGTTAAGATGTAATATAATGTAAGAAATTAATCTAAAAATACAAGAGTGATTAAATTTCAAATTTAATGATAATAAAGTTTACATTTACTCGTATATTATATTGTTGTTATAGAAAAAGTGAAAGATATGATCAGGGTAAAGGTTAGTAAAATGGTGGATGTGTTTATGCAGTTGCCAGTGATCACTTACCTGCGTAGTCCGGCGCTGAAGGCACGTCACTGGGTCCGCGTAGAGGAGGTGCTGCACACGCGATTTGTGCCCGGCGCTGTGATCACGCTCGCGGACCTGGAGCAACTCGGCGCTTTCCAACACGCTGATGATCTCATGGAGATCGCAGCGCAGGCTAGCTCCGAAGCTGGTCTCGAAGCTCTGCTCAAAAAGGTACACCTTTAATATGCTGATTATTTTAATTTACGAAGTTAATTTATTTTACCACCGCAAAGATTATCTCAAGAGTTTCTTATGTTACAAGGCAATAAGATTTGTTGTGTAAATGTATTAAGTAATGTCATATTTTATTGTATGCTTAATCTCGATGATTGGTGCAGGTTGAGGAGATGTGGGCGGCTCTAGAGTTCCCTGTGATCCCGCACAAGGATTCCCGTGATGTGTTTGTGCTGGGCGGTTTGGAAGAGCTGCAGGCTGCTCTGGACGAGAGCAGCGTGCACGTGACCACTATCCTCAGCTCCCGCAACTGTGGCCCGCTTCGCAGCCGCGTTGAGGAGTGGCAGCGAAACCTCGACCTCTTTGGAAGGACTCTTGTTAGTATCAAATATCTTTTAAACATTGTTTTTGTTTATAAATAATCAGTGCAGGTTTTGATTTTTTCTAGCCCATAACTTATTCATTCTTTGTACCAAACCTATATGATCAAAAAAAATATTCTTTCTAGTTAATAATATTAAAAATAATATGTATACGATGACCGACACCAACAACGAATTACAACATTATTGTAATCATAAATATATTATTTGATTGGTTTTACGATAATCAGGAGGAGTGGCAGCTATGTCAGCAGACATGGATGTACCTGGAGGCAATATTTAGTGCTCCTGACATACAGCGACAGTTGCCTAACGAGACCCGCCTCTTTACAATTGTCGATAAATCTTGGAAGGACGTTATGCGTAAACTTGCAAAGGTAACAATTACTCCTCATCCTTCTTCAAGATCATTTAAGGGGAAATTATTTCGTTAAGCTCTAGAAACCCAACATCCGTCGTGGAATTTTAAAATTTCCGCTCCTAGAGTGGTTTGAAGAGTTGGTTATACTAAAGTAATAATCATGAAAATTTCAATCTTTTTCACCGTGGTATTTTTTCTGTGTCCTTGTGCTGTCTGTTTCTTGAATTAGAAGCAGCTACGTGCAAGCTGGTGTTATGACCGTGTGATAGGTGCCGTTGGCAATGCCGGCCGCTACGCAACCCAAACTTTACGAGGAGTTCGTACGCAACAACGAGATGCTGGACCAAATCATGAAGTGCCTCGAAGCCTACCTGGAGACAAAGCGCGTTGCGTTCCCACGATTCTTCTTCCTCTCCAATGATGAACTGCTCGAGATATTAGCACAAGTACTACTTATTATATTTTCACGTTATAAACATACTACACTGCTATACAGTAGCGTGCTACTATTACTGAGTTCGGGTTTGAAGCTAATGAAATTAATGAGATAACGACACTTTTCTTCACGTGTCTCCAAGCTACGAATATATAGCGGTGTAGGTTTATCATTCTATCTAGCAATACAATGTTATTGACAGAAGTATTAGTCACTGTCTCGCTTTGTGTAGTAGAAAAAAACTAGAATTTTTATGTAAAGATTATTTGCTATAATCAATAAAAATATTTTTTTTATTTAAACATTTGTTATTCTATACGATGTTTTTAAATTTAAGTGAAACAGCTGGATTATTGATCCGGATATAAGCATTCAGATTATCTGTTACCATCAGATTATAAGTACATATTGGTAATACAGAGTACAAGCTCTTTATTTTAGTAAAGTTTATAATTTTTTTGAATCTGCGTTTGGGTTAAACCCACAGACGCGCAACCCGCACGCCGTACAACCTCATCTCCGCAAGTGTTTCGATGCTATCGCGAAGCTTGAGTTCGGTGTGCGACTGCCGGAGAGTGAGATGGTGGTCGCTGAAGACGGAACTTTGGTGGAACCTGATATGACACCGCGGTCGCGTGACCGTTTGCAGGCCACGCTGGCGCTCACCGCCCGCCCAGAAGACCTTACCACTGACATAGTGGCCATGCTCTCTCCAGAGGCCGAGCGTATAAATCTTGGCAAGGTAAAGTGCCACGTCGATTAGTTTTCCTTAGCGTTACTATTTTAACCACACAAAAATATAACTTGAAAGAGAAAGATATGAATGTAATAAAATTGCATGGTGCGACTTTGGGGATATACAATGCTGGAAGTTTTTATACAAATGGTTTTATAATTGAACGGATCGTGACTGCTGTCTGATAATTTCTATCATCAGGGTCTCAAAGCGCGCGGTAACGTGGAGGAGTGGTTAGGCAAGGTTGAAGCGGCCATGTTCGCATCGGTAAAACGTTGTATGAAGTTCGCCATTCGCGATTATGCGGTCCGTCCGCGACCTGATTGGTCTGCGCTGCATGCAAATCAGGTAAACAACGGATATTTAATATTACAACTACGCTAAAAACATTACTAATATAAACATTGTCATCTTGTATTACTAAAACCTTAAACATTCTAATGTACTGCGATAGGCAGTGAAGACATTTAATTGCTACTATGGTGTAGTGAAACAAGATCTGGTCTGACGCGAATCCGACATAAACATAATATTTTCGAAATCGACTATATTCGAATTCGCAAGAGCTAGTTCCCACCCTCATATCATATATAAATCATAAATCTGTCATATCATAAATCGTAACAGCATTACTATATTCAACCTGTCAATATGTCGGAGTCAGAGTTTACTGAGCTAGCATGATTCAACCTTCTCTTCAGCCTTCAGTCAGAACAACTAGTTAGCTTGATTAAATTTGTGCAGGTTGTGCTAACAGTGTCGCAGATAATGTGGGCGAAGGGCATCCATGAGGTGTTCGGTGCGGGCGATGGAGAGAGCGTGTCGGCCGCGCTGGGGGAGTTCGAGCGGCAGAGTGTGGTGGACCTTAACGCGCTGGCGGCGCTTACGCGACAGCCGCTCGGCTCGCTCTTCCGGCGGGTGCTCTGCGCTCTCATCACCGTCGACGTGCACGCACGCGATTCCGTCGCCAACATGGTGCAGAAGCGCGTGCAGCGAGAGTGAGTTGCCATACGAAACTACTATTTCTGTTACTTACTAATTATTTTACGTCGAAATTTGGATCGCCTGTTGTCTTGGAATTTTTGGCAAGACACATATATATACACGAACATTAACAAAAAATAACATATTAATCAAAAATACGTTCGTCATGAGATAAAAATCATAGCTGGAGATAAGCTTCCCCCAAAAGTCTGTACACATTTAGGTCAGAAATGAAACGTATATGAAAGAGATTAAAAAATATAATACTTAGATGAACCCAATTTTGTGGTGATTTACATATATATATAATATGTGGCGGTATATATATATATATAAGATTATAAGATCTTTAGAAAGAAAATAATATGTAACAATGGAGAAACAATTAAAGTAAAACAAACACTCGGATTATGCTTGAGAAATACAGAGGGAAAAAAACTGTGTGTATTTAATTCGTGTTGATATCCTTGTTGTATGTTCAGCACGGACTTTGAATGGCTGAAGATGATCCGATACTACTGGGTGGAGGATATGGATAATTGCGTTGCCAAAATGTCCAGCGCTACCTACATCTACGGACACGAGTACCTGGGCGCTGGAGGTAACAGTTCGATGCATATAAACAATCTATCATGAGTTAAAAAAATTTAAAATACTATTCACCTTTCATTGTATTATTCATATAAATTTAATAGCAACATATCTTGCATCATTATAAGTATATGCTGAGCAAAACCCTTAAGTCAATATTGTTAGTACATTATAATAAGTCACATCTTACGTATGCTTCTTCTCCTGGAGAATGATGTTGCAGCATATTGTAATAGATAGGATCATTGGTTGCGCATCATCCTTCTGGATCAGATGAAGCGGTCTATAGTATCTCTCCTCAAAGAACTTACACGAAACTCGTTAGTTTTTTTTTTTTTGGTTCACATAATTTAATACAGTACATGTTTTTATAATGATATTAAATCAAGACAGAATCTCTTCGTGTATGTTTCGTTCTTAGGCGTGCTAGTTATCACTCCGCTGACCGACCGCTGCTACCTGTGCCTCATGGGCGCACTGCAGCTGGACCTGGGCGGCGCGCCGGCGGGTCCTGCTGGCACGGGCAAAACTGAGACAACTAAGGACCTCGCCAAGTCCGTTGCTGTGCAGTGCGTCGTCTTCAATTGCTCTGAAGGTTTGATTCGACACTTTGTTTTTTTCACATTATTTCCACTAATATCCATGAAACATTTTAACCAGCGGGACATCCACTTCCTGTTAAGCGATACTCTTGCACATAACTATTGCCTTACCTAATTGAAGTCAATAATGTTTGCACGCCATTGTTTGGAAGAAGAAATATGTGGTCATACATCTTCCAGATCTTATCCAATAAGAGACCCGCAAACTCTTTTTCTTGTGAAATGTTTCCGTTGCAAAATCGAATCGTGCATAAAATGAGGTGAACTAGGTTGATATATTTAGGTCTGGATTATAAAATGATGGGACGCTTCTTCTCCGGTTTGGCGACATCGGGCGCTTGGTGTTGCTTCGATGAGTTCAATCGGATCGACATCGAAGTCCTATCCGTGATTGCACAGCAACTTATCACTATTCGAAACGCGAAGATAGCCAGAGCCTCTAGGTGGGATATCCTTGTATATTTAAAGAAATAACAATCGTAAATTTGTTATATCTACAATGTTTAGTTTATTTCAATTATATGGTAAAAATAAAAATGTGCACTCTATCTTTTTTCACTTTTTACAGAAGTGTAGTTTTTGTACTTTTATTTATTACTACGATTCTCTTTAATAAATCATGACCCCATAATGGCCACTGAAAGTTGTATCATCTTTAAAAGCTTTCATCAAACTCAAGAGTGACGAACTTCTCGGAGAGTGTCCGGACTTCAATTATTCTTTTCAATTGATGGTATATAAGCTCGGCTTACTCCTAATCATACAAATGGTCAAGATCAAAATCCTTTTAAAATCCTTTTTGATAAAACAAGGGGCACTTTTAAAATGATAGTTAATATCATATGTTATAAAGGGTAGTACATTTTGATTTAGTATTTTTAGTTTAAGTATTATTCTAGAAAATCGGTTCAACCATTTTACGATTGCTATCTTTTCTAGCTTTTTAGTAATTTATGTTTTTCGTATATTGGTTGTTTTTTAAAATTTATTTTATATAATTAATTATTGAAGGGTTTCTTATTCCGAGCAGGTTTATGTTTGAGGGGCGCGAAATAAAGCTAGTGCGCACATGCGCCGCTTTCATCACCATGAACCCTGGGTATGCTGGTCGTACAGAACTGCCTGATAATCTAAAGGCTTTGTTTCGACCGATTTCAATGATGGTGCCCGACTATGGTATGTCGCCTTGTATAATAGTTTCTAAAAGCAACGACAGAAAATCATCACATGTTTTCTTATCCTAGTATTCATAAGTAAACTGCCGCCCAATATTGTCTATTATTTTAGAAAAGAAGATAAAATACAAGTTAAAGAGATTACATTATATTTTAATTCTTATTGTTTCTTTACCTTTCTCAGCGCTGATCGCCGAGGTGATTCTTTATTCGGAGGGCTTCGAATCGTCAAAAGTGTTGGCGCGTAAAATGGTGCAGATGTATAAGCTGTCCAGCGAACAACTCTCTAAGCAGGACCATTACGATTTTGGCATGCGTGCTGTGAAGAGTGTATTGGTAAATATTTTCCCAATCACCCAAGTTAAATAATCCGAAGTAAATAAGGCAAGCCTTGGACGTTTCCAGTTGTTGCATAATAGTTTATAATGAGCGCGAAGTTTCTTTTCTAGTCTTCAATCTCTTTATATAGGAAGGTTCTAGTATTTTTGTCATAATTTAATTATTATGATAATTGTTATATTTTTTAATAATAAGTAAATTATTAAACTATTTACTCGATTTATTTTAGGTAATGGCAGGAGCTCTAAAGCGCGCTAATCCTGACCAGGTGGAAGATCTGACATTGTTGTGTGCGCTTAACGACAGCAACCTACCTAAATTCCTTGCGGCCGACGTTCTACTCTTCGCTGGCATCTTATCTGATCTTTTCCCCGGTCTTGAGCTACCCGTACGGGACTACGGAACCATGGAGAATGCAATCAGTAAGTAGTAGTAGTGCAGTGTGCAAGTATGTCACCCAATTTATAATGAGTTTAACTTAAAAAGGCTTTAGATAATTATAAGACGTCACAGCTTTTATTATGAGTTACATACTCTTTGCAGGGAGTTGTCTTCTGGAGCGCAACCTTCAGGTGGAAGTGTGCCAAGTGCGAAAGGTAATACAATTGCATGAGACCATGATAGTGCGATGGGGCGTAATGCTGGTGGGGCCCACTGGAGGTGGCAAGACAGTTGTGCTTCATGTACGTGCGTTCATTTATATGTATCATATTATAAACGTTATTATGAGAACATAATTAATGGCAAATGATAAATTGTCTTCAAGAAATGAACAGTTCTATATACAGTCTTTTTTCAAGTTATTCTTAAAAAATAAAAGTATAAATACATTAATACTTACTATACGAAAACTAGTACAGTTTGGCAAAATTACATCATAGATAGTAAATAACCAACATGACTGGATCTATAAACATTATTGTATTTCGAGATAACAATTGTTTTATTTTCCTCAAGCTCCATATATGAGGTTTCCTTTGTACTCATTAAGTAAATCTAAGCAAGCATGATTATTTAATAGTAATAATTTAACTTTATGACGTACATTCGACAACTTGCTATATTTAATACATCTTCGTTATGGTTTTTGTAATTGTTTCTAACTTTATTTGCCACAATAGTTTTAATTATTCTTTCCTGTAGTCTATATATGAGTTAAATGTTCTAACATCTGTAATTAAACCATAGTTAAAAATATTGAAGTTATAAATCACACTCATCTCTACATTTCTGTATGTTAATATTAAACTTTAAATAGGAAAGCAAACTTTCATTATATCTGACATTATCAGATACTTCGACCTTTATCGAATGACGTTGAAGCTCTTAATGAAGAAGGGTAGAGTATTTAAATATAATAAAGAAATGTTTTTTTTTTAAACAACAGATACTCGGGGAAACGTATTCGCGACTGTACGACGAGGGGGTAGAAGGACCGCAGTACCAACCGGTGCATAAGTATACTATGAACCCCAAGTGCCTGAGCATAGGTGAGCTGTACGGCGAGGTGGACCTGCAGACGCTGGAGTGGCACGATGGCGTCCTGCCCCTCAGCCTCCGAATCGGCGTGCAGTGCCTGACTCCAGATCACCAATGGATCATATGTGACGGGCCAGTCGACGCCGTATGGATCGAAAACATGAACACTGTCCTAGACGATAACAAGATGCTTTGCCTGGCCAATTCCGAACGCATCAAGCTTACACCTTACGTACACATGCTCTTCGAAGTAAATATTTCTATGCGATCAGTGAAATGTTTATAGTGTAATGGTAGTATTGTCCAATTTTACAAATTTTCAATACATGAAGCCGTTCGTTCTTGTACTAGGAATTTAACTTGTATCTCAGTAATCAACGCCTTTCCCCAACTTCACATTAAAAAAGTAGAAAAGAAATTAAATTTATTTATGGTACGACGTAGAACGTAATCAACCAATCTATTTTAGCTCTAAGACTGAATGTCTTCTAATAATCAAGCGGTTGCGCAGGTAGGAGATCTTGCTCAGGCGTCGCCGGCGACGGTGTCGCGCTGCGGCATGGTGTACGTGGACCCACGTGAGATGGGCGTGCTACCGTACACGCGCTCATGGCTTGCCTCTATCACCGCAAAGGGTCTCGTCACCGCTGAAAATTCAGATTTCCTGTACGAAATGTTCTGTCTGCTACCTGAAGGTTTAGACTACATCAATGAAAAATGCACCGTTGGTATATATCAGGTGATAAATCTACTCGACTGACTACTACATTCACTATAAATATATGCACTGCTACTACTACAACTGCTGTTGACAGAAGTTTGATGTGACCAGTTTTGATTCTTGAAATATACCGTTTTACTGCGATTGATGATAGAGGAGCTTAATTCTTAATAAACATGTTTGTAAAAATTTGTTTATTGTGCGTCTGTTTCCAGGTGGATATGAGTAAGGTGTCGGCATTATGCAGTCTGATGGGCAGCCTGCTAGCGGAACCCGGCGAGCGATTCCCCGACAAGGATGCAGTGCGCAACTACCTTGCACTCTGTTTCGTCTTCTGCTATGCATGGAGTGCCGGTGGAAACTTACTGGAATCGAACCGCCGAATATTCGATGAATTTATCAAAAGACAGTTTGAAGTATTTCAGGAGGGCGAGTAGTACGTATTTGTTATTATACAATATATTTGAATAACGATATTGACATAGTGATAACTATCTATGACTTTTCTCAAAATACATTTTCCTCAGCACAACGGCTAACCGAAGATACTTGGTTCGATTTCAGAGCCACGTATTGTCGGCTTTTTCCCATCATTGCCAACTACTATTACCAAGCAGCGGTGATCGTCCAAATTACTGCCTATATAGATATAAAAAGTTAAACCTTCAGAGGCCGTTACAGGACGATGTGCAAAATTTGTTGATACGTAAACAGCCTGATCAGAAGCTTTTTATTTGGCAGCTGCCCGCATGGTATGAACGTGTTCGAGGTGTTCGTTGACACGAAGACGAGGCGGGCTCGTCCGTGGGCGGATGCGACGCCTGAATTCATCTACGACCCGGCACGACCGTTTTTCGAGACCCTTGTTCCTACCGCCGACACCGCCCGTTACGGACATCTACTTCGACGCTGGCTCACCGCCAATAGACCGGCGATATTTACAGGCGACACGGGTACTACTCCATAAGACCACAAATCTTCTACGTCCAGTTTATCACATCACAAGATACAATATACTCGTAAATATGCAAAATAACCATAAGCTTCACCTAAAAGTTCACAGAGATTTTATTTTTTCAATCAGACATAATTTCTTCATCTTCATATTCTTAACTCCAGGTGTCGGCAAAACTTGCATTATCCTTCAGGTCTTGAATAATATGGGGGAAACAGACTCTTTCATCCCCATTACGCTTAACTTCTCCGCACAGACTAACAGCCGAAAAACTCAGGTACTTATATTGTTACCATATTCTTAATATTTCCATTAAGTACATTATAACACCTGTCGAAACAAATTGTTTTTATAAGCTATTCGAACTTTTCGTTATTGTAGATCCTTAAGGTGAGAACTAATTTTGATCATGTTTTTGTATGAAAAGTGTCATTAAGATTAAGAGAAAAAAGTTTCTTTACTTCTTATACTTCAAATTGTTTTCAAAATTTCGTTACTATCGTAAGCTTTTTTTTAAAGGTTTGTAGAATCTGTGTTAGTATAATATTATTGACGACATTCACAGCTTCATTAAAAGCACTTTTCAAGTAGGAGAAAATAAAATGTTGATAAATTCACTAACGACCGGATATTTTTCTACTTCTTGGCTGCATGCATGCATTTATTGTATTTATTCACGTCGTGTATATTTTTAGTTATAGTCTTTAATGTTAATGCGCTCTTATTATACTTGTTGCGGTCTCTTGCGGGTGTCAGGAGGCGATCGAGCAGCGGCTGGAGAAGAGACCGCGGAAGGCGCTGGGAGCGCCACTCGGCCGCCGTGTGCTTGTTTTCGTGGATGATGTGAACATGCCACGACCTGACATGTATGGCGCCCAACCCACGATAGAACTGCTCAGGTATCACTTCTCAAAGTTATCCAGTTTTCCAAAATATCATCTCTAGACCTGTCCAATATGTTCGTTAGAGAAGAGCAGTTAGTAATAAATACGTATGGTTGGCGGTAAATAGGCTCAGCACTTATATGCGTTTATTGGATAACATTGTGCTGGTGGTGCAGGCAATATCTGGACTGCGGCGGGTGGTACGATCGCGACAAACTGTACTGGAAAGATATCATCGACGTGGTGCTGGTGGCGGCGTGCGCGCCCCCTGGCGGCGGCCGCAGTCCGCTCACCGCGCGTTTCGTGCGACACCTTGCCATGCTTCACGTGGCAGCGCCTGACTCTAATGCCATGATTACTATTTTTAAGGTACATAAAGAATTAATTAATTTTAATACGATCAGAGATGAGAATGTTCAATTAATTTTTCTGCTGTAGAGTAACGCATCCTAAGTAGCTTAGAAATCCGAAGTAAATGAGTTCTTAGCTTATTTTTTAAAAAATTACTGCCAATAAATTTTTGTTTCTTTGACACTATTTTGAATATTACGATTAATGATATTGCAGGCGATTCTATGTGGTCACATGGAAGACTTTGTTGCGGAAGTGTCAGTATTGGGCGACGGCATCGTACGTGCCAGCGTGGAGGTGTACGGGCGCGTGTGTGCGCAACTACTGCCCACTCCTGCGCGCGCTCACTACGTGTTCAATCTGCGAGATCTCTCCAAATGCGTGCAAGGGGCTCTACAAGCTCGCGCTGTCTACGTTCGCCTACCCCGGGAAATGCTACGGTTCGTAAGCCAATTTTTCTTCTTACCCGAAGCAATGAGATGAGCAAAATGTTCACGTAACGTACTGACACAGTGATAAACGCTGCACTAAGACTAAGCTCGTCGTTAAGAAACAGGCGCTGCAGTGGTACCTACATAAAACAACAAAGCATGTATTACAGTAATTAAAAGGTCAATGATGTCAACAGTCTTTTGCACTGCTTATATATAATAATATAAGCATCAAGTGTTATTGATACGGTCGGTTGGTATTGAACAAGTAATGGCAACCTTGTGTTTATAAGGGAAAACGGTTTTATTAACTACTACGCAATAAATAATTCTTATTATCTTTCTATTTTATTCAGATTATTTTATCACGAATGCTTGCGAGTATTTCATGACCGACTCATATGTGTGGAAGACAAAAGCTTCTTCTATCGTCTGATGAGCGACGTCTGCGAAAAGTACTTCAAGATGCCAGTGCTTGAATTGCCGGAAGGAGAACTCCTTGAAGAGCCACCAATGCTATTATTTGGCGATTTCATGAACCCCGCACTGCCTAAGGAGAGCAGAGTCTATCAGGAAATCCCGGACATGGTGAAACTTATGTCAGTGCTGAAGGTTAACCATTTTTTTATCGTTTACCATCATTGATAGTTAATAAAAATATTAATATGTATGTATGTATACATACATTCATATCAAAAAATTATTATGGTTATCAACTGATCTGTATCGGATCAAGAACCCACTTTGATGACATAAGTATGATCCTTAGTTGCCAACGAAACAAATGTTTTCTTCTTTCCTTTCTATGTGCTTTTGATATCGTGACGCGTTAAGATCAATTTCTTAAAGATATGTACAAGATAATTGAAGATTGACGACGCATATAAGATATAAGCCTTCTGTAATTATTGTCATTACATTCTTTGTTTCCTTTTATTTATTTTAGTTATTAATGTTATATTTATATATGTTTTCAGGAGTATCTAGACGAGTACAACGCAACAGCGCGTACGGAGATGCGGCTGGTGGTGTTCAGCGAGATGGCAGAACATGTCGCGCGAGTAGCACGTGTGCTGCGCGCCGAGCGTGGGCACGCCCTCCTCGTGGGTCCAGCAGGCTCCGGAAGACGAAGCGTTGCTACACTAGCAGCGCATCTCAATGATTGCAGGTGTAGCAGAATAGATTAGGCCTTGACAGTCTTCGAGTCCCAATAGCATCATTAAGTTCGCTGCTATATGGTTATAGAAGAAGCCAGTTTTTATATAATATCAGAATTTTAATGGCCGTGTAGACTATAAATGGTTCTCAAAATAAGATATTAAGAATCTAATCTATATCTGTACAAACTGCGCTGCAGATGCATGGGTATGGAACTAAAGCGCAACTACGACATTCCGGAGTTCCACGAGGACCTAGTGAAGATGTACATGAGCGCGGGCGTGACGCTGCGTGAAACTGTGTTCCTGTGCACCGACACGCAGCTGTCGCGTGATGACTTCCTCGAGGACGTAAACAATATGCTTAACACCGGTAACATCTTGTACCGCTCATGTATTTTGGCATATACTTAAATATTTATAGTACGTTTTGTGAGATTAAGAGTTGAAAACAAGCGTAAGTTTAGTATGATGTTGATTCGCAGGCGAAGTGAACAACTTGCTGGAAGGTGATGCTTACGAACAAATGCAGTCAGGTTGCGGCAACGATGCGGTACGCTGTGGCGTCAACCCTTCTGACCGCGACGCCCTTTACCGTTTCTTCATAAACAGAGTGCGCGCGAAGCTGCATCTTTGCATCTGCATGAGTCCAGTAGGCGACGGATTCAGGTCTTCTTCTAATAGTAACCATTGTTTTAAAATTAAAAACTGACCAATTAGCAATACTTCTGACTGGTTTACAGGCGCCGCTGCCGCATGTTTCCATCGCTGGTGAACTGTTGCACAATCGACTGGCTGACCAAATGGCCGCCCGAAGCGCTGCTTTCCGTGGCCCGTCAGTCCCTCGCCCCGCTTTCTGATCCCGATCTCATCGAATCCATTTCCACGGTCTGCGTAGAGATGCACCAAGTAAATAATGATTACGTCAAAGAACTAATAACTGTAAAGGGAAAGCGAATTAATTTACTGGTAAAAATGGTGTACGGTTCACCAGGACTGAGTAACTCTTAAATTAACCTTTACTGTTTAGAATGTCGACGTGATGACGGAGCGTTTGTACACGGAGCTGCGACGTCACTTCTATTCCACGCCCAGCAGTTATCTAGACCTGCTACAGCTCTACCTGACGCTGCTTGATAATAAACGGCAAGAAATTATTCTCGGCCGTGATCGCGTTTCATGTGGCCTCGAGGTCAGCTTCTATTAAAAACGTTTACCAGTTAAATAATAAAGATTGCATTAGTCGCCAGAAGTAGATTCTTTTTTTCTGATATTCATTTCTTTTTAAATTAGAAAGTCTAAACAAGCAAATATTGTTGTTTTTATTATGTTGTTATTAACAGAAACTGTACAGCGCCTATGAGTCTGTGGGAGCAATGGAACGCGCCGTTCGAGAAATGGAGCCTCTGCTGGCACGCAAGGCAACTGAAGGCGCAGCCCTAGCAGCGCGCCTACGTGAAGAGCAACGATCTGCCGACGAAGTACGGCATGCACTTCTCGCTGACGAGGCTGTCGCTAAGGTAACAGAAATGCATATATGCACATTACGCTCTTCCTACATATGTCTTTTTTATTTAGCGTAAATCAGTAAGGTCGGGTGGTCTTAATGTTATTATTCCATGATAGGTGAAAGCGGAAGAAGTGAAGCAAATCGCTGATGAAGCGAAGGCAGACTTGGCATTAGCGATGCCCGCCATGGAAGCAGCGCAAGACGCACTGAAAGCAATCAATAAGAGTGACATTAACGAGTTGAAGGCTTTTCAGAAACCGCCTGCACTTGTGCGCTTTGTTATGGAGCCTGTTTGCATATTGCTTGGCGCAAAGTCAGTTTACTTTTGAAATTTTCGATTATATAATTTTTTTTAGCTTTAGCTGATTGGCTATCTGCGGACCTACTACTCTACTTTCGTCCTGTTTTGTCTTTAATTTCACAATGCTCTAAATTTTGTTTATTGTTTCTATATTACCCACATTTTAATTTAACTTTACTTTAATTATTCACTGTTCATATGTAGTTTTTTAATCGACTGTTTTAATTTTTGCATTAAAACTTGAATGTTTCATATTAAGTTTATAATAATCACGGTTATTTATTTTTATTTCTCATTTGTAGACCTGACTGGGACTCTACTAAGAAAATGCTTGCTGATGTCAACTTTATTCGAAATCTCCAAGAGTACGACAAAGACCACATCCCTGACACGACTCTCAAGAAGCTTAAGGCATATCTCACTCATAAAGACTTTAATCCCGACACAGTTGTCAAAGTCTCTAAGGTACTTTTAAATAAAATCAAGTTAATTCTTAATTGAACATCGGAGGATAACTTGATTTGCCAATGCTGTTATTTTTTATTTAGGTATGCCGATCTATGGTGCTGTGGGTACAAGCCATCGACATGTACGCCAAAGTGTTCCGTGTTGTCGAGCCCAAGATTATAGCGTAAGTACCTTTATAACAATAATTATTACATATACTTATTTAACACTACGAAGCGATAAGATTAGTACTAATGTAGTTGCCTCCCACGGCAATATGGCATCAGCTGGTGTGTAAAAACAACATTACGGTGCGCCAATCGCATGGTACATTGCATAGACACGCTTCATTACTCGACCTTAGCAACATATTTTCTAGTTAAAATTTCTTAATACATTAAGGCTGATTACAAATCACGTATTTGGTCTTTGTAAGTTTTATCCATAGATGTGTTTGTTCTGTCTAATAAAACTACCACTTTTATGAAATTGTTGTAATTAAAATTTAAAAAATAAGTTAATAAATATGTTAATTTAATGTAATAAATTCATTTTAATGTAAATGTTGGTTAAGTATCTTCTATAGGTCTACCAGGATCTGATGGCAAAAAGAGAAAAAAGAAATTGACGTTAGCAATACTGGGGAAATTGGAGTAACACGTTTTGATACTTTTTTTCTTTATAGCGGCTAATGCTGCGTGTGATATATGCAAATATAAAAATGTATCCAATGATCAAGCTTAATTATTGAAAATCATACTGTTTCGAATGTGGGGTTCGAAAATTAGATGAAAACTCCAATTACTCTGTTCATGAGTTTATTAATTAATTATAGGCTATCAGAATTTGAAAATAGTTCCAAATACTGCACATCCATAAAAAAGTCTTCATCGGAAGAGCAAGACGAGGAAGATGCAGTATTAATGATAAACCTTTCCCCCTGCATCTCAATTATTAGATGTTATTCTATGAACTGGTTGTCAATTTTTATTACATGTTCACAAGATTTGCGCTATTCATCGATCCCTATTTGAGAGAAAGCTTCTTCTGTTAAGGTTTTTATATCACTTGCAGGTCTATTGACGTTTTTACCCGAAACTTTTTGTTTGTCCATGACAATTAGAGGTTTTGTAGGGTTTGGAATCAACTCCTCCGTAACCCATTTTGTAAAGTTATCTTTATTCATATCATGGTGGTAGTCAGCAAATGTATACTTCGACCTATACACAAAACAATATCTTTATTTTGCCAGCATTTGTTCACTAAACATGAACTGTGTATGTAGGTTTCATCTAAATTAACCATATCTAGCTTATCATCGGCTTCTCGATTCTTTTGTATCCGATCCAAATACTTGAATCTGTGTATCTTTATGTCGTGTCGCTTCATTAAAATAGTCCTCTTTGATTGGAACTTCACGAAGTCCATTTTGATATCTTTTAAATGAAGTCTGAAGACAAAATATCATTGTTATTTTTAGATTACTATGTTTTTAGACTATATTGAAACTGAAAGAAAATTAAATTCATTTTTGTTACTTTAATAATTCATTTCCTCCCGAAGAATTTGTAGCAATTTCATGACAGTGGGTATTTCTTTTCGTACAGTGCAAAACTCATTTATCTTGTTTCTGATCAATTCTAAATCAAAACTATGCAAGTTTATTTTTTTTTACCACCTTTCCTCTTTTAACCGGGCGTACTAAAAATGCCTGTTAGATCTGCCTTCAGCAACAATTCGTCTTATAGTAATAGTAGAAACCCCCTGTAATAAACCAAAGTATCAAGACGTGTCATTCCTACTAACCAGTCAACGCTTGCACATGGCTCAATATCGATGATTGTGTTTGTTCTGCACCCTGTTCATCAAGTATTCTTTGATAAAAATTGAAAACAATATTTTTTTGCTTGCGATCGAAGAGGTATCTTCGACATTATCACCACTTTTTAAAGGAAATTTGAAGCCAAATCAAAAACAAATTCTCGAAATTTAAATTGACAGATGACATTTTTTTTGTTGCCATATGAAAATCGCTATTTTTAATCTTTTTTTTGCTATCAGATCCTGGTTGATCTATAGTTCTTTCTAAACTAAAGAATATAGCACCATTTTGAATGAAACAAAAAGGTATGATCAATTATGCAATTGCAAGCATATTTTGTAAAATAAACACAAGAAAAAATACATTCGTATTCAAGTTTGGTCTCGATATAACCTTAGAATTTTCAATCGAAAAGATATCTGATAGTCTATGACTGTATTACGTCATGGAAAAAAATATATTCTTATTCTTCTACTTATATAAATTATTTCTTTAGAAAAAGCGCATACTATCATATACAGATATATAATCTTATATATTGAAAATTATTTATTTCAATTTATGGTAAATCATAATTAACTTTGTAAATGGCAACATTCTTGGTTGCCATATTTACTCTTGGTAGCGTTGTTTGGTTATTGATTGATTGATTGGACGCCGGTGTTGTTTTTGTTTCAAGTTTGTCATAAAATATCAAAAACATGAAGCTTGTAAGATTTTTAATGAAACTGAGTCACGAGACGGTTACTATTGAGCTGAAGAACGGCAGCGTTGTCCATGGCACGATTACAGGTGTGGATGTAGCGATGAACACACATTTGAAAGGTGTAAAAATTATGACTAAACGCAAGGAAGAGCTACAAGTCGAATCTTTAAGCATTCGTGGTAATAACATCAGATATTACATATTACCGGATAGTCTACCCATTGAAACGTTGTTGTTGGACGATACTCCAAAGTGTCGTGGTAAACGCGAAGGAGTATTCCCGAGAGGAGGTGCTCGCGGTGGCAGAGGGCGTGGACGCGGAGGCCGTGGCGGTCCCAGAGGAAGAGGGGGCCGCGGTCGTGGACGACGACGTTAACATTATAATTAATTTTTCTATTCTTAAGTAAATAAGTTTTCTAAGTTTCTGATTATATTTATGGTACAAAAAAAATTTTCGTTTTTTGAACCTGTCTTCTGTTGTCTTAGGTTCCAATTCTCTTTTCACTGTGGTGTAATAGAATTTAGTTACAGTCAATTTTAATAAAATTTTAAGTATGTGTACTCAATAATGTTGGAATCTCATTGTTATTTTGATTTTTAAACCTCTGACTACATAACTTCTTATTTTGTCATTATGCTTTCTTCCTATAAATTACATCTACTTTAGTTTATTCTTTTTCTATAAGGTGTGTTAAGGCCTCTAGGCATAATATGGTTTATTATTAATAATAAATCAAAAGAATTAAAAATCATGTTTTATAGACAAATAAAGTATAACAATGTAAATTCTTAAATAGCACATATTTGATGCTTTTAACTGATTAATGTTTTCATTACAAATGTATCACATAAAATGACCACTATAGTTGACTTAATTATAAAGATTGCAGTAGAGACTCCGTGGTAAATAGTGAGATCAAAATTGGCAACATAAACATGTGCTAGCTAAATTACTCGGGTAATGAGACTAACCATTTTAGAAATGTCTTAATACCATATTGTTTTGAGTAAATCTTCCCATTAGTTCTTAGTACTACTCTTGTTGCACCTCTGAATCTCTAACCTCCATTTTTATTAAATTACTATAAAACTATCAACATCAATCTTATGGTAATAACATATGAAGTGTAAAGAACATTCTTTCAATAGCAGATATTAACAAACCTCTTGATATACTTAAAGTAAGGGCACACTGTAGTATAAACTGATAGAGCTCAATGACAAATTAAAAAGCGATCGGTTGCTTTATAAATAGTGGATATTAGTATCTGCATGTATGAAGATAGAGACAACAAGTAAAATAGCCATGAGACAAATATAAAATGTTTCATCGAAGAAAATAACAGTTGAAGACTGGTTGCAGCTAATACTTGATCATGAAGAATGTGATCATAGTGATAATGTGTAATTCATCAGTGAATCTTGGATAGTGAAATTTTAAATAATTTATCCATTTCACATAAATGATAGGCAACAGACATGAGCATAGCGTTTAATAATCATCCTCATCATCAGCTACTGCGGGCTCTGCTAAATATCTCTACACCGATCAGATCTTTAACAAGACCATAAATAATACAGATTAAACCATTAGTATTGTTCTAGTAAAAATATTTGAAATATTTTAAAATAATAATAATATAAAGAGATAATATAATTATATCAGGCATCCGTTGCTACTAGGATTCCATTCCATGACAACAATCACTACATGAACATGAACAATCCAGATGAAGATTTGTAGTCTTATTCAAACATTTACAAAATTCACGCATTCCTGTTTGTTTTTTGATACGAAGTTTAAGTAATATTTTTTATAGCTTTTAACGAAAATTTATATTAACTTTTCTCCTTATACCGTGCAATATTGATCAGTCTACATCAGGTTTAAAATTAACACAAACCCAGCACAAAATAAAAAATATAGAATTTCTTATATAAAACTATTATTATTAATTGCTGGAAAAATAAATTCCTTTTACGGCCAAGATCCTTTTTGTCCATACATTCCAATTTAATTTAATTTATTTTGTTTATATCTATTTATGTATATGTTAAGAATAAATAAAATCATCATCAGCCGGTAGAACCATTGCTGGATGTAGACCTCCCCCAAAGATCTCTCGATCGGTCCTGAGCTGTCCGGACCGCCCTAGGGCCCGTCATTTGTTGGGACGATTTAGGCCATTTGCCATCAGGCTGGCTCAATGCGTTAGTGAGAGTCAAGGTCTCCGTTGAATAGAAGGATACACAACGAGCAGGCGAGGATAAATAAAAGAAATAAATGCATACCTAGTTTTATTTATCGGAGATGGCCATATACTATATTCCAATCATATTGATCATACAGACGTGCTGCTTTTTAAAGCTTCAGAAAATATGTATATGAACAATTTTAATTAGTAATCTATATATGTTTAGCTCGGGGTTGGCACTGGGCATTGTCAACAATAATAATCAATCCATATTGTCCCTGAAATAGGCACAAAGAGGCGGCTGCTATATTGAAGAGTGTGATGGCGGAACTGCGTGGCAAGCAGAAGCAGGTGGAGGCTATCGAGGCCCAGCTCGCTGCTATGTTAAATGAATTGCGGGTATTTATCGAGCAACTATTTTTTTTTCTATTCTAAATGATAATCAGAGAACAAATAATGTGTTGTAAATATAAAAAAATACTTAAATATCCTGATAGTAAATAGAAATTCTTACAACTGATGGTGCATAACTATGATTTTTAAAGCATATTGCATTAGTGTAAATAACCTCTAGTCGCATCTGGAATGTTTTGATGTATGGTGTATTCTATGGTGCAGACTGTGGAAGAAGAGCGCGACAGGTTACAAGCTGATGTTGCCTTGGCTGCTGCACGGCTCGCACGTGCTGGAAGCCTAACACAGGCGCTTGCCAACGAGCAGGCGCGCTGGGAGAATAGTGTCAAGGTATATGCCCAGTACGATCTGTTCTCGAAACCTATGAATATTAACATAATAGGGGCACCGGAAAGTAATGTCGTTTCTGCGCATGCCAATACTTGATTGTCATTTGTCAGCTCATTGTTTTGTTCAGAGGCGTACCAAAGACATTGTGAGGTTATAGTGATTTCTTTACTTATAGACAATTGAATTACAATTTTTTTTTGTAATTTTGGGTAAAATGGCCAGCCAAATACCAGAAGAGGTACACATCCGGCATTGCATGCTCTTTGAGTTTCGCAAGGGAAATAACGCAACAGTTGCTACCAAAAACATTTGCGATGTTTATCCAAATGCACTGGACATTCGTAAATGCCAAAGGTGGTTTTCCAAGTTCAAATCGGGTAATTTTGATCTTTCCGACTCGTATCGATCAGGAAGACCATCAGCGTTAGACAACGACGTGTTAAGGGCGGAAGTGGAAGCAAATCCGTGTCAGACGATCGAGGAATTGTCAAACAGTCTCAACAAACCTTGGTCGACCATCCAAGAACATTTGAAGCAGATTGGAAAAGTAAGCAGAGCAGGTGTTTGGGTCCCGCATAATCTGTCCGAACAGAATAAGGCTAACCGATCAATCACATGCAACTTATTGCTTCAACGACACAACACAGAAGCGTTTTTTGATCGCTTGATCACAGGAGATGAGAAATGGGTCCTGTATGATAACCCAAAACGCAAAAGGCAGTGGCTCTCTCCAAATGAAATCCCTCGGAGTACTGCTAAGCCAGGTTTACACCCCAAAAAAGCGCTTTTGTGTGTTTGGTGGAGTATTCGCGGCATTGTTCATTTTGAATTACTGAAACCTGGAGAAACTGTTACTGCAGACCTCTACAGCGAACAATTGCAGCGAGTCAATCAATCTTTAATTGAAAAGTGGCCAGCGATTGTCAACCGAAAAGGCGTCATTCTCCAACATGACAATGCAAGACCGCACTGCGCAAGGCGAACTCTAGAAAAAATTAATGAATTGGGGTGGGAGGTGCTGCCTCATCCACCATATTCGCCCGATGTTGCACCATCGGATTTCCACTTATTCCGAGCGCTGCAACACTTTTTAAGTGGCAAAACATTTGCAAATTTGGATGATATCCAAAATGCCATCTCTAGATATTTTGCCGAAAAACCAATTAATTTTTATCGATCAGGGATTGAAAATTTACTCACTAGATGGCAAAAGGTTATTGACAATGATGGGGAATACATCATTGATTAAAAATAAAGACTCGTTAAAAATGTATGTGTTTGTATTTAGCGTAAGAAAACGACATTACTTTCCGGTCCCCCTAATATTTGTAAACAAACTGTAGTGACTGCGGTTCACACAAAAATTATATGCAAAAACGAATTTGATCTAGTTGTCTATAATAGCGTTCGTGTATAGGAAGCGTCGGAACAACTGATATCTGCGACAGGCGATGTGTTGGTGGCAGCTGGTTGTATTGCGTACTTCGGTGCCTTTCCGGCGCATTACCGCCGCGAGCTCGAGCACAAATGGTTCGCTCACTGCAACCAACTCAATATACCATCATCTAAAACATTTGAGTAAGTCATTGTTGATAAGAGTAAATTAACGGGTGGGGGTGGGGGAAATATTATTCAGTTTACATGGTAACAACAAACAAATAAAATTTTCAACAAATTACTTTTAGTTTCTGTAAATGCACAAAGAGTTTAAATTGACATAATTTTTAAAAGTATTTACTTCACCCTCATAACGACTTGTAGTATTGTTCAATCAGTCGGTTAATACCCACTGTTAGTTTTTTGTTGGGCTTTCTGTTAGACGACGTTCGTGACTACTGTTCTGATAGACGTCCACAGCTGGACCCCAAGCCCTCTGCCGAAGTTCTTTCGGCTTCCCGCGACTTTCTTTTTGTAGGAGTTTTTATAAGGGCATTTGAGCCAGTTCCCACCACGCTGGCCCAATGCGGGCTAGTGGGAGCCAGAGCCTCGTTTGTTGATTAGCTAGGTTTCATCACCAGCAGGGGAGATTGGCTTAGGTCCCGTGAGTTTTTGTATAGGACCCCTTACACTCCTCATCATTACTGGTCATCTTTATATACACGAATTTTCACACGGACCCCAGACTGCTGAAATCTGTCGATTACATCTTCAATATGCCTCATCAATCGCAGCATGTTCACGTTATTTGCCTCTCCCTTAATTTTTTTTTATAATTAATATTCCATGGTGTATTAGGCATGTGTAACATCTTTTCGCGACTCTCAGTCTGGTGCGCACGGCGGCGGGCGGAGGCGCGACCCGCGCGTGGCAGTCGCAGGGTCTGCCGCGCGATGCCGGCTCCTCGGAGAACGCAGCGCTCGTGGTGTGCGCTGGTCGCAGACCACTTGCAATAGATCCACAACAACAAGTACGAATCTTAATCTAGTAAAACATAAGGGCTTACTACATTCATCCTCTCTCCAGTTCGAGTATTATTATTGTGATGAAACTTTATGGCATGTACAACTCATGATGGATCACTCGATTTTAAATAGCATAAGCAAAAAAACGTGAATTCTCTCTTCACTTGACCGTCAATGTAAACAATTATTGTATTATGTTTCCGCAGGCAAACCGGTGGATAAAGAACATGGAGCGCGAGGCGGGACTGAGAGTGGTGAAGCCGACGGAACCAGCGCTGCTACGGGTGCTGGAGAGCTGCGTGCGGCTCGGCTGGCCGTTGCTGCTCGAGGACGTTGGCGAGGAAATAGACGCTGCGCTGACTCCACTACTGCTCAAGCAAACCTTTTTGCAGGTAGCGACTAACACAAGTCATTGTTTCATTTGGAACGAGCGAGTTAATATTGTCTCTGTGATACTGTGTGATGGCGAGGACAGCACGGCGTTAACTCAATGTCTTAAGTTATCAGGTATAAAGTCCTTTCAATCCAACCTCACGGGATAATGTGTATTTTATATAACGATATTTGTCTTCCTATAAGTTCAAGTTGCACTATTTAGCGATGCCGTTTACACTTGTTATTTAATTAATATAACTTAAGAATAAGTTACAATGTTATTTAAACTGTTCAATTCATTATATCTGACAGGCTGGCCGTTTACTTATTCACATTGGCGACAGCGACGTAGAGTACGACCCGAATTTCCGCCTGTACCTCACTACGAAGCTGGGAAATCCACATTACCTGCCGGAGGTCTGCATTCAAGTTACCCTGGTTAACTTCACCGTCACGCTGTCCGGGCTGGAAGAACAATTACTAGCGTATGTTGCTAAATTTTTATTACCGCCAATAACTTCTTTTTTTTTTTGTATATATTGATTACTAGCTGTTCCTCGCCCGCTTTGCGGGCCGTAATATAAAATTAGACTTGAAATTTGTTTCAAATTTTCTTTGGGAACAACCGCAACAGCAAATCGCTTTTTATAACAACCGCATAAATAATACGAATTGAAAAAGTTTATAAAAATTAATTAGAACTAAAATGTTAATGATCTACGAAATTCAGAAAATAACTAGCCAATTACCATGTACAAATCATTCGCATCGAATGGGCATGTTTCCATGTCGATACGTTCACTAGGTTTCCACGTGATTGACAAAGGAAAGCCATTTATACATATATATATATATATATATTATTAATATAAACATGTAAAGAAACCAATATTTAACTTGTGTATTTCATATTTCAGTAGTACTCGTCGTCCCATGTTATTATGAAGCTTTAGTATTTAAAGATTCTGCGATAGACACTAAACTAGATTTTTGCCAATATTCTAACAATTATTATTTTTTGTAAGTTATTATAATTTGTAGTTGAATATTTGAGCATTACATTTGTTTTGTTAGTGAGGTTGTAAGCCTTGAGCGGCCTGAGCTAGAGCGTCAGCGCACGGAGCTGACGACTCGCATCGCCGCCGACCGCGCCTCCCTGCTGGACATCGAAGAGCGCATACTGCACCTGCTGCACGCTTCCACCGGCAACATACTCGATGACGAAGTGCTCATCGAGACCCTGAACGAGAGCAAGGTCACATATATTAAAAATTCACAAAGTTGAAATAACATTAATACGCATACACAGTTTTTTGAAATAAAAACAATGCGGGTGTTCAGGAAACTTCGGAGATAATTTCTGCGCGGCTGGAGGAGACGGAGACCACGGAGCGAAGCATAGGAGTGGCGCGCGAGCGTTACCGTGATGTTGCCGCGCGCGGCGCCCTGCTATACTTTGCTATTGCCCAGCTCGCTGATCTGGACCCTATGTATCAGTTTTCACTCGCTTACTTCACTCAGGTTAATCATCCAATACACTAACTACACGATTCCTTTGGAATTAATTTTATTGATATCTCATGTGACTCCTCGTGGTGGAAGGACCTAGTAGCTAGCTAACCCTGTAAGCCGTGGCTTTGTCTGGTGAAGATGGAAGATTGTCGAACATTATCTGTCCTTACGCCCACGAGGATAGGTATGCTAACACATTTTCCTCACATGAACTGAATCAAAAGTAGGGTCCGTTTTTACTCATTTAAACCTCAAAGACCAAAGATAATGTGAAACTAGCCTTCTAAATCTACATTCTCCTTTGCCTTGAAGTCAAAACTATGGGAACGTTTTGATATACTGCTGCAGTTATGTGTTCTGAATGCCACATTATTGTGTTTACATATTAGATATTTAAGCGCGTGGTTGAGGAGCCGTCGGAGGCGACCAGTACGGTGGAAGCGCGCGTCGCGTTGCTGGTTGGCAGCACCACCCTGGCGACGCAGCGGGCGGTCTCGCGCGCGCTGTTCGCTCGGCACCGGCTCGCGCTGTCACTGCTGCTCACCGCCGCGGTGGTGCTGCACTCTGGCGCGTTACCGCACCCCCAGTGGCACTTCCTGCTTCACGGGGCAGCCGCAGCTACCCCAGTGAGTACTGCATGTATTCACCATTCACTCAAAAACATGAAGAACCTTTACAAATTTACACTGCGAATATAACTTTCTGCTGCAGAACTGTAGTGTGTAAACACTACTTACTTAAATGGTGCGACGACATGATGCAGTGTTTATCATGGTAACTAGCGCTCCAGTATTATAAGCAGGCATTTCCGCTTGCCAACAGGTACAACAATAATAATATAGTTTCTAGGAAGAAGAGCCAACAGAGCGTAATCATAATGGTGCCAATATGAAAATATTGCTTCAACGCTTTGTTATATCCCATTTATTGGCGTTAGTTAAATATTTGGTGGTATGCTTAGGGGATGCCTAAGAAGCCGCCGTTGGAGGCGCTCACTGATCAGATGTGGATGGCGGTGTACCAGCTGCATGAAACGGAGCCGTCGTTCGCGGGACTGCCTGACGATTGTCTCAAGCGCATCCCTATCACTATCGGCACCTATTCTGTTGTACGTACTCAACTGTTTCATTATTATGTCAACTAAATACACATTAGATTTAACTGCCTGTTAGTTATATTTATCATCCTAACAAGTGCCATGTTGTTATTGGCAGACGTATCACTTACAATTAGGTGAAAGTCCCGCTCCTCTGGTCGTTTCATTGAATTGAAAAAAATATATAATTTAGATATAATATAATATGTTTTTATGAATATTTTGTATACAGTACTGACGGAACTAAAGAAGGCCTCTTGCAATTACGAAACGAGTTATTTTATTCAGCGAATCCCATCTATGAGGAAATAAAATCACTATTGCCTTAGACCATTCTAGCTGCTAATTAAGCTTTAAGATACATTTAATTAAATATATTAACTCTATCAGCAACAAGTATGTTTTATCAGCAAAAATTAATTCTATTCAAGAAATTATAATTATTTCATTTCATAACATTAACAGCCCATTTAATGTTCCTGTTGCTGAGATTTGACCTACTTTTCACAAGGAGAAAGCATATTATCCTCAACGCTGGCGAAGAGCCGGAGGTGGCGTGTCTTCAACAGTTATTACTCTTGGAACATGTCAGTGATTATACAACACGCCTCTCTTGGTCTCCTACAACGGACTTACGGAGTTTTATATATGTTTTTTTTTATTTATTAATGCTATGTCGTGACACAGGAAATTCACGTGGATAGTACCAATAAGAGCGCACCAAGTATAAATTGGAACGAGAGGCTGAATCCGTTCGAGAAACTAATGCTGCTTAAAAGTTTAAGAGAGGAGAAGTTGGTGTTCGCTATCACACAATATGTGGCAGTGACCCTCGGACCTGCCTTTGTGGAGAGCCCACCAGTTCAGTTGCCCACACTGTGAGTATTGTACTCTAAACGTAAAAGTAGGTACCACAGTTGTAGTAGCTGTTATTTCTGCCGCCAAACAGTAGTATGCAAAGATTATTGTGTTTGGGTTTGAAGGGTGTTGTCGTTAATGAAATTACTGCGGTAACGAGACTAAAGATCTTGTCTCGATGCGGCAAACGCTATGTAGTGCAGTGTATACCAACCTTTAGAGCGCCACCTTGTAATGGGCTGACGTATCACTTACTATCCTGTTCCTCTCATCGCGTTAAAAAAAAAGACCTTGTACTATTTGTGTCGGTTTACTATAAGTACTGTTTCTTTCAGATATGCTGATACTACACGATCTACTCCGCTGGTCTTTGTCCTGAGTACCGGTTCTGACCCCTTTGGTGCTTTCCTAAAGTTCGCAACCGACATGGGGATGCGCGATCGAGTGAATTTCATATCACTAGGTCAGGGTCAGGGGCCTGTCGCCGAGCGGATGATCAACAACGCAAAACCCAAAGGGGACTGGGTGTTTCTTCAGGTACTGCAACTAAATATCATAAATACAAACATTTGTTATAGTTAACTAAATAGTTTATTTTTGGGCGGAGAAGTGATAATTTCTAACAAATAGGTAGAGTTTTATACGTATCGATTTTCATAGCAAATATCGTATAAACATTATATAAACTTATAATGAATAATGTTATTTTCATCTTACATACAGAAACTTCAATTTTATTTGTATCCTTTCACAGAATTGTCACTTAGCTGCATCGTGGATGCTTAACCTTGAAGTGATCGTGGCTAATCTTGGCAGTGATCAATGTGTGCCTCCTCATGACGATTTTCGGTTGTACTTGAGCTCTATGCCAACACCTAAGTTCCCAGTTTCCGTGCTGCAGAACTCGGTGAAAGTCACCAACGAACCACCAAAAGGATTGAAGGCAAACGTTAAAAGAGCATTAATTGAAATGGATAAAGATTTCTACGAAAATCACGGTGATTCTAATACTAAGTTTTTATTATTTCCTTTGCTGAAATATATATTAATTTGATACAAACATTACTATGTTCTGGTTCGAGGGACATCAATGCTAGAAACATATTGGAGAAACGGAATATAACGTGGTATACCATGCAAATAAAGCATAGTTTGATGGTCAGACGTATCACCATCGAGTTGACGTTATGCTCGTTAAGTTGTTTAATATATATATTAACATCATCATCCGATAGACGCCATAGCTGGACATAGATCTCTCCAAAAGATCTCCACATCGATCGGTCACACGTTACTCGCATCCAGTGGGTTCCCACGACTATCATCAGGTCGTCGGTCCGCCTTAACGGAGGCCTCCCAATACTAAGTGTACCGGTACGCTGGCGCCACTCGAGAACCTTATTGCTCCATCGGCCGTCGATCCTTCGAGCAATGTGCCGTGCATACTACCACTTAAGTATGTATATATATATATATTTAATAATTTCAGTGCTGGAACAGGACTGGCGTAGCTTGCTCTTCGGTATTTGCATATTCCACGCGCTCGTTCAGGAGCGCAAGAAGTTCGGACCACTGGGTTGGAATATTTCATACGAATTCAGCGACAGTGATCGCGAGTGCGCTATACTTACACTGCAGATGTTCTGCGCCGGCGGCGAGATACCCTGGGACGCACTTGAATACATAACTAGTGAGTAATTCATCGTCGTGTATATCCCAAGCGATGAACGTCCCCTGCTGGCTATGAGTTTTTCAGACTTCAGCGGCTTCCAGTATACGTTCGCTGTATACAAACCATTTCGAGAACTAGCAGTACGCATAATGATATTGTTTAATTTTACTTGTTTGATTTTTTCACCATTATTTTATGATTATTTCTTTGAACGAAAGATGATTTAAATAATGTATTGTACAAGAACCATTAAAACAAAAACATTGTTTACAAGGATGTGGAAATAATAGGAGTAAAATTTTTTTGTAATTCATATTTAACATAATATAATCAAAATAGTAATAAGTGGGTGCGTATAGTCGAAGATCAGATTTACTGGCGGTTGATTCCTCTTCCAGCAGACATGGCGATGGACATGGTGTCATTTACAATGTTGTCGCTTCATAAAACAAAAAATATGGAGAGCTAAGTGGCATCACTTGTTAATGAACTGGGTGTCCAGCAGCCATCAACCGATGTTGATGTTGTTTAGGTGAAATAACGTACGGTGGTCGCGTGACGGACGCGTGGGACCAGCGGTGTTTGGCAGCGGCCCTGAGGCGCGTGGTCTCGCGCACCGCCATTAGCCCCGAGCACACGTACTCGCCGTGCGGCCGGTACCGCAGCCCGCGGGGACCCCTGCTCGCCGACGCGCACCAATACGTCGACTCGCTGCCCGACAACGAACCGCCCGGACTCTTCGGCTTACACGACAACGCCAACATCGCGTTTGAAGTTAGCACAACCATCTCATAGTACTTCTATAGTCTATATATCCGTAAATAGATCCCCTTCCCTTGAAACACTCTCAACCTCCTTTGGCACAGCGACCCAAACTGAGTCTTGGCCTATTTCATTTATAACTCACTGTGTCCTGAAGATACAGTTCATGAAGAGAAGAGCACATTGTGCGTAGATCAGACAACAAATAATAATTAAAACGTTATTGATACCCCGTGATAGCTATGATATTGGAACTTCAGACCAACAGTGAAAAATTGCAGTCGTTGAAACGACGGGGATAACAAAGAATCAAAATATTAAAATATACGCTATTATTCCGTAAATTTTTTTTTATATTAATAGTTAACACGTAAATATAAGAAATCACTAAAGATACTTTTTTGTACATTTAAATTTTACTTATATTTGGCCACATCTTCATGCAATCGTAGTAGCTCTTTAACATTGTATTAGTTAACCCTTGTTAATCAATATAAGACTTGCCCCAGGTGGTGAGTAGAACACAGATGAACTACTTAATGCCTCCGTAGCGCAGTGGTTAAACGCTTCCTCTCTAACACAAAGATCATCGGTACGATCGCAAAGGTAGAGGTTGGATAGTTAACACCCACACATTGTACTTCTATCGACTCAACAGCATTGTCACGTCTCAACTGTCAACATGAGGGTCTAAGCATTCTGAGCGAGTAAGATTATGATCCACGGGCTCGTTATCACTTATCACCGTGTGAGATTAAGGTCTGGTTATACCGTGCAGCGGCAAGAGACAAGCGCGCTACTGCGCACGATCGCGGACGTGCAGCCGCGCTCCGGGAGCGCAGGCGCAGAGTCTCCCGACCGGCTCGTCTGGCGAATTTGCGAGAGCACCCGCGCCTCAGTCGCCAAACAGGTGAGCAGTTAATTAAATAAAAACTACTTATTAATCAAGCATATAAGAATAATGGAAAATCAACAGATTTTTGCTTCATCACTAAAATTTCTGCCTATTGATGAACACGGGGAAGTAGATAGCTAACCTTTCAAGGTACATCCACTGACCGGTTTGATATAGATGATAAATAAGCCTGAGAAGAGATTGATCTTAGTGTTTGAGTAGAGATTTTAAGGCAAATTGTGCTGTTTCATTACTCAATTCATCTAGTCAATAATAATCATAAACTAAATATATTGAACTAGTTGGCTATGAATTTTAATGAAACTGTATATAAATTTCGTATCTGCTGCTATAAAGAAGTAGATAGAACAAAATTTTTCAAGTCAATGAAGTCTTAATATTTGCATTTTGAGAATTTTATTTGCACAAGCCCTTGATAGAACGGGCCCTTAGCTTTACAATAGACGTAACATAAAATTAAAAAATCTTGTACAATGGATAATTTCCTTTTTTGCGTCTGTGGCGCGTCAGATCGACAGATCGGAGACCCATGAGTCTGTGTGGGCGGTGGACGAACGCGGGCAACCGCTATCACTCGCCACGGTGCTGCACCACGAGGCGGACCAATACGACACGCTGCTCGTGCTGCTTCACGCGAGCCTTAACGAGCTACAACGAGCCATTAAGGTCATTCACCATTCGCCTATTCGCGACGTTAATGCTATCTCTATTCTCTGATGATGTATAGTCATTGATAAGTTTAGATAGCTTCACGGCCTTATAATTAGTTCTATCATCCATTCAGTCTCCACCATGGTGAAAGATAACGAAAGGAGAGCTTGAAATAATCAAAACCATAAATTGGCTGTGTAGATAGAAGAAGATTGTTACCGACTGATTCATCGCGATATATAACTTATAATTGGTACACTGTACAGGGTATCGTGGTGATGTCGGAGTCCCTGGAGGAGGTATTCAATGCGCTGGCCAACGGAAGAGTGCCAGCGTTATGGCATTCACGAGCGTATAACTCTCTCAAGTCACTTGGTAGCTGGCTCCATGACCTTGCGCTGCGCATCGACTTCATCGAGGCAAGTATTTCCTATAATTTATTTAATATTCATACAAGAAAGAGCATAAATTGGAGAAAGTGTAAATTTTTTACTTTATAGTAATTTTGCAAGCCGTTGAAGAATTTATTAAGCGTTATCTTTGCTAAAACCATTAACCAGGGCATTTTTTTTTCAATACAATAATCTAGCTCTCATATCTTGACAGCGTGAACACGACTAGTACAGTATATTTATAATACAGTGATATCTAGCCTGGGAGGTTCAACAGACCAACAACTCTTCAATGTTGATCCTCTGGAATCCAATTTGGAAACTTCCACATTAGAATTAAGCGGTAAATCGTCACGCTGTAGAAGCAAACAAAAACACGGCAAGTGATATTACGAAGGTCTTATATATAATAAAAAAGTTTTCAGTATTTTATGACGACGGCAGCAAGGTCAGAATGAGATATTGGGTCCATCCAATTTTATAACTCAGGTTGACTAAAAGCCAATAACCATGACCATTATTATCACCACCCGATACACGTCCACTGATGGACATAGACCTCTCCCAAAGATTTCCACATCGATCGGTCTATGACCATGATATATTGTTTTATATCCGAAACTAAGATGTTATCGGAGACGCTGTCTGTCGTGTCCTATATCGCCATTTGGGACAATTTCTAGATGAACTGTACGCACCCTGAAATAAGTTCAAAAATCACGTCAAAAGCACACGTTCAGCTGAACGGGAATATGGGAAATCATGATTAATAATAAAGCTCTCAAGCATATAAACGCCTTATAATGAAGTGTATAAAGATGTAAACGTGTTTAACGTTTCCCATTTGAACGTGGCCTAAAAAATGGTTCACCAGGGAAATTTTAACTGCCTAAAAGTAAAAATAACAAAAAAAAAGTTCCTGTGAGAGTAACAAACTTCTTAAATATAACAGTCGTGGTGGCAGCGCGGACGCGGCGGCAGCAGCTGGCTGCCGGGCCTGTTCTTCCCGCAAGGCCTGCTGACCGGCGCCATGCAGGCGCACGCGCGCCGTCGTCAGCTGCCCGTTGACGTGCTGGCCTTCGATTTCCACCCCACCAACATCTTCATCACACAGGACGACGTTTACGCCTATAACAAGAATCCCAAGGTGTACAGAACATAGAATGCTAATATTCAATGGAATACTAACAAAAATGATATACATTTTTAAATGCCCAAAAAAACGAACAAGCATCTATAGGCTAAGGAAACTGCTTACCATCGCGTAGGCCGTATGCCTATTTATCATCTTGGTTGTTTACTAAAACTAGTAGTATTTCAACAGGTTATTAGACACACATTTTTTTTTTAAACATCGTTCCCTGCGTATGGCGGGTCAGGGCCTTTTTTTACATTTCAATTACCATCTTTCTTTATTGATTTCATTACATTTACTTAATTTTATTTACATTTTTTGGTTTCCATTTTTATTTATCTAAATTCTAATCTATCAATCATTCTTTCATCTTTCATTCCCTTTCTATCTTCCATTCCGCATACTGTTTTCTTTCTATCATTCCTCTCCGACGTGACGACCTACGTCCTCGTTCTGGGATTTATATAGAGGGAGGGGGGAGAGCCTGAAAATAATCATCCCCGAAGCGTAATTTTCTTTTCCTATTCTTTTTCTTCTTCTGTTCTCCTCCTTAACTTTACTTTCCATTTTTATGGTTTCGATTACTTAACTTGCTATTTACAATTTGCTGTCTTCATTTGCTTAGTTCTTAAAGCAAATGAAGACAGAGCAAGTGTCTTTATTGCACGTTATTTCCCTCTATTACTTTCTTTACTATTTTGTAACAGTATTCCAAGAATATTTTCCGACTTTCGTCGTCACTCATCAGAGAGGCAATAGCTACCGTATCCAGCCTTTTCTTTATCTCGATCTCTATATCAGCCCTCTCTCTCCCGAATAAGGGACAGGAAAGCAGGATGTGCACAACGGTCTGGTCCACCTCCGGGTCACAGGGCACGCGGGACTCTCCTTGAGCTCGAACCTGTAAAGGTACTCTGAGAATCCCCCGTGCCCGGTGAACATCTGGACCAGAACCGTGTCGAGCACGAGCTTTAGACACATATTATTTAAAACGATTAGTTATGCCTAAAAGCAATATTAGCTTTGCAGCAAAAAGAAATTGGCAATACGCTATGGGCAATGAGGAATTTTTTGATTAACTCTTGCAATATTCGATCGGTGGCAGAGGAGTGAGTTGGACGACGTGTACCGAGGGCTCGTGGCACCGGACGAGGGCATCATCATCCACGGACTGTACATCGATGCGGGCCGCTGGGACGTGCCGCAACGTTGTCTTTCGGACGCACTACCAGGTCTAATCACGTCATATTCGCTATAAGTAAAAAGTTGAGCTAATACGGTTGCTTTTAACAACGACATACAGGTGCGATTGTAATTTCCACATCTACCTTTAGATATCTTCTGTTAATACTATTGAAATTTCATTACAAAGTAATTTAAAGAGATTGTTTAACTTAAACAAAGAAATCGCGCAGCTGCTTAGCATAAGAAATAGGTGCTTATGTGACACCCACCCAAATCTTATCATTAGATCACGTCATCACGTTGCATTAAGGAACTGTATGCTACATGCTGAGATAGAAAAAGTTTGTAGATATAGTTTTGTAGGCATGTAATGACGTGCTCGATAGATACGCGACCGCTAGGTCGAACGTTCTCATAAGAACAGTTAGTCGCCGTGTCGCATCGCTCTTAAAATCTTCAAGTTTCTCTTCATCAACATGATGCCTCCAAGTCCGGAGCACTGGCACGTGTCAACCCTTCAACGGTCCGCGCTGAAAAGGCCTGAGTGCGTGCGCGATCTATAATTATAGTTTAGAAAAAAGACGCTTCCTGTTCACGCACGCGCAATCCTTTTTGATTAATTATCATTCTGTTAATAAGTTAAGGGTTCTAGTAACAACAGCATGTTGTATAATAATAATTTTGAAATGGAGCTGGCGTTTGTAGGCCAGACGTGGGCGTGGTTGCCGGCGATCCGCGTGAGCTGCCGCGTAGGCGCACCGGCCCCGGCCGGCCGTTACGAGGCGCCGCTGTACCGCACCGCAGCCCGAGCCGGCGTGCTCGCCACCACCGGGCACAGCACCAACTTTGTGCTGCCATTGCTGCTGCCCGCCGACCACCCGCCAGACTTTTGGATTCTACGCGGAACCGCGCTACTCACACAACTCACCGACTGAACACCATTCGTCTATGTTGATTATTTTCAATTGATAGTTTTAATTTTTAATTTATGCTTTCTAAATAAACAATCTTGAAACGATTGTTTATTGTTTGAGATGTAATTAATTGTACGGATGAGATCACCGAGTCAGAGTTTTTCAAAGTAAAGTATATTTTATTGTACGTAGCTAATGTATTTCATTATATCATATTATATAACTTAGGTAGCCAGTCGATCCCACGAACTGGTTCCCGCCTTGTTGCGGCGGTGGGGCTCGGTAGCCGTGGCTTGGTCGCCCTCGGTGAAGCTAAGAGGAACCTATCCGGCTAGTCCGAGGTGGCCGCTCCTGGTGACGTCACCTTGGATATGTGCCGGTGGGCTGCGTGGGCTGGCTCGCGCTGCTCTTCGCTGTCGTGGTGGAGTTGCGGAGAGGAGTGCCGGTGTTGCCATTTGCCTCTCTCATTATCCTCAACTGCGCCGGGTTTGGCGGCGGAGCCTAAGAACATCCGCCGCAGGGAGTTGTCTACTTTCTTGACTGCCATGGCCTCTGGGTGACGGATTCGGAGAGATCCGTTGTCCAAGTGAATAAGAGGCCAAAAGAAGAGCGTGCTGTATTTTCGGTCGTGCCCTTGTTGAAGTAAAAAGAGGAGGGTCTCTTCCTCCGAGACTGCGGGGTGCAGCCGGCGCTGGCGTTAAGCGACAACGGTGGAACATCGCGAGAGTTTTAGTCGGTGCAAGTCCGACATAACACATCTCTGGCTCTGGAATACGAAGGTATTTCCCCCCACGTAAAATAATTAAAAAAGGTCTAGTCGATAAACATTGGCAAAATTGGAATTTTCGTAACCATACTTTTCGCAGTACATAAATGTTTCACTACTGTAAATGGACGACAAAATTCTGTTTATTTGTATAAATTCTAAAACGAACGCTGATGTAATATATCTATAAGGAGTACAATATGATATGACGAAAAAAAAACAAGGATATATTTGCAATGGATTTATTGAAACTGGATAAATCTTGTAAACGTCAAGATGGCGGGATTACCCCATTTTACTCGCGTGTGATGATTAATAATTTTGTGATAATCAAAAAAATTGGTACCTTGATGGGTAAAGAATATCAGCAAAGGCAACAACTTCCATAACCGCTTTTAACATCAATATTTATATATAACATTTATTATTATCAATTGTAAATATAGCTCTCAAAGCTGAATAATTATTTGTGTTTTTAGAGAAATCCTTGTACAATCGTCTAGTACAAAAATATTAGGATATTTGAATCCTTAACGAATAACAAACGATCTCAATCAGATAAACTCTGAGGTAGTTACCTAAATGCACTTACGGACGAACAAATCTCTTACTTATTGCCTTCAAGTTTACTATGTTATTTAGGGTACTTCCGTTTCTTGTAGTGAGGTAGTTAATGATTACTCATTGACGATAACCTTTAGTTGCAAGATACACTTTTCAAACAAATTTTTAAAACGTGTATCTTCGCTTACGTTTGCTTAATATATATATATATATATATATAAAAGGCAGCGCAACCGCCTGTCACACTTTTGATGAATTATTGTTTTTTTTTTTATATAACGATAACTGTGTGATGCGGTACAGGCCGACAATTTGCTGACATGTTTATTTCCACCATTTCCATTTCCATGGTGTATGTGCCTGTTAACAGACATAAAAATTACTAACCATATATCATTAGTTATTTTCAACACATCCCCCCCCCTATCATTGTATATGGAAGCAAAATATTTCATTGAAACAAGTAAACATTTGATAATTATATTTCTTACTTTTAACGTTTACTAGTATGCTTCTTTCTTTTTTTTTTTTTTAATATTCTTAAACCCACTTTAGGTACCGATTTTTGGTTTAAGTATCTTTAGTGTTACACAAGAATATATTACAATTCACTCACGTGGGAGAACACAAAATACAAAAACAAAATTCGTTGCATGAACATACAAAAATCAAGAAAAGTTAAACTAAGTTAAAAACACCTATTACAATATATACAATAAAACTAACGAAATCACAAAAGTAATTAATCTTTCGCCAATAGTTTTTAAACTAAAACAATAGAAAATTATTTGTAAAGATAGACAAAAATCGTACGGGACATGCATGAACAATGTTATGGGACGATCGCGGCGACAATGCCGCATCTCTCTCTTCACTCGCTGACAACACTCGGTACAGTCGGTCATCCGCAAACAGAAATAATGCACGGTGACTGTTCGTGTATTGTTATTGTTATTGATACAAATTCATTGTTAACATGTAATAACGTAAATTACCTTTTCAACATGCACGCACAAATCAAGCTAAGCTTAGCCATTGTAACAAAATCACATAACCTTTTAATAATTTTTTTTTTTTTTTGCCTACTTTAGTTATAAGTAGCTGTTCTAGTACTAAATTTTACGGGGACAAAAATAGTATTATGTGAGCTCCGTTATTAAATATATACAAGTAAATTTATTGCTTTATTATACACGAAATACAAAAGGGAATATTAAATAGCAATAATTGGAGACTAAATGACGGTACAGTAATTATAAATTTACAAAGAATGGTCCCGCCGTCTTAACGTTCATTAAAACATTTACAATTTAAACAATCGTCGTGAACAAAGGTGAGACAATGTGCGGAGCCCTTTGCGGGGGGCGCGCTTGTGTTCGTTCCAGTCGACATAGAATCTTTACTCAATAACATATTAAATGCACAGCTCGAGTAATGTACACAAGAGACGCCCGAGCATGCCCACCCACACCCACACCCACACCCAAACACATCCACACACATGCACACACACACACAAACGCAATAGAAGTACACCGCGCACGATGCGCACGGAACGCACGTACAATTGTGCCGCACCACTCCACACACAGACCCCCGTGATCAACAATTATCACACTTCACCGGTAAAGTATATAGAAATGCATGCGTGAGGATTGAACGCCCAAAACCCTGCAGTCAGACTAATTTACTTTGATCAAAATGAGGATCGGAAAAAAAAAATCGTACCACTTGTAGACATAGATTCAGACGAAGTTGTTGAGTGCTTAATGTTGGTTGCTGAGGTGCTTAATAAAAAGAAGTTAATTTAAATTATGGTTTTAGTCATTACATTGATTAAATTTCCCGAAAGGCAAGGAGTTGTGAAGCGCTACAGAAAATGTGAAAGAAGCTCTAAGAGCGCAAAAAAATATATTACGCTTGCATGAATTAGTAGACACTAACACGCAATACAAAATTATCCTGAACTATGACCACAATTGGCTCTACATCAGTTGACTCCTATATAGGACCAGAATTACATCTTGCCGCGTAAAGGAAATTGAATCCTGTATACTAATCTTGTTCTTGAAAAACACGGCTCCGTTACGATAAAAAAATTAAACAAAACACGATTCAGTTGTTTTTTTTTTTTTGTATTAGAAGGCAAAATAGGGGGTTCTTTGAAGTGTTAACAGAGCCGTGAAAGATTTATATATCTGTGATCTACATCCTCACGCACACATCTACTACTAAAACACCACGGGATAATCTGATCTCCGATGGCCCATACTTTTTTAGCGCTTTCCACGTCGGTCGCGGTAAAACATAAAAAAAGTTACACAGAGTTCGTACAACAGTAATCCAATGCATAATAGTTACAAACATATTTATTTTTCACATAGTAATCATGTATGACCTGGCCCCTAGACAAAAGTTAGAAATAACGTTTTATAGATTCGAAGCAAATAGACAACATTATATTATAAGAGATTGGTGATCCTGACCAAGGTCTAATAAAAAAATTATCTAAGGTAAAGGCATTTGAATAGTTCTCGGTGGCAAATAAGTGCGCTACATCACTTAGCAACCAAGTGTATATATATTTGGCTTTGTATATACTTCAATATCATTCGTGCCTGCAAAATGTACTTAGCTTCGGGAGAGCTTATCATAAAATGGCGCACCAAAATGCCTTGTCCATTTGCTGAACTGAAACGTCTCTATGAAAACTGTACTGCGCCGTTGAAAACAAGGAAATATCACTGAATCATAGAAATGAATATCGGGCTCCCAATACCCTCGAGCCGTGCTTTGTATCAATGGACCGGGGTTATGTTAACACTTTTACACATTTCAAAACTAATTTTATTTTAACTCTTTAGAAATTTATTCTAATTCCTTAATTGACTTCTGTATTCATTTCCAAGCTTCAAACCTCACGCACACAATGAATATCACAGTACTTCTGCATGGGATGTTCTTTACGGAGGGACGGTGATGGACAGCGGTCAGTTATAAATAGGCTATATCCTTAAAAAAATAAGAATGCGCCAGCCGTAGAGTATGCGGATGGCGCGGTTCCCGCTGGCCTCACCATAACCCACCCCGTCGGAAATCAACTAACAAAACTACTCGCATTCTTTTATGTTATTATTACAAAATACTTGGTTTTTAAATTTTTTTACATTTATTGGTCAGAACTGAACACCAGCCGCAATAGTGAGTAGCTGTACGGGTCTCGTCCGAGTCGCGGGTCACACTGCGGTGTGATCGACGCTCACCGTAACCACAGGCATCATTCGCCATAGAAAGAATAAGGTACTTCACATGTAAAAATAGGAATCATTTTATTGCTTCTCACGCACAACACGAACTAACAGATCCTATATACGATAGCCGCCTGAGGATCGATTCGCGACTCGAGGCCCGCACTGATAAATGTAGTCAATGTATCTATAAAAATCAATATTAGTCTACGAAATTATTATTCATTCAATAATTTATTTAAAATCTTTACAATAAACACATTAAAAACATATTACCCTTACATATGACCAATGACGCTGGTGAACATAGTAATGAACAATTTCTAAAAGTAATAAAAGTCCGTGTTACGTGATGCTAGGAGGGCGCGGGGTCCGGGGCAGGCGTGACCGGTGCGACGGTAGCACCGCACGCCGGCGCCGGCGCCGGCTGCAGCGCGGCCCGTCCCCACGCCGCCTCCTAGTCCTCGGACATGAACGAGTTCTGCGACTTTAGCTCCTCAAGCCGCGAGATCTGCTGCCGTAGGTACATCACCCTGAACAAATGCATCTAATTATGTCCCAGGAACACTTGTTAACCTTCCCACACACGTTCGGATCGAGAACACGGATGAGATGGCGGTCATCGCTCAGGAGAGGAATGAAAGAAGGAATTGGTATGTAGAATATTAGAAGAAACGACGCGTGTAAGAAGAGCAGAGAGTGAAAAATAAGAAACAATGAAAGATTGGTATGAGGAAAGGATAGAAAGTATGTGATAATTAATGAAATTAAAAATAAAGGTCCTGACCCACCCATGCAGGAGAAATTAAAAAAAAACTTCCCATATGATACACTTACGTACATACACTTACACATATTGTATACATTTTATATTGACTTGATAAGATCTTGGGAGCCTGGCACAGTGTGATACAGTGCATATGACTATAATTAACTACACATTGTTATCGGCATCCCCATCGACCATCACCATCGTATTCGTTTCCTCACTTCGTCGAATTACATAAAAATGTAAACTTTCAAACATCTCAAATATGGACATACCCACTTGTATTTTAAAATTTATCTGTAAGTAATGCTCCTCATGATATCAAAGATACCAGGATATCTGACGTCATAAACTTCTCGATGTTAGAGGTAAAATTTAGTTTTATTGTGATTATACGCTTGTAGTACTCACTTCTGCTCTTGCAACGTAGCCTGAATCTCAGTGTGGCGCACCAGTGACCGTGAACACTTCAACTCGGCGGAGACGCGCGTACATTGCAGGCAACCCAGTTGGTAAGCTTCCTCCGTAAACTTGTTCGCCTATGAAACGTTAGCAACAGTAGTAAGTTAATCATAAATATATTAACCGTCCCAACTAGGTGGATAGACGACATAGATAGAATAGCTGCGAGCCATTGTACAATACCGCGCTTTGTGGAATACATTACATAATACCTATATTCAGCGGTAGACGTCCAACGTTGAAATGATAATAAAAGTGTTACGTTGTAAACAAAGGTCGTTTAATGTTTACACAGTACTGTTTGGTAACTGCGATGGAAGCTTCAGTTAACTGCATGACAATATCCAGTAGGAGAAAACAACAATAATCTGCAACAGTTAACACATTTAAAAACTATGTTGTCAAACAGATACTAGGTGTAGACAAATTAGGTGTACCTGTTTCTCAAGTATATCGGCGGGCCAGGCAGTAACATGCGCGGTGAGGTCGGTGCGTACGTAATTGACGAGCGACGGCGTCAGCATCGGCGGCGCTTGCTGGAGATTACTGCCAACCACTGATGAATAGCTGCCCAGGCACTCCACTGCAATGTGCACGGCCGTTATTAACTAATGTATACCCAGTTGCCATCCTAACATAACATGCTAAACCTTTACCAATCGCTGATGTATCTATATGTCTAAACGTAACCTTCAGTAATCAGGTTGAGTAGTAAATTTATATTTCAATTATTTTATTTCAAAACAATGACAGTCCAGTGAGCTTGGGCTGGTAAAAAAAGGGTCATTGGGTTTCGAGGGTGGAGATTTTTATCGCCTAATAAGCGAACCCGAGGGATGGATCATGCGAACTTTTGATAACGTATTGGTCGTACCCATAGGCATGTGTACTAAGAAAGGCCTTGTATTTTCTTGGGTATACTAAGCCGAAGTGTAAAGAGGCATTAGTGCATTCCATAGAAGATTCTGGAACCTCTTCACTTACAATGAGAGCTAATGAAGGGGATTAAAAATAACATAAATGTATAAACTTGAAAACTCACTCTTTCTGGGCAGAGCAGCGTCTAGATGCAGTGGCGGCGCGTGCGGGTCAGTGTTTTCAGAATGCGTTGGCGTAGGGGGCCCAGCGTCTCGGTGTGGTGTGCCAGCGCCACTGCTCCCGCCGGCTGCCGTCGCCAAGCCCCCCGTTCCGCTAGGGCCCGCCGCACCAGATGTTGCAGCTGTCCCCGTGGCCACTCCTCCGGTACATCCCGCAGGCGATATCCCGCCATTGTTTGCTACCGCTGCCACAATACGTGGCAATGCTGCCGCCAACAGCGACCCTGTCTGGGAACCGATTAAAAATCGTTTAACAGTTTCAGTTGTAAGATTATGAAGTTTATATTTAAACTTACTTAGTGAATTATGTATCAACCTACTTACCGGTCAAACTTAATATTTTTTAATATTTAATAGGTGATTGAACAGTTAACCCCTTTATCACATGATCTTATGTGACAACAACTCCGTGCAAAGCGAGGCGTGCTCGCCCATATATATATATATATATTTTGGCTCTCATATATTGAGAGTCGGAACACAGCAATGCTGTTATAACAGCAGATTTATAATATGAGACTGCTTAAAGGTTCGCAGATATCCTTTCACCAACTATATTCTGTAAATTAGGGTCACAGATATATGACAAATAGTTCCAAAAAAAATATATATATATATATATAAATATAAAAAAAATATAGCAAAATATATTTATATTGACGCTAGCTGTAAAAGTTAACACACTAAGAGTAAAACTACCGTTGAGTACAGCAAAAATTACTGAAAAGTTGATACAAAGCACGAATCTAGAGAAACCATTAATTTCTTAATGACTTAAAGTCATGATTAATTTCTTTTCTTTTTGTTTTAATAAAATATTAACACTTCAAATTGTAATGACTGTGTCGTTACGGCCATTGTGTCTAATACCGGCTACGTCAACAAATGGAAAAACGAAATTGATAATGTAAGTTCAGAAATCGACGAACCGTTTGGTTGGAATTATCCAGGACGACCACGGGCGGGACTGTAGCTTCCGTTCGGGGTGGTTCGCGTACCCCATAAGAGCCCTCCGACAACGGCGTACTGCGGTCCGGCGAGATGTCCATGTCTTGAGCTTGACCTTCTGGTAAAACATTTAACAACCTTATAAGTGATATTTCAATAGAATCTAAGTGGTTTGTGTAAATATAGCATTTATGATGGTGGCGATTATTGTAATCAGTTTAATCTAGTTTTCGCTACGCAAGTTTTTCCTTTCTTGTTACGTTGAAGATGTTTGAATTATAATGAATTTTGTTAACTTATAGGGACTCACCCTTAGCATCGTGGGCATGCTGCTTAGAGCGTGATCGGTCATGGGAATCGTCATCGCGACCGTACCAATAACGCTCTGACGTGTTGTTTGCGCGTTTTCCCTTATCCGCAACGCGCCGCCCCGTTCGCGACCGCGACCTCTTATCCCGATCTAAAAACATGTTTATATACAAATAATTCATTTAATACAAAAGCTTTGACAATTTTTTTACAGAATAAAATCTTTTCCCAAGAGAACGCAAGATTTTATCATCATTTCAACCAATGGATCGTTGGGAGCCATTGGAATCAAACAGCGCCAGATAATGTTTTTGAAATACTTTACAAGAGACCACGTGCAAAAGATCTTAAAAGTAATATTATTCTATTTATGTTCACATCGCAGCCACTCGTATGACAAACATTTTTTTTTTTTTATTGTTTAATCTATACCGTTAACTCTTTAATCAAAAAAAAAAGTAATTAAAGAGAACAGATTTTTAAAAAATTTTTTAGAGTACAATAAACTTATCTTTCGCAAACATTTAATCTCGGACAGTTTCTAGTATCGCGCGCAGGCAAAAATGATTTCATGTTAAAATTATCAATAATATTTACAGATTTCTATTGTGTTCTTAAAATTTCTAAAATATAACTAGGTGGAACCTTACTTACTTCAGGAGCTATGTACAGTAACGTTACTGCGTTTCGCTTTCAAAAACACGGTTGCTAGTTAAATCGCAGGCTTACACGGAAGCAGAGCATTATATGTCTAAATATGATGGACGTTATCCGAAGTTGTGTGAAGTTACTAACTCATGCCACATTACTGAACAGTGTGATGCACATATGTTTAAAATGCACATGATCTCATCTCTCAGCATATATGGTAATTTTATTTTATAAAAACTATAACAACACGCCTATGTTCCTATTATTTTCAATTTATCTAGACAGTCATTTATTATATAATTTAACGTACATAATTAAATTAATTTTTTTTTCCCACGATTTAAACAAAATTGTTTAATAGGTGAACCTGGAGTTTGTTAAGAACAATATACTACATATGTGTGATGTAGTCCCTGCTAGTTACAAGTGTGTTTCATTCAACATTGGGTTTGTTGCGTTCTAATTTAAAATTGTCTCATTGAATCCTTTTGAATCTATCTAGGTAAGTAAAATTTTTATATGTTTTTATTTTACGGGGTAATAATTGCTTTGCATGCGTTCCCTTGTGTTATACACTGATTAAAACACTCACGATATTCCATCATTGCCACTTTACGGCAGAGCCACGGTAATGTTTTCTGACAAATTCGCACTGACCGTACTCTCTTATTTTCACCTGGAAACCGAACCTTCTGAATCCGCCGTCCGAAGGCCATATAAGTCAAAGTAACAAACTCAATTAACTTCCAGTGTTAGATTGTGGATAGGGCTACGCCGGCAGCCAGTTTTCAACTGCGAAAGATAAAAACAACAAAAGGACTCCCTTGCAGTCCACGGCAGCCGCAAATGCTGTAAGACAGCGGCGAATTGTAATATACACTGCTCTTGTGACTCCACCACGACTACGTAAGGCAGTCCGAAGTAGGCTGTGTCGACCCGGGAGGGTTGCATAACCTACACGGTTCACCGGGGTGACCAGATTATGGCTATTGATGCCCTCCTAGGTTAAGACAGGAACCATTTTAAGGAACAGAGAACTCTAAACCAAAAACCAAAGAATTGACGCCCAATTGATTTCTCCCCCAAAAACAACTTTTAAAATATTATACAGTTAATTTAAAAAATGCTAAAACAGAGTATATGAAATACTTTGATAACAATTTTGTAATTAAAGTAGGCAAAAGTGACACTGATAACAAATATAATAACAATTTACCCCGGTCGGGCGTTGTGTTACGAATTCATTTAAATTTTACATTAATTGCTTGTTTTGTGATGATTATTTTCCTGTACAGTACAGTATTAACACAATTTTGTTTAGATCTTCCACCGATTGAAGAAAATATACATACATGCTTTATCTACAACCAAACACACACACACACACCTTGTTTGTTTATACAATATAACAAAAATAATATATGAAAAATAATGTGTTAAGTAATCGCTTAGAAAATGGTGCTTTTTCTTGGACTTTGCCACTTTTCTCAATATTTGCCTTATTTTGAAAATTGATATCTTAAGAAGTGGGGTTGTTGATTGTATTTGCCTCTTGAATATGATACACTAAAATTATCAATAGATAACAATAACTTTTTATGTAAAAATGACATAGTAACAAGAAGAAATTTATGTGTATGCATACCATATTCTCTTAGCATAAACAGTACCTGCATAAAATGAATGAGTCTAAATTGTAAAATTATTAATAGAAATTCTAATAAAATATTTTGACACAGTGATTCAGTCCAATAAACAATTCTCCGTTTTACTAGGAAGAATTCACATGAGCAAAACTGTAGATTTGTGATTTTACTACATTACCTCAGACAGTACAGTAATGTATAGTTACAAACAATGCTGTTACTCATACTTTATAGAGAGCTCTTAAGCACCATGTTTGGTTGCCAAAGCATAAGTATTAGTTTATAGAATTCAAAAACTGGCTAAAACTTACAGAACCCGTCTGAACCATCTTTTTTATCTATAAATGGATGGTTAAAATTATTATAATTGCTTTGACAATTAGGAAAACAATAAAGGAGTTGATATCCTGCAGTGCTATCTAAAAGCTGTGGTTTTACATCTCTCTTGTGGGAAGACCATCTAAATAGTTACCATCGCAGCTCCTATGACTGACCCAAAGCAGTAATCTATAAACATTACTGTGTTCCAGGGTGTGCTAGTGAAATTACTGCTGTAATGTGATTCAACTTTTTATATCCCTAGCCGACGGTGCAGTGCACATCATCTTAACTAGCATCTGCTTGCTACGGGTGGGTGTATCAAGTATAATCAATAGCACATATCGCTCGTCTCGTCGCATAGTTTTTTTAATGACATTTCGCCAAGCTTTGAGCAGTGTAAGTTTTTATTATATGCTGACGACTTGAAAGTTATACTCAGCCGTCACTTGTTCAAATGTCATAAATGCAATACAGAAAGATCTGGATAGATTAGAAAATTACTGCTTATCCAACAAATTATTTTTAGCTCTCTAGAATCTAGATCGAATATACGTGACTTAGGGGTGACTCTGGACTGAACCAAAAAACTTACGTTAGACGAATATATGGAACGGATAATATGTAAATCATAACGTATGCTAAGATTTATTATCCGTATAACAAAATCTTTTAAGTGTAAAGACACTTTAGTATGTTCTCACCAATCCTTGGTATCGTATCACCCCACTTTGAATATGTGTCTCCAATTTAGAGCACATTTTACTTGGTTTATGAGGCAAAAATTAAAAATTTACAGAAAACGTTCTTGCGCATTTTTAATTATCATCTGTACTATCCCCGGGATTGCTACATTCTCTTAAAAAGATACAATATATTATCGTTTAAACACCGACATTCATTAATAGCTGCACTTACTATTAGAAATATCTGTATAGGTGATGTAAAGTGTGAGGCACTATTATTCTAGATAATCTTTCGATTTGTCTCTAAGACAAATGAATCAAAAAACTATCAAAACCAATATAGTGGTCAACGCGCCTCTTTATAGAATGTGTACCCTCCACAATAAAATGCTCAACAGTGCAGATGCATTCTCATGCTCAAGCTCGACTTATAGATCCTGTGTTAAAAGGTTCCTCCACAATTTATAGCATCTGATTTAAATTTGTAATTAGTGTTCAATTTTGTTATTCTTGTTTGAACACACTTCCATTGCAATCTGTAAACTCAAATACCCATGATTGCTTTAAATTGTTGCCCCTTCTGTTGTTCTCAATATTTTTAAGAACTTAATGACTCACTGCAATTACTTTTCATGTAAAATAAAAACATGTGAAAGATTATAAGATAGCAAATATGTTCACAGTGAGGCATTTCAAAGGGAACAATTGTAAATAGTTTTATATTCTATATGTTGTACTTTTATTTTATCTTTTGTTTCTGTTTGTCTCCAAGTTAAATAAATAAAAAAGGCAAATAAAAATAAACAAGGAAATGTAAGTGTTCTCCATGAATAACCACAAGAAAAAGTATGCGAAAGATAAAGGTTTTCAAGATATGGGATGACAGTCAATTTGTAACTTAAATAACTCCTAACATTTATTATAGGTCAATAATAGTAGTATTGCATTAGTTCCACCAATCCCTCCTTTTCATATAAAAGCCACAATACAAACTGAAATTTATGAAATATGTATTTTTTGGCACTTTTAAAATGTAAAGTTTATGGAGGCTACACAATGATCTACCTGTATTTATTAACTAAATGATCTACTCTCTGCTTTTCTCCATGTTAACTTTAAATATGCCAAATACTAAACTCCAAACACAACTAATATGTTTAATACAATGGATCACACATTCCTTTATATATAAACAGGAAATGACGTGTTAACAACTGTTACGGATCCATCCACCACCGAAATGCATCCTATTCCAGTGGTGGATTAAAGATCTCGACTGTCTTGAGAGAGAAGGATCTTAAATTGAACATTGGACCTAAGGTAAATGAAATTGGCTCATTTCTTATTCTGACTGCCAAACTTATGTTTGAATAAAGCACCTATTGATGGTAGTGATACATTATTATGATACACTGTATGTAAGGTACTAGATAAATATTAGATCTAGAAAATTTTCTTATAAAATTAATTTATTTGTACTAATTACCAAAATAAATGACTATCCTTATCAGAAGAATCAACATAAAAATTAAAAATATATTATTGATATAATTAACACTTTAGCAAATATAGTAAGACCCTGCCTAGAATGGGATAAATATTCGAAAAAAAACAAGCATAAAAAGAAAAAGGCTTTAAAAGAGGTTACCTCATTATGTAAATAATGGGGTTAGGGAATGATGAAGAGAGTTGGTCAGGTATACTCCAACATTTTTCAAAATTAAACAGTTTTGTTTTGCTAACTCTATTATTTCTTTCACTATTTCATTCGTATCAACATTGTTGTATCACCACCCTTGCATATATCTGGCCAAGTGCTCCTTCATACATCTTTCAAACCTTTTTCTGTTACCTCATCCCAAAAAAGGTTTAGGTTTTCAATAGCATGTTATTATAGTTTTTCTTATTAATTCTTTATTGATTGTTTATTTTCTCTCTGTTAATTCAAACATCTGTGTATAAGTTAGCCACAGGTTAAAAGCCTTTAAATTTTATATAACACTTTGATCAATTGGTTGGATTAAAGCAGTTGTGTTAGGCATCAAGAAAACTACTTCGGCTGGAATGCCTGTGTTATTGAGTCAGATAAATATGTTGGATGAATTGGAGAGTTATCAATTAAAAGTAGAGCTTGTGATTCAAGTCTTTTAATTTTGCAATAGTGTTTAACAGACAAGCCAGAATATTCAGTGAGCATATGCCTGAAAATTTTCGTAGTTAACTATATTTTTCTATTAGACTCTCCAATTATAGGTAAGGCTGAGTAGGATATCCTAAATAACCATTGTAATTTGAAAACTTTGCTTGCATTACCACTCAGTAGAAATGTTAAACAATTTTAGGCAGTTTTAAATTCTGGTGTAAATTCTCCTTCATTGGATAGAAATGTTCATTTTGGAATTTTTATTCAAAATATGCCTGTGTCATCAACATTAAAAACCACACAGAAATGAAGAAACACAACCTTCGCATGATGGAAAGCCTAGCACTGCATTCAATTTTGGGAAATACCACAATTCAAATAGAATAGTGTTGAACTGAAACAGCACTAAACCAGACAGAATTAAAAGGGGTCTTACTGTACTAAATTTTCAGTTTTGATTATCAATGACATTGGTTCTATAAGAATGGTTCGTCACATTGCAATGTTATAAATCTTACAATAGACAATTCTTATGTAAACAATTTATGTTTATTTAGTAAATGTTGTCAAGAATCTATCTATATATCTATAGGCACCCTCTGATCTCAAAAAATCATTTCAATAAAACAACTGGGCTGCTGCACATGTTTACATTGATATTATCTAAATAGAAAAATAATAAAAGTTACTCACTACTTCTTGATGAATATGTAGAATCTTTGGATGATGTCCTCCGAGAATCCCAATCCCTAGGCTTCTCCCACTGTGACACTTCACTGACACAGTTGTAATAATACTTCTTTCCCGATGAACTAATGTGTTCTGACCATTCACTGATAGAAGACAAGCTAGAAGCCGGTGCACTTCTCTTGTCATATTTACTACTTCTATTAACACTACAGTTCATGCCACTAGTCCTACTTTTTTTTTCAGATTCACTTCGTTCATGATTGTTCTTCTCTCTTTCACAATCTTTATTACGCTTTTCTTTTGGTGACCGAACACTATCTGAAATGTTAACTATATGTTAAAAAAATCTCAAATTTGCCAGAGATTGTATTTAACAATAGTATATTAAGAACTGCACTATAAATGTTTAACAATGTTTACAAAGTACTGCTTTGCTTATAAGACTCGCATTGTAAATGATATAGAATTATTATGTGTATATTACGATAAATACACTCGCTATGGCTTTATTTTCAAATATATCAATTGAAACTCCTCTTTGTAACACATACATCTATTTAAATAACACATGACTAAAAAAACTTTTGGTAGACACTTCTTGCCTATATCAGTCTGGGATGCCAAACTTGGCAAATTCTGCCGCCAAGCACTAATATTTATAATCATAACAATCACATGAAGAATGTGACATTGCAGGATGAGTAACATGATAAGTAGCAAGACCAATATTGTTACTTATGCATCCTGTGAAGCCTGATGTAATCATAAGATAGCTCATTATCATTACTAATTCATTAAAAACTGAAGTTTAGCATCAGATTGAGAAAACCAATTTGATCCTCAGTTAATCTTTTTAATTGATAGTATTTAAACCCAGTCCACTCCTTTATGTTGTCAAAATATTTCATTTGCAATATACCAGGTGCATGTTTTGTAGGTATTTTGCACTCCAGGATTCACCTTGGGAACTCATAGAGGAATCCCTTTTGAAGGTGACCAAAAAATGCAACCTTTCTTTGCATGATGATTGTCATCAACCTATGTTTATAATTAGCTCTAAGCAGTTAGATCCAAATAATATACTGATCTTCTCTTAACTATTGCCTGTAATTGAGCGCAAGCTGTCCGAAAAATTATATAAGAAAATAAAATAAACAACCAAATCATAACTATAACAATAATAAAAAGGAGAAAAATTTTATATTTGTATTTTGAGTACACACAATGATTAATTTAGTTAACACAGAAACATATGAAAACAATAAAGTTCATATTACTCATGAGTTTGTAAATAAAATCTAGAATAAAGCAACAGCAAAAATTATTACTAAACAACATTATTTAAAATCTTAAGTAAAAAATCTCACTTTTAAATTAACAGCCACTAGACTAAAATAAACATCTTTTATAGTAATATTTACTTTTCATCATTTACAAAATGGGTGACCATCAATGTTATAATTAGCTCAACTGAGGAATCCACTGCTGTACATAGGTATCATATAATGAATTCCATAGTACACATTCTGGGATGTTTGGGTCCCAAGCCTTAATGGTGTCTCCATCAACCCAGTACAAGGACTGCCAACATTGCACTATTTTTATTATTGTATAAAAATATAATTAATAGTCTTATCAATATAATAAATAAATTCAATATATCTGGATCTAGATTCAGTATGACACTCAGGCTGCAAGCCATTGCGACTCTTACAGCTCATCTGACACTGGGCTCGCGGACCCAGATCCACGGCCTATGAAAATTCAATATAATTAAATTAAATTTATATTTTCAATGTAACTAACCTGTGTACTTATTTCTAGATGATTTATAGTCTCGATCTCTCTCCAATTCTGAACCTTTCTGCATGTAGAAATTTCTAGATGTAGTGTGTGGTCTTTCATCAGGCACATGGCTGTAATGGTGATGTACATGGGCTGAATGACTAATGTGACTAACATGGCCATGGCCATGTACTGACACATTTCCATTGGGAGATCTAAGAGGTGTGTACCGTGTATCAGGGATGTAATCATTATTTCGTCTCTCAGTCTTGGGATTGTACTTCTGTGCAAGAAAAAAAAAATATATTAATAATAAAAAGATTGTGTGAACTGTAAACATGAAAGAAGGCAAGAGAGAAGTTCGTAAACGTTTCTTTCAAATTGGCGTCAATTATTTGACCCATAATAGATTATATTTACTTCAGATTCACTGAATAATCATTTTACTTTAAGTATCAAACAAAAATAATTCAATCATTCCATAGAAAATTTTTCACAACTATTTAATTTTAATTTAATTAATATAAGGGACTTTAGATTAAAACATTTACTTAAATACAAACCGGTGCTCATTTAAACGTGGATGTAGTTAACTAGCATGTAAAGAACGCTTGTAATGTTATTACGTCGAGTATTGGTTAAATTTAACATATTTCTACCAAATATTTCAATATTTTAGCAACATAACTCTATATTATAAGCATTGTTAGTTCAGCTTACCTGATAAGGATGGGTTTGATGTTTCTCAAAGTACCTGAAAACAGATAAAAATTATTTAGCGTGTTCTTAACGATTTAAAGGCACTTCATCGGCGACCGCCATCTACATATTGCGGTCCCGAAGCATCAAAAAACGCATCGTACCCATCGCTTATTCGCTGAGGTTTCCTTGCATGCATTACCATCAATGCAAATATTACGATTTATTACGGCCCCAGTAATAAAATGCGAAACAAAACCACTGTTATTAAAACAGTTTTATAGGAGACCGCGATACATCTTGATGGACGCCATGTCACATTCGAGACACTCAAGAGAGAGTCGATAGTAACGCGAAAGAGATAAAAAGTCAATCGACAACGTAAACCACAGAAGTACAACGAGGACATCCGACAACAACTTAGATATTTTCTTTATGATCACACCTATGACTTGTATATAACTTAATGCAAAATATTTACTTTATTTACATCTGATTTGAAACATTTACGTTATATAAAATATGTCTCTAATTGATATTTAACATTAAAAGTTTTTACAACAACATCTAAAAAAAATTTTTTATTTATATCTATTGATAATAATAAAAGATAATAAATATAAAAAAAACTTTTTTAATAAATAATTAATTAACAATTTTGCAATAAATTTAAAGCATAAAAATTTATTAAGCATATTATCTATAGGTCTACCAGGATCTGATGGCAAAAAGAGAAAAAAATTGACGCTAGCAATACTGGGAAAAATGGAGTAAAACGTTTTGATACTTTTTTTTCTTTATGGCGGCTGAATCTGTGTGTGATACATGCAAATATAAAAATTTATGCAATGATCAAGGATAATTTTTGAAAATCATACTGTGGCGAATGTGGGGTTCGAAATTTAAATGAAAACTCCAACTACTCTGTTCATGAGTTATTATTGAATTTAATTATAGAGAATTATTTATAGGCTATCAGAATTTGAAAATAGTTCCAAATACTGCACATCCATAAAAAAGTCTTCATCGGAAGAGCAAGACGAGGAAGACGCAGTATTAATGATAAACCTTTCTCCCTGCATCTCAATTAATCGATCTTATTCTATGAACTGGTTGTCAATTTTTATTAATATACATGTTCACAAGATTTCGTTATTCATCGATCCCTATTTGAGAGAAAGCTTCTTCTGTTAAGGATTTTATATCACTTGCAAGTCTATTAGCGTTTTTACTCGAAACTTTATGTTTGTCCATGACAATTAGAGGTTTTGTAGGGTTTGGAATCAACGCCTCCGTAACCTATTTTGTAAAGTTATCTTTATTCATATCATGGTGGTAGTCAGCAAATGTACACTTCGACCTATACACAAAACAGTTTGGCACAAAACCATTTTCTCCACCAGCATGCACAATGATCCACCTAGGCCCTGCCGAAATACTTTTGGATCGGTCTGAAATATCTTTATTTTGCCAGCATTTGTTCACTGAACATGAACCGTGTATGTAGGTTTCATCTAAATAAACCACATCTAGCTTATTATCGGCTTCTCGATTCTTTTGCATACGCTCCAAATACTTGAATCTGTGTATCTTTAGGTCAAATCGCTCCATTAAAATAGTCCTTTTTGATTGGCACTTCACGAATTCGAATCCGTTGTCTTTCAAAATAAGTCTGAAGAAAAAATATGATTGTTATTTTTAGATTACTATGTGTTTAAATTATATTCAAACTGAAAAAATAAATTTTTGTTATTTTAATGATTTTCTTCCTCCATTGAAATTGATTTCCTGCCGAAAAATTTGTAGCAATTTCATGACTGGGTATTTTTTTTGGTATAGTGTAAAACTCATTTATCTTGTTTCTGATCAATTCTAAATCAAAACTATCCAAGTTTATTTTTTTTACCACCTTTCCTCTTTTTACCAGTCGTACTAAATACGCCTCTGTTGGATCTGCCTTCAGCAACAATTCGTCTTATGGTTGTATTAGAAACCCCTGAAATAAACCAACATTTAATATACATAATATAATACACACGAAAAATGCAATAAACCAAAGTATCAAGACCTGTCATTCCTACTAACCAGTCAACGCTTGCTCATGGCTCAATATTGATGATTGTATTTGTTCATCAAGTATTCTTTGATAAACATTGAAAACAATATTTTTTGCTTGCGATCGAAGAGGTTTTTCGACATTCTCTCCACTTTTTAAAGGAAATTTGAAGCCAAACCAGAAACAATTCCTAGAAATTTCAGTTGACAGATGACATTTTTTGTTGCCATATGAAAATCGCTATTTTTAATATTTTTTTTTGCCATTAGATCCCGGCAGACCTATAATAATTCAAACGGTTATTCTAATAAGGAATGTTTAATAATAAAGTATTTTACCTTTTACTTACTTATTACTTATAATGCAAAGATTTTAATAATTTTTTTAAATCCTCATGTTAAATTTGATGTAAAATTATGAACTTTTATTTGTATTTTAGGTTCTAATGATTTAATATAATCAGTCTCTACTTAAATTTATAATGTAAATATATATTTTGTATAGGAGCAGAATACAACATTAAAGCTCCGTTAATACACGTCGAGTTGTAAAATTTATGTAATATTTTAGAAAATTTTACTTTGAAATTAATTTACACCAAAGATAGTCTGATTAATTAAAAACTGTATAATTAATAACTTATGGTATTTTTTAATAATAAATCGAACGAGGCGTGATATATATGTATGTATGTATAAATCGACCCATTAGAACACAATTGTTTAAAATCGATTTAAGTTTATGTGTCATTTCAACATCGATGACTAGCTATAGACCTACGTCATTAATAACCTTTTCTGCTTTCGTACAACTTTGGATACACGGAAGAAAATTATAAACTTATGGACGCCAAATTGTCATTTGCTTTTAGAAATTTAAGAATAAAAAAGGTCGAAATGAAAAAAGAGATTGAAGAACTAGATACACAAATCAGTCACCGCATGAAACTCATCGCACGTGCCAAATTAACTAATAAGGAAATTGTTGCACTGCCTCGTTCGACAAATGTTTATAACACTGTGGGAAGAATGTTTGTACTATCTACTGTAGACGATATTCAGTCTAATTTTAATAAAGAATTAGACCATGTATCAACGGAAATTAATAAATTTGAACATAATAAGCAAATTTTACAGTTTGTTATAAAGGATAAAGTAGATGAACTCCGGGTAATGGTTAAGCGCCGAAAACAAAAATTGGAAGTTACACTTGAAGAGAGTGACACAGAAATTGTAAAGGAAATTTGAACAGCGATTACATGCTTTTCACTATTATTAACATTTAACACCATTATAAAATAATGCGCTTGATTCTATGTCTGTAATTGTTATAAATAGGTCAGTTTTTTTGTTATATTGACATAAAATTTGTAATTTATTTTGTAACAATGAATCACTATCATTTGTAAGTATATTTGCTTTTAACTATTATAATAATCATGCTGATTTATTTAAAAGACTTACTGCATCACAATGATTGTTAGTGAACACATTGACAAGTTATTCTTATGATGGGTGATTTGTGCAACTTTATGTCCCTACTTATAATTAATATGAATCATAGTAGGCTGTGTTTTCTTAAAATATATATAGTTACAAATATGTTTTATATAATATAAAATTTGTCTGAAATGTTATTCCTTGAGAGCAACTGCAAGAAATGACTTTCTATTGTAACTCATAAATAATACTAAATGAAAGTGTTTATAAAAGATAATTACAAATAAATTCATAATATATATTTATAAAAAAAATAAAAATATATATATAAAAGTTAATTACAAATAAAATCGACAAATAAATAGTCTATATCCAAGTAGGAATCATTCAGTGTTAAATGGCTGTATTCCCATGTCTATACATTTTTACACACAACTAGTTTTTACACAATCAACAAACATACATATATATCATGCCTTGTTCCCAGCGGGGTATGCTGAGACCATGTCCCTCCACTTGCTACGTTCCTGCCACACCTCTTGTTTTCTCAGCTTTCATGAGCATCTTCATGTATGCTCGTCGGTTGAGAGTACTCTTGTACTCCAGTACTCGCAACATTCATTACCATACATCAGTGTGGGGACAACACACCTCTTTGCACAGACAGTTATGTTCTTTGGGATACATTCTGGCTATTCTCATAAAGTTATGATGTGCCCCATTCACTTGATTCCTTTTCAATATCACCATCACATTTGCCATCTCTCGTAATCCATAACTGACAAATAAACAAAACTTATTTTTATTATTGTTATAGATTGACTAATTAAAATTGCATTATAATGATTACATATATATATATATATATATATACATACAATAAATTTTTTAAACCTTTGTATTATAATAAAACTGTATTATGCCTTCAGTTTTTCGTTGTAAACCCTAGGAATAAAATATTGGAAGTGAAATGGAATTAAAAAGTCTAAAATAAACTAATGAAAGTAATTTCCATTATTTTTTATTTAGATCTACAGAACACATTGAAGTACTTCACAAAGCCAGTATCTTTATTTTTTTTCCTAATGGTGTTAATTAGAGAGGCCTGCAAAATATTAAAAGGATACTTTGAGTGGTACTGCAGAATTTGCAATATTGCCTAGCTAGATCTTTCAACCTTAAGTTGTACACCTGCTCGCATTAACATTTCCTGGGACTGAGAGCCCAGTATCTGACGAGCTGTGTACGTGGAGAAATGACTAATAAGTGATATACATCAACAAAGAATAGACATGAACAACATTGCAGTGGTTTTTTTTAATTTTTTCCCACTGCTTGTGTTGGGCCTGGGTAATTTTGTTGCTTCTATCTTTCCTTTTGTACAATTGATTTTGATCGCTACATATTTTAATTTACTGGTGGTAGGTGTAAGTTTGTGACTGCAGTACGCTTTGAATTACGGTGCCTTTTTTAGAAGTAGTGAATTGTCTGCCACCATCAGGCGCTCTTTTAATTTGCTTTGTACTGGCGAGTATACTGAACTGTGGACCTCATCCATTGTGCTGTCTTTCGTTGATGACTGTGTCGATTGACACTACGTATTACTTCATCGCTTTCTGACGAACTGCTAATGTACGCTAAGAATACCTGTTGTTATAGGTCTGTAAGGATCTGATGGCAAAAAAAAATATTAAAAATAGCGATGTTCATATGGCAACAAAAAATGTCATCTGTCAACTGAAATTTCGAGGAATTGTTTCTGGTTTGGCTTCAAATTTCCTCCTTTAAAAAGTGGTGAAAATGTCGAAGAAACCTCTTCGATCGCAAGCAAGAAATATTATTTTCAATGTTTATCAAAGAATACTTGATGAATAAGGTGCAGAACAAACAATCATCGATTTTATCCATGTGCAAGCGTTGACTGAATAGTAAGAATGACACGTCTTGGTACATTGGTTTATTGACGTTAAAATAACTTTTGGTTGATTAAAAAGGCAATAGCAAGTGATATAAAATCTTTAACAGAAGAGGCTTTCCCTCAAATAGGGATCGATGAATGGCGAAAATCTTGTGAATAAAAATTGAAAATCAGTTCATAGAACAAGATCGATTAATTGAGATGTAGGAGGAAAGGTTTATCATAAATACTGCGTCTTCCTCTTCCGATGAAGACTTTTTTATGGATGTGCAGTATTTGGAACCATTTTCACGTTCTGATAGCTTATAATTAATTAATAAACTCATGAACAGAGTAATTGGAGTTCTCATCTAAATTTCGAACCCCACATTCGCCACAGCAAGATTTTCAAAAATTATCCTTGATCATTGGATAAAATTTTATATTTGCATGTATCACACACCGAATAAGCCGCTATAAGGAAAAAAAGATCAAAACATTGTACTCCAATTTCCTCAGTATTGCATGCGACAATTTCTTTTTTCCCTCTTTGCCATCAGATCCTGTTAAACCTATACCTACTCATTGAAGTATTTATGTCTATAGTTTTGCATCTTGTTTGAAATAAGTTACGCCGTGCTTGTTTTTATACAGCAACTTTCATACACTGTTTTAATGGGTTTGGCATTACATGCCTTGAATGTTTGTTTTTTCTTGTTGGGCATTGAGCAACTACATGTTTGCCGTATTTACCGCAGCGGAGACCTTGTTGCCTGAACGCAACCTTTCAGGGTTTTTATAACTTGTGGCTTCTGCATTTGGTTTCTATTGTATGTATTTAATATCAGTCGCCGGCATGTCGTGTTCTACTTGTTCGCGAGACTGCAATAGTTATGAGACATTCGAATGTGACTTGTATGCTCTGTCCTTCTTGTATTTCCATCACATCTGGCTATCTGTTGTTAGATCCGTTTCTAAATCCGTGTGATTTAAGCCAGTTGCAAATCTATCTCGAGGCTGGCGTTCTTACAACTCGCCGTTGTAACCGCAGTCTTCACTTAGCCCTTTTAACCGTCTAGCATACTGTTCGTTTTCATTGACTCGTTTTTATCTCTAGTGCAGCTCCAAAATTCGGTGAGAGCTCGATATCACGTGCTCTTTACTCTATATCTACCCAAGAACTTAGTGCGTATTTCTATGTGCTCGTCTCAAAATTGAGTGTTAAAGCTATTTTTGCATCTCTAAAGTTGTTAGAAGTCAAAGAGTTCAGTAGACCCTTTATTATTCTATTGTTACCTTATGCATGTCATATTTAGCTTCAAAAATTCAATGTTATCAGTGACATGATAATTTTCTGGATTTTACTTTGCCAAATTAACAGCTCTGATTGAGGTAGTTTTGTAACTAGATTGTTCTGGAACGGCGGTGCTCGTCACATCACCGTGATATATAAATATTTTCGGTGGTCCTATTACGGTAAATCTTTTCTTAGATAATCCAAAAAGGAAACTCCGGGATGTGTTCTCAAAGAAATTTAAAATAAGGACAATAATATAGGAAAAGTTTATATTGCACAAATTGCAAAAAGGCAAAAAAAAACTTATTTATTTCTCTTTATTCTTTTCGTTTGTCTTTTTCATCAGTATCAATATTTTATTTACTAAAACAGGTTTGGAATAAATTATTAGAACTTGTATAAACCATTAAAATATAATTAATGAATGGAAATTAATTGTATTCCGCCAATTAAAAAAAATCTGAAAAAACAAATATAGCGTAATGGATAAATTTGTTCTACCTTTATATCAGTAGTATGAGCAAAAAATTATTTGGAGGTGTTGGTGCAAACATTTTAGTTATCATTGCATAGAAAATGAAATACACAAAATAATACATTTTGAAATTTTTTATTTCTATTTTTACACAAGAAGAAAATGTTACATTTCATATACGAATATTTAATATAATTCAGGAGACATAATTAAATCTTATCTATGGAAGTAAAACCTTAAAAAAATTGTACGTAAACAGAATACTAAAAAGTATTTACAATTAAACAAATAACAATAAAAATAATTTTAACATAAAATTTTAAATTATAAATAAACAAATTCATCGTTTTACGTGACCACAAAAAGCAGCATATCGATTAATAAACTAAGACTACATGGCTTGTAAGCATCTAAAAGTGTCAATACATTAAGTAACTATAATTGTCATTTGTAAGCGATATTATACCGATAGCGGGCGAGTTGCCTCCTAACTTATACACAAGTGGCCCTGCCCTATATCACCAGGCACATTACGCGTTCATAACGTTACCTTCAATAGGAGTTCCTGCTTGCAAGTGAATAAAACATCAAAGTTACACATATAGAGCTTAGCTTTTCAGCAAGTCGTAGATTCATTATAATAGCGTATATTAATATATTTTTTATCGTAACATTAATAAAAGAAAGTACATACATATATTAATAAATACGACACAGAGTACGCGCACGTCTTTCCGCGCTTGTCAACATTAAAAGCAAGTTAAATACGTATATCTAATGCAGACACATACAGACAGACAGATAGACAGATAGATAGATAGATAGATAGATAGATAGATAGACAGATAGATAGACAGACAGACAGATAGATAGACATACAGACAGACATACAATTGTCATGATTGAATATAATTGATTAAATGGTATAATAATATTTATCCATCAAGATTTTTATAGTAAATATGCAATTTTATAATCTACAGACACTATATATGTAGAGAAAATGTTTTAAAACATTCGTCTTGTTCATTTACGTATCCAGTATAAGTAGATGCCCTCGGGTGTCACGAGTGTTGGCAGCATGTGGAGCGGCGGGACCAGTGGGATTGGCGCGATTGGCGCAAATGACGAGTATGGTGCGTACGCAGAGAAAGGCGGGTGTGTCGCGATGGGCGCGTGCAACGCGATGGGCGCGTGCGGCGCGATGGGCGCTTGCGGCGAGATGGGCGATTGCGGCGAGATGGGCGCGTGCCGCGCGATAGGCGCGTGCAGCGCGAAGGGCGCGTGCGACGCGATGGGTGTTTCCGGCGAGATGGGCGCTTGCGGCGAGATGGGCGCTTGCGGCGAGATGGGCGCTTGCGGCGCGAAGGGCGCGTGCGACGCGATGTGCGCGTGCAGCGCGATGGGCGCTTGCAGCGAGATGGGCGCTTGCGGCGCTGTAGGCGCGTGCAGCGCGATGGGAGCGTGCGACGCGATGGGTGCTTGCGGCGAGATGGGCGATTGCGGCGAGATGGGCGCGTGCCGCGCGATGGGCGCGTGCAGCGCGAAGGGCGCGTGCGACGCGATGGGTGTTTCCGGCGAGATGGGCGCTTGCGGCGAGATGGGCGCTTGCGGCGAGATCGGCGCTTGCGGCGAGATGGGCGCTTGCGGCGAGATGGACGCTTGCGGCGCGAAGGGCGCGTGCAGCGCGATGGGCGCTTGCGGCGCTATGGGCGCGTGGTGCGCGTGCGGGGCTAAATCCGCGTGAGGCAGTGACGGCGCAAACGGCGCCGGTGGCGAGGCTCAGAGCCATGAGTGCCGGTTGATTGCGTCATATGGCGGCGGGCGCACACCAAGCGTAGCCGGGTATGCAGGCGAGTACAGGCTCATGATCTGCGCGCCTGTCTGCCGTAGCAGCTCCTCTTGATGACGTTGCAGATACTGCTGATATAGAGGCGATGAAGTCTCGGCGCCCACGAATGGGTAACCGGCGCGTATCTGTCCGTGTCCTATAAATGGGAATGATCCGGTACTATGAGCAGTATTTTGGTGAGCCGGTTTTACAAGTTTTTCGGCACCGGCCTCTGCAGTATTCCTTTGTTGGTGTGCTACGGCAGCTGCCATATAGTTAGCTGCCATGAGTTGGCTCGTGCTGTTACGGAAGTCTTCTATTGAGAAAGCTCCGTTTTCGCCATAAAGTGCCCCTCCGAGTGCCATGTTAGTGGATGCGCCGAAGTTAAAGGCGCTCGCAGGCATCATGTTCTGTTTAACAGAATTCAACATATCTGTATTGCAAGTAGTCGTGTGGTAGGCTTGACTTCCGACGATTGGAGAAGCTTTATTTTCTGTAGCCCTTTTCCTCTTAGTCTTTGCTTTTGATTCGACTTGTGTGTTGGTTGCAACACTCGACGACGCCTTGTATATGTTGCTATCTTTATTTGCAGAAGGAGAAGCCTGTGAATATACACTTGTGGTCGTACTGATTGGGCTTACGTCAGAAGACAGGCTTTTGTTAAACATTGAAAATGATTTATCATGATACAATGATGCGCCCGTAGTGGCAAAACTTGACAGGTATATTTCATCATTGGTGTATCGCTCCAACATTTGTGGAATATTTCTTAGAGTTTCGAGTGATTTGGTAGGATGTGTACTATACGACGTTTTATACGGTAATGGCGAAACTTGGGAATGATTCTGTGATAGTTTTTCAGCTTTTTGCGATTTGTTAAGAGCATCAATGCTCTTAGCTATATAATCACCGTCACCATGCGACGAGTGCGTACTAATATGATCGTGTTTAAGCACAGTGCGCGGGTTTGGTATACGCATGTCAGTCGACAAATTTTGATGCGCCTCTTGCAATCGCTGGAGACTCGCTCTCGGCACGTTGTTGTACGAGTTGTACTGATGTTGTTGAAGATTCTTGTTGTAATTAATGGAAGCAGTGTTAGTTACGTTAACTTCAGTTTTAGATTTATCATCATTGCTTGGATTGTATGTCGTCGAATAGTCCGATGGCATAATATCACATTTACGGATTTGGTTCGTCAGCTTCCAGTTCCCATAATCAATGGCTGCATTTGCGGGTGATGAGTTGCAAGCGTACAATTTTTTGTTTGCCAGTTCAATATCGCTAAGACAAAAATTGCTAGCGTCATATTGACTGTGATGAGCGTGAGCAATGTTTTGATTAATAATTTCGATTCCGAGTTGTCTGTCATGAGAGTGTGCTGGTGTCATGTTACTGACACCGATGCTCGCTTTTACTAAACCTTTGTGTGTAGAGTGATTGTTTATTCCTAGATTTAAAGCGCTCGGCTTTGCGAAATCTATCACTTCTCGTACTTCATTATCAATCCGTCGATCGTGGTCAGGATTCAAATACCCCATGTTGACCATGTCAACTCTATCTTTTTTTATAGCGATGTTAGATTTATTGTTTCCTCCATGGTTTTTATTCTCTGGTTTAATCTCACTGGTATCATAAATATTATCCCTGTTTTCAATAACATGCCTTTGGACATAATCTGCTGTATTTTTTTCCCTTAAACTATTCATTTTGGCGATCTCTGATTTTTCACTTAAAGCTAACGCTATGTCATCGACAGAGGTGGACGTTACAGAATGTAGGTGGTGTGCTGGTTGCGAAATATTATGATAATCAGCTTTGGGAGGTAAGGGTATGTCTTTTAAGTCCACAATTTTTTTGGTTAATTCTTCTGGTTCATTGTAAATTCGTTTTTTAACTGGGAAATGTGTAGCTTTAGGCTCAAAATTGTTTGATACCGACGTATTTGTTTCTATATTCGTCGTTACTGGAGTAGTATCCGTCGTTAGTTGAGATTGAATAAAGTTCTTAGAGAGCGTCTGTGGATACGGTGCTGTCGGCGGAGAGTATGGGCCGTTATAAAGATTTTGTTGATATGCTTCTGAACCTAATGAGCTATAATCATCTTGATCCCGTAGTGGTTTAAAAACTGTCGGGGATTTGGATGCGTCATAGTAAGATGGTGTACTTTGTCCGTAAGCAGGTAATGGGCTCTTGTTATGATCGACGAAATAATTGGGAGTCGAAGATCCCACAGCATTATTAGAGATATATACGTGTGGCGAGTACGGCGAATGTGGTGATTGAGGCATTTCACGCGGACTACTATTTTTTTCTGGGCTACTCTTTACAGATGTCGTATCTTGATAGAAACCAGCTCTAACAGTCCCATTGATAATGGGATATGATATCTTTTGGAAGTCATCGTGTCTCGGCGACGCAGGAGACCGCAGAAGTGGTGAGTTGTGAGACATTAGATGTCGGGGCGAATCCAGGTCCTGGCTGAAGGAAGATCGTTCCGATACGGAGCTGCCAGTGCTCGTACGCCTTTGCCTTGGAGTGCTCGACAAGTGGGGGAGAGGACTGTCGCCGCCATCCTGTCCGGGAGTTTCTGCGCCGTTTGGAGAATCAACCTTTACGGTAATTTTAACGATATTTTGTTTATTGGAAGTGTTATTTTTTTCTGACACTTTCGTTTCAGAATGAGTGTTATTGGTTCTCTTCTTAGCCATTATGCTCGAAGTTGTAGCTTTTGGTGTCCCGAAAGCTTTAAACCAGGCGCTCAAATTAGGGGTAGCTTTTTCCTGATTAGGCTTGAGCGGAATCGTTGGTTCAGTTTCAACTTCAGCATCCTTTTTAGATGGAAGTGATGATTTATCCTCTTTTTGAGATTCACCTTTAACTTCTTCAAATACTGTTAGTTTTTTCTCAGTTGTACTAATCATAGTAATTTCTCTTCTACTTTCAATTGTGTCATCATCATTACTAAAGTTGTGATCATTGCCTAGAGTGAATTCTACTGCAGGCAGCACAGTACCTAGACTAAGCTTTGGGCTTGGCTCGTCAGTTTTAATTAAATCACGACTTTTATTTAGAGGACCAGAGGGAATAGAGTCTTCAACTTTGTCGGAACCTTTAATACTCAAGTTTGTCAAAAGGTTTCCCTTACTCTTGCCTGGTTGCAATCTTTCAATAGTCCGTTGTATTTCCCTTCTCTTTACGGGTTTTGGTTCTCGTGAAGATCGTCTTTTGCGAGTGACTTCCTTCTTTATTATAATAGGCTTGTCTTCTTGCAACGATTCGTCCTCTTGGCGACTCGTGTCTGGATCTTCAGTAGAGATCGTTTGGGCAGGGCTATGTGGCGGAGAACTAGAAGTGCGAGCCTTTGGCGCGTCATCTAACCATTTACTTATGTCCTTCACAGCCTGTTCCAAGGCTACAGTGGCTGATTGATTCTTAGCCGTAGTTTTCCTTCCTCTTTTTTTAGGCGTTGGTTTTTCTTTCACATCCTCTTCATCGTCATTTGAATTGTCAGGTTTGTCATCATCTTTAGAATCTTTGGTATACTTGTCTAAGTTTTTGGCAGCATTGCGCCGACGTGAGAACAGAGTATCTAACAGGGAAGTATGTTTATATTTCTCATTTTTCGCCTTAAGTTTTTCGATCGTCTCTCTCAACTTTTGATTTTTGTCCTTTTCGGGAATACGCAAATTTTGCTTTTGTTTGTCAACTGCTTTTTGTTTAAAGTCAAAAAGTGACTCCCATACATCTTTAGCAGCATGTCGTCGTCTTTCTTTGATTTTATCATATTTATCTTTATAAAAGTCTGGATCTGTCAGCTGATCAGACTCTTGCGCGTTTTTGTCTCGTCGACTACGTCTTCCTCGCTCGGTGGGAGAAGGTGTAGGCGAAGGCGTGGGTGTCGGCGTGTGAATAGATGGCAGTGGACTCGCGCTTCGGCTTCTGTTAGAGCTCTCTAAGGATTCCACCGACTCACACCTTTTCATTTCTTCTACTGGTTTTTCAGGTTCTTGATGCTTACTTTTTTTCTTCTTTGACTTTTTTCCTTCTCTGTCTTTATTTTTGCCATGCTTTTTGCTATGCCTGCCTCTAGACTCATGTTCAGATCTATGAGAACTTCTCTTATGACTTCTTGAACGTTTCCCATGTTTATGATGCCCCTTGCGTTTCTTTTTTCCTTTGTCTTGTTTACTTTTATGAGATTCAATGCTCTGATTTTCTTCCGGAGTTTCTTGCAACTCCTCTTCTTCGTTTTCTTGCTCTATTTCATCTGAACAACTAGATTTTGGCTCACCTGTAATACAAGTCATGTACTTATTTATTAATTCAAAATATAAGGGCTATCTATTATTATAATAGAGAAACTTTTCTATGTCATAAAAATATTGTTTTATATGATAACACAATATTCTTTTATGATTTAATTGAAGTTTTACCTGCATCAGAACGAGATTTTCGTTTCTTTCTCTTTTGTGGAATTGGAGATTCGTTACTTTTGAGTTTATGCTTGCGAGAGGGAGTTGGCAGTTGGTATTCCACTGCGACCTCTTCATCGGAGGACGACACGCGGTGTATGTATTTTTCTGTGAGACGATCAAAGGCTGCTTGGAGATTGTCCACCATAACTGTATACTCTGTTTTTTGTTTAAAAAAAATATATTAAAAAATTGTGTGGTTAATATAACTAACACATGCTCAATTATATATATATATATAAACAAATTAAAATATTCTCTTACCATTGTCTTGCCCATTGTATAAACGACAATTATTGACAATCAATTTGAAATCTGCTTTGAACATGTTAAAGTCAGTGTAATATCCTGAATCAAGTCTCTCTTCCATTTTGTGCAAGTCCATGGGACGCCTGATAACCGCGTAATAATTGGGCGCATATTCTTCTTCCACAGGGTCCATAAAAGGCCAAGCGTCATCGTGTGCGCTCAGTTGTTCTAATACTTTATACATATCAATTTGAACATCTTCATCAGTTTGAGTAAATCTGAAAAAAAAAACAAGGATTATAGTAACTCCAGGATCCATATTAAGTATTATTTTTTTTACAAAGTTTATTTAATTGGGTACAAAAAATAATAGTGATGTAAAAAAAAATTAATAGGCTGTTATAATCTGATGTTTAAAAACTAACATTTGAGAGGTTTTTAACTTCTTCCTAGTGCTGTTAACAGGCTCAACATTATCAGGTATTACGATTTGGCCCGTAGCAGCTGCCAGTGAGTTATTGGTTTTCCTCCCAGTTCTTACGGGTGGTTCTGGGGGACGTTCCCTTTTTCGTGCAGCAGTTGAGTTTTTTGATGATCGTTTCTCTGACGCCTTTCCTTTTTTAGTAACTTTCTGCGGCATTTCTTCTTCACTCTCTGAGCTTGCGTCTGACGAATCCGACGATATCGATTTGGCTCTATAAAAACAACACAATTTTAAACCTTTTATATATAAAAATAAATATTTTTTATTTAAAATAAACAAAATTATCAAGAAAACCATATACTATATTTATTTTAAATAAATTTAATAGGGGGACCGGAAAGTAATGTCGTTTCTGCGCATGCCAATACTTGATTGTCATTTGTCAGCTCATTGTTTTGTTCAGAGGCGTACCAAAGACATTGTGAGGTTATAGTGATTTCTTTACTTATAGACAATTGAATTACAATTTTTTTTTGTAATTTTGGGTAAAATGGCCAGCCAAATACCAGAAGAGGTACACATCCGGCATTGCATGCTCTTTGAGTTTCGCAAGGGAAATAACGCAACAGTTGCTACCAAAAACATTTGCGATGTTTATCCAAATGCACTGGACATTCGTAAATGCCAAAGGTGGTTTTCCAAGTTCAAATCGAGTAATTTTGATCTTTCCGACTCGTATCGATCAGGAAGACCATCAGCGTTAGACAACGACGTGTTAAGGGCGGAAGTGGAAGCAAATCCGTGTCAGACGATCGAGGAATTGTCAAACAGTCTCAACAAACCTTGGTCGACCATCCAAGAACATTTGAAGCAGATTGGAAAAGTAAGCAGAGCAGGTGTTTGGGTCCCGCATAATCTGTCCGAACAGAATAAGGCTAACCGATCAATCACATTCAACTTATTGCTTCAACGACACAACACAGAAGCGTTTTTTGATCGCTTGATCACAGGAGATGAGAAATGGGTCCTGTATGATAACCCAAAACGCAAAAGGCAGTGGCTCTCTCCAAATGAAATCCCTCGGAGTACTGCTAAGCCAGGTTTACACCCCAAAAAAGCGCTTTTGTGTGTTTGGTGGAGTATTCGCGGCATTGTTCATTTTGAATTACTGAAACCTGGAGAAACTGTTACTGCAGACCTCTACAGCGAACAATTGCAGCGAGTCAATCAATCTTTAATTGAAAAGTGGCCAGCGATTGTCAACCGAAAAGGCGTCATTCTCCAACATGACAATGCAAGACCGCACTGCGCAAGGCGAACTCTAGAAAAAATTAATGAATTGGGGTGGGAGGTGCTGCCTCATCCACCATATTCGCCCGATGTTGCACCATCGGATTTCCACTTATTCCGAGCGCTGCAACACTTTTTAAGTGGCAAAACATTTGCAAATTTGGATGATATCCAAAATGCCATCTCTAGATATTTTGCCGAAAAACCAATTAATTTTTATCGATCAGGGATTGAAAATTTACTCACTAGATGGCAAAAGGTTATTGACAATGATGGGGAATACATCATTGATTAAAAATAAAAATGTATGTGTTTGTATTTAGCGTAAGAAAACGACATTACTTTCCGGTCCCCCTAATAGTAACAGCAGCAGCTGATCTTTTTTAGAAAATTCGTTCAGATTTAAAAATTATTTAACATTTTATTATAAAAAATCACAAAAAAAGTTTGTGTTACTCTTAATTTAATTTCTTTAAAATTATTTATTATTACAATAATACAAACCTTAACCGATTCCGCCTCCTGGCTCTGGAATCGCGTGCGCGTCGTGACTTACGCTTACTGTCCTCCTTCTTTTTATTCTTACGTATTCTACGTTTGCGTTTCTCCTCTTTCTGCTTAATCCTTTGCAACACGCGGCTGGAGGTGCGCCGGGGCGCACTTTCCAGCAGCCTAAAATTTTTTTTAAATTAAAAAAAACCTATTCTCTCTAAGATTCTCGTAATACACAATTTTAAATTTTAAGTAATAGCTTGGCGAAAAAGAAATCCATTATTTTTATATGAACTTCAGGACTTTATTTAACATGCTTCGGATTGTCCGATTTGGGTCAAATATGCACCGTTTTGTTCTATGATTTGTTGCCATTTTAAAGGTAACTTCATAATGCCTCTCTCGTAGAAGTCCTGGTCTCTATTTGCAAAAAACTCTAGTAGCCGATTTTCACAATCTTCCCTAGATGCCAATTTTTTATCACTAAAGAAATTTTGTAATGCAAGAAAAAGATGGTAATTGCTTGGTGCCAAGTCCGGACTGTATGGTGGATGCATTAAAACTTTCCAACCAAGCTCCCGAAGTTTCTGGCGAGTCACTGTAGACGTGTGTGGCCTAGCGTTGTCCTGGTGGAACACGACACCTCTCCTGTTGGCCAATTCTGGCCGTTTCTGGTCAATTGCTATCTTCAAACGGTCCAGTTGTTGACAGTAGAGATCAGAATTTAGTGCTTGGCCATATGGAAACAACTCATGATAAATAATCCCCTTCCAGTCCCACCAAATGCACAGCAGAATCTTCCTGGCCGTTAGTCCTGGTTTGGCCACCGTTTGAGGTGCTTCACCGCTCTTTGACCATGATCGTTTTCGCACAGGGTTATCGTATGTGATCCATTTCTCATCTCCAGTCACCATCCGTTTAAGAAATGGGTCTATCTCATTCCGTTTGGCCAAGGCTTCGCAGATGGAAATTCGATCCATCATGTTTTTTTCTGTTAATTGGTGTGGCACCCAAACATCTAGCTTCTTTTTGAATCCAGCTTTGTGCAAATGATTTAAAACTGTTTTGTGGTCCATTTTTAGCACGTGGGCGATGTTACGACTGCTAACATGCCGGCCAACTTCGATCATTTCTCCGATTTTATCGACATTTTCGGCAACCGGCCTACCTGTGCGAGGTGCATCTTTAACATCAAAAATTCATGAACGGAATCTACGAAACCAAAATTGCACATAATTGGCTGTTACAGTATTGGGTCCATAAACACCATTCACAATTTTTGCCGCCTGTCTTACATTTTCACCTTTGTCAAAGAAAAACTGTAAAATGTACCGAATTTTCTCTTTGTTCACTTCCATTTTTAACACCCTGTAACTCACAATTGAATGCACCAAACAAAAAACAGCAAAAGAATTCTTTTACTGCGAAATGTCACCTTTCCAACGAGCATTAATCTGAAACTGTTTGATCGATACTTTACGAGAAATTTATCACTACAGCCATCTACTGAAAAAATAATGGATTTCTTTTTCCCCAACCTATTATTTCGCATTGCAAGCAACACGCTGTTTAAATTTTTTTTACAAGTATTCAATACAACATGATGCATAATATAATAGTGTCATAGGTTAGAAATATATTATTTCTTTATGACTAAGTTTGAGGTTTACCCAACCAAGGGCGTGCGCTTCATATAGGTAAATAAGCACAAAGCTTCATAAACCTATCTAAACAATAATCTCAGAGCCACACAAAAGGTACTTAAGTAAAGGTACTTTATTTTTTACTACAATAATGCAGAGATTCTGAGTGATGCATATTCTAACCGAAATATTTGTGGACGCCGCTGTACACTTTCACATAAGAATAAGACATTATAAACTGTTAGTGAAAAAGTTAGTTTCTCTCATATCAGAATTTTAAATATTTACTAATTCTTAGATTAATAGTTAATAGATAAATATTTCAAGTCCACCATCTCAATGGCGGAGCTACAAACAAAAATGCGGAATGACTGGAAGCAATTCTATCAGGCTCCCAGCTGTTATACTTTAAAAATGAAAAACTCACGAATAATTTGATTTATTTAAAATTAATTTGTTGCAAAATTAATTCCGCAGATGCCTTTTTATAAGCAACAGTTACTATAGGAATGACATAAATAATACGAAATGAAAATGTTTATAAAAGTCAATTAAAAATAAAACAATGAAGGATCTATAAAATTCAAAAAATTAATAGCCCATAACCTATGTGTGACAAAAACCCGCTAAGACGCCCTTAAACGAAAACCCTCTTAAACGCTTCGCGCACTCGCAATAAAATCTCGCTCTATTTGCTTCATGAGATTTAAAAGAAATACATAGAATAAAAAATCGTGTAAAATGAGTATTTATAACTGTATGTTTAATTTAAAAGAATAATTGTATAATAATATATATAAATATTTACATTAATATATAGATGAGCTAGAACAAGCAAGGAGTACCACATGCTTATTCAACAGTAATTATTTCATTATTAATAACTTCCAAAAACAAATTTAATTATTAACAAAATTAAATAGATGTTATACTTTTAATGCCACAAGTTGTTTATTTTATCAATCTTAGTTGAAAATCTTTCATCTCCATCTCAACTAATGGAAGTCCTCTCTTACATAGTTCTCTTGAATTTGTCTAGGGGAATATAACTCCCCGTTTTAACGCTAAGCAGTAGTATACAAACATTACTAATAGTTAGTAAAATAACCATTACTAATAGGTGCAGTGCTTTCTATAGTTTTAATATCGCAATCGCTTTTTAATATCTAGGCTTATAAATTTAAATATATATCTTGACTATATGCACTTAGTGGTTGTTACAAAATCACCAATTTTACTTTAGGTAAATCCAGACCCAGTCATCATCCTATAAGATTACTTATGTCAGCTATCATTATTTTTTTTTAATGTAATCTTGTTCAAATGTGAATCAAGTATCGTTACAATTGTCTTTAATTATAAATAAACTTATATCTATATGAAATTCAACATCTTCTAGTCAAAAGCGAAGAGTGCTAAGTGGTACAAGACACCACAATCACTTCCTTAAGTGAACTAATGTTCATTACCTAATTTTTACAAATGAAAAGGAACATATTTGACATTTAAAGATACATCGCGGTTTCTCCTATACTCAGGACAGTCAGTATAAATATTATTTATATAAAAAATTATTTAAGTTAATTTAAATGTTAAACCTGTAATAATTTCTAGAATAGCTGGAAAGATTTAATTTCCTACTATGAAAGATGTTGCAACTGCTGATATGAAAAGAATAAAAAAAAGAGTTAAACATTAAAATTAAATGTTGATTTGTATTTGAATAGATCATTACAACAATTTAAATATTAAAAAAATAATACTGTACATTTTTAGTTAAACATATAAAACAAACATTGAAAATGAATGTTTAAAAAAGATTTGAATCATTTGTTACATTAGGTATTTTCCCAACCAGACAACAAAAAAAAAGTTAAAAAAAACTAGGAATAAATACCTTCTTCGTTGTATTCTTTCTTTCTCTTTGTACAGCTTTGGTATTTCAGGAAGAAAATTTTGAGACAATGATCGATATAGTTCTCTTTCCACCTTGCTGGTGGCTCTACTGAACTTCTTTGTCAGGTGGGCCCAGTCTTCCTCAGTAAAGCAAACCACTTGCCACACCCGCTCCAACTCTTCGTCATCGAGCCAGTCATCACCATAAAACCAGTCACGTTTTCTGCCCTCTCTAGTACGTTTTTTCCTATTTTTAGCACGTGGTTTTCTTAAGATGTCTTCACGATATAACCTTGTACCATAGAAGTACCAATACGCAGAATCATTATCGTCCCATCTGTAGTAGAAAATACTTAATGATCTTATAAGAAAAAAATTATAATAACAAATGGTTTGTTTTTGTTTCTTGTATTTTATACAATGAATTTAAAGTTGGAGTAGGTATATTAGAGCAGAGATAAAATATAAACAAAAAAAGTACAGAGCAGTACTACCCTACTTAGTATTCTTTGCACTGATATTTTAATTATCAATGCAAAGAACACTAAGTAGCATTTCTTAGGTGATTCCTATATCGGACCACAAATAAAAGCCATCTGGTGAAAAAGTGCAGAATAATCATTAAATTATGAGAGATACTTACCCGAGTGGTTCAACTCTTAAGCTATCCGCTTCAAGATTTTTGAACAATTCAAAAACATCGTCAGCATCCAAACGAAAGTCACAGAGCGCATAAAGGATTTCAACCTTGGTGCGCAGAGGCAAGAATTGAAAGTCAATATCAGTGTTAAAGGGATTATAACGACCAGTTTCTTGACATTTCTGCCTAAAGAGGCGTCTCAAATACATCTATAAGAAAGTGTTTATATTAATAACAGATATATTAATACTAAAGTAAGGTAAACTAAATTTTTTTTTTGGTACCTGATAATTAAATGGAGAGATATCATTGTTGTCTAAACAACCGTTCAATAAACGCACGATTAACTCTGTCAAGAGTGAACTTGAGGAGTCCTCAGTGCCATCTGTTAATAGAGCTTCTTCTAATTCCTGGAATGGTAATCTCACATAACATATTTTCATTTCTGCAACGTAAAAACATTTTCCTCCAGGAGACGCATCTGCGCACTATTTGCGTTCAATACTTACTTCGATGTCAAAATCTAGGAGATCAAGAGCAGTTCTGAATAAGGAGCAAAAATACGCAATACAGGGTACTTCCCACCATGACTGAATATCTAGAAACCGTGAGAAATTCATTCAGACATCGCTTTTTACAGTGCGGTACAGTAAAAAAAAAATACGTAATTGATATCCCGTTTCACTGAAACCCACCTAAAATACTAAAAAAAGGTGGAAACATAACCTAAAAACGAAACGCAAGGATTTATCACTCTTTTCATGCACAAAAAACTATTTTTCACAGTATTAATGTCCTTTCAGAAAGATACGGCCATATGAAACGCAATTTATTTTATTCGATAAAACACAGACAGGAATATGCGTTGTGTATGAGACACAAACGCCATAACAGTTTGTAAAAGGAAACAAGTTTATTACTGATTAAAATTATATAATTTTAAATATTACAAGTCAGTAACTAAATACTATAAAACGAATAAATTTTTTAAGGGAAATTTAATACTATTTTAGTATATCGTTTATACTAATGCTTAACTACACATTTTATTAATAAGATACTAAATGATAGCATGGCGGAAGTACATTTCAACCATAGCCTGAGAGTCTATGTTTTATTTTCTTCGCGTTATTGACGTGCACTATAAACTATAAATACATCTATGTTGTGCCTCAGTCTTCCTGATCAATACTCCAGCGATTGAAAATGAAATGATAGCCAGTTAAAAAAATATTGAAAATTTTGATGAGTCATTTGTGAAAAGATAAAGATAAAAAATTAACATAGGAAATTGTTTTATTTTATGTTTTTGGAGATATAATCTTTTCATAATTATTAGTATTATTAATATATCTTTTATTTAAAAACTTTATAGTGAAATTTAAAATTATGTTACAATAGGCGGACGTAATGCCTATGGGCATTCTCTACCAGTCAACTTAGGAAGTGGATACCATGGCTTAAAGAAAGAAATTGAAAATGAAAATATTAAATATAAAAGAATTGTTGGATGTTTTAAAAAGAAGAGTACTAGTATAATTATTGACTTAAGCCTTTGATGTACAGTGAGCTATTTAAGGACAGTAATTGAGTATCGCTCTTACAAGAAATCTAGTACAGCTGTTCACTTGGCTTGGCACCAATTGATTCCAGGTCTGCATAACCTTACTGGATTCCTTCATTTTCTCCAAAAGGTCCTGGTTGCGTGATTTAAGGTACACTTAGACAATTGCAACGACATAACACCAATAAAAAATAATTTTGGAACCAGCGCGTAACAGTTCGGATCACAGGGCGCAAGAGTTTTTTCAATAGATGGCGATACTCGCTTAGCGGAAAAGCCTTTTTTGCACACAAAGTTGTCAAGTCAAAAAACTAGTACAGAGACAATTAAATCTTTACCAAATTATGCTGTTCTATAAGTAGAAAGAAGAAATATCTATTTATATTACAAGATAATATTACAAACCTGTCATGTGAGAGAACCGCCATATTTTCAAAGTTCGAAAATATATTGTATAACATTGTTGGAAAGACGTTTTAGCTTGATAATAACTAATTTATTTAAATCAGAATAACACACATCTGCATAATAAATAATAGCCATAATTAGGGACTATAGAAACAAGTACGGTTTTACGATAGAGGAAATGTTTAAAGCAGTATAATGGTAGTATGGATGATAGGGGACTTCAGTGACCGTTGCGTTCCAATTCATAGAATAATCAATTAACAACAAGTTTTTAATACAGTTTGAAAATGGAATTAAGTCCTGATTGTAATGGGACAGAAGGCAAGGACATAAATTGTATAATTTTTTTTTACATTCTGGAACTGCCAACAATTATTCCTTGATATAGCAAAATAGACAGATATGCCGAAGCGCATTGATTTGCATTTATTTTGGTGATTGCCCCGTGTAGATTCTCAAAGTTATATTCTATGTATAATATTGTGAGCCGCCTGAGTAGAGATAGTACGTACTACAGAGACAAAACGTGATACGAGTTTGTAAAAATTGTGATAATTGTTGAGCGAAAGAGTCCTTTATATATAAATATATTTTCAGCCTTATATATATTTAAGGTGTAAAATTTTAACGATTCGATAAATATTGTAAGATTGAGAGATTATAATTAATACCTTAAATATATTAATACAATTATTTTTACTGACGTGTAATTTATCATAGGAAAAGTCTTGATCATATGGAAGACCTTCAAAATAATGAACTCCTAACCAATGTATAGCATATATTATTCTTAAAAAACAATTAATAAGTAGACACTAGGTAGGTAGGATTTAAAGAGAACCGTTGTCATTATATCTTTATTGGTATAAACAAATCAAAATGCAAACTCTTACATCAATACCCTTCACGCATTATGTCATATAAATCATTGAAGGTTTTATTTTGGATTTTTAAAAGTAATTCTTTTTAATTTTGATATATTTCTTCGAACTAGTATATGATACATATGTTATTTTATTCAATATTAGTAATAAAAGATAACAATTTTACAACATAACAATTTTAATTGTGTATAAAATGTGTAATAGTGTAGTGAACAACTACATTTTTTTTTATTTATTGTTTTTATTTGCTTGTATAAAGAATTTATGAATGTACAAATCTCCCTAACCATGCTTTACGTAACCATAGACAAGGTTGAAAAAAATATATAAAAAAGTACATTTATTCTCTACCATTGCCAAATCTCACAGAAAAACCTAACTACCAAATTTCAATATTCCTGTCATGATTAAGTTATGATTAAAAGCGATCAAGTGGTGCTTTAAATTTTGCATTTGTTTTAATTCTTAAGGTGTGAAATTTATTTCTGTAACTTTTTAAGTATGTATTTATACTCGATAAGAAATAATCTTTTTACTAATTCAATTTATCACCGTCTAATCGAGGTTTTCGAATTTGTCTATATTTACCGCCCCATGAATGAGCATGTAAATTATAACTAAAGTTACGGGTGTTAGTTTTATACTTATTTTCACTGAAGTGAGCCGATTTGACTCGTACAAGCAAAATAAAGAATAAAATTTGTTACTAAAATATTTATTGAAAATATTTTTTACACGTTAATTGTTTTCAAAATACATTTCCCACAAACATTTCTATAACATTTAGCGTAAAAGTTTTAACTTTTACATAATTTTCATCTGCACGATTCTTGTACTTGACAATTATTCAGTGTTTAAGTAGTATGTTTTTTTGTTATTAGAATAGACATGTTCTCGACTTCTTTTCTATATGAACTTCTTAGCTCTTCAGCCAATTGGAAGACGTTTATTTTTTAAATATTCACTGAGTGGCCTTTTTATAAATAATCCAACAAACAGATAGTTACTAAATGTGGTTTAGTAACTGTTTATTCCTTATTATTGAAAATATTACTAACTTCAAATTCTGTATATCATTTTATGTATGTTGCCATACCCTCGTAGATTATCAAATTGCAAGCTCTGCTTACTGATACAAGAATAATAAGTCTTTTAGCAATTGGATCACAGGTGTTATTGAATATAGTATAAATTGGTAATTTAGCTGTTTGAATTTGGTTCAATGTTTCCCATAACGCTCATCAGAAGCTTTTTCGGCTTAAATATTAATAAAGTCAGAGATAGATTTAAAATCAGACAAAATAAACCTAGCTTTTTAATACTTCAAAATTAAATTATATTTACTTCCTGTTCTGTTTCAGTTTCAATATCATATTGGCCTATATCAAATGCATGCCATTCATTATTTGATTGGTATTTTTGTATTTTGATTAGTTTTTCAATAAAATAATTTTTCTAGATTATTTACTATAATAGTAATGGTAGATTACCAGATAAAATAATTATCAATTGTAATACAATGGTACTAGAGATATTGTGTGTGTCTCTACACATCTGGAAATCTCTTATATCTATATATAAATAAATTATATATTATTTGTCAAAAAATGCACTGCTTTCAGCCGATGTGTTATATAAATCAAAATGATGATAGAAGACCTGGTATGACCAATAATTGACATGTGTTATGTTAATTACTGTAAAATCATTCTGAGTTAAATTGACTTACAACTATAAAAATAGGTATACTACATTCAATAATACAAAATTGAGAGGGTGTGCGGTGAGGAGGACCAAACCAATATGTTTTTTAAAAAATTATATTAAAGTTTTATATACAGTGATAAAATTATTAATGAATAAAATTGGCTTAGTTTGTAAATGTTGTCATCATTTTCAGCCGATAGATATCCACTGCTTTACATATGCCTCCCTCAAAGATCTCTACACCGATTAGTCCTGTGCAGCCCTTGTCCCCACACCTTGCCAACATTAGTTTGTACTGCTGGGTACCAGAGATGTTTGTAGAGTTTTATATGGGGGTATTCAGTTCCTAAATCTAGTAGTTTATTTATATAATGATAATTTATTTATTGTGCTTTCCATTGATCATTACTAAATTTATAATAATAATTTTAAATACACAATACAATATTTGATGTACAAATTTCTTTTCAGACAATTTAATACAATGTGAAGTGTATTTTGAATGTTCTTATTAATTTGCGCCTTTAACAATTCTCTTCATTAAAGTAGTTTTTATAAACTTTGTGCCATATTATTGGTTAAAATGCCACGAGATATAATAAGTGACAGTTTGGCTGTTCTTCGGATAATTGAGGTAAGTGTTTTTTTTTTATTGAAAGTTGTGTACACTGTATACTCTACTCACTATATTTCAAATGATTGACAGTTATATTAACCAATTACCTATTAATTGCCGACCCCAAGTAACTGATAAAATGGCATAGACAGAAGATAAAGAAGAAGATTTACAGTTATATTGATTAAGATTAAAGTTTTTAAGTATACTGGAAAAGTAGTAGGGTATTGTATATGTTTGTTTGCTTTGATGTTTGTTTGCATGTATGTAATAGTTGTGAATGGATTGCCAATTTTTTTGAGCTTAATTTTTTTTTAGGTAATGCACAATGTCTGTGTGCATGATGATTTACTTAAAGGAACATAATTTTTGCATATTATGCATGAAATGTGTTAGTAGTATGTTAAGAAGATTTGTGCAATTTATATCAATTATATGTGGAAGCTACAATATTTATCCAACAACCTATATCCTCCTGATCACTTTATGAACAATTGTACTAAAAAGAGATACAACACCATACTTCATGTGAGGCCACCATTTCAGAATGTTCCTCCTATCTGGTGTTTGGTGACTGACATAACAAAATTGCCAGGCCCTCTGTCTTTATGGCTAATCAAAAATGCTAATTTTAAAAGTTGTCATGATTACTTTTATTGAATATGTTTAATTCAGTTCTTTGACTTCATAAAAATAATTATCTCTATAGGTTACTGTTTTTAATTTGTTGATCCATCCTTTTTATCTATCAGCCCTCCAGACCCTGTGTACACTCCATATAGAAAGGAAAGTGGCATAGGCTAAAAACTTGTCATGAGTTAAGGTATTTGTAAGAGAATGTAAGCTCTAAATGCTGCCCAATTAAATGAAATTAATTTAAAACTCCTTATTATCATTGCTTAGCTTTACCACTTGTCAGAGGTAGAGATCATGGGAACTTTTTTTTTAAATAATTTTAAACATGTGTAATAGGTTAGCCATTAATTAAATTAAAATGTCTATGATTACACTTCTAGACCACAGTTCATGCTAGTTATTCTGAATTATTACAATTTTGTTGGACTGATCTTTTTGGTGTCTAATTAAGAAGAATTAATTTGGTTAAATAAATTTTTTTTGTGCAAATTGACTAACATTGTGATACAAGACCACTGAACAATAGTTAATGTATTTATTCTTATAAGTATTTATTACTTGATTATTTATTATTATTTCTCATCTTATTAAATAGCATGAAGATGAAGAGAATTGGCCATTGGAAGATAAGAATTGTTGTAAACAGACAAACAAGAAACTAATTGATTCGGTCACAACAAAATGTGAAAAAACATTTCCCAAAGATGATTGTGCCTCTTACTTTAACTATGGGTCAGTACATTATATAATAAGTATATCATTTGCAGGTATTGTAAATCTATATTATTCTAATAATGTAGTATACCTATGTCAACTGCATATTTGTCTAGATATCGAGCAATAAAGATAACAGTTGTCTTTTGTGTGTAGATATATTATAATAGAATTTAAATTCGTTCTACATAATTAATTCTTCAGCTATATGCATGGTTGCTATATGGAAAGTGAATTTTTAGTGAATGTAGTTGTATTAGTTGTCATATAGTATATTTTCTATATATTCTATATATTTTCTATCTATTCTATATATTTTTATTCTATATATTTTATATATATTCTATATATTTTTATTCTATATATTTTCTATATTTTACTAATTAAAATAAATGTTATGTTCCAGACATGGCGACGGAACGAGCAGTCGACACCAGGATCCACTTTATCAGTACAAAACCAGCAGTTTGCCCACAGCTTCTTCAATCAATCAATCCTGTGATGAAATAGTTTATTCAGCAATGCGGGTGTCACCAGAGGACATCGCCAATCAATTATCGCTACTCGACCTGCCCTGTTTTAAGGCCATACAGCCTGAAGAGCTCACAACCTGTGGCTGGAATAAACTCAACAAGTTGACAGTTGCACCTAATGTTGTTGCTTTCACAAAGCGCTTTAATAGGGTATAATTCTTTTGTACATTTTTATCATCATCATCTATTTTAGATTTATAACAAAATAAAATTTTCTTCAAGATATAACAATATTGTTACATCAAATTATAACTCATTTTGAGTAAATAACTACAGAAATATATTTTTTCTACTGATAATTTATGTCCAAATTATGTGAAATGAATATTAACTGTGGCTATGCTTAAAAGCACATACATGAATGATTAAGGTTTTTTAATAGTGCCTTTTTGTTCCCTTGAACAATAATGTGTTTAAAGGTGAAAGTTGAAATTAACTGTGTTTAAAGGTGAGCTTTTGGACAGTGCAAGAGATATTGAACGAGCAATCACCTAAAGCTCGTGCGGAGACTCTGGCACACTTCATAAAAGTTGCGAAAAAACTGCATGAGCTCAACAATCTGCATTCCTTGTTTGCGATTATATCTGCTCTAAACAGTGCCAGTATTTACAGGTAAAGGAAGTTTATCATTTTCATCAACAATATAATATGTAGTTTTTTTTACTATGCAGGAGCAACAAATATGTTGAGGAAAAATTCGATGAAATTGATATTTTCTGAGAACAGCTTTGTTTATATTTCAAGTGTATATATCTCCCAATATTTACTTTGTCAGTGTAGTGGAGAAACAGTCTTCAATCTCACGTGAAAAATATGAGAGCTGTTAATTTATTTATAGCTAATAATTATTATTGGATAGTGTTACTTGTCAATTTATTACATACTTTGCGAGGTAAAAATGGTGTGCCAAATGCAGTTTGATTTAACATTTCATTATCATTAGGAAGATATTCACTGCTGAGCGTAGGCTTCATTAAAGGATCTCTACACTAATGGGCTCTACTCTAAAAACTACAATAAAGTAAATAATTTTACTTTATAATTTTTCCTTAACTAGGGTGAGAGTCAGTCTGTGCACCAAATAATGTATTACATTTCATTACAATTCTCGTTTTCTATGTACTTCAAGATTATTGATGTTTTTTGAAAAAAGATAAACCCTAATAAACTTTTTTATATGATAGATTGTCAAAGACATGGGCTTGCTTGTCTAAGAAGGACAAGCAACAGTTCGATAAGTTGGCCGAGTTATTCGGGGAGAAAGACAACTGGATGGCACTGCGCGAATACCTTCGCACTATCTCATTGCCCTGCATACCATATCTAGGTAAGTTGTCTTAAACTTTTTTGTTTCACCATATCTCTTTAAGTTATTTTTACTCTTTTGGTCTATAGTAAATGCAATATGTATTTTTATAATAATGAGTGTAATTAAATAATAAATTTGATAAAATTGTATATTGTAATAAAGATTATATTGTGTTTGGATATAATATTAATATTTTTTATAGGCATTTTCCTCACTGACCTGGTGTATATTGATATGGCCCACCCCGCTGGCTCGCCGCACCGTGCCAGCAAGATGGCGGTGGTCCTGCGGGCGCTGCAACGTTATCAGACCTCTCAATATAACATTCCGCCTTTGCCGCACGTCGCTAACTATCTTAATAGCGTGCGTTATATTGAGGAGTTGCAGAAGTTTCTTGAGGATGACCACTACAAGTTAGTTCTATATTTGTTATTATTTTGAGAAAAAGACTCGTGCTAGTTTCCGATAAAATTTTCTTTTCGTTTTGTGTTCACGTACATATTAATGAGACCAATAGCATGACAGTCAGGAGATGTTAACTGATTTTAACCATCTCCTTAATCTGTATAGTTTTATTGATGAAATGAAAAAGTTTGTAGTTAATTTTTATTAAGATAATTTTCTAAATTTCCAATATAATTTTTTGAGAAAACTTTCTGTGAAATTGCGATCAAACGTTAGCTCATTGTAGGTAAAAAATTGACGGATATGTTTGTGAATTTCAGATTGTCATTGAAATTGGAGCCGCCATCGCCTGTAGGTAGTTGCGCCGGCTCCAAAGAGTCGGTCAAGGAGGCGACGGGTAAAGGCGGCGCAGTAGGAGCTGGTTGTTCGGGCGCCACGTGTGCGCAGCTCTCGCCTTCTCATCGACTGGGTTCTAGCTCAATGCAACCCGCCTATCAGTCCAAGTACATCCCCACCCACAGGAAGTGCCGCTCGCTCGGCTCCAAGTACGTAGTAGGGCCCACCCCATACCAACCGTACACCGCGCCCCGCACCGCATTGTGTTACTAGTGTTCTAACAAATTTCCAAACACTATGCCCAAAATGTCATAGTTAGGCAATTGAAAACTTGTATAATAGTTACAAAAATGCTATTTTACTAGTAGCAGTTCTTTGTTGCTATAGACTGTCTTGGTAAGTATTGATGTATTGATATCCGCAGCGCCTATGTCTGTCAATAAATAGTAGTGTGCAATCGTTACTGTGTAACAGATGAATGCGAAATATTGGTAGTGAAATTACTGGGGTAACGAGACTCGAATCTTCTGACTCAATATAATGTATATTTTTTAAACTCACGTCACATTGTTTTCGGTAGGCTTAAATTAATATCACCTGGACTTTAAAAAAGCACAGTGTTTATAGTCATTTCATTATAATAAATTAAACAGGTGCGTGCGGATGCGCGGTAACCGGTATGGTTTTCCAGAAACCGGATTTCTATTCTGGACTTAACTATTCTTAAAATGTGTGCCTTCATTAATTTTTGTTTTGCGTAACATTCATGTGTAGTTTCTTTTTATCGACACTACTGTTTTTCTTGTATTACTTCTCGCTCACAAAGATGTTCGCCCTACAGCTGTCGTTATCTCGTTGTTTTAGTGCCTAACATTTTGTTCTTTCGGAGCCAAGGTTGTTTTCAGATTATCGTTTGCTTGATGAAAGACACATGTGAAATGTTTAACTATTTTCTTCAATACTTGAAACTTGTGCCATGTGCAGAATGAGATTTACCTTAATACCTCGTGATTTTACTGTGATTATTCTACCTTATGTTGAGCTGTTTCCCGCTCTCTTTGCTGACCTTAGTATAAATTTAGATTGCAAATGACTTTCTATAGCAACCGCATAAATAATAATAAATGAAAATTATAAAAGCTAATTAGAAGGAAAATTATGTAGGATCTATGAAATTTAAAAAATATATAGCTTATAACCATTTACAAATCATTACGCGTCGAATGGGCATGTCCGCATGTCGATAAGTTTACTAGTTTTCACGTGATTGGCGAACAAATGAAACTTGTGTTTATTATGTATCATATACATCATCTATTTGTTGATTTGTGATTGATTCTGTTGAGGTTAATCACGAAAACAGTGTGAATTGCCCTATTATTAGCAAAGTTTATTGAACTATTCGTTTTCGACTTTGTAACCTATGTGTATTTGAAAATAACCTTGGCTCCGATGGTCCTCGTCGGTCAGCCGGATGTCCACGAGACATAATCGATATTTTATTTCATCTCTGTGAAAATCATTTTGCGAAGTTTTTACTTATAGCGTTATTTTTCCCCCGGCATTGGGTACTTAGGTTTCGTAGCGCGAGTTTGCCAAGAAATTTTCACAAGGTCAATTTTGGTGTTGGGTGAGTTCATTCATTTTGGAATTAATGCCGACGGCTTGCGTTTGATGTTTATGTAGACGAGAAATGAGTAATGCAATTAATTTAGCACAGCATGCGAATTTACGCGAATAGTGACAGCCTCCTGCTGTTTAATTGCTCTCGATTCGTTAGCGATGGTGGAATTGCACGCCGGTATTGTTGTACACTGTTATTTATAATACTTTATTGAGTTATTCTTTTTGTTGTATATATTGTTTTTTTTTTTTTTTATTACAATTTAAATTACTCAGGTGTTCAATTCTGATCTTCACTAACAAGCAGTGTGTACAGACTTTAACAACTTGGCTTGTGCACATTTAAATAAAATTTTCAGATAGACATTTTAGATATTAAATTCTTAGTGGTACATTTAGGTATCCGCTGTTGTTTTCTAGTCGATAGATCTATAGATGTAAAATTTCGATTAACTTTTACTTTTATAGAGATGTTATAAATTAAAAATAGGTCATTGATAGGAATTATATTCTGTCAGGGGTATATTTGATTTATTTATACACATCAAGGAGGTAAATAAATATCCTTCGCCGTGAAAGTTATACATCATGTCAATGTATGGTGGTAAAACTATAACTTTTATAGGTTTCTATGTAAGTTCCAGCAAAAAAATTATGATGTCATTTTTAAAAGTCAAAAACACTTGAATGGGAAATTTAATGATTACTCTGAACAAAAAAAATAATTTATTCAATTACATGAGTTTTTGTTATTCATCATTATCATCAGCTGACAGACGCCCACTGTTGGATTACGACTCTGCAAATATCTCCACACTGATCGAGTCTTTGTTACTACTGTTCATAATTCAACATCATTGTCAATTCATTTTCTTGTAGTTAGGGTACGTGTGATCTTCAAGTGTGTTCGGAAAATAAAGTATGATTATGTCTTGGTAAGTTACATAGCATATTCCCATTGTGTATGTGCATGTGTTCGCTTCATTGGGCAATGAACAACTTTTATGTGTGCGCGTTTGCTTTTGTTACACCATCACATGATCGTGTTTTATTATTCTGCAAATAAATGTCTGTTTTCATTTGTTGTGTCAGTTATTCTATTATAGTGTATACATAAGAAATGTGATAATTTATATATGTTATTGAGCATTGTTTGTTTCGTGTACATAATATTCGAAAATTGGTCTTTGCATTTTGTAGTTTTAGACTAGGAGCCTAAGGAATTGTCAAGTACTATTATAACTCTCTTGTGTAATCATCCAATAGATCTATACTGGATGTTCTACTTTATCCGCAATTCCTTCCCCTACGCTCTGGCGGATGCATGGTCTCGGACTGGCGAAACAACTAGCTAAGAAGCATGAATGGATTCCGATAGCCACTCGCGTGGTTTTGCAATATCAGATAAGCAGAGGAGACACCTGTTCATTCACGTGTTTTTGTCATATTATAGAGAGATGGAAAGAGTAGTGAGCTGTTTTCAATGATATGATATAATATTCTCGTAAGATACAAATGACATGTTAAGTCCTCTTGAAGAATAAAAAATGGTATGACCAGCTAGTAACGCTGTTTTACAAACAGCTTTACTGTCCACATATTAACACTGCGACAATAACATGAAGAAGAGAATCCTTCGACATGCGTATTAAATTATTGAAATCTTACATCCTTTCACAAATTCATCTCTGCTGTGTGGCTAAAGTTAATGACTTTTCAAAAACATTACTACTCGCCAAACAGTATTTTAATACGCAATCACGGTTGACTCATTGTGATCGCCTCGACCAGCCATTTCGTGTCAGTGAGCATATTTTGTCTTCGTTTCAGTATGGATGAGATCAGCTCTTGGTTACTAATACCTGTTACTTTTTTTGGTAAACTTTTCTGAGGAGTGTGTACAGCGATATATATTAGGACGTAAATTATACTCTGAAGTGTTTCTTGAAATTATTTCAATGATGTTGCCCTTAATTCACAACACTCATTTGGTACAAGGAAGACCTTTCGTTTTAGTTTTTGGCCTATCAGAAGATATCCCTGCATGCATGAATAATTCAAAATGAAAAACAAACATTCATTGCTCGTGATTATTTCATTTTCGTTTCTAATATTCATTAGATTTTCATGTTTCTGTTTTTTTTTTATTATAATTAAGTGAACTGCTTAGTGACGGAACAGTTTAAACAATTTTGCACGTAAACCATGCACGCTCTTTTATATGCATACACAATTGTTTTTTTCACTGCATAGCCTCCAATAATTTGTGCCGGCTACAATATATAAACGCTCTGTTGAATTTATTTAGTTATGTATTATTGAAGTAAAGGCATATTATATGTCATTACTTTATACACTTTTATTATTTTGTTTTTGCATGAGTAATAAATATTCACTTGACTACTTTACTAACATCTATTCACAATGATTATTTCTTATCACTTCCGCTGCTCTTTTTTTAAGTGTATAACTAATTTCCTTTTCTATCTTAGTTGTACGAGTCGCTCATCGATGTATCGATCCTTTTTTTTCCTATATCGATAGCTTTTTACGGTAGAATTGTTTATTGAAGTTATAGAGTAGGATGTATCGCGTTGTTGAATATTGTTACGCGTGCGTTAAGACTGTTGTTGGCGGCAGCATCTTCGGTAAGGCGCAGTCGGAGGAGCGCGGAGCGGGTGACACACCCACGGGTTCTGTGAACCTGTTGGACGACACGCTTCTGGAGTCACCCGGTGCCGCGGTTACGCCCGCGCCGCTCGCCTGTTTGCCGCACAGGTATACACGTCTTTTCTCTTACCTCATTATTTATAATAAGCCTAAACATAAAACGTTAAGCTGAAGATCTCTGGGAATCGTTGGATACAGGTGGTATTGGACCAGACATTAATTCAGTTTAGCCAATACTAGGCTGAAATTATAATAATGACGAAACTGAAATAATGAAATGAGTATCCAGTTAAAAAAAAAATATATTTTGCTCAATTTACTAATGATTACATGCTCTTTGTTTAGATTACTTAATCATGACAAATTTATCATTTCAGCGATCTCGCCAGAGCGGTTTCGTTGCCTTGCGATTTCGAAAGCTACGTGAGGAGAAAAACGATTTTAAAGGAGGGCAAGAAGATATCTTTGTCGTCATGGCAACGCTTTTGGCTAGAGCTCGCTGGAACTGTACTCGTGTTCTATGCCTCTAAGTCCTTTAAGGGGTTAGCATTTTTTATTTTAACCACAATTTTCATTTCCTTTACATTAGCAGCTTAAGTATGTAGTTAATACCACTTTTGCGATTAAAATGTAATTTTTTTAAAATGTATCTACTTTGTGTGTTAAGCACGAGCCGCAGCGATTTTCGCGCGGAGCGATGTAAAGTGGTGCCGTTGTCGGGTTGGACAGCTTTATCTGAACCCCCCAACTGCTTCCAGCTGTTACATCGTCGTGCCGGCACGCTCTACAAGTTCAAGTATGTACACATAATACATATACTATAGCGATGGAAAAAGTATATACATACAGATCTGTTCTGGCCAAACGAAGGAGGGTTGATATTATAATCATATTATGCTTACTATTATATTTACTTAATGGTCAGGCAACTAAAACTTTGGTTTACTTTAATAACCTTGACAAAGAGGAAATTTGTATTAAACATCGACCAAAATAATCCATATTTTTATCAAATATGAATATCATAAATATGCATATGTGGCTTCATGTCGTCTCCAAAATGTTACCAATATAATTCTCCTTCTGTTTGTACCATTTGTACATCGTTTCTCTAGATTTTGGCAATGTATTGTTTTATTTTTAAATTAATTCAAATCAATTTGTCTGACTTCAAACGTAATTCAATTGATATTTTTATAGAATGATCCAATAAAGCTTTACAACCTTTGGCCTCATTGTCACTTATAAAAAATCTATATAATGTTCCTTTTGTTGGTATTCTGAGCTTTCTCTTGAAAGGAGAAAGTCAAGGTTCCTTGTCCACCTTACTAGCCACGACAAAGAGGGTTGGTGTTTCACAACTCCATGAAAACTATTGATCAATATCAGTCACTTTACAAGCTACAACGCCTTTTAAGAAACAAGAAAAACACATATATGTCATAATATCAGTATTTAGAATCAGAAATAAGTGCTGCGGAGTGTTAACTACTTTGGTCTACGGAAACAAAGACTTGTCATTACTAATATCATCATCATCATTATCAGCCTTCGTTAAACAGCTGTTGGACATAGGCCTTTCTTAATGTCTTCTACTACTAATAATATAATTTTAATTATCCTTGTCGTTTTTCTAGAACCGGATCTGATGAGATAGCGAAACACTGGGTGACGAAGATAGAGGAGATTAGTAATAACATAGAGAAGCCACTGCCAGCGAATCTCATGTCCTTCGAGTAGTGACGGCCGCGCCCGTGCAAGCAAGCGCTGTAATTTACTCTGAAGTAATCCTTATTTACCTGAAAAAAACCAACGAATGTTTTCATCTAGGGTTTCCGTTATATGTAACTGTGTGTGAAAATTACTTTTAATGTTATAAATACACTTTAACCACTACGAAGCTTTAATGGCGTAGTTTCTAAGGCGGTCGATGAAGCGCGAGTTCGAACAGTACCCAGCATGAGATTTTGGTATATGAAAAAATAGAGGGCAAATCAGACATGCTTCAAGAGCAGGTTAATAGATATGAGACATCGACCCGCACTTATTCAGAATAGTGGTTAGAAGACCTGGGCTCTCTCATTGTGTGGGAAAGCCCTGAGTCTAGTACTGGAAACATTAAACTGTTATATACTTTGTTTGTAATCTCTAGCTACTGTACCTCTTACACAGTGAAATTACCAAAGAAACTACAGCTGCAGCATCATTTATAATGCACAAATCTGTTGCAAGTGGGATAGTTGCTTTGTTAAATATGTTAGTTTTATGTTAGTCATGGATGCTAATAAGATTTATCAGTAAACTTGTTTTGTCGTTGAAAGTCGTTGAAATGATCAATAATGGCTGCATGTGATAAGGGGGGGCTGTGTTCAGTTTGGTTAGCTAGATTTGTTTATGGGGCAGTCTTGTAACTTAAGTGTAAAAATAAAAGGTGCCTCAAATAAGTGTCGTCCCCTGTGTTTTGTTAATGTTATATTTTAAATAACAAAACACGATACAGTTGTCGTGGTATTAATGATTACTTTAGTAATTAAGTGAAGAGATTAACAAGCAAAGTAATCGATCACTGTCATTGTGATCTACATCAAACTTGATTACTCAGTATAAGAGTCTCGATCCGTTGTAACGTAGTCCATGTGTCCACCGATTGTTCGCGTTAGATTTATGTTCCTATCGACTTGCATTTGTATAAATTATTACTTTTTTTTTTTTTTGATTATTCACATCGAAAAGTGTTCATCACAATATTTTTTTGAAATATGTCAAATGTTTGACAGTTTTTATTATAAGGTCTGATAAATCATTAATATGTACACAAGTTCGCCACAAATGTTTAGAGATGTGTTTGTTAGAATATTGAATAGAATTTCGAAGTGGACGGATCTTAGTCCAGCGATGGTACGCGGTAAGGGTTAGCGCTTTAATAGTCCCAAGTCTAATGCTTTTCAGAATCGAACCCTGTGCTATAAGTATATAATGAAACACTGCACATAAGTATAGTGATTAATTGTAAGTTCGTAGGCCAGTGTAAAGCCAAATGTTTTGAACAAATTTATTATATTTTTTTTTACATAACTTCGGTTTACTTGCGCGCCGCGATCTTTGCCTTCCTTCACACTATTAATGTCGTTGACGTATAGACGATAGTTTATAATTATTTTATAATACAGAGGCTAGTCATTGAAATACGTAGATTTAAATTTAGTACTGTTGTAGGCTCTAATGCTTGTAAGCGGCCGGATTGACAACCCTCTTATATAAGTAATTCGGAACACCACGGTGGTGTTTTACTTGAACTGATCGCGGCACAGTCTGTACGTCACTTTGTATGCTTTAAAGTATATATAACAGTTAAGATGTTTTTTTGGAGGACGTAAACTCATTTGTCTTTTGGAGTCCGTGTGTCCTTTGATAACTGGTGGGGTAGGTCTATGTTCCCGCAGACCGTCTAGATAGGTAAAGACAATAACGGAGACATTTCGTTTCACCCATCGAATCAAACAAGGTACGGAAACGCTTAGTCGTAAAACCTTCACATATACAGGACTGATCATACCTTGCTTAACTGTCCCGATTAATACGATGTAGTTGATGGTAATTCATCAACAAGTATTCGGTTTTAGTTTAACATACACATTTCAAGGCCATAACATTCTCACTGACTATGACTAATATTGGTGGTAGGTCTCTACAGCCGGATACCGTCTTGGTATGTATCGCCGCAGCGCATATTTCTACCGGCAAACAGTGGTGTGCAAACATTACTGTTCCGGTTTGAAGGGGCTGTAGCAGTAAAATTACTGGGGTTACGAGGCCTGACATCTCATGTCTCAACGCGACGAGTGCAATGTGGTGACTGCACCACTGGTATATCACACCACGTCGTTATAGACGAGCGTGGCATTTATCAATGTTAACGTCCCGCTAGTCTCCTCGTAACGTAGAATAAAAAAAAAAACAGCTCTTGCCTTTTGATCAATTCACCGTATGAACGTATGTGTAAGTTATTATGTTACATATGTAATTTAGATATATAATATTAAGTTCCGTTTACTGTTATATTGCGTAAGTTTAAATATGTACTTACGTTTTTTTTTGATTTTGCGGTACCGTAGTTCTTTCCTGAATAATTTTTTTTACATATCCTTTTTTTTTTTTTTAAGAGAGAACATTTTGAGCGCATCTCCTCTAAGCTAGTTAAAATATTGTGGTACGATATAAACAGTGAATAACATCCGTTGAAACGATATCAATTGTCTACAACAATATAGTGGTTCACGTCACAGTTAAATGTGAAAAATTCATACATATATTTGTAAATGCTTAATTTTAGATCTCTCAAACCAAAGTTTAGTGTTTAGAAATATTATATTGGAAACGTAGCAATAATTAGAAAAGAGTGCGGCGTTCAAGGGACGATTTAAGAAAGGGAAGACAACAGAGAGGGAGAATGAGAGTAACGCATTGATAACGCTATTCCATTTTAATATACACTATAAATATTTATATTGTATGCTTGAAAATTTATCTGTATTGAACAATTAACGGCACATTTAAATAAGAATCATCACCACTCTCTATATCTTATTGTATTATAAATGTTTCAGTGTAGACTTTTCAGCAGTCCACGTTAAATGCGGTGGCTATTCACTTGAAGGTAGCTAGCTATTTTTAGCGTAACACTTCGGTTATTATTCATAACAAACAAACTGTCGCGTTTGTACGGAATTAACTACTATACGTAATAATTTCGCAATTTAATTAACTAATATATATATATATATATATATATATATATATATATATATATATATATATATATATATATATATTGTGGAAATTTTTAAATCCTTAGTACTTTCATTATTTACACAAGATGTAATTTTTTTCTATGTAATAACCATTTTATATAACGTAGACCTTTTATATAATAATCAAATTTACTCTCATTATTCAACGGATTGCAATAATATCCTTGTTTAATTTAATTATAAACATTTCAGTGTTTCTACAATAAATAATGGTGTATCATATACAGTTAGAGTTTATTAACGAACGTTGCCGGTACATGTTGCATTTTGAACTGGTTTTTTTTATATAAAGTTATTATTAAGTGTAATAGTTATGTACAAAATTTATATTCTGCTAACGATATTGAACTCGAATCATGCTACATATCCGGTGAAGCGCTCATCACAAAGGCATAAGTAACTTTTTTTTTTTTTAATGTAAAAATTTTAGATAATTAGCGGCTATGACAACAGACTGATATTGTAAAAGTTTTAAACTAAGTTTTTTATGATATTTGAATTAACTTTATTGTGATTGTTTTTTTTCATTTTGAAATGTTTCGCCAAGTACTTGTTTATGGTTTTAAATACTTTTGTTTCGTGGTGAAATAACTTTTACGATTAAGTGTTTAATGGTTCTGAAAAATTACGAAGCTCTACAGCTCAAGGAGTTTTTGCCTGGCGTTTGTTAACACAGTCAGTGCATGTGTGACTGTGTTTTTTTTTTTTTTTATAACTTTACCTTCGCTGTAATTAATAGCGTTGCCTTTCAAAAGTTTGAATTCTCATTTTTATTTTTTAGAGATTGTTTTCGTGCTCAAAAATTAAATAAAAAAATTCAGAAGTAATACAGTTTTTTTTTATATTTGGCTCTCATTTGTATTGTTAATATAAAGTTTTACCCAGTTGCTTTGCTGTCAGATAATCCGAAATATGTCGACGATGAAATTATGGATATGGGTAAGCATACGAGATACGAATATTTTTCGCAATGTTAAGAAGTAAACATGTATGGTAAACATTTACTCACTTAAACGATAAGACTATACTGTGGCAAACAAAAGAAAATTAGGCTATCGTAGCATATTATAGGAACCGCAAGATAGAAGATGCAATGCTTTTATTCTTGTCATTCTATTTACTTCAGTAAAGAAAACTTGCAGTAATCAGCGTCAAATGATGATGCTTATGGTTGCTTTCTAACCTTTCCGGTGCCAATCAAGTATTGCTAAACCTTAACAAAAAAATGTATAAGGAAACTATAAAAAAAAGGTAAATCCGCATTAAAAGGAGTTTCTGCCTTAAAATATTCTAATATGCCATGTTCTCACGAAGCGATCATACGAGGCAACTAATGATATACTATTATATTTCACTCTATTCTCTTCAACGCCAGTCATCCGGTTAGTATATTTCCTAGCTAGAGTATTTCCGGTGGTACTTTTGAGAAGGATAATGCCGAAATAATTTCATAATATTTATTTTAAACATTTTACCATATATGAAATAAAATTCAGTATTCAGGTTTCAAGCTTCGGTATTTAGGAATAGACTCAACTTACTCCTTGCTATTACTGGATGTCTGAATAAATAATACTTTAGGCCACTGATTCCCAACTTGTGGTACACGAGGTCCCATTGGAGGTATGTGAAATTTATATTGGTAATGGCGAAAATGGTGAATGGTAAAAACGGTACATTCAATAAACTTTATTATAATGTAATTATGTTCTTAATTTTTAATTATTAATTAGCCTTATAAATAATATGTTACTATATTTTCTGATGAAGTACAGTGCTGTTAGTAATTTGACCGACTCATCCGGGGCGGGGCTCACGAATTTGGAGTCACATTTTTTACTACTGCTTCTACTAGTATAGTTATATGAAGGCGGTTTATCAATATCGTGTGTCTGAGTGTTTGTTAAATTGACGAACGTACTTGGCCGTGAACGACGACACTGGGCCTCTTCTACCACCTACGCTTGTAGCAAGAATAGCTTACTAAGGTGCTACAGAATAAAGAGAGTATATTTCAATGTAGTATAGTTAAAACTAACGATAGATAGAGCTTAAGAGAAACAACATAATTTTAGGAGTAGGTATGGAGTTATCACATCGGACAAGACCTTTCCCCGGCGGCCGTAGTAGCGGCGATGACGAGAAGCCGGGAAGCGTGGCACAGTGTCCTTTCCTTTTGCGACACAGTAATGCTCGCAAAGGAAGATGCTGAGCGAGCCAGGGAACGCGCAGATCCCGCTCGTCGGAGAAGCCGTAGAGGTAGACGAAGGTAGCTGATCCGTTGTGGCCGCCGCGCTGGAGGGCACTGGTGCGTTCTTTTAGAGATCCCAGAGTCCTTCACAAGCGCTGAGGACGGGAGTCGATGTGGTTTTAGTGGGTATTCCGGCAGCCCGTCGGCGAGTCCCACATACCCGCCCGTTACGCGGCGGGATGCATAAATGCATTTCCCATCGTTAAAAAAAAGGTATGGCGTTATCAGGGGAGAGAAACTCATAAATGCTGCGTTGGCAGATCTCTCACTATATGGACAGAGGACATCAAAAGTATCGCTGGGGGTCACTAGATTTTTGAATCTAGTGACCCCGCAGTTTCGCACTTCCGTGGTTTGCTGCGGAAGACCGTGCTTTGTGAAACACATCACAAGAGACCTATGTACGTCAATTGGTTAAAAAGATGATGATGATGATGATGATTAATAATACCTAATGGAAGGTAAAACATTATAGAGTCTCCAGAGACATTTGCATTTTTATGAGAGTCGTTGCGTTATGCAGAAGTTTATAGTGTGATTACTGTTCCCGGTGAAACGTTTGAATACCAAATAGGAAATATATAAGAATAAAAGTAAGTTAAATGTATGTATCCGAGAAGCGTTTTCTTTGTGTTTTTTTTGTTTAAATACTTATACCAATGTCAAATAGTGGAACGATGATTCAATTTCGTTGTAAAACTTTGTTTACTAAAGATACAGCTGCTACGCAAGTCCGATAAACCATTGTAACAAAATGAGTTTTGTTTTTTTTGTTTGTTATTTAATACACGGACTTGTTATTATTTATGCGAAGAGCATAAATAACTATAGAAATTTCATGTTTCCTTTATACATTTCCGTTTCAATTGTCCTCTACATCTTGAAACTTAATTACTCGAATATATATGTATATGCAAACAGGTAGAAACAGAAGACTAATATAAAAGTGAAAGTTAAATATCTGTAGTCGTATTGTTCCGATGAAGGATAACACCGTGAGGAAATCACGTTCCTCATTGAGAACATTAAGCTGTTTATGAAATTATAGACGTCTATGATCGCTTAAACATGTAAACATTACAAAAGTTATATCGATTCAATATTTAATGGGACGTGGAATGACTTTGATGGTGGTAGTGAGTCTTATAGTGATTAAAATGGTGATATTCAATATTCAAATATTACTTTTCTCTACGCTTACATAGAGTAAATAAATTACTAACATATAAAATCGCTCACCGACTTTGGAGACTCTCAAACATTTCAGTAAGATCGCGGATTTCAGCGCTCGCTATCCTTATATAATTTCAGTAATCCCTGGGATATATTGTTACGTTGTTTTCGGGTCATTTTCAATAAATCTTTTACAGTTTTTTTTTGTGTAATACATATAAAACAATTTGTACTTACATATACGGGAAGTATTAAACGTTATTTAGTTAAATGTTAGTACGTTTGAAAACTATACTATATATGTGTGTGTAACGTTATTGTTTAATATTGTTATATAAATGAAACTTGCTTATTATTCCCACTGTATTGAATCTAGCAGTTCTTTACGAATAGTTATATCACGAAGTAAATAAGTGGAAAGTTGAGAATTTATTTACCATCTTGTTTACAAAAACATTTGTTAGATAAATACTTTTTTGTAAACTTGTTTAATATTGAAAATATTATAAAACGTATATACGCAGTATGAAATGAAATCTTAATGTATTTTCGTCCCTTTGAACCGCCAATTCCTAAGGTCGGACCTAAACGTAGATGCGGTTAATTCTATCAAACGTCAAATGACTACATAATACAATTGGACCCTCATCGTCTAACCGCAAGCAAATGAGAAAATTAACCCCTTTTTTATTTTATACCACTACAATGGATTTATTTTATTTAATATAAGTTCCACGAGGCAAACTCATTTGTAGTTACCCCGTCTACTGTCGCTTGTATGCTCTAAAAATGATTTTTTATGAATTGGTTCATCCCTCAATCCGACATTTGCGTTGCTTGCGCGTTCACGTAAAATAAGAAAAATGTTTATATTGCATACTTCTGCAACTAGACATAAATTCCAATATTAAGAAACGATGATAGATTAAAATGTGTATACAGAATAATATAGCGTTTAAGTATAATATAGCGTTTTTACATGAGACGAATACAGAGAGAATTTAAAATAATACAAGACAGACTTAGAGCAGGTAAGGGCGTCTATTTCTATTTTAGTTTTGCTCCTGCTATAGTCTAGACTATTATAAATATTGTCCCAGCTTCGGTTGGGAATAACTATACTTTTATTATTTAAATGGTTGTGATAAAGCAGTCTTCGTTATTGGGTTTAAAACTGCGACCCCGCCTCTGTGGATTGCGCCGCTAATAAATGTGTTCGTAAATCTTTACTAACAGTTATTACTGGGGATTGAATTAGCAAATGTTTCGTGAGCTGTTAATGGGTAAGACAATTGTTATAAAATCTTAAATAAAAGGCATTAATACGAATGTCATTTGCATGGACCATAGATTAGAGATTTTATAGGTGATAGGTCACAGTTGCCAGATACCGCCTAGGTACCACCGCAGCGACTACTACTGCTGTTGGACAGTAGTTTGAAACGTTACTGTTTTCCGGTTAGAAGGGTATTATAACTAGAGAAATTACTGGGGTAACGAGACTCAAAATACGATGTACCGGCAAGCACAATGTGGTGCTGTGTATATTATCTTAACTGGGGCCGTATTGTATGGGCCTTTAATCGAACGTCTAGCTCGTCTCGTTTTGTATAATAAAAAAAGCGTTAGGAAATATTCAGCACAATCACATGCTAAACAGGCCCTGTCTTTTAAGACAAGGCCTTTTTTGGCACTAGAATTGGCATTGGGAACAATTAAAGGACTTTATCGTGTGCACTAAAAGGCGGACGAAATAATTGTATTTGAACAGTAGCATCTTGAACATGAATACTGGGTACTGTAGCTGATTGCCCATAATTTTATATAAAATAAAATTAATATGTGATTACTCAGTTTGGTATGTTTTATACAAACTAACTCTTTTTAACATTTCTTGTAAAGTTATAGAAGAACAATAATAATAATAAATTCGACTTATAACTTATGCTGATATAAAATGAAAGTCTAAAAAGTACCAAAGTAGTTTCAGCAACTTCTCTCGAGAGTCCGAAAGATTTTATGCTTTTGGGTTATTTATTGTTTTTTTTTTCATGTTATTATTCAGGGAAGCTGATGTGAATATCATTACTTGCTTTGCGGTATATACAGTACATATTGTTTTCGTCTCCTTCGGTAACATTTTGATACACTCATAGCTCAAAGGGAACTACTTCCAGATTGGAAGTAGAACAAGGGAATAAAACTACGCTTCGTTCGCTGTTGTCGATACACAAGTACAATTTTAAATTATTTATATGACAAATATTCGCACACAATCGTCGGAGAGATGCCCACTGCTGGATGTAGATCTCTGGCAATACGGCCTAGCATTGTTCGAGTCTAATGTCGCGTCGCGCAAAGCCTTTGCCTCTTTTATTCTCAACAAAAAAGTTCTCAATTATAAAAGTATTTATTTTGTTATATATATGTATTATTAGTATATAAAACAGTTTGTCTGGTTTACTTGATCACTTTTACTTCGGTTAGACTATATTCCGAAGTTAAGCCAGTAAAATATGTAGAAGGATAAGGATAGAAGAGAGGTAAAATAATATATTTTGCACCTCTTAATAATTTCTCACGAAATTTCATACCTTTTCAGTTCATCCCCTGTTCAGTTTTTTGTTAAAGTTATTGCATAAGTTATCTTATCAAATAATGAATTCTTCCTTCAGCGATATTTTTGTTTTTGTCCAAAATCGACGATTATTTCCATGAAAATAGCTTGGCTATATAAACTAGGAACGAGCGTAAGTTATAAATGATTGCCGGAAATTGGAAAGAAATAACACAACTTTCTTTCGAGAAAGTAACAAAACAATTATGTTTTTCATATAATTCATGGTACCCTCCAGTGCGTTACATAACTATAGGTGAAGGCCTATACTAACTTTGCGACGCCTGTTGCCCGAGGGAATTAAAGGAAATTGGATAACAGATTGATGAAATGAAAATGTTGAGACTAAGCGACTATTATTAAAAAAAAAAAATTAAACAGTTCATCGCATCATGAACGGAAATTATTATTTTCTTCTGTTTTAATAATAATGGTTATGGATCTATAAAATATATGTGAAAGGTTTATTCTTCTAACGTCGCTTTTCTCAGTGTTTCCTTCCACTAAAAATTCATGATCGTTTAGAATCGAACCCGCGCCTCATATAGATTTATAGCTCATACGACGGCCCTTAAAACTACAATATAACAGCTTGTATTATTCAATAATACGCTTACGTAAATTGTATTTGGGTTTTTTATGTAACTGTCTGTTATTTATCTTAGAATCCATTACGTAGGAGGGTCAAATAGCCAGACGGTTTTGTAACTTATATTTACTTTGCTAACTTACTAGAAACAAAGCATCGTTCGCTTTGTTCAATGTGTACAGGAAATATATTTTAAGTTTGTTAAAATTATAATTATATGCACAGCAGCAGCCAGGAAGAAGATCCTACACGAAAAATACTTTATCTGTATCATCATCAGGTTATTTGAGCTTTTTTAACATATTTTATTTCATATAAAACTAATTTTCAGGTGTTTTAGTAAATGCTTCTAGCATAGAATAAGGATTTCGATTGTTAGCATTGACTCAGTGTTTGTTGTTGTTGATTTCTGGATACCAAATTCAAATCAATTAATACAGTTCGTAAGCTGATAGTCTAGTGATAAGTATTCAAAGTTTAAATGACACAATATGTTTCATTTGTCCTCATGTGAAGCATATTCACTTTATTCAGACTGTATATCTCAGCGATTTAGTTTAACATATCGTATACATTGACATTCTTATTATCACTGTGTCATTTTCAGATATGATAACAGGAGCGTTATATAAAGTAACTGACTCCCAACATCCGCTGGTGTATCGATGAGGAATATCATTCGAGAGAGTTCCAGAGGTTGCCCGTCGCATAAGATCAATATCACTACTGCCATTTATCAAATAATACACGCAGTGCATAAGTAAGCAATGCATGTGTTATTTGATAAATGTATACTGTAATTGAATTGTAAACATATTTACAGAATAGTATTAGAATACAGATTAAAGAAGAAAGAATATTATATTTAAATTAGAACTATATTTCAGAAATAATACAGTAAGTTAACATTTTTTTTTTTACTTATAACACTAGGCTAACTCTTCACACAATGTCATGCGATGAGAGCGAAGAGATGTGAAGATGGTCGCTTAGAATATTCCAACTGTCGTAGATATTATTACCGAAACAGAAATACTTCTGCGGCGGAAGAATATCAATATGAAAGTGGATACCGAAACATCTGACATCATCGTTTCTAGTTATGGTGTTGGTACAGAAGGAAAACACGTCCAGTTCCAAGATTCCAGCAAAAACTCGACGTGAACTAATATATAATGCTGTCTTAAAGTTTATGCCTAATTTTTTCTATGAGTATAATAGAATTTTGTTGAGATTAGTATAAAGACACAGGATTTTATGAAGTGTCGTCTTATCGAATACTTAAAATGGAATCGATATAGTAACAACTCTTTGTCTATAATCGTAAAACAATGTTGCGAACTAGATACGTAGAGGTGTTCTCTGCAATGGGCTAACATGTGTCTTTAATTTCACATATTGTTTATTGACTATTAATAATAATAATGAACGGTAAGCTTTATGAGGTCGTAGATGGATTCACGTGTTTGAAGTTTTGTTTACTTCAACTCTTATACGTCTATAGCTGAATCACAGCGTTGCTATTATATCCGCAGATTAAAAATAGTCAAGCGGGTTATAACACTATGTCTGGCTGTGGAGCTGGAACAGTCACTCTCATACTATAATATAACGTACGTAAATAACGATACCTCTTTTAATATGGCACTATTAAAATTCATTACATCGCTACATTGATGAATGAGAATGTTGATGTATTTTGGATTATCACAATACAGAACTCTTTCGTTTTTTAAGTCCATTGTATACTTTATAGAACTTTAAAAAAAAGTTATAACACTGGTTCTACGTAAAGTTAAAGGTAAATCGTGCTCTTCAACTTTAGCCTTGTTTTAATTTAAAAAGTTATCCGTACCCGTTCAATGTAACTTTTGAAATAATTCTGAATGAAGAACTTTTAAATCTATCGATTATGTATGAGTAGCTGTAGTTTAGATGATGCTTGAACTTGTCCTCATAATTTTAACTGCATTTATATGTAAAATTAATATCTTTCCTTTCAGTTTCTAACGATCAATTATAATACAATTCAACTGCATTACTACTATTCAAAAATTCTATTCAAGTTTTGATTCATCATCAGCATCGTCTTTACCAGTATTACAGTAAATATTCAAATTATATTGATTCCCTTCACAGGAATTTTTCTGTTTTAATATTTCAATGTTGCCTTTCATTAGTATAACATCCTGACAAGGGTATAATATATTGTTTATCCAAGGGTCTGTTAAATTATAAGGTATATGTCTAAGTAAAAGTTAATGACTAAAACGAAATTAATCTGACGTGATACAAAGCGAAAGCTGATCACAATGTACCCGCAGCGAGCTTCGCTGTTAAGCTTTTCAAGGGGTATGAATTTAGGCAACGCTCTTTTAAACAAACATTGGAAATTAGATGTTAGTGTTAACGTAATGCAGGTAGTCAACAAATGTAATAACGACCATAAATTTAAATCAACTAATTTAATATTAGTTTCCTTTTTATACTATGATACAAATTTAAATATCATAGGACCTGTTTGGTGAACGTTGGCCAGTATAAAATACCTGCTTTTTCTGACGTTCGTCGTATTTGATCTTCACTGAGCTTGAGCTTTAGGTAACAGAAGACATCAGCGGTATGGACGTGTTACAAGAACAATAATTTGAACATGTAAAATCCATGCTCGCTGTCCTAATGGTTAGAGCGTGCGGCTTTCATTCCGAAGGTCGCGGATTCAAACCTCGGCATGTACCAATGACTTAATATTTAAGTTATGTACATTTGTGAACTTTAGTTACAACAGCGAGATACAAAAACGGTGAAGGAAAACATCGTGAGGAAACCCGCACACTGATATCATCTTTGTGTGTGTGTGTGTGGTGGTGGTCCCAATAAAGTGGCAACAGGCTCGCCCCCTGTTATATGGGATCTAATCTGACCACATCTGGCGAAATGTGGGTAGTTTATTCACCTCTGCCTACCCCTACTGGGAAAAAGGCGTGACTATATAAAAAAAAAATCCATGCTATACATAAAGATGCATATTTATCTAAAGTTTTCCTCATTTCAAAGACGTTTGTTCAGTAATTTAAATAAAATATATTTTTTATAGGTGTAAGAGATGCCGCATAACTACTCACGGGATCTAAGCCTACCTAACCTGCTTGTGGTGTACTCTGCTAATCAACAAACGAGGCTCTGGATTCCACCAATCCCCATTGGGCCAGCGTTATAGGAAATGGGCCTGATCCTACTAAATGAAACCTTACAAACGTAGAGATCTTTAGTGGAGGCATATGTGCAGCAGTCGACGGTTGATGATAATGCTGATTATGATGATGATATATTATAAGATGTATTCATTTATCTTCGTATAGCAAAATCGATAGGAATGTAATAAACAGTTCAGTCGCAATTCTCAAAATTCACCGCCTGGATAGCGGCGCAACAACTTAACCACTGCGTTATATACCGTCAGCATTGGATTGCCCAAATAGGAAACTACATAGCGCGATAGCTCGTCCACAAGCCAAATTGGAGAATTAGTGGAAAATTTGTTTGGGAATTCGATTACAGTTCATTGCGGTACGGTCATTACGAAGCAACCGGCTTCTGTCTGCAGCGGATGTGCGTTTGCTAAGCGGTTATTATACACGCGCATAACAATACGAACAATACATCTACAACCCTTTAAAATTCATAAAATGTTAAAACAAATAATGGTGGGGCTAAGATTGAAAGTAATTTTCAAGGTTTTTGCAAAATAACTCCTTTTAAGAACCTATCTCACATACATGTACATAAAAGAATTAATTACTTACTTTTTTAAACATAGCAAATTATCATTGTTTGTTAGCCAATACAATGAAAACTTCATCAGAGAAAGATAATGTTTTTTCAACTAATATCACAATAGAATTTCAGTTAATATATACAAGTTAAAGATATATTCAAAATCAATGCATTATTTGATCCTATTCCGTTATATTATTTAAAGGATCTTATTAATCTTCCTTCTCTTGTTAAGGTGTGCTATATTCTAATATATGTAGATATAACATTGGACTAATAAAATAAAAAAGATACACAATGGATCGTGAAAAATATATAAGATGTACTCTTTGGAGAAATTAGAAAAAACTTGATCGTTCAATATAATTCATTTATATGAACATTTATCTTATTCCCACTGCTGGGATTTGATGCGTTCCTTCTCAAGTACAAAGTTGAGATGTTTTACCACACCAGAAGGTCAGGTTTAGTTTGAATCTGCGTCTTTTGCTTCACATAACATTTTCTGTATCATTATGTATTTAGTATCTCGATTTTATGATCAGTAAAATCACTAGCGATCAGGTGTACTTGTTCCTCGTCTTATAGCCACTTTGTATAACATAGAGATACTTTTAAAGTGTTTCAACTTAACCGATATTTGTAATAAAATGGTTGATATAGTGTCAAATGACAACGTTTTATCGATTTTTCCATTTGTCTTCTAAATTTTTATAATACATTTGTATCGTATATAGAAGTTCCGTATCGTATGCAGTATATATAAACGACATCATTGGTAAATGGTAGCCGAACAGCTGCGGGATACGGTCCTTAAATTCTCTCAGTATCACCGTAACAACGAAATCACTACACAACTGCATCAAAGAGGTAACTTCCATTTAAAGAACATTTTTTTTATAACATTGGATTTAATTGTAATAACCTTGAATGTTTCCTTATAGGACGAGAGAAGCAGCAGGTTTACTGTTTACTGTTTCCGGAGGTCGTCTAGGTGGACAGCAAATCAGTACTACAGTGCGATCCTACCTAGCTTTGAAACCTTCAATCTTTTAGTTTTTATATTCTAAGAAGCTACGAAACATGCTGGATTTTTGAGTAATGGTAAGTTGTTCGCCTGTCCATAACGAGGCGCTATTTAAGATTATATATACTAAACCATATTGTGCTCGACGCCTTAAAATATATTATTTATGACCCATTACTCCACTAAATTCACTACCTACAAGGTCCTTCTAACTGGTAAACAGTGATATTTAGATACTATTGTTTAGCGGTATAAATAGGAGCTGCACTAGTTCCTACCTAGACGGTGTTCGACAATAAAGACCTACCACCAGTAACCTGTAGGTGCCGTACCATCAGTAATTTCATGTTGACTTAGATACTCAGCGAACACGAGTATTTCCGTGTTCCGTTCCGTTCTGAAATACGAAGATATATTCTATTGGTTAACAAGGAGCAGTATCCATATATACGATACAATAAAGTTGAAGCAATAGACCGTAAAATAAATCAGAAATGACCGGCTTTTGTTCATAAAACAGTTACCGCTTATATGGTTCCTGTTTGATGTCTATGAAATAGCTCCTATTAAAAAAAAAAGCAATAAAAAACTTATGACAACGATTACAAAGATCGGGCTTAATTATTATAAGTATTCTTTACCCGTGAATCTAGAGGGAGAAGAGAATTAGTAAAAAAATCAAGTAGGGAAAAACACGAATATGATCTGTAATGAATATATTGTATTTCAGTCTTCTTGTTGAAAAGTATCTGAAAGAATAGCTTGTAAGGTTTAAGAAGGATTTTATAAAGCTGAAGAAATCTGTCATAAGCAATTGCGAGGAACAAATGTAAACCCTTACATGTTTGTGCTCCTCATTTCCCAACTCAAACAAAATAAGCGCTAAAGGATTAACAACCCACCACTACTCGAAAACAATTTAGAACAAATCCCCGGAGATTACGTAAATACGTAAGAAAATCGCTTTCGAAATTCGGGAATTACAGCAAAGCTTACCCCCACTGTAAAGTCAATTGGGAAATTTATTTTGATTTGTATAAACTTTTTTCTTGTTTCAATATCATTCACGTAAAAACATTTTTTTTTAAACAATATCTAAAGTATTAGCGTAGAGTGGTATGGCGCGGAGTGGTTGGTTATAAGGTTAGAGGAAGACCTAAGAAAGTGTGGATGGATTGTGTGAAAGATGGCATGTGTAAGAAGAGTGTAAATTCAGATATGTCGGCTGATAGAGGGATATGGAAGAGAAGGACACACTGTGCCGATTCCACATAGCTGGGCAAAGGGAAGGAGGAAGAAGAAGAAGATATATAGTATTAGAGTAAGTCTTACTTGTGACGAGTTTGGCTACAGCATTGCTGATTTCCTCTATCATCGAAATAGGTTATTTATTGCAATTTATTATGAAGGTCAAAAGATAATAATAAGTTATAAAGATGTTACCGAGGCATTATTTCATAAACGGCATATATACCTACAAGCGCTGCTGCTCAAAGCCAAATGTCATCATAAGCTCATAGACGTCCACTGCTGGACGTGGGCTAATGTATCAAGTGCAAATTATTTAAAATTCTGTGTCTATGATTCTGAGATTTTATAGATTTTCTTTTTAACCTTTATCATAACCGCGTTCAGACACAGAAAGATTTTTGTCCATATTTAAAACATCACATATAGACTCTATTTACATGTCATACCGGAAGGAGTACTGACACTCCTCACATGTTACAACTCAACCACGGCCCCAGTGATTATTTCAAACAGCATCTCTGTCACTTGATTAATCCCGCTGCTTGCACAGACTTACTGAGGTGGACTCATTAGAACTCACTCTACGTTCAGCAGTAGATATCGAGAGGACGAAATGATGAATTTATTCGTTGATGAGCTTCTTCATATTAATAAACATGATTAACTTTATTTTTTTCTTTAATTCTATAATACGGTAAGTTAAGAGAGATTAACGTTGTATTATAATATATTTTTCATCAAAACCAAACTGGTGTATGAGTGGAAAATTTAAGGAAATTTCAATTCGGTTTTTATGTGGATCTTTTCAGTCTTTGATTAGTCGTCTGGTAATAATGGAACTAGGGAACAGCAATGTTCTCCTTTTATAATACTTTGTCTGATATTCTTTACTGTATAATACAAAGTATTTTCCGTAATCATGTAGTTATTGTTCTGTATTTTTAAAAAGAAAAATATCTCTAACTAACTGTTTAATAATGCGTAGTATATATGATATAATAAATGTGTATAAATGTTCTACCTGTGCAGACATAGCAGAATATGGATGTCTATAGTTCAGTTGTATAACAAAGAGTAAAGTGAGAAGGTCTTATTTCGCCTCGGTTCATGTATTCAGCGAATGTTTCATTACTTTATTTTATATCGGTCTTTCTCTTCGCTTCACCTTTTACAAGATTCTTTAAGTCTTTGGATGCAGACTCTTTAAAAGCTTTTATTCCTTTCTATATATCATGAGAACCAAATGCAATAGCGAGCGAGTGCCGAAGCATTATTACCACTTGTTCACAGTTCAATTTACAATCTACTCGTCTTATGGATTTTTATATTAAACCTATTTAGGGTATTGTATTCAAAACAATGGATTGGATATAAATCTGATCAAAGTATCAATCATACAACAGTGCTATATTGCTTGAAATTGTGGGAAGAAATATATTTTTTTCTACGAAAGATCATTATCCGACGATAAGCTTAAGGTTCATAACTCTGGTATATATTTTTTTGTGACTATGTATAACTTCTACAAGAAAGTGTGATTTATTCATATAAATTCCTTGTAGAAGCCTTGTAGAAGTTACTTTGCAATTTTTTAGATTTTTTTAATAGATAATGAATTTAAATTTTTTCGCGTTAATAAAATGGCTGTCGAAGATGAAGCAGGCGGCACCAGAAATTTTTGTCTTAGACATTTTGATAACCGGAATAATGTAGCGACAGATATACAATATGTGGTGGAAGCTAGCCTGGAGAGTTGGATAAAACCTTGCTACTGTGCAAACCGAACAACCTGTTGCCTCGGTTTCGAACCGAAAACCTCCCTGTTACATGGTAAGGCTCCCCAAGATCGCTTTTTACGTTGGTTCATTATTAAAAAGGAATAAAACCTTAGTGTTGACAAATGAGAACGATTGATTTGATTTTTTTATGAAAATGTGTTATGTATTTATATAGGTTATATAAAGTGGCTACTTTTTGAGGAAAACAAATTATCATCATCATCAACAGCCTGCAGCAGTCCACAGCTGAATCTAGGTCTGTCCCATGGAAGGGCACTAAGCTCAATCTTTGGCTCCAGTTGCCACTAGCCGCCTTAGGTAGATAGTCGCTTCATCTGGTTAGTGGACGTTCCGTGCTACGTCTGCGACAGACCTGACCAGGTCATTGCCAATTTATTGTTCTTTTTTTTATTACTACTTCCTCCTGCGTGTTTTGGGTCAGGACCTTTACTATGCTATTACATTTACTATCATTTTTCTTATTTTAATTTCCTCATTCTCGTCTTCCATACTCAATTATTTCTCTCATACTTCTCATCTCTATCTTTCTACTTTCCATATCCTTTTGTCATTCCTCTCTTAATTTACGAAGATTGTCTCCTTTGCCTATTTCTGGAAAAAAGAGAGGAGGGAAGGCCTGAAAAGAAAGTATCCCCTGTAGCATTTTTCTTCTTAACTTGCACCATTTTCTACCAATCCTGTTTGCTACTTTATTATTACTTTCATTTACATTTTTATTTTTACAGTTTATTAGTTTTATATTACACAATTTGCTGTTCACACTCGGAAGGCTACGTCGGTAACCTTGTTTCTCTGGCAGATTGCTTCATTACGAATCTTATCGATCATAGAAACGCCAAGCATAGCTCTTTGCATCGTTCTCTGAGCTTCGACCTTCGCACCGTCACGGTCCACGTTTAGTAAATAAACGTTATTACTAGATAACCAACGTGATTTAGGTATTCTACGGGATTACAACTCTGAACTTTTCTATTAAGTTTGCAACAACAAGTCAACACCGAACGTGTACTACGTTGGTTTGTTTATACGCGGGATTAAGAACTTACAGACTTTCGTGACTTTTAACTGTACATTTATAAACTGAAAGTACAGTGAAGGTATTGATGATAAAAAAAAAATGAGGAATTAATATCTTCTTCTTTGTATTCATATGCAGCTTAAGTGTCAGTTTGTCGGCGATTGTTATTAGTTTCTTGCGTAACAATGAATTGCGAGCCAATAGAGTGAAGTTGGCACGGAATTCAAATAGTCCATATACACTGACACCATGCATGCAATTACCATACATTGTTGAGTACAATTTCCATAACAAATAAAATTGATAATAATTAGATTTTAATTTAAAACAGCTGTTCATATACATTTTCATTGATTTCCACAACAATTAGTAATAATTACAGTTTCAATTAGCAGACACCTTTGCACAGATATTCCTTATAACAATTCATAATATCTAGAACAGCAGTCTAGGCTTTTACTAGTCTATAATAATCGTTTCATTATGTATATTATAAATGACAGTTTGTGTTTAGTATGTTTGTGTGGTACGTACAGTGTAGAGCGACATCACAAATGTGGAATTTTCGAGATGTAAACATCGCGTTATGTGAATTCCATTATACTAATGTAATAGTTAGCGATATGGAATTGCAATTATGTTACAACCCTTTTCAGTTAAATGTTAAGCGTTAGTTAAACATAAGTGTTTAAGTAATTGGTTTTCTTTGCCGATGAATATTCATACAGCCTTGTACAATATTAACTGATGTTGAATCCGTCCTGATATATTTTATCTCTACATATATATGATAAATATTTGAAAGTTGATGTTATTAAATTTGAGTGGGTAGTAATATGGTGATGATGAAGTAAGGATATATATATAAATGCAAACGTAGTGTAAATTGACTGATTCATTGTTAATATTTGTTTTTCAATCAAGCGATTTTAAGAGTAGGGCTTTAAAGTGATGCCAAGTCCCAGGATCAATGTAATCCTTATTGGATGTTTGTCGTACAGATAGTACTTGTCGCCTTTAAGACGTGTAATAGTACGTTTTATTAACCCAGTTTTATTAGTTTCAATACTCGTATGACCGGGATTCAGTGATATTTGTTAATACTGCTATGTACATACCCAGATGGTCACAGGCGACAGATAAAATATATCTATTACTATTCCAGTTTCGCGTATTTGTTTTATTGCTTACTTTATTGGATTATCTTCGAGGTATCTAAATAAAACTGTGTAGACATACGCCTTGGACTGCAAATACCTCCTTTTGTATTCGGTTAATAAAAATATGTTTTTTTGTAATTAAAACTACATGAAGTACTAATTACAGTGCTCAAGTACATTTCTCTCATATTTTCGTCTCAATCTATCAAACCTTATCCGGATGAGGTCGATACATACAATTTTAAATCCCTTTTGTTATTTACATTAAACCGACCATTGTACTACGCAATCAGGGATTTCACCGGATGATAAATGACTTAACGGTAACCGGAATTTAAACCTAGTTTAAATGTTTTAAGCCGGAATTTTATCAAGAATCAACTTTAAAGTTCCATTTTAAAAATATAGAAGCAAAATTTCCCAGTTTCTGCCTCATTAAAATATATGACAAAAGGGAACCCAGTGGGGGAACTCTTTAAAGCAGCAGCCTTTTATAATATAATCGTTTTAATTTATGTTTAATACTAAACAAAGCGAATGATAGGGACTAGTAAAATTACATAATTGTTACATATAAACTTATCATAAATAAGTTGACAAGTGTTGGTTTGTTTATTATTATGAACAATCACGAATAACATGGTCCACAATCTTCGGGAGAATCTGCTGCGTTATCATTGACGACTAAACTACTGTTATTGTAGAAATAGAGCAATCAAATGACACGATTTCGTACACATTTTTAACTATTTCTTTAACTTTTTTATTTAGAGCTTTTAATAGTTACGCTAGTTATATAATAAAGTAACCAAACAAAATACGTCGACACGGAATTCATCTTCAAACCTTAGAACAGCCTTGGTTCCAAACCGTCCGGTGTTAAATCCCTGCTAAGCTTTTTCCAAGGAACTATAAAATGGGGTTTCTCAAGCAGGGATGTAAAAAGGTTTCCTAGTACTACATGCGTCCGTATCCTGCAGTAACTGCTTATGATGAAGTCATACACCTCTTCACCATCTCAGTGTTATTACAATTTGAAAAACGTTGTTGTATGTTTTGTAGAAGAACAACGTTAAATTAAACAAATCCATGACTAGAGGTGGACGTTCATCAGTTGAGTCGATAATGATGATAATAATTATTACAATTTGATGTAATAAAGCTGTTATTAATTGTTTCAAAGGCTACAACTTGTATACACTTGTTCCGGTTAAGTTTACGGAGTACACACTTCATAGTTGGTTATAATTGCTACTTACTTTAACAAATACGAACTATTTCCGGTTCTTTAAGTTTGTATTGGGAACTTATTCCGTTTCCACTTATAAGAGCTCGGTGTACGTCCGGTTCTTTATTTGCATTTGTACAGTACATTGGTATGAAGTTAATTTTGTTTCGTTTTTGATATAATCTTGAAAGAGAGTAATGGTAGTTAGGTTCATTTTTTTTTAACATTTTTCCTTCCGTATACGCATGCGATATTGCTGAACTTGATATTATATAGAAATAACAGCTTAAAGCTATATATTTCAACTATTTTTGTGGATTTAACTGTGATTAGTATTCATTCAGCTTCTGTAAGAGAAAGCTCAGTGTCCCTGTATCGGGACGATAAGAAGATGGTTTTTTTTATGCAATATTTTTGTTAACTTATAATGCAATCTGTTTTTATTACATTTGTACAGTGTTAACAATGTATACAGTGCTGTAGTGGTGTGGAACTTTAAACAATAATTTTCGTTTTACCGCTCCCAGGGATGTAATGCCGTTATTTGAATCTATCCTATAGGGATCACTGCGGCAGCGAGATGAAAGGGGGTAAATATTATAAAATCAGTTTTAGTTAAATATTATTGGATAATCAGTAATTCCTTGGTTTTTCACTGTTCCCGGAGACAGTCTAGGTAGACCATCGCAGCACCTATTGTTGCCGCCGTTATTGTGTTCCGGTACGAAGGGCGCTATAGCTTACGAAATTACTGCATAACGAGCACAATATGGTGCTGTGTATAAGGTACTAGCGCCATGTTGTTGTAGACAGGAACTGTTTTTTGCAATAAAAAAACAACTTTGTTTAAAATAAAATTGCTATATATGCTGTTTGCTACTTGCTATATATACATTATTATGTTAAACTAGCATTCCTTGTAATCGTCATGGAGAAATGCCTTCATGGCGTATAATACGGTGGTCAGATAAATATCACTTTTAGTGGAAATGGCTCATCACTAAGGTTCTCCTAAACTGTATTCCACGATAAAAATTGTCTGTTGCTTATTTTGCTCGAAACGTTTTGGCGGATATTGGTTTTCACGGAAACGATCAAATATTATTAATCCTTTATAAATACTCCGACTAAATTTTATTACATATACTTTCAGTCTCGTATGTTAAAGTATTCCTTTTTAATAACTTACTGTGTTTATTATTCTATCTATAGTTACCTAAAAGTTCTTTGTTTGTTGTAAATACTATGTGAAAATCCAAAAGTGGTCAATCAATAGTCAAAAATTAAAACAGGCTATACCTGTACCTCCTTTTTATTCGACAAAACTTCTTTTTTGCTTCGCCAACGAATACCTCATGGTGATCCATTTAGAGAATTTAGCTAGACTATTTAGTATAGTTCTAGGTACAACCTAAGCTACTTGTAGTAAAGCTTTTCTACACATCAATTATTCTATCCATGGATCTACCGATCTGCAGTCAAATGCTCCAGAATCTATACCTCCAATCCAAGGAATTGACTCACATTGGCAGTCAAAAGCACGCTCCGAAGTAAATACCTCTTACATGTTAATACAAACACGATTCAAGGATTCATCGGTTCAAATACAAATTAGATTAAGAGAACCTTAAGTAATACGATAAAATTCGCTCAACTGCACAACTAGATTATGGAGTAAAGATCTTTGCTAAAGTAGCCAAGATTTTAGGTCGCCTTTTTTAAATCCTCTTTGTAGAAGAAGGGTTAGAATATCACTAACGTCATTCTATCAAAAGGTAAAGAGCAATTGTTTTTCTCTTACGGTTGTTAACAACTATAATAAGTCCGACAAATCGCTTACCAGGCGTGGTGGGTGAAGTAAATATCCAATTTTGGGGACGGGCTAAAGATATAGGTTAAAATGATGAAGAGATATTGGTGTTGGTACGTTTCCTTAAAATTCCCTCTCACGGGTAGATATTTAGACGTTTTAAATCGCTTACGAATCTTTTACAACAAGTAAAGATTTACTTAATAATTATTATAACAAGCTAAGAGTTTTGAATCTTTCCATAGTTCTTCAGATTTTTTAACTTCAGTTCTATAACTACCCGTAATCTTTATTAGTTTTAACTAATATTATGTCTTATATAAGATTCTGTATTTAACAATAAAAAGAGTTTTTTGTCTATTCATTATAATCGTTGTATATATAAATCTAATAACTAATACTGTACCTTTATAATCATGAGTAAACGTAATGAACTGGAAACGTTCATGCTTTGTTTCGTACGGTGATATATTATTTTAACGTTTATTACTACAATCTGAACAGCATGAACGTTACACGTAGACATCCTGAGCAAAGTGGGTAGTTAACCTGTAGCTAAATTCTGTAGATAATCGGTATGTACATTTCCAACATAATTCACCACCTGCATTGCGCATACCCCAAGCGTTTGCAATTATGCAAGTAATTTCGTTGCGTTATGTATGAGAATGTCCGTAAACTATCACTTGCAAAATGCTCTCAAAGAAAACTGAGAGAGGAGCTGCACAAACAAATCTTAAATATTTGTATAATTTATCATGAACCAGAATCGAGTCAAGGAACTCTCTGTTACAAGCAAAGCAACTCCTCACTGTGCCATTGAGACAGTCGATTTCAAAAAGTAATACAACTAAAATGTATTACTAACTCTAAGTTAGACACACAGTGATTCGTGTAATGTATGGTTGTCAATTAAACTAGCTAAATATTGATTATCCTAGTTTGCAGACACTAATCGTAGTTTTGATAGATTTTAATTAACAATCTAACTCAAAGGGAAATTATTATTCATCAGCGTGGTTGGCGAATCATCCGTTAGTTGATGTGTTCATTCCGTATTCAGGATATATGCGGCATCGGTTTAGAAATTAACCTCAGTAAAGCTTGATAGAGATGTCTCTAACATATGTATTGCAATTGGGTCGTTAACTATAGTTCTCCTTATCAACTCTAAAATCATTCAGCGGTATTTCCTTATCAGTTTTTATATTTAATCGAGTCAAGAACTGTAGTGAAGAGTAGTTTGTGGAAGAACAAAAGGTCGTTGACATAGTGCGGACGTCGGACGACTGATGGATTCAGGGAGATTCTTAAGTAGAGATCACGTATTAGTAAGCTCAGCGTGGTGCTATCAATTACCAGGTACACCTAGGATCTGGTGAAGAACGCAGGAAATTTTTGGAAGCAGTTGATATCGAGCGGTTGCGTAGGGAATCGAGAGGGTAGTTTTTGTAGCACGGTACAGTTAGAAGTTGAAATGACGTTAAGGTAGATTTTTTTTATTATGATATTTTATATGCGATACCGATCGATGTGGAGATATTTGGGGGAGGCTTATGTTAGACAATGGACACTTATCGGCTGATAATGATGATATGCGACCGATAATATAACAAAAATTTTATATTACTTGAAATCTCCAATATACTGTATGAAATTGAGCTTTGTTGTACTAGTAAATATTAATTGAGTGTATGTTAAACGTAGGTCTTATATTAATCCTTATAAAGAACCTCGAAGTCGTCCAAAAGGTATTTACAAGGGTTACTCTCTGTCTCTCTACTCAATCAAAACTACGGAGTGCCGTAAACGGACTGTCACCGACGTAGTACCAAAAGATGAATGGGAAGGGCCCATTATAGAATCAGTCAGGGAGGCTCTACATAAGATGGACCAACGGATCTAGTGAATGTTGCGGGAAATGCTTTATGAGAGCTGCGAAGGACGGATCAACATAGAGATTTTTGGAAAAATCCTAAGGCTGGCTATCGGCCATTGAACATTATTAAATAAATAAAGAGTTATCGATGCTACATTCTTACTTTTAATGGCAATGGTGTCACATCGATTGCATATTTTGCTATCCTAATGTTTGACAATATCCGTCGGTACAACAAACGTTTATATATAACGACAAATGGTGCCTAATTGTGACATGGTTTTTTCTACAAATAGTTTATTGTATAATTTTAACCATTGTAACGTTAAAACGTCAAAAATGTTAACGCGACCAACTTAAAATAAATTGCTTAATAGAATATTGCCTATAGAAACTTAATCAAGTCAGAACAAAGGACAAAAGAAGGGCTAAACCTGTTCGCTGAACAGGAGAAGTAGATCGATCATTTCAATAAGATTTATTAGAACTCATTCATTTATCATTCAAACCGAGCCCATTAGAAATTTCAATCTTTAACTGACTTCGTATTAAGTTCTGACTTAATAATTAGAATGGACAATTCGGTTAGAATTGCGAGTATTCATTGTAGAAGCAATTCACCATCATTACGATCATTTTGATTATAATCGATACTCCTCAAGTGTCCTCGTGCTCCATCGACCACCCGATCGATTATAATAGTAATGCTTGTATTAATGATCTGAAAGAACTTATTGTGTTGCAAGTAATTTTAAACGTTTGACCAGCAAAGTTTTATATATGAAATCAACTGGCGACGAGCGAAGGTTTATTCAGATCAAGAAATTATCTAATTCACATAAACAGATAACCTAGAATAAAATATAAGAACGTTTCTAGATTCATTATTACTACATATTTGCATATCTGTGACAATGGTAGTTAAACGGAATTGTAATTTCTGTTATAATAAAAGGTAATGGATTTAGTAATGTTTAACAAAAACACTGTCTCCGTTAAAACACACCAATCTTTTTCTGCGATCAAGGCCTAAAACTAATTTTCTGTACCTTCAATGGGGAGAAATATTGGCAATTATTAATGAGACTCCAATGGTTCTAGGTTCAACATTGAGTATGAGTTTAAACCGTCAATACACATTAATGTGTATTTGATGTTTTCTTCATCTAGACCGTAGTCATCTCATTTTAACTGAAGTCATTGCTTATTGATCAAGGTTATGATCTGTAATCGTCCATCAATCATATACCAATAAGAATGAGTCAAGAACATTAGTAGTAAACGGTCAAACTTGTGGTTATAATACTCGGGTGTGAACCGACTTTACATATTTCATCTTGGGATAAAGATACAACTATTCTATGAGTTATCAGGTATAATATTCATAAAGTTTGTGATAAGTCTGTTTAAAGAATCTCGATGCGATTTCGCTTTGATATTCAGCGACAATCTTTATCTTTTTTTAATGAAGACGTTGTTTATAATTCATGTAGAAACTGGAGACACTAACATCTCCGAAGAGCCTTTTCTCTTCTTTATTTAGGTGATTGTCTTTTTGCTGTCGTTTAAATATTGTAATCCACTTATAGTTCATTGTGTACTAATCAAAGACGTTACGACAACTGATAACTAAATAGATTATAGTATATTGTTAAGTTATATTTTGTCAAAACTTGTTTTTCTGGGTAACTAAATACTATATTTACGGAGTTTTACTCATTAAGAGACTGTTACTAGATACAATGACACACATTTCACAAGTTTTCATACTGAAATATCAATGCTTGTGTTTTTACACAATTCGTTTACTTACATTTTATTGAATACTTTAAAAAAAATAATAGGTTGTCAAATATCTCCCTTCCGCTTTTTTGCTCTTTATTCAATGCTTTATAAAAAGTGTTACAGTGATCGGATTTAAAGCCGCGAAATTCAAAAAGACAAAAAGGCGGAAGGGAGATATTTGACAACCTAACATTTATATTTTAGTGTTACTATTTTAATCTAAATCAGCATTTTCGCGATGTTTCGTTTCGTTTCTTAAATATAAATGTTTAATGTTCATCGAATAGGAAAAGTGTCAGTTTTGCGACTGTTCAATACCTATCCGATCGTCTGCAGGAGAAATAAGTATTGCTTTTATATTTATTTATATAATAGAAGTATTCAGTAATTTATATATAAAAGTCTGAATGCTATCTTGAACTTTATACCTTTCAATACTTCAGAAAGTATAAGACTTTTATTCTATTATTCATACGCTATAAAATCATAACGGTAAGGTTTAGTGGGGTTCGGGTATGAAATTCAGTAAAAAGGAAGCTTAAAGAAATTTTCTAATAAAAAGGAAGAATCCTACGTTCAATCATATAGAACTATTTCGAAATGTATTTATGATTAGGCTATGAAATTTAATTTTTTGTAGGCGATTCTTTAATCAAGCTTATTTCTTGTTTTTAAAATACGGTAACATCTTATATAATATCATGAAGGAATGAAATTGAATACATGAAACTGTACAATCGCATCTAGATTAACCATTGAAGACAAACCTATTTATATTTTAATAACAACTGTCTTAGTTATGTGAAATTACAATAAATCTTAAGAATATAATTAAGATAATTTCTTCTATAGTAGACAAGTAAGAGACTTTTGGTTTTAAGAGCAAAAGACCGCATACGGAGAGCTTTTTATGGTCAGAAATGATACATGGCGTGCTACTATGATGTAGGGGTCTAAATAAAATTATTCGATGAAGATATAAGTAATAAGAAATGTGGTTATTGAATTCTTCGTCGTTCGTTTTTTATATGTTTTTCATTAAAAATTGTCTCCTTACGTTAATGGAAGCCATTTTACAAAAATTGATCAAAAGAGTTTGTCCCTTGTCAGTTGTCGGGATTGACAGGAGTAAATGTATGTTCAATCAATGCCTTGTAATTAATACCGAATGGTATTCGACCGCAGATTAAAACGCTTTTATTCGGTACGCTACGGTCCCCGCATGACACCGCATAAATCTCCCATTCGGGTAAAAACTAGCCTTTGACTGAAACTTCGTTAGCGTAGTATTCCCATTCCAAAGCAAATTTTACGGTACACAAGTCCAAGATCGAATGTAGTACGTAGAGGCATCACAAGTGTATCGCTGATCTTGGTGAAACCTAATCACAGCCCTTTTAAAAAAAACCCCATTGTGTAGCTCCTCGGGAAATCTTTGATAGGGATTTCATTCCCCAACCTGGTGATCATTGATAGAAATTGTATTTATCCGTTATCTGTTGTAAAATTGGCCAAATATAAACTTAATTTCCGGTCTCCATCATGGTAGGGTCTGTTATTCATTTTAAAACAGGTGAAGCTAATGAATTTAAAATATAAATGAAGAAAACGGCAGAGAATAAAAAAAAATATTAATGAAAACGGATGCACAGTTTTTATATTTTATTCTAGAGTTTTACTAACGAGCTCGGATCTATAAATATCTATTATATTGTGAAACGTATTTAAGGCATTTGTACACTATCCATACCACCACCACTATAACAGCTAAATTACGTTCCCACTGCCTCAATATGAGAGCGATGGGTCATAGTCACCACGGGGTCCCAACGAGGATTGGTGAATAAATTCTAAGTCATGTGCAGGTTTCCTCACGATGATTTCCTTCACCGTTTGTATTTAGTAGTTTGTAACTAAAGTTCACGAATGTACATAAGTATTAAAGTCATCGATATATAGCGAGATTCGAACCCGCGACTTTCGGAATGAAGACCAGCGAACTAATACTATTGTACACTAAATAATAAAAAAATGCACAATATAATAACTATAGTATAATATATATTAATCAAACAATATGTTTTAAAATATTTACATGAATGAACACTGTATGTCGGCGCGACCCTGTCGTACATACATACTCGTACGTGTACTGAGTTAAATATTAATTTATGGTATTAAAGTACTGTGGAATAGAAAGCCGTGTGTTATAGAGAGAAATATTACGTAGAGAAATTAGAAAAGTTCTCTATACTTTTACTCGCATCAATGTTTTTATTCCGTAACAAGTTTTTCAAATTCAATCTGTTATAATTGATTCCGTAGTCGACATTTCATAGAATTCCAATTATACATCCGCTTGGTTTTTGTATATGTATATAGTATACAGATATGATATAATAATTTTTACCTAAATAAATCGAAAGTTTATAAGCTATAAAAAGTTTAAGCGTTCAAGAGATATAGTTCACTAGTATCAATTATAGCTGCGGATGAGGTTAAGTTCCTGCGAAGAATCCATTTCTTCACGCCTTTATTTCCGACAAAGACTTTTCAATCAAGTTTCATGAAAAAACATTTTTTCAATAAGAATTAAAACCTAATTAATTAATTGTTTTCATACAAAAGATATTATACATTTAAATAATGGCAAAGGACATATAAACTCGATAGAATCAATTTTCATGTTACTATAGGCAGAAAATTGCAAGCGGCTTTGTAGGTGTTGATTGGATTTTTGATTTTATTAATCTCTTTACTAATTTTCAATGGTTTAGCCATATATAACTATATTACAATATTTAAAAATCATAATCTGGTTTAGAGGATTTTCAGATACGACTGTTCTTAATGAGAGACGCCTGCGCTGGTACGGTCATGTTATGCGAAGCGAAGAAGATAGAGTAGCGCTGGATCTCGAAACTAAAAAGAGAGTCCTGGGAGACCCTCAATTACTTGCTTGACGATGATCAATAAAGATCTAAAGAATAACAAATTAAAAGAAGCTATGACACAAAATAGAGATAGATTTAGAATAATAACCTGGAGGGCAGATCCCAAGTGAAGATAGGACATGGTCTAGTAATGAGACTACTCTTCTTAATGTTTCCATTGTACGGATACGCGGACCTTTGGTAAGTTATGACCATTTAATTATAACGAGGACCAAATATTGCGTGTCGTATTTTATAAAAACTGTTCTTCTCTGAACAGGCACTGATTTCTTCAGGCTTTCCTTCAGCGGATATTGAACACACTTATATTCGCGAAGTATATTGTATAGTTCAAACATAGAAACTGATTTTTTTTTTTTTTTTTTTTATGGTGATGTTTTCGCCGCAGTTTTATTGACAACTATAGCGGCTTCATCGGACTCAGGGCTCGCGGATCCGGTATCCGCGAGCTAAACCATAGAAACTGAGCTATCCTCGATATTGTATAACACTCAATATCTATTCTCTTCTTTAACATTTCGCAGTCTCTGAAAAAAAAAAGATACGACATTATAACCTTTTTTATTAAAAAAAAAAACAATTTTAGGTTTACCATCGTATAGTGTAGAAAAAAATTGATAGTAGAGTCTCCATTCAGTATTTTCTTTTAATGCTAACATCCGTTTATATATCGAAATTGTATCTCTGGAGACTGAAATCAAAGGAAACGAGGACGTAAAAGTACATCGAACTTGGGACAAATAATTGGATAGCGGAAATATTGTGTTTATTGCAGCTGAAATAATGTCGGTACTGTTCTTGACTGCTTGAATATATATTATACTAATAAAGTTTTTGATGAGATATTGACGTTCAATGTTATTCTTATCCATCTTATTTAATACAATAATCTTGTTTTGTAATAAACTCGACTTTCACATTTGTCTGAGTTTATATTTCGCATAGCTGCTGTATTATATATAAAGTAGATATTACCTTCTCTTAAATATTTCATTGCAAAGTAATTTGTTAGAACCTTGCGACCGTCTTGCGAGTTACAAAATGGAGGAGCCGGAGCCGTTGCAGCTCGCAATTAAATCGAAACAATTTTATAACAAATTTCGTATTAGAGTTTATTTCAAGTTAATCTTGCATTTTATGTAAGTTTTTATTTAATTAGTAGTAGAGTATTACATTGCTCTCGTCGCTATGAGACTTATACTGTGAAGTCTCAAAGCGACGAGCAAAAATTTATGTAGTCACAATTTTTTTAAACTGTTACTATAATTAGATCGTAAAATGTTTCACTTTAATTAATACATTATTTGTTGTACTTTGTTATTTTGATATGTATGTTCTGCTATTATGCTACTATTATTAGTACTTTGCAATGAAACTTATACACTACATTCATTAAAGCTTCTTAATCAATGTGTAATGTTTACTGTAACTAGGCTTGTTAAATAGTCAACAAAACTATTGATATATATATATTAATTTAATATTTCCGATGTTTCTTATAATAATATAAAATATAATCTCCGTCGTTATCAATATAAGATGGACGTTCATTGTTAGACATCCCACGTAGACTTTGCTTAATGGTAATTATACGACCTATATTTTATTATTTATTTTTTCGTAAGATTTTTTCCGCTAACATAAAGAAAAGAATTTACTACTTCTAGTGGCGTGAAATATAACCTACTTGTGAAGTATAACGTTGATTGTGCAGGATCGTGTTACACTGAGCCGGGCGGCGCTGAAAGTACTCTGCGGGTAAACATTTGCGAATGGTTTTTCCAATTCGAAGTAATATTTGAAATTCTGTTTGGGAAACGTCAACGAAATTTAGCCTTTGTAGAAGCATGAAGTAGTCCTTTATAAATAAAAATAAATAGGTATATAGTTTAAGCGACACTAAAAATTTTTTTAATTAAAACCTCTGTGTCGTAATAAATTCGACTAAGCGGGCGGACAGCAAAACTTTTGCTCCATTTCAACGAGAGTTAAATAATTAATTCTGCTCCAAACGAACGACGTATATCGGGTTTTGATAATATAGTAATAAAGTGCTTTGAAATATTTATTTTAATCATAATAGTTACCCTTTGAATCCTTTTCCTAGTAGTGGACGTAGATCGATTGAAAGGATGATGATGAGATCCGTATAAATGATTCTAGGGTAACATTTGATGTACAACAAATCAGAGAAACTCATTCACACATGCTAAATAATAAAAATCTCATCATGTTGTTAGTGCAGCATCATCATCAGCCGCTAATATTGTATGCTATTGATTAAACTACAAATTGAACAATTCGTCAATTTCAAGCTTTATAGCCAATTCATGAGGTCATTTACCGGCTGATGAAATATTTTGATATAGCTATTATTTAACAATTACATCAATGTTGAGTAAACGTTTACTGCTTTTAGTGAATAATGATGTAGTAATTAAATATCAATACAGGTATTTACATAAAAAAAAATTCCCGCACAAAAAGACTTGGGAAAGGTAAAGATTGGATTTTCCCTTACATTTCTCTAGAGGCCATTATCTTGGAAGGTCATGTAAAAATGAACGAATCGTTCATTCCTCATTTTATCGCTTACTACATAAATGAGCCGTAGAGAAAATTACTTGCATGAATTTCAGCTGGACGACATCACCTGAATCGAATATTTAACAATATTATTTATTATAAAAAACATCGTACTCCTCTCATGTTAAAGGCTCTTTCTCTATCCCAACCTGTGAGTTGTGTGTATAATAACAAACGTAACATATGATGGTTGAAACTCTATCATGTATTATGTTAAAGTTTTGAAAGGGATCTTTGAAAAAGTTCCGAAAACTAGTTCATATAAAAATAATTAGTTGTTATATAATAACATCTCGTTATTTCTTTCATCTGTACTTATTATATCTTGTAGAAACTATGTTAACAAGAAAACCGTACTCACTTTAACTTTAGTGAAAAGAATCGAAGTAGAGTACTGAAAATGAATGTGAATATAGAAACTTTTGTTGTTGCTTAAATTTTGTTTTCCTTAGCAATTGTTTAAACGACTCTCGCTTCGCAAGATGTTTTCAAGTACACAATGTTAGACAAGGCACAAAGTTTATATATTTTTTCTTAATATTACAAACATATTTACAGTATTGTTATTTTAAAAGATACAGAATAGATGAAATCAGTTTTCAGAACGTACTTGGGTTATATATCGATTAGAACTTCGACGAATCTAGGTAGAAATAAATTGGAGTCGAAGTTAGTTTACAAAATTGTTTTGTGTTTTGTCTAGAGAACTAATAGGATCTTGTAAATCTTCTTTAATTCCAAGAGCAAGTACTCTCTGTTGAAAATATATTAAAGTTCTCGCATTTTCTTGGAAAATTTCAAAGAATATATTTACTAATATATTCTTGTATAACAGGTAAGCTAAGTAAACGTCTTTTGGCATTATTATCTAGTTTCCCTTTTATAGTATATAAAAAGGTGAGGAAGTAGAAAAAAAAAACCAAATGATAATTAAATTAAAATATATGATACTCTGAATCACTTAGTTTTAATAACATATGCGTATTCATAGTACAGTTTTGTATATTAACCAATAAAGATTATTCATTAGCGATCTAATATAATTATGTTGCTCTTATAGAAGCACATCTCTATTTAAACGAAACATCGTTAATAAAAGAAAATTTAAGTGTAATGGAGGTTGCATTTACAATGAAATTGAGTAGGCACCTGTAGAAATGCTACTTTGCGTTGATGCTGAGATAACTAAGGACGACATTAATTACACGAGGGGAAACTACAGGAGTGGAATAAACACGTCGTCGCACTTGCACAGTATCATATGAGGCACTTTGTTCAGCAAATTCTAAGCCGAGGTTTATTTCCATATCAGTGTTTGCATACCCTTACATTCCTTTTGTTTGGAAATCGACTTAGTATAGTTGCTCTTTTCAACCTTTAGACAAAAAGAGCGGTGTTACAAGTTTATCGTGTTATCTACTGTAATTATCTATGACATTAAATTTAATTTCAACCTTCATTAGATCTCTTAAAAGAGGGTAACTCTTGAATATTTCTCTTGTCAATAATTAAAACATCTCTTCAGCCATTTCAAGCTTATCAAGGAAACTATGAAATAACTGTACTCACTATTACCAAACGTATTAACCTTACTAGGTATATCTTCTCCATTCTCTTTCCAAATGATAATATTTAAATAAAAAAGGAAAAACTATTGTTAGTAATTTAAATAATGGCAAAGGCAAATGAAGTGATGGTCATCTCCTAACCAGATAGAGTACTAATAAGGCTAAACTAGACCAATAATAATAAGGACACTGGATGACTGAGTGAGGCTAAGTGAAGTTCCTGAACTGACCCACACGTCTAGCAGATAACTGATGATTATAATAACAATGATGATTCATCATTAACCATTTCCTTAAAAATTAACCCTTTTTGTCAATTTTAAGATATTATGTTTCGAAATGTTTCTTATAGTCAGAGTTCTTGGTGTATTTTAAAAGGTAATAAGGTCTACTATGTTCTAGGTATTATTAGTGACTAAGAATAAAATTATCTAAAACAATTTCAATGAAATTACATCGCGATTATATATCATTTATGTAAATGGGCGGCAACAAAGAGCTGTAATGTGAAGGTGCTCGGGGATTCCGCCGGATGTAGGCGCCCATGACTTCCTGCGGTCTTCACTGCAACCACTTTATAATGAAAGAGAAATTCTGAATCGGACCAAGTATTAAAGATATATTTTTATTACATAAAGTAAGTTATGTAAGATCATTGTCACTACTTAAGTTTTTCATACTTTTTTCTTTAATAAACAACATATTATATGTATCTCCTCATATTTAATGTAATGTTTTCATACATTTAAATACTAGTGTTTAACTATGTCTATACCTATTCTTGTAGATGTTGAAGTTAGTAACAAAAATTCTTCTAAAGTTTCTAAAGTTGTTGGTAGGTCTCTGTTGCCGGAGACCATCTGGGTAGGTACCACTGCAACGCCTATTTCTGCTGCCAAACAGTAGTGTGCAAACATTACTGTGTTCCGGTTTGAAGGGCGCTGTAGCTAGAGTGATTAATAAGGTGACGAGGCTCAACATCTTATGTTTCCATCTTATGTATCTAGCGCCACGTTAGTATGGGCAGGCGTATCATTTACCATCAGGCAAATGTCCCGTTCGACTCATCGCTTAATTATATAGAAAAAAATGATATAAAGGATAAATAATTATAATAAACGAATACTATGAGTGATATTGTTAATGCTTTCCATTTGTTTTATTTAGGCATTAACTCATATATTAATGTTTGACTGGTCGTATATCAACATTATTCTCAAACCATCACAGAGTTTTGATGAGATTACAAAAGATAGCTTTTCTTTGTAATATATATATATGATATATTCAAAAAAAAATTGTTTTCTTCTGTAATTACTGATAAATGATAAAAGCACAACATAGTATTATTTATTTATAACGCGTTTATGTGATAAATACTTTTAAAGGTTTTAGTAGTTCAGAGTTAATAAACGGTCGACCTGATATTCTTCCTTGTGTCTTCTCACAAGAGAAGAAGCTCATTTATCCACTACTTTAGCCATATTGTTGTTCTTGGAGAGTACGGGTATTCTCACGATATTTTCTTTCACCGGAAACTGACATTAATGCATACCCAGTAGTTCCCTATTAGTTTCCTAGTTGCAACATTGAGAACATACATCGTTCAGAGCAGATGTACTTACCACCCACCAGCTCTATATAATGTATCCATCATTAGATTTTCTTTGCGAAAATATTGAGTAATTTTTGTGTTATCGAAGATACTAGGTCGGACGGTTATGTGATACTCTTTTGAAGCGTGAAGATTTTGTCAACAGAGGACGTGACGCACCATTAACCTGATGCGAGGAAATCTCGTATAAGGTTCCATGATCTGATACCGGTCAATAAACTTTTACACTGTGTACATACCGAACGATTTGATGGACGATGTGATTTTTAACGTGATCAGATACTCTACACTGTGATTATTCATCAGACAAACGCATTGTAAATTATTAATAACGTCGAGAACTTTATCGCAATACCGCTATCTCTTCAGTCTTCCATTTTGTCAGTGACCACCAGTTTTTCAAGGCTATCTCCGTCCTTCCTAACAATGTGTCCGAAGTACTTTAGGATCCACTTGAGGCAGATGGTAAAAAGCTTTGTTTTTTTTAGCTTGGCTAGTACAGATGCCTTGACTCATGATGAAGTCCATGGGATCTGGAGCACATTTTCATCCAGCACCACATTTCAAAAGCCGTCTGTGGTATGCTGATTATAGGGACAGCATTGCAGATCCATAGAAGAAAATGAAGAAGACGAGTGAGCTCTTGAGTTTGATCTTCATCTTCAGTGGTATATTACTGTCTCTTCAAGTTTTTCGTAGGTGAGATATGGCACTCTTGAACATACCAATTTTTCTGCCTGTCTTGTTCACAGGAGTATTTTATATAATTTATCTTCTTACTACGTGTAATATGTAAGTATTCAATATTTTACGATAATTGTTATCCATAAACAATAATTTTATAATTAATTACTTTAGTAATGGGTTCGATTTCTAATGAAGAAAATATCATGAGGTACCCAGCATGTTTCAAGGACAACGGTTTCCGTGGTCATCACGCATTTGGTCAGAGTGGTGCAAAGGTCTTGACTCTCTCGTTGTGGGAGAAACTAAGTTACAGTGGTGGAAAAATTACTTCACTACCTTCTTTCATCATCATCGTCAGTCGGGAACGTCCATTGCTGGACATAGGTCTTCTTTAAAGATCTCCATATCGATCGGCGCTGCACTAGCCTGGTTTCGGTGCCTTGCTAATGTCGCAGTCAGCCTGGCTTCCGGTGCCACCGCAACAGGAACCGTCGTTTGCTAGGGTTCATATGAGAGGATTTGAGCCATTTCCATCACTCCGGCCCAAGGCATCGTTGGCGGGAGCTAGAGCCTCGTTCGTCGATTAGCAGGGTGCACTGGGAGCCGATCAGGTTAATTTGGGTCCCGTGAGTTGTTGTGTGGGACCCTCACACCACTTCTCAGTTCTTGTATGGATATCCTCATTTCCGATTCAGTCACATAGTGAAATTCCTAGGATATCCTCCTCCATTTTGCTTAATGCATTATAATAAAATGTTATAAAGAAAGGACGAGACGAGCGAGACGTTCAACTGATGGTATGTGACATCTGCCCATAACAAGATGGTGTTAGTTGGGATGATATATACTGCACAAGATTGTGCTTTTCGTCTCGAGACACTAATTATGTCTCCTTACCTAAGTAATTAATCTAGCTACCACGCCTTTCAAAACAGAACGCAGCAATGGTGGTGGTACCTATATAGACTGTCTCCGGCAACAGAGACCTACCATCAGTACAGTACATTAAATTTGTCGAGGTGAATGGTAATCACGTCAGTGTGGCAGTGTGTAATTTTTTTTTTTCGCACGGACATTTTGTGTGATGAATGGAAAATGCGCCGAGTCAAGTTATTTGTATGCGCTGTGTATTTTTCGGCGTAGCTCTCTTTGATACAAATGTTTAGTTAAAAAAGCAAGTTGTCTTTCTTCAAACAAAATTCACCTAACACTGCTCCCGTTTCCATGACTTGAATTTTTAAGTAGTTACTTTTAAATAGAAACGAAGAAGAAAATATCTTGTCTGTAAAATAGTACTTGTTTGTGTTTAGACTGCAGTAACAAGAGTTCACGTTTCTCCGATTACTTGATGTTTACTGTAACATGAGTCGTTCTACTGCTTTGCACTTAATAATCATTACTACCTCTTCTCAATCCAATATAAAAGATTCATATTGTCTGTACTTGTTGACGTTATTAATCTTAACCATTTCAACTCATCCTGAAAAAGATCGATGACAAAATAAAGTTTTTTAAAATCAAGACTACCAATAATTTCATACTTTAATACATGTTAAAAATATTCATTTACTATAGAAATTACATGTTAAAACATATATATTTATATAGTTAACTGTAAGTATGAAATAGAGTGGATAAGCAGGATAAACGAGAATCTTGAAATATGTCCTTTACAACATTTAGTCTGTAATGTACCATTAAGCTTTTGTGAAATAAAACATAGGAATACGATTCCATTGATATTTAAAAGGACAAAATCCCTTTTCATTTGGATTTCACATAGGCTCGCAAGTATTATAACCAACGAGAATTATTCATGGTAATATTACTGTGGATTGCCAAATAACAAAGAAAGATTTTTTTTTAATAAATGCCAGGTAATATTCATTATCTCTCTCAGCGCAGCGACATTTTTTAAGGGGACATCACAAACCATAAGCTTTTAGACGTCAAAAGAGTTTTGCCCATTAGGTTAGTTCAGAATTATTATTTTTTTTAATAACGAACCGTTATTTTTAATACTCGAAAGTCATTGTAGTTTATATTATCACGCCTTTTTCCCAGTAGGAGTAGGCAGAGGTGAATAAACACCAACTTTTCGCCAGACGGGGTCAGATTAGGTCCCATGTAACAGGGGGCGAGCCTGTTGCCACTTTACTGGGGCCACCACACGCACAAAGATGATGTCAGTGTGCGGGTTTCCTCACGATGTTTTCCTTCACCGTTAGTATCTCGCTGTTGTAACTAAAGTTCACAAATGTACATAACTTAAATATTAAGTCATCGGTACATGCCGAGATTCGAACCCGCGACTTTCGGAATGAAAGCCGCACGCTCTAACCATTAGGCCAGCGAGGTAACTTATGTATATATATATACTGCACCACATTATATATATATGTATGTATTCAAAGTAGATTTTAAAAACAGACTTCAATCAGAAAAAACTATCACTCACTGAAACACGAGTATATTTTTATCTATATCATGATCCGTAAAGCGCTTTATCCGCTGCAGTTTGCAAGTGACACGTTCACTGTAATTCCAATAGTAGGTCAGTGTGAACGTACATCTGTGTGACTTCCGGTATTAAACATTTAATATAGAGTAATTTTGAAAAATTATTACAAGAAGATTCATTATCCGGTTTGTATATTGTCTATAGTCTACTGGTGGTAGGTTGCCAGAGGACATCTAGGATAGCATCGCAACTCATTTATCTACAGCGAAACAGTGGTGTGCAAACATTATTGTGTTCCTGTTTAAAAGGCGTTATAGAGAAATTACTGGAGTAACTAGACTTAACACCTCATGTCTCAAGGCCATAAACACAATGTGGTGCAGTGTATTTCGTGTTAACTAACGCCACTTTATGGGCGGACGTATCTCTTACCATCAGATGAACCTCTCGCTCGTCTTGTCGCTTAGTAGAATAAAAAAAAGTATATATTTGTTAGGTAGCATAAAGATGGATGCATTGAAGACCGATCTGTGTAGAGATCCATAGAGAACAGTATTTCTTAATTTGTTTTCGTGTTTAAACTAATTTCAATAATTACATTTGTCCACTGTCCTCCTTTTAATATTTTGTAGGGAAAAACTTTGTAAAAAATAATGGATATAAAAAGATATCTCCCGCCATAATACAGTGAGATGGGTACGTTATAGTGAGGACCTCTGTTTATTTTTTAATTTCGGTATCGAATCAAAAACTATGCGCACTGCAGCTTTTACTTTGACGTTTACATTTGCTATGACGTCGTCGGGAGCCAATGATACTATACCAAAGTTTTATTACAGACGGTAAAAAAAAAACTTATTCAAAACTAAGTTAACGAGTCGTTAATATTATATTGTTATTGGTCCGTCAAACTGTTATTGGTCAACGTTGTAGATAAAGTAACTCTGAATCCCAAAAGTGGGAACGTTAAGTGTGTTGTTCATTGTCATAATAAAAAGCGAAAACTTGTGTTATTTCTTTAGTTACATAGAAAATTTATAATATTTTCTATATCACATTAATATATTAGAAAAGTACAGATTATATATAAATAACTGGTGTCGGTTTAAAATAGTTTAATTCCTATTTTCACGATCATAAAATGTACTTGCTGTTAGGTTTGATGTCGGAGAGAAATTGATGATTTTACGGAGTCCTCGTCCGTAAAAGTAGATCGTTGTCGCCTATGTCCAAACCATCGATTATAGTGGTTGTAAACTAGGTAGGTGTCATGGTAGGAATGGGGGATGGGATAAATGCACTCGCAACTTGGAAGTACATTACTTACTAGATTATTGCAAAATACATTTTACACGCTTCTCGCACAAGTTCTCTTCTACTAACAAGTAAAATTCTATAAACAGCTTCTACAGCTCTATAACTTGATTTGGAATTTATGTCAAGCTACGAGAACTTGAATGATAGGGTGTGGAAGCACGGACTTCTCTGGATCTGCAGCAATCGTGTTAGGTTTAGAAAGAAGCCTTACGAACCAGGTACCTCGTTATGAGGCAAGCGAGTAAGTACTGCACAACTATTACAGTTCAATTCAGACGTTGTTCGAACATTTTCATGAACGACGGAGTACTTTCATGGAGGATTAGTAAATATAAAAAATATATTTGAACCGTTATCATCTAACAGTTTAAAAATCGTGCAGTTAAACGATGTTTGGTTAAAGTTTAAAAAAAAATATTATATATTTATCTCGGCTAATCAGTGAAAAATCGATTTCGAACTTAGATCCGGAATAAATGATTACTTAGTTTCGTGGTTATTTCAATGCCAACTATGTTACCTTTGTTGAACTTGATTAGTTTGTAAACACAATAAGTTAAAGAAAAACTTAGCTTATTATAATTTTAATAAAGTTCTGTTTTAATGCTTATTATCAGGTATATGTATGAATTGATGAGCAATAATAATACAAATAAGTAGCAGAACTGATGACAAGTTTTGTCTTAATTTTTTTCTTACCATCAAATTTGTTGATTAGTATAGTTTATTCTTTTTATTTGAATGTGTATAGTTTAATAATTTGAAGTAGTAAACTAGTAATATCTTGGTTTTATTGATAAAACAGACAATTAATGTTTGTGTTTTGCTAAGTTTAAAATGAAATTAAAAAGTACCTACTTTAATCTTCTGCTGTCTTTATGTCAGACTTACTGAGATATACATATATATATATATATATATATATATATATATATATATATATATATATATATATATATATATATATATATATATATTGTTTTTTTTATTGTTCATCCTATTAAATTTATTTAAATGAATACGGGTTAAATTATTGTAATTTTTATATTTGAATAAACGTCGTCAGGGTGAAGTGGGCGTTCAATCCGCATTTGACAAGGGTTGCCCTATGGCTATCGATCAACGTCACTGTCAGACGAGTTACTCGCTTTTTATCATACTGATAAAGATTTCAAGAAATTATCGATTCATTAATACGTGAATCGTTTTTAATCACAATGGGATTCCTCGACTTTTGTTGTTTTTTTTTTAATTTCAAATAATACGGTGCTAATAAAATTCGAACAAGTGCGAATGCTTTGTTTCGTTGTTCATTTGACACGAACCGGAAAGAGAATGAATTTCGTGAAAATGAAAAACTTTAATGAAGTAAACATATTTTGAAATTTTAGTACTTTCATATATTTGATGAGAATATTATTTAAATATATTTTTGTTATTGTTGCGCATCATTGCACTTTAGAGGATATAGTTGAGGACCTCTTTAATATGATGTTTAAGGATAATGCAGCGTCTCGCCAGTGTAAATATTTCCTTTCTTCTCCTTAATCTTTGTTTCGATTCGAGTTTAATCATTACCAGTGAATTTATTCCTTTTTATTTACTAACATCTTTACATACATTTATTTGCGTAATTAGAGTAGTATTAAAATTTTGCATTACTATTGTACCATACTACCTTGGGTGGGATGATGAAGTAGAAGTAAGTAAAGCTCATCTTATTTCAGTAGTATAAAAAATGTATTTGCTCGTCTGATAGAGACTACATAAGTCATTAGTTTAATGTCATGTCCCTTGACAATTTGAATTTGAATAAGTAAACTAAGCTGCTTCGACGTAAAGGTTTAGAGAAATCCTGTTATGAACTACTATTCAGATGAAAAGCCCGTCCGGATTTACCTTTGTTATATTTTAAATAAGCTGCCGCGGTACATTTTTCCTTTATAATTCATTTGTTAAGATAGAAAACATTCTTGTATGTCGATTTAATATGACTTTTATTGCAAAGTAGATACGTGTAACAGTTTTTAATTACGCTTGTAACGTATCATGAAGCTTATTTGGGGAATGTTCACTGCGTTGTATATGATATAAAATAATTGTAGGAAAATATCACTCGGAAAGTTAAAATTAATATTCCGTGTTTCACTCATATGTACACTGGTGAAATTGCATCTCGTGAAAACATTTCGTGTTTTATTTTGTATCTTGCACTGACTATACAGATCTATTTAATTAAATTTTTTCATACAACCCTGAAAGCACAGTTAAATAATCAAAACGACAACGTGGAAACGAAAAGCACTGATACACGTAATTAACTATATTTATTTCAATTCAAAGTATTACCTTAATCTTTTGTTAGATCGTTTGAATATGGGGCCCACGTTAATCGCATTGAGGTTTGCTTGTGGTAAATAAGACTAAGCCGATCTCGTTTATAACAAATATATATTGACTTACTACATTAAAACTTTAAAGTATTCATACAGAAATTATGTTTATTAAACTAAAACAAATAGTTTTCTTTATAAATAACTTAGTTATTAGAACATATTTGTATATAGCTTTATTGTTACATAGATTTTAGTATTTGTTTTAAGAGAAACTATCTTTTAGCCCAAATTATAATAGAGCAAGATACCATGCAGCATTTCCTTTATTATTGTGAACTACGTTATTGTTAGACCTCATTGGTAACTATGGCATAATATAGACGTTGTAACACAATGAAATGTGAAGTTACTTTGTAAAGCTTATTAGATCGAATTACTATAAACGGCGATTCCGTATTTATCAAAAGATTTTTCAACCAAAAGGTATTTTAAAGTTTAAAATTGTTAATGGCTGATTTATACATCCTACAGACTTTTATATTTAAATTACCATGACCTAGAGATTTGATGCTTGCTAGCTAACTAAAGTCCCCAGTTCGCAGAATTAACACTACGTACTAACATTCAAAATAAAGCTATTCCTGATTCAGTTTGCTCGCAACTGCTTCGTCGTAATCATACATGCAAATGCAGTTTCATAGTTCACGGTTATCCCATTACAAGAGCATTCCTCGAATTGTGAATGAACTTCACCAATTTTTCTCTCTAAGGCTTCATGTATACGTCGTGTTAATAATAATTTATCACATGAGAAATAAACAGAACAATGAGAAAAGATGATGTTGCATGAAAATGAAATGTACTAACCCGAATGGGAAGCCCATTTTTAAGCTGTCTACTCCGAGTTCCTGTAAGCTCTAAGAGCACCCGATAAGCTTGGCCAGTCGAACAAATAAAAGCACCAAACATCATCAGAGAATAGAAGCTTTACTAAATATGAATAAGTAAATAGTACATGCGTATTATTACCCATGTTTAATCAAGGAATACACTTGACATGTTTGCATACATCAAGAGTAGCATTACGTGTGATTAGTAGACGACGTAGCAAATTTGTTAAAGGAGCTTGATTGATAATGAAGTGATTTAAAATGACAACATATACATATATATATTTATATATTGCGTTATATATTTCAGTTGTTTTTAATGAAATTCTTTTCAATTCTTGTTTGTCATTCAAAAAAGTTTGATGCACTATAGATCAATACAGAAAGATCTTCAGTATGTATGAACCGCACGTATTTTCTAGTTGGAATATCAAAAACCTTTTTGTATTTATTAAATTTTATTTGCATAGTAATTATTTATAATAAGGCTTTTATGTATTGGATAATTCCTCCACCACTGGACTTTGAGATGCAGAAGAGAAAGAAATATACATATCGTTATCATAAAGAATATTAAATATTAAATAACTTAAGGTGGGACTGATCGATGGGGTGATTTTTAAGGGAGGCCAATGTCCAGCAGTGGACGTCTATGGGCTGATGATGATGAAGTAAGTTAATTATCAACTATAATTATATTAATAAAAAATATTGTGCATAAGGTATGATAAACAAACTATGTATGTAGTAACGACAGCTGGGTCAAATGATGTTCCTGAAGCATTTGTATAGAAGATGCTTTACTGGTAGTATACCAGAATTTTTGAAGGTATCATTCAAGTGTTATAGAAAAAAAATAACAATCCAGTGAAGAAATTTGCTTATGGTCGCAGGTCCGAACGGCGTGGACATTGCCGGAGGCCTATACTCAACAGTGGGCATTTCTCGGCCGATAATACATATATATGTTGGTTATAATCTAATTATAAGAAGTTGACTTCTAACTTCCATTTTCTCTCGATTTTTTTGTTTAATATTCCCACATAATACTTTATACTGTATTAATGCTATTCTCAACTCTTGCGACGCTTACCCTTAACGTCCCATGGGGGATACCTGAAAATTGTATTGGTAATGTTCGAAATACTGTCAATTTAGTTCATAAAATTTTGTTAACGTACATGAAGGGACATAGACAGTAACTTTGTATGTCATAGATCACAAGTCTCCGGAGACATTACTACGTACACGTCAAAGTTTTGACAGACAATAACCTGAACAGAAACCGGATCTATTTTTGGGAGTACATATCAGGGGAGAGGTACTCATAAATGAAAAGTTTTATTTAGGGGTATGGTAATACGAAAAGGTTAGAATGGTCTGATCTAGTAGAATATTATTAACAATAAAAAAAGGTATATTTTAGTATAAAATTTCATTATTTTAAGACATTTGTGATGTAGATATTGAAAGGAAAGGTACATTGATTATGGTTCATAGAAAATGTAATATTTAACACATTAATTTTAACATTAACAGCTGATATTTCGCAAGTTTTAATATAAAAGTTAAACTTTTTGTTTATGTCATGGATCTGCTGCTCGTCTCCTGGCACAGTTCCACCTTTGTGGCAATTTTCGTGGGTACAGATGCGGTGAAGATATAATTTCCTTCTGTGTCATAGTAATTGATAAAAAAGGTATTACTTGTTTAACGGTGTTGCAATATGATAATAAATTTCGCGATATATCAATTTTTATGATACATACTCTTGATGGTAATTCTTAGGTTTACGACGGCTTGCTAGTTTTAAATTAAAAAAAGGTTACAGTTACGTTTGAGCTTATCATAAAATCACGTTTTATACTTAGGTTCTATAATGATTAAGTAATAGAAAAAACCTATTACTTTCTCATTAGGGTCGGAGATTATTTTGCGGAGGACTTTGGGGAAGCTTACGGTCACGGCAGGCCAGAATCTTACACATAATGTTGCCTAAATATTTGATCGCTTATGATCGATCCAAATGTGCTATGAATGAAGGATTTTTTTTATACAATAAAACGACGGGATGAGCATAAAGTTCACCTGATGGTAAATAATTCGCCAGTTCATAAAATATGTTATACTAGTTAGGATCGTGTACTGCACCACATTGTGCTCTTTGTCGTGAATTAGATGTTTAGTTATTCTAATAATTTCAATAAAACACTACAAAGCTCTCCGAACGTTAATGTTAGCAAACTATTATTAGATGGCTGGGTCCGTGACGTATTTCTTTGTGTCGCGTTGTGGAAGTGGCAAAGAGCATGGCACATAAATCGTAGAACTGGTGTTTGTAAAAGTGGTGGAATAGGGACCTTGTACCAGGAAGCTCGGCATTGATAAACCCTCTACAGGGTGGACAGACGACACTAAAAGAATCGCTGGGAATCATTAAACTAAAACAGCGCAAGACCACATTATAGAATAAATTACATAAGACTTCTTTCTGTCCAGCTGTGGACGTAGAACGGTTGAGATGGTGATGATTGGTAAAAGAAATAGGCGTCGAAGTAGTGTTTCTGGCAATGGATATCTACCATCAGTAGTTAACTATGTTGTGTTACTGAATTTAATGCCCAATTCAATCTCTGATTCCATCGAAAAAACTTTGCATGAACTTTTAACATACTCAATGTATAGAAGGAGATTAATTAGAATTACCTTTTTAACTATACCCGTATTATATTTTGAGTCTAAATTTACTTTGTTACAACGCTTGAAAACGGTCCTAAAACAACAGATGACGTTTACCCTCCAGCAACAGTGTTAAGATAACTGGTGCGGGTATATGTTTCCAACATTATTTATAACCTGCATTGCGCAACGGTAAGTACAGTACGTCTGCCTCTTCACTATCACAAACTGTGTATACGAATACACTGTAATAAATTATTAAGTAGGAATTTCTCAATCCGGCTTATTTATCATAAAGTGAAGAGAACTAATGGATCTGTCCATTACAATGTGGTGCTCTTGAGGATTATATACACTGCATCACGTTGCTGGTCGCATTCAGTCAAGTAGTCTCTTTGAAACCGAAACAGTAATGCTCACATCCTACTACCTGGCATAAATAGACGCCGCTACCTATTCAGAAGCTCTACGAACAGATATCTACCATTACCAAAAACTTAAGTAAACAGCACTTTCACTAAATGATTTCATATCATCAGTTCCACTAGTTATAATAACAAGACAAAATGTTTCATATAAAGTATTTCCATAAAAATAAAAGATTTATTGTATGTAAATGTATTTCATGTAGGAGTATTTCATAGAGGATGCGGTCAGTGAAGGCGCTTAACGTATTATTCAATATTCAACAGGTTTAAACCAACAAAATCGAAACTCCGCAGCGTCATTGTGTAACGAGATACATTAATTTATAACAAATATCAAGTATTAAATAGCTCAAATAAAACTTATTCACATTTATAAAGATGAAAATATAATTCAACGAAAGTTATAGAGTGAAATAGATGTGTCTTTAAAATATATGACTATACAAAAATATTTAAAAATACTTTAAACAAACTTTATTCTATGTCTAAAATACGAATATATATATATAGAATTTAAGATTGAATAAGATTCATTATAATAAATGAAAAGGTTAGTCCAATAGTTCGGTGTTAGGGAAACGCTCAAAGGACGTAACAAGTAACTGTTCGTGTATCGACCGGCCGTATTGACGAGCGGGCGCGCCGGAGGCGCATACTCGCGCTCCTACGCACATATGGGCTCCGGACATGAACTGCGTACATGTCCGTACAAAATATAAATATTAATCATACTAAAAAGAATAATATGCATCATCCTGGTCACATAAAGTATGATTATCTGAGATTCTAAATATTATTTTAAAAGTATATAAAATTTATTATATTAAAAAAAGAGGAAAAGTGTTACAATTGGTTTGATTCGGAATCAAAATTTAGGTAATTTTTTTTATTTCATTATATTTGTATAGTGACCGTTTACAGGTGCTCTTTTCGCGTGTATCCCTTAGCCAGGATATTCTTATTTGGTCCACAGTTTGCTTTACTTAAATTTTTAATTGTGCGTTGTAGCAGTTCAAAATCAGTATTATTTCCGCTATAATACACTACAGTGTTAACTCGTGGCAAGGATGTAATACTTTTACTCACTTACTAATTAGTAGGTTATATTTTAATGATAAAGATGCTTTGTGTTAAAATTACATTATTGTCGATGCTAAAAGTAACCAAAATTAACGTTTTTTTAATTTTCTTATATCAGGTATAGAAGACTAAAGACAGAACTAGATAAAAAGCATATGAGGCGTTGATAGAAAACGAAGGAAAAAGAAATTCATGGAACAAAACATTACTGCTCTTAGTAAAATTGGTTTAATTCCTCAAGAAGCTTTGTCTAAAAAGAAGTAGAATGCAATGCTTTCGTTAAGTTCCGCTAAGAAAAAATTAGAAAGCATAGGAAATAAGTTTGTTTTTTAAACTTGCTGTTATATTTTAAAGCGAAAATTCTACAATTGCTGTGGGACGATCCTACCTTTTTTCAGTACCACATCAAGTTATTGTTACGAATATATCACATAGCACTAGGTTCATTACGATCTTTTATATATGTAAGTAGATTGCACGAATCTTAAAAATTTTTGAATAGATCTTCAGATAGAATCGGGTTTGGTAAATAACTAACTGATGTAATGTTCACTGTACTAAAAACGCTAAACTTAATGTTTTTTATACATCATCCTACCAAAAACTAAAACTTAATCCACCAGCTGTATCGAAATGCGGTAGTATCAAAACAGCACGCGTATAATTATTCTGGTTTGAAAGTCATGTCCTCGACTACACAACTCATGCATTAGGATTGATTTACATCGCCAGACTACAGTTATAACCGCATTACTTTTTTCTTTTCGCAATAATAGAACAATAAATATTTTTTTTACATAAAGTTGAACTGATTTGGTACAGTCACAGGCACATACTGGGAATTACAAAGATATAGTTCATATACACAAATAGTACTTACAACATAACTGTTACGAAACTGAAATGTATGCTATCTTGAACTATTATTTCATTTAATAACGTGTTGTCTATGATCATTTGATTCAACATGCAATAATTTTTTTTTTCTCTTAAGCGCCATTTCAAATCCTTTACAACACTACAAAAATCACGAGTACACGAATTCAGGTTTACCTTTGACAGGCTTTCACGTAACAAAATAAAAGATGATATTTTTGCCACAATATTACAAAAGGACGTTTTTGGCGAGAAGGTCGATCCATCGATCACAATAGAAATACTCAGACGAGTGGGAACCTTTTAACGCGGGAGGAATCTCCGGAAGAAAATAGGTATTTCATTTACACCATGCATTAGGTGTGTATCATTCAAGATATTACTTAACTTCGAAAATGAAACGTTGACTATGTCGCAATACAGTACAGTCAATGAAAAAATAATGATTAATAACATTTTTTTGCAGATAACAGAAACTATGATCACCCCACATAGCTGGGATAAGGGCAGGAGAAAGGAGAGAAACTATGATTGATAAAAAACACCAAACTTTATTTTTCCCAATTGTTAATGTTTAGGATCTTTTTTAGATCATTCTATGTATATTATATTATATGTTATGCGTGGTAATATATAACGAAATGGACAGCCATCGAATTATTAAACTCGTTTATATTCCACAAAATCGTGCCTCTCAGAGAACAGTGCCTAAATCACTTATCAAAAGTTATTGTTATTTGTATTGAATTATATAAGTCCGTTACCTTATAAGAAATATATAACATAAATAAAATGGCTATATTTCTCATTATATACAGTTAATCAGGTTATTTATTCTATTAAGTGTGATACAGTTCTAACTTACAGTATAGAAATAAACTCCGTCACACTGTCGAGACGAGTTTTCATGTATCACATATGCCATTCAAAACACTGAAACAATTTTAACTTTCTAAACATTTAGCCCTGAAATAATGAATAATTTCGATTTTCGTACTAATATCTTTATACTTGTCCTTATATAACGTTCATTAACATAAATCAAAAGATATTTAATACCATTTCGTAGATACAATAATTTATTCTCAAAGTGAAAGCTTAAAGTATTACACGAGCCATCGGCTCCTCAAATAGCGTACAGTTTTTATTACGAAACTTTCATCATTTGGGGCGGTTAAGACTTTTATGTTACGGGTACGAAACGTTTTCACCCCCCTCGTTGACGTAACATAATATTAAAATAATTTCATACGTTTTGGAAAATTATCTGCTTAGTATCAATATTTTTATTCCCCACCGATATTTTAACATTGAAAGCGCAGATAACACAATTTTCGATATCAGTGTTTATAGAACTTTTAAGCTGTTGTTTAGACAGTCAGAATATGGGAATATAACAGCAGTTGTACAATGGTATTAAGAGCTTATGTGGTGTATTGAACGATCAATCATATAATGAAAATGGAGACTCAGGCTTCATCAACTGCTTATGTTATTGTAACAATAAAATAATGTAACATTACGCCGCTGGCATAAAGCCAGTGATCAAATATGATTAGCGAATTGATTTCATATGGCTTACGGCTACAGATCATTAATTATTCTTAATTGGTAATATGTATTCGGAAAACAGATTAATAAATAATTTTAATTATTATGCGGACATTTGTTAATACATATAACAATTATAGCATTATAGACTTTTTACTGTTGCTGGGTCTGGACAATAATGCTGTTATTACCGCTCGAATCAGTAGTTTGTAAATACTTCTGTATTGTACTGACTTACGTATAAAGACTACGATCGTTATGAAGTGCTTTAAATCATTGTATCATCAACTTAGTTACGGATAAGTATTCAATTTACTATCCGTGTCGGCACAACTCTTCTTAGTTATATCAGTTTAAACTTACAAAATGGGACAGCTTAATTGAAGAGCTTAAAATATAGTAAATTTACACAACTATTGCTTATACACTGTAAAAACGGAAATAGTAATATAAATAGATACTATAGTCGCCTAACTGTAAGAAAATTATTTCTAATACTTGTTACATATATTATATATATTGTAACTTTTAACGTAATACGTAATAAAGATAGCATATGTTAGATATATTAACGCTAAATTATTTCTGTGATTTAATAACTGTTAACTGTTAATAACTGCAATTATTAGAGCGCTGAGTGCACAGTGTATATTTGACTAGATTTATACATATAGGTATCTTTATATGTGTACTGCAGATGTCCCCAATAATTGCTGAAGCGGCAAACAATCCGACATAACTAATTAATTGCAACATATATCTGTCATATGTCGACTTGGTTATATCTTATCTCCATAAATAAATTTGTCTACACGCTCAAGCAGTGAGTGATTGAGAGGGAATAGAATTAAATTACAGCTTTTATTATCATCGTCAGCTGGAAGGTATCGAATGCTGGAGACATGTATACCACGTTCCCAGAACGGTAGATCCTTTGCTACCTGAATCATCAAATAAATCCGCCACTCGAGGAACTTATCCTCATACCGACTATGAATCCTTCGAGCCATGTGCCCTGCTTATTGCTCCATTTTATGAAGAAACCATTAATTTATTAAATGTATATTCACAATATATTAATATTTTAAAGATTTTAAAGGAAGTAGAATGTGAAGAAGGTTGCGGGAAACAGCTGGATGAATCGATGTGGAGATCTTTAGGGCAGACCTATGTCCAGCTGTGGATGTCTGTCGGCTGATTATGACGATGAAAGGAAGAAACAAATTTTAGTATCAATTAGAGCTTACTTATTTCTGATTGTTTTAATCATGACTTCCTGTTAGTGTAACCAATAACAATCCTTCGCTTTAAGACTAAGATCTGAAGACGTTTTATTTAGCAAGATATTTGTATTTTATTCGCATTGTGAATTTTTTAAACATAGACCCGTTTATTTGTATCACGTGTTTTGTTTCAAACTTATCGCAATACTTGTCGCAGATTCAATCAGTTGATACATTCCTTTGAAGTTATATATAGAATTCCATTTCAGTCCAGCTTTAAAGGCTAAAATTAAAATGTTGAAATATATCATTGGAATAGCGACCACAAAGCGTACCAGGTCAGCCATTACCCATCCCGCAAGGATAAATAATTGTCACTTCAGTTTAACTTCCATGTTTTATCCGCAGTTTTTAGCCGATGCCTCGCAACCTCATAAAACTGCTTTATGTGCTTTTACGTACTCACTAAATACTGTATGTAATATATCTCGATTCCTTTAGTTAACTATTTAATTATGAGCTTTATAAAATTTAGCGTTTCATTGATTTTACTAGTTACTAATATCGCACTTTCTTTGTAAAGTGAAAATATCCTAAGCAATTTACAAGCGTGTTATTCGAAATATTAGTACTATGATTCTTAAAAAATACTATTACTTTATATTTACAAGTACATTTCTATAAATAAGGTTTATAAGTAGCATAAGTAAAGGAACCTTACGATTTCATACGACATGTTTCATATAACAAAGGTACTAAAGATGCAGTAAGATTATTTTATTACACGAGCAGTTACTAACGTAATATTAGTAGTAGTGAAGGTAGTAATGAATTGCCTCAATTCACAAGAGTGATTCGCTAATAAACGAGGTCCATGATCTTTATCCGAGGATATTGTGTGGAAAAGTCTCTGATAAACCGCTGTCTGAAATTGAGATGAGAAAGGGGCATCAAACTTTATGGAGGTGTTATTTATATTGACATTAAATAAAAATTTGAACAACATGGTTGCATTGTTTAGCGGTATACAATGCATTTTCTTCAAGATTATTATATATTAATAATATACTGAAAACCAGGTTATCTACTAATACAGTGGTGTAATAAATAAAACACAAGATCAAATTAATAATCATTGATTAACTCTAGAATCTGGGTCCCAATGGAGGAGCCGTTAATCATGCCATCAAACAAACTTTATTAAAGCCGCACTTCACTTATCACTGAAGCGAATATCTAAGTTCGAGTTAAGTATGATAGGTGATTAAGCTTCTAAAAAGGTAAAGTCTGTAATCCTCTTATTTCATCACATAAGAATATCAAAAGAGCATAAATGTAATTTCTTAAACTTAGCTTTACTGCTTAATAAAGAAAAGGCATAATTTGGTTGTTATGCGAAATGGAATGCAATGAATCTGTAAATAATACTTTAAGCTGTAACCAAATTTTTTACTCCACCAAAGCAGCTATTTCTCTGTGTCAAATAAAGCTGTTGTCTCCCGCCAGATAATTTATTCTTACACACACCGAGCTTTCTGCGCATAGAATAGACCACTCAAACAGTCTGGACCGATCGCAAAACACTAGACACATAACAAGTAAAGACGATATTTGCCGTTGAGACAGTTGTGATGTAGTTACGATCGGTTGCATGGCCAATTTCAAACTAAGTTACATCAAAGTTTGTATTATAGTTACGACTATACGCATAAGCTATATCACTATTTACATTCATAAGCTTTTTGTTGTGCGAACATTGTTACATGTTTGTGTTTTATATTTAAGTGTCTCGGTAAACAAGATCATATAAAATGTTTAACTATAGTCATGTTAGGTAGAACGTATTAACGGCGTCAGTGGCGTAGTGCTAGTTTTATAGATAGCTTACTATGACATAATTGTTATATATTTCCGAAGCTAATGTAAGCTCTAGAATATACACAGCAAGCAGGCAATATCATCTAGATCCTAATTGTTGTTCAAGAAATATAACATGACGATTTTTTTGTTATCACCTTCATAAAGTTTGGTTGAAGGCTTCGGATGGTGTTCATCTACTCTAAGTATCTATTGTGTGTTTTTTTTGAGATTGGTTCAAATAATTCTTAGGTCCAACTATCGATGTAAAGTTTAGTGAATATTGTTCGCTTCTCCGACCTAACAAAATTCTCACGTAACTGATTAGGTTTTATTTGAAAAAATAACTGAGATAGGTCCTGTGTTGCCCGAATAGTCTACCTTGCGGGTCCTATAATCAATGACTCTATCGTTACAAGATCGTCAATCGAGGATCTTTTTGCCCCATCTGTCGTCAGTCCTTTGAACAACGTTCCCTACTTATTGTTACTTAAGGCAAGCAATTTCCTAAGCTGAGTTGGTGACCTTAGTTATCTTGTGGCTCTCCTAACGTTTGATTTAATTAAAACTCTGATTATAACCTGCCCTTTTCATCGGAAATTTCTAATAAAGAATACCGTTTTTGATTAAAAATTTGACCTGCAGTTGTAACCTTACGTGGCAGTGTTTTTTAATAATTTCCTATTCTCTAGTCATTTCATCGAAAAATAATAAATAATAGAATGTTTTTTATATACTTCTTGCTCCAGGAGTAATGGGAAGCTTATTAATATTAGATGTAGAGGTAAAATCCGGCTTCTGACCCATAAACGAAAATAATGCCTAGTAATGAATTCGTAATGAACTACAACAGATTCGTATTTAGATAATGAATGAAACAGAAGTCATAAAATGTGATTTGTTGACGAGAACTTATAACGAATCCTATTATAATAAATTTCAACAATATTCTTAGCGATGACCTAATAAATGTGAAGCACAGGTTAGTTTTGATGTATATATTTTTAGGTAATAGACACTGTTCCACTTTATCGCCTTTGAAAATAGAAGTTACTTGATTTAGTCTCATCTAGCTGTTTTTAAACGACCTGCTGCTAGATTAAGAACCTTAGTTCATTCTAGATATAGTTTATAAGCTAAAGTTGTCTGATTTTCTAACAATAAAGGCCGTTACTAATAAAGAAGAATAGTTACTAAATAGTAATCGCTTCGAATTGTAAGATATGCATCTTAGTTACATTGTAACTCAATATCTGTACCTATTTATGCGTTATGTAAATATATTTAAAAGACAAAGAAAATTACCTAAGTAGAATCACAAACAAACGAGAATTAAATGGATATTGTTGAACAGAGAAACGAAAAAAAGAGTAAACATTAGACATTTCATCGGAAATTACGAAGGGAACTCAATTACTTTGTGTTTTGACGTAGATATTTTGCGTGTTAAAAATTTACTTGTGCCGTTTTCATAAGGTTCATTGTGCTCCTTTATTGGGGAATTTATTAATTCTTAAAATCAGGTTATCTTTTTAGAAGATTTCACCCTCTATAACAAAAGAAAAGGGCAGGGCTGAGCGGTAGCGCGCACTGTCAGCGGGAGCATTGAACACGTCTGATCCGTACGGCGGACGAGTCTCGAATGTGTATATTACTTTACTCATACAACGTTTAGAGTTAATTGTATGGAATTATTATATTTAACAGACTGAAGTGATTGTCTTGACAAATTATTGTAAATAATTATTAATTAACTTTGGTATCTATAGTAAACGAAATTATGATTATTAAATTATACGTAAAGTGACCATCAGCTATGATGAAAAAGCTACAAAGATTTTTTTTAATCATACGAATACAAGATTTAATACACGTAAGGCTATTTTGGTGGAATAAAGGAAAAATATAGTAAGAACCTATACAAATTATTGCTACCAAAAAATCAACTTATTTTAATAAAAAATATACAAACCCTTAATAAGCTTTGACTGAGATACTTAAGGAATAACTACACAAAAAGTAGTATCTTTGATGAAAGTTAAAGGAATATTTTTTTTATGTACTACGGTATCAACATTAAGAGATATGACCTTTCATTACAATTAAGTCTCGTTACACTAGTAATTTAGCAACAACGAACTACAAATCAGAATACAGTAATATTTGCAGTAAGAGCTACGGTGGTATCTATCTAGACAGTCTCCAGACGGAGTCCTAACACCTAGGTTTTTTTTATCATAAAAATAGTATTACGATGTTAAAAATAAAACTTTTTTATAAAGTTACGATAACATAATTAAAATTCAATTAGAAGTTTTAAGCTAATTTGAAAGGAGTGTTTTTTTTTAGGAAATGAGATTGCAAAACGATGTATTCAATAAAGCTCGCCATTAGAAAGCTTCGTTGCTCTCCGAAAATCGAATTCTTTATCATCTGCTCTGTGATGATTGTGTTTGCTTTTTTCTTATGTAAATACGATCTCATTATTCACATAAATATATCACAAACATAATAAACGTTTCACATATTGAATTTAATTAAAATCTGGTATAATCACTGAGAGAAAATGTATATTGAATTCAGAATTGGTTGTCTTTACTATTATCGTGTGATATACCATTATATAATATTCTGTGTGCTGGTTAATTAAAGAAACCTTCCAGTTTCACACTTTATTCGATGTAAGGTGTATTATTTTACTTTGAAATGAAATATTAACACTAATTAAAATGAAGTAAACACGGAAAAGCAACTGTAAAAATGTGGTCTGCTGATGTAGCTAGGGAAATGACGAACTATTGAAGCAACTGAGTAACGGTTGTAAGCCCCACCGCATCCGGGCAAAACTCAGTTTATTAACTACACACTCTCGCAATTACTGACAGAAATCTTGAACTATTTACCCTCTATGCCTTTCCATGATGAATGATGGTTACTTGAAATTCATATAACAGACACAACAGAGAACTACGAATTGTATGTAAATAAATATTCGCCGACATTCGCAAAGTCAAGAGCAAAGCGGCTTAAGTATTGGAAAAGCTTTATTCTTTACTTTTCAAGAAAAGTAAGCTCTCTTTGAAGCACAAACTTCACCTTTGCAAGGTAAACAAGGTAAGACAACGTCTTCACCCAATCATTTGAAGCGCGGCTCAAATCACTGCAGGTTCTCCAGAAACGATCTATCCGGATCGCCACTAGAGCGGAATGGTATCAATGAAATGAGAACCTACTTTAACACCTCTAACACTTACTTCAGCAACGCGTCCTTTCACTCTAACTATCTGGTGGCCGCCACGACCAATTACGAGCCGCCACCGAATTCCAAGACTAAAATGCGCTGATCACAGCACCTATAATCTCACCGTCACCAACAACACCGATGCCACCACACACACCTCGGACGCAACAAACACGCTATTCATATCGACATTACGCCGCCTTCGCTCCCGGACGCTGAGCTACCCGAGGTACACCTGACTTTCCCATACAGGCGAAGATAGCTGGAGAACGGATTGGACGCAGAAGAAAATCCGCTACCGTATACCTACAATTCGAGTAGTATACCAGAGTACCGTGAACGCAGAAACAGTTGAGCTGTAAGTGTCAAAATGACTACCAAGCGCCACACATCATACTCATCAATAGAATAGAGGTTAAAAGCTACAGTGATTCGGTAAGGTATGATTAACTTCGTGTTCGCAAGGGAAAATTGTATCAGAGATGATATTAGATTATCGTATATTGGATTGCGAGCTATGTTCGAGCGATCGAATGGAAATGCAACATTCGCTGAAACAGTTCCAATATAAAAATTGAAAGATCTCTTCAATATAACATCGCTTTCTACTGATGGCTGAGTAAATTTTATTGTCTACTGTTCTTTTATTGGTTAACAAGAAAATTGATTATAATTTAGTAGATACAACGGTTTTTTGCTAGGTACCGAGGCGCGCCTGAACTGGATCATTCATCTTTTACACCTGATAATAATCAATAAGGTATCAGAGGATATCCTTTAGGGTCATTTAAATGGTTTAATATTATTAACATGTATACTTACAAGGTTTAGTGTTAATATTCTTTTCTTTAACATAGGATTTTAGTGTTAACGTTAGCTACAGATATTAGCAGCGATAAATCGGCTGTGAACATAACGTATGCTTAAAATGTAAGCTATGACTGAATAACAAACACTTGTGATTAGTTAAAGCTTTTGTGTTATTCAAACAGTTTGTCTTTATAAAACGTTTAGTAATGTTACCTTTATAGAACAGAGAAACGTTTAGAGTTAATCAAATAATAGAAGTCAAACTGCTGTTACGGATGTCAATTAATAAATGTTAAGGAAGATCTAAAATAGTATTATCGATTGATCCAAAGTTTCGTCGTAGCGCGAAGTAGCTCGCAAGACGTCATTTACATCGAAGCCAGAGGACGATACTAAAATCTCTCAATTCATGTTAAAGCAATACTGTCGTTCGTCATAATTAATTAGTGAAAAGTACTCAGTGTAACTGAAGCTTAACTCCCAGAGCTTTTGTGGTTGAAGCTTTATTTTACAGTGGTGTTAAATAAACCATTTAGTATTAAACATCGCTCTATAATGAACTGTATCTGTAGTACAATACCACATTTAAAGAAAAAAAAACAGAAATTGTGTGATTTTTTTTTTTGTTTCAGAAATATATACTCTGTATAATACTTTTTCGGTTAAAGTATACTATAAACTTTTTTTATAAAGTCTTATTTACGTTACTTAACGTGTATGTAATATGGTTTTAAGTTTTCACAGGATTGATGCCAAGGTATATAACTGCAACAAAGGGAAATCTTCAAATTCGATTTACAGTTCAATGGCGAGTTATTTATAATATGAAGGAGATGTGAAAATGTATTACATATTCACAAAAAACTGAATCAATCATAACTAGAAAATGATAGACAGCTCGCTGGCCTAATGGTTAGAGCGTGCGGCTTTCATTCCGAAGGTCGCGGGTTCAAACCTCGGCATGTACCAATGACTTAATATTTAAGTTATGTACATTTGTGAACTTTAGTTACAACAGCGAGATACAAAAACGGTGAAGGAAAACATCGTGAGGAAACCCGCACACTGAAAATCATCTTTGTGTGTGTGTGTGTGGTGGTCCCAATAAAGTGGCAACAGGCTCGCCCCCTGTTACATGGGACCTAATCTGACCACATCTGGCGAAATGTGGGTGGTGTATTCCACCTCTGCCTACCCCTACTGGGAAAAAGGCGTGACTATATAAAAAAAAAAAAATAGAAAATGATAGATAAGTAATCCTTCGCACAAATGTCTTGAAAGTTCAAAGTAATATTTATTTATGTTGTGGTATTAATAGCTTATTATATTCTGAAAAATCTAGTATCAAGTCTGAAATCTATTAATTACTCTTACTAAGGTATAACTATAAAATAATACCAGTGTTTGAGAGTATCTCAAATAGAAAGTTTTCCTGTTCTAAACAGTTCCGACGTGAAAATCAGTAAAGGTGCGCGATGTACTATCGATATAAACGTATGAATCCCAAGGTATTAGTAAATGTCGGCAGCAAACTTACACAGCCTTCTACTTATAAAGCGTAAACTTTACACATCAACTCGCTGATGTCTTGGGGAAGTTACCCGTTAGGAATTACATGTTATAACAACACAACTAACTTTTAATTGAATATAACATGAGCATTATTAAGGTATTTAAAACGACTTAAAACAGCTTATATAGTCTTGTGATTGTAAGTATAGGAATATAAGTTTTTCTTGGCTTTGGCTATTAAAATTGTCTCTGGGTACGTAGGATATAAGTATGGGCAGTAAAGGTAAAACAGTGATGTAGTGACTGTAGCATAGCGCTAGTGCTAAAGAGGATGGGTACTAGGGACGAGCTGAGCTAACGTGGAGACGAATGGAGGAGAAAGAAAATCTTTACTGTTTTTGATGTCTGAACAAACAGGCTCCATGTTAGAATTGTACATTATTATTTTTTTATAAACGGAACCAACTAATATTATAGATAATAAAGTACTATCTAAGTACTGTTTTTTTCTATTTATCTGAAGCTCCTAGTCTAACTAAAGTTTCAGATAAATTAATAACTAACACAATCTAGAACTTTTCGATCAAATATATCGCGCCATAGTATATTTACTGTTAGAATAATCCTAATTTTTTTTTTGTCTATGTTTCGTTAGATAACTCAGTAAGATCTGAAGGAACAGTTCTCGTAGGCCTTTACTTATGGGATTCAATGCTCGATGCATATCTGTTTGTATTTTTATAGTCATATACAAAAAGCCGCATAAAATTTCAAAGAGCGGTTTTGTTGATGTTTTTATTTTCATAATGCTAAATATTAAAAAAAAAAACAAAGAGCTTTTCTACATTTTCACTTATATAAAGATTTTAAAGGTTCTTTCTTTTCTATATTGTACATTCCGAAGAGATTCAGCAACTCTTTAAATAAAATCTTCTTCCAAGCAAAGGCTGATTATGCACTTCTGCGTTAGTTTACTTATCGATGAATAATATGTTTTTATAACTTAACGAGCTGATAATGTAACTTTTATCAACTTGTACGATGTTCACCTGTAATGCTACGAAAGCTTTGGTTGGCTGTGGAATAAACATTGACTTAGCAAAACCCGTTTTATTAAAGTTTCCGTGGACCAAACGGTACAAATGCGTTGTTGTGTGTGTTTTGCTCTCCACTTCTAACGCGGCTTACAACCCTAATTATTGCGCTTGTTCACATACAAATGTTGTTGTGAATTTCATAAAATTAATGCATCGTGTCAGTTTATGAACAGGTAGATCATTTGAATTGAGTAAATGTTCGTTTGCGCTTTTGAACAACAAATTTGCTAACAGAATAATATTTAGTACAGGGATCATTATCATCATCATCAACCTATAGCTCTTGCGCTACTTACCTCTCGAGGATTGTAGTGCCTCATACTCATATTTTAACTATACTGCCGTTACTATACTCCGGCTAAGATATAAGACTCAAAGCTGCAGGCTTAGACCATTGTAAATAAAATAAATTAATAATAATATAATACAGACCCGCTGAATATTCCCACAAGTGGGACATGTAGCCTTCTCTCACAAGGAGAGAGTTAAAGTGAACAGAAAAAGTAACGTTTAGTGTGATAATAGACTTGGAGCGTTTCAAACGAAAACCATTCACGCATTTGATATACGCTGTATTTCAGGCTCCGTCTGATATCTCTCGTGATGTTTGGACTGGCTGTGCTTTAATATTTTCCAAGTAAACAAAACTGATTCAAGCGTAGAATACAAAGCTGTCTATTTTAGGTACAACGTATAACATTGTTGTTTGCATGGGATGAACTTTCAAAGATATAATCTTGTGTCTGCTGTACACCAATGAAAAAATACACCAAAGTGATATTACTTTCAATATTACCAATTACACATTGCAGATTGTTTTACACCTACTTATTTTTTTTCTAATATTTACTAACAAACCTATAAAATATTAATTCGGTCGTTATAAAAGCTTGTAACACTTGTTTTTATGTGTGTTTACATGACGTTTCACATAATATAATGTATTATATATTGAGCTTCAAAACAACACCGGGAGGAAACCGATATGTTACAAGACCCACAAGTTTCGTCGATATACGACCACTGCCAGCTCGTACTTGGCTAGGACTTGAAAATTAACCTAGTGAATATATATTCATATATTCATAAGCTCCTACCCATATACACCGGCAGACTTTCAGACAGTTAAATATAAATTTACACCATAAAAAAATTCTATTAGGATTAATTTATTTAAACAGTTTAACGGAGGAAGTACATATGTCCTCGTGGAAGAGGATAAGAGGTTTAAGAGAGTCAAGCATTGAGTAAACACCTTCACGCGCCTACTCGACATTTAGTTAAAGCAAAACCTTAATAGAAAACGTTTCACGTTATTTCTTTAATATTAAAGGTGACTTTTGAATTAAATTATTTTTTACGTATTAATTAAGAAAACTATTAGTGCTGGCATTTCTAGATATTTGTCATAAATCTTTTAAACTAGATTTTTTATAAAGAATTCCATATCTATGGCTTATTTACGAACACATTCGTGTTGTGACCGCATTTCTGATTGATTGCGTGTAACTTAAATTTATACTGTAACAAGAAGTTTCCAAACAACCCAACAGATGGCGCCACCATGAATAATAAATCACGCTATCGTTTATCATAGCGCAAATTTTTTATAAGGATAGTACAATTGTATGTACAATTCCTTCGGCCAACAATAACAAGTAACGCCAGGCCTTTAGTCAACAAGTCATTGCGGAGTACAGTTGTATCCGTCAACTGGATCTCTCTGGATCTCTGTAATGCGAAGTATTCGGCCAACAAGTTATTACGGAGTATATAATGGTATCCATCAAATGGATGTCTGCAATGCCAGGACTTGGGTCACTAAGTCGTTACGGAGGATACAATTGTATCCATTAACTAGATCTCCTGGGATCTTCGTAACACCAAGAATCAAGACAGGATCCTATCAGGAAGTATACAACTGGACCTCTCTGTTTCTTCGTAATACGATAGTTGTTAGTAACTTGCTCTGTCATTATCAATAGTGGTGATAATGCTGCGTGCGCTGTCATGCACCAGAGACGTCGCACCCCACCTCAATACCTCGTCAATACTCCAATAAATCATTCGAGAGTATGAAATTTTTTTTTTAACAAAATAAACCATAACTTCACTGAACAATTGACTTTAATCGTCTGTTGGTAATGACTCATACATTTAACAATTAAGTTATGAGCCATTATCGGCTCATATTAAGCGGAAAGCGGTGATGTTTATTATTTGACATATAACCGTCAAATATGAATTGTTTATATCGCACACTTATATAGTGGAAGTGTTGAATTCTAGACCATCATTATACCAAAACATACGTTTAATAATAGTGGTAAAAGTAATTTGCGGGCTGAAATGAGTTTTGAACTAATTTCGCTCATGCGAGAGCCTTATTCAAACCTAATTTGTGGGACCTGTTTTAACTGGCGTAATTCCTCTGAATGTGAAATTAAATCTTAAACAATATTCGTTCCGCTATGCGCATTTCAACGGGTGCATCCCCTGCGATATTTAATAAATAAGGTATAAATAAACGCATTATAATTTAGTAATACAGATAATAATCTCCGTTAGTCACTAAGTGCAATAACTGAAGGAACCCAAGACAAGCTCACCTGCTCGTGTTGCTGCTAGCGAAACGAAGCTCTGGCTTCTATCAACCCGCTTCGGGACAGCGTGGAGGGTAATGGCTCAAATCCCCCCCAGTAACGACGGCTCCTAGTGTCCGGAGATACCAGACACCATGCTGACTGTAAGGTCGGGGGAAGCGCAGGACCGATCGATGTGAAGCTATTTTGGGAGGCTAATGTCCAGGAGTGGACGTCTGCTGGTGTCTAATTGAAATAGTTTTATATTTGAAAGCAAAACCTTGTATTTGTTATGTATAAAATCACTTCCAGTACTCTTTTTATCAGTCGTAATAACATTGTCTAAAGTTTAAAAATTTTTCTTAAACCTAAGTATTTTCGTACAATGCCTACATTGGTGTTATGAAAGTGACAAATTTATTTCATAACTTCAACTTCGACTAATATCTCAACCTTTTTGTCGTGAACACCAAATTTTAATCAACAAACAATTAAGGCTTCAAAGGAAACTTTAAATATAGAGCTTTTAATTTAAACACGAATTGTTAATAAATATAATTTCTAAGTCGACGAAATTGCGAGGAAAATGATCCGCGTTCAATGTCTCGCTATCATAACGAAGTATTAAGAAAATCGATTTTTTTATTTATGATATCTATACTGCATTAAATGTCTTTATACGATTAATAAGCTAAAGGGGGCCTTTTCCCAATGAACCTCCATGCTGGTCAGCTCATCTTTTGGAAGGCTCTCCAGCAGCATGGAAATTAACCAGGGAGTAATTTTTCTAGTGTTTCCAAAGTGATAACTTAAAAGTGGTTCGAATTTATGGGCAACATTATGTTTAATGGTTTTCTGAGAGTACGGCGTCTGGATGCACTCGGTTAGATCGAGCTCCTGTACAGCGGATCATTAATCCACGTACTGGTGTATACTTGTTCAGTGCTTAAGCCGATAGATATCTCTATTAAAATCATTATTATCTCTTAACTCATTTCAATATTCTGTACTTTTCAATAAAACCTTCATGGCTTCCGTATTCAATGTGCCCAGATAAATCAAACAAAATTTTTATTTCACCACCGTATTTGAGTCTAAGTGCTTGTTAGCATGTTCACATCCAATTTATCTTCAATACTATTCAATTTTAGAGTCGGAAGAGGTTCTCATGTGAATAGTTTGCTTCGCATAAAGTCAATTACTTGAGTAAATGGCATAGTTAAGTGAGTTCCTGGATATGGAAATGGGATTTGTATTCACGACTAGAAATGATCATTTCATTATTGACGTTGTCTTGCTGTAATTGTCAAGAGGGGGATGATAGCTCATTTCGAGGGTAGCATCCAGCTTTAGTATCGGAATATTTTTTTTTTTGTTTGATTTCGTTTGCATACATTTTGCAATACAATAAAATTTATACAATTAAACTCCGATCGATCCTGCGTTATCGGCATCCAGCTCTTTGCCGCAACTTTAACCAGATTGTCGGATCACCTGGAGGGGATCGATCGATGTGAAGGTCTTTGGGGTAGGCCTATGTCTAGCAGTGGACATCTGTCGGCTGACAATGATGATGATGATGAAATTAATATATTAGGCGATTGTAGTAACAACTACAATACACTTAAGTATATTTTGAAAGTGAAGGACAATTAGGTTTAAGTTAATATAAGAATATCAAATATAGCTGTTAACGAATATCGAATGATATAAATCATTTGTACAACTTGTCTATATGTTTTTTTCAATATTTATCTTGTGCTATTTATCGGCACTACATAGGAAGAGGAGCAAGTCGTTGCACAGCATAATTTTCTCTTATGCTTAAGTAATAGTGTTGTCACTATGCAAAGTATTATAACGCGAATAAAGTCAATAACATGAAAACGACGTTTATTCACTATATATATACTAGACTGCAGAATAACGCTACTGGTAGAAATTTATAACTGAAGCTCCTTTTCCAATTGTAAATGGATCGTTTTTCAGTAGAAACAATGTTGCCGGTGCTTTGAACAGTATCAGCATTGTAAATAGTTTCATACAATTTTATTTATCAGTCAATTGACTTATATTTTTATTTCGTTATCATCATTTGATTACATCAATATCCGCTGCCGAACATAGAGCCATCCAATTTTCAGACTGACTAATCCAATACCACCGGCAACCAAAGGTTCCCTTTGACGTTCATCAAGTCGTCGGTTTACATAGCGGATCCCTTTTTATACACCATCGGCTGCCAGCTGTTCTTTGCTCTAGCAATAGGCCTTCCCTGACCTCTGGTATAGGGACAAAACATTATACAGTATTGACTGAGAATATTACAAAATGACGAATAAAATTTACGCCTACAGGAGAAAAACAAATGTGTAAAGGAAAAGTTTACCGCGGCGACAGTGTGAGACTGATTTTATTTGTTCGGGGATTAAAGCTCTGCGGCGTGCGTTTGATGTAGGTAATAAAATAAACAAATGTACTGAGAACCTTTATCCCAGTTAAGAATTAAATGGACGAGCTGCAAGGTAGCATTGTTACTGATAACAATAATCAATACCGCAATCGATAGAAAATATATCATAGATCTATCAAAAGCGATTATTGAAAAGATATTCAATGATATTTCTTCTTCTTCTCGCTAGACTTTTACTTGAGGTCGGTCCTTTTCGTCATTCTTCTAAATCTATCTATATTTGATCATAGCTTCTGTCAATTTGTTATTCTTTAGATCCTTATTGATCATCGTCGATCAATTAAACGTTATTTAACAATTGAATTTAAACGATTGTTGTTAAATAACAATAATTATCCCCGTTCGCAGCGTTTACTTTTGTGAAGATAAAATGAATGATCAAAACAATTGTCAGATTACTGCCGGAGAAATTAAAGACCGTCATTACGATGCCGGCTTTCCCGTTGCTAAAACAAATAAAAATTCCTGAGCGGCCCATCCCATTTTGGACAAGGTTGAAACTCATTCCGAGTCATTTATCGAGCCAACTTAAATAAATCGCAGCCGTTTAATTTCTTTATAGAAAGCATAATGCCTAATTTGTTTGAAACAATTATCGCGATGCACTGAAGGTACAAAGACTTCGAACAGTGCTTGTTGCCAGTGATGACCTACAGCTCCGAAACTTGGTCGCTAACTTATAAGAAAGCTCAGGTCACACACTAAGCGACAGAGAGGGCGATGCTTAAAGCATTTCTACGTGATCAAATCAGAATTAAAGAGATCTGTTTAAGAACCAGGCTCAAAGTCCTTCGAGTCGCGAGGCGGAAGTAGCAAAAGGCGGGGCTTATAGCTCGTAAAAACGATGGACGTTGGGGCATTGAAGTGCTAGAATGGCGACCCCGCACCTTAGTGGACCCTGCACTAGGTGGACAGAGAAGTGAAAAAGAATCGCTGGTAGCCACTGGATTCAAACAGCACAAGACAGTTCCTCATGAAACATAATACAAGACCTATGTGCAGCAGTGAAAATGATGATGATGACTAAGATCAACAATGGAAACATGTCTACAATCTTATGACAAAATGGTAATATATTTCTTTGTCGTGGTAAGAACAGCTTTCTTATTTAACTGCGAACGTTATTATTATAGCAAACTTCTATAAACATAAGCAATAAGGAATGTGCTAGTAGTTTGTTAAACATAGGCATCCATTTCGAGTTCAGCAAATAACTTGCGCACTTTTCAAACAAATGCAAGTTATAAATAGATTGTAGAGCTCAAACGCTTGACAAGTAGTACTGTATACAAATGTATTTACTTAAGTATATTATTAATGACGATTAACTTGCTAAGCAAAATAAACTTATTTAATAAGTAAAATAAAATTATGAAATTACTACACTCTTACTAAGGTAGCCGTTAAGCAAAAATAGTTACTAACTTACTAACACTATGGCCCTAGTGACCAAACAATTTATTGATTATTATATTCTTAAACATAGGATCTCTCTCTGTGGGAAAAAACCTCGAGTCTCAGTAGTGGGGGCAGTAATAAGGCAGTTCAGGTTATTTTAAGTAAAAATGTTCGCATCACATTTCCCAATTTTTACTGTTATTCTGGTGGTAAGTCTCTGTGGCTTGGTGGTTACCACCGCAGCCTCTATTTCTACCACCAAACAGTACACCGGTGCGTTCTGTAGGAGTTGACGGAGATCACTATCAGGGCTTTAGTAGGTAGTATTCCCACATAACCTTATTTTTTCGCCTAGAACCAGGGTATCTTTTAAGAAGACAGTTGTCGCGATAATAAAAATAATAAAAGTATGGAGACATTAGTGTTCGGGTCTGAAAGGCGTATCTAGTTTAATTGCTGGGGTAACGTGACTCAACATCCTATGTTGTTAATGGCGGGTGTATCACTTACCTTCACGTGAACGTCTCGCACGTCTCGTCGCTTTTTTTTTTTTTAAAATCACTAGATTATTATAACGGAGAATTTTACTGATCGACAATACTTTAGACATTTTATTCTTTTTTTTTAAATTCCCTTAAGCCCCGATACGAGCGGGATGTTCATCTGAGGGTTCGTGATTCGCGTGCGGATAAAAAAAGTGGCGTAAATTAGTAAGGTATACACTGCACCATATTGCGCTCGTCACCTTGAGACATGTTGAGTCTCGTTATCCCAGTAATTACACTAGCTACAGCGCCCCTCAAACCGGAACACAGTAATTTTTGCACAATACTCTTTATCAGCAGAAATAGGCGGTGCGGTGGTACCAACACAGACCTACCGCTAGTAAGAAATAACAGATAATGTATAAAGCTACAAAATAACAGGAAATAAAGGGTATCATTAGGTAGCTACAAGAGTAAATATGAAGGATGTAAACCTGTTTGTTTAACCTCTATTTAATGTAGACGGTTAACGCTCATGCCCTCGCAGGAGCTCTGATTCCGAGACCATTATCTTTAATTAGTTACGTTTAAGCAAACCTTCTTAGCAATTACACAAGACATTGCTTTTACTCCTACTACATATAAAACTATGATTGTTCCCCGAAAAAAAAATTAATTTTTTTTCTCTAATTAATTAAATAAACAGACCGTGGATCCTGGTTCATGAGCCCAGTACCAAGTGAGCTGCAAGAGTCGTAATAGCTTCCAGCTCTAACATCATCACGTATCTAGATTAATTAAATATATAGCAACGGAACCGAAGCCAACCTCATCTGCTCACGGTGCATCATGATAATAAACGAGGCTCTGGCTCCCACCAACACGCATTGGGCCAGTGTGGTGGGGAATGGCCCAAATCCCTTCTCATAAAGAGACCATCTGTTTGAAGAAAGCGGGACGCCGCCGGATGCAGACAGGGGGGAACGTTCGATGTGGAGATCTTTTGGGGAGGGCTATATCCAACAGTGGACGTCTATCGGCTGATGATGATGATGATGATGACTAAAATTAATGTTTAAACAATTTTTTTATTCAACCACGAGACGAGCATGACGTTCATCTGATGGTAACATATGCGCTTGCCCATAACAATGAGGTTCTGGTTGGCCACATAATATATGCTCGTCGCCAGAGACAAGATGTTGAATCTCGTTACGCCAGTGATTTCACTAGCTACAACGCCCTACAAACCCGAACACAGTAATGTTTGCACAGTACTGTATGGCGGTAGAAATAGGCGCTGCGGCGGTACCTAGCTTGTACCTACCTTTTATTAACCACCAGTAAATTTGTGATTTTTTGAAAGGTATATAATATGTAGTATTTACATATTAATTTCCGGTTTATAAATTTCTTATGCTGACTCTACAGGGTGGTTTTTTTCTTGTTTCGTTTAACCTTCTATAAATAATTATTAAAGATTTATACTTTATCGTCATAATGCAAATAAGTAAGCAATTGTTCGTTTTAAGGTTTATCTTACTGCATACGTTTATAATTCGCAAACATTTGATTTTTAAGAAATTCATTTGAAAAGGAGACAAGGGCTATATTAAGGAATAAAAAAATTCGTAGATGTATATTGTTTAAATTCTAAGTTAGATATATTAGGGGGACCGGAAAGTAATGTCGTTTCTGCGCATGCCAATACTTGATTGTCATTTGTCAGCTCATTGTTTTGTTCAGAGGCGTACCAAAGACATTGTGAGGTTATAGTGATTTCTTTACTTATAGACAATTGAATTACAATTTTTTTTTGTAATTTTGGGTAAAATGGCCAGCCAAATACCAGAAGAGGTACACATCCGGCATTGCATGCTCTTTGAGTTTCGCAAGGGAAATAACGCAACAGTTGCTACCAAAAACATTTGCGATGTTTATCCAAATGCACTGGACATTCGTAAATGCCAAAGGTGGTTTTCCAAGTTCAAATCGGGTAATTTTGATCTTTCCGACTCGTATCGATCAGGAAGACCATCAGCGTTAGACAACGACGTGTTAAGGGCGGAAGTGGAAGCAAATCCGTGTCAGACGATCGAGGAATTGTCAAACAGTCTCAACAAACCTTGGCCGACCATCCAAGAACATTTGAAGCAGATTGGAAAAGTAAGCAGAGCAGGTGTTTGGGTCCCGCATAATCTGTCCGAACAGAATAAGGCTAACCGATCAATCACATGCAACTTATTGCTTCAACGACACAACACAGAAGCGTTTTTTGATCGCTTGATCACAGGAGATGAGAAATGGGTCCTGTATGATAACCCAAAACGCAAAAGGCAGTGGCTCTCTCCAAATGAAATCCCTCGGAGTACTGCTAAGCCAGGTTTACACCCCAAAAAAGCGCTTTTGTGTGTTTGGTGGAGTATTCGCGGCATTGTTCATTTTGAATTACTGAAACCTGGAGAAACTGTTACTGCAGACCTCTACAGCGAACAATTGCAGCGAGTCAATCAATCTTTAATTGAAAAGTGGCCAGCGATTGTCAACCGAAAAGGCGTCATTCTCCAACATGACAATGCAAGACCGCACTGCGCAAGGCGAACTCTAGAAAAAATTAATGAATTGGGGTGGGAGGTGCTGCCTCATCCACCATATTCGCCCGATGTTGCACCATCGGATTTCCACTTATTCCGAGCGCTGCAACACTTTTTAAGTGGCAAAACATTTGCAAATTTGGATGATATCCAAAATGCCATCTCTAGATATTTTGCCGAAAAACCAATTAATTTTTATCGATCAGGGATTGAAAATTTACTCACTAGATGGCAAAAGGTTATTGACAATGATGGGGAATACATCATTGATTAAAAATAAAGACTCGTTAAAAATGTATATGTTTGTATTTAGCGTAAGAAAACGACATTACTTTCCGGTCCCCCTAATATACTAAATTTTCTAAGTTAAGTGTAGATCCACTACGTATAATTATTCTAGTGCACAGACGCCCGCGTATACTTACTACAATAACAGACCGGAAGGATGATAAATATTAGAAATTCTATACAAGCAGAAGCCGCTTAAGTCCATGTTAAAGACAAGGAAATATCAATCTAAACTAGGAATCCGCTCAACTTGGCAAAGTTTCAGATCCCACTTTATTTTGTTTGCACGTTTCGGAGTTGACTTGTTGACGTTTTGTGGTATGTGACGAAATTTCCAACCACTTTGTTATATTCAGTTTAAGCTGCTCATGTCAAAACTCCTTATTAGTTATAGTATATTTTGTTTTCGCTATGTAAAATCTGTACAGTTGAATATTTCCGTATCCTCCAGTTTCGGCAGTGCCGTATGATGTAACTATCAAAGTAAAGATGAAACGCTGACGATTAGAGCTTACGAGAGAGTAAAGTAATCATCGCATAATGAAGCAATCATTTATTTATTCCACCAAAACGAGCATTCCTGTTGGTTGAGGGTTAGCATCACGCAATATAGCGATAGAAGACCTGTTATACAGACCACATATAACGTGGTAATAAGGCAGAGAGATCATGATATAAACTTTTAATCATAAAATATCGATCGTGGTAATGTTTTTGAGATACACCCATTTTATGTCCAACATCAAGTGGAAATTGGAGAAAATAAAGTTATCACCAAAAGACGTCTATCGTAAAGTTGATGACAATGAAAGTTATCATCTAAACATCCTTACTAACGAACCCTTAATGAATAAGCAATCGTCTCGCTACATTTGTTACTACATTATAAAGGGTTCTCCTTGATAATCTCCATATAAAATATATGAGGAACATAAAAAATTAGTACCGTAAAGAACCTTCAGTTAATAATGCTGACCTGTTTGTATGATTGTATGTACTGGTTTTCTGGCCTTCCATCTAATAAAAGAACTATTTTGTAGTAAACATATTTTTACCTAATCTGTTGTTAGTTGTCCACATAAGCTCAAATCGTCTAGTGACCTTTTATATATAAATAAATTATCGAACCAACCCTGACTTCTATTTGGAAGACAGTTTTATATAGGATTCCTGCTCACTAAATATCTCTGATAGTTGCCTTGAATCTATCGATGATAAAGGACCGCGAGCGAAGTAAAATTGATTCGATTAAATTATATAGCTCCTGCTTCGATTCCAGAGTTATATAAGAGTTTGTTTAGATAACTTTATTATGTTAAAAATGTAGAGTTTTTATCATAATAAGATTGGTGAATTCTGACAGTTACAAATGTGAGATATTGCACTGGACGACCACGCTCCACCACATTCGTGTTCTTTATCACTTAAAATCATGTGGGATCAAGGTTAAATGTTTTTTGTAACCGATCGTTGATAAAATAGGCCGCCGTCCGATTACAAACGAATATTATTTTTTGGGGAAAACCTTCACGTACATCTAAGGGGCATGTAAGAAACATTTACTTTTATATATAATATTATATAAACAACAAATTTAGCAAGGACATTATTTGTTTAAATAAAGTATGTAAGTTAGGACGTTAAGGATCTGTAACAAAATTGTAAACAAATTTAAACAAAATTGAAAGAAATATTCAAAGCATAAATAAAGCCTTATCATATTCCTTTGTGATATATGTAAAGGGTTTTTATAAAGGAAAGCGTTAGTTTCTTTTTTTTTTTCAGGTAGAGTTATAATTGCGCACAATATCTAAATAATATTATGAACAGTTATCAAGTTTGAAGGAGTCCAGATTTATTTATTCGAAGCTCAGATCGTGAATACCGCTTACAATACAATATTGACGTGTGGATACTGTATTGACAATACACTCGTACATATATATATATATATTGTATATACATCTGTTGTTACAATGAATTATTCTTAATCGTTGTACAAATACTCGTTACCAGAGACGGCGTAGATTGGAACCAGATGCCACAACAAGATGAAGCTGATTCTGAGCAAATATCTACATTGTTGGCGACTGTGACAGTTCTCCTGAGAAGAAACTCAGGGAGAGCTCTTTTACTCGTAACAACTTAATAGATAAATATGTACATTGTAGCACAATGTTACAAGGTTAATAATAATAGTCACATCAGCCATTTATTCATGTTATTTATACGTCGATGAAGGTGAAACGGTCTGGTGACTCTAGAGCTGTATTTATACGCTCTACTGAGAGCTATCAAACTATTTAAAGTATTGCCAGTTTCCATTTTAGGCTTCTCTTGATGGTAAATGATATATGTGCCTGCTCATAATAACTTGACGGTGCCTTGAGACATAAGATGTTAAGGCACGTTCCTCCAGTAATTTCACTAGCTATAATACAAAGATTTTCAAACTGGAACACAGTAGTGTTTGTACATTGGTGCTTGGCGGTATAAATAGGAGCCACGGTAGTACCTACTCGCTAGACACTCTTCAGAAACAGAGGTCTGCCACCAGTAAAGTATTTAGTGAATGATTTATGAACTGTATATAAATTTCATATCCATACAAGTAATCCATCGTCATTCATTAAATGAACCCATTTACTATATTACTTTATAGCTATTTGATCAACTTATTTAACAACAAATTTACACAGCTATACATATATAGATAGTACGATATACTAGATTTGTGTTAATTGTTTTTTTTTATATCTTTAAAGTCACGGTCTACGGTCCCACCTGATGTTAAGTGTTGGTAATGCTCACTAACCTAGTCGCAGCCAGCAATCTTTCCTTAAAGACACCCACGTCATATTTGGACGGGAACACTGACGCTAATAGTTGTTCCAATCCATTGCTGTTCTCATGAAGAACGAGGAGTTGAACCTCTTTGTTTGGAGACAGTAGATGTCCACAACATAAGGATGGAGACTCGCCGTTAGTCTGGTCGTCTGGTGGTGGAATGGAGAAGAATAGAGATAAACGAATAATAAATTATAGTTTTGATAAAAGATAGTTTTATACACAAAAGAAGATAGAGAAGAAGAGAAATTACAAACCAATAAATGATACGCCTGTCTTACCGGTTGACAGTAAGAATGGTACATACGTATACGGTGAATGATACACAAGTACTTTTTTTTTAAAGATATCAACATCATCTCAACTAATGAATTTGATTTGAAAGTTACTTGATGGATAACATATCGAGATGGTCGTTTTCTACAATTTGTTTATATGTTATGTATAGTATATATATTATATATATTCCTGAAAATATTAGATGTAAACATTCAACATTTGGTAGAGATATTGCTTCTGCTATTTAGAGGTCAAGCTAAGAATGAATTTTTACAAAATTCCTTCCCCAATGGGAGTTGCGGGAATGTTACGGCCAGCGTAGCCGGCGGGGAACATCTAGTATAATAATATGGAATATGTTATTAATTTTGTATAAAAATATTTTACTACTGTCAACTACTGGGATCATATTGTTATGAGAATAATTGTCAATGTTACTTGGTAGCAAGAATAGTTTGTATAGAATATTTTTATATATTAACTCGATTCGTTTAATTAGATACGATTTAAAAGGCTCGGCTTTCTGGAGAAAGGACAATGTTACTTTATCATAGCAGCTGAGGAGGGCAGAGGAAGTTTGCTTAAAATAATAAAAAAATCACTCCGATTGTTTGATAATATTTTTTTATCTTTAGTAGACTGTTTAATCTAAAATTTATATGACATTAAGTAATAATGAGGATGTGGACAGAGGCGTGTGCTTCATACAGGCAATTAAGCACTGCATACCCTAGATCCTTAAATCTATATGAATAATAATCTCCAAACTCACTCTAAAGGCGTTGGTGAGTTTCTCAAAAATAAACGTACTAATTTAAATATCTCTGTTTAGTAAGTAGCGAGATTTCGAGTGCGGTGTACCCTACTCGAAAATTTTGTGCACACCCCTAACTGGTTAATATGTTTACTGGTAACTGGTTAAGCATGTTAGACCAGACCTCTTATGTCTTAACAGCAATGTTGTGGTGATAAATCTATGATAGAGTTGTTGCTATCCAGCGGAAAGACTTCCGGGAATCAAACTGCGAAGTGTGTCGGCAATATTCGTGTTCAAGCGCCTATCCTTTGATCCATAGATGCAGTTAAAAATGCAACTGTAAAATCATAAACTACAGTCAAATAAATTCATGTAAAGTTCAGTTACCAAAATAAAGCTTTTCAATTGAAAATATCGTAACCTTTTCAGCGTATGAATAGCCACTGAAAGTCGTATCCGCGTATATATTTGCGGAAGTTATTTCAGTTTATGTCGCTGATTAAAAATAACAAAAGCCGAAGTGGATAAATATTGACCATAAGATAACTTTTATTATCATTTCCTGTCGTATATACCAATCCTTTATTATATACTGTGATGATATCGAAAACTAATATGAGTTTGTGTATAATTTCTATTAAAAAGCTTTTCTAGTCTCCGTTTACCGTCAGATCTTATATATCATTAAGTACGTTCCTATTTAAATAATTACATTAACTTCACTAGCTTAAACATGATATTTAACTTACAAAGAGAATAAAAAGCATTCTATAGAAGCTTTTTTGTTTAAATTGATATACACTCTTTGAAGTTAGTGCCTCAGGTAACGTGGTAAATGATATTAAGAGTGCCAGTAAATCACTTTTCCGTTTCCGAAGGCCCTCTGTGATCCTAATATATTTAACGTTAATAGGTTTCAGGAATCTATTGAGAAGTTAACGAATGGTCTTTATCAGTCTCTCGACGGCTTAACACGTCTGTGAAAAGTGGCTGAAGCTATTTAATAATTCAATTTCCATTTTCCTGTGATAGCAAACCTAATTACTAAGGCAATAGTCTGAATCAGGATTACAATATGTAGTTTACAGTTAATTATGTTTTACCTTTAAAACAGTCACACCGTACTATTAGTTATAATGTTTTTTATTATTCCCTTTACCTGGAAAGTATGATAATTATGTCAGCAGATAACAACGTAGAGCAAGTTATGATGATAAACACAACGCTATATTGTTCCCATCGCTTTGACACAAAATATTAGGTCTTCTACCGCAGTAGTTAATAACAATGCTCTTTAAACAGAAACACAGAGTAATGTTTTCGTGCTACTGTTTAGTGGAAAATATAGCAGCTGCAGTTGGTGCCTATTGAAACAGTCTTCCGGCAACAGACACATGCTTTAAATACTCGGTGATAATTATGATCTACAGACATCACCATCGCAGTACATGACCATGACTGCCAAAAACTAACCGTATCGTAAAAGTAATAAATAATTTAACGAAGGGACTAATATCTATATAATTTAGCAGTGTTAATATAACTTTCTGTCATTACAGCTACTATTTGTGCCGCCAAACAGTAGTGTGCAAACTTTACTGTGTTCCGGCTTGACGGCACTGTAGCCAGAGACTTAACTTCTCAATGCAACGAGAACAATGTGATGCTGTGTATGTCAACTTAACTAGCGTCTCGTTATGTGCGGGCCTATCACTTACAATTAAATGAGCCCCCGTTTCGTCGAATAAGTGAATCATAAAAAACATTACAAACATGTAAATAGTGTTAGAACAATGTTTTCATCATGTTTCACCCTCAAACAGGGTTGTACATAACCTCGTTATCCTTCCGGTTTTGTTTTCTTTGTTTTAATTATATTGTTTTGTTACGACGAAAAAATAGTAAATCCTGATGGCTTTTTACTACTGAAACTCGTACTGAACCCGGACTATCGGTCGCAACTTCTGTATTTAATTAAGTAATCCAGCGGCTCTCCTAATTGTTTTCGAGTAGGATTAATCCTTTGTTGTTTGGATTAAAGGAGACGCAAGTGGACTAGTATAATGTTCCTTTATGCCTAATTCCTAATTCTGAAGCAGCCATTACTATTTTACTAATAGTATCCCCTTTTGCCGGAGCTTTTATAAGTAGGTGCTTCAGCACTTATTTGACTCGAACAGCAAACTAAACATTGCTGATAACAATCGTGTTAACTTAACATTAAATGAGATTCGTTACGTTATATTGAACGAAAAAAAAAGCAGCAGGTGTGATAGTGTTGTAACAGAGGGTATAATGAAAGAAACAAATGTATGTACTAATAGTTAGATTAGGAAAACATAGTGAAATATTACGTGACTGGAGTTTTGAGACAAAAGTTTTCGGAGGAGCGCCGCTCGTATTATTTCACTACGGCTTCACATTCAATTATTATTTATAGAGGGGTTGCCTTCTTAAAACATATATTCGGAAATTATGGTGGTTCAGGTGCTCGGAAGTTTTTTTAGGAGACTCTTTGAAGAGTGTAATGTCACGTACTGTTTTAGCAAAGCGTACTATACCGTTCAGTATTTGAAAGAAATACCCCTTGATCATCAAGCAGTATGTTAGTCCAGTGGAAGACTTGAAATAAAAAATTATGTATATGTATAGTCAATGCGTTTATTGAGTCCATTTTTCATAGGTTCAAGGTTATTTTGTGAATGGGTTACTGTAATAGGGTTTTTTTTTATTGATCCCTCTGTGTATTTAGGGTCAGGGCCTTTATTTACAAATTTACACTCATTTACCATCTTAAAGTTATTTTACTCTATTTTATAATCACCATCTTCATTTTTTCCATTTTTTTTTCGTTTGTCTTTTTATGTCTATTTTACTCATACCCATCTTTCATTCTTTTCCCGTACTCCGCTCTTCTTTTATACTTCTTTTCTCTATCATTCGCCATTCTATTTCCTTCTTCCATCCCTCCTCTCTCCGTGAAGTGAAAATCTCCTTTTCGTATTCACCTCTGGGGGGTGAAGCCTTAAAAAGATCATCCCTATAGCATCATATTTCTTCTTCTTTTCAGTACTGTAGTAGGGGTTTGGACTTACGTTCAATAGGTTAAAGAATATTCCTAGATTTTAATTTGACTTGGACTATTCTGAAGGCTTATACCAGCAGTGGAATAATAAAGGCTGACGATGAAATTATTAGAAACCTTATATAAGTCAAGAAATATTAAACCTTATACAAGCTGCCAGACCGACGTTCCCTGTTCTAGTATTTATTTTTAGCCGTTCTATTCTCCGTTGAAAATGCATATCTAGTTTAATTACCGCTATTCAAAATGGAGGGCTAGTATTGAAACGTAATACCAAACAAATATACTGCAGGTATATTTGTTTGGTATTACAAAGAGTATAACAAAATTTTCCTTTTTATGTTATTTGTGAATGGTTCCGTAAATTTGGAGAAGTGACGTTTCTATATGATTTAAGCATAATGAACAAATTTAATGCCCTTTTGGCACAATTGCTGAACGATTTCCCAGTAACATTACCAGGTTTGATTCCGGAGTCATATTTTGTACCTTTTTCCTAATGATGAAGACTGATTGGCTATGTACCATCGCTGTTATTTCTGTCGGAGTATTCACATATTATTATTTTGTGTATTCGTCGAGCTTTGGTGTTTATCACCTATACCAGTGATATATTTTTATAGGCAAAAGCAAAACTTACCACCAATATTATGTTGTAAATCTGTCGTCATATCAGTATTGCTGTTATCTAGATGTTAACTTAGAACAGGAGTATATTGGGCGATAACAATTTGTCATCCACAGCTTTATTGTCACTTAATACAATGTGAAAGTGAGGCCAAATGTTTGCCGGTTGAAATTATAATAAATCCCGCATATCATATTCACTAGTTCACAGTGTATACTTTATTTATCGTGGAGATATCTTAAGGAATAATAAAGCGCACATTCGTCCTTTACTTTAAAATAGAATCAGGATATCATTAGGAAGTGATATACGCCATTGAGTTGACTATTTAATAAAATATTAGCCGTTGGCACTAAATTGGCTGTTTACACATCGGAAGCTTATATATCTGGCGCTACGCCATATTAACGAGCACCGAACTTCCGGCCAAGTAATGTATCATCTTATATGTTTCTCGTGTCTGAGAAATTGCAATGACACTTCAGAATTTTCGTCACGGGTTTCCTTTTGGGCATGTTAAAATATTTTAACATAATTATTTCTTATACATCAAAAGGTATGTTCACACTAAAGGTGCCTCGGGGAGTGTGCAAACGTTCTCTTAGTTCTGATTTATGACTTTGAGGGGAATGAACACGGAGGCTTTTCAGCTGGTAAGCCGCCTATAATTTTCCTGGTGCTTTAGGAAAAATGTAACAGCGTCGCCGAACTGTATTGTTTGAATGTTCTTCTGTTCTGCTTAGGTAGTGATAAGACTTCCGCTTTATATATTCCAGTTACAATAGTATTGTAAACATTGTTACCAAAAAAAAAAAACCATTTAACCAGATACATCGACTGCAAAATAGGTCATGTGAAACTGTCATGAGTAACAAATTTTTGTGCGTCCACTGAGTATAGTCGCGTATATCAATATCGAAATATTTTTTTTTTATTACCTTCTTGGAATATATGCTCGTGTTTATACACAGGTTGCATTAACAACAACAGTAGTAACCAAATTAAAAAACAACCCGTAAGGAAACCTATTATTTTCTGTATGAAGTAGAGCAAATTTTAAACGACATACATAACAAAAATTATCCTTTAATTTGCTTTCACATTTTTCCTTATATATAGTTAATAACAAATAAACGGTAATGTCCTTTTAAATTTTTCTTCACGAACATGCTCTTGCATGTTTCAAGTTGTAGTTTGTAAATTAATGCTCTTAAACCTCTTAATTACTTCACTTAAGGCTAAATAAAATCTTCGGCAACTTAATGTAAGCGTAGCATGCAAAGTTGAACTTTGTAAGTAATTTATTAGCATAACACTGAAAAATCATATGATTAGATAAAAATCATTATGTTGTTAATATTGTTGCGTTACTTTATAACTTAGTTTGTAAGGCGGTCGGGCGTACTGTGCGCCGGATACCGTTGAAGGAAAATATTGTGAAGAAATCAACATACATGACAACCACCAATCAATGGCCAATGTGTAAATAGCCTTAACTCACTCCTTGTGAGAGAAGATCTCTATTGAAGATGATCCTCCAGCAGTAGGAGCATACAGAATCCGTTATTATTTATTAATAATTTAAACCATCCTTCATAAGTTTCCATAATTATTTACTTAGTTTCAGTTTACTATTGGTTTATTAAATTTTCGTAGGAATTGTTTGCGCTTATCATTTTAGGTGCTAAACCAATAATCCTCGAACAGTTCGCTTGTAGGAGAGCCTTATATCTAGCAATTGTATCCAGGCAAACAATAATGATAATTGATTGTACAGTGTTTGCTAATATAGTAGTGTTTCAGCGTCTGTTTCATACCCATAAACGAAAACGTTCCTGACAATCCAACAGACGTTGGTACTCACAATCTTAATGTTTATTTCTAGAATTACTATTTCTATAATAATCGTATGTATGAAAAGCTTCTTCAAATTCTAGACTCTAAAGACCAAGCGCTTTAGTATTCGCTGCTTTGTGATAATGAAAAGAGTTTGAATAGAAATAGGGAAGTGAAAAACTTTTCTTACATCTTTCAGGTCATACAGGATGTATCGCAAAAGATTTACGTTTTTACTAATGATCGCTGAATTTCAGATATGAGAAAAAAATTATAAATATATATATATATAAATGAGCGTAAGGAGTCTCGCATAACAACTCATCATCATCAGCTGATAGACGTCTAGAGCTGTACATATTCCTGCACCAAAGATTTCCACATAATTGTGCAGGGATTCATAGGAGGAGATTTGGGTCTTTTCTCACTACACTGGCCCAATGGGGGTTAATGGGAGCCAGAGCCTCGGCTAGAATCCCGTGAGTTGTTGTGCGGAAACCCTTACAACATCACTTGCTCGTGGTGCACCCCGCTAATCAACAAACGAAGCTTTGGCTCCCCGCATTGAGTCAGCGTGGTGGTAAATGGCCCAAATCCCCCCATAAGAACCCCTACAAACGACTGAAGATTGCAGGGAGCCGCTGGATGCGGATAGCGAAGCATCGATCGATGTGGAACTCCTTGGAGGTGGCCTGTGTCCGGCAGTGGACGTCTATAGACTTATGATGATATAAAATTGTACAAAGAAAAAAAATTGTCGTTACCACCACCACGACAAAAGGTTTTTCATCCGTTTGTGTATTTCATATTTGTGTTTTTTTTTTACATCCGGTTGAGATTTTCATGGCTTTCAGTACATTAACCACAAACATAGAAGAGGTTTTCGCAAACACTTCTGATTTTCATGTTTCCTTACCATGAAGTTGTCAGTCTCTTTGGAAAGTTGGAGTTACTTCCTGTTTTTTTAATACCAAAAAATATTATATCATCAGCTTAAAGTTGTACTGTTTTTAAACCGTTTTTTTTATTCATTGAAACGACGAGACGAGAGACCGTTTATCTGATAGTAATACGTCTGCTCATAACAACGCTGGTGCTAGTTAGGATGGTATACAGCACCACATTGCGCTAAACGCCTTGTGACATAGGATGTTAAATCTTCACACTAGGTACAACTCCTTTCAAACCGGATCAGAGTAATATTTGCACACTACTCCAACAGAGACCTACCGCCAGTAATTGTTGTAGTTTTCGTTTTGAAATCAGTATTAATTGAAAGTTACCAATTCATATAACATTTATTTATATATATATATATATATATATATACTCTATATACGGATTTCTGCTATAGTTATCTAATAATATAACTAAAAATATTTTTTTTAATGGGCAATGATTTATATGAGAATTTTTTCTAGTCAATCTTGTTAACAAAGGACCGATAAAGAGCCGTTTCGTGGAGAGCTATTAAGCGTCGATCATTCATGAAATTTAGTAAGATTTATTAGGATTCATTCATTTATCATTCTCCCACAACGCATTTGGAATTTGGGACTCCAACGTACCCTGCATAATTCGCTTTAATAATAATGAAATGAAGAGTCGAGCTTTTTTATTTGTATAATGTTTTGGAATAACGATTGAATACAACGTTTCCTTCACCGTATATTGTAATAATGTAACATTACTGTATTTATCTATCTATATGAATAATTTATTATATAATTGTATAATGTTAATAATACATATAGCGTTAATAAAATTATGAATTTTCTAAATATACATCATATATGAATAATTCATAATGGAAACGTATCGAAAATTCAGAAAGATAAAGAGACTAGACGGAGACGCTACACAATGCTCTACACTCTTTGCCGTTGAACATTATATGTAAAATCATTTCAGTGTATAAAGCTTCTTAGTTGGAAACGTGTGTGTGTAAAGGTTTCTTAGATGTTATAAAGAATTCAGTCCAGAGTGTCTAGACACGATTCACGTGCCTTGTGATCTGTAGAATCAATGCTCTCTATTAACAATAGACATATAAATAAAATGTTCTTGTACGACCTACAGTTAACATTGGAGTAAATTTTTGATTTAGACACTATGCGACAATTCGACAAAATCTTTTACGTTATGATTATAATAGTTTACATGGATGAGATATTTCAGAACTAAACAGTAGAATGAGTATCGTCCATTCGATTGGAAGGGCATTACGTCTACAGTGAATACATCCGTAAAATAGCAATTGAACATAGCTACGGTTCATGTGATAAGTGAAGGAGCGGGGAGGCTCTTGTACGGGTGTACTGTATCATCCCTTCCACGGAGATTACTTTTTTCAAACACCCCTGTCTGTAAATACCCCGACATGAGGTAACACTCTCATATATCGGTTTTCTATTGTCTTTAGTCAGGTATTCTATTTCTAGGGTATACAGAAGTAGTTACCTGACCTGACCTTTAAATTTCATATATAAACGCGTATTAAGATCATGCTTCTTTAAGCTGATTTTAAAGTATTTAAACGAGAGCTCAAAGAAAGATGATAATCGGATCAGGTATCTAATAAGCCTCTATCATTACGTACAGCATACATAACCTTTTAATATTCAACTAGAAGATATATACCAATTTACAGGCTTAAGCTATTGATATATTACTATAAATCGTACATTATTATACGTACTACTAATTGTTTTAATAAGTTTTAGACCCTAGTGTTGGACCCTACTGGACAGTAGAAATACTATAAACGTTTATGTTACCAAGTGAACATCCCTTGATCAGTATATTTTTATTTTATTCCTCAGTACAGTTGATTTTATTCGACGAAGGGAGAATACGAGAGAAATATTCAGCTGATGGTAAATGATACGCATGTATAAACAAACGTGGCTCTTGTTATGATGATAAACACATTATCACATTATTTTCTTAGTAATTTCACTAGCTACAACGCTCTTCAAACTGGATCACAGTAATGTTTGTATACTACTGTTTGGCTGCAGAAGCAGGAGCTGCGATGGTACCTACATAGACGGTATCCAATAGAGACTTACCACCAGCAAATGATGCCCTAGAACTCTCCTCTATATATCCATAAGTTTCGTACTTAACTTTGTAATTTAAATAGGATGAGTACAGTGCGGAAAATATTTAACTCTACGTAATGTTTTTGTAATCAGTATTAATTTTAGTAGGTCCTTGACGGTCTAACTATACAACAAGGATTTCGTGGTCTTGTGTATACAATTCTTCTTCTTCGTCGGTATCTTGACAGAGTAGTCCTGTTATCACTTCAGGTGTTGATTGTAAGCTTAGCAACATATCCCTATTCCTCTCTGATGGCCGCCTTCCTAGTGCATTCATATATTGGTAAGGATGATGAGCCATTTAGTGCCTCCTTTATCTGGTCAGTCCATCTCGTAGGCGGTCTTCCTCGTGGCCTGGTACTCTCGACTTTTCCCTGGACCACAAGACGCTCACCTCTCACCTCTAGGTGGATTATATGGCCAAAAAGGTGAGGATACGAGATACGATCAGCAACATCTATTCAATAGGTAGTACCTTCGTCATCATGAAGTGCTTTCTTCAAACTGAAGTTTGTTAGCTAGGTACGGAAAACTTATCCGGATCTTAGGCTATTATTTTCAACTGATGATATTTAAACTCGGTTTACTCTTTTATATGTTATATAAATTTTAACTGTATGTGTATTTAAGTGTATTCATATAAGTAAAAGAATTATTTGTCTTATTTATAAATATGAACGTGTGTCTCAATTTCAAATCTGTTGAAACATTTTACAGGGTGCCTGTGAAAAGATTCAGATATCATATTTATTCAGTTAGAGTGAGGCTGCTCAGCAAATTTGACTTAACTTTATACAACCGTTAAGTAAACTGATATTGTGTAAATACGCGATAAATATTTCGCAAGTGAATTGGGTTAACTTACAACATCAACAAACCGTCAGCAGACAGTAGCGGTAATAATTTTTACAATTACCGAAATTTTTTTCATTTTTTCATACGTATCTTCTATATAATAGTATAGGCTATGTTTAAACAAACAGAAAACAATAATTTATAATTAGTTTTAACCGCAATACATTGATTAGTTATAATTGCGTAAGTAATATACAAATTAGAGTAATATTAAGTATTTGATACTTGTTCATTACTAATTTTCTCTTCGTTGTATCAAGATAGATAAGTGGACTGCCTTCAATGACATTCTTTATCAGTCAAACTATATCATATTATGGTTCATTGTTGAAACGAAATGAATAATAAAATATTAATATGCATGAATACGTTCATTAAGAGATACTTTTGGATAAATAATTAATTTACAATGTATATAGAGGTGCACGACACATTCCTGTATAGTATATGTAATCTTATTAATGGGTTTTGTTTGTTCGTAAATAACGTGAAAACTAGTGAACGTTTCGATATGTAAACATGACCGTTCGACGCGGAAAGGTTTGTATATGATTATGGGCTAATGATTTTTTTAATTCATAGATATTCCTAATTAACTTTTAAACCCTTTTCTTTAGTAATTGTTGCTTTAGAAAGTCATTTGCGGTTGCGGTTGCTCTCAAGGAATGTTTCAGACAATTTTCAAGTCTAATTTTTCTACTACGCCCAGCAGAGCGGTGGAACAGCTATTAGTTGTATAAAGTAATCACTAATTGTTAGTTTATACGTAATGCATTAATAATAGAAATATAAATAACGTTGACATGAATTATTTTCTTAGAAGAAATTTCGGGTTAGAAGTTCTAAAGCCGTGAAGGCTGAACTCTGTAAAAATTGCTAGTAGAGCCGGCGGAACGTTGCGGTATGAAAATTAATATTTCCTTTTACCAACAGCGGACATGATTACATGTGTTTAACATTACGAAACGAGAGCTTCTCATAGACGTTTATACGAATATTAAATGTACATTTTCGTTTGAATTACAAAGTAGACTTTTAATTGCCTCTTTTCGATTAAATCTCTGAGTTAAAACAAGTAGGAAACAAAAAGTAATTTAACTTTTTAAATAAGTATCAACTCCGCGGCGGCGAAACGTGCTTTAGTCATTTCTTTTTCCACGACGCAAATATGAATTGATAAGGAGCATCGCATTTCAAAAGCCCCGTTCGTTACTTATGTGTTGTCATATGAAACTATCCTTCTCGCCATTTGTTCACCAGAATATATGGTATTTTTGTTTTTTACTTTTCCCAACAATAACTCATGGTAAAAGCTGGACTGGATCATTTGCTGCGTTTTTTAAAACATAAGGTGGAATAAAGTGCACTTAGCAATTTGGCAACTACAAGCGCCACTCGGCGTCAACATTTTAAATACCTGTCAAATGAAACCCGGCACATTAATGAACGTCTGTAGTAGAACTAAAAGGAAACGAGAACACTTTAACTTAAAGACATGCTGTTTTTCTTAAGTTATATTTCATAATAGAAACGATGCTACGAAGAGATTTTTTTCTAGTTTATTAGTACTACGTTTCATTTATAATCAATTTCTTCATTATAATAAATTAGCGGATGTGCTGTAGTGACACGGGAAGTAAAAGATGTATAAAAAAAAATGATAGTTTATGGTATAAATGTATGTGAAAACAAATTGAATAGGAACACACGTATGTAGCGACATATCGTCGAGCTGCAGTGATAATATATTTATTACAAAACCCGTTCCCAATGGAAGAGGTTTTTTTACTACATATCGGAAAACAAATTTTACGTCGAAAATATCAAGTCATACCGGATTAATGGTATGTTATTGATTAAATTGGAATTTTTTTTGTCAAAGGCTAGAATGCTTTTATGCTTTCCTTGAATAAAACAAAGTTATTCGCTGAAACGTGTGAACCTTTCACGTATTGCATATATTGCATTTGACAAAAACCGTATTTCATATATACAAAGAAAAACCCTGAATTCTGTTTTTTGACAAAATAAAGAAATTATCGTATATTGTTTTATATGAAAAATTCAAAAAAATCATTGTTTTCTTTAGTATGTGTTATTTCTTCGAAAGCTGTCGATTGTGATGACCTCTATCACCATTGAAGCTGAATCACAAACACGGTCGATGTATCTACATACATGTTGAAGGAAACAGAATATATTTGACTTTGACATTGAAGCTGATAAAATTCAATTTATATTAAATCAATGGATGTACAGCATATATAAATATTATATTCCCTTTGAAAATAAGCATTATGTATAGTTTCGAAGTCTTATAGATCTCGTATCGTCACGTCCACAGCAACACATGAGATTAAGATGAAATAATGTTTTAAACACCAACATTATGTAAATTGTAAATTAGTTTAAATATTCAGATCATCATGAAGGAATACATTTATTTAGTACGTTGGTCAAATGAAGAAAACGTAATTTCCTCTTTTTTTCTTCTAAACAATCGACCTGTAACGGTCCTCATCCTGCTACTCGGCATTTTACCTTTACGGTTACGACTTTTATTTTCGGCGACCTTTCCCTAATTACGGGCATTTTGTTACTAATTAATTGAATTTATTGTCCTAGACTTTCCTACAGTTTACATTAAACTACCTATCGTGTTTGTACATTTTAAAATTTGATGATTAAATACTCACCATTACAGCTGATGACAAAGCTAGCTCTTTGCTCGTTTAAAGTTCAAGTGTAATAATTCAGCCAACGTTCTTGGCACCTTACAGCGTGGAGTGAAGCTTATATAATTATAGTTGACTGCAAGTTTAATTCAGCAGTTAAGTGCCCGTTTAACAACTAAAAGAACGACTAAATCTTTAGTTTTTATCGCACACGATTTTCCCTTATTACGGCACATACGTTTTGTATTGTTAACATTTGAATACAAAGTAACTGTATAGTTGGATATATGTAGAAGATAGAGTAAAAGAAAACAATAACCATACTTTACATGAGATTACTTTTATTAATTAGGCAACGTTTTATTTAAATGATTGAATAATAAATAAAAAGGTATATAAACAAAGTTGTATAACCTTACGGAAATTTGTAAGCTGGAATGGGAGAAAGGCAGTGTCCCAAAACTGTCGGGTTAATGGACGACTAATTGGGATATTGTAACAATAAAAGAACTAACATTTACCATTACACTTGATATACTGTAAAAGGTCACACCGTGTTTCAATCGGTAATAATTAATCAACAGTACTTTGCCGAATACTACTTTAATATCAGGATATGTTAACATATTCAAGAAATTTACTGTCCCATGATATTTTTAAATACAAAACAAACTTTTCGAGGTTAAAAAATATTTGAAATTAAAACAAAAATTAAATACTAAACTATCGTAAAACATAGTAGATATTGCAAACAGACAAAAACCTGTATAACCTATAAATCTAGCAAGTACTTTCATACGTACTTTAAAAAATAATATCGATGATATGTAATACAATAGATTATTATATGGGTACAAGATTCACTAAACTAAGACTATATTTAAAATACAATGCATATGATTTCATCGATCCAGTCCATTTAAAACCATTTTAGGCCATAGGCCTTCCCGATTGGAGATAGTGTACCCCAATTAGTACGTTATTCTCTAGTTGCTACCATCCCTTGTAGTTGTTACCGTTAACCGATATTCCTCTTGACAGGCGGATATTTTAACATACTAAAAAGGGGTATAGAAAATGCATTGTACATATATGAATGAAAAACAAAAGCTCGGTCACTTTATCCGGATTTCGTTATAAGTTTAAACGATTATTAAATTACATGGGCTGGAATAACACAGCTTAACGGCGACAGAAATAATTATTTCTCTCGATAAAATGAATATCACTTCAAGCTCAGTACGGGAATTGTAAAGGTACTACAGTGATAATATGAACTGTATTCTTTTTTATTCATTCAAGTTACTTTTACAACTGCTGATAACAATATGAAAACGTCCAACGATTTACAGAAGAGTGAGTTTAAGTAATGAGTTCTAATTTCAATCAAAAAGTAACAGGTAAATATTACATTACTAAGTATAAATTTGGTTAATGGTTAACTATTTCTATAAACCAATAAAAATCTTCAAAACTCACAACAATCGGGATTACTTCTGAAAACATTCTGGTTCCCCCACTCTCTAGCAAATCTTTCTATATACTTTTTTTATGGTAAATATGATTCATGTTGAAGCTAAAACATTCCAGGCGGATACGGATAAAATCCTAAAAACATCCATATTCCACAGTATATGGCACAGGTATCACAAGGACGCCTGTGAGTTACTAAATTGTTTAGCCCTCATATACTTTTTGTTCCACATTTCCGCTTTTGAATATTTTCAAAAATATATACAACTGTCTGAAAATCTCAAAATTCTCAGTGTCTAAATATAAACAGGTTTCAATCACCGTGGACAATCTACATTGGTACCACTGTAGCTCCTATTTCTACCACCTAACATTAGTGTTCAAATATTACTGTGCTCCGGTATGAAAGACGTTGTGGCATGTGCAATTAATGAGTCTTAAGGTGATGAGCAAAGTATTATTCTGTGTATTTCGTCCTGACTAACACAGCATTGTTATTGGGAGGTTGTACCATTTACTGCCACGCGAAGTTGTCGCTTGTCTCCTCGGTTCCTGGACAAAGAAAAAAATAAAGACTAAATAACTTGATAAATGTAAGTGTGAAATGAAGGTGTTGGTAAGTGAGCAATAATGACATTTGGTTGGATTAAGAAGGATGAAAATAAATCTAAAAGTCTTTATAATCAAGTAGAAACACTTGGCAAAGCTTTGGCTGTAGCGTTTTGTATCGTTAGCTTACCTCAGACTTGGCTCGCTGTGCTGGCCAACGTTCTGCGGTACGTGAGAAGACTTCCGATAAATTTGTTACATATTCTTTAAAATCAAGCATTCAGTTATAATACTGAAAACATTACACCGAATAATCTAGTATTTTACTTCCCTATATGCTTTATAATATCTTCGGCTGACACAATCAGAGGTCCATTGCGTCCTTAAACATTTTGAAGAGTGAAAAATATTTTAAAAGATTCATATACAAAATATCTTTTATGAAAGTATCTTTCAAGCTAAAGATATGAAACTATGCTTTGATTTCAATACGGATATATATAGATTTCCATATCAGTTTTCTTATAGTAAATGATTAAATGTTTGTAGATATCAGTAATACATTATGTTTAAGTTTCATTTCATTATATTTGTATGGGTATTTTAAAAGTTTATAAATAAATAGAATTTATGTCAAGATATAGTATAGATTGTTACTTTAACGAACGGAAACAGTGACAATACAACAAAGGTTATGTAGACGTTAGCATATTTCCGGGGAAAGAAGAGAAGGTTATCAATATTTTTCTTTACCTCTCGTATTACAGACATAGAAAACTGTGAATGTAGAGTACAATAACATTAAGAACAAATAACATTAAAGATATATATATCATCTATTGTTGGAATTGGTAAATGAATTTTTCCATAAATTATTACATTGTAGACACATTTCGTTTATTTTCTTTACTTGACAAAGTGAACAAGAGCAAACAGACAACGCGTTTCTACGAGTAATGGACGGCGTACTTTTTAAAAAGGCACAAAGTTAAAAAACTAAAGCTTCTATCTACATTTTCTGTTTTAGTAAAAAGCTTGGAACATTGAATTTTCCTCCGATATGCTACTACCGGAATTTACAATTTAAACAACACTCGGAAGCATGATAACTGTCATTGCTGACATCTGAATATGTTTTTATATTGCACATACACATCACTTACTACAACACGTTTATTTTCATTTCTCTGTAACCAAAGCAGTTTCTATTGTAAAAAAAAGGAGCTTTCCCGGAGAGATAAATAAAACACTTATCTCAGTTCTCTAAAACCCGTTAAGTACGATCAAGAAACGAGTGGAGGAAAACTATGTTTTTCTTTTCTTTATCCAACAGCACTGTAAAATCACATCGTAGCAAGTTTTGTTCAGTTTTATATTCTGCTTTAGAAGAAACTATTCTGATATTATGTTGTAAATAGATTTTTTTTTAAAGTGACACAAGAAAAATATATAAATATAAATAATATGTTGGATCAAGTCGAAGTCCTCGATGTAAAATTGTGAAGAAATTGATATAGATATATATATACTCTCTACTTCATAGTTGTAGTACATATTCAGAAGCCAGTAATGATATATATGTTAATATCACATCTGCGATACGAATAAAATTAACAAAATATATGCTAAGTAACTATTAAAATCACTTACTGCTCTTAATATATTAGATTTGCAACTGTGAGGTCTCTCCTTCAATTCACAGATCACACTTTGTAGAGTTAGCTTTATGGTGGGGTTTTTTCATATCCCCGCTAGTTACCATCCTCATCCTCATAACAGCATTGCTGTGTACTGTTAACATTTGAGAGCCTGTATATTTTCTGCGACCACTGGCTTCACCATCCAGGTCCTCATTGTTGTTTAAAATCCTCTGAAATTGGGATGAGCTGTTAGCGCATTGTAGGTAAAACAAACGAAGACGTAGTACCGTATTAAAAAAAAAATATTTATAACGCTTTATAGTTCATTTTACAAAACTACATTACGTAAAGTCGATTCCGTACCCCTATTAGAGGATATTCAATAAAGGCTTACTTATGTTGTTGCGGTTTTCTAATGGCAACAGTAATCATACGTGCAGTTGATCTTTACCAAACACCAGTAAAAGTTATTATATTACAATGGATATCAAATATTAGTGCTCAAATTGCATTGTCAAAAATTTTAATGCTGCGTTTTGTCGATGCTGTCGCATAGTAATCACATGGTTGAACTTTTTCGCTCCAGTCAGCACATAAATCACAGTGTAACCTTTGTCGTCGACGGGGATCCTGGCGTCGATTCAAATGCAAATTGAAAATCGGCGGCAGCAGTTACAGCTTGTTACCCATTCTCCCCTTAATTACAACCTTCACAACTGGTTGGACTGCGTCTAAGAATGAATATAAAATGAACTATCTTACATGCTTCCAGGCCACGGACTCCGGACCCTCGAGCCCAGTGACTAATGAGCTGAATAAGTCGGTCAAACGAATTCTGACGTTTACCCATGATGTTTATATATATTCAATCGTTTTGCTATCTCTATACAGTGAGTAATTATTAAATCAAATTTCTATGTAGCTTGTGAAAGTAGAGGGCTATGCTCGGAGTTTCTCCACGCGATCGAATCTGAAATGTGGAGATTCATATAAGAACTAAGGTCAACGACATAGTCCAAGAGATTGCTAGACTTAAGTGGCAGTGGGCAGGGTACATTGCTCGAAGGATTGATCGCCGATGGCGTAGTAAGGTCCTCTAGGGACGTATGCATATCGGTGGACGTAGTGTTGGAAGGTGGCGGTTAAAATGGCGGTCAATAATAGAAGTAACTAAACTATCATTATACGATCTAAAGAGATCAGAGGGTAGATTTCAAAGCTCTTACCTCATTTTATATATAAACCATCGAACTGTGAAAGCAGCGTCAAAATGGGTAAACTAGTTATGAAGTAGTTACAGTTTAACAGCATTGGATATCTTGATTTGTAATCTAATTTCGAGACTATTTAAACGATATTAGGAAGATGACAAGGTTTTGATACCTCGATACTTACCAACCCACATGTAGTCAAACTGCAAGTATAAAAACATTGCCGATGTGACTACGACAATCGAAACGCTTCATCCTCAATCTCGTTGCACCTTCACGTCGTATAAAACGAGTGTTAATTTCTTTAAATTTTCAACAAATTAAATAATTTCAAGTAATATTTAAGTACAGACTCAATTTCTAAATATCCTTTAAGAGGTTCGTAACCTAATTATAGAGTATTAAAGGCAATTAATTTATGAGAGGTATTAAAATAAATTAATTTGAACCTGGTCGAAGAATGAAACAGACTATACAGCTTTACGTGGAACGTATACTTATTAAACAAACAAAATTATTAATAAACAAAACTAATCGTTTATAAAAAAAAAATGCTCTCACGACTAAAAGTACCTCCTCTAAAATAACCGACAACAGTTGTAAGTATCCTTCTATAATATAGATAAATAGCTTCAGAACAAAATCCATGTTTGAATCATCACCGGCCATATGTTCACTTAACATGTTCAATTAAGATCTAGTGTTCATTGTTAATAAAAAAAAAAATTGCGAAAGTCATCTTAAAATTGAGAGTTACTATTGTGGTGTATTGACCTAGCGGCAGTCATGAGAGAATACACCTTTCTTTTTATTGTTCCCTTTGCGTATAGTGTGTCAGGGCCTTTATTTAAAATTTTTCATTTACCATCAAATATTTTTCTTATCTCTAATTTCCTCATTCTCCTCTTTCATACTTATTACCTTTCTTACCATAACTTATCTCACACACTTCTGTTCTCATTCATACTACATTCTATTTCCTTCTATCACTCCATCTCTCATCAGTGAAGACCTCTTCTTCTCGTCATCATTTCTGGGGAGAGCCTGAAAGTAATCATCCACTGTAGCATAGTTTCTATCTCTTCTTTCTTGCTCCTGTTTCTATCGTTTTCCAATTTTATTTCATTTATATACTTTAATAGTATATTATGTACACGAGATAATTTTTTGTCATCTAGATATATTGCTTTAGGCTTTTTAGATTCAGGATATGTACCACGTAATAATAGAAGGGAAAATTTCTGCATTTGCTTTGTAACCGGATACAAATAGCTTTGAGTCGGCTTACTGCAAAAGTGCTGCAATGTATTTGAATTGAAAAACCGTAATAAACTAGAGGGCCGAGCAGGATTTCCGTCTTTGTATCTACATACGTACGGTGGCTGTGGAGGAAGGTAACAGATTGTAATGCTTTGTATAATACATATTTATATTTTAAACTTGATCCGTAAATATGTTTATAACAGATATTCATATTGCAAAGCCTTTTACATATATCGTTACTTCTGACACTATATATATCATATATAAAAGATTTCTATCTATGTAGAGACTGATTACAACATCTCTAGTACACTGAGGTTTAGAGACTTGAAATTTAATAGGAATATTCCTTTTCAGATCAGCAAAAAACTGACTTTACAATACTTGTCCCAAAAGAGAGTTGTGGGGATGTTACAGCTAGCAAAACAGTCGGGTAACAGCTAGTACTCAATATTTTTGATTCAAAAATATACGGATACTGAAAATTTAGATAAGTTATTAATATTTAATAACATTCAAATGTTCAGATGATGTGTTATCAATAAGTTATTGGTAAGAAGCTTTAGTGAAGCTTTTATATGTGGCTTCTGAAAATTAGGTTATGACAAAAAACCAATTGTATAATATAAGCTTAAAAATATTTGTTCACAGACATTTGAAGACAACGTTGAAAACTATTGATGATGATGATGATGATGATAATGATGATGGATATACTGCGTTTTGAGAACCATTAACCAACCAAAAGTATGACAATGAATACAGTTAAAGCATTTCTGTGTTTAACTTTTTTTATGCACTAAGGTTCCATCGTTACTTTAGATTAATATCATTGTCTCAAAATCAGTACCTTTTAGATAATAATCGAAAAAAAAATTAACGGTTTATTTATATGTAAATATATACAATGAAAATGGGTTTCCTTTTTTAGCCAATCAGGTGAAAACTAGTGAATATATCGACATAGCAACATGACTGATGAACATGAACGATTTGTAAATAGTTGTAGGCTGTTTATTTTTTGATTTTCTAAGATTATCAGTGTTTTATCTCTAAATAACTTGTATAAACATTTTGATTTCGTATTATTTATGCGGTTGCTATAGTAACGGTTTATATAGAAAGTCATTTGCGGTTGATCTCATGGAATATTTCAGAAAGATTTCAAGTCTAACTCTATATTACGGCCCGTAACAGGTAGTATTGAAATATGATGATTGTAAATGCTTTAATATTCCTTTGTTCATGTTTAAAGCATTATAAAAAAGTATGCGTTTTAAAGCATGATGGAAGCTATAACGTAAATTCCACTGGCGGATGTAAACCGTCGATTTTGAGTCCAATTCACCTTTGTGTTGCCACTTCAGTGAATGTGCGTAGTTTTGTGTGTTCAGAAATGTTCATATGTCATGCCGATGGAGAGAATGGAAATACTTCCTAACGAAAGGGGAAAGGAATTTAATTTCATATCTTTTTCAGGAAATTAAAACAGATGTCTTCACGTTAACCTTAATGTTAATAATACTCTACTGCCGGTTTTTTTTAATTATAAACTAGTTTTAATTACTATTAATAATATGTATAACACGCGACTAGTTAACAAAAGGAATGACTTTATCGTAACTACAATTTTATTGTCATTTAACCTGTTACCTGTAACTGTGACAATTCTTGTTATAAAAGACTTTTCTTTCTTAGCACCTTAACTCATTCAAATTTTAACCCAAATAAAGGTTCGAAGACATTTATTTACTTTATTACCGACATCAAACACACGCCGCGTGCGTTAATCTTGATATAAATAAAATCTGACAACCACTGCCGAGAGAGCAGACTCCTCCCGTCTGCTTTTGTTCTACTATAATTCCATGATAGAGTTCAAAAAATGTTACATTACTACTAAAAATTTAATATACAACAAACAAAATACAAATACATATATATGTTACAACACGTGAACTGTTTCCTTGCATATCTCTCTGTCAAAAGATCTCGATGGATCAGGCATCCTTTTAGTGACTATGATACTATAGATTATAAATAGAAGGAGGTTTTTCAACATCCAAATTTTTTTTAACCCTATTTTACTCATTGTATATACTACTACTACTACTACTTTGAGGGAGGCCTATGAGCAGCAGTGGATGTCTATCCGCTGGTAATGATGATGATATACAATGTAGTGATACATTATTTTAATTGTTTATATCGATGCTATTTAATGAAGAATGCTTTCAAGTCTTAATTAAAACTCCTGTTTTCCACTCATTCCTTCCCCTTTGAATAAATTAGCCCCTGCGATAATTCAATTTGTAATGAAGAGATTTAAACAGGGGGGATGGAAATGAAAAATGTTCTCAATTTATACAATACCTTATTAATACTATTGGATTGGAGTTTTTTTTTTTTTCAACTAAATAACATTTTCGTCAAAAGTTTAAAAAAAAAATTAAACTATCGATCAATCTTTGTTCATATTTATTAGATAAATCTCTGTTGCCGGAGACAGTATAGGTACCGTCGCAGCTCCAATTTCGACCGTCAAAAGTGCTGTACAAATCCCTGTCTTCCGGTTTGAAAGGCGCTGAAGCTGGTGAAATTACTAGAGTAGAGAGATTTAATATATCATAATAACTTATATTGTGTCATGTCCGAAGGCGACTAGCACAATGTTAAGAGCAGGCTTATCACTTATACTCGCATTAGGTAAACGTATCGCTCGTCGACGTATAAAAAAAAATTGTTTATTGTCTCTTCATAGTTAGGATTCACTAATCTACTATAAGCTTTATGCATGACACAGTCAAGGAGGGAATCATTATAGGGAGGATTATCGGCTTTACCCATGACCTTTACCACGCACTAGACTCCAACCTGTATGTGGTTTTAGTATGGATGAACCTTAAGTTGCGATATGTCGCAGTTCAGTTTGTATGAGCCTTAAGTCTCCAAGAGAAACAATATGGGGAAATCGACATGGTCCGAAAGGATGTTCAGCACCAGTTGTGGACGGGTTAACCTTCTGAAAGTTAGAGAAGACTGTTAGAAACACTGAAGAGGCTGTTTATTATAACGATTAATAAATAAAATATAGAAAACTGAATGAAAACGAAACAAGCGTAGACTATTTCGACGAGGCCGGTAGTTCCGTTACGCACAGCATGGGTGATTGATTGATTCCCTTGTTCATGTTATCGATGTTTCCGTGTTGCTGACAATGCGTCCGAGGCTTCGGATTTTATTTATTGCACGGGAACGTTTGATGATGGATCGTATAACCGTGGATGTGAATAAGTAATGATATCGCTTGAAATATAGGTACATCGCAATGCTAAGCTAAGCGGAGCTACAGAACAGGTCCTAACGAAGTGCTTTGTGGGTTAATTAACACATTGTCTTCTTTCGACACACATTTTTAATGCGAATTTAGGGAATCAAGTCTCTATATAAATATCTATACTATGTTTATCTATTGTTTTTTTGTTGGCATACAAAAATGTAAGAGTAGAAAACTTTTTTATATGGTGGTCTCATACACATATAACAATATAGTTCATACTTTACAGCACTTAAATTATCATCAAAACACAATCAAAATGTTGATGGGAATATAGTAATTTCGTGTTTGTAGTCTGAGCATGGTCTACCTAAATGAAGCCACAAAGTTTTAGTTCAAAAAAGACAGCCAGAATAAGGTCTGCATGTTTTGAATAGTTTCATTGAATCTTAATAAGTAAAAAAAGCTTAAAATGGTAAATACTTAATCCTTTTTAATGAACACAACCCGTACAAAAACTCACGGGACCAAAGCCTAGCTCATTTGCTCGTGGTGCACCCTGCTAATCAACAAATGAGGCTGTAGCTTCGTCCCTCCCATGCCACCACAAGAATTCCTACAAACGCGGAGATCTTTGGGAGAGGCCTATGTCCAGTAGTGGAAGTTTACATGCTAATGATGATGGTCGTGTAATTATTTTATAAAAGTTCAATAAATTTGAAAGTAAGCAATGTGTAGTATAGGTTAGTGTGTTTTATTAATCATCCTTCACTATATTGTTGAATCCTTTTGGTGCACCAACACTGTGTACTGGTACACGCATTTCCCGCTAGAAGTTCTTAGTCCTTACCATTTATAATTAAATCAGACTTTTCGTTTCATTCCCTTAAAAGAGCAGTCCTTCGACAATGATGTCCATTCAATGGCGAAGAAATACAACATTATAATGAGTGCAGGATGTTTTCATTTCAGAATTTAATGGTATATTACAGAGGACATAAATTCAACGAAATAGTCCGCAAACATTAATTAACGTCTGGACGCTGGCAGTGTTCGTCTCGTTTAACTGTCCATAAAATTTGAACGAACTTTACTTACTGAAATTATTCATTTTATATTACATATCAAATTGATGAGCATGATGTTTCACCAGTGACTCTGTCCATGAAAAGAAACTGTTAGGTTATTCCCTTGTTTGTTACTAAGCGGAAGGAGCAACGACAAGTATAAGGTTCACACGTAAATAATAAGCTCTGCACTCAATAACTATTCATTAACCATATCAAATTTATAATCACTATAAGTAAGTTACCTAATTGGAATATTGTCTCTGTTATTGGACAATATTTCGTGTTTTGTAGCTAGAAAAATCCCAGCAACAGAATTGAGTATCAAAAATTCATCAAATTCATACGCCACGATATCTGTCACTTTAATTGAACGCATCCATAAACGAGTACCTGTCAACAAAAAGAGAATACGAAAAAATTCGACTATCTCTCTATGGAAATCTCCGAATAGGAAATCAAAATTTTTGGTATTCATTAACAGTAAACAAGCACACGACAACGACACGACGACGACACTGCATCTATAATTAACTACCTTATAATGTTCGTATCATTTTTAAAATTAAAACGAATTCGTATTTAACAAATTTCTTTCTCATCATCATCATCAGCCGATAGACGTCCATTGCTGGACATAGGTCTCCACCAAAGATCTCAGCGTTAGGAGGGGTTCATATTGGGGAGATTTCGACCATTTCCCACTACTGTAGCCCAATGAAGGTTGGTGGAGGCCAGAGCCTCGTTTGTTGATTACCAGGGTGCACCACGAACAGGTGACATTGGCTTAGGTCTCGAGATTTGTTACGCGGGACCCCTTACACCCCTCTTATCGATTTCCTTGTATCGATTAAAGTTCCAAGTTCCGTTGACAGGCTAAACTGTCGTTGTTTGTAACTCAACTCAAACGACTATTTGAAGTGAGAAACAGAAAAGGAGGACGGAAATGTTCAAGTTAAAACGTATTCAAAGATAAAACGTAAAAATGAGGAACTTAACTAAGACTTAATAGAGTCGTCTTACACACTCTCATTTCCGTTCCAATAAATTAGTAAGGTTAATTCAAAGTTTCGAAGAGTAGATGCATTGACATATATTTGAATATGAAACACGAGTAATACGAATCGTTAATAATTCATTGTCTTGTCAATGCTATGAAATATAGTTGATTTTTGTTTCAGTTTTATTATACTAACTATTGGACAGTTTGTCAAGCACGGCTAGATCCCGCATGTATTATTACATCGCAGTGATATCTTGTCCCGGTTCAATGTGAATATATGACCGTATTTGAAACAAGCTCTCAATTCTACGTAATATTTTTGTCGCATTGCATATGCGGCGGAAATACTTTAATAGAACGTGACCCGACTTGAGATGTTCGATTTCAACAAATGTTTGGATTGTTAAAGGGATAATTTAATAAAAAAAAAAATCTACACTTAACTATTATTGGAAACAAGCAAAACTGTTATTATGTATCAACACAACACAAAGCGACATGTAGCGTCTGTAGACGACGATCACAAAGCTCTCTACTTTATGTAAGTTGAATAAGAATAAGTAATGTTTAAAATAGCTTTTATTTGTTCGCTAATCACGTAAAAACAAGTGTGTATCAACACAGGAATGACCATTAGACGCGGAATAGTTTGGAGATGGTCATAGGCTATTAATTTTTTTAACTTAGTAGATCCTTCATCATTATGCTTATGATTAACTCTTATAAACATTTTCATTTCGTGTCATTTATGCGGTTGCTATAGTAACTACAGAAAGTAATTTCCGGTCTAATTTTGTATTACGGGTAGCAAAACGGGCGAGGAACAGCTGGTATATGTAGTGCTAGTGGCATGTGTTATGTAATTTCATAAACGAATTTCTATGTATATATATTTAGGGTTAAATATCGATAAAAATGGACAAAAAAAAAAGAAAATTAAAAAATAACATATCAAGGATATATAAATTACTATACGTACTATATGTCTTTTCAAAATTCCAAATAAGGCTAATTTCTAGTAGTTCTGAATATTTACAAAGTATTTCTTTACTAGATTTCTGAGTCCATATGTTGGATATAGCGACATTAATAAAATAGGGTTTTTAAGTAGATTTATTAAATGAAATTCAATTATTAATATATTATTATCATCTATTATATATATATTAAACAGTCACTTTATTTATTATTATCATTATTACTGTTTACAGATATCATTATCCGTAGCTATCTCTTTCGTTTCTTTACATAGGCTCTACATAATATTAGCTTTGCATAAGGAAATTTTCTAAGAATATTACCAGAGACAGAAAGGACTGTATTACTCTGATCGCCAACCTTCACTAGTTAGAGAAGCACTTCAAGAAGAAGAAGAATAATTAGGTCTTGCTGCAGTAGATGTTGAATGGAGACCTATTCAACACCATAGCACAAGATCCCTAAATGTATGTATGTGAAAATACTTTAATCTGTTGAATAAAGTATTTTTCTCTTAATGTGTTGTATATTACATTTATTAAATAATCATGATATATCATATATAAACAACATATAAGACATAGCTATAATACTGTTTACGTATGTTAAGTCTGTTATTAAAGCAGACTAATCCAGAAGTAGCTTATTTGATCTTCTTTAAATCTTCTCGTATCATTTAGGAGACAGTTTTTGTATGTTTTATCTGTTATATATCAATTATATGTTTTGTCACAGCTAAATTTATATCAACGTAAAATGATAGTAGAAAGCAAAAATTATCGTAAGAGCATCCAACAGCAACATCAAAGCGGTAAAATGCCGGAAGCGCTAACTGCGTTTCCTGTTTATAATATTACATTTAATCTTTGAGCACAGAAAACGGCTACAACTAGATTTTTCTCGTTCATTTAAAATATGCATTTACTTTAAAACAACTTAATAATGTATTTACATTTTATACTGTACTTGTTATAATTTCATCTTCATAACATCTCTAATGAATATCTATTGGTATTGCGTAAATGAAAACTATATTGGGATTATATTTTAACAGATATACATACAACTATTTCATATATACAACTTTCATATATTATATACTACAGGTTATATTATATGTAATAAGTTTATTACATTTCTTATAAGCTGCCAATCTAATGCAAATCTATCCTCTAGTACGTACTTTCAAATTCCCTTTACATTTATTTATATAGTTTCTCACTCATCAGTAGCAAAATTTGCAATTCTGTTATATCTGGTATGAGCAAACAGATGGGAAATTAATAATATATATGTATATATATATATGTACGCATTTTACAACTGAAACACCAAAAGCTTTCACGAGGCAGTTCGTCTAGACAGACTAATCCTATATGATAGATTACTGCGTTTATTTGAAACACAAATACTTCTTGTTCCTTCCTGTAGACAGATTCAGTAAAGTTTTAGTTAGGCGTGATGTAGACTCATACTATATATAGATAGATTGATGGATTTACTTTTTATATGCGATAAAACTATCATTATGTTCGCAGTAGTGGTCCAGCATTCGTCTCTTTATAAGAGAGATGAGGTTGTTAAGAATTCTGAACTGTCTGCTTGAAATATAACATAAATACTTAAGGTTAATACAATTAAGTCGCTAATTGCATTCTTAAAACGATACATACTAAGGAGTTTCAATAAAAATCATAGAATAAGGATTCAGTACGATTAATAACGAGATACTAAAGTACAGTTCGCTTGCGCTGTTTAGCAGAGCAGCGACACATAACTTTATCCAAACTAGGTCGAAGTGTTGCCATAATCGGAATTTACCCTTACACCAGAATTAGACAAAAAAAGAGCATCGTCTTCATATTGAAAACAATAATATTTACCGCAGATAAGAAACCATGTAGTAACTATTCTAGACTAGTTAAACTACAATTTTGAATCAGAGACCTTGTGTGTTTCCAAATGATTTAAATTACCATTTACTATTAAATTAATAATTCAATTAATTGGAGGGATGAAGGTTATATAAAAAAGAAAGTAATGAGTATGTAAGTGGATGGCTGTAAAGGTGGAGGAAGGCCCAAGAAAGTGTGGATGGATTGTGTGAAAGACGACATGTGTAAGAAGTGTGTGAATTCTGATATGACAGCGGATAGAGGGATAGGGAAGAGAAGTACATACTGTGCCGACCCCACATAGCTGGGATAAAGACAGGAAGAAGAAATACTGATATGGTTTAGATTAAAACATATGTATTTTTATGTTAACTAAACATGACAGTAAGATAAATTAGTTTATTATCGTAGACTTAAATCTTTCGGGTCAAGGTATTTGGGCCAAGTATTCCCGCTTATATATTACCTGGAGTGCTTCATGGTGTATGTGAGGGAACCACTGCATAATACAATGTAACCTTGGCCTTTATCTTAATTAGTTAAGCTTAAGTCTAAGAGTATATAATAGTTTATAAATAACAGTTAACAGAAACATAATAATGTATTCAATTTTGTTATAACGTGTAAGTAACTCTTTCTTTGTGTCATTCCTTTCAGTTTTAAATGATTGATAATGAAAGGAGCTGAAAAATATTATCAATTTATTAACTGAAGCATTGTTAGCCTTGTGGCGAGAATTGTTTGTAGATATATAAACAGCTATATATTATATCATTATGTTCAGCATAGAGGAAACATATATTACTTATCTCTCTGTTTAGTAAAAATTAGTATTTTTTTAACTAGTAGACGTTATCATCCATTTTAAATACCGGATAAGTTTATGTATTGTTTACTTATGTATCACTAATTTTTCAAGAAATTACATAACGTAGTGTTTAATAGAAAAGATACAAAGTTTTTTTACTCTGTCATTATTAAAAATTGAACTAAATGTTTATACCGCTTTTAAAAGGTAAGTGATGTATAAGTTGCCCAAGTTTCCGTCGAGGTATCGCTTACTTACTTTTGATATAAGCATTGGGTAAGTACTGGGCATGTTACGAATCTAAAATAGGAAATATTTTCAGATTATAATATTTTCAGGTTTCAAATAAACCCAGAGCCCAGGTTTAGGTAACTTTCCTCTCATTTTTCACCGAAATCTAATTTACTTCAAACGCGTGCTGTACCTTTTGTATTGTAGCTAAATCAAAATATGTATATAATCCATATTTAATTATACTTTACTGTATATTTGTGATATAACTTTGTAGTCCTTTATTTATAAAAATATATTCAGATATATGTTTTTGAATAACACACAGCTATACAGATAGATATAAGAGTAGAGGGAGAATGAAGACTGTTGAGAATGATGTGAAGAGAAACGATTTGACTACACACTAGATCGGTCTTAACTCAATCTAGATCTAGTGTTATAACATTAGTGAGAAGATGATTTAAAATCTCTCTTTTAGATGCTGTTATAAGGTCCGTCGTTAACATTTTCGTAACATCTCAATGTCATGGAGATCTCATCGTTTACCATTTTACCGGTATTCAGCAAAACTTTGTTGTATGTAGTAGTTTATGTATTTTAAAAAGTTAACAAAACAAAAAGAGAATATGAACTATTTCAAATAAAATTACTTACTGTATGTAGTAAGTACTGTACTAATCATTGATCGAAACAGTTTTAAAGTTTTTCATTTTCTTAAGCACTGAAAACAATTACTTGAATAGAAATTGAAAACGAATGAAATGAAAGATTTTATCTTAGAAAGTTTTCTCTCAATCTTAATTTAGACAACGATAACGCATACTTTACATTCTTGTTACACAAAGGTAATTGTTTCAAGTTCTTCTTATAACCGTTACTTATTACTTGTGCTCTTTGAATTTAAAAGTATTACCACGAGCTCTTTACAATTGAAGTATAATTCTAAATAGAAACCATTCTGTTACTGATAACTATAACTCTTGTTCTCGGACGTTTCTTTTAGGTTTTATTTGTACTTTATATAAATATTGTTTTATAGCTTAATTGTATCCGGAAGACAACGTAAAGCGGAAGGCGTAAGATGCTGTCACAAACGACCTTTTGTTATCTGCGAATAATTTTTCAAGGTCCTCTGGATTTGCGAACAAAGCGACTGACATATTTCACAGAACCGTAATCTCGCGCCTAGTTTGCGAAAGCTCGGGTAACTTTTTTTTACAGTTAAGTGCTTTAATTCCGTTTGATTTATTTCAGCGAAGACGTATCTCTGAATAGATGAATCTGTAAATGTTTCACGGCCATGAGACAACGTTAACATTGTTAGGATGGCATAAATAATAAAAATTCAACACCGACTCACGGCATAGTATTAATTAGTCTTTAATACCTTACCTTCTAATTAACTGACTGTCTAAATCCTTTCTTCTTAAGAGGGTATTATAGTAAGTGCTCACATTAAAGCTTCGGTACACCGTGAAGATTAAGACATTGATATAACATTTGCGACTGTGTTACTTTAATGTTGTATCAGGTGCCTTTCAATTAAATTTCCTTTAAATTAAACTCATATATTATATATAGGCTTACATTATTTTTTTTAAATCAGTGCGGTTTAATTGGTACGAATAATAAGAATATAATGAAGAAGAAAACATCACTAGTATGCCTGCTATAGGATGGATCACTTTGACATAGAACTATAGACTCGACACATAGTCTAAATACATGAGAAAGTAAAGATTTATTGGAGAATAAAATACAGTAGTCATGATCTCATTGTTATATTATTAATCTCCTTAATTTTTGCCTGTATCACTCTTAACAGAGTGGTCGTGTTATCACATCAGATGTTGCTCGCAAGCTTAACAACACGTCGCCATTCCTCTCTGATATTCGCCTTATTAGTGCATTCGTATATTGGTAAGGATGATGAGCCAGGAGTTCTTCATATTGTTATTAATAAGCAATGTTTAAAAGGTGTAAAGTTAAATGAAAAACGAATAGTACTTTTTAGAATTTATTTCAATTATTTGCAAAGCATACACCGAAGCTGGATTATATATCTTAGCATAAACTCAATTTTCAATATATCATCGAAACAACATGAAATCCTCTGAACCATATGTTAATACATTTTAATGAACATTCATAAAATAACTACTGTACTATAATTTGTATTAAGAAACGTTAATAAAAAAATTTATTCCAAATAAACAAAGTAATATACAGTACTCGAGTATATTCTATGAATCATGAAACAGCTTCAAAAGATCCTTGACAAACGAAAGCTTCATAGTAAAGCTGAAACTGATTACATTGTTAAAATGGAATAGAATAATGATATATTATTTCCCATTCATAAATTTGTTTTATTCGCAGAATTGTAACAAACAGGAAATGAAGTATAAGAATAAGTATAAGTATAAGTAAAGCACATAGATCCATTACCTCCTAAATGGTCATAAGAGTTCTCTGTATTTGTATGCATCAGTTGGGTATAGTTTTTAGTCTATACATAAATAACTAGAAATTCTGTACTGAATCAAAGTTAACGAATATTCAGAGCATCGTACATTTTAACATATAACTATGACCTATTGTTTATAATAGTTATACATATTGTAATTGTTGATTCAAACTTTGGACTGCTATTATACGAAACACAACTTTTAATAAATAGTCACCCTTACGACGTATAGGTTAGATAAACGGCGCAGACTATGCATTAGGCTGAATCTCAGTTAAAAAAGGTAATTAACATATATAATACTGTTTACGAAAATGTCTATAATGCGCGTAAGCGACTGAACCTAATCTAGTTAATTATATCAATTAGACATTTAATACGTTACACGTTTTTAAGTTATTCTAAAACATTTCACAATACTACAGAAAATATATGAAATGAATTCACCCACGTCCATTGTATAGGAATGATTTCTACGGTGTTGTTTACAAATGTAAACATAAAACTTAACCTAAGGATACACAAAAGTTCTCATGATTTTACGAAAGTTAACTATTAATACACAAGATATATTGTAGACACATCGGAAATATCAGAAGGACGTTACATATATATTTTTTTCGATCGAATTCATTGATTCTATCTATTAATCTTTCCCTTTTAATATACATTTCCAAAACGTCGTCCCATGGAAGTATAAATATTTACATAATTCGGATTTCGCTTGAGACTGTACAAAGCAAACTGTTGGAAATGAAATATCACATTCATCTAACATATAATAACTATCCTATGAGAACCTCCATCGTTTACACCGATAATGACAAAGCTCTATATTTGTTAACATATCTATTATAACTCTTACTATTTATTAATATTATATAAGGTTGTTACAACCGCATGCATTATATATACAAGTGTTAAACAGTTACAGTTTTGTTGGTATACAATTAATATATAAGCGTTAAGAAATATTAACATACACAGTTATACGTTTATGAGACACATAGTTTATTGATTCATAGCTACTAATATTAGGGGACAAGGAAATGTTAATGCCAATAATATCTAACGTGTGCCATCAAGTCATACAAGTCCTGACTGCTTACGCTATCCTTACGACTTCTGAGCAAAGAAGATATGTAGCACTATCACATAATTACTAATAATTTCAATATTGTTCACAAATTTAAAGGTTCGCTTCATACATTTATAGAGTATAAATTCGACTCTACACACACATATATATATATATATATATATATATATATATATAGAAGTACAATAATTTTAAAATAATCATAATACAATGTTTAAGTAAGTTTTAAGCCATCACATAGATGTTATGTTTAATTGTTATACGTTGTAACTACTAGACACATAATCTAAACTAACACATAATAAATTGAATATATCGCTAATCACATGGAAATATGTTATTTTGTGTTACTGTTACAATCGTCTGTATTATTATATACTAATCTTTATTTTCTACGTATTATTTATATGTATATATGTATTAGTTTAAATCTACGTTTCCTTGGTTAGTTTAATACCTGTACATTAACTTTATATATCTGTATACAATTATATTACTCATTTAATTAACTATTCCTTATTAATTAATTGGTGTTGCTCTTACAGTTTCGAACGAGTTTGTAAAATGATAATTTAAAAAACTGAAATTTTTTTTTTTTTTTGCTTTGCCTTTAGTTACACTTCGTACAGTGGTGTGCTATTGGTAACTATTTAAATCGATGTCCAGACAAACAGGATAAACGGGATATACTTTCGCAGATAAAATAAGGAAGCGATGTTAACTGTCGCCCGTAAATAACGAACAGACCTCCCATGGTGTTGCCGCAGCGATTTTTCCCATTGTTGAGGAAGGAGTCGATTCTTCTCTTCAACTTCCCTGTATCAGTTTAAAGATAACCTCAACGACTACTTAATCCAATAGGTGGGGGAATTGTAAATAAATTACATAATTGGGGTGTTGGGAAACGATTAAATAGTATTATTGTAATTCCAAAAATACCTTCTATGAAAGATCTTTTAATATTTTGATCGATTTTCATACTCAATGGAGTACGGAAATTACTATTCACTGCGTAACAGATCCATTGAAGAGTTTCATTTGGTTGCAAAATGATTAACATTTAATACGATGATATCAGAGCATCATGATATTTATATGGCCTTAACAATGACGATGATGGAAATATTAAAAAAAAAACGGTCATCCCTTTCGACGAAGTGTCTCTAAATGCAAAGCCTACATCTACTTACTTTCTAACTTAAAATTACATTTTAATCCTAATTTCTTAACTCTATAATACTAACACTAGATCTTCGCGTTGTTTCTAATAATATTGATTGTCCTTATTAATAGATATATACTACTACCTCTTAAAAACTATCTTATACACTATGTTGGTATTGTAATATATACTCTTATACGTTTAAGTTTCTTACTTATTACTTAATTTATAAAAAGGTTGTTCAAGTTTTCAAATAAATAAGCGGGTGTGCTGAGAGTGTGCTGAGGGTGTGCGTTAAATTTTAAACTTCCCCAAGTAACCTTGCTCTCAAGTGAGACTGTCAATAGTTTACAATCACACTACAACGTTGTTTGTCCTCGAGTGGCGGTCATGTACTGGTAAACGATCTGATCAGAGTCACGGGAAGCCACTGAGGAACGTAGGACCTATCGGTGAGAAGATCTTTAAAGGTCTATATCTAGCCATAGACATGCTGATGATATTTGTCTTGCTGTATAAAAACTTTTACTGGTGGTAGGCCTCTGTTGCAGGAGACCGTCAACGTAAGTACCACCGCAGCGCTGCCTTCTGCTACCTAATAGTAATGTGCAAACATTATTGTGTACCGGTTTGAAAGGCGCTGAAGCTAGTAAAACAGGAGTATCGAGACTTATATTGTATAACATCCCAACTGCGCCACATTGTTATGCGCAAACGTATCACTTACTTAGTGAAAGTCTTACTTGTGTCACCGCTTCGTCGCATAAAAAGTCTTTATAACACGTGTGAAATATTAACAGGCAAAAAGTAGAACATAAAAGTAAACTTTTTTTTATATATGTAAGGTGGGCATAAGAGCGAACAGTTCACCTGCTGGTAAGTGATCACTGACGCCCCCACCCCGGTGGACAATTGCAACCCCAAAGGATCGCAACGGCCTTGCTCGCGTCTCCTGAAAATCCTTATACATATTATTCCTTTATAATTATTAATATTACATATATCGTATAATTTTCTCAATTTATACATATTAAACAAAAAAAAAATGTTTTTTTTTTTTTTTTAAGTTTAGAAACTAATACATAATAATTATTTCTTGTTAAATATCGTATATATGTTGTTATATATAGTAAATACTCGAAATTATAAAAATATGTTAGTGAAAGTAAATAAGTAAAAGTAAATTATTTACTTTAATAATGTTTATAATTACAACCGTAGAGATATTAGAAATATACGCTTAATATTAATTAAGACCTATCGTTAATTAATTAGTATGTATTTCGACTTAAATTAGTAACATCTAAGTAATAAGTTATAGTACTTATGTCTCTAAATCTTAATTTTTTTTTCTATTTAATTAACTTAGCTAACTTACACTGCCTTTTAATATTAATAATACCAATGTTATTATTATAATTTTCTTAACTTAGATCTACAACAGGGTTCTGTAAATAAATGAATATATAAAGTAGAAGATCTACATTCCTGACATTTTAGGCTTCATATTTTAATGAATGCCCTAAAACAAAACTTTCTTTTTTTATAATTATTAAACAAAAAAATATATTTAGGGGATTATTTTAAAACGCCTTCAGAAAGTCGTATATTTCATGATACTATATAATAGCAAAAGTAAATGTTTTATTATAAAGAAATCGATTTTAAATGATTTTAAAACAAACTAATATCGATTTATGATAAATGTATTCAAATAGCATCCGTTGAAAAGAATAGCTGGGAATAGAATTGGTTTTCTCAATCTGATTGCCAATTATTCGTTTGATGAGGGCGCCTAATGATGATGATGATGCATTCAAATACCTCATCGTATGCAACAGAAATTTCGTTAGCAACTGTTAAAGCTGGAAATAAGAAGCCCCAGTAAATCATATTTCTTAGTATTTCATCTTAAACCCTAGCTTACATTGAATATTTATTATCCTAACACTATCGAGTATCTCATTGATAAATGTAAAACGCTATAATATAAAAATATCTTTCTTACTTCAAACACAATTCTTATACCGTATGTTTATATTTAACATGTTCATAAAGTTCAAGTTCATATCAAAGGCAGTCCACATCAGTCCTTTGGTTTACACCAGATCGTCTTCGTCGTAATATCATATATCTTTCGGAGTATGAAAAGTCGTGTGCGCCAGGAAATATGAAAGTGGTGTTGCATTCTGCGTGCCGGGATCGTCCTGTGTTGAACTTGATGGTATGGTCGGGTCAAACGTCACATGTGTCGGCCGCTGCTTCACGCGTGGGGATTGGGCTCGCTTTGCACGCGGATTGTGGGCCTGTCTTACACACGGAGGATGGGCGATTTGTTAGCTGCTCTTAGACACAAGCTGGTACGGAGCGTGGATGGTAGCAACGTTACCGACCTCGGTGCGAGTCAGCAGCTCCTCCGGATGTTCATGTTCGTGTTCTCTGCGCTTCTCTTCGTTTGTATAATATTGAGCCGCACGGCGTCTTGTGCAACATAAGGCAGCCGCAATTGCTGAAAATATCGCAATGCATAGAAGAAGTAATCCGGCCAACACGCTCATTTGAGCCTCATGACTACTTGGACATGGATCCAATACAGTGAAAGTCAAATCAGCAAATTTTGTTCCGCGGAGTCTCAGAGGAGCATAACAGGTGAGCTGTCTAATAGTGCTGTTCAACACTGAGGTCGTCATATATACCAACATCACACCAGCAGAACACTGGTCACAGCGCCACAAATTTTTTGATAAATCAACGTGAGCTATTGCCTCTAATCTTTGGAGAGCCTCATCTTCCAAACCTTCTATTTTGTTATGCGATAAATCTAGACGTTGTAGAAATTTCGTCCTTGCGAGTAATTTAAATGGAAATTTTGTTAATTTATTCCAAGATAGATCCAAACCCACTAGATGATCATTGTAAGTGAAAAAGTTTGGAGGTATAAAATCCAACGATAGATGTGCCAAACCCACGCTGTGCACTTCTGGTAACATTTGGAGTACAATAGCGATTTCATTCAAAGGTAGATTGTTTCCACTGAAATTAATAGTTTTTAGTGATTCGACAACTGAAGAAAATGTTTGCAAATGGAATCTGTCTATTTTGTTGTGACTTATGTCCAAATGCACGAGAGAAGTCAAATTTGTTAATGCTGCGGGCGCCAAGAGTGCCAGCCTGTTGTTTGCTAGTGATAAAATTCGCAATTCCCTGTTTCTTCCAAACATATTATCTACAATCACTGATAGTTGGTTTCCATCAAGCCTTAACTTCTTTAACTTCTTTAGGCTGATAAATTCATCGGAGGTTAAGTATTTAAACTGATTTTCTCCTAAGTCTAGCTCTTCCAATTGAGCAACTAAATGGTAGATTTGAGTGTTTATTCTTCTCAAGAGACATCTTCTGCATTTAAAGACTCTCAAATGTTGTATATCTTTAAATACTTCTGGATTTAAATCATCCAGCGGATTGTCACTGAGATCTAAATGTGTAAGCTTCGCCAGCATGCGAAACAGCCTCGGTACCAAAGTTGCGATTTGGTTGTTTGATAAAACCAATGTTTTCAATGCTGTCAGATGCCTAAACGTCTCACTAGGCATTTGTTCTATGTTGTTATGATCAAGGTTAAGGTCCGTAAGATTTATAAGTCCTCTAAAATTATCAGCTCCAATGCTCGTGAGATTATTGTATGTGAGATTAATCAATCTTAAATGCTGCAGACCCCAGAATGAGTATTGTCCAATGGATGGTATGTTGGAATTCACAATGTGTAATTCGCGAAGATTAAAGAATGGTGTAGGTTGGGTAAATATTGGACCAATCGTAAGGAAGTTTGGGCGATCTTTTGGGGCTGAGATGATGATTACTTCAGCGCTACGATCGAAGAACTCCACAGGTATAGTATGCATGTCACCACGTGAGCACACTATACGTAAAATATGACCCAATTCATTTACAAATGATGTTCGACAAGTACATTCACTTGGACATGTTATTTCGGCTCCTTTTATGTTTAATACTAAAATTATTGATATCATTAAAAGAATAATGAATCTCGGTTTCCTGAAACAAAGAAAAAACTTTTGATAACATTTATTAACAGAATACACCAACGTGAGGAACATAATTACATGTTGTTCATTCTCTTGGAAATATAGTTGATTCAATTAAGAGAATCATTTTATTAACATACAGAATGTATATTCCAGCTGAGCGGACAGCACCGGGCGTAGATTCATATTAAAAATTAAACACTATTTGGTAATTATAATAGAATATCTTTTGTAAATTCGTTAAGACTTGCATTTTGTTCGAAAATTTGTTCATTTAGTTAACGATACAATGAATTGTTGGCAGCTTTTGTTCGTCTTTCGTATGTTCGTAATGTTACATTGCGTGGAAGTTGCTTATTTGATTCGTTAATTAAGTTTTGTTTTGGGTAATCAAATTGAAACTATATAGAAAAATGAAGAATAAGTTAGCACAATCAAAAATCAATTCCGACGAAAGATATATCCGTTACCTATGAAAGCAGTGACAACTACAAAGTTGGAGTGTCAATTTGTGTTCACTTGGATCCTTATTCAGTACGTGACAGTGGCTTGTTGAACACTGCACGCCGCACACTACGTGACTCCATCAAGCTCGACAAAAGGAGAAATAAGTAACACCTTTTCAGACCTCAAGCGACCTCTGTGTTCAATAGGGGCTAACGGTACCATGGCGCTCTATAAATAGTTCTTGAAGGAAACGCTTTCATAGATATGTTACAACAAAATGTTGATTTAGACGACTCTATTTACAGGCGGTATAATCAAAATTTATAGTATATTATTATGTCAGAAAACGAGCAAGTTTCTTTAGTGGTGGTAAGTTCACCTGTCCGGTTTATAGCAAACTTTATACATCTACTAGACACAGTGATATACGCGGAAGGAAATTAACGTAACTTCGGGCTTCAGTTTGCCAGTTGCTGTTGTTTGCTGTTTGTTATTGTTTTGTAAGTCAAAAAGGTTTTAATAAGCGTTACGTTTATGAGTATTTCATCGTCATATCATCAGCTAATAGACGTCCACTGTTGGACATATGCATTCTCAGATAGTAAAATATTTTGGTAGTAAGTTCAAAGAAAACAAATATTAATATAGTCTGCTGAATTTTACTCGTCCATTTTTCTCATGTCCGAGGCGCTTTTATGCGAATGTCTGATAGATTTTGTCGTTCATTAACTAAACGGATATTCCTATGTTTGAGTAATAAAAAGAATGGAGTTTTAATTGGACTTTTTAATATGGCTCAAGTTACAACGCATCCCGTTCTGCTCATCCCTTTAAAACAAACCTTGTTAATTCTTAATATTAAAACAGTTTCGTTTGCATAGTGCTGTCCGTATACTGTTTTCAGAAACAGAAAATTATCACAATTATAATCAAAATTTAATCTACATACAATATCAGAAGTAAAAGCGGAAACTGAAATGATGTATAGCCGGCAGTAATCATTAAGATTATAAACATCTTATTTAAAATTATACGTTCTTCTTCTTCCTCCTGCCCTTTTCCCAGCTACGTGGGGTCGGCAGAGTATGTACTTCTCCATATCTCTCTATCAGCCGTCATATATGAATTCACACTGTTCTTACACATGTCATCATTTAAACAATACATCCACACTGTCTTCGGTCTCCCTCTACCCTTATAACCATCCACGTTCATTCTCATTACTTTCTTTGTTATATGTCCTTCATCCCTCCGCATAACATGCCCGCACCACCCTAACCTCTTGCTCCTCAATTTCTCTGTCACTGGAGCAACTTCCAGACTTCCTCTAATATACTCATACTTAATTAAAATTATATAAACGAGTTGAAATATTCTGATTAACTCACCGTTAACAATATTTTTTGTATAAAACTCAAAACAAGTTAAACTATGTATTACATTTTTTTTTAAATGTAACAAGTAGCGGCACTTACTGAGTACTAGAAGGCACGCGATCTAGTTTACTGTCACAAGTGCAGTTAAAACATTTTGTTAACTATAAAATTATAGCAAGATTTAAATAAATGTTTTGCATTTAATATTAACAAACCTATAATTAAACAACTACAAAAAACAATAATACATATCGCAATAGAACAAAAACTATATTTACGTTATTGACATTTCATTTAAGATCTACAAAAATCATATATAATCAGCTCTAATGGCTAAAATAAAAACCTTTTAACGATAAAAGGCATCCTTTTAAAGCCCGAATATCCTGTTTCAATTCTGAAAAGGAAACATTTGCGATATAGTGAGCTACCAAAACATAGATACAAGTCGAATTGATAGTGAACGAAAGATTGTATTATATTAGGGAATAATGCGAGCTTTGTTCACTTATCTCCTATAAGTGAACATAGTTGGTAGAAAAACGAGTTAGTTGGAGATGGTTGTAGTAAAATACACATAACAAAAACTATTGAATAACTTAATATATAACTATTGAAAAACAAAGAAACTTTAAATAATACGAAACCCCAAAAGACAGAAGGAAACATATATGAAAAAAGATTACACCTTTAAAAAATATATCGACCGAGTAAAGTAGAAATCAGACGTCGTTTCTAACAAATCAAATACTGTGAGAGCTTTGGGAAAAGATATTTTTTTCTGTGTTAGTATACACAGTGTACAAAGAATATGATCATTTTCAAGAACTGCCTCCATGAAAGTAAAGTTGTACGATCACATAGAGAAAACTAACGCAGAAACAGACGCCGCGGTTACAGCAGCTTAGAAATCCTTCGAAGACAGAGTAAATGAAATATTATCGCTCATACAGATTTAGATTTAACCCCCGAGCAGTTGTTATAAAAATATTACAATATTCTGATTTGAAACACCCTTCAAGTAGGTTATTAGGATGATGAGATCTACAATAGAACATCTTAACTAATCACCTCATTGTTAAAGGCATATCATCAGGTGAAAGTCCTCCGCGTCTTGAGGCTTCATTGTATAATAAAATGATACCTAATGCTTCTCACGGATATCAGCTATAATATTAAGAAGAATTAGGACGTTACATTATTGGTACAGGATATCCTTTTATAGCAAGAGATATAAGGTCACATAATTACGGCCGACATTAGGGCGTATGCTCATTAAAAATTCAGGCTCGCGGTAAGCTTGGCCGTCGATGCTCCGCCTTTCCTCGAATATGGCTTTCTGATTATGCAGTTAGAGTATCATTTTGAATTATTCATGAACCGAGAGGTTAAGGAATCTATTAAATATTCCATATGTTCACTTTTATGGACTAAGGTTTAGTTCCTCTGGCCCTCAACTGGTTAACCTGTTATAGCGATCAGGGACAAAGTGTTTGAATGGAATCCGAACTAATCAAATTACGTTCCCGATATGCCGATGCTTCATAGTGAAGATATTTCCATTAACATATAATAAACTCTCACCCCGTACACATTAATATGCTATGTTGTGACATTAATATTTTTATGATCCTTTGGTTGGTTTATGCATTAACGCATGAGCTGTAGATCCCTACATAATTTTTATACCATCTAAAATTCTACCGTCTCCGATCAACAACTCTTCATTATTGAAATCAAAATGTGAATAACATCAGTAAGCAATAGTAAATTTAATTTTTGCTATTCTCTTTTATTTTTATCCATAATAAGTGCATAGAGGGTGTAAGGGGTTCCGCAAAATAACACACTGGATCCAAGTCAACCTCACCTGCTCGTGGTGCACCCAGCTAATCAACAAACGAAGCTCTGGCTCCTGCCAACCTGCACTAGGCCAGCGTGGTGGGAAACAGTCTAAATCCCCCATATAAACCCCTATAGTACCGGAGGCCATGCTGACTGTATGTGAAGATCTTTGGCAAAAGCCTATGTCCAACAGTGGACGTCTATCAGCTGATGATGATGATGATTTAAGTGCAGATAAACGAATGCATGAAACTGATTACGAGGCTGTTACCTCATACTCGTAAGTCCATAGTATTTGCGTTTTAATGCCTGACGATTTCATAAACTACAAACACACGAGGGGAGTAATATATAACACATACGGAAACTTTTTTTATTAATTAAGTTAGCGCTTGATCACGATCCCAATTGGTGTTAAGTGACGATGTGGTCTGCGGTGTTAAAACGCATTAACCTAGTAACAGTATATTAAGTTTTCTTGAAGAGACATTGTATTTAGTCAGGAACACTGGTATCGATGAGTTGTTCCTCTCGATCCCTAATAAAGAACGAGGAGCTAGTCCTCTTTATTCGCAAACTAAGCATGTTTACAATGTAAGGATAATGATTCGAGATATGTTTGGACATCCGGTGTTAAAACAAAGTTGGGAAAATTATATCAAGTAATTCCAGTGATCCACTTTTTCAAATGATCCTATAGATCATCTTGAGATAAGGCATGACAACAAGGTTTGTTATATAGATTCATATAACAAACATATTTTCTCATAAACCTTATTGGATGAGTCTGTAAGGTTATCTACACTACACGGCATTTAGTTTTTAATTCATCTGTGCTGTATAACACTAAAAGTAGGTTAATAACTTTTTATTTGATAGACAGACCGGAAGCGGGCAATTCCGTGTTACAAATCCGTGCTGGTAGCTTATTGTTATCGATCTTTACAACGGTTATGCTTTTAACTGCAAACCAACAACCTGTCTTAATTTACATGCGAATGATGTTTTGCCGATTAAAAAACAACGTATCATTGTATTACTCTCCTTTTATTTCCCTAAGGTGAAATCAGACAGATTGAATTTCTCCAACAACAGTATGTGATCGGAATTCGCCGGCTGCCATCAAGTTAACAATACCTTTGCTACGATTTGACATAATACATTTATCCTACTTTAAACATACATATTATTATCATGACTTCATCTTAAACAACTTAAGTTCAATATTCAAGTAAATTTATTTATTTATCATCGCACTTGATCCCATTACTTCCGAGAGAAAGCTACAGATCCCAACTATGAGAATATTAAGAAGTAGCTTTACTGTTATTGTTTTTCTTTACTTTTGATAGTGAGGCGATTATTAAAGACGATAAAAATAGCTAATTATGGAGGACTATGACTAGTTAGTGCAAGTATAAAAACATCAATACTATGCGATAATTTTTTTTTGACAAATAAAGGTAAAGGCCGGTTTAAAGATTTCGCTGTGCACTCTACTTAACTTTAAAGTAGCAATGCAGAGTCAGCTGCATTCTCATCGATTATTCATCACAACACTCGGCCTCCTTACCTGTCCATTCCTAACGCGTGATAGAGAAAATTCACCCTAACGTTCGCATTTAATCTTTAAAGAATAACAACGTAGAGTAGAAGTTTGAAGTTTGCAGAAGGCAACGGGAAACCACTGCACTATATTCCCTAGTATTCAGCATGGAAAAGTCCAAAAATAACAAGGCACCGAGTGCCCGGCTTAGATGGGACAGGGGTGCCAAAGAAAGGACTGTATTTCGCTGATCGCCAACCTTCACTAGTTGGAGAGGCACTTTAAGAAGAAGAAGTAGAAGTTTTCTTCTTCACAGTCGTAAGTTTAATTTACGCAATGAATCTCCTCATAACCTGTATTTATCAACACGCATATATATTGTATTGATCGTTATGAGCACAAAATGATTATAACAAAAATTTTACAATGGATAGAGAATATGTTCAATGTGACTCGTTTTAAATACGCAATATCAAAACATGAAAGGATCGCCTCGTCTTTGGTAGGGAGGGTTCCACGGATGGGGGACCACCCATTGATTGCGAATAATATGCAGCTGTCTGCGGATATTAAACGATGGGAGGCTGTCTGATCGCTAATGTTGTTTTTGTGCTATTTATCACAGTGTCCGTTTGGTCATTATGAAATTTTATCATATTTACGACCTTATCATATTAACTATACTTGTTTTCAGAACAATAGGAAAGCAAACAATACATAAGTTGTAAAATGTATACAGAGAGTCGGCTTTATTCGTGCAGACAATCTATATTAGCCAAATTTGAGCTGAGGCAAGATGTATTGTATATACTTTATAAAGAGCAACAAAGAGATATTTATTCAATATAATCAATGTATTTTATATTATTCATTATATTCAATACAATAAATACAATAAAGCGCAGCTGTAAGTATAATTGATGAAGTAGAGACTTAGCTTTTGTAGTCTGATCCAGTGTAAACGGTCTTACTAGTGCCACATTGTTTTTAGTTTAAATAGGATTCTGTTTAATAAACAGGCATAGAATTTGACAATATATTGTATGCGGCAAGATTTCATCTTGTTCACAACTATGGACACACGCCTGCGTATAACGACTACTCAACACAACACACTTGGAGTTATTTCTGAAAGTGAAATAAGCAGCACTGTATTACAGTGGCGATATAATGAAGCCAACTCAAGTTTACTCGTTGACTTTGTTCAACTTGATATGTTTTTAACTATACACATAGTTCTAAAACATTATATATATTTTTATTAAAATTGCCTAGTACTAGCTACACTTGCAATAAACGATTCAATGGTAACTGATCTAACGTTTTTCAAACTGAACTAACTGTTTAAGTGTTTATTTAAAAAAAACTTAATTCAAAGTCGGACGACGTATCATAATGTTGACAACTTTACACTGTATTTTATCGTATATATTTTGAATAGCTTATAAAGTATCGAGGTCATAATAATGGAGCTTTTTGAAGCTACATAATAAGACCGGTAGTGAGTGAGAATTATCAAAAGTATTGAAAAAGGATACGAAAGTGGGACACACGTGTTGAAAAACCAGTTCCATTATTCAATATCAACAAAGTACTGTTTTAAATTTTAATGCTGGGACTATTTGTTAAAAACAAGTTTACATATAATGGTCCATAACAAAGTTAAATTGAACAGCACGAGCTTTAAGTTAGAATCGACATAAACATGTCCACAATTATGTTTATACAGTTTGAATAGTTACGTCTCTCGTGATTAGACTTAACCGCATGAAAGTAATCAGAGCTCTGTTCACAACTAACCCAATATATCTGTTCATAAACTTACTTGACGACTGACCTGACAGACGACCAAATATCTTTTAAATTTCACCTTTCTAACGTAACTGTTAACCGCTAACTATGAATATGTCGAATATGCTGTATGGTTGTTACAGTCGGATTTTAATGAATTTTGTTATATATATTATATCTATTGTTCCCGCACAACAAGTCACGGAATCCAAGCCAACTTCACTTGCTCGTAGTGCATCCTGTTAATCAACAAACGAGGCTCTAGCTCTCACCAACCTGCACTGACTTAGCTTGGTGGGAAATCGCCCAAGTCCCTCCATGTGAGTCACAACAGGAACGTGTGTGAATCTTTGGAGGAGTCTTATGTCCAGCTGTGGACGGCTACGGGCTGACGATGATGAAGATGATAATGGTCTATTGCAACATCATTTCTAATAAAACTAACACATACAAATATAAAAATTATACTTAATAAAAGAAGACAAAGTAAACAAAAAAACTTATCATCGTCATCATACATAACTAAAGCTTGGTAAGGACTAAAACGGATGTACAAGAAAACTAGTTATACCTTCTTCAAAGGACCAAGGTTAAATAGTAGTTAGTTTTAACATACAGCATTAACTATAAGACGAATCTCTAATGTAATATCAATATAGAAAAATATGTTTAAACGTTAACTTTGATTCTTTACTATCATCAAGTGTTAACAGTAAACGTTAGATTAAGAGATTATTATATAAATAATTTCTACGTATAACGGTACGTTACGTTATTACAAGACAGGTTAGTGGGTATATTAAAGCGAGGTTATGTTCACACGCGAAACGATACCGCTGTAAGCACTGTTACCTAATCAGTATCGGTAACCGCGTTAATGATTTACGTAATTAACACTGTCGGATCGTTTAATCATTTCCCAGGTTCAAATTTGATCTAGCTATTGCTGATTAGGTATATGCAATAGATTGATTTACGAATTTACACTTGCGCTAATTGTTAAATTAACTTTATGGATTTTAACGCAGTTAATTGTTTGTTAGTGTCACTCATTTATCTTTTATACTGTTGATCGTAAATCAATATTAAATATATACCAAATTATCCCCAATTGTATAGAACTGTTATCTTATGTGTATATAATAAAATAACACTTCAAAATTACCTTTTTTATAATAAACGAATGAGAACAGAGAGCTATTACTGGTAATAAGAAGCAAGAATGTATCAGGTTCCGTGCGTGTAAATAATAACAGGGCTGCTTCGATCCGGACGATTCCGTTTTGACTACTTCCATTCTTTTTTGGATGTTAGATGGATTTCACTTTAGGTTTTCTGTTCTACAATTACTAGAGAATAGAAGTATTAATAAATATTATAGTCTTATATATTTAGTACAATATATATGCACGATTCAGGAGATGACTATAGTTATGAATATCATAATAGGTTTAAAGTAACAACGAGCAACTTTTATTCCTTCCGTTTCGCAGCTCCTAAGCCACTTGTCTTGTAAAACGGAAATCCCTAGTTCGATACCGGGGCCACATAAGTGAAGCTTGAACGGGTAAAGGTTTATATTGTGACATTGTGATCCGGTAGCCACACTTAGAGACAAAGTATGGCCGGAGCACACGCTGTACTTATCTTCGGAAATATAAACACTTACTAACATTCAATACTATCGTACAAAATAAATATGAACGATCAATTGGTAATGTATTTTAATGTAGATAAAAAAAAACTAAATGCATTATTTATTTCATTCAGTAACAGTTCCCAGAGTAACACAAATTAATATGTAAAAGGAATCGTCTCGAGGATAAGTAAATGCTAAACGCGTAGCCCGAGGTCGGTGTACTTAGTTTACAATGCAGTCAACTTGGTCTAGTCTCTCCACTTGACCACGTAAGACCAATCGGTCTGAAGATATTAGATAGACGTTTATTTAATAAACGATTATTTATTAATATTTTCCTTCCTCCAGCCCTCGTTCCAGCTATGTGAGATCGACGCAGTATGTACTTCTCTTCCATATCCCTCCATCAGCCGTCATATCTGAATTCACACTCTTCTTACACATGTCATCTTTCACACAATTCATCCACGCTTTCTTCCGTCTTCCTCTACCCTTACAACCATATATTATTTATTAATAATAACATTGGTAATCTATAAGGGTGGATTTAAAAAAAAGCACACAGTAGATTTTTTGTTTTCGCAATAAGTTTACGGAGAGAAGTTTACGCTATTTGTGTTTTATTTCCTCACATCAATACAAACGGATCATTCACGAGCCGCGCCAATCTTTCTAACATAATATAAGCACTCGGCGAGAATGGTTTCTGAATTGAACGTTGTAACTATGTGTCGGTACTTCATCCGATTCAATATTGAATGTAAATTAAATTTTATCTGAAAATACGTGGTTAAAGAGCACTTAACAAAGGGCCGATAGTACCCGGTCGCCGCAGATACGACCGCAATCCAACTAGCAATCTGATACAAGTGGATCAATTCTATTTCCATCGCTTTTAAATTAGCTTGCCTACTTGAGAAACCGATGGATGCTTTAAAATCAGCCGTTATGATTACGGTAAAGATCAAAGGTCGATCCTTAAGCAGCTTTCACGAGTGTATATATATACAAGGTATATACATACACTCGTGAAAACCGCATATAACGTACGATATTACCCTCTCCACACATTTGTACATAACATGATAGACAGTATATTCATCGTCTTCTTACATCCTGTTTACAATACAATACTATACCTCTATGTGTTTAATAAGTAGTATTGACGTATAAGAAGCAAAGGGAGACAGTGGACGATGGGAAGACGATATGAAGGAAGTCGTAGCTCCAGAATGGATTCGGATAACCAAAGAAAGAACAAAAAATCTTTATGTGTGCGTTTAGATTAAGATTATCTGTTTGAATAAATAGTTCACATGATACATAGTCAAGGATTCACTTTTTGTCACATTTGTATGGTCTTAATTCTTGTGCGAATGCTTGTTGATGTAAGAAGGATAATCCGCTGAGTATGTAGAGAAAGGCTTATTATGATATAATATTTATTTATTACTAAAGTACGCGATTAAGGGTACGCAGGGCGGATTTAATGCTATGATAGAATTCTCTACCTTTTAACCCTGAGAGGCAAGAGATACTATATATAGGTGCACATAGATAGTTTATATATTACAATGATATGAAATAAGATATGAATAACATATAATAGAGAATGTATTTATTATGTAGAATTTTGCTAGACGATATCACTTAATAAGCACATATTGGTTTTTGCTTAGATATTAATAAGGGGAACCATTCTTCACAATTATTCAATGACACTAAACATACTCCTGACCTTGGATGTATTGGCCACTGGTGGTAGTACTCTATTGGTGGAAACCATGAGGGTAGGTACCATGGCAGCACCTATTTATATTTTGAAAGACGCTGTTGCTAGTATAATTACTGGGGTAACGAGACACATCTTACGTCTCAAGCGATGAGGGCAATGTAGTGCAGTATATATCATTCTAACCGGTTCCACGTTGTTATGGGCAGGCGTATTACTTACCATCAGGAGAACCCGTAGCTCCTGCTTGTCTTGCTGCCTGTATTGAATAAAAAAAAATCTTTGACGACGATAGCTTACTTGCTAGATTGCGCAACACACTTGTTCCCTAAGTACTACATGTGGCCATAGGCAATGGTAATTGTATACTGTCAGGCGGATCGTATGCTTATTTGTCAGCTGTGGTATACCCACATGAAGGACACAGGATATTCATGACAAAGCACTGCATTATGTAATTATTGCGAAATTACTATCACGTGTATGCGATTTTTTTATATAACAATGCGACGTGATGAGGGGGACGTGAAGTGATATACCCACACACAACAACGTGGCCTTTGTTAAGATGATATATATCATCATTACATATAATCAGATTGTGTTCGTCGTTTTGAGATAATGGATGTCAGGTCTCGTAACTCCAGTAATTTCACTAGCCACAGCGCTCTTCAAACCGGTACTGGAAGTTTTTCACACGACATTTTTGGTGGTACAAATTTGCGCTGCGGTGACATTTACGTGGACGGTATCCGGCTATAGACACCTACCGCCAGTAATATGGTCACAGTCAATTAGTGAAAACGTCGAACGAAGCCTTGAAATATATCTGTGAAACGGAAATCAGATATTTATTGTTGAATTACGGTCAGCTATTCCGTATTAATCGGGACAGTTAAGCAAGCTTCGGTCAGTCTTGTATTTGTGAAGGTTGACCGCCAAAGGCGTTTACGACTAAGCGTTTCCGTACCTTGTTTGATCGATGTGAGAAACGAACTGTCTCTGTTATTGTCTTAATACACGGCCGGAATGAACAATGAAGATCTATCATAGTAGTGATATTAAAATGATATGAAAGAAAAATGTATTAAACGTTGAAATAATTTTAATCAGATCACACCGGTTTGATTATTTCCATCTTGAAAGATATAGCTACAAGTTGCAGGTAACAATGTCCCAGGTGTAAGACGCAGAGCAAAGTGATAGTCAATCCCAGCATCTGTATCTCATGAGAATTCTTAGAGTGAACGGTTGGAATAATATCGGAGAAGGGAATCTACTATCAAACGTTTACTACTTTAAGTCTTATTTACTATGATTTCGTCCCGCTCTACCTAAATTATATAACTGATGTCATCATCATCATTAGGTGCCCTGTTCAACAGCCCTGTAGTCTCGGGCTAGTAAGAATAGGATTAAGGTAAGTCCTGCCTGTCGTAGAGGGCGGTTAAAGGGGTCTAAGAGATTCTCTGGCCTTGAGGGTAGAGGCTCTTATCGTTCAAGAAGCGAACCTGCGTCGACTGCTTATAGCTTAGCGGCGGTGCTTATGAAGTTTTGGCCCTTCCTTAGAGACTTGCTAACACAAAGTGTAGAGGGGCACTGTTGCAATCTATAAGAAATCCTGCGGTCACCCCGAATACACTAATGCAGAACGAAGAGGGTGTTTTTAGTGAGTAAGATTCTCACATAACCCTGACTTTCCCGCAGAAGCAGGGCTTCGTCCAAACATTTCTCCATCGAAACCAAAAAAAAAGGTATCATCTACAAACTGGAGTTTGCTGATCAGTATGAGAAACCTATTTCGATCCTGAGCTATACTTTATTCACACGACAATGACAGTAATTTATATCGTCAAGCCATTTCTTCCGCAATCTACCAGGTTTTTAACTGATATAGATTATGTAAACGGCCGAATGACCTATGTTCTTGATAATAAAGTTATTATTTAATCTAGTGCTTCAAATGAACGCAACATTAACAGATTATACAAACAGGATATTTACGAGCGATACTCGCCGCGTTCCGTATACACATTCATAGATAAAATTTGAAGTGTTAACATAATAATATAGTACATACATAGAGCACCCCAATTTCGTAGGGCCTTCAAACGCCTCGCGTACGTCAAGATCTAGTGAAGTAGATTTACAATAATAAAAGCATAAAGCAAACGGCCCTCCTTTTAAAGAAACGCTTTTGTCGACAAAGAGTTCTTTCAATTACAGTCTTTACAAAAAGGAACGATTGTACTCGCTACTTATACTGTTGTTTGACTCCTTAATGTAGGTGATTCTGTATACATTTTGTGTTGACATTACTTTTTTTATACGACTATATCACTTATTTTTATGCAACTGCTCTAACCTGTAAAGTACAAGCGTTAATTGCAAACGTTACTTACGTTTCTATAAATACGTAGGTCATTACAGGACGATTAAATATATTAAGAGCCGCTATTCTCCCACTTGAAGCCTGCGCAAGCCCTCTTTCACTTTACCTGACGGAAGTGCCTAGTATTGAGGCACTTGACCGTACCAAGTGTTTCACCTTTCGCAGTTCGATTTAATTCATTTATTTCTAATTAGCTTTATTAATTAATATTACTTTAGAAATATCAAATAAAATTAACAGTGTGATTTAGTAATGTTAAAGTAACTTGAATATTTCACATTTGACGAAGTGGATAATACGCTATACTAATGGAGTACAGTTTAACAAGTTTAATTCCTAGACCGATAGTCAATTGCAGTGGCAGTACTTTGTGAAACTAGATTAAGTTATTTAAACACTAAAACATGACTTATAGTGAAACGTTATTAGTTATATAACAAGTTCTTTGTGTTGTTTAAAATTAATTGATTGCTTACGATGGCTCTACGTACTGACAGAGCAATGATGGAAGGGAGATAAAGGAATATTGACGTCTTCCATTATATTTGTTTTAAACATTATCTAAAGAAGATTCCTCTCAATTTTTTCCTTTAATGTAAAACAAAGAACAAAACACTTTACGAACAAATTGTATTCGGTGTACTTCCCACTGTTGTTAAGTTGGGAACATTATGTTGTTTCAAATTACGAAATTATTACATTTTAACGTTACTTAAGCAAAGTATTCACAATTATAACGTAACATAAAACATTGTAGGTGTTTACATTTGAGAAAATTACATGGTTCATTATAAATTTTGTATTTACTGATATATTCAAAGGAAACAACAATAACCGGAAAGCTTAAAAATTAAACTACTCGCTCTACCGTACCTCTCTAAGCTTTCAACGCTTTACCATATCTAACCTCGTTACGTATAAAATTTGATCTCACACGAGGCATATTAAAATCTCATCAAGAATATTAATTCTTACTAAGATAACCATAAATCGAATTTTCGGATAGATACCGCCGGTGTAGAGCTATCTTAAATTCATCCTAAGTGATTAGTTAAGTGTTCATTTTCGGCACAATCGCCCCGTGGTCTCGCACCTTAAGAGCTTACAAATGACCCTGACTATCATCAGGTGGCTGAAAAGCAATTTACTTCGCCTACTCGATTAAGCCGCAGTTTCATCGCGTAACAGACCACTTATACGAGCTATAAAAGTGATTTTCGTGGCACTCAATTTCATATTATTACGTTGTAAATTTAGTAATCGAAACCGTTAAATGTGAGTCCTTTCAACAATGTGATTAAGAAACCTCACATACAACTTACGTTAAGTTAAATAGATACTTAACTGCACAGACTAACGAGTATGCCTAATAATGTATCCTGTTGATAAAAAACCTGGTCGCTTTATAATAATATTATATTAAGATAACATGAGTAATAATTGATGTCACGGGATCTAGGCGAACCTCGACTGCTCATGGTGCACCCAAGTGATGAACAACCGAGGCTCTGACTCCCACCAATTAGCATAGGGTCAACGTGATGGGAAATGGCCTAAATCCTTCCATATCAATCCCTGCCCGATCGATATAGGAATCTTTGAAGAAAGCCTATATCCAGCAGTGGACGTCTACCTCATGATAACGTGATAAATAGATTGCAGTTAAAAAAATCGAAATCAGTGTCTCAAAGGTTTTTTAGGGCAGGTTCTATAGTATCTTAAATTATTGTTACAGTAAAAGTTTACTGTAGATAAAGTAGTTTAAAAAAAGTAGCACCAGCTGATTAAATAAATTCTAGATATTAATACTAAGCTTTATTACTATTTAGGACTATAGATTCTATACGTTATATAACTTCAGCAACAAAATTACTATGACATGCGTTTAATATTTTTTTCTAATAGGTTTTCAATATAAAAAATGGCTGTAGTAATAAACATACTGTTGTTTATCATAGTTCAATGTTATAAGAGAGTGTGAGAGTGATTTATGAGTGTTAGATATTAGGAGAGCTCCAAATAAAGAAGTTTTCAGAAGTATAGTGATAGAATATCACTCGACCACACATGACTAGTTCCTTGTTACATATTTTATTAAAGTACTCTGAAAGTATTTATTTATATTTATATACACGTATTTATATACAGTTGGTAAGTATGAATACACTGTATTATTAATTTGTGTTTCAAGATAAAATGTTCCTTCTCACTTAGAACATTGCATGTTGACTGGTTGATAAGCACTAAATCCAATATTCGTAACCTAATTTTAGGATTTCAAGAATGTTTTTGAATATAAAGAAATCTTTGTTGAATAGCAGAGATCTTGAATTATAATATAAAAGAAAGTGAATAGATCATTAGTAAGAATAATATATAGTATTTCTTAGGTATTCAGCGGAAACAGTCCGTAAACAATGGCGGTGTAACGCGAAACGGTCGTGAAAATGGCTTACACTTAAACGCCACTAATTCGAGTTAATGCTTACAAATTCGGGGATAACTTTTTGCTAGTACATGAAAAAGTGCCTTCTATTTAATAATTAAGGCCGCCCGAATCCATACTCTTCTGTATTTAACCTCGGGCTGGACGAGACTGTGGTTTAGCGATTTTTTGCCACTTTTTGTTCAAACGAGCACCGAAGGAAAAATATTCACAAAAATGTTTTCAGTCAAGAATAATGAGTGGAACGCATTACTAAAATTCTCTCTGAGCATATTTTTACGCCCTCAGTAAGATACACTAGATTTCAGAAATATTTTAAAGGAAAAAAAACTCAACTTAACTTTAATCTTTTAAGCTTATTATCAAATTTGAAGCACACAGCAGACAGTCTAGATAGTTAATGAATTAAGATATCAAAATCATTATATTGTTTCAGAAGTCAATTTAGTAGGTAATTTATCCTCGTTACAGTAATTAATATATAACTTATCATTAAAGAATTTCTTTTTATCAATATCAGATATAAAACGTAATCATTTCTTTAGAAAGGTCAATTGGGGATCATTCTACAAAGAAAGATACATTAACAATAGACAATGGAGAATGTCATCCTTTTCGTCAGATAAAAGTAATATAGCAAAGGTTCACAGGTTAAATTTGAATTGTTAGATCCTAAATGTTTTATAACAGTCGTTCAAGTTCAAGAAAAATCTGAAAATTGTTTTTGATTTGCTAAATAAAGGCACAAAGTAATGCCTATTTTATTATGCGCTGTCTGTAAAAAAAATCACGGTTATTGAGTTTCGTGATTCAGTTGATTGGCTTAATATTATGAAATAAACTGAAAGCTCCAAGCTTATAAGAGCGTTGCCTTCTGCTGGGCATGGACCTCTCTTAAGAATCCTCATTATGGGGGAATTGAGCCTTAGCCCCACCACGGTTAATGGGTTGTCAAAGCGTCGTCGGCTTGGGCTTCGTAAGATATTAGGCGGAACCTCTCACACCCCTATTGCCGTGATCGTCTACTGATTAAGGCTCTACATTGTAAAGTTGATAAAGTAAGTGTGCAATCAAGTGTTCGTGTTTGTTCTATATACATAATCTTCCACAACCCCTTTACATCCACTTCTGAACATACGTTTCACCAATTTTGAGGGGCAATGGCCGGCACTATCGCAGCCACACAGCCACCGGCTGCGACCTTTACCATATCGCAGATGAATCTTTCACGTTCGCCACTTTAAGATCTTTCTATTCTTTTCTTACTTAAAACCGGATAGATATAACAATATGTGAATAAAATAAATAATCATCGAATATACAAGAGACAGAGATAGGTTAATGATCACGTACAGATGGAGAAAGTAAGATCAATCTGTAATGAATATTCGATATGAATTTTTGTCTATTCATTAATATTAACTAACTGTTACTGTGTTTAAACTGTGTTAGTTTCTTTTTTAAACTGTACTATTTGCTTCGTAAAATATTTTTCATTTTATACTTTTCGTCTACGAGCTCCCAAAGGCGATACAGTACTAACAATTCGTGGACGTGAAAAGTGTTACAATAATCTTCAGCGACAGGAATCGTACACTCACAATACTTTTATTGTCGTAAACAACCGAATTTGTGTATAATAAGGAGGAGAGAAAAATACTGTACTGTAGGTTAGTAAACACTTCAACTTTAGCTATTCGCTACCGTAAATTCAATATGCAAAGTTGAAAATATTACAGGTATACTCTAACAATACTTGCTATCCGTTTCTTCATTATGAAACATCGCAACTTTGCTTCTTGTTAGCTAGTTTCTTTTATAAATGGCTGATAGCTGTGCTTTCGTATTCGCAAAAAATATTTAACTTTGTAATTATAAGGTTTTTAATATAAAAACTTACCCAATAGTGATTGGAAGACAGATAAGAATATCAATGACGACTATGTCAGAATGTTTACACCACGCTTACACAACTATCGTTTATCATTAGTGGCAAACAATCTTCAGGGGTGTACACAGGGGTGGCCACAGAAATTTAAGTAGGTAGTAGGGTCCACCATCATTATTACATGCCTGCTGCAAACTGGAGTGTGATCAAATGTAGAAAACCGATTCGATCCTCAGCAATTATTTGTAACTGATGGTATTTAAACCCGGTCCACTGCTATATGTTTTATGGTTAAATTGAACACCTTTAAAGAGGATCCGTTTATGAATGTCCAAGGTTGACCCTGTAGGGTAAAACTCCTGCGAAACATGCTGCTGTTAGACAGCGGAAGAAATGATTTGACGACAGAGTGGATCAGAGCATGAATACCATACACTCTCTATGCTTATCTGTAGTTGAGTTACCCTTTGAGTAATCTGAAAGATTTTTATTTATATAAGTCTTGGAGGTTGGATTATATATTATATATAAATGTATAAGGTATATCTATTCTACAACACATGGTGTTGTGGTGTTTGACTCCAGTGGCTACCAGCAAGAGGAACAACTTACAAGTTTTCCACAGCATGTTTCGTACTAAAGATAATCTTAACGGGTCATAACATTCACTCGGTATCTTTGCTTAATTGTTGTTGTGACAAAAGAATATAATGAGATTGTTTTTTTTTTTTTTTTGCTAATAGCATGCCTTAAGTATTGACAAGTTCATTTTTTCCGTTCAACGTTGTCGACAAGCGCGTACTAAATCTTGTCAAACCATTTCGGAGCTTTACGATCGTTGATGTCCCGCTCAGTAGTTTTAGGTTGTCGGTCCATCATCCTTAATGTTCCTACCCGCATTTATTTTTTTTACCTTTTCTTTTCTTTCAGAGAGCAATGCGTATCGGTTGAAGAATTGGTAATGAATTTTATCGACTGAAAAACAGCCCCTTAACTACATTAAAACATATTTCGTTTCTGAAATTTCATGTGATCTTATGTTTACTCAATAGTCTTTCATTATATTCATTCAATTGAAATTTTATCTGTTTTATATAATATCTGATATTAGATATTGAATACCTTTTGTAATTGAACTAGTTAATAGTTTATAAACAAAGTGAAAACAGGGATTTGTTACCTAAAACCGTTAAAGTATCTTATAATAGCATATTTCAATTTGTATCAGATATTGGATTACTAGACCAGACTAATGAATACGGACAAAGTTTACTATTGTGTTTTACAACAGTTTTATTATATTACCGAATAATGTAATGATTAATTAGTATAAGAAAACTTGATTTTAAACTTCCGATGTTCTCCTACTTAACTTCAAAGTATACTAGAAGAGGGTGCCACTTAGCATTGGATCCGTCTTTGAGTGACGTTTTTGGCGAATTAGGTTTTATATTAAAAAAATAATGAGCTAATTACATTGTTGTTTTGTTAGTCTATAGAATAATAATGCTGTGAGATAAAAATATTTGGTAACACCGTCCAGCATTTTATACCGCAAAATGTGCGCTTCCAACGAAGTTACTTGTCTGATCGTTCCAATAATTTACGCAACGGTTCATAAGAAGCATTGGAAGTTAGTTCTCAGGATAATAATTCTCATAACAAAAAACATGCAAAACTTTCCTACTCTAGTATATTTAAACGTAAGAGGTATCTACCACATTAAAGGTATCAACTCATGGTAATTAAACTAACTTATGACGTAATAAAAAGCATCTTTTAATCTGGTAAAATACAGGTTAAAAGTACCTTTGCAAATTTAGTAACCTCGACTACACGATTCTGTCTTGTCCAATGAATGGATATCATGTTTCCTTCGTTAGTTATAATAATGCTTTAGAAATAGTACACTGTTGTTAACAACACAAAGGAACGCCAACTCGCATTTTTATCTCGTAACGTTAAAAATGCACGCTATAATACTATTTGAAAATTCACATTTAGCATTAAAGAGCATCTTAACCTCATATCTAAGTATATGTAGGTATGAATTTAAATATTACAGAGTTCTCTAGGAATTACCATCATTGAGTATGCTTCATTTCATAATACGAGTATAATGTTAACTGCAGTGTTATTGTTTAACACACATCCGTGAATTAAGCTGTTTCTTTAAATATCTTGCAAATAAATGTGTATAGTTCTTATTTTATAACAGCACAAGTCTTATAATATAGAACTGTCCTTAAAATTTATATATAATACAAAGGTGATAACGTTGGAGAAATATCTAACATACTACTACTAGCGAATAGAATTACAAAGGTTGTCATCTAGGCTATAACAAGAAGAGTTCCAGTTAAAAATTTCCAACAACATGTTTGTACATCATAACTGTATCTTTAAGATTTTCAATAGTCGACTATGCTCATGCTCGAAAATAAGTCAGACGTAAACATGACTTAAAATTTAGAAAGAATATTAACTACTCTATCATCATGATATTTAATATACAAGCAACCAGAATCGTCGTTCCCTCTAAACATCTTATCATCAACTACACTACCAATGAAACGTTGTTGTTAATAAAAAGAGATTTTCACAAAGGTAACACCGCTTTAATAAGGTTACCTGTTACTGTCCAAAAATAAAACATAACCTCAGCATTTTATATTTAGTTGAATAGTAAAGTCCAGTTGTCGTGAATCATTAAAGAAACTAGGCTAACGCGCGCCCTTGGCACCGATGTTTTCACTGAATAACTTAAAAGTAAATTTTGACATATAATAAACCGAATACGATATTATCCATTAATACTCTAATAAAGTATTATCAGCGCGCAGACTATCTTTAGACGATCTGGATTTAAATCTGAAACAACACTAAAGTTACGACAGGAAGAAAGAGAATTAAGCTGTTAATTAAATATTTAAGATAATTTCAAGATAACTCTTTGGTATAAATATGATTTCCTTTACAGATTATGTCATAGTTTGGAAGAATTGTGATGCGGCCACCAAGCGCAAGTAATTGGCAAAATAACACAGACTCTTAGTGTGCACGTTCTAAGTTTTACTGCTCTCAGCAACGAACACGTAAGAGAAATATATCGTCGAGTGGAGCTGTAAAATCACTGTATAAAACATTGTTAGTGTAACAGAAAATTGCTAAAATATTTCACAGTGAATGTTTATTTTAAAAAATAAACAGCTAGGATAAACAACAATATCATATGTATAAATAGGCACGATGCTGTAGACTGTGAAGTCTTTATTCAGAATTCCACTTTCGCTATTTCACTACATTACTATGAATTCCGCAATTAAAAAAGCTTTTCAATCGAAAGAAATAACATTTCAAAGAAACCTATAAGCCGTTACGCCGCCGAAGCAAATAAATAAATATCGACTACTTGCTATGAAATATTATTGAAAAATAAGTCAGTTCTAGCAAAAGTTAGTAATATTTAAACACAATACATTCCAGCTTCAGTTAAGTCCACAACTTATCGAAGCTTATTAAAACAATAGAAACAAGTGTGTTCAAAAGTATCTTTCACTTGCTTACTGTTTAATTAAGCTTTTGAGATGTGGTGTTGGAGGACAACGCTGCGTATACCATGGACAGCAAAGAGAACCACCAAATCCATTCTCGGGCAGCTCAAAATCACCACCAGACTGTCCACCATTTGCTACAAACAAGTCCTAAGTTACTTTGGCCATTTTGCCCGGAGACAACCAGATAACCTGGATAAGCTGGTTGTAGTAGGAAAGATCGACGGCAAAATATCACGAGGTCGAGCCCCTTACCCGATGGTGTGACCAGATACAGACCATCTTAGTCACCATTATTCCAAATGCTATGAGACCTGCCGAGAATAGAGCGGCTGGAGGCGGCTGGTTGATGAGTCATTAAGAGCATTTCAAGACAAGCACGACCTTCAGTCATGAAGTACATGAAAGAGAAGAAGACTGTTAATTTTGATAATGTAAGATATATGACATTATACTATATCTCTTTAAGTCGGTTCCTCAATGCTGAGAGTCGTAACTCCTTATCGATAACCTGTTCTTCGTGTTGTTACACAAATCACTATACGACGTCATACTATATGATAGTTATTATCAATACCTTTGAAAATTATTTACTTAAACATTTTTCTTTCAAATACCTCATAAGCAAACTAAGAATCTTTAAAACAACTTCTACTTCTATACACCAGATCCTTATAAACTATTTATGTCCGAACCTTAGCATTGTGTATACTTTAGTCACAACTACTACTGATGGTTAGCATCCGATGATGTAGACGGCCTAGGTAGGTAACATCAGTATCTCTCTACGCCGCTAAACACTATTTCATATAGATTTTGACGCAGATTTGAAGATGCTGGTGACTTTAATAATGACAGGTAAAACCTATCCAGTTGCAGCGAGGGGTCAGACAGGGCGATCCACCATATTGCCAAAGCTGTTCAGCCTGTGAGAAGACTTGGCATCTACATAAACGGCGAGTACATAGCCCACCTTCGATTCGCTGATTACAACTTAGTCAAGGCTCAGACCCTAGAAGAACTTAGCAACATGCTCGATTACCTCTGTAGAGCGTCTCGACGAGTGGGCCTTAAAATTGATATGGAGAAGACAAAGATTATGTCTAATGCCCATATTACGAAGTATCTCTTCGTCTCAGATGCTGCAGTGTCTGAAGACATGTCTTCAACTGGTGCGTGTTGCCAGTGTTAACACATAAAACTGAGACGTGGCTCCTTACTAGTAAGGAGTAGTAATAATGGCCTAAAAAAAACTCAAAATTATCCAAAGGGCAATGAAGAAATCTATGGTCGGAGTTTCTCTGCATGATTGAATTTGAAAAAACGGAGATCTACAGAAGAACCAATGACACCGACATAGCCTAGTTGCCACTTAAGTCTAGATTGCTTGACTTAAGTGGCAATGGGCAGAGTACATTGCTGACTGACGGCAGATGGAGTAGTAAGGTGGATCGATGATCTGGTGGGAGTTGCGGGAAGCCGCTGGAAGCGGGAAACGCTGAAACGAATGATGTGATTTTTGGGGGAGACCTATGTATGCCAGTGGACGTCTATCGGTTGATGATATATGACACATCTCAAGGCGCCAAACGGAACCCGAAGCAGTGTAGAGATCCTAACTTGTTGATATGTCAACAGCGAGGGTATCATTTATCACCAGGCAAAAAATCCGATCCTCTCGTGCCCGTTCTTTGTTTATTTAAATCGTCCTAAACAAAACCAATTTCAGTCAGCTGAAAGAGGTTAAAGCACCAATTATAACAAAATATGTGCCAAATGTAGGTCGCATGCCAGATTCAGAATGTTTTCTGTTAATTTGTCACCTTGTTAAAAAAAACGCTTTTTTTCTGTTTGCTATAAGAGTCCAAGTTATATGAAAAATACAACATACTAAACAGTTTGGTAGTATTTGAATCGTTTTATGTTTCGTTATTAAAACTTTAAGTATAGAAAACTTATATTATTTTTTTAATACTCATATGAAAATTACTTTAAAAAAGCACGATATCAATTATATAGATATTAAAGGATGCAATTGATTCAGCATCCGGTTGTTTCTGTGTAAGTTTAAACAGCTTTAAATATTTCTGTACGTCCGTCGGGATAAAACAGGAGACAAAATTTTCTTATAGAGATTTCAATAACAAGTATAGAAAATTTTATTATAAATTCCAACATCGATTATTAATCAGATTTGTTATTTTACTTTACGAATATATTTGAATATGTATACACTACATTCAACGGAGGGTAGGTATATCGAATCATGCTCCCCCAATTTATGTATCGACCAGTCATCGAATAGTGTGAGAAAAAACGAACCCCCAACAATAGGGATGTACAATTTGCAACAGTAACTACTACAATCAAAATGGATTTTGGAACCGTCCTGGTAAGTACCACAGCAACTCTACACTATTTGTAGCGCGCTCCACAAATAGTATTACTGTTCCGATTTGAAGGGCGCTGAAGCTAATGAAACTACTGATGTAACGAGACCTATTATGTATCAAGGCGAAGCGCACAGTGCGGTGCTGTTTATATCATTCCAACTGGCGCTATGTTATGGGCAGTAGTATCACTTATTATCAGGTGAACATCTCGCTCGTCTCGTCGCTTCGTTAAATAAAAAAAAGTACATAAATGTCTTAATTAAAGCTTCTAATGCGACAAAAATAAATGCTTTAACTAAGTGTTACCCTGTTTAAAGAATACTGTAAATAAAGTATACCTTTATACTTATAATGTCTATATTAATTAATCGATTGAAACTATTGATTAAATATTTAATATATGATAATTTTTTTTTATTATAATATAATAAGACAATGCTTAGAATACTCCATAGTTATCCTAGAGGATGAAACCAAAATAGATATGAGGCGACAAATTAAGAATCTCTTTGTTTTCTTTAATTGTTTACTAGCTGCTCCGCGCCCGCTTTACTAGCCTTATCATCCCCTAAACTCCCTTTGGGAAAGGAATTTAATAAGACCCATTCTTAGCTTAGCTTGCTCCGCAAAATCGGAATATTTCTACTAAATGTCAAGTCTCTAAGCCCTATAGTTCCTAAGATTTCGTGATGCGACTCTACATAGGCGGAAATATCTCACATGTATGTATATATATATATATACTAACTTGAACACTTAACAATGAAATAGTTTGACGTAAAGAGTAAATCTTTTAAAGATACATTTATGATTATTTATTATTTGACCTTGTAGTTCAAAATAATTGAAACAAGCTTTTTTTTTAAACACTTCAAATGCGGCCGCTATAAGATAACGGCAGAAGATACGATAAAGGCAGTCAAAGAAAGTTTCTGTAGGGCTGATAGATTATGTTGAAGCTGTACGTCCCCTCTTCGATGAGTGGATAGACAGGCGGTACGGGTCACTGACCCTCCGGTTGGTGCAGGTACTTTCAGGTCATGGGTAAAGCACCCTTTTGTAAGTACCTGTGCCACATAGCCAGAAAAGAGCCGACAACTGAGTGCCATCATTGTGTATGCGACGAAGATACTGCGCAGCACACCCTGGAGCTTTTTTCAGCATGGGATGCTCAGCGCCAAGACCTCGTCGCTATTGTAGGGGATGACTTAACGCTGCTTGGTTTTATTAAAGCCATGATCAGTAGTGAGACGTCGTGAGACGCTGGCTTGACCTACTGCGAGAAAGTAATGTTGCAGAAGGAGATTGCAGAGAAGAAGCGAGAGAAAAACACTCATCTCTCTATCCGTAGGCTGGTACCTGGGCGTCATAGGAGGATGTACCACGCTAACTCCCATAACGGATAACGGCCATGGTGGCGGATTCGGAGTAATCCTTTACCAAGTACGTTAGGCCTCGAGATGGAGCGCGCAGTAATTCTGCCTACTACTGGTAAATGGGGTGGAGAGTTCCAGTTCCACCCCGAGACGCGACCTCATTAAGGCCACTCGCTGTCTAGACCACGGTTTCGGCTAAAAGCGTTGAGACGTAACCCTGGGGTTTTAGCCGGTAAGAGTTCGGTTCCCTTTGTTGCCCCCACAGCAGAAAGGTATCAAATGCAGGATTCCCGCACGGAAAAAAAGGAGTGACAGGTTATGAAACATCCCTTTCTGCGTTCGCTTTAATAAAATATAGAAAGCTAGTATGTTAAGTTATTTTTTTTTGTAGCGAACCCTTTGTTCATTATGTCGAGAGTGATAAGAAATTAAATTCATCTTGCATTAACTTTATCGGAAGCATCGTTCGGTGATGTGAAAATGGCGGTGTAATCTTTCAAAATTAATATTTTTGTATATATGTATATATACACAAAAATTATTAATATAGATATATAATCAAAGTATATAATGATTTAGATTAGTTGGTCCTTTCGCGTATACTGCAAGTGTATACTAATATGATTTATTAAGAATAACCTATTGGCTTCTTTAATTATTAGGTTTTAATACAACCAACTGTGTTTTCAACAAAAAAAAATTAAAGTTAATTTTTTCAATACTTTTAGGAAATCACAGTTTAATTGATTTATTTATAATTGAGTAGTGGTTTTTGTCTTTGAAAATTTAATTAAAAAAAAAAACAATACATTTTATTAAAAACTTTTTGCTGGAAGCTTCTAATTAAGGACAAATTCATAATGTAACTTCTTGTGTTGTAAGTAAATATAATTGATAATTAACTTAAATTTTTATTAAAAAAAAAAAATCAATTCGTAATTTATTAACACAAAAAAAAAACGCGCCTACTAAATATTTTTTAATATTTTTTTATGTGTGTAATATTTTGTTATTTTATTTTTGTTTTAACACTATACTGTGGTTGTATATAAAAAAATACTGTAGAAAAGCTACTTCGCAATGGCTTAGTAGTTGTAGTGGGAAAAGAAAAAAATTCGCAAAAGCTACCAACAACGCGCCGAGCGACACCGGGTAAGTAAGTAGTGTAAATGATAAGTTGTGTTCGTGTCGGTGTTGCGGTGTATATATACGAACCTCTTGAGGCGGCGGTTGCGGCGCCTGCCGCCGTGGCTCGCGCCGTACATCTCGCACTGTGCGGTTATTTATCGTCCGCGCAAACTTTGGCCGCGCACATGGCAGGTGGTGTCGCAGAGGACGCGCCGCCGCGGACACCCGATGCCGACTGAGCGCCGCACGCTCCTGGGGCGGACGCGGCGGCCCCGCGCCTCGCGACCCTACCGCACCACCACGAAGGGTTACACCGTCAGCTGTCCGACACTCTGGACTGCCCGGCTGCCCACTATCGCGCACACCCCTAATACAAATCCTTTGTACAAATTTTACTAAAAAGGATTATCAGGGACCGGGACCGCTTTTGTCTGTTATACTCTCATTTAAATATAAAACTCCATGATCTTACTCCCCGCTTGCAACGGCTTATTAAACCAAAACCTTACATTTTTAATATTTGTCTATACATTTACTTAGACTTATGTTTTTATTTATTCAAAGAAGCAACAAAACGAGCGGATTGGTCACAACGTACTCCTAGTTGTGATGATATATAAACACAGCGCCACATTGCGCTCGTCGCTTTAAGATTTAAGGTATTAAGTCTCAGCCCAGTAATTATATCCGTATATCCGGAACACAGTAATTGTTGAATAGTACTGTGGAGCTCAGAAATAGACGCTGTGGTTGTACCTGTCTAGACGGTCTTCAGCAGCACAGACCTATCACCAGTATCGAAATCATGTTATAATGCAAACTGTCGATCTGTTGAAGATGGCAGCATAGGATCGACCATCAGCGAAGATATCTTGAGAGCCGCATGTCCAATATTGGCTGATGACAATTATAATACAAAAAATTAACTGATAACTATAAATTGATCAGAAGTAAAATCGATGGTCCTTATTGTCACAAATAAGATTCTATGCTCCTTACCGCTATCCTCGAAAGAGATTACACCTTCGTGTCCTCATCTCAGAAGATGGGTTCTTGGTGCGAATTCTTCTTTAATTACACTCTACAGGAACTTCAAGAGTTGTAGTGATATGAACTTGAATTTTGACAGTATTAGTAATTTTTATTACTACATCTGAAAGGTTTTTACTGAAAAATATTTTGTTTTGTTGTAATTCACTTATTTTACTAGACATTGTTAGTTCAATGAATGATGGTGCCTCGGCACTCGTAGTATTGAATAACACTGTTATTATAATTGGTTGGTTTTGTTGTTGTTGTTTACACTTTTTTTGTTGAAATTATTTTGTTTTATGCACGTGGAACTAGCCTGTAACAGATTGTTACGCTCATATAATTGTTTACTGCGCGTTTATATAATACAAATAAGTGTAAATAACCTCTGTATCATACTTTGTATATCTTTTTCTCAGTGCTTTATGTCGCGATCTCTATATTAATTATTATACCTGATTCTTAAGTCACATCAGCTGTTCCTGTTTGTCACTTATACATAATATTTAATTACAATTTAAAAATAACAAACTGTACAATAAACGTTTTTCGTATTTATATACGTACGGATATATTAGAAGCAAATGCCCGTTACTGAAGTTATTTAACCCTGAATACAACGTTCAGAGCTCGAACTCATTTCGGGAACTCGGAAACGTGTACGGATGTAACATATTACGTGAAGTTATCATTTAACCTGTTTTTGTTTAGTAACTTAATTTCATACTATCAAAAATAACTTTCGAGTTAAAAAAAACATACCCAAAATGTAGTATAACAATAGATTTAAAACTTGTGGAACTTTCAAATTATTCTAGACTATATGTACTGGAAAATTTTGTGTAAACAAGCTACTATAGATCCCATTTACCGATATTATTATTTAACATATTTAAGATCATTTATTATATAATAGGGGGACCGGAAAGTAATGTCGTTTCTGCGCATGCCAATACTTGATTGTCATTTGTCAGCTCATTGTTTTGTTCAGAGGCGTACCAAAGACATTGTGAGGTTATAGTGATTTCTTTACTTATAGACAATTGAATTACAATTTTTTTTTGTAATTTTGGGTAAAATGGCCAGCCAAATACCAGAAGAGGTACACATCCGGCATTGCATGCTCTTTGAGTTTCGCAAGGGAAATAACGCAACAGTTGCTACCAAAAACATTTGCGATGTTTATCCAAATGCACTGGACATTCGTAAATGCCAAAGGTGGTTTTCCAAGTTCAAATCGGGTAATTTTGATCTTTCCGACTCGTATCGATCAGGAAGACCATCAGCGTTAGACAACGACGTGTTAAGGGCGGAAGTGGAAGCAAATCCGTGTCAGACGATCGAGGAATTGTCAAACAGTCTCAACAAACCTTGGTCGACCATCCAAGAACATTTGAAGCAGATTGGAAAAGTAAGCAGAGCAGGTGTTTGGGTCCCGCATAATCTGTCCGAACAGAATAAGGCTAACCGATCAATCACATGCAACTTATTGCTTCAACGACACAACACAGAAGCGTTTTTTGATCGCTTGATCACAGGAGATGAGAAATGGGTCCTGTATGATAACCCAAAACGCAAAAGGCAGTGGCTCTCTCCAAATGAAATCCCTCGGAGTACTGCTAAGCCAGGTTTACACCTCAAAAAAGCGCTTTTGTGTGTTTGGTGGAGTATTCGCGGCATTGTTCATTTTGAATTACTGAAACCTGGAGAAACTGTTACTGCAGACCTCTACAGCGAACAATTGCAGCGAGTCAATCAATCTTTAATTGAAAAGTGGCCAGCGATTGTCAACCGAAAAGGCGTCATTCTCCAACATGACAATGCAAGACCGCACTGCGCAAGGCGAACTCTAGAAAAAATTAATGAATTGGGGTGGGAGGTGCTGCCTCATCCACCATATTCGCCCGATGTTGCACCATCGGATTTCCACTTATTCCGAGCGCTGCAACACTTATTAAGTGGCAAAACATTTGCAAATTTGGATGATATCCAAAATGCCATCTCTAGATATTTTGCCGAAAAACCAATTAATTTTTATCGATCAGGGATTGAAAATTTACTCACTAGATGGCAAAAGGTTATTGACAATGATGGGGAATACATCATTGATTAAAAATAAAGACTCGTTAAAAATGTATGTGTTTGTATTTAGCGTAAGAAAACGACATTACTTTCCGGTCCCCCTAATATTATAGTGTGATTTAATTATCTTTTTATGTATGAAAACAAAGTTATTATAAGTGATACCTGTATTACATAAGTTATCCTTTTTAAAAATGATAAAGAAAAGCTCTAAGTTTATCACGTTGAATATAGTAAAGATTGTATAAACGTATTATACAACAGATCTATTAAAAAGGAATAATAAATGCGATGTTAAACAAAAAAAATCTATCCTTTGTTTATATTTGTTACTTATTTGCTTTCTAGTTTTTATGTAGCTTATGTAAATTATCGTGAAATTTAGACAATTTGTTTCAGAAAAATAAGTCTTAGTTATTTGCTTTGAATATTTACTTGGAATCTTTGACAAACAAAATTTCATTTTCCAAAGTGAACGAATAAACACAATCCGTTTCTTATTATATCTAAAAATAAAGTCGGTCCGCATGTTCTCGTTAACGCCGTTTTTTAAGTTATGGACTACTTATATTTAGATCATCATCTGATGATCAACCGACAGACGTCCACTACTGGAAATAGGACTACCAAAATGCTCTCTATATCGATCAGCCTAGCGTTGCCCGCTTTCAGCGACTTCCCGTAACTCTCATCAGATCCTCATTGGACATTGTGCCCCAACCCTGCTACCCCAACGGCCGTCAGTCAGCAATGTAATCTGCCCACTGCCACTTAAGTCTAAAAACCTTTTGGGCTAGGTCGGTCACCTTAGTTCTTCTGTGGATCTCCACATTTTTAAACCTATCGTGCAGAGAAACTCCGTGCGTAGCTTCCATTGCTCTTTGGGTGATTTTGAGCCTTTTTATAAGGCCCATAGTAAGCAGCCACGTCTCGGTTTTATGTGCCCATCATCATCACTATTATCAGCCGATAGACGTTCACTGTTGGACATATGCCTCCCGCAAAGATCTCCACATCGATCGATCCTGCGCTGCCCGCAGCCTTCACCAGCTCGTATCCTGCCTACTGCCACATAAGATTAGCAATCTTTTGGACTATGTCGGTGTCCTTAGTTCTCTTGCGGTTCTCCTTATTTCTGATGCGATCGCGCAAGGAAGCCCTGAGCATAGCCTTTCCATTGCTCTCTGAGCGCCTCGAAGCTTTACAACTACTTACGCTACTATACTTTACTTTCACTTCGTAGCCTTACTTTTCGTTGAGCTTTATTTTAATATACTATTATAGATCTAGGTTATTTATATTTTTTCGTGCTATATTTACAATTCATAAGTAACATACGTGATATATATGTTACGTATGTATTATAATATTGAAAACTTACGCGATAAAAGCGTAATGATGTGTTTGGATAAGGCTTTGAAAATACTATCAATTGGGATTTTTTACTGATGTATGTATTAGATATTTCACAAAACTGTAAATGATATTCTAGTTGGGAATAAATATATTTAGTAAATATGTGAAATGGACAGCTATAATAGAAACCTTTAAAAATGTATTAATAAAATGTTAATGGATACGGTCTCATAAATAATCTAGCACACCTTGGCACGCGCGCTGTACTACCTCTAAGAGAATTATTTACGATCGGTATCCCAATATTAATTAATATTGATTTCAAAAGACAATAAGCTCATTTTTCTTCTGAGTAGATTCATCTCTTAGCAAAAACATTTTAGAGCGCTTTTGAATGAAAATTTAATTTACTCCAATTATAAAATTTTTATCAAGGTGATGAGCTGTTATTACTATGGGATACATGGGATAACGGTCCGCGACGGAGGCTGCTGAAGAGTTATGCTGGACTGCTACCGGCTAAAACCTAACAGTGTTATTATCAATCCTTTTGGCCGTTATCGCCAGGGCCATGATGATATCTACCCCTACGATCTCGGACTGAAGGAAAACGATCGTAATAGTTCACCAACTTTTACAGTTGATCAGAAGTAATTTCAAAACTTTCTGTTAAATAGCTGATAGAGGGATGTGGAAGAGAAGTACATACTGTGCCGACACCACATAGCTGGGCAAAGGGCAGGAGTAAGAAGCTGTTAAATAGCTACGTAGTAAATTCACTTACCCACTGCTTTCAAAAGAATAGTAACACTATGTTCAATTCAAAAGTAACCTATCGTAGCTTTATATACATTCATCTATGTTTTATTAGATTCTAATCGTCTTATCTATTCATATATATTAGATTATAAATGACAATATATATTAACAAAAGTGTATATATCATTGTGTGGGTATGTTATTGATTGAAACAACTGCTATAGGCACAATCATCATATTTTATTGCACTAACAACAAATATAATACGTCTACTCTCTCAATGCAATGGTATGTCAATTTCAACAGTGACACGTTATGAATATCGATGAACGTAGGCCTTGGTAACGAAAATTGATCGGCCGGTTCGTATCTGTCTGCAGAATTAATCAACTTGCATTTCAGCTATAAGCGATAGATGGTTATCTACTATCGACTATCAACTCCTACTCGCCCTTTCTTTCCGTGAAGAATTCCTATATTGGATACTGTAACGTTGCGCAACACAAGGATCCTAAGGAACGCGAGATTCTCACCGGTTAAAACACTTACTTCACTATGTCTATAATAATAGCGGAACTGTTGCAGTTTCGATAATGTTAGCTCATTTGCGGGCGTCTAACATAGAGCTGAAGCAGCCAGTACCTCTTCAAAGTACTTTCTCTAGAAATTACCTGTTCGCAGAAGCCGACGTAAGAGAAAACTTATTCACCTCAACAGCGATGATGTTTGCATTGCTCAATTTGCATAGACTTCCGAAACACGTTGCACCGCATGCTCATTTAATCATCTACCCACAGTTATACTACCAGATTTAATTTGGGTCAGTGTTATATTACCAGTAAATACGGAGTATGGAACCCCAGGAGTACCCCTTGACTAAGCAGCTTTTTAATCCACCTTTTTCTCCTCACTTCACTTGAACTTGTTAGTCCATGATGAGAAGACTTCAAGCTGAATCCATTCATGTCGACTCCATTAGCTTAAAAATACTTTTCATAAATCAAATTTATTAGAAAGTATAACCGCTGTGATATGATATTTCATAGATTTTTCTTGATTTCTATACAACTTCCCCTTCGAAACTTTTATACTACGTTTAAAAACAAAACTGAGAGAAAAAAATATCTTCATTGCTTAAACATAAATTTAATATCATTAAAGCTAGCAGATTCCATGACCAACTTGTGACTTGTTTAATGCTCAAGTTGTTCCCTAGTTGTAAAGTAACTTTTCCTGTACAATGCAAATCTTTAAGATGAAGCAAAATACAGCTCAATTCGCGCAGTTTTAACTTCTTCCTCTTTATACCGTTGTTTTCTTTAAAATACAAAACGACAAAGGGATTTCATTTTCCTCAACCGTTTTTAAAGTTAAATACAAAAAAGTGTTTTCATTACCTCAAGCAATTATATTTTTATTATCAATTCTGTCCGAATATATGTTTGTATTTCGGTTATACTCTTATCATGCATATGGAAATTGGGGCCATTACAAGGAGTCTGTTTGTGGTAATAATAAATGTTATCATACTTTTTTGAGCCTGTTACTTTCACTTTATTTTACCTGTTACTGACGAACATTTGTATGTTCTTTCTAGAAAGAAAATTCAGCGCGCCGTATGCTATCTGCATCCATCGATTTTCCCGTCATCATCTTCAAGACTCTTAACTTTGATACTATTAACCCTAGAGCTACCCTACGTGTAATTAATGTTCAGGCCAAGTTTGGCATGCGAGTTGGCGGACGCATTATACCTTCAACAGTTACGATGGACTACGATACCCTTTCTATGGAATTATTTACCCCTCAGTGAGCCAAAGTTAGTGACAATGGAAATATTGTAACCTCTCCCAGTGACAATATCCGGATTAAATATTTATAAAGCAATTTATCTAAATGGAAATAACTATAGACTAAACGTAACTTTTCAGTGAAAAAAATTTACAATAGAAGAGACATCGTTAAAGCTTTGGTTTTTAATTTTTTGGGTGCGAATAACTTTTTGACAGAATTAAGGTTCGGGCGGGTGACACTGAACGCTATGAGAGGACAGTAACAAAGGTCTTTATAAAATCTAACAAAACGACAGACGTTCATATTCAGCAGACCGCAAAGTGCACTCACCGAAGCAGTTTTGTAACAACCTACACTGTATTTTCTAAAAACCACACAGAGCTAATACGTTTCGCTACAAACGCTTACTCTCTTATTCTAAGACATTTTAATAACAATCCGAAAAATTACAGTAAGGATTAAACAGTTCAAAACTAAAACTAAATAACCACTGCAATAGATTGTTATAAAAAAAAACTATTATTATATCCTTCCATTGCGTTTTTATTTATTATGAAATCTTAGTGGTAGTTCTTTAAACATAAATAATAATCACCAAAATACAAGTCCGAAGGGGTGAAATACTCTTTCTTGTGTCTATTTAACACCTGCTTAGAAACCTTCGAATATCGTTATACAAAATGTTGTCCTTCATGTCCAGCACCGTGATAGACGTGCTGCTTCCGTAATTAGCCGACACGCGCTAATTTACCAAGGACTTACTTATATTGCTTAAGTATCAAGTCGCCCGGAAATGTGATGCGTGTTCAGTGGCACCTACGAAACTTGAATACTAAACACGTAACGGCTTTCCTCGACCTCAGTTTTCTGTTTAATTGGACGCGTTAAATTTTTAACAACCCCTCCAACTTTATTAAAAAAATACAATAATCATTAAATCTACTTTTTTTTTATATATGACAATTACTCTATTGTAATAAATAAATCAATACTTTGAGTGATTGGAAATACTCATTGACAAGTTCAAAAGGTTTTTCTTGTTGAAACTTAATATTCACTTCACTAGCGAAAACAAGAATCAAAACAACCAAAACAAGAAACAAATTCCAATTTTTTTCCAATCAGCCGAAAGACGTCCACTGCTGGACAAAGGCCTCTCCCAAAGATTTCCACTCAGACCGGTCCTGGGCCACCCGCATCCAATGGTTGCCAGCGACCTTGACCAGGTCGTCGGTCCACCTTGTGGGGGTCTGACCACGCTACGTCTTCCGGTACGTGGCCGCCACTCGAGAACCTTTCTGCCCCAACGGTTTTGCGAGCTATGTGCCCTGCCCATTGCCACTTTGCGACGGCGACCCTTCGAGCTATGTCGGTGACCTTGGTTCTCCTGCGGATCTCCTCATTTCTGATTCGATCTCGCAGGGAAACTCCGAGCATAGCTCGCTCCATCGCCATCTCAGCAATCTTCGGCGTCGGGAAGTGACGACCCCACCGCCCATTTGCTGAAGTGTATATGACTATTGAGTACATTTACACTTCATCAAATGCAATCAGTCAACCGACTGATGGCGGTATATCCATCCAAGTAAGCGGAGGGAAATCCCGGACGTGGGACGGGCAGCAGCGTTTCACGATAGGGCCTCCGTAACTGCGATCGCCAAGCCGCCTGCCAAGCGTGGCGATTATGACAATTCCCCCCTAAGATGAGAAACAAATTATTTCCTTTTATTTCAACTTTATAGTTGGTTAAACTATTTTCGAAAAAAAAATACTTTTAAGTTCTTTACAGTACTAGACTACCGATATTATAAATTATTTTTACTTTACATAGGTTATTTTCTAAGAAAATACTCTTCCTATAATAGACACGAAGTAAGAATAGAGAGAACGAGAAAAAATATTGAAAAATTTTCATGACCAGACTGAAATTTTATCAATTGAGTAAACATTTCTGTAGCTCTAAAGCAAATCAACTGTAGCGAAAGTAAATTAAAAAAAAAAAGAGTACTATGTAAAATTTATATTTGTACGATAGCGTGTCTTTAGCGAGGCTACAAGCTATTTAAGTTAGCCGATGTAGTTTTCATTACAGACTTCACTTGGCTAACTTTAGGACGTTAACTTCGCGTTATCGGACCAGCTTGTTTACTTACATGATATCAAAAGCATATCTTTTTTAAGGTCTGAATTTTTTTTTAAATTGGCTCCACTGATAGTGACCTTAAGTAGGGTCTACGAAGTTTCGTAACAAACAATTTGGTGAAGATGAGGCGCTGGAATCTCAAGCAAAGTCACCAACCCGCATTGTACCAGCGTAGTGACTATGGCCCAATCGCCCTCATATTGAGGGAAGGCCTGTGCCCCAGCAGTGGAGACGTAAATTAGCTGTGGATGGATGGAATCTCAAGAGTAACTACAGTTGAGATATTTGGAGTAGCTTATAGTCAGTCTTTCGGCTGGTTAATGATGATATCTCCACCACATGAGAAATCTAATTATTAATAATTTTGGACCAGGATTTTAAAAATTAATGATTACTATGTTTATGTTATTGGTGAAGAATGCGAGAAACCGCTGGTTATAAGTAAAAGCAGAGCGAGATGTTTGGAGCCTGTATGCAGCATTTAGCGCCTGTCGGCTAATAAATAATAACTTTATTTCAATAACATAATAATAATAATAATATTTTAATAATAGATGATTGTAATATCAAATTGTTGCGGTTTACAATAACATCATTGTCAATAACTTTTATCGGTAAAAGTCATCCAATCCAATCAGCCGGAAGACGTCCAATAAAAGTCATTGGGAGACTAAAATTAATGTTTTAGTACCAATGATCATATAAGTGTTTTGTTTATATTATCCAGAATATTACGCATTTAGATAAACCTAACTTAAGTATTTTACGGAATTTATTATTTGTTATTTCGAGTGTTATACAGCATCCATGATCTTGGAATAAACGGAATGATAGACGGATAGAACTGAGCTTGATATAGTTATCTATAATTAATACAGAAATATATATAGTACTTAAAATGTACTTATAATTACCAATACATTTCAACAAAAGTATGGATTATAGTTACATAATCGAGTAGTTATATATGTTGGTTAACAGAACTCGCTGTTTAAAAGTTCTCCAACGATATATACTCGAATATCGGAAGGCAGAAGTTACTATTTTTGTTTGTCAAACACGAGCATTTTGCACTTTGTCTGAGAGCTACGATATATTTATCTTTAGTAGACGTGTCCTTTGGCTATTCTGTGCAGTTTATTTATACACCGACTGCCTGAAAATCGAACAAAATTAACCTCCATGAACATCTAAAGCTTCGCCTCTTATTATAGGACTAGGCGCTTCAACTCTTCACTTTTCTGAACTTGTTTCATATACGTATTTGTAAATAGACAATTTTTAACGCTACATAAACGGTTAAAAAACGTAGTTTTATATCTGTCTCTACATTAGGAATGTATTAGTTATAGATTGAAACGTATATTAACAATCCGAAGTAAACTTTAGATGAACGATTTAACTTTCGTGACGTAGATTATCTTAGAAAAAGGTTTTGACAGAGTTAAATGTGGTTTAACGAATGATAAGCAATTTTTGCAAACCGTTGCTGTGTTAGATAGTTCAAGAGCTGTTGAATAATATAACCCTACCTCTACAAGTCTTATTCGACCCTAGAACCGTTAATAGTGAGAGTATTAAACATTTTCCAGATTAAAAAAGTCGATTGATAGCTAAACACATAATAGCACAGAGAGGTAATTGTTCTAACTTTTGTAATGCAAATATGAAAATGTGATGGTTTTATATAGCTGCTTGCACGTTTCCTGTGGGAACAATGCGTTTAGTTTACTATAAGCATATGCGCAATGCGGGACCATGTTACTCGTATATCGAGCCACTTATTGTTATCAAGTATTATAGAAATGTTTGTTCAGAGATACGCGGGATTCCATACGTATTGTTCACTCTATTTCTTCGTTGTGAAAATCACATTGGAGTACATTGCTTTATTGCATTCTGGTGAAATTAAGCATGCATTTAGTTTCGTGTCTTATATTGAAGCGATTAATTCCTAGCATTGGACAAATTGTCGGAACGCTAAGCAAGAGTTATGCAATCAGTCGAAAGCCGAGAGAAATAACACATCGGTCTCAGGTGAGGTTCGATTCCATTAATTCCGTTAATGTAATCGTGCTGACTTTATGAGAATTGAATATTGCGATAAATCTTGCCCGCCGTGTATAACCGGTACCTGACGACATTTACTGAAATATGCATACGGGTTTTCCTACCTATTATTTTGTTTAAATCATATAAATCGCATGTGTAGTAGTAGGCCAATTGTAGAGTTTTTCGATCCTTTCTGGGTGGTTAACCAAATCTTAATGTAATTTGCTTTGATAATTACATGAATATGATACTAGTGATCTTTCAGGATACACCTCTGACATTCGACTTCACCTTGAATCGTTCGCATATAAACACTAGACACAATTCTCTCTATTGCTTTCTGGATGATTTCTATCTCATATGTCATATATTCAACATTCAATAAAAGACCGTCGTCAAGAGACAATGCGTTAGATGATACCTACAGATACATACGCATCATATATACATTTCGTAAAACATTATCACTTAAATATTATATTGGTATTGAAAGAATTAAATTCCTTAGACTGAATTTAGTTACGAGATCTGCTCGATCTCTTCTGTAGTCACTACAAAGTATTTTTCTGATGTACGTTGCGAAAAATCCAGTTCGCAGTGTCGTTGAGCGGGACAATGAGGTATCTAACATAGCGATAGCTGTTCGCACATAATAAACTCGAAGAATTTGTATTTTAAATTGAAAAGAATCTCGTATTCTCCTCTCTATACCGTGAAGAATTGAAGCCGTCTTTATAGACTGGTGGTACATGCCAGAAACGGTCTAGAAATCTACTATAGCAGCTCCGATTTCTGCCGCTAAACGGCACTGTGCAAACATTACTGTGTTCCGGATTGAAGGGAGGTGTAGTCAATGTAATTACTGGGGTAACGAGATTTAACATCACGTGTGTCAAACGACGAGCGCAACCTAGTGTAGTGTATACCATCGTAATTAGCGCCACTTAGTATGGACAGGTATCACTTACCGTCTCGTCGCTTATTCAAGTTAAAAAAAAAAAAAAACAAACTTGGTAGTTGCTTATTTATTATTAAACATTAATAAAAATCTTTCCAACATTTTACGTTACTTTCTTATATAAGAAAGTGCTCTTTGAAGATTATTTCATCTATTCTTGTGACTTGTACAATATAATTCCAGCAAATTCTGCCTTTGTAGAGACGCACCACGTCATGTATCGCCCACGTCAGCTTTAAAATGTATTTTGAATTAGTTTCTCCAGTCTGGGAAGGCTCTACGAAGACGATGCAATAGTCTGAGAGTTTTATTTTTAGAACATAATGATCCGATAGTGTTATTCTTGAGAATCTTTCTTAATTCACAAGTAACATAGTGACTAGTTAGATAACGTTATCCATGATTTTTTTCATGTACAATAAAGTAAATTTAAGGCGTTATGTTCATATGACGAATAAAAATGCGACCGCAAGTGATGAATACTTTGATGACGCAACAATGTTGTTACAGCGATAATTAGACTGTGCGACAGTTCAAACTACTCCAAAAACTCACACAGTGCTCACCGTCTAAATCCTCTACTTTTGTAGCCACGGAAGAAAATAAAAATTCTACGTAAACCTAACCCCGGAACAATGGCTTCCTACGGAGATAGTTCGAGATCGATTAGCTCTAAGACTTTATTGTTTCAACCTTTACCCAGTCCCAATCTTTTGAATAAAAACTTCCTCCTAGTCTATTGAGCTCATTCTATAACCAATAAGGATTCTTTACAAATCATCAAGAAAAGTGGCTTTAAATCTCTCAGAATAATTAATGCTAGGGAGTCAGGGCGGAGCGGATTCTTACTTTTATTAAGTGCGGAATTGCACCGGTACATTTGCAAAGGACGCCGCTCGCCACTCCTCTCCACCACCACCACCACCCCCTCCACACTATTGTTATGAAAATAACCCCCGCGAACCTCGCGCTCACGTTCGCGCTTTTATTTTAAATGGGCCCTATACCCTGGCGTACTTCAGTCACTTTGGTTATATGACGGCTTTTAAAGGGCTGCCAACTCTAAGGCACTCAATCCAAGTGTCTACACGTCGGGCAAACAAAGACATATTTTTGACGACCAAATAGCCATTACGGTATTATTCGTCATTTTAATTATTGATGTTTTAAACGTTTCCCGCGATTATAGCAAGTGAAAATATTCAAAAGTTAGTTCCACCCTTTCTGGGAACAGATCGATCTAAAACTTGTTACAATTCGGTAGACGTTTGCTGTCGAAGTAAAATTACTGGGTAATGAGTAAATAAATAACACGTTAAGGTAATAATAACCGCGCAGTACACTCGAAAACATAATTAACTACTGTAAGTTACTTTTGTTCATGAACCTTGGTTAATTAACATTTCGTCCATTGTTTGAAATGGATCTTCGCAAAGCAACGCTTGTTTAATAATTTCATTTGCGTATTTCGTAACGACTTATTAAATTGGAGAACCGACGACGGGGTGGTTGGTTAGATCAAGAACCCCCATATGAATGTGCTTTCAAAATTATAATGAATGTATATTTATCATAATTTTGGTACACTCGTTTATTTTTGGAACGTTAGTTGAAACTAATATTTGTGCTTAGAAAAGCTTCATTATCTGCTGAATGAAAAGCAAGTCTGCTGATCTATAACTAACATAAGAGGAACAGGTTTCGTTGAACCAAATAAATCTTTAAGAGATTCTATTATAAAGTTAGCTGCGGGTACATTTTTATAACACTTACAGCCAATGCGTTGGAGACCTATTAAATACATACATACATATATGACGTCTCGTTACCAGTGGGGTAGGTTGAGACCACATCACTCCACTTGCTACGATCCTGACACATCTCTCTCACTTCCTCCTCATGAGCGTCTTCATAACCAAATTAAATCTCGTCACCATTTTTAATTGCATATGGACCTAAACAATATCCGATTTTTTTAATTAACTATCTCTACCGACATTAAGAAGTACATATGTTTGTCTCTGGCAGACACATAGAAATAAAGAAATGACACCTTCTTGCACCAAACGCGAGAAAGGGTTTTTTGGCGCCTCACCAGTTGAGACTCGTAGGAGATCCTTTAGATCTCATGCACTGAACATGTTAATAAAATGCCTTTACTTGCTATATTCATCTCCAGTCGTAATGTAGAAACAGTGAATAAATTGAAAAATGCTTTAAACTAAGAATCAGAAGTAATAAAATTGGAGCCATGTATTCAGTCATTCTGTGTCATACATAAAAAAGGATTCATTTAAAGCTCCTCGTCCTTTTTATCAAAACGGGAAATTTTCTATTTTTAATTATGTAAAAGCAATCTATTACTTTAGTAATTTTCTTAAGACTTTCGATTTCGCAACTTTGCACATTGACCAACTTGAAATATCTTGTGGAACTGCTTTATGTTCACAAAGGTTACAAACAATGCGAGCTGATTACTTTGTACGACTGTGTTGCCTCATCTTGGTTTCCATTTCCGTTTTCGGATTTAATAGTTACGCAATACCATTAAGATATTTATAGTGCACTAAAGCCAAAGCATAACAATTATTTGTAAAGATCAAAATAAAAAAAACGTAATTGGTAAAACCATTCAAGTAAGGTTTCTGCTGCACTATCAACTATAACTTTGTCCTGTTTGCTGTATTCAATGAACAAGTCACTAACCCTAGCGTTTTGCTTCTTGACCCAATTTTACTTCTTTCTTCTTCGGACCCTTTTGCATTTCTTACATAGGGCCGGCCCTCGTAATTATATTAATCCAAAAAGTTCATTTGTTCTAAGTTTTATGAGGTCTTTTTTACTATAATCGTTATACGTGTTAGTCGATATGTGCCTCAGTATTTTTTTGTTCACATGTTCTTCGGGTCAAACTGAAGTGACCATACCAGCGCACGCGCATCTCTGTGAGCTTCTATATTTACTACATATATACATTGCGTTCATTTCGTGTGCTGCTTCTTCATTAGCCAGTATTCTGCCACGGCTTGCCATTTTATACCTTTTAAATTGGCATTGACATTCGTCCATTACGTCGGCCTGTGTTAACGAGATGTGTACTATCAGAAACACTGTAGCCATTAAGGAGCACTTCGTCGAGGTGTTTAAACTGATCATTTAAAAGTAAAATTAATTATTCGCACAACACGAACCTACTGTTTTTATAACACAAGTCGAATATCATTGAATATGAGATGAGTATGCTTATCGTTGGAGTCGGTTCGCTTTATTAATGTTGGCAAGTTGCCCCCTTACCACATTGTATTGGCAATCATAACGGATCCAGTTGTTACCTAACCTTCAATAACACACTAAACTTTTGTATCAACTATTCCTAATGTAAAATTTTAAGTAGCACACGTAGTTTTCATAACAATTAAAATTTATAACGTGCGAAGTTAGTCTCTATATAATAAATTGGAAGTTATTTGATTGTTTAAGTATAATACTTAAATTAAATCTCACAGTTAAATTATCAACATACTGTGGATGTTTATGATTAACATACAACTAAAAGAAATCTTTAAAATAATCTTTTTTTTCTTTAGATCCATTAACATTCTTCTAAAGTTCTCATTCTTCTGAAGTATTATCAAAATTGATATATATTAGCAATTTGTTTGCATTGATGATACCTTGACATATAATAGGAAATATCTTTCACTAGTTACTTTGTACCCATACATTTTTAATAAATATAGTTTATTTGAAAGTATCTTTACTTGTATTATTGTCGTACGTCAAACAGTTCTTCATTACCTTAATGGTTTTTATATATCAATCTAAAACTTTCATTCGCTGATGAAGAATCATTAATATACGTAATGTTAATTAAAAATATTGCTTTTAACATGATAGTGTTATTGCTCTACTCTTCAATAAATAACATGAGTATTTATATACGTATTCATAAGAGATATACGTCCTCTAATAGCTTCAGTAAAGACGACCTATATATATAGTATATATCACTACGTCTCACAGGGCAGGAATTTTGGGGATTGGAAAGTTTAATGAGAGCCCTTAGGCGACTTTTGACTCCTATAGCGGGAATTAAGACTACACTTGAAACTAGTTTTCCGTGAATTGAATTTTCCAGTTCTCCTTTACTTGCCACCAATTGTGTCGGTAAAAAAAGGAAAAAGTCCTAGTCCTCCATTAAATAAACACATAAGTCCCATTTTGTGGTAAAAAAGACTGAACAGAATTGAAAAAGTAGAACTTTCGTTTTCTTCGGAAGAATAATTCTCATTTCACTTCCCAATACGTCAACGACAGTATTATGTATCCTTTACCACATACACTTATTAAGTTTAAGTTAACTTAAAAATTTTCTTAAGTGATTTGCACACAGGCTGATAAATAATGTTACTAAATCCTTCGCCAAAACGAAGAACATTTTCATAAAGTTAAAATTAAACGCCACTTCATTGCGTCGAGTTTTTAAAGTAATATTTTTCACAACAAAACAACAGCTGAGAAATGTTAAAAATTGCATTATTTATATCGGAAGTTTTTTTTTTTACTTTCAACGGGAAACAGATAGTACAGAGGGATTATGAAATACTCCATCAGTATCGAAGCTTAATGTCTACTCACTGAAATTACTGCTGTGAAATATATATATACACATATATACACACATATAAACTAGCTGGATACCTTTTAAAATGTTTTTAGGTAAGAGTTTAGATTAAAATCTAAAATTTATATCATCAATAGGACAACATATCTACTGCGATGGTAGTTAGTTTATCCGCAGGACTATTCAAACTTCATCACATGTAGCACCATTATCGATATCCTTCGAGATGGAATCGAAACGGAGTTATGTGAGATCTTCACTTACTAAAGCCTCATTGGTGGCCCACAGTCCGCTACAAAGGGACCTCAGAAGGACAGAGAAGATCTTTAATTAAATATCCATGACCATTACCATTCCATAGATATTCTAATAAAAAATCTAGGGCTCGCTTATTAGACGATGAAGATGCCTTCAATTCCCGAAAACTCCATGTCTTTCTTAGTCGCCTTCTCCGTAGACAGTGGGTGTTTTAGTTTTATCATTAATACCCCTACGCTATCTGTCTACAGGATATTAAGAGCATATTTCTTAAAAACTATTCATTCAAGTTTACATTACAAAGCGACAAAATACATCATTACCGTCTGCGGGAGATTAAACACACAAAAATATTTAACCGTGATCTATCCATAGCGATGCAAATAAACAGAATATCTCTTTAAATTTTCATTTCCGGTTAAACCAACAGGGACAAGTAAATACAACCGATAGGGCAAATAAAACGTAATGCATGCTTTGAACGTCAGTATTTTTCAATGGGCATTTCTCGTTTTGAGTTAACTCCCTACTAACAGTTATAAAGAAGATAATCGGAAAGAAAAAGTTAAGTAGCTCGCTGGCCTAATGGTTAGAGCGTGCGGCTTTCGTTCCGAAGGTCGCGGGTTCGAATCTCGGCATGTACCGAAGACTTAATATTTAAGTTATGTACATTTGTGAACTTTAGTTACAACAGCGAGATACAAACGGTGAACGAAAACATCGTGAGGAAACCCACACACTGATATCATCTTTGTGTGTGTGTGTGTGGTGGTCCCGATAAAGTGGCAACAGGCTCGCCCCCTGTTACATGGGACCTAATCTGACCACATCTGGCGAAATGCGGGTAGTTTATTCACCTCTGCCTACCCCTACTGGGAAAAAGGCGTGACTATATATAAAAAAAAAAAAAAAAAAAAAAAAAAAAAAAAAATCATCTATTACCCTACGCTAACGTATATTTGTATTCGAAAAGAAAAACAGGGTATGTTGTTTTGAAGATTTTCTCCTCGGGGGTTAAAAACTCGTGTATTCGACTAAGCTATGGGATTGTTAATTGCAAATTTCAACTACACGTTATAATCTCATCTCCGGTTCGATTTCGAAGCCTCATATCATGGAGTTTAATTAGCGGTTTAGTTTCTTCGAACCCGCCCACATTATCTTAACTATCATATTACAATATATTTGCGGATGTATCTGCCGACATAGTAACATCCCTGTGCTTTATAATATTTACACTTGTGTATACGACAATATAGTAAACTCTAAAATAAATTAGCTCCATTTTGCAATACTTACATGATGAATTTATAATGCGGCTTTGCCCCGAAATAACATTTTGTATGGAAACGAAGCTTGTCCATTAGGACTACAGTTTTTAGTTGTTGCGCCGACGGTGAAAATTAGTAAAGTTCTTAATAAGAAAAGTTTACGATTCAATAATAAAAACTTCCTTCTTTTATAACAAGAAGGGTTTCAAAGCAATAGTTTTTTTTTTTTAAAAAAAACTCTGCCTATAATAATTTTTATATTTTTCTTCCTTTAATATTTACTCAGGCGTTTGGTGATACCTGATCTAGATATATGCGGATCAACAACTACAAATTTCAATGAAATTCAATACGAAATTTTAAAATAGCAGTATGAAAAATCCGTGCGATATGTTTTAATGATTCATAAATAAAATTTTATTGCGAGGTTTTTAGTAATAGTAGTGCAAAGGAGATCGGGCATAAGCTCGTTGAACAAATAAAAAGGTTAAGGATATCGCAGTTTCGTTTGAAAGTAACAGAGCATTTCAAACTAAGCACAGACTATTAAGAGGAAACAACTTTTCCAATATTATCTCTATTAATTATAAACATATGTGTATCCATTATATAACAAATGAAAAAGTTATCTTAGTTTTCAGTACAGCAGTCTTTAATTACTTCATACGTATAGATACCTCAAGAATTATGCGTTGAACGGTCAGGTATTTTTAAATGGTATTACATATACAGGTAAAAACTTATAAAGAGTAGGATATATTCACGGTTATAGTATTACTAAATCGAAATCGGTTAAACAATAGACCAATTATGTGCTGGCGATTTCGTGAAATTGCTTGACTTTACATTCGTTCGCAGTTTCAAGAGTCATTATATTTTACTGCTGTAGTTTCGCGAAAACGGCACAAACTGATTGTAAATAGTTTTCTATAGCGTTTTAAAGCACTAAATTATAGATTCAATCTTAAAAATCTATTATACATTAATCTTCTGCACACTATTACCAGCTTTATGTTTTTTATTACATTACATGTATATAATACAAAGCCAAGTCCAAAGCTTGATCTTTTATGTTCCTTTGATATATCTATTAACTAAATATAAAACGAAAGCTTTGGTTGAATCAGAAATTACGAATTAAACACTTTCTTTTATACTATTATCGGATAATGGACTTGATAAAGTTATACATAAAATGCGTTAGTAGTGGATATAATACATAAGGATAGAAAAGCTTAATAATAAATAAGTATTACAGAGACAGAGACGAGGTCCTTTGGCGGAGAAAATTTATTTTGTGTTAGGATAGAACTTTAGACTAGCCAAATCGTTTGGGATGATGGAGCCTAAGATGCGGGACAAACAAATAGTCAATATATGTAATATAATAAACATTGGACCTTATCAAAGTCAAAAAATTTAAATAAATTATTATCGAAGACTATAAAGTACATCATTCGGTACATTGATATAAAATAAAAGTGGCGGCTGCATGCCACTGAATTATTAAGTAAGCACTCGCCGAAAGAGAAAATTGTATTCTACCTATTAGTGGAGTGGATTGTTTTGGACCATATTCCAGAATTAAATATTCTGTTATTATCATTATTAACAATTCCTTCTATAGTTCTCCATATTTAGTATAGTCCAAAAATTCCAAAAGACATACAGAGCAATACATACAAAAGTTTACAATTGAATACATATGCCAGAATATTATTGCGTGTCATTATTTTCTACTACTTATTAACCTTTATAATATTTATATAAGTATAATTTTCTTGTTAATTATTAGAAGAAATTTTCATTTAACTTATTTCCCTCTACTATCAATATCCCTTTCAGCAAAGGTTGATGTGAAAAGTGTTTGATAAATGAAACACGATACAAGTGTGGTAGTTATAACTCGCTATTGATTCCATTAGTAGAAGAAAAAAAGATTTAAACATTACCCGTAGTATAAAAATCCATGTCTATTATCGTATTCTTTGTTGGAACCGACACCGTCCGACACAAGATCTAGATAAACTTGACAAATGGCGAGCAGGTTCAGTACGGTCGTACACATCGTTTTGTTCCTTGTAAATGATGTGTTAATATTAAATAGGTGATTTGTGCTCGCGTTCTCATACAACAACTACAATATTCTTAGAACAAAATCATTAACCGATGCTCAATTGTATGGCTTTGGATGCCAAATATTAATACTGAAACAGCACAGGAGACATTTGATAACAGCGACTCGCACGGCGAGTACCATCAGCGAATTTTTTTTCCACATTTAGATACAATGGGAACATATTACAAAATTATATACAATAAATATAATACTATATTAAAACGATTGCACATTGATATAATATTTTACTGTTTATCATTACCACATGGTAAGGTATTCCTTGCCCCATCAGACGTTGGTCTTTTACCAATATGCTATACTGCAACTAATAAACGTTGAAAGAAACCACTAAATGAGAACATACGACAGATCGAGGTCAAAATCTATGGTAACAACCTACATCCAGCAGTGGACATCCACGATCTCACGACGATTGCTTTTACTATGGAAAGGCTTTAATTTTACGGATCAACTTTAAGTAAAACATTTTATATTCTAGGTTCACTTTATTATTATCATACAGATAGAGAGTACATTAATGGAGATATAACATGGATACGTTACGATATAACAATAAAACTTAACCATAAACCAAATGTTAACTCGAAGTTGAAAAGGTAAAAGTATAATTATTTTAAATAAGGTTTTACTAGTGTTGAAATAAATAGCGAGATTAAGCGAAGTCTATCAAGCACGTCAAATATGGAGTGAATTTTGGCAGCATGATAAATGACCCAATCGCAATAAACGTTGCCAAAGTTAGAAAAGATTGATGTTAAATTCTCTATGCGAATATTTATAGAAATTATTATTTAACAAATTAGCTCTGATGTATGATATAGAAAGGAAAGCTTCGATTGAAAAGCGAAGTTTTTAAACACCAGTTGTACTATCATCTATTAGGATGTGTAAACGAAAGTTTGCTGGTAACAGTATCAAATTTTACACTGTGTATACCTCATGCGGAGAGAAAGGCTTCTGGAGCGAATTTAGGAACACAGGTCTGATATTGGTTACCCGCTCACCGGCATAACGTGTATTGATTGTTATTCAGACGGGGGAACAACACCAGTGGATAATTCATACGGCTCTACCTTCATGCACGGTCCTGGGTAAAACCGGAGCAATTACCTATCGTACCGCAGTCGTTTATGACCCTTTCAAATTTTAATTTCCAACGTGAAATATTAGATTTGTTTTGTTAGGAAGTTAATATCACATATAACATATCGTTGAATCAGCGCAATATCGCTTATTATCACTGCTTAAAACTATAAAGTTTTTATTTACGTTTACATATTAAGTTCTAAGTTAAAATAGTTAAAGGTAAAGTGATTTAAGTATTTCAATTTAATGATCGATTTGTGGATTTCTCTAACAAATAACTTCATTGAATAAGTTATCAAATATTTCAATTCACGATTAGAAGTCAATATTATTTTGTATACACATAAATGAACGGCCGAAGTTGTTTGGTCAATGAAGGACAGAACGGCATTCATAGTCTTGTAGTATTTAATTTTCTTCATATATCCTGTTGAATACATAATTTTTATTATTCTTATTTAATACCTTATCTCCTGGAAAAACGTACCTTTGACATCTAAGTAGAGAAATTTCTTGAAATTAGACTCGCACAATAAACAGATTTCAGTTCTTTGAAGCGTTAGCACAAAGAAATTCCGTACGTTTCCAACATACAATCGTAGTAACATGAAGTCTGCTTTTTAATATTATTATATATTATTAACAAATAAAGTTAAATTAAGTAAGAATGTAGATCGCATACCTGATCTATAAATATCAAAGATTGGGTAGAAGAATTTCCAAGATTTTTTCGTTAATAAACGTATATACCGAGAGTTGTACTCTTATATATTTCGTGTGTTGCCGGCATATTGTAAAAGTCTTCTAGGAAACAGTTGTCCCTAACTACAGAAGAAGAGCAGATTTCCCTAAAACATTTACCAACATATTGCGGCAACATCCCGCATGTCAAGTGTGCCAAGTATGGCAATTACCGCCTAAGTTGATATGAGGATTATATTCATCAACAAATTTATATAATAGAGAAGCACTATAAAATCGTTGCGCATGTAAAGTTGGTAGAAAATCGAATAATAATAATAATAATAAGTAAATGTATCACACAGGTTTTTTTGTTATGTATTTCTACTATTACATATAGTAGTATACTATTATTTACAAACTGACATCTTCATGTTTATTTTGATTAGCTCAGAGCAAAAAAATTAAATATTACTTTCTTTAAACTATTGACGTAATAATGCCGTATAGTCATTCCGTTGGTTTCATCATCGTCCTAATCTGCTGAAAAACTCCTCCGCTGGATATAATAAGCCTTTGTGAAAAATCTCAATACCAAGGATTATTTACTCCTAATCGAAACATCCTTAAAGCAGTCCTCCTACTAATCCGTTTTATAGATAACAAAGACCGGGTGTATTAAACATTATTGACTTATAATTTGCACAAGTGATGTATTAATTGTATATATAGTAATTTTTTAAAGTGGATGACAAATAATGTAAATAAACAAACAGAGAAAAGAAAACAAAACAATAAAATTTCGTATCCGAAGAAAAATTTGTCAGGGGAAGAACAAGAACAAATATCTAAAGTTGCTTAATTAATCATTCAACGCTTGCCAGCTAGAGCAGACTATACTTCTGTACTGGCTATACTAAAAACTATCTAAAATTAGTCAATTCTAATTAGATTAACGAAAAACAGTACGTTTGTAAATATGCTATATGTTTGTAATATGTTATTATTTTAGTTGAATTTTAGTAATGGAAAAAAGTTAAAACTGTTGTTGTCATTGAAATACTGCACATACATCTTAGCTGTGTAACAAACAGATGATTTTTACTTTAAACTCACATCGTTTTTCTATTTTTTTTTAATTCAATTAAACGATAGGACAATCAGGACGTTCACTTGATAGTAAGTGATACGCCAGCTATACACAGCACCATATTGTGACCGTCGCCTATAATTGTAAGATGTCTCGTTACCCCAATAACTTCTCTAGCTACAGCTCTCTTCAAACTGGAACTCGGTAATGTTTGCATACTACTGTATGTCGGCTGCGATAGGAGCTACAGTGGAACCATCTAGGTCTCCAGCAACAGAGACCTATTAGCAGTAAAGTAAGTTTTAAACGATTTATCGGTCGAGCTTTGTACAAAGTCATTTTAACGGAGCAATTTTTTCAGTCATCAATTCAAGTGGGTGACGTGGATGACGCGGCATATCAGGACAAGACATGGAGGAGACGACACTTGACGGAAATATGCCTATGGCGTATGTATGAAACGAATTAATGACCTTCTCTTATATACGTTACACATAATTTGTTATTCAACACAATAAATTTCCCTTAAGAGACAGTTTGAAGAAACAATAGACCATCCAGCTGCCATTGGTAATCACTGGAGTAAAGAGACTCGATATCTTATTACAGGTGATGAGCGCAATCTGGTGCAGTTCGTATTATCCTAACTAGCATTTGTTGTAGGCGGGTTTAACACTTATCAAACAATTTACTCAGAGTCGGTGAAACCATACATATTCTAATATTTTCATATTTCAACCAAACTTAAAGGAAAGTTTTTTTTTTTAATTAAATTAAGCAACGAGACCAGCGGGACGTTCACCTGATGACAAGTGATACTAGTAAGTGGCACTAGTACGGATAATATTTACTATACTTGATGATATATACTCGGGTGTATGGGGGGATCCTCCACAATAACTTACGGGACCCTACTAATCAACAAACAAGGCTCTGGCTCCCAATCGGATTTGGGTCAGTGTGGTGGGAAGCGACCCAAATTCTGTACTTAAACCCAAGGGTCCCTGATTCTCGGCGATACCGAAGGCCATGCTGACTGTGACAGACCGATCGGTGTGGAGATCTTTGGGAAAGCCGTTTGTCCAGCTGTGGGCGTCTATCGGCAGATAATGATGATACTACACCACATTGCGCTCTTCGTCTGAGACATAAGATGTTGAGTCTCGTTACCCGAGTAATCATATATTGCCCACAAACGTAGATATCTATGTCCAACAGTGGACGTTTATCGGCTGATGATAATGATGATAGAAATACAAACGGGAATAAAATAAAAAAATATGAAATAAGTACACATATATGAAACAATGATATGGCAATGGGCGGGGTAGATTGCTCATAAACCGATGGAGGTTGGGGACTTCAAGTGTTGAAATGGCAACCCCGCACCGGGACAAGCAGCGTTGGCAGACCCTCCACAAGGTGAACAGAGGACATCAAAAGAAACGCTGGGAGCCATTGGATTCAAATAGCGCAAGACGGTGCTTTGTGGAACACATTACAAGGGCCATGTTCAGAGATTCAGAGCTAATGATATAATATATATTTCGTTAATGTACTAACTTTTTAATGGCCACGTAATACTTCGCATACTTTTTTTTATATATATATATTTTCTTTACTGTGAAACCTTATACCGAAGTATACAAAAGGCGGCTTAATACCTGTTGGCATTCTCTACCAGCCAACCTTCGGTGAGGTGAGATGTAATGGTAGCTGATAATTACTGACTCTATATAACAACATATATATATGATTCAAAGCGGTGTTAACTTAAATCAAGAGTCATCAAACAGTTTCCAAACTTTGCTCATATTCATTGACCCGGTGGTAATAAATGACCCTATTGCATTTAACTTCATTAATGCTTAAGTTAAATTACCGACATTTATGACGTACCCTTTGAAGGTTAACAATTAAAAATTTTACTTGTAAAGTAAAACCCTATATTTCATCATCATCATGATCAGCCGATGGATATTATATTATCTGTTATAAAACTATATTAATTTGACTACTTCATATAAGTATTCGTCAGGTTAAAATAAAAAAAGACGTTCATTGCGGACTCAAGATCCATTAAAGTACACAGAAAACACCTATATGAACCCCTACATACAACAGCCCCTAGTGCCCATCGGTACCGGAGGCCATTCTCACTGTATCTTCTGATCTTTGGGGGCGGCCTATGTCCAGTAGTGGGCGTCTATCGGCTAATGAAGATGATCTCACCCCGGCTAGGCAGCAATATTCAATCCACTGTTTATAATTTGGCTAAAGTACAACCTCATTGCCAATTCCTGAACTATCAAGTTACTATACCTGCCAAACCTGGTGATGCCTTTCCTCTATATGGTGTCGAACGAGTCCACTCCAGCTTCAAAATACGTTTCATTTAATATACACTGGATTGAATGATTTAATCGTCATCATGTCAACTGATAGACATCTAGTAGATATAGGTATACCTGATTATAAGTGATACGCCTACGTATAATACAATGCTGAGCCAAGTTGATACTGTATATATATATAAGTATGATACTGTATATGACACTGTACCAAGTTGAGCTCGTCGCCTGATACTAGCTACAGAGCCCTTCAAATCGGAACACAGTAACGTTTGCACAGTACAGTTTGGCCGTAGAAATAGGCACTGCCGTAGCACCTACCTAGATCCTCTCTCGCCACTGAGACCTAACATTAATAAGCGTAACCGTAAAACACGATCTCATACAAAAGGATTTATTAATTTTTTTTTTTTTCTAGATAACGAACGTTTTGTATTTTTTTTTATTTGGTCTAAGACGTTGAATCACCTTGAATTTAACCTAGATAAAATTGACCAAACTTTACACATAAATTTGAATTGAGTTGAACGAATACATTTCATGAATTATTCATCACTCATGAAGTTCCTATTTATGTAAATTAAGAACGGAAGTAATCTCTGTATTTCCTATGTTTTGAATAAATTCATACTTCTATTATACTACAACCAGATAAATTTATAGCAAAAATATTGTACTGTGCAATCCCCAAACTTTGTAAGCATCCGTGAGTGTAGCGGTTTGAATTTTTATATAAAATACCAACCGGAAACTTATTCCGTCCTGTTGACAAGTGTGAAACATATTTTAGGCACGCCAGATCGCAAACAGAGAATTTCCTTATTATTATTCACATTTTTTTTATTATTCAATTAAGCTACGAAACGAGCGGGAGCAATAAACTGGTGGTGAATTATATCCGCCCGTACAAAAGTGGCGCTGGTTAGGATGACGTACACTGCTCCTGACGTACATTGCGCTCGTCGCCTGAGAGATATGGCGTTGAGTCTCGTTACCCCAGTAAGTACACCTGATACAGCCCCTTTTAAACTGAAACACAGTAATATTTGCTTAGCTCTATTTGTCGGCTACAATAGGCGCTGCGATGGTACCTACCTAGACAGTCTTCGGCAACAGTGACTTACCACCAGTAAACTACCGCAGTAACTGAAATTATTTAATATATCGTCTAGATGTACTCCGCTACTTGTTTATATATAATAAACACACTGTGATACAAACTAATAGCGATATAAATCATTATCGTCCCTCTCACCATTCTCAGGATATCAAGGACATCTTAAGGTCTAAAGGTCGGCAACGCAGCCGCGACCCCTTTGATGTTGCCATGGTCCATGGGCCTCAGTGTTCACTTTCCACCAGGTGAACTGTTCACCTGTTAGCCCACCTTTCTTTAAAAAAATATATATAAAAATATTAAGCAATAAAAATAGAAAAAAATAAATATTTACAGTTTCAAAGTCACTTAAATCTATATATATATACATACATATATATCACGCCTCGTTCCCAGTGGGGTAGGCAGAGACCACCTCTCTACACCTGCTATGATCCTGGCACACCTCTCTCGCTTCCTCCACATTATATATATATATAATTAAAGTTTTTGTTTGTTTACTATTTATATTTTGTATATCATATATCCTTCATAATTTTATTATTTTAATGAACATTTAAGCGGTTGCTATAGTAACGGTTGGTATAGAGTCATTTGAGGTTGCGGTTGCGCTCCAGGAATATTTCAGACAAATTTCACGTCTAATTCTATATTACGGCCAGCAAAACGGACGAGGCTAGAAATAGCTAGTTTTATTATAAATTAACCATTTTCACTTGCAGGATAATTTATCATCACTATCATGAGGTGCCTTCTTCGAACTGAACTGACTTCCACTTGATCGGACAGATTGAGAAAACTAATCCGGATCTTAAGCTATTCTTTTCAACTGATGATATTTAAACTCGGTGCACTTCTTTATATCTTATACTATCTGAACTATATGTAGATGTGTGCTATATACATAACATTAATGTATGACTTTAATATTTAAATTATGTACATTTGTAAACTTTAGTTACAACAACTAAATACAAACGGTGAAGGAAAACATCGCGAGGAAACCTGCACGTGAATTAGAATCTATTCTAACATGTGTGTGAATTCACCAACTCGCAATGGGCCCGCGTGGTGACTATGGCCCATTCGCCCTTATATTGAAGGTAGTGGTTTATGGATATTGGGTAATTGGTAAGGGTTATGGATATATATATATATATATATATATATATACGTCAAATCCTTATTGATACGATAGATGGATGGAACCGACGCTTTAAAGAAGGTAAGACAACCATTACCGCTTTCTTCCGGATGCCATTAAGGCATATGGACTCATTAAAGAAAATAAAATAGACTAGTTACTTCCGCACGTGCTCACAGGTGAGTGTGGATTTTCCGAGTACTTGTATCGCTTTAAGTGTAAGAATAGTCCGGCATATCTCTGCGATTTACAAGAAGAAACAATCATACGCCCTGATTGCGGAGTGCCTGGCGTTCGGGAGGAAATGAATAGATCTAGAAATAGAATTAAATTAAAAAATGGATAAAAGAGGATTTAGTTATTTAAATAACTAAAAAAATATTAGAAAGAAGCTTTTAGAAGTTTGTAAATACGTTGCACAGAGAACTGCAAATAGGAATAGCTAAATAGACAGAAAAGCGACGCTGAGCTATTCCGTTATGTATTCGCAACTGTTTATCACGAAGAATTTAGGTTATACTAAATAAGCGTGGAAATTTTTTAATTACTAAAATAATCTAGGTATAGAAGAACTCTAACCTGTGTGAGAAAAAAAAAGGCAATAAAAATGTATATTATATACATTAAATCGTACGTGTTAGACAGATATTTAATATGTTGTTAGAGGTTATCGAAGACAAAGCGAAGTAGACGATTAAAATGAAGATAGCTGACACTACTACTGTTTCATTATTAAGAAAGAGAGTTGTATAAGTAAACATTTCTGCTTGAACCTATCAAAAGTGCAAAGCCATAAACAAAATGTAGGTGATTTTTAGGAGAAGCAAATCGTACATTAAATTCGGCCTGCCTCAATTCGCAAACGATGGCTATAAATCAATCCACGTGAGTTGAGCGATAAAATCGTGTACAAATTTCGACTCCGAGGAAATAATTCGGTATGAAGAATTACCTCGACTTTCTACCGTATCGGATGTAGATATAGTTGTAATATTTACAACGCTAATTATGAATATTAAAGCAGAATTACGTCTTCATCGTAGTAAAGTGGCTTCGATGTGATGTTTAGCGGTCAGATTGAGAAAACACGAAGTGAAATAAAGTTTACACATGACTTAGAGTTTATACTTATCTATTGACGCCAGCGTTTGATATTACTACATAACATATAGTTGCATACTGTCTTACTGTTGCTTTCAGTGATTAAACAAAGGTTACGTGTAGTCGAAGAGAGACTTAACCGTGTAAATGGACATGTTATGAGATTTTTGATGGTTTTCCTTTACAGTTGCAATGTTTTCAAGCATCAGTAGCTATTGAAATTAATGGAGTAACTTCCTGCATTATGTTCTTAAGCACAGAGTAAACATTCTAATTTATGTTGCATAGCCATCACTAACTTTGTAATAGACCACGGTTCAATCACCCATTCCGTTCTGGAGATATGAGGAAATAACAATTATTGTTCTATTGTTAACTTTACATTCTACCTTCGATATATTGCAGAAGAGATATGTAGTGTAGTAAACAAGGTACATGCAGTAGAGTAAACATGATAGACGACCGAAAACTCGTTGGACTAGTAGTTGCAGTTTCCTCTCTGACCATACAATATAAATTCTGTGAGTACCTTACCCGGTTGCTGCGTTCCGGCTAACTGATGAAAATGATTCATCATTTTCCGAAGTTTCTACAACGATAACCGGATATACCTGTAGATGTTCCAATTAAAATTTAATTTTCATATCAGACTGGCTTCCCTTAATTAACCTTATTTGGAGATATTTTTACAACTTTTTCCTAGGGAAAATGTTTCAGGCACTAGCATTTAACCGCTCATTTAATTTTGTTAAGGAGATAGAGTTTTTCAATTTCAAAGGAGTTTCATGTAAAACGTGAGACTGACGCATCTAATCTATCTGCTGGAAGAAGCGCAAAGTGAGTTTTTTTTTAATCGTCTCAAGTCTTATTTCCCTCGAGAAAGATGTAATATCATAGTCCTTTTCTTATACGATAAATTTTTACCTATAAGGTACTTTCGTATAAAGTTTTTGACAGTAATTCACAGGATTGCATATTTCAAGTATTGATAAAAGTTAATCAGTATTTCTAATCGAACATAAAGATATGTAAAAAAATATTCAAGGTTACAGGATACTACCGGCTGATGATGATGATACTGACGATAGGTCTCTGTCATCGGAGACTATGTAGATAGTTACCACCGCAGCGCCTATTTCTGAAACCAGACAATATTGTGCAAACATTGTAATGTTCCCGTTCGAAGGGCGCTGTAGCTAATGTAATTACTGAAGAAACGATACTACATTATATGTCTCAGGCGTACAGCAAATGTGATGAAGTATATATCATCATAACTAGCACCACGCTTTTTTGATACAACGAAGCGACGAGACTAGAGGGACATTCACCTGATGGTAAACGATACTTCCGCTCATAAAAATGTGGTAGTTAAGACGGTATTCTTAACATTACAATATGCTCATCGCCTTGAGACGTAAGATAGTCTATTTTATTACCCCAATAATTACACTAGCTACAGCTCCCTTGAAACCGGAACACATCTTAAATAGACTATACCGCTATATTGAGTATATTTGTATTTTCTTCCTTTGCAAACATCATAATTACTAGTTTTTATATAATTAATTATAACTTGTATAATAAAAAAAATATTATACAAGCATATAAACATATATATGACGCTATAAATGAATTACTTCGTGTTTGAATTCCGCAATAAAACAAACCAGATTAATATCCTTTAACTAGTAAAGGACATTAATAGTATGTTATTCGTACATGTGCTTTGATATCCTATATGCCTAGCTTCATAACTTTAACAGATCGGAGGTATATATCATTAGTTAGTACTAGTTAACGAATTAAAAAAAAAACTATATTAACAACACATCCTGAGGGCGAACAAGTAATGATGTTGAGAACCTTTTGTATACACTATTGTATGGCACTTGGTGTTTTATTAACACAAAGAGTCCTGTCTCAAACTCCACTCGTGAGATCTTTGTTCATAAGATTTATCTATCGCAGCACTGTTGGAGGATTTTGTAAGACCCTCGAGTAACTTTCCTGTATTCTAAAGGACATGGACCCTGGTTAACCATTGTTCGTTTTGCACACTGAACGTAGTTACAAATCAGTTAGTGCATTTAAAGACTATTGTAAACTGAAGTTGTATGTGTGTTACTCTTAAACTATTACGACATCAAAATATTTTGAAATAGTGTAAAGAGTCTTTAATTTAGAAAGACTTGTTTGGCTTAAATTTAATAATTTTTCAGATTTACTTATTAAATTGTTATTCCTCTTTATTATACTTATGCCCAATACATTTTCTAAAATTTTCCACCGTACATAATCTTCTATATACGGCCTCGAAATCTAACTGTATCTTCCACATTACTAACTGTTTTTCAAGCAGTTAAATTCCTATCTTAAAAAGTGAAAATAAAACATTTCTTAGAATTACATATCAGAACATTGGGTAGACTATAAATAGTGCTTAAATAACTTCCTAACATTTGCAGCGATGTGTGAATATTTGATCTCCATACAGAGATGCACTATTGCAATTTATGTTGACATTTCAAGCAGGAATAACAAATATTGTAGAAACTTTTAACTTTGCCATCATTCTACAGACGCTGAAATAGATTTCCAAGGAACTGGATAAACGTTGAAGGAAAATTACGTTGCATAAAAATTATTACTATCATATAGTTACAACGGCTTAGAGGTAAATATTTAACAACTCCTTTGAAAAATCACTGAGTAATATTCCAAACTGATAACTGTAACAAAAGCTTAACGAATGCTATTCGAAAAAAACTTCATATACTAATAATATATGTAATATCTACGGAGATAATTTATTTAATAACAAAATCAAGTTATTTAATTAGTACAAATCCACATGGGATGTCCGCCTGTACAAATTACAAACAATAAAATACCAATTAACTCCTACTAGTCAACAAACAATATGATACTTTAGGACAATATACATATTAACTGAATACTACAGATCACCAATTAACCATATAATAAAATAATATTAATAATAACTTCACTTCGAGCTCAGAACCCATATAATTAAATTAGTAACATACTGTATTATAAGTATATACCTTGACAGTAAACTTAATATGCACTGAAAAATTTTACTAAGAATTCTTTGAAAGCTTTACCAGCTTTTCTAAAGAAACGCTTCCTTTGATGTACCCGGTGCAGGAAATATTATTAGTTTCATATTGAAGACTCTCGCAAATGAAATCAATCAAACCTTTAATAAATTTACTTCTTCATTTTACGTTCTTTATTGAAAATCATTGGATCAACATATAGTCGAGAGTTCGTGTATAGCGCCTACAGTGAACTAAGATTATTATGATGAGATACACAGGAAGTGAGCTTTGAAAGGCTCAAAAATATTCGTTAAGTAATCTAGACTATAAATTTGGTAAAGTTTCAAGCTATTGTTAACTACAGTTAAAGATTTATCGTTAATATAGTATAAGATAGTACTTCAAGAGCCAGCACGTTATACGTTGATTACGATTATTACCCTCAAAAAATAAGGAACTCTGCATTTAAGCAGTAAAATTAAATAAGATGATATGATGATGATACTAAATACTTATAAGACGGATACATAAATTCATAATTCAGATATCTCTGTTACCAATGACTATATTGTACGACTGGAGCAGCAGTTTTCTAGTAAATGCTGGACTAACGAGATGTCTTAGATTTTAAACTTGTCTATACATAAATTCAAATAATTCGTTATTAGGAGGAAGATGAGGTGCACGACCAGACGAACGTAAAGCTCTAGTAGTTTCGTTTAATAATAAAAAAAAAAATCAATTTTTTATACACTAATTAAACGTCGACTATTCTCAAGCTAATTACTTTGACGCTCAAAGTGAAACTGTCATAAAAATATTTGCAGCGCTTAAGTACTTTCCAAGGTGAAGCAAGTGATATTTTTAATTACGACGTAGTATAAGAGTTTTCAAGTAACTAACCTATTAAAAGTTTACAGTGGATTATATAACATTAAGCATATATTTATTTCTGTTACCCCTTAACTGTACACTTTCCTTCTCATTAAATATAGTTGTCCTCGCGCGCTCCTCATCTATTATCCAAAAGTCCTTTACTATAACCGCGGTTCGTGTATGCAGCAGCTTTCCGGTTCAGAATCGCCTCATCATCATCAGCCGAAAGACGTCCACTGCTGGATAGGCCTCTCCCAAAGATATCCATACAGATCTGTCCAGCCCTGCCCGCTTCCAGAAACTACCCACGACCTTCATTTGGAGGGGTTCATAGGGTTACTACGCCGGCCCAATGCGGGTTGATGGACCAGAGCCTCGTCTGTTGATTAGCAGACGAGGTTAGCTTGGGTCCCGTTTGTTGTTTTGCCCCTTACACCCCATTTGCTGTTTATTAAAAGCTTAATTTTGTATTTAATAGTACAGCGCCATATTTTCTTACTTTATAGTTCATTTCTTCTTTACCAGAGGGTGGTCTGTAAGGGATTGTCTTTAGAGTAGTAAGACCGTTCGTTAAACATTTTACGTTTAATTATCGTTTTTTTTTTTTTTAATTTATACTCGATGTACTAACAGTATTGTTATATAACTTGACAGAGGGTTCACGTGTATATGCGATCATCGCCGAAATGAAAAGACAATTCTTCATATCGTATTACAATAACAAGTGGATCCCTCCTGCGGGGCTCGTAACCACTGTTACGTGTTATCCGTTGTTATGAAATTGTGTCTGCAATATAAATAGATTATACGGCGAAATTATGTCACGTAATATACAGTGTAACACCTTCTAACACTTACATGTGCCTTAAGGAATAAAAATAATTCACTCATCCATTATTACCAACAATGAGTTTTCATCCGTTAGTATTGGTATATTGAAATGTTCATTTAGTATTTATTGTTTCGTCTGCAGTTAAGTTATTCTAACATGAATCGAACCGTATAAATAACTAATCAGTGCATCGATTAACCGTTCCGATGTTAGTTTTAACTAATTTATTTACGTCTAATTCATAGGTTTCTTTTTTAATCAAATAATCAACAAGACGATCGATACGTTCACCTGGTGTTAACATACCATTACATGGTGCTAGTTAGGATGATATATACTGCATCACATTGTGCTCGTCGCTTGAAACATAAGATGTTGAGTCTCGTTACTCCAGTAATATAGCTACAGCGTCTTTCAAACTAGAATACAGTACTGTTTATCGGCTGCAATAAGCGCTGCGGTGATACCTACCTAGACTGTCTCCAGCAACAGAGACCTACAACTTTTCTTAGTCTTCATGCACCAAAACTAATGTTTTTAAAAACATATGTTTGATTTAAAAAGTACTTGTTTTAATAGGGGTAGGACTTAGTAGAAAGAAGGGCTATAGATAATATATTTCTGTGTTCCGATTGGAATACTGCTGTTGATGATAAGAGAGCGAAGATCTCGCGTACATTGTCAGGAGCAAGCAAGGATGTAAACATTCAGATCTGATTATTACAAATGTATTGTAATGAAACGATGATTTTAAGCCTCTAAACCTTTTGAGGCCGTCAACTTTCCTTTTGATTAAATGCATCCACCTTATCTGACAGAGACGATGATTAATCACCCCTAAACTACCCTCGTCATATAACGATGGACCGCATTTATCAATCAAATTTCTAATTTTAATGTTTTTTTTTACATTATAATTTAACACCGACAACAATTACTCTTGATAAGTTTCTGTTATTCATTATGGACTGATGTTATTTTATGCTTAAGTTACCGAGTCCTGGACAGTCGTAACAGTAACTTATTCCTTAGACAAATGATGGATAAGGATTTTCAATAGATAACCGTATATTTGAATTTGTAGGTTTCATTAATTTTCTTCATTTATTAATGCATTTTAATACGCCATTATAATCTTAAGGAAATAAGAAGAGATTATTTAAAAAAAAATGTAATTTTTACATTTCCAACAGAGTAACAAAAAAGTATATTTATAGACATCGTGCGCCCGAGGACAATTTATTATGCTTATCTAAAGGACTTGGTGATCCCGTGACCGAGCGATTAGCGTACCTTAATTTTTATTATATAAAGTATTCCCACATTCAATTCTAAATCATTGCTAACTGTGAAATTTGTTAAGTATTTGTCCGTATGTAAGAAAAGGTATTAATGAAAATAATTCTACGAAAAATTAATCTTACCACTTATATAAATATCTGGAGGTCGTTGAGTGTTGTTAGAATTTGGCCGTATAATACGGATCGATGACAAAGTATGATCGTAAATTGTCATCATTATAAAATATGCCTTACAACAAAATTAGTTATATATATAATATAATCGCCGGTATCGATAAAAAGTATTGTCTTTGCATACTAATTTAGAAGTTAGTTAAGAATTACAACTATTCAATAACTTATTGCTCCAAGCGAACCGCTTTGCTTCACCAAATTTTGAGTGTTCACGTTTAATAGTTTCGGTCCTACCGTTATGAGTTTATTAATCTCCGCTCTCCTACATGTATATATAGATAACTGTTACGAATCCTTATGATTTATAAAACGGGTATTTCGTGAGAGTCGCGAGAAGCCAATGGATGCTGGCAACACGAGCGTTAAATCTTTGAGGGAGGCCTTTAGTGGATGTCCAGCTGTGGACGTCCTTCGGCTGATGATGATAATGAAAATGGCTACGAACTAAAGTAAACTTTGAAATCATTTGATTAATAATTTCTATGATTAAACAATACAAGTTTGGAGTTTAGGTTTTAATGATCTAATATATAATAAAAAGCATTCTATATAGTAATGGTAATTTTATTATCGTACCCAAGTAATGATTGGTGGGTGTCTACTGTTATTCTTGGAGCAGGTCGATTTCCTCTCGATGTTTTATTTTACCGAAAGCTAAAGCTTCGTGAGGATCGAACCTGCTCCTTTGAAGTCCTCTAACCGCGTTATAAGCCGTGCTATCAAGGCGTCCCAGTGCCACGAAGTTAATTATGTGCTTGAATATTGCTCGTGATATAACGGGATGAGATAATTATCAGAATGCGCAAGACGTCAAATTCGTGTAACATAAGCAAAATAACACATATATATATGTACTCATAAGTTGTTAATGCACGTATATTACCGTTTTTATGCAAATTCATAACTTGCCCCTTATAAAAACATACAAATCCAGCCAAAGTTTTCCCGAGTGGAAATAGGAATTTCCCGTTCCGAAAAAAGTGATTAAGGGAAAACATTTTCCTGTTACCATCACATACGCTCGCCAAACCAGAAGCAAAACACGATGAGAATCTGATTGAGATGATGATGATGATATGAAATCCTAATTAACTCCAAAATTGGTCTATGTTCAGCAATGTATTTAAATACGCTCAAATTAGTATATGTGCATAAATACTACAAAGCATTATGTAAAGGACGTGATTGTCCTGTAATTAAGCGATCAACGTAACCGATATACTAATGTTTTTATTATTCAATTAAGCGACAGACGAGCGGTATGTTCACCTGATGGTAAGTCTTATTTCCCCTGTAATTTCACTAGCTCGAACTCCCTTGAATCCGGAACAATGTTAATTCTTGCACAATACAGTATAGCGCCAGAAATAGAAGCTACGTTAATAGATATCCAGACGGACTCCGGGAATAAAGGCATCCAACCAGTAAAATAATAATAACCCCTCTTCATGTCCCCAATTGTGGAGTCCAAAACCTTCTACAAAGAGACGGTGAAGGTTATTTATATACTACGATGGTCAAACGCGAGTGGCGGATGACGTCAGCGAAACCAGTTGTTCTTGGAACATGTCTGTTTCATATTTTCCTTGACCAAGCTCAGCGGGAATCGAACCTGCGACTCTACTAATCACACTCCGGCAGGCGTATCACTTCCCATGACCGTGACATAAAAGACCGTGATTTATGGAACTCATTACAAGAGACTTATGTCCAGCAGTGGACTTCCATCGGTTGAAATGATGATGATGATCACATCCCATCACACGAATATCCTGTTTGTCTCTTCGGCGACGTCTTAATTATTATTATTTTTTAATTTAATAATAAAATAAAACTTTGCAATCGTAATATAAAATACTTTAAAGTAGACTACGTTATTCTGTTCTGTACCCCATTACGACCACAAGGAAGCCGCGGCGGCCATATTTAAAGAAGAAGTAAGAACGCACCGCGGATGAGATTTCTTTTCAGACCTGAAATAATATACTTTTAATTAACTCAGCGGCGAAGGTGCACAGGCATTCCGTTAGTAAAGGAAATCCTGTGATGATAAAATTTCAATTTCGTCGTCAAGGAATATTTTAACGATTCTCCATAGTTTTGTAATGAAGGACAAAAAAGGAAAATACGTTTTACTTCCTTTAGTAATTAATTCCTTATTAAAATCTTTTTATGTTGTTACGAAAAAAAAAATCCTTTGATGTAAATATTTTGATCTTCTGAAGGTGCAAGGTGAGTTGAAGCTGTTCGTACCTATCGTGCATATAGACCTTTTAATAGACCCTATGACTAGGCCCCACCACGGTACCTAATTCACTTAAACGACAGTATGAAGACTTTGCTTTCATGTTTTAATAGGTTTGAAGTTAATGAAGTTACTGAGGTAGCCTATGTGATGTACTGTCGATATAATACCGACTCTTATTACATAATATTGTCGTGACACACCATCAGATGAACAAAAACTCTTTTTTTTTAATTAAACGGCGAAAGGAACTTTCACCTCAAGGTAAATGATACGCCTGCCTATATCAAATTGGCGCTGGTTAGGATGGTATACACTGCACCACATTGCGTTGGCAGTCTTGAGACAAGAGATGTACTACTACCACTACTCTCTTTAACCTCAGTAATTACAGCACCCTTCAATACGGAACACGGTAATATTTGCACTACTGTTTATCAGAAATAAACGCTGCGGTTCTACCTAGACGGCCTTCAGCAACAGAGACCTACCACCGTTATATTCCTTTTCTTTTTCCTTTGATCCTAGTTTATCTTTGTAACAAATTCTTCATATTCAAGGACCACCATTTCATATATATGTTCTATGTTTATTAATATAGATCCTTATTTAATAATTTACTGGTCTATCTAGTAGTATAGTAATACAACATTTTTTGTACACATAAATATGACCGATAATTGTTTCCTACATTACTTCTATAACCTTATCTATATATAAAAAGGTACAAAACTACAAACACTACAAAAACATCAAAGGGTTAAACAAGACTACATAGAACAGCTGTTGAATATTTAAACCATGTTCAAATACTACTAACCCATTGAAATGAACCCTGTTTGAGTTGATAAACTCTGCTTCGCAGGGTAAACAATGGATTAAAAAAAAATTAGATACATCTGAAAAAAAAATACGATATTCAGAAGTGGTATCAAACCGTAGTCTGTAAACATTACTATGTACCAGTATGATAAACACTATAGCTAGTAAACTACGGTAACGAGACCTAACATCTTATCTCTCAGGACGACGAGCGTGGACGTGGCGCATTGTATATCATCCTAACCGATACCACGTCGTAATAGGCAGGCGTATCACTTACCATCAGATGAACGATAGTCGCCTCGTCGCTTTGTAGTATAAAAAAAAAATCAATAGCCAAACGCAACAACTTTGTCCTCAATTGTCGAAAGATCGAATACAATTTTCTACGAGGGTGAACACGAAGTCCGTTGCACTATATTCTTTCTTCGAATTTTTTTCATGAAGATCGACGATGAATAGAAACTGAAAAAAGCGCAGTTTCAATACAAGTTAGTGAAAAAATTAAAAAATCATTCGTTCCAGATTTTCCATCGTCAGAATGCAAAGTACTTTACAAGGATACGAGCATATAAGAGATTTAACTTTTCCAATCATCTGAAGAAGGACCGTTGATAAAAATTCAAAATCAGCATTTATACTCATAAATTTGAAAGACAAGGCTGATCAGTTCAAGGAGTCTATAAGACCTAGGGTCAACAGTGAGCTAGCTTTCGCAAATTTTTACATATATATTAGCTGTTCTTTGCCTGCTTTGATGGCCGTAATACAAAATTAAACTGCAGATGACTTTCTATTAGCAACCGTTACTATAGCAACCGCATGAATAATACGTAATGAAAACGTTCGTAAAAGTTAAATAGATATAAAATGTTGAATGATCTATGAAATTTAAAAATTAAATGGCCTATAACCATCTACAAATCATTCTGCGTCGGATGGTCATCTTCCCATGTCGATGTTTTCACGTGTTCGACCAACAAAGGAAATCTAATTTCTTTATATATATATATATATATATATATATATATATATATATATGTATATATAGATGCCGGATGATGGTATGTATAGATAGATAGCCGGAGATCGTCTAGGTATGTACATTTGCAGCCGGCAGACAGTAGTGTGCAAACATTACCGTGATCCGGCTTGAGAGGAGTTGCAGCTAGTAAGACTACTGGAATAACGAGACAACATCTACGTCTCAGGCGACGAGCACAATTTAGTGCATCCATCCTAACTAGCGCCACGTTATGAGCTAACGCATAATTCACCATCAGGTCCGTCCAGCTCGTTTAGTTCCTTGGTAGAATTTTTTTTTACCTATTCACATGTTATCGATTTCCTACTATCTGTACATGCACACTATTAATATTAGCTCTTGTATTTAATGTATTTTAAGAGACGACAATATTATTATTTGTAACAATATTCCTAGTTTATGTTTGGTGTTCTAGTTTTCTTGATTATTAAAGTTATATCTCTGCATAGCTTTTACATAAAAGCAAAATATATTCAATCAATACACATACTAATATATATACGTATATATAAATATAATGAATTCAGTATTACTAGAATAAGTTAAATTACATTGTAACAAAATTACTTTAGCGTTTTTTTGTGATTACTAGAACTTTTTCTGTTGTTTCGTTTAGATATATAATGAATGTTGTAGAATGTTTGTATAAGAGAATTTATAAACAGTAAAAAAAACAGTCTGTTAAAAAGAAGTCTAATACGAATGCTGTTTTTCTATTTTCTTTCAATTTAAACTCAAGAAATTCATTCATTTAATGAATAGTACAATATTAGGACTGTAAATTGATTAACAAGTGCTAAAAGCTCTGTTGCCGGAGAATCTCTAGGTAGATACTATTGCAGCCAACAAATACTATATAAACATTACTATGTTCCAACTGGAACTGAAAGGCGCCGCAGCAAGTGAAATTACTGGGGGTTACGAAATTTAACATCTTATGTCTCAAGTCGACGAGCGCAGTATAGTGCTATGAATACCATCTTAACTAGCACCAGGTTTTTATGGGCAGGTGTATCATCTGGTGAATGTCCTCCTCGTCTCATCGCTTCATTGAATAAATAAAAATTACATTATTTGTTTATAACATGAATGACTAAACAAACAAGTAAAACGTTTGTTTAAGTAACAGCGTCCGTATAATAGTTTATCATTGACTTGTAATTATTCTGAAATGTATGAAGAAGTATAAATGAATGAATTTTAAACGGACTTAATTTATCTGACCAGAATTATATCAGCAGTTTTAAGCCAATTCCAAGTTCCAATTAAAAGTTTCCGTAATCCGCTTAGATATGTATTGTGACATGAATTCATTGAGCTGAACGTTTTTTCTGAAAACCACCTTCTGCGGTCGAACGTTAGTTCCATGCATTCAGAAGCAGGCTATGGCTTAGTTTACATACAAAATATTCATATATATAACAATATTAGTAGTTTTTTGTCTGTTTATTCATTTTACATTATTCAAAAGTAATTATAAAATTTTATTCATATACATATGTATAAATGTATATACAAAATTCTCATGTATAAAGTGCGACATATTTCTGCTTACATATGAAGAAAGTGAGAAAAATCCTAAAGAGATGAATTCCTTCTACGTTGATGTCAGTAAATAAAGTAAAGATATTTCTGAGTTATTTTCATAATATTTTCTCTTATATTTTATTCAGTAAAATGATGCAACAAGTGTGAAAAGACTTTACCGTGTATAGAAATTACATTTGTATAATGAATCCACTGACGATTTTTGTACTGCTCTTCCTAAAACATTGCAATAAAATTAAAGAGCCTTTGAATCTACGGACCAATGTAAAGTAAAGCAATTATGTGGCAACACCTAATGGGTCAATTGTTTCGCTAACCGAAATCCATGAGTATTCTAGTATATCTATAGTAGAGTATTCACTTAACTTTATTGCTTAAGTTGGAATAAACTTAAAAAAACAATGATTACTTTATTAATATTTATATCAGTTTATTAACCACACTAAACCTATTATTAATGTCATAGGTTATTTTTCAAGTTGTTACTTTTATATAGTACTAAATAGACACTTGTTTAATGTGATCTCCTTACAGGTAATATCAAATACTAATAAAGTTTATGTTATTTGTTAAATGTAAGTAACAAAATAAATTTTCTCATTTCAGTTGGATATTGCAGGTGTTGGATAGCACAAACCGCACTCCAATTAAATGAGTTTCTCTAAAAGCAAAGTAATGAAAGGATTTCAAATAAGGGACAAAGAAACAAGTTTCATAAGTTTTTTCCAATAATAGAAGCGACTTTGTTTCTGTTTACATTAAAGTTTCATTTAAACACGGACATCGTAATAAAGTAATACTTGAAAATTAGTTACTTAGGCACGTAAAAAAAACATTTTTTCTAACGTATGAATAAATGGAGAAATTACATAAATGCCCACATACAACCTTTGTCGTTTATTTTTAATATGATGTTCATTAAAGTTAATGAACCTGATCAACAGTTATTGATAGGAAAAACCAACCTTTTCTTAAGTAAACAATACCTTTTGTAGAGCTAACTTAAGTCTATAAAATAAACAGTTTTGTTTGTTTTTAGTTTAACATTTTCTGTATATTTCAACAAGAACTACATCAAACTAAATATAACGGGAGCTTGTGTGTGGATATTATAGAAGATGGCTACATGAATGAGGAGTAAAGCATAAGTGAATATTTATTTAAAGTTGTTTCTTGACGTTGTCATATTAAGAGATTTTTTGTTGAATTCTTCTTCAATAAATATAACAGGGCCAAATTCATTTAACATAGGTGGACATTTTTTCAAGAAATATATATAAAAGGTTGGTACTTAAAGTTAATTAGTTTATTTTTCACTTAATACCTTTGATCATACTGTCATAAAAGTCCACTGATGGATAAAAGCCTCCCCCAAAGATCTCCACATCGGTCGACAGTCAGTATGACTTCCGGTATCCCCGGGATTAGAGGCCGTCGTTTGTAGAGGTTCATATTTGTATTTGATCCAATTTCAATCAAACTGGTCCAATGCGGGTTGGTGCAAGCCAGAGCTTCGTTAGTTCATTACCAGGATGCACCACGAACAGGTGAACTTGATTTAGGCCCCGTAAATTGTTGTTCGGGCTATGATAATTTCAAAAATTGCAGACTTTGTCGCAATTTTACATTGTGTAACGTTTTAAGAGTAATCAAAACTCAAAAAAGTCAATTACTTTCCCGGTCGCAACTCACGCAGAAAGCAAATTTATTTCATAGTCCGTAGACGTTAAAATATTTAAGTTCCGAGAAGATAATTTGTTAGAGATACAGGTTGTATTTGAAATGAAACAAAGGAACTGAATAAATAATGAACTTAAATTTACTTCAATGTAACTTTCAGCTCATGGGAGTCGACTCTCCTTTCCATGCTCACTATGTAAAGTTAAGGGACTCGATAAAATTTCTTTTATTTCATCGAAACATGTATGATGGCTTTTGGTTAGCTTGAACGTTGATAGTAATTGAATTTAACGCTGAGGAAGTTACCCGCCTCCGTATAAAATTCAATTAGGTTATAGAGAGTGCCCTCTTATTACAACTTCTCACTGTTTATACGTAATACAATGAAAATTTATTAATATAATACATAAAGCCATACGAATAAATCTATGTCCTAAGGTAAATGTGGAGGTATATTACACTTATATACGACTTAATACAAAATTCAAAGTTCTGTTCTACGCAGAAATTATTACTATAGATCTTTCATAAATATTAACATCTTAATTAACTTTGAATATAATGTATTTAACCGAAGATCAGGCTATGCGGGGATCTTTTGGAAGAGGATCAAGTTTTGGACTGCGGCAGGTAAACGATATTTACTATACAAATACTTAACACGATAGCTATTTGATATATTGAATCAAACATAAGTAAAAGACTAGGTGTAATTATGAAAATTAGTGACGTATGTGAAACGGGTAAGTTAAACTGCAGTAGATATAGGACACCGACGAGCATTGCTTTACTCAGCAGTTACTACGGATGTTAAATTAGTAGTGAATGAGCTACTTGAAAGTTTGAATTTATACGTGGAGTGGATCGAAAGTGGTTATAGTACTTTGAACACAAATTACTTAATGGTGATCAAAGCTGTCACGCATTTGATGAACATTCAGCTCGCTATATATTGTATTATAACTAATATTACATCACAATACTAATAGTATAACAGTATTCTAATATCAAGGATACACGCTAATTACAAAAATTTTCTTAGAGACGTATTCAAAGAGCAAAGAATGAAACCAACAAACTTTTGTACGAAAATTCACATCTTCTAATTACAATTGAACGGAATGTAGCCCCTGTTTTACAATTAAATTGTCTTGGGGTGGTTTTTGTAAAGAATACTTACGACCGCTTACAAATTAATAAATATGGAGGATGTTATCTATATATTTAAGAATTAATAACTTATGTTTGGTATAACTTAACTGTGGGAAGAAATGTATAATTTATGAGGGTGTACAGCACTTTAACCACCTACCGAAAGATATAAAAACAGTGAAAATTTGCACAGTTCAGAAATATACTTAAAATTTTTATTATCACCTCAGGCACCGGAAACTAGGCTAAGCTTGTTCTATGTCCACATTTTGTTTTTCTCATTGTATCTAATTTTAAGCGAAATATGTAGGTTGAGAATAAATGGCTTTACCTGAAGCTAAGATTTACCTCAGTACTCTAAACACCACTCAACCTCCGAAGTATCGTTAAATATGACTTAGGACGAAATCAATCAGGGCAGTAGATATCACTGTGACGGTTCCTCTCTTTAGATGAAGCCTATTGTCAAGCAGTGAATATATTGATGCTGTGAAGATGTAAAGTATTTCAAATATGACGTTATTACAACTGATCAATGCAACAAAGATGATAATATAGGATTACTATTTAAAAATTAATGTAGCGGAGATAAAATTGAATTGAAACATAAATACGGATACCGAGTGCTGCAATCGAATGGGAAAATTGCTTTGAAACATTAATTAACTGAAGTTATCCGATTTATAATTGATTCTCGGTACCCATGCACCGACTCTGTATCTTCAATTAATCTTCTGCCAATTAATAGCCTTAAGTAATTAAGAACGGACATACTAATTCCCGTCATGCTGTTTCAATATAATCTTCTTCGTCTTGTGCTGCGACGCTCTCTCCGAATGGAATCGAATTTTTATATAATAGAGTATACAAAGCTATATATTCTATCTACTACTACTATATACTACTATCAACGTATAGCTTTGTATACTCTATAAGTCTGACATCGATTGAGAATATTTTTGATTACAGGGAATAACTATTCAAAAATATTAATTTAATACTTCAGTGCTTTTACTGGGAAATATTCCAAAATAATCATCATAATCAAGATCAAGTCAAAATTAAGATTCCGCGATCATTCCCATGCAATCGACATACATTAAATCCGTGCGATTTTCACCAGATCTTCATATCAAATCGTGATCTTTTGAAACTCTAATAAACTAAAAACTAAATAAAATTTGAAAAATGTGTTATTAGATATCGATTATTTTGGTAATCATATAAAAAATTTTACAAAACGATTTCACTGTGAAACAGTCTCTTCCTTAGGGCGCAACAAAATCATTAACAAGCGTTAATAAGACAAAATATATTCATTAAAATATTGAAAGTATAAAAAAAATTGTCGAATACCATGCTATAGCCTCCAAACTTACTTAGCTAGTAGTTACTTAACTTGACCTTCGTCCACACCTGCCGGAGGAGAAACGGACTGTACTTATTTAGCAAAATGTCTGCCCCCAATACATTACACGAATACCATCAGTCAAGCCGGGATTATGAGGGTCGTATTGTCGTTAGTTTAAATTAAGACAATTGCTTAGTGATTTATCTGCCCTTTTCCGGGACTTAAGCAGTTAAGCGATTAAACAGTGACAAAAAGTCATTCACGAAGTACTCTTCGCTTCACTCAAGTATTTAGAGTACTTGCGTTGAATAGTTTAATAATCATTATAACAATTACTGTTTTTTTCATCTTCAATGCATAATTAATATAATAATCGTATGACAATATCGTGATGTGAAGTGACAATGAGTCCGTAGGAAGCCTGCTAGGCCGGAATAGTCTGCAAAATGCAACATTCTTATAATTTTTTTAACATGTGAAATGAGCAAAATAACTTCACTTACGTAGAAGCCCGAAGCGTTCGGAACCGATTGCTTATTCAAGCAATTAAACTTCCTCTGCGCCTCGCTAACTTAAATATCAGAAAGAGCCGTTATCGATGGAGGAAATTTGCAAAATGAACATAACCAGCCATAATAGTAAATTTAGGTTACTTTGTTAAAATTGAAATAAAACATTATTGTGAGGCGTTTCAGTCAGAGTTTAATCCAGCAGCTCTTCGAACACGATAAATCTTTGATCATATATACAATCGCACAGACAGAAACTGAAATAGCTATTGAGGAGTTTGGAGAGAAATTATTAGATAACAAGATACATTAAAAGATTCTTCTTCTTCTTAAGATGCCTATCCGGAGGTTGGTGATTAAAATATTGCTAAAATTAAATAGGGGGTAAGGAGTGGACGGAAACAAGATCTTATCAGACCCAACTGTCAACCTTACCTGCACGCATTGGTTGTTCTCATTGAAGAACTGACTGCGGCAGTTCCTTTATTGACCTCCGTGGTGACTAGACAACGGATGAGGCTCTGGCGACTGATAAATGGCGGAATAACTATACACACTATTGGGCAATGGGATGAGGCTACAAGCAACCTTGAAGTCTAAATAACTTGTCAAAAGTCTGGTGCAAAAGGCCACTGCCTGATTTTATTCCCTAGTAGTTCATTTAACATTAAGATTGTTAGAATGAACCATAAGATCCTCTGGTGAGGGCTGCGTCTCATCTATAGAGAATCCTCAAGATTAGGTCAGTTCAGGGCCAATCGATGTTGAACTCCTTGAATAAGGCCTAAGCTCAGGAGTCGTCTTTTCATTAATGTAAAATCCATATTGTTACTAATACTTTGAGCCAAGTTTCCTATTACAAATACGTTACGTAACTATACATAGAGATCGTACACGAAACCTATTCATTTCTAATTCTGATGTGTAACCTCGAGCACTAACAGCCCCGAACTGCCTTTGATGCCAAGATGCGTGTATTGAACCTCCTCTGTAGCAACTGTGCGGCGACAGGCAAACTGCCTGCTGCATATTGTATTACAAGGTAACCTCTCACACGAGCGGTGAACCATGTTCAGTAGTTAGTATTATGTAAAATCTTCGTAACAACTCAGCATTATAATACATCTTCGTATCTTCTACTATTCATAGAGATAAAAAACATACGTTTTAATTAAAAAAAATTATAGAGATATCGCTAAAAGAAAAATTCAACTCACAGGCGTTTGAAACCTCTATACAAATAAATAAACTTCCTCTGTTTATAACATTAAAATAATTAAGATTTAACTTAATTAATATGAATTATTACATGACAATTATTTTAAAAACAAGCTACTTATCGATTTAGGAGAAATCTAGATAAAAACGAGGGAGTAATAATGGTGCTTATATTTATTACGCTTCCCCCATAACAGAGGTTGAATACCACTCATACATTATGTATTATACTTGCCATCAAATAAACTCAATTTTAATTTTAACTTAACAAGACATTTGTATACTCATTTAACTAAAAAACTAGTTTTAAGTATTGTTTATACAAAACCTAGTTTTTAGTACTTAGTAGTATCGAGAAGAGTTTACTTAAAGCAGACTTAAATAAACTTAACAATTGTAGGAATAGCATTACATTAACTTATACTGGGTAAAGTTGTGTCGAGAGCCTCTCACGATAGATGAGGCAGTCGAAACTTAAATACTTCAACGTACTCTTAGGCTATCTAGGTAAAGGCATATCTTACTACATTTTTTTTTTATATTTACAATTTTCTTATATTAAACAATATACTTATTCTTATCAGTCGGATATCGCCTACTGCTGAGGAAAGGCTTCCTGATCGTCATTGAGGCGGAATTGGGTTTTAATAGGGCAACTCTGGTCCAGTGTGGGTTAGTAGGTGATGCTTATTTATGTACAATATTTTATATATGTAAACAGCTGTTATTATCTCACAAGTAAGACTCGCTACCTTCTCTCAAAATAGTTGAATCAAGGCAGTTACTACAGCTTTCTTACAATATTCGATCTTTAATTTATATAAGGACATCTATACTATTATAAATATAATATAGAATGGGACCCCAATTTGCCACTCAGCTATATATAGCCTTATATTTTTCATAATGTTACTTGTGGCAGGCATTTGTTGTCGTAGTAAACCTAAATAGGTCATCCACAAATATTTTTGCCTTCAAAAAGTATTATGAAATCTTCACTATGTACCGGTTTGAACGGAATTTTAGATAATTAAATAACGGGGAAATAAAATTTAGGTCTCTCAGCGTACCTGAGAATTTGATGCAGTGTTTCTCGTTTGTTATAAGTAGACGTGTCACTATCAGTGGACGTACTACACATTTCGTCGCTATGTGGTACGAAGAGAGAAATTTTAAAATGTTTATTTTCTTTCTACTAATAATTTATATAAACGTTATATATATAAACATTGTATATGTTACATAAACTATGTATTGCTTTATTTTCTAACTGGTAAGCGATACGCCCGTTTATAACAATAGGGTGCTATTCAGGGAACTGTACCAGGCTACTCAGAAAGTTTAGCGAAAAACTTTTCTTCACTCATTAAAAATTGATCTGCGTCGAGAACATTTTCATGCTATGATTTTTTTACGAATTCAAATGTTGCTTAAAACCTGATGAGTCACTTGATCGACTGCGAATTGCTTTTATGGATGAAGGACCTTCAAAAGCAACCATCTACCGCTGGTATAGCGAATTCAAACGCGGCCGCCTTACTTTGGGGATGAACAAAGGAGTGGTCGTCTTACCGGCAGACGGCTGTCTCCGAAGATAAGGTGCTGGCAGTAGAAAATTTAATTTAAGAAAACAGACGAATTACGTACGAAGGGATTCAGCACGAGCACCTTCGCGTAAGAAGGATAGTTTCCCACTGGGTGCCGCACCGAACAGCAACCTCACCGGAGCTCAGAAGCAGGCCTGTGTGGATTAGTGCCGTGATATGATATAAACATTTGATGCAGGCTTGTCACGGCGCGTTTACGTCATTGTGACAGGTGACGAATCCTGGATTTATCAATACGATTCAGAAACAAAGCGTCAGTCGACAGTTTGGCTGTTCCAAAATGAGCCAACGCCTACGAAAGTGAAGCGATCGAGTAGCGCAGGGAAATTTTGATCGCTAGTTTCTTCACTTTGACGGGGTACCTAATTTTAATTCCACTTCGAGACCAAAGCAGCGTCAACGTCAAATGGTACAGCACAAAATGCCTGCCAGAAGTTGTTCTGCACTTTTTTTTTAACAATAAGCGACCAAACACCGGGCTCCGCGGGGTCCTTCTTCACCACAACAACGCGCCCGCACACTCTGCGATCGAAACGAGGGACTTCATGAACTCCACACCGGTCAGAGTCTTGGGACACCCACACCCTCCTTACAGTCCTGATTTGGTTCCGTGTGACTTATTCTAGTCCCTAAAATTAAAAATCAACTCAAAGGGATACAGTTTTTATCGCCGGAAGACGCGCTAGCAGCGTTTGAGAAGGCCGTGGAAGAGGTGTCTGCGGAGGACTGGAAAGAATGTTTTGAAAATTGGTTCATACGCAAGAAACCATGTATAGAGGCTGGTGGAGAGGTCTTTGAAAAGATTTAGTAAAAATATTTGTTTCATAGAAGTTAGTTTTTTTAGTTTCTCAAAACTTTCTGAGTGTCCCACATATATTCAAACAACGTACACAAAGCATCTTGTCGGCTCGTATAACATTTTGTATATGTTTAATTTCTATTATATTCTTGTACATATATTCATATAGCCTCATATAACACATATAAATTATTAAAAAAAATTACTCTTCATCTACAATGATCCACTTACCAGTCATTTTGCGAGTGTAATCTAGTTTAATACTAAATTGTATCCTTTTATTCTATAAAATAAGCTGGTCGGTTGAGGTTTATTTTGTCGTTAAAATAAGCTAGTTTAGACATACGTAAAGTTCTAATTAACTCTCTTACTGCAATCAAAATGGGTGGCCATTAATTAAGGAAGTTAGATCGCGGCGAGTTAACTGCGAATTGTCCGATAGGAGCCTGGCTAACTAAATAAACGTACTCTAGCTTAGTAATTGACCATTGCCATGATTCTATATTCACAAACTCTTCATATTTACACAAACGTAGAGTACACAAAGGAAATTTGGATTTATTTTACAATATTTTCAAAGTATTGTGACGTAAGACGCATATTATTGTTATTAATATTATTTTAAACATGATAATGTTTGGGTAATCATTTTAGTATATTGAAAATCAGAACAGAATAACGTCAAACAATCTACCAAATAATTTCTCTCATTGAAGGACATAAAACAATCTTAATAGAGATTTTTTTAGTTTTGAGTTCAAAAATACCTTAAATATGTTATTACAATGTTTTTTAACTCTTTGCCAATTGTCTTTGTTAACTTTTATATGCAGATTTCTTAATATTTATACAGCCGTGCTCTTTCATAGGTTGGAACTAAGTTTGGACTACGTTCATACTTTGTTCCAGTCCATTTGATCTAATTGTTAATACAAACGACTGTCTGTAGTGGACGACTCATTCTCACACTATTCAAACAGATAAACACAGTTATAAAATTTTATAACTCCAGAACAAAAAAAAAAACTTCTCCAAGTTGAAGTATAAAATGAAAGTAATATAAAATTCCTTTAATAATTCTCTTTCGTACAACGTCGTTCATGTAATTAAAGAGGTAACTTAATATTACTGTAGATATACCATTTTTGTCTTTAGACTTCATTGTCTTTAGAAAATTTAAGGCTTTCTTCAACGCTAATTAGAAGGTGTTAAAGGTTTATATTCAAAACTTTTATCTACATTTATAAATTAGCAACAAACTTTTATTACTTACATTATACACAGAATACTATAGTCAAAAATACTTTTGGTTACTGTTTTTCTATTAAAGTACTAATAAATATATCGACATTAAGTAATCTATGGCGGCGTAACGGTTTCTAACTTTATCTAGAAACTGAGCTTAAGTAAAGTAATATATTTTATTAATTTATCTAATTATAAACAAATTGGTAATTAATGTTGGGTATGGCAGAAGAAACATGAAAGTAGGATTAAAGGTGTAGAGATGAGAAGCTTAAGACAACTGGAATGAAGCTGATGGACAAAGTGGGGGAACAGTATGATAAGGGAGCGGTGCGGCGTGATTGAAGATGTAGTGATAAAAGATAGAGAAAGCATTGCTTAGAAGGAATGGATGAAAGAAGATTAACGAAAGAGGTATACAAGGTAAGAATCATTGGAGAAATCGGCGTAAGTCGACCTAGGCGGACATATTCCAATCAAATCCAATGTCCTAAAGAAAGGCCGGGTCAATAGTACTCGCATCCGACGAGCACGCATGACGATGCTCATGAAAGTGGATGAAGCGAGAGAGCTGTGCCAGGATAGTAGCGAATGGGAAGAGGTGGTCTCAGCCTACCCCACTGGGAACGTGGCGTGATATGTATGTACGTGTGTTAATAAATTGTATAAGCCAAAGCACAGACTCAGTGAGTATTCTGTATCATATAACCCTTACATTAACTAAGCTTCATATGTATTACATACCTTTAGTGGTAATCCTAAATATAGTTTTATCAACAAACTGTATTTATAGACTAACCGTTTTAGGGATTTCTTGATTTAGCGATCAGCTTCTTCTGACACACTGTCCTCTAGCAATCTCTATTATTCTCCATTTTTAATTATTGTTATCTAAGTACAGTTATTCTTGAGCAAAAATAGGTAGCATAATATAGTTACTTTAACGTTCAAAATTGGGTTGTTGGAAAACGGTGAACCGGATAACTGAATCATCATTATTTAACAATAACGTTCTTATATAGTTCACAGCAATTAACTACGAATAAAAACTACAACCATTTATAATAGCAATTTTGCGACGTTATGGCCCAATTAAAGTGCAACCAATACGAATAAATCATCCAACTTTTACATACGTATAGTTATTGGTTATATTAACATTTATTATTATTAACCTATGTACTTTTCACCATATCCTTTCGCAGTTAAAAGACCATTTAATACATTATCTTACCATATGTTTTCAACATAGAAAACCTGAATAGAAAAAAATATAAAGTACATGTTACATAATCTTTTATCTTAAGTTGCAGCGTGAAGTCTCACTAGTCGTAAGAATACAGGGTTATGTTTCTACCGACTAAAAACCCGACGGTGGTCATCCTTGGTGTATTACAGGGGGTTCGGGGGTCTCCTACAGAACGCATAGGCCAACCTTTAGCTTGGCTCAAGTAACGCCCAGGAGAAACTCTAACCGTCCATAAGACTCTCGTTTTGCAGGAACGACATATACGAGACCACGTCTTACTTATCGATCACTTAGTGGGCAATGAAGGCTTCTAACTTCACAACCCACGAACCTAAATATTATTTTAGTTGCCTTCTACGACAGGCAAGGCTTACTTTAGTCGTATTCTTAGTAGGCCGAAACTACAGGGCAGAATCCGTCTCCTGGTCCTATCACTCAGCCCGTCTTAGTCCTTATCCGCCTTCAAGGCTGATTTACTATTATTTTTCATAATATTTTTACATACTTTTAAAAGTATGCTTAGTCATAATAATAAGCGATCATACTATAATTCAGTACTAAGTTAGTATAAAATAAAATATTCATGTTTAAAACTGTAATAAGTCAGCATGCCTGGCAGGTCTTGTCTTTAATCTAGGTATCGCTTTCTATTCTGACTTCAGTGTAACTTTCGTAATTGGAGTGGTTTGCACTTACTTGCGAGTTCCGAGCATGATACTCTATGGTCGGCGAGAGTTTACTTTATTCATTTTAAAGTGTTCTTTCAACTTTCTCACGAATTGAAACCCTGACCGATTTAGACATTTTATTTCACTACTTTAAACAACATCTCTTTTACCTTTACTTTCACACTCTTATTGTAGTTTTTTTTTTTTAAATTAAATATATCTCTTTATGCCCTATTACAAATGGTTTAATACTTATGTACATTGCGGATATATCTATACTAACCATTCTTTTGCGTTATAGTAATGTCAAGGAAATTAATAAATGACAAGTTTACGAAGAAAACACGTTTGATTACATACATTCATTGTACAAAATAAGTAGCGTCGGTGATGATCAATCCGGTGACCTTGTAAAAATGGAAGCATAGCAATTAACGATGCGCTTTTTATTATAATATTATAGAGTAAAAAATGTGTAAGTCAAGTAATAAACTGCTCGCACATATAAAAAACAATTTCTTACATGAAAGTACATTATTAATTCCCAGACCGCTGTCAAATGAAGCAGCTATTAATTCTCCCGAAGTTCATGCCGAGTTCACGGGGAACTGTCCGATAGTGGTCCGGCTAACTTAATTACTGCTCGGAGTTACTTTGGTGTGAAAATCAATTCAGGCTTTGAATAATCGTAATCTCTTACATACCTTGATAATATATAACTTAAACTCAATATGTCAAAGGAGAACAATTTTTCTTTAATTACATTATTGTATCTAAATAGACATGGTTGTTTCTTTTGTATAAAAACCAATAGTCCAGTTCAGTTTCTTTACTTCAGAAGTCACTTTGGACGAATAAAACAACAAACATTTGTTTCAAATTGAGTTAAGCAAACTGATGATATACAATTCAATATTGTAGAATCATTTAGTTGTCAAAGCACAGCGGATTTGTAAGTTGAAATGGGAATGGGCGAAACACGTAAAGCGAAGAGCGGACGGCTGATAGAGCTGAATCCATCACAGAAAAGAATCCACACCAGAGGCAGATCCTTGGATGGAGACCAAGTATTGACAAATGCGGATCGAGACTGATACCTGCAAGATGGACATACGACGTGGTGAATATTGTAAAGAATTGTTATATGCAGATGGATTTGAAAAGGCTGCACTTGATATCGATTGGAGAGGCTTTCGTTTAATAGTAGGCGATGTTACACTTACATGATGATTATGATTTAATTGATAACGTTTCTAATGATGAATTTACATTTTATCACATATAGTTAAAACCTTGGTAATGTTTTATTTATTACTTTTCATATAAAGTAACGTTACAGTGTTACATATTTTTGTACGTTTTACAATTAACTAATGAAAATAACGTTTTACATTGTCATCGAAATTTACCTAAGTCAACAAAGGCAAAAGTGGAACACGAAGTACGAATCCTTTCTTTACTCAGCTCTCGATGTGACTAGTATAATTGAAGTGGATTTCAAACCCCCCGAGGAGTACAATTCAGAGAACATGCGACTCCGTGAAATCGTTGTTTTTGTATTACTGTCAGATTGAACTAGAACATCAGTAACAACCATTTTAATGCTTTAGAGGTGTGATTTTTTTTAATCGCAACCACAAAAGGGAGGTTCCCAAGAGGAACGAAAATGGTCAAACAAAAATTTGTAAAGAATTACTTCAACTTCTCCGAGAGGAGAGATGGATTTGAACGTCTTATTTTCTGTCAAAACTTTCTACGATTGTATAATTTTTTTTGTCATGAAATCGTGTTATTATAGGAGTCTTATAAATAATTACTGCTGCTTTGCTTTCTTTGACATAGTAGTCACCATCGAAGCGCCTAGTTAAATTGCCAAGAAATGTATAGTATAAGTGATGAAACTATATCAATAAAATAAACTGTTACCGTTATCATATATTAAGGTAACGTTCTACTTGACATTTGTTATTATTAAAAAAAACGATGGATATTTGTCGACATTCCGAAGGTCGCAGGTTCAAACCTCGGCATGTACCAATGACTTAATATTTAAGTTATGTACGTTTGTGAACTTAAGTTACAACAGCGAGATACAAAAACGGTGAAGGAAAACATCGTGAGGAAACCCGCACACTGATATCATCTTTGTGTGTGTGTGTGTGGTGGTCCCAATAAAGTGGCAACAGGCTCGCCCCCTGTTACATGGGACCTAATCTGACCACATCTGGCGAAACGTGGGTGGTTTATTCACCTCTGCCTACCATTACTGGGAAAAAGGCGTGACTATATAAAAAAAAAAAAAAACAACATTCTTATAAACAAGTCACTGAATTTATAATCTTCGACTGACATAGATGTTATAACAAAATAATGAAAATTTAAACTAGTGTTAAATATTAGATGATATATAAAAAAAACACTTAGATGTCCATGTCAGCACGTCCCCGTAAATACATTTAAGTGAAGTTAAGACGAGTTTGATTATTTATACGAAGTTGTGACTAGATTAATGCTATCGGTAGTCGTAAAACGTCCAACTTAACAAATTTTCGTATAAACAAGAGTCCAAGTCGTGGCTTCAATCAAACTCAAATATTTTCTTCACAAATCTGTATAAAGTATTTACAGGGTTTTATAATGTACGAGAATGGACACTAATGAAGCGTTATCTTAATCTTTAATACGCAATAACTTCACATTTAGTAATAAGACAAGACAGAGAAGTGAAGCACTGGTAGAAAATGCTCGTATCATCTATTTATTCTTTGTATAATCATAATTAAGAAGAAAAAGATGAAATTGCTAAACGTTTTTTAACCAATTTTATTAATACGAAGGCAAAAATCAATCGAGATATAAGATCCATCACATTCTTATATTATAGTAATAATAATTGTTACGTAGTAAAGTGGGTACCGCCGTCGACCGGCCCGAGGCGTAAGGCCTATCCGAGGTGGCTGCCTCAATTGAGGTCGGTTCGCTCACCTTGGACCTGTGCCAGTGGACTGTGGGGCCAGGGCTGCACTGCCCTCAGCAGTCATGTTGAAGTTGGGAGAAGAATGCCGTTATTGCGGTTCGCCGCTCTCCATACCCTCCACCGCCGTTATAAGAATTGGCGGCGGAGCCCAACACCAGATCCACCGCCAGACGCGAGAGTTCTCTCTTGGGTCCCTGGCTAAGCTTTGCTCTCGCGAAGACAGGTATACGAAAGTAAAACAAAAAAAAAGTGAGTCCCACAGCTTCTGTTTAAGTTGGCAAACACTATTACTGTAGCACGAGACTGTAATAATATCAACATCCTAACTATCCCCTCTGCGTTTTGGTAAATAATATCGTTGCTATCAATAATTTGTACTGAATTCAATGTTCACTACTTATTTAACAAATGTGAACAACAATGTTTTAATATAATAAATAATTAATAGTGATGTTCAACGTTCAATAATAATTTAGTGGGAATTCATTTCATTACCTTCACATACCACAACGTTACAATCTTTATTGTGATTAATTCTTGGTACTACAAAACTATGACGTATTCCATTACCATAAAGGAAATAATAGAAACAAAATTTTTTGCAAACAGGACACAGGTGAAAAATACATTTATCGTACGCCTATAACATTATAAATATTAATTTCAGACTTAATTTGGAGTATGAAACTAATATAATAAGAGTTAATAAAATATTAAGAAGTATCTAACCCATATTATATTAAATTCGACATTGATTAATATACATACATATATATCACGCCTCGTTCACAGTGGGGTAGGCAGAGACCACCTCTCTCCACCTGCTACGATCCTGGCACACCTCACTCGCTTCCTCCACTTTCATGAGCGTCTTCATGCATGCTCATCGGTTGCAAGTACTCTTGACTCGGCCTTTCTTTAGGACATCTTCGATTTCATCGGAATATGTCCGCCTGTCCCTTTTATGCTGTCGCAACATCAAAATACCTTTGCGCCTCCGTCTACTAAAATGCTATATCTGGCCCATCCTTCTATACGGATGCGAGGCCTGGACAATAAAAGAAGACCTCAGAAAACGTATAGAAGCGTTCGAGATGTGGGCATATAGGCGCATGTTGGCCATAAGCTGGACTCGGAGTGTGACAAACGAGGAGGTTCTACGACGAGTCCATCAAAAAAAGGAACTTTTGCAGACCATCAAGATGAGAAAAGTATCGTATCTCGGCCACGTGCTCAGGCATGACAGATATTATCTCCTCCAACTCATCTTGATGGGAAAAGTTGCCGGTAAAAGGAGTGTTGGTCGTAGAAAGAAATCATGGTTACGCAACATCCGAGAGTGGACGGGAACTGCGAGTGCCGCCCAACTTTTTCGCCTCGCAAGAGACAAAGTTAAATTTGGAGAACTGACCGCCAACCTTCGCTAGTCGGAGAGGCATCTTAAGAAGAAGAAGAAGAATGTCCGCCTAGGTCGACCTGCACCGATTTTTCCAATCATTTTTACCTTGTATACCTCTTTCGTTAATCTTCTTTCATCCATACCTTCAACATGGCCTAACCATCTAAACATCCCTTTCTCTATCTTTGTCTCTACATCTTCAACCACACCACACGGCTTCCTTATCACACTGTTCCTCACTTTCGTCCATAAGCTTCACTCCAATTATACTTCTCATCGCCATAGCATTAATCCTACTTTCATGTTTCTCCTCACTTTGAAGTACATGTTATAAAATATCGCTGTGCCTTGATACGTAAGTGGTCTCGTTACCTCGGTAATTTCATTAGCTGCAGCGCTCTTCTAACCGGAATACAGTTATTATTGAATTCCTTCTACCTAGCCAATCACCGACAGTATAGGTGTACCACCGGTAACTACGAGTATTATTATTTCAATAGTCATTTCATTTCAATTTCATAACTTCTGTATTTTAATAAGTGAAATCACTTTAATATAAATTTCGTCCAACAATCGACGTTTTGATTTCATGATATCTCATTGTGCTCCCGAAAAATTTATTATCATCAAAGGGTATTAAAAAAAAAAAGCTGTATTGAACTTTATGCGTGGACCGAAATTTTATTTTCGTATGACGGGTACACTTTAGTAAATTAAACTCCGAAGCTCTCGTTCCGTATTCAGAGTCGTTAGCAGATGAACTGTGGGAGATCGAAATACAATTCATATGCGACATACTTAATGCGATTTGATGACAACAGCGAAAGAAATTGAATTGCTAGACTGTTTCTAAACCTAAACAATCCATAACATAATTGCTCTGTATTAAATGATAAATTTAGTATTTATTATACTATAATCAACTGAGCATAAGTTCATCAAAGAAGTTTAATACGTTTTAAAACTATTATAAAGTTTAAATATAGAATACGTCAAGAGTACTAAGTCGGTCAGTTATCGCATGACATTTACGTTAAAAATGATGGCTGTGAGAAATTTTATAATCAAACGTCAAGTGTATCAATCAAGCTGGTCAATGACCAAAAACTTAAGGAATTATTGTGATAAATCAAGTTGCGACAAAACTCCGACGTGCTTACCTTTCAACCCCTGTGGCCCATCCCCTTTGCCACCGCACGCCGGTAAACCAAGAATAAAGTATGACGTTAAATTTGTTTATATAAACGGTACGCCACCGTCGACTACCACAGACGGAATAGTGAACCGTGCGGCTCAAACAGCCTTTTGGACAGAGCTCATTCGAGGTAAATAATATTAACACATACATGTATATCACACATCGTTAACCAATAATCATTACTAATAACTAAATATTTCTACTGATTTACTAAATTCAACACAACCGCAATAATGTTGAACCTAATCATAAAACCCACATACCTTGTAGTAAATGACACGCCTAGCAATAACAACGTGGTGCTAATTAGGATGGTTAACACTAAATTGTTCTCATCCCTATTAAATGAAGGATGTTGTCTTGTTACCTCAGTAATTTCACTAGCTACCGCGCTCTTCAAACTGAAACACATTATAGTGTGTGTCTGTACACCCTGGCAGCAGAAACAGGAGCTAGAGTGGTATCTACCAAGGCGGTCTTCTACAAAAGAGACCTATCATCACTAAACCATATACAAATATAAAAAATTAAAAGAACTATCAGCTTTTTAGTCATAAGCCTGAGTTTTATCATAAGCTAAGTTTAATTTCAGGCTTTGGCGTTACATTGGGCCACATTTTTAAGGAACCAGCGACTATTAACTATCCTTTCGAAAAAGGACCTATATCACCGCGATACAGAGGCGAGCATGCGCTCAGGAGATATCCTTCGGGTGAAGAAAGATGCATCGCTTGTAAGTTATGTGAAGCTGTTTGTCCGGCACAAGCTATTACCATAGACGCGGAAGAACGCGAGGATGGGTCACGAAGAGCCATCCGATACGACATCGATCTCTCAAAATGTATCTTTTGCGGTTACTGTCAAGAAGCCTGTCCCGTAGACGCTATCGTAGAAGGCCCCAACTTCGAGTACTCGACGGAGACCCACGAAGAGTTAATATATAACAAAGAGAAGTTACTTGGAAACGGTGATCGCTGGGAACCGGAACTAGCGAGCGGTATCAGAGACAACCACCTTTATCGCTAATTTAATTTGTTTTTCTTTCTTGTTTTTAAACAGATATTTTCATGTATACGTATAACGTATACTTTACAAATACAAGGCATATTCTAAATGATAACAATATACAAAACGTATATTGGATGTGAATTATTTAGTTCATATCAAATTATGAACGGATTAAACTTTTGATTGGAATCCAACTCTCTTATTTGATGATTACGGAAGTAACATGTAAACATTTTTAAAGGTTTATTTAAGAAATATGTGCTAGAGAACATTGCTACTGAATTTCACTGTTAAAGGAGAATACGGTGTTATTCAGATGAAGCATTCATTACAGAGGAATAAGCTCAACCTGGTCGGATATTGAAAATTATTTAATACCATGTACTTAGTTTCACTCTCCCCAATGATAATTTTATCCAGTATTAATAAACTCAAAATCGTAAAAATTCATTTGATGCATATTCTACATGGTTAAAAAAATAGATACTAGCATAGTCTATCGGCGTAAATATATAGCTATAAGCTATAGAAGCCTGACTAGCTACCGTCCTTATACAAGAAATCTGTTGCTATATTAACATTAGAGAGTCATTATCATTACAAAAGATCTATGTCCAGCAGTGGACGTCTGTCGGTTGAAATGATAATAATAATAATAAGCCCCCTATACATCAAACACCACGTCCAGCACGATCATCTGTCCACTGACAACTTATAGTTATAATTACCCACCAGTGGCTAACGGTGCACTAGTACGTAGCATTACGCGATACAACTACGAAGTAGACAAATTCCTGAGGCAGATCCTCGTGAAAGGGAATCCCACCCCTGGCCAGAAGACCTAGGCAGCCCCAACGTATCTGAGGGGACAACGCGTCGCTTAATACTGCCCAGTTTAGAACTGTTGCAGAAACAATACCAAATGCCGATACTTTATCCGGCAATAGTAGACAATCGAAGAGACGACCCTTTAAAAAGAACACCAAAAAACCTACACTTCAGATACAAAACGACAATAGAACCCCGAAGTCCATCCTCAATAACTTCATCATCTTCGGAAATTTATAATTCAACTACAATATCTAATTCATCAACGGCTTCATCAGATTATAGTTTAAGACGTTTAGTAAGTCCATCCTCAGATGTTGCAAGGTAGGCGAACGCCTTTTTACCCGTGTCCACTTAGGCGGGAAAACCTAGAGTACGCATGACATGGAGTAAAGATGTAAATATTTTTATAATGCGTACCTTTTACTACATAACTAAATTAGAAACAGACATGACATGCTATAGAAAAATACTACACGAAAAATTTTTCAATCGATACCCACATATTAAAGTTACAGAACAAAAGGATGCAGAACAGAGGAGAGCTATAATTAGGAATAAATATTTATCACCAGAAATTTTAAATGTTATAGAAGAAACTAAAAGCCGATTACAAATAGATATTAACACTGAAGAACCACTACAAAACACTAACAGAATAGATACACCACATTTAACTCCATTATTAGAAACAACGACAATCACAAATTCAAATATAACATGTACCGACTTCATTAGTAGCCAAAACGATAGTGTTGTGTCAGTAGAAGCTGAAAACATTTCCTTGTCAAGTAAAAATCAAACAGAATCTTTGACAAACATATCGCAACAAATAGAACCTAAGCATGATTTAAATAAAAAATTCGAAAGAGCTTTATCTATTTATTCGGGTATGGATCCAACACAGCGACCTAATTTACCTAAATTAAAATACAGTAAAAACTTGACAAACTTAGTAAATTTATTTAACATTAATATACTACCACTATTTTTAACAAGTTACTCTCAGCTTACAGACACTCACACACTCGTTTATTGTACAGCAGTAGTAATATTAAAATAATTAGGATACGTCATTAATACAAATAAAGTTCATAGCATAATTAATTAAAATAATATGCAATAAGATTAGACAAAAATATAAAACGAGTGAGAATAGACATTGGTAGATTAACGCAATATGTGAATAATAACAGATCAGATAGCAGTTTTTGGGTGTAAATTGATCTAAAACCTGCTATCGAAAGATTAACCATTGAAAGACAAAACGGTGGTAGAGTCTTATAGATATAGAAAGCTTATGGAGAAAGCAGCTTAAGAACTTGCCATATTTTTTAAACAAAAGGCACTTACAAGTAATATACATAGAGCAATACAATGTAACGATGTAAAATTTACCCCTCTTAATTTAAAAGAAACCTGTGTTAATAACCCGGAAACGATAAACCATACTCAACAAGACCAGAAAATCGAAATTTGGAAGAGTAAATCCTTACATAGACGACATCCCCATGATTTGCAACAATCTTATGTAGATAGTGTGGCATCCAATAAATGGCTTAAAATAGGTTCACCTTACCCTGAAACTAAAGGTTTTATAATAGCTATTCAGGATCAAGTTAAAAACACTAAAATTTACAGAAAACATATAATTAAAGATCCCACCGTTATTAATGATAAATGCCGTAGATGTCACGCACAATCCGAAACAATTCAGCATATAACTGGAGTATGCCCTACGCTTACACAAACAGATTACACGCATAGACACAATCAACTAGTCAATATAATTAACCAAAAGCTTACACACAGATACCAACTAACCGTGGATGTCACATACATACCATATTATAAATACACCCCTCAATCTATCTTAGAATCCAGCTCTCATAAAACGCACTACGATCGCGTTATACTTACAGATAAGACAATACATTATAATAGACCTGACATAACACTACAAGATGAATTACATAAAAATACATATTTAATAGACATCTCTGTACCATACATACATACATACATACATACTTATACATCACGCCTCCTTCCCAGTGGGGCAGGCAGAGACCAGCTCTCTCCACCTGCTACAATTATTCTCTCTCTGTACCCAATTCACATAATTTAGTTAAAACGATATCGGACAAAATTCACAAATATATTGATTTAAAAGATGAAATAACAAGAAATTGGAGACAAGAATATTTATACATAGTACCAATTATAATATCTACTACAGGGGTGGTTCCTAAACAGCTCTTCACTGCACTAAAACTCTTAGGTCTTCCGGATAATTATTCCGGATAATTCAAATGCAAAAAGCGGCGATTTTAAATACGTGTAGGATGGTTCGTAAATTTTTACAAGATGACTGTCATTTACTCGTGGAGACCGTAAATAAATAAATCTAAACGGCTTTTAACTGAGATTTTACAATTAAAAAATAATAATAATAATATAATTCTTTATTCAGATAACATAGATCCAATAGTCATTATAGTACTAAAACTCTTAAAACTAATGTTAGTAGCACATACAAGTTATTGTTAATATAATAATAATGATATGACAGTTAAAGTATTCTTAACGATGACGCTTACTATATCCTTATTAAATCAAGTAAGATCATAGTCAATAAAAAAATAAGTTTGTGAAATTATATTTTTATTAAAATTCGAAACATGTAAACCCAGCTTTATCAGCCGTCTCATAGCTGCGCCACGTATCTATGGGGACCTGTCGTTGCCGTAGTAACGTCGACGTTGCCATGTTACATGACGCTGTAAGAAGAGGTTTACACGAACAAGGATTGGGTATTTCAGTCGCATTCACTTAAAGTTTTAAATAAATAATTCACATAAATTACTTCATTTTCTTCATCTGTTAAAGTTATAAATAATATTTACAGATACCTTATTTAAACGCTCATCAGTACAGTAAGTGATTTCTACACTACGTAAATACAACTTTATTCAACATCTAATTTAAAGTGAAAGCGAAAGCTCTTGAGACATTTATTATTTAAATATGTACGTAGAACTTATGTGAATGTATTTTTATCAAAATTTTGAGAGTAGTAATCTGTGGAATACTCGAGTATATTCGTTGGCCTCGCCGTAATTAAGACCTGTTATTTATATAATTAACCTAGTATTAAGGCATATGTATAAAGGTTATCGGACATGTTACTTTCAAATCGATGTCGGTTTTTTTTTGCTTTAATACAACATTCCCGGGGAATTTTTTGGACCTGGGCTTCATTCCTTTGTTTGTTACATATTCTTGTTCCTTTCTTCATTCTCTTCTTTCTTCCTCTTCTTTTTGTATTCTGTTCTAATCCTTTATTCTTATTTCTCTGATCTGTGCTGCATCTTAATTCCTTGTTTCATCCTTCCCTTAAATGAGTTAGGCCACATACTTTTATTTATATCTCAACCTTGTTACTAATACAATACTTTGTCTTCTTTCTTACTTCTATACATTGTGTCACAACAATTTCTTTTACATTCTATCCTTATATCTTAGCTGTATACATTTTGATCTTAATACAATTCTTTATTGACGATCTTATGATATTTCTTACTTATTTTATTTTGTTGTGTTGTTGTCTTATTTTCCTCTATTGTTCTACTTAGTATCTCTTTGCAGAAATGTAAACATTTCGAACGTCTATGGTCTTCACTCATCAGGGAAATGAATGTTCTGCCTTCTACCTTCTTCCCCACGACAATTTCCACGTCCGCTCTCCTCGCCCCGTATGTGGGGCAGGCAACGGTTAGATGCTGCGCGGCTTGGTCCATGCCCGGATCACAGGTGCACCAGAGACTCTCCTTGAGTCTGAACCTATTGAGGTAACCTTGTGAGCATTTGGACCAAGTATGGCTCTAGCCGGGATTTTCGGATAATCTTATACGCTGACCTGACGTCCGGGAAAAACATGAGCGTGGTGGACGCCGTATTACTTTCCACATAGCATCTGTTCCACTCGTCAAGCGTAGCCTGCCTGAGTTGTCGCCTGACGAATGTTCCAGGGCATCCCTTCAGGGCCGCGTCCTTGACCAGCTGCAACGGTTATCGGTTTTACTTTAACTATCAAGTGGTAATATTTATTTACTTATTTAAATAAGTGTTCTAAATTTACTGCTTGTAGATTTTGAGAGATGACGATAGTATTTGCGCAGATATTAATTACCCTGTGTATAAGTTTTTTTTTATTCTTTAATCCAATAAACGTCGAGTCGAGCTGAACGTTGACTTTATGGCAAGTGATACGCCCGCTCGCAACAACGTGGCGTTTATTAGGATGTTACACACTGCACCACATTATACTCGTCGCCTGGAACATACGATGTTGAGTCTAGTTACGGCTGTAATTTCACTAGCTGCAGCGCCCTTTAAATCGGAACATAGTAATGTTTGCACAGTACCGTTTGACGGCACGATAGTAAGTGATACGCTCGTTGGTAACAATGTCGCACTACTTAAGACTTACACTGCAACACACTGCGCTCGTCACCTTGATACACAGGATATTAAATCCCATTACCGCAGTAATTACACTAGCTGCAGCGCCCTTTAAATCGGAACACAGTAATGTTTGCACAGTACCATTTGACGGCAGGATAGTAAGTGATATGCCCCTGGTAACAATGTCGCACTACTTAAGACTTACACTGCAATGCACTGACTGCGCTCGTTACCTTGATACACAGTATGGTAAGCCCCATTACCGCAGTAATTACACTAGCTGCAGCGCCCTTTAAATCGGAACATAGTAATGTTTGCACAGTACCGTTTGACGGCAGGATAGTAAGTGATATGCCCCTGGTAACAATGTCGCACTACTTAAGACTTACACTGCAATACACTGCGCTCGTCACCTTGATACACAATATGGTAAGTCCCATTACCGCAGTAATTTCACTAGCTGCAGCGCCCTTTAAATCGGAACACAGTAATGTTTGCACAGTACCGTTTGACGGCAGGATAGTAAGTGATATGCCCCTGGTAACAATGTCGCACTACTTAAGACTTACACTGCAATACACTGCGCTCGTCACCTTGATACACAGGATATTAAATCCCATTACCGCAGTAATTACACTAGCCGCAGCGCCCTTTAAATCGGAACACAGTAATGTTTGCACATTACCGTTTGACGGCAGGATAGTAAGTGATACGCTCGCTGGTAACAATGTCGCACTACTTAAGACTTACACTGCAATACACTGCGCTCGTCACCTTGATACACAGTATGGTAAGCCCCATTACCGCAGTAATTACACTAGCCGCAGCGCCCTTTAAATCGGAACACACTAATGTTTGCACAGTACCGTTTGACGGCAGGATAGTAAGTGATATGCCCCTGGTAACAATGTCGCACTACTTAAGACTTACACTGCAATACACTGCGCTCGTCACCTTGATACACAGGATATTAAATCCCATTACCGCAGTAATTACACTAGCCGCAGCGCCCTTTAAATCGGAACACAGTAATGTTTGCACATTACCGTTTGACGGCGCGATAGTAAGTGACACGCCCCTGGTAACAATGTCGCACTACTTAAGACTTACACTGCAACACACTGCGCTCGTCACCTTGATACACGGGATGGTAAATCCCATTACCGCAGTAATTACACTAGCTACAGCGCCTTTTAAACCGGATCACAATAATGCCACACAATACTATCTTTCATCTGCAATAGGAGCTGCGGTGGTACCTACCTAGACGGTCTGTAGCAACAGAGACATTACAACCATATATTAGGGGGACCGTAAAGTAATGTCGTTTTCTTACGCTAAATACAAACACATACATTTTTAACGAGTCTTTATTTTTAATCAATGATGTATTCCCCATCATTGTCAATAACCTTTTGCCATCTAGTGAGTAAATTTTCAATCCCTGATCGATAAAAATTAATTGGTTTTTCGGCAAAATATCTAGAGATGGCATTTTGGATATCATCCAAATTTGCAAATGTTTTGCCACTTAAAAAGTGTTGCAGCGCTCGGAATAAGTGGAAATCCGATGGTGCAACATCGGGCGAATATGGTGGATGAGGCAGCACCTCCCACCCCAATTCATTAATTTTTTCTAGAGTTCGCCTTGCGCAGTGCGGTCTTGCATTGTCATGTTGGAGAATGACGCCTTTTCGGTTGACAATCGCTGGCCACTTTTCAATTAAAGATTGATTGACTCGCTGCAATTGTTCGCTGTAGAGGTCTGCAGTAACAGTTTCTCCAGGTTTCAGTAATTCAAAATGAACAATGCCGCGAATACTCCACCAAACACACAAAAGCGCTTTTTTGGGGTGTAAACCTGGCTTAGCAGTACTCCGAGGGATTTCATTTGGAGAGAGCCACTGCCTTTTGCGTTTTGGGTTATCATACAGGACCCATTTCTCATCTCCTGTGATCAAGCGATCAAAAAACGCTTCTGTGTTGTGTCGTTGAAGCAATAAGTTGCATGTGATTGATCGGTTAGCCTTATTCTGTTCGGACAGATTATGCGGGACCCAAACACCTGCTCTGCTTACTTTTCCAATCTGCTTCAAATGTTCTTGGATGGTCGACCAAGGTTTGTTGAGACTGTTTGACAATTCCTCGATCGTCTGACACAGATTTGCTTCCACTTCCGCCCTTAACACGTCGTTGTCTAACGCTGATGGTCTTCCTGATCGATACGAGTCGGAAAGATCAAAATTACCCGATTTGAACTTGGAAAACCACCTTTGGCATTTACGAATGTCCAGTGCATTTGGATAAACATCGCAAATGTTTTTGGTAGCAACTGTTGCGTTATTTCCCTTGCGAAACTCAAAGAGCATGCAATGCCGGATGTGTACCTCTTCTGGTATTTGGCTGGCCATTTTACCCAAAATTACAAAAAAAAATTGTAATTCAATTGTCTATAAGTAAAGAAATCACTATAACCTCACAATGTCTTTGGTACGCCTCTGAACAAAACAATGAGCTGACAAATGACAATCAAGTATTGGCATGCGCAGAAACGATATTACTTTCCGGTCCACCTATTATGTTATGTATATACTAACGCATTGTATGTGTACTAGGTTTAAGTAAATTATATATTATTGATGAAATAGTTTTTTTAAATAAAAACCTTTGTTTTATTTAAATTCCCTTCGTAATTTTGAAGACGGCAGTAGCTCCTGTAGTTCAGTGGGTGAACGCGTTTTATGGAGTCGCTGGTTCGATTCTGAACTCGCATTGTAAAGTTTACTCGTTTGGAGGGTATAGAAAGATCGATAGATGGATAGATCGATGTCTTGATAAAACTATAGATGAATATATCGATAGATTGATAGATCAATAGGTGAATAGATAGATAAATGGACAGATCAATAGATGGATGGATCGATAGGGGGGACAGATCCTAGCCAAGTCATCCTAGACGGTCTCTGGCAACAGAGACCTACCACCAGCTAAGTAAGTCAGTAAAGTAAGTCTAGATTCGGCAATGACATATAATGCTCTGTTTGTGATTCTATGCTATATATACAATATTCTTTTATTTCATCGCAAACAATTTAAAATATGTCGAGCGATTATAACGTTGATCGTTATAACACTTACCTCCTAAGGACCTCATCGCAGACAAGAACTAGGAACCGAATGCGGCGTCCTCATTGAGTCTTGCTGTCTGGGGAAGGTTGGCCGACTTCTGCAACGGGAATATTTTCATCCGTAGCACGCTGCCCTGGTGATGAATCGGTGGACATATTAGTCGCGTGATTGTTGCAGATGTTAGTGGTCCTGCAAGATGTAAGTAGGCTTCAGTCGGTCCACACTAACAGTTTTGTGACCAAGGGTGGGCCTGATGACATAGGTCTTCTGACTTAGGTCGTGTTTAGATGCGGTCCGGAGTAGAGCGACATCAATGGCTTTCTGTCTGCGTCACCCCGTAAGAAGTCATGGAAGCAAGTCTTCAAATCTCTATGCGGGAAGACTTGACCTTTCTAATATCTTTTTTTTTTTCTTTTTAGCGAACAATTTAAAATATATCGAATGACTGATTAAAGAGGTTTGTGTCGTTACAAGATTTCAAATACCGTTGGTATGGACATATCATTTTAATATAGACATTTCATTTTAAACTGTTACTAAATTAAGTTACTTACTTTATATTTTATTAAGTTATATTAAATATTTTCACATATATAGTAACTCATATATAATTTGATTAATTTTCTACATCGACTAAAATTTAGTTACCTGTGGAGAAATCACAATGAAACTGACATATTTGTAAAAAAAATCATGACTTATCAAAGTGTATGTCACCTTAATCACAATCTTGATTCAATAAGGGGAAAGTGAAGTACGGTTTATATATATATATTGCATTGCAATAGTTTTATTTAAAGGAGAATAACATGGATTGTATCTACATTTCATCTTCTTCGGAAGTACCACTGAATGCAATTTTATTCAAAACTCTCATGCTCCGGGCGAGAGAAGAGCTAGAGAATTTATATTTTACTATTTCGCTGAGAATGAATGTGGATATTACGAAGTGTAATGCAATACGCTTTACTTGAACCACTGAACGTCCTAAACTGCTTGCATAAGCATATCTCATTACGAATGATAACTATTGTAGTGTTGTGTACTATTATTCTAAAAAAACATTTCCTCTCCGTTATATATTTACTGTGCGTGATTGTTACGAAGTTCGAGAATCTGCAGATTGACGTCGAATGGCTGGCTTTTGAGGAGGAAGTCTATGAACTGTTGGCGATGGAGCCTTTATAACTATATGCGTAAGTAGATAATCATTATCACAATCACCTTTTATATTTTAAAACGCATAATATAATTGTTTAACAATTTTTAGATATATATCATAACTGTTTGCATTATGCCAACAAGCCGCCATTACTCTACAAGTTTTGAAAGGAAAAATGGTCCTTAAAATTGCCAATGCTATATAAAACCGGATACTTAAAAATAAGTGATAGATCGGAATCTGTACGGAAGTTAACACTTTCAATTTTAACTTAAAAACTGTAATGTACGGTGGCAAATGATATTTTTTAATAACGACTAAATTAGTCTTCAAAATTAATAACGACAACCTATTCTGTTAAATAAATATAAATCTGAAACTGTTCGATCGATACTTTACGAGAAATTTATCACTACAGCCATCTACAGAAAAAATAATGGATTTCTTTTTCCCCAACCTAATACTTCTGATGAAATTTAAAACGAATAAGAAACGATCTTCGAACTACTGTACAACTTAAATATTGTAGGGAATTAACTTAAAACTTTAATTTTAATATAACTTATTTAATAAAAGTAATGATCAAAGTTTTTTTTTTAAATTTCAAAGAAAGAGGACATTGTAATAATGATTATAAATATGACAATAGTTTATTGTAATAAACTCCTTATTGCTTTGCTTTGTGAGATACACAAAGCAATTCGTATTATTAATTCAGCACGGCTCATGAAGCTATAACATTTAGCAGCTTGGTATTCGCTTTGGTATGGTGCAATTCAATTAATTCGCTATATAACTAAACGGCAACATTAATTTCAAATAAGTTTAATGTACAATTTAGTATAACAATACATTTTTTTATTAATACATTTCAATCTTTACCTTTTTTCCCTTAAAACACATATATCCAAGCTTCTTATTATTCTCTCTATTGAGACGAAGCTTTTTCTCACATGGAGGAAGTGAAGGCTATGATCTTAAATAGATAAAAATTTAACTAATGTGTAATAGTTTCAGGTAGTTATTATTTTTCAGTGTCCCTTCTGGTTAAATAGTAAAGCAAAAAAGCTCTACAGAAACTACATAATAACTTTCAGTACACCTACGTGAGTATATCAGATGTTTAGTAATTTTAAAAATCTTTAAAATTTTCTTTTCTCATTACATTCACACCATTTTTGACTGTTCAAAAGTAAAACTGAATATCCTTATCGTAATGAAATATAAACTATGTATTCGTGTCTTTTGTAGTGATTTTGTGTCGTAGAAAAACCGCTGCCAAAAGTAATAGTATTAAATAAACTTTACCGTAACTTTGTGCGACCAGAGACATTACGAAAACAGTTCTAGTTGAAGTTACAAGTACAGTTTCGTTTCACGGTAAAGTAGTAACTTTGGGCATAATTTTAAAACTTGCTGCAGCCAAGACAACTAACCTTAATTCATTGAACTCAAAACTTGTATTGAATTTAAGTTTCTGTTTGTATCGATGCGATGATACTATGTATTTTTACCCTTGAAGGTTTTAAGGAGTTTTTAATACTTTAAAATCAATTTAAATGATTTTTTGGTAAAATAGAGTAGAACTAAAACTAGGAATTAATTACGTATCCTGTAATATACGTAAGTACATTATACTCGCCAATAAAAGTAAACCCTGAACGATTTATCTTCATCGCTAACTAGCTTCACAATTTTTCTTCGATTACTTTTAGATGTGGAATATTATTAAATGACTTTGAGACAAAAACTCTTGAAAACACAAACGATTTGTTATGGATAACCATTCCAAGAGTGAAAGATAAGATTAATGACATACAAAAGTGCGTATAAGTAAGAAATGTGACAAAGCTGAAATTAGCTGTAGCATTAAATGGTACTATATAAAATCGATTTCATATTTAACATATGGAAAAAGACTATAACAATTCCATTAGAGCAACATGCAGAATCTTCTTTTTAAAAGACATACATACTCTAATTAAACTGTTTCCATCCACTTCAACTCCAATCAGCCGGAAGACGTCCACTGTTGGACAAAGGCCTCCATCAAAGATTTCCACTCAGACCGGTCCTGGGCCACCCGCATCCAATGGTTGCCAGCGACCTTGACCACGTCGTCGGTCCACCTTGTGGGGGGTCTGCCCACGCTACGTCTTCTGGTACGTGGCCGCCACTCGAGAACCTTTCTGCCCCAACGGCCGTCGGTTCTACGAGCTATGTGCCCTGCCCATTGCCACTTTGCGACGGCGACCCTTCGAACTATGTCGATGACCTTGGTTCTCCTGCGAATCTCCTCATTTCTGATTCGATCTCGCAAGGAAACTCCGAGCATAGTTCGCTCCATCGCCCTCTCAGCAATCTTAAGCTTGCGGACAAGGCCCATAGTAAGCGTTTTCAAACTGTTTCCATAGAATAGTAGCAAAATACTTACATCTACCGTGTACCCTTCTTCGTTCGACCATCCTCATATTATCTAAAACTATCATTATAAACAGCATAGCTTTATTCCAGCTATACACATATGATAGCCGCAATCCATGGGTTCGTCGGCACTTAAACCCTATTAGAAATTGAAGTCTCATGTTAGACCAAAGAGAAAATAGAGTATATAACTTAGCTCTGAGGTTTTACATATAATTTTAAAGTGCCAATTGGTTCGAAGTTGCATTTACCTTTTAAGTTAAATTTTTAAAAAAGAAAACCCCCTTTGTTATCTTTTATACGATTTATTTGGCGAGTCATAAATATCTGTGTAAGGTAATTGGAACAAGTTTGTGTACCGCCAACCAAGTATCGCATTATTTCAGCATTAACATGAGCTGCATGCAGACTTTAATGTTGAATTATGTTTTCTCTTATTATTCCTAAGCTATAAATAAAACATTAGCAAATGGTGATAGTTTTTTTAAACTTCATTTAAATTTCAAATTCATCATTTAAATCAATTCTTTAGAAAAAATCAAAGAAAAAATGTTATTGCAATGATATAGAATATCCAGGAAGTGCCCACAGCTGAGCACAAGCCCTTAAAGTTGTCCACACCAATATATGTTGCGCTACAGTAAACGTTACCTTGAAAAAAATATAGAAAGGACGAGCGAGACGTTCACCTGATGGTGAGTGATACGCAAGTCCATAACAACGTGGCGCTAACTAGAACGTTAAATACTGCACCACATTGCGCTCGTCGCCTGAGACATAAACGGTTTCCCGCGACCTTTAACAGTTCGACAGTCAACCTAGTGGAGGGCCTGTTAACACTGTATCTTCCGGTATGAGATCGCCATTCAAGGACCAAGGTCCTCAAGCTGCACCATCGACCGTCAGTCCTTCGAGTGATGTGTCCTGCCCCTTGCTACTTGAAATTAACAATCTTTTAGGCTACGTCGGTGAATTCAGTTCAAACCAACAGAGACCTAATACAAATAAATATACTTTCGTGAAATAATAAAGCTATGGACGTTATAGACACTACAAAATTAGTATTATTAAAATCTTAAATGGATTTAGCTCTAAACCGGTAATTGACTGGACCACTATCGGACAGCCTCCGATGAACTTATCGAGTGCTCGGAGGGAATTAATAGCCGTCCCATTTCAGTGGAGTCACGGAGCTAATAATAAATTTAATTGTATTAGCGTCCACACCGGTTGCCTAGCGTCAGAGGAAATGAGTATCATGATTAATATAAATCAAAACCAAGTAATAATCTTATCATTTTAAAGTACCTGCATATATAAAGTCAATTAAAAATAAACTACAGCACTTACAGCAACAATTACCATCCCTTAATTAGTGAAGAAATACACCATATTTACTCAAGTTTTGCTTAACGGTGCCAAGTAGACCACCTCGTAAACCTGTACTATTGCATATCCGGTTCAATAGAACAAACAGAGACGAGTGAGCTCCTGTTCCTCGTACGTTACTTTACTATATGTATAATCAGTTGCATATCAACATCATCATATATCTTGTGATAAAATACCACGTAAGTTATATTACTTATGTTATTTTGTTGTTTCATATTATATCATGCAAACAGTATTCATATACTTAATATAGTAATATATTATTATTTATTATCTGAAAACTCCTTGTGCAATCAATAAAAAGAATATAAAATAACATATATGACAAAGTACGTAGCGATAGTAGTTTAAATGTATATATGTCCCATCCAACCCACCTTCCAACTTCAATTTAAAAATACCACTCAACACTAATAAAATATTCCATTGTGTTATTCTTTTTAATACAGCGCTTATCATCGCATCTACCATCGAATCACTATCAATAAGTTTCTCAATTCGTGATCCTCGCCACTGTTATATCACCAGCAATTCATTGTACTTCTATATTCCTCTTACAGCATCTTGTACCATGTTGATATCGCCATATATAAGTTATTCACCGCAGCGGTTAAAGATTCTCCGAGTAATAATAATAATATATCATTGATTCCCACAAAATAACAAAAAAAAATACACAGTAATATAAAGAATTAAAATAAAACAGAAGCTTTAATTTGATTATGTGAGAAAGGAACCCACTCAGGTAATGTTACAGCCTACAAAGACCACAACCCTGATTTTCAGTGGAGCCTAAAAAAAATACTAAAAAACATACTCCAAAAGTATACAAATACAATGTCCCATAAACGATTTTCTGCAATTTTTTTTATCCTAACTATAATCACTGTTACTTACTGATAACAATAATAATAAGAAAAAAGATAAATACTGATATAACAATGAAAAGAAATTGAGATAAATGCAAGATAAAAATTGGAAAATAAAAAAGAAGCGAATAATGAAGAAGAGTAATATGGTCGGACGACCATTTCATCTTGGTGGGATTCTCGTTTTCATCACCTCGTTGCGGTTTACGAACCTTGAGAGAAAAGCTAAGCATTGCCAAAGTAAACAACAAATAACATTTGTAGTCCTATATTTGAAACTTTTTATATGACAAACAATAACTTAAATATAAATTGTAATACATTAAGCACTATAATAGAGTCCGAGTATCGAGAAAAAAATTTGATAAAATACGAAGTTTTCGATATGTGGCTTGATGTGAGAATTTAATTTAAAAAGTAAACAAACTTTAACAAGTAACTACAAGTTTAAATAGAGTTCTAACTGAACTTTAGAGAGTTCTTGTTTTGCTTGAATCGGATATCTTATTCTGTTTTAACTTCCAAGAAATCTTTGTTAATTGATACACTCGTTATAGGTCAGAGCCGTATTTTATTTACTAAGAATCTATTATTCATTTCATAACTAACTACAGTATGTTATGGGTATAAAAACCCTCGAATCACAAGTCATCATCATCAGGACCTCCGTATCGATCGGTCCTGCGCTACCCGCATTCAAGGGCTTGATTGCTCGCGCCAGGCACTAAGCGCCGTCATCAATAGGGGTTCTTATAGAAGGAATTTAAGCTATTTCCCACTACGCTGGCCCAATGTGGTACGTTGGGAACCATAGCCTCATTAGTTGATTAGCAGCGTCCGTCACGAGCAGGTGCGGTTAGGTTGAATCCTGCGAGTTGTTGGGACCCTTTATACCCCTACAAGTACAAGTAACTTATAAAAAACCCATCATCATCGTTTAAGCAGTAATATCGTCCATTGTTGAAAATAGTCCTTTCCCAATCGATTGTATGCGAAAGCTGGAAATCTGTAGATTCACAGCTTTCGCAGCTATGTAAAGCTTAATGAAAATACATCATTGTTTCATATCGATTATATTTCCTGTATACCCATATTAGAGAGCAAATTAAACTAGTATAAAACAAGCAGTCGTGGCCGAGTGGTTAAGGCGTTTGACTAGAAATCAGATTCCTTCTGGGAGCGCAGGTTCAAATCCTGCCGACTGCGAACTTTTTATCGTTTACCTTTTTTCGATTTAAAATATTCATATACAGTTTCTAATAATATTATAAAGCAAAAACCTTAATTGAAGTAATGTTAATTAAATATTTTTAAGGATAATTTAATATAGTTTTTTCTTATATATATTTACTTATATATATTTACTTGTATTAATAATCTTGAGATGAATGTAAAGTTTATACATATAACATAGATTTTAACGAACGTTGCTGTAGCTTTTAGTGACTGTACAACTATAGTGTATTTATAAACAAACAATAACGTTTGAAAATAAACATTTGGATTTTTTAGTAGTTTATTATAGTCATGAATTAAACTAAATGATAAATATGTGCGAATAAATACCGTGAGGGCAGACAGACGGTGACAAACTTATTCCGGTCAATATTTCACGTAATGTAATATTCTCTGCCGTTGGCAGCTCGTGCCTTGTTGGAGCGATTCATATGTAAATTGGAAATCTAGCGAATCTGAAACTTTTTGTCGCGTTGTAATTTGCTTTGTATGTTTTCGAGTTTAAATTTTTTACCACAATTATATAGCATTTAAATGTACGTATATAGACGGTTAATTGGTACTCGAAATAGTAACTTACAACTATTGATTATAGACTTGTTTTTAGCCATCGAATTGAACCAATAATTACCGTCCTACAAAAATAAGACGCTCCGCCAAAAAGACACAAAAAAGTAAAAGCTTTTACATGTAGTTATTATAATTTCGTACAATTTTAACTGTTACAGTTTTATTCAAAATTTATGGTAGTAAAGTTATTAAAAATAATTTATACTTTGTAACTTGTTGTGATTTTTCCTTTTTGCAGTATGGTGTAGTAATCTAAACATTCATAATTTGATTTAAATTCCTTACTTTATTAACAAAACCCAAAATTTTCAAGGAGAACGAATCCATATACGGAGCTTTATTAAAGATATAATTCACAATTTGCGCGGAAAGCAAATAACACGGATTCGCGTAGTCTTTATTTGGTTCAGTCGAAAATGTTAAATAATGAAATTTTACGGTTACATTCGTAGATAGGTCAATGATCAATTTATGGTGTACTCGAGAACACCATGTTTAATTAACAAGATAATTTTGTTACTTCATTTTATTAAGATAAACTCTTTCAGTTATATTTTTAAATTGAAGATTTCTTTCATTATAACGGTGACTCTTCAAACAACACCGAAGTGGTTATAACATATTTTGCTCATATTTTAGAATCTTATTTATATACTCGTAATGTTAGAACCTGCTCCAGCACAAAATACCGAAGTACTTTAGCAAAGCCTCCAAGTGTCCTTGCAGCAATTCTTGCTTTAGACTCGATAAACGATTTTATATTTTTTTTTCCTAACAGCCCAAGACGGTCGGTTCAATCCAATTGCATCTCAAAGAGTAGAAAATAGAGCCAAGATAAAACATCTCCTCTTTTCATTGAATGTGAAAATTCAATAAAATTGGCCTTCCTCGTGTATAGAAATGTATTTTATAAAATAATAAGAGGACAATTTACCAAAGACATTTGCTTGATTACAATAAAAAGAGACAAGTGCATGTAATATTCTTAAACGGTTTTTGTATCGTCGATATAATATTAAAAATAACAAGTAGATAACGTCCGCGAATACTATTGTATTATTTAACCTTAACATCAACTACGTAGCAGTTTATTACAATTGTTCGTTTGTTACTAAATGTTAGTGTATCCACTTTATAAATAACGCCATCTACAGAGTGGTAGCAGAAGCAGAACACCTGTATCGTTCCAAAATCGCGTCTATTTTCGTATGCATCGTAGTTTACATATGTTAAAGACTCCCCTTAAGCAAATATTTGCTTGTGATAGAAGTAACTGCTGTTGCTGATACTTAAACATGTTTTTCAATGTGTTATTACATTAACGTTATAAAGTTAGGTAGATTTTTTTTAACTTATGACATACTAAAACTATTTAGAAAAGCACTTGTTGTGTAATTTTATATTATAACACTGTCGTCCGTATTTAAATGTTTGCTTACCTTCTATCATACATTTATATTCTAACCTGCTAAGCAGATGTATTTCCGATTGAACTACGTCTAAGTTACGAACCCCAAATTCTGCTTAATTAAATTAAAATCACATGAATATTTCAGTCGATTATCTAATTAACAAGTATTACCTATAGAAGTAGGAATATATTAAAAACATTATATATCATAATGAAACATTATCATTATGAAACTTCTAATAACTGGTACCTTTGTTCTAAAATCGATGAAAGGGTCTTAATAAAAGATATTAAATACAAAGGAAAGCCACTAGTCATATAGATTCGGTAGCTAAAAAGTAAGACAGAAATATAGATACAGTATCTATCTTTCTGTCTTTCTATTACTTTGAATAATTATTACGTTATGGTATATACAAGGTTTATTTAATTTATTAACATATTTATGAAAAACACTAGTCTTATTGCAATTTCATTCTTATACGCTTTCAGACGTAGAATATTATAATAGAAGCAATCAAATTCAGTCATCACAATAAATCGATGATGATAAATCTATCGATAAATACATCTTTTTAACTAACCATTCATATTTATATATTTATTAAGTTTTATAAATAACAGTGATCAATAACCATCTAAAGTTGTTAAATAACGAGTAACTGATACGTGCTCAAACTTTAGCTGCAGAAATATCGTAGCACTATCTTTAGGTCATAAATCATTGCCAGTTCAATTTATAACAAGTATACAATATAACGGTGCACTACATTGTACTGCTTTATTAAAAACAAACCAATAAATCGCACACATTAAATGTTTAGATAAATTTTCTTATTATAATAAAGCTACTAAAAAACTTCACATAATTAAAATTAGTATTAGTAATGGTTCATTAATCATTAAAATATCTTTTCGAAAGTAAAGTCGTATATATCACAAGTGAAAAGATATATCATTAACAATAACTTGAATTATCTGCCCTAATAGGTCCGGTTGATAACAAAATATGTTACGTGATACAAAGATCTCTAAAGGTCTAACCAAGTGGTGTACATATTTTTAGATTTAAGTAACAATATAACTAGTTATTGTAAATTTAAAATATCTCTCGTGTTCATGTTATGGTAAAAATTAACTTCTTCAGCACAAGCAGTCGTGGCCGAGCGGTTAAGGCGTTTGACTAGAAATCAGATTCCCTCTGGGATCGCAGGTTCAAATCCTGCCGACTGCGAACTTTTTATCTATTGTTCTAAAAAAATATTTTACAATTGTTTAAGACTGTTTTGTTTTTTTTGACACCAAGCCTTAAGATTCCTTATTGTGATAAAAACATTAATAGTCAACTTAATTGTTCCTACTGCTGATACTAAAATGCTCGTTTCATAAAAGCAGCGAGATCAATTATCTTTATATTAATACTAACAAGTCAAACAGTATGTATCTGTTCCCAGGGACCGTCTAGGTAGGTACCACATCAACGACTATTGCTGCCGACAAATAGTGATGAGCAAGTGTTCCGGTTTGAAAGCGGTTGTAGCTGTAGTGTAGCTCACTGGGGTAATGAAACTTAACATCTTATCTCAAACGATTTGCGCAATGTGGAGCAGTATGTATCATCCTGACTAACGCCACGTTGTTATGAGTAGGCGTATCACTTAACGTCAGGTGATCATCCCGCTCGTCGCGCCGCTTAATTGAAATAAAAAAATATTCTGATATGGCTACGACAAAACGTAACTCGTAGACGTGCTACGAAAAAACGTAGCAAGTAGAACTACTAAAAGGTAAAGTAGTACAAAGCGCGTAGATTAGCTACGGATTGGTAGCCATTCGTAGTAGCGACGAGTATTAAGAATTGTACGACTTCATAAAGTACATATATGTTATTTAATAATTATTTACTTACTACATTATAACATAATATTTAATATTGTTGCTAATATAAATATTTTTGATCAAGTATTAATGTTAAAAAATAAAATAGAAATATATGTAGGACGTCCGTTGCAGTTAAAAAACACATCTTACATGAGCTAAGATAGAGTTTTACAAATTAGGAAACAACAGTTTTACAAAAAAGGAAACATTTTACAAATTCACATTAAAAAAACAATATAATAATAATTAAATGATACCGTAGTAAAAATAATGATGACGTTTCCTTGTGTCGAGAGGCAAATCGTTTGGGTCGACGCGCCGCTTAATGAGTAAGTAAAATTAAACTGGAAAATAATCTATTTCAATGTAACTGTTTCTTAGCTTAAGACTCGCCTTTTTTTATTTAAACAACCAAAGGCGACAAAACCTACCCGTTAGAGGTCATTATTTGCTTGAAAACTTTCTGGCGCCGGCGTTTTACAAAGTAAGTCATTATTCTCATATCCTCGAATAATATATACCTTTATAATGTTCTGTATGTTTTTAAATCTGTCTTTCTCAATTTTTTTACAACGTATTAATGAATGCTTTTTTTTTTCTTTCTTTCATCTAAAGATTTGGACTACACATTAAATGTTTCTCTTAATAAGAAATAAGTTTAAAATTAAACTGCTGATTATTTATTCAATTTGCATTTAAAACTATACAGGATATGATTACTAACTAGCCAAATAAAAGCTTCACGCTAAGCTCTAACTAATAATAATAATGTCCTTAATTTTTTTACTATATCTTATACTCAAAATGGACAATATATAAGTAATTATCATTCTTAACTATCATAATATGATATATCCGCCATCTAGGTAACGAGTAGACAATCACTATGAAATATGGAGTACTAGCTTGATACGTTGCAGGCTTGTATCGATCTTTCGCAGCCGACGTAGCTATTACATATATAAACGTAATCAATTTAAATTATATCTTTGGATAATTAAATAACTAAATAAAACGTTGATAGGTTTGGAAAATGATTCTCTTTCTTGTAAAGTTTAAAAAAGCTCATTAATAATTACAACTTTTTTAAAATGTAAGCTTATGCACAAGTATTTACGTTCTAACATTACTTCTGATTGAATGTGTATGTATGCGATTACGTATAAAAATCTTATTAAATTCATATAATAAAGGAAATTGATTGCTTCAGCACAAGTAGTCGTGGCCGAGCGGTTAAGGCGTTTGACTAGAAATCAGATTCCCTCTGGGATCGCAGGTTCAAATCCTGCCGACTGCGAACTTTTTAATTACCATACTTTTTTTTATCTAAAAGATCGCACTCATTTTTTCAGCCGTTTACTTCTATATTCACAGCAATAAATTAAATATATTACTAGAAGTAATCACATTAGGCAGTGTTTTTCTGCTAAATAAACAAGTAGTTTTTGTATTTTTCTGTAATAAAATATTTAAAAATCAGATATAACTAATTTGTGTTTTGACCTTTCGGTTCTATAACAATGTTAAGGTTTAGATTTATAATACGAGGAGTGAGATCAACACATTGTGCTCGTCGCCCGAGACATATTATGAGTCTTGTTACTTCAGTAATTAGACTAGCTACAGCGCCCTTCGCTCCGGTTTGGTCAGATCATTTGACGGGCAGCCGACGTTACCGGGATAAAGTTAACAGTTTGCAGCGAAAGATAGCCATTCGTATCGCACGGGGATATCGAACGATATCTTTTGAGGCGGCCACTATCCTGGCCCGGTTCCTACCTCTGGACATTGTGGCGGAAAGAGACGCACGGATTTATACGCATCTACGTTCTCATCGCGAAGAAGCCGAACCCCTGGATGTGGTGGAAGTGCACAGGCATGAGCGCCGCCGCGCTTCGGAGGTGTGGAGAGAGAGGCTTGCAGAGCCGCGGAACTCACGGCAGCATATAGTAAGCGCTTTTCTGCCGAACCTCGAAGCCTGGCTTAGATCGGGCGGAGTGGCGCATGTCACCTTCAGGCTGACTCAGGTACTCACAGGACACTGGTGTTTTGGTGAGTACCTGAATAGGATGGGACGTGAACCAACCACGCAATGCGACCATTGTGGTGGAGAGCTGGATTCCGCTCAGCATACGCTCGCAGAATGCCCTACGTGGGAGTCTGAAGAGAAAATTCTGATCCACAAAATCGGGCATGACCTGTCTTTGCCAGTAGCGATGTCAACTGCACTGGCAAAGACAAATGGGTGGATAACGTTGGTTTCCTTCTGTGAAACCGTTATGATGCAGAAAGAGTCCGCCGAGCGAAGTCGGGAGAGGGCCGACTCCGTCCATAGACGAGGACGTCGGGGCGATGGCAACGGACGCGACAACCCGTCAGCCCTGTAGTCCCAGGCCATTAAGAATAGGACTAAGGTATTCCCTGCCTGTCGTAGAAGGCGACGCGTAGGTCCTCGATTTCGTAGGCTTTGAGGGTGAGGGCCCTCGGAGCTTAATAAGCGAGCATTAGGAGGACGGAAAATTGGCAATTGGTGTGCCATTTGCTGCAACCAATTGGTAATCGGCGCTTGGTAGACGTTCGCGAAGTAAAGATCGAGAGAAGACGCAGACATCACTTCCTGTATCAATGAGAAACTGCGTCTTTGTTCTGCAGTCTGTGATGAACAGGCGACCAGGTTTACTAAGGCAGTCGTTGGTCGCCATTATTGACGGCCCGGGGAGTTTCCCTGATTGAAGTTGCAAGGTTTTAATGCATTTTTGCGCATTGCAAATTTGCGATGGTTTGAGCGAGTTCGGCTACTGCTGCGATATTGATTTTCCGCTCTACTGGGTCTAGATTTTGGTCTACTAATATGACTGCTTGCAGCGAGGACTTGTACTTGCTTGGTAAGCTCGTTAATTTGTTGGGCCATCTTCTTTAATATAGAATCTGATGAAAGTTGTGCTGCCGCAACTTGAGGGCTTGTTGGTACAATATCGTGTACGCGGTCGGCTAAGTCTGCAAGCGCTTGTAGGACAGTACTTGATTGAGAAGCGATGACAGTTTGTATGCTACTCGACAAGCGGCTGGACCAGATAGTTTTAAGAAAGTCTAGCACATTTGGACCTGCGGGATATTGCAGATGACGAAAAAATTGTGAGGGTCGACGGTCACGAAGCGCTTCATGCATCAGTAGTTGCTTATCCTCTTTTTCTCGAGATGCGGATAATCGCTTGATTAGCTAGCATTTCAGTTTTTGATACTTGTCTTCAGTGGGAGGTGAAATTATGATATCTTTTACTTCGGCCGTAAATCTAGGTTCTAATGTCGAGATGAAGTAAAAGAATTTTGTTTCGTCACTTTTTATATTAGATAATGCAAAATTTCCTTCTAGTTCCGCAAACCAAAGAGCAGGTTCTTCTGGCCAAAACGGTGGCGGTCGAACTCCGACCCGATATAAATCCGAATGTACATGTTGCATTTTTTCTTCGACTATCGCAGTAGGCGTTGGTCCACTATCTTTGCCCGATGTATTCGCCATTTCGAAATAATATGATGGGTAAGTACTTTCCTTATAGTATTAAATTCCTGGTAGTAGACGTAGTAGTAAGTTCTTCATGTTGTTCCAGCGGGGTCACCAGTGTAGGTCGGTAAGGGTCATAATGCCTAACCAAGTTACTTATGAGAAATCACTAGGAGAAATAAAGATGTAATTTGCTTTATGTTATACGGTAAATCGTTATCGCAACAAAGGAAACAACAAAGCAGTAAGATTCTGCATACTAATGTCCGTTATTTTATTATTCTCCCTTCTTGACAGTTCTACTTCAATCTTTGTGTACATTTAAGAAATCGAGACCATTGCTATTATAAATAAATACATTATAAAACCTCTGTACTACACTATGTTCGCTACATACATATTATTATTATTATTATTAATAAAAGGTTATAATCTAAAAACTACTAATTCTATCAGAATCTTATTTTGCGCCCTTCGCCTGAAACATAAGGTATTGAGACTCGTTACTCCAGTAATTACTCGAATTTCAAGGTCTTTCAAACCGAACTATAGTTGTGCTTGCACACTATTATTTGGCGGCGGAAATAGGCGCTTCGGAAGAACCTAGATGGCCATTGACAATGAGTACTACCACCCGTTGTGCCAGGCTATATCACCTATCAGTTGACCGCTCCACAATTCATATAATGCAATAATTTATAGCAATAATTAAAAGCTTTATTTTATTGTTATTGCAAAATGATATTAATAATATTTGTAACAAGTTTATCTCTCTCCCTTCCTAGCTGTTATCCCATATGGTGATGGAACCAGCTTTCCTTATTTTTCCTCTTCACTTCGCTGACATCATCATTATCATCGTCAGTCACTTGGCACTTGGTAATAATTAAATTATACACATACATACATATCACGCCTCGTTCCCAGTGGAAGCGGTAGAGACCACCTCTCTCCACTTGCTACGATCCTGGCACAATTCTATCGCTTCCTCCACATTAATATGCGTCTTCAAGCATTCCCTTCGGTTGCGAGTGCTCTTGACTCAGCCTTTTTTTAGAACATCTTTGACTTTATCGGAATATGTCCGCCTAGGTCCACCTGCACCGATTTTTCCAATCATTCTTATTTTGTATATCTCTTTCGTTAATCCCCTTTCATCCATTCTTTCAACATGGCTGAACCATCTAAGCATCCCTTTCTATATCCTTGTCACTACATCTTCAACAACGCCGCACCGCTTTCTTATCACACTGTTCCTCACTTTGTCCATCCGTTTCACTCCGGTTATACTTCTCAGGCTTCTCATCTCCACAGCATTAATCCTACTTTCATGTTTCTTCTGCCATAGCCAACATAAAGTGATTTCAGTGCTTTCGGTTCCATCCCGCATCTTGTGGAGCATCTACGGTAAGGCCAACCTTCAACCTCACCCACATCAGTCGACGACTCACACAACCAAAGTCAGTCACACATTCGTTCATTTTAGCAGAAAGCAGCACACCGACTCCTTGACAGCCTCTGCTGGTTTCAGGGACTTCTGACTAGTAGGCTGCGTAAGGTCCATGTAGGGTGGACAAAACCTACCGGTTAGAGGTCATTATTTGCTTGAAAACTTTATGGCACCGACGTCTTACCAAGTAAGTCATTATTCTCATATCCTTGAAAAATACGTTTATAATATTCTGTATGTTTTTAAATCTATCTTTCTCAATTTTTGTTACTACGTATTAATGAATGCTTTTCTTTCTTTCTTTCATCTAAAGACCATATATTGATTATTTCTCTTAATAAGAAATAAGTTTAAAATTAAACTGCTGATTATTCATTTAATATATATTTAAAACTATAAAGGATATAATAACTACCTAGCCAAATAAAAGCTTCACGCTAAGCTCTAACTAATAATCCTAATGTTCTTAATTTTTTTAATATATCTTATACTCAATAAGGACAATATATACGTAATTATTATTCTTAACTATCATAATATATCCGCCATCTAGGTAACGAGTAGAAAATCACTATGAAATATGGAGTACTAGCTTGATACGTTGCAGGCTTGTATCGATCTGTCGCAGCCGACGTAGCTATTACATATATAAACGTAATCAATTTAAATTATATCTTTGGATAATTAAATAGCTAAATAAAACGTTGATAGGTTTGGAAGATTATTCTCTTTCATGTAAAGTTTAGAAAAGCTCATTAATAATTACAACTTTTTTTAAAATGTAAGCTTATACACAAGTATTTACGTTCTAACATTACTTCTGATTGAATGTGTACGTAAGCGATTACGTATAAAAATCATATTAAATTCATATAATAAAGGAAATTGATTGCTTTAGCACAAGCAGTCGTGGCCGAGCGGTTAAGGCGTTTGACTAGAAATCAGATTCCCTCTGGGATCGCAGGTTCAAATCCTGCCGACTGCGAACTTTTTGATGACCATACTTTTTTTATCTAAAACATCGCACTTATTTTTTCAGCCGTTTACTTCTATATTCAAAGCAATAGATTAAAACGTTACTAGAAGTAATTACATAAGGCAGAGTTTTTCTGCTAAATAAACAAGTAGTTTTTGTATTTTTCTGCAATAAAATATTTGAAATTCAGACATAACTAATTTGTGTTTTGACCTTTCGGTTCTTTAACAATGTTAAGATTTAGATTTATATTATGAGGAGTGAGATCAAATTAGTGGCTATGGCTTCGATCAAAGCCTCATAAATCATTGAAAGTTTAAATTACAACGAGATCGCAATATGACGCCGCGCTCTAAGTCTTTTCCGGTACAAAAATGATAGCGGACGCGCTGTGATCACAAAATGAATCATGATTTATTATGTTTTACAAACTAAAATGAAAATGTTTCAAAGAAATGTGGTTGCTACATTATTTACTACTTAATATTTTGTCAAGTTTAAACTTTTTTTATTTATATTATTATAGAAAGCGATGAGACGATCACCTGATGTTAAATGATGAGCCTGCCCATTACAACGTGACGCAAGTTAGGATGACATACATCACATTGTGCCCTTCCCCGGAGACATATGATGTCGAGTCTCGTTAATTCAGTAATTAGACTAGCTACAGCGCCTTTCAAATGGAGAACACAGTAATATTTGTACAGTACTGGCTTCAGAACTAGGAGCTGCGGCGATAACTTACCTAGATGGTTTCCAGGAGCTCATTGATAAAAATTTTCATTCTGTGTATCTTCTATATTCCCCATTAAAGGATAAATTACAAAAAAAACACATTATTATAGAACCACTGGTCTCGGCATTTAGATTAAACAATAGTTTAACAACTAAGCTTCAGTTCGGTTATAAATAACTTGTTTTCGTTTAATTTATATAAGTTTTTGAATAAATAATTCCACCATCTACCAAAAAAGCTACAAACTACATTAGCGTTCGTTGAGCTAGATAAAAGCACATTACTGCATTTGACTATAATATATGTTATTGAAACAATATACAATGCGTTTTAATTAATGCTTTATTTTAAATGCAACATATGTAGTTAAATATACGCTTCAAATATTTTAGGCTATTTGCAGGAATACGGCTAAAATTAAAGAGTATGAAATAAGAACTGCAACAAGTATTGGTTGATCGTCTTTGTATAAGGTATTAGTAAATAATAATAATAAAATAAACGACTTATAAGAGTAATGAATAATATACTTGGTCTATCGTTATAATTATTATTAACAATATAATTAATGTTCAATTACAATTACTCAATTGTAAAAATCTTGTGAAAATATTAAAAAAAAAAAAAAAAATAGTTTTTGGAGACGCTCGGTTTCGATCCCAGTACCTCTCGCATGCTAAGCAAGCGTCGTCCCACACCTTGGCCAATTGCCCGCGATGGGGGGGGAGACAGGGCCACGCTCGTAGCAGCGACAGGGAGTGACCTCTCGCTACCGTCCGTGGTCCGGACCATGGTCAATAGCGAGGCGTCATGGAATGCGATATCCCGATTCTGCGACTCTAAAAAAAAAAGCTAAGCAAGCGCTCTACCAATTGTGCTACGCGTCGCCAATATATCATGCGAAAACTGACATCGAACATGGATAAATTAAATACATACACAAGTAAGTTAGATATTATTATTAAAATACTAACAACTTAATAATCGTATAATAAATATTAATGATGAATGACGGAAACTAGAAAATATGTTAATTTGTACTTTCATAGAAAGCGCTACGAAATGTGTTTACGTAGCGGGGAACTACGATTTGCTATCTTCAACCGTATTGTGTTTGTGACAGATTCAAAAAGTTTATTTCGTTTATTTGCAATGCTTGTGTCATTATCAGCCTGTAGACGTCCACTGCTGGGCACAGGCTTCCCCAAAAAATACCACTTTAATAGGGTAGGGATTCCTATGGGGTGATCTGGACCATTTCCCACCACGCAAGCTGCACCACTTTTGTAAATCATACATGTTATATACAGCTTACATGCTCTTTTTAGGCAATTTTATAATAATTAAATTTGATACTAAAATTATACATACTTTAGTTATAAATTGCAATATCGTAATTTATTGTGTACTAACTACTATACGCTCATTATAGCTGAGATTATTATTAAGACAATAGTCTATATTTATATAACAACACAAACTGCATTAAGCCGCGGATTATGCTGATAATATGTCACAGCAATGTTATATGCGCACTTATATATACATGTACTGTATCTTGGAATGGATTTTCTTTTGTTTGTTATATTGTAAAGGTAATACAAGTTCTAGACAAGTAATTTCAGTTGCCTGTGATGAGTCGTTATACTTTAACATATTTACCCCTCTTAATTTAAAAGAAACCGTTGTAATAACCCGGAAACGATAAACCATACTCAACAAGACCAGAAAATCGAAATTTGGAAGAGTAAATCCTTACATAGACGACATCCCCACGATTTGCAACAATCTTATGTAGATAGTGTGGCATCCAATAAATGGCTTAAAATAGGTTCACCTTACCCTGAAACTGAAGGTTTTATAATAGTTATTTAGGATCAGGTTATAAAGACAAAAAATTACAGAAAACATATAATTAAAGATCCCACCGTTATTAATGATAAATGCCGTAGATGTCACGCACAATCCGAAACAATTCAACATATAACTGGAGCATGCACTACGCTTGCACAAACAGATTACACGCATAGACACAATCAACTAGTCAATATAATTAACCAAAAGCTTACACACAGATACCAACTAACCGTGGATGCCACATACATACCGTATTATAAATACACCCCTCAATCTATCTTAGAATCCAGCTCTCATAAAACGCACTACGATCGCGTTATACTTACAGATAAGACAATACATTATAACAGACCTGACATAACACTACAAGATGAATTACATAAAATTACATATTTAATAGACATCTCTGTACCATACATACATACATACATACACATCACGCCTCCTTCCCAGTGGGGCAGGCAGAGACCACCTCTCTCCACCTGCTACAATTATTCTCTCTCTGTACCCAATTCACATAATTTAGTTAAAACGATATCGGACAAAATTCACAAATATATTGATTTAAAAGATGAAATAACAAGAATTTGGAGACAAGAAAATTTATACATAGTACCAATTATAATATCTACTACAGGGGTGGTTCCTAAGCAGCTCTTCACTGCACTAAAACTCTTAGGTCTTCCGGATAATACTTTTATTCAAATGCAAAAAGCGGCGATTTTAAATACGTGTAGGATGGTTCGTAAATTTTTACAAGATGACTGTCATTTACTCGTGGAGACCGTAAATAAATAAATCTAAACGGCTTTTAACTGAGATTTTACAATAAAATAATAATAATAATAATATAATTCTTTATTCAGATAACATAGATCCAATAGTTACTTTAGTACTAAAACTCTTAAAACTAATGTTAGTAGCACATACAAGTTATTGTTAATATAATAATAATGATATGACAGTTAAAGTATTCTTAACGATGACGCTTACTATATCCTTATTAAATCAAGTAAGATCATAGTCAATAAAAAAATAAGTTTGTGAAATTATATTTGTATTAAAATTCGAAACATGTAAACCCAGCTTTATCAGCCGTCTCATAGCTGCGCCACGTATCTATGGGGACCTGTCGTTGCCGTAGTAACGTCGACGTTGCCACGTTACATGACGCTGTAAGAAGAGGTTTACACAAACAAGAATTGGTTATTTCAGTCGCATTCACTTAAAGTTTTAAATAAATAATTCACATAAATTACTTCATTTTCTTCATCTGTTAAAGTTATAAATAATATTTACAGATACCTTATTTAAACGCTCATCAGTACAGTAAGTGATTTCTGCACTACGTAAATACAACTTTATTCAACATCTAATTTAAAGTGAAAGCGAAAGCTCTCGAGACATTTATTATTTAAATATGTACGTAGAACTTATGTGAATATATTTTTATCAAAATTTTGAGAGTATTAATCTGTGGAATACTAGAGTATATTCGTTGGCCTCGCCGTAATTAAGACCTGTTATTTATATAATTAACCGAGTATTAAGGCATATGTATAAAGGTTATCGGACATGTTACTTTCAAATAGATGTCGGTTTTTTTTTGCTTTAATACAACATTCCCCGGGAATGTTTTGGACCTGGGTTTCATTCCTTTGTTTGTTACATATTCTTGTTCCTTACTTCATTCTCTTCTTTCTTCCTCTTCTTCTTGTATTCTGTTCTAATCTTCCATTCTTATTTCTCTCATATGTACTCTATCCTAATTCCTTCTTTCATCCTTCCCTTAAATGAGTTAGGCCACATACTTTTATTTATATCTCAACCTTGTTACTAATACAATACTTTGTCTTCTTTCTTACTTCTATACATTGTGTCACAACAATTTCTTTTACATTCTATCCTTATATCTTAGCTGTATACATTTTGATCTTAATACAATTATTTATTGACGATCTTATGATATTTCTGACTTATTTTATTTTGTTGTGTTGTTGTCTTATTTTCGTCTATTGTTCTACTTAGTATCTCTTTGCAGAAATGTAAACATTTCGAACGTCTACGGTCTTCACTCATCAGGAAATGAATGTTCTGCCTTCTACCTTCTTCCCCACGACAATTTCCACGTCCGCTCTCCTCGCCCCGTATGTGGGGCAGGCAACGGTTAGATGCTGCGCGGCTTGGTCCATGCCCGGATCACAGGTGCACCAGAGACTCTCCTTGAGTCTGAACCTATTGAAGTAACCTGTGAGCATTTGGACCAAGTATGGCTCTAGCCGGGATTTTCGGATAATCTTATACGCTGACCTGACGTCCGGGAAAAACATGAGCGTGGTGGACGCCGTATTACTTTCCACATAGCATCTGTTCCACTCGTCAAGCGTAGCCTGCCTGAGTTGTCGCCTGACGAATGTTCCAGGGCATCCCTTCAGGGCCGCGTCCTTGACCAGCTGCAACGGTTATCGGTTTTACTTTAACTATCAAGTGGTAATATTTATTTACTTATTTAAATAAGTGTTCTAAATTTACTGCTTATAGATTTTGAGAGATGACGATAGTATTTGCGCAGATATTAATTACCCTGTGTATAAGTTTTTTTTTATTCTTTAATCCATTAAACGTCGAGTCGAGCTGAACGTTGACTTTATGGCAAGTGATACGCCCGCTCGCAACAACGTGGCGTTTATTAGGATGTTACACACTGCACCACATTATACTCGTCGCCTGGAACATACGATGTTGAGTCTTGTTACGGCTGTAATTACACTAGCTGCAGCGCCCTTTAAATCGGAACACAGTAATGTTTGCACAGTACCGTTTGGCGGCAGGATAGTAAGTGATACGCTCGCTGGTAACAATGTCGCACTACTTAAGACTTACACTGCAATACACTGCGCTCGTCACCTTGATACACAGTATGGTATGTCCCATTACCGCAGTAATTACGCTAGCTGCAGCGCCCTTTACATCGGAACATAGTAATATTTGCTGAGAGTCTCGTTACTTTAGTAATTAGACTAGCTAAGGAGGTAATACAGTAATATTTGGATAGTACTTTACCTAGACGATCTACAGGAACAGGACCATAAAAAATAATAAATCTTAATTTTTAATTATTATTAACATTATAAATGATGTTCAATTACAATTAAACATTTGTAAAAATCTTGTGAAAATATAAAGAAAAGTACCTAAAATCAGTTAATGGAGATACCGGGTTTCGATCCCAGTACCTCTCGCAAGCTAAGCAAGCGCTCTACGAATTGTGCTACGCCCCACCAATATATCATGCGAATACTGACATCGAATATGGATAAATTTAAAACTATTTCATTAATTTCCTGTATATTTTTACAGTTTTTTTTTTATGAAAACGCATTTTACAGCTCACAATATCACGTTAAATTTAAATATATAAAAAGAAGTCATTGTTAGATTTTATTATTAAAACCCTAACAATTTAATAATCGAATAATAAATATTATTATTACTGAAACACAAGTTCAGGCTGTGTTGGACGGAAACTAGAAAACGTGTTAATTTGTACTTTCATAGAAAGCGCTACGAAATGTGTTTACGTAGCGGGGAACTACGATTTGTTATCTTCAACCGTATTGTGTTTGTGACAGATTTAAAAAGTTCATTTCGTTTATATGTAATGCTTTTGTCATTATCAGCTTGTAGACGTCCACTGCTGGGCACAGGCTTCCCCAAAAAATACCATATTAATAGGGTAGCGATTCTCATAAGGGGTGATTTGCTAATTGCAAATGCGAGTTGGTGAAAACAAGAGTCTCGCACGTTAATTAGCAATGTGCACCACTTTTGTAAATCATGCATATTATAAACAGCTTATATGTTATTTTCAGGCAATTTTATAATAATTAAATTTGATACTAAAATTGTACATACGATCGTTATTAATTGTAATATCGTAATTTGTTGTGTACTAATTACTATAAGCTCATTATAGCTGAGATTATTATTGAGACAATAGTCTATATTTCGAAACAACACAAACTGCATTAAGCCGCGGATTATCCTGTTAATATGTCACAGCAATGTTATATGCGCACTTATATACACATGTACTGTATCTTGGAATGGATTTGTTTTTGTAATAATTATATTGTAAAGGTAATACAAGTTCTAGACAAGTAATTTCAGTTGCCTGTGATAAGTCGTTATACTTTAACATATATTACAAAGAAGACTTACAATGCTATAAATGTAAACTCTCATTTTAACGTATTAGGTTAGGGAAAAGGTGTTTTCGCATTTTTTAAGAAAACATATTTTAATATAGTTAATTTATATTTAACGGGAGTATGTAGGTACCATTTTGTTTGATAACTTTTTGCTATCTTGTAGGTAGGGACATGATTCCATTGGGATGGAAATTTTGGGACTTCTTATCAAAATACCGCGACAAGTGGTTTTTGGCAGTCCTCTCGTGATGTTAACCTGACACTGCCTAAAGAATTCTGGAGAGACCAAAACGAGTGAAAACTGAAGGTGCAAGGTCAGGATTATACGGTGGATGCAATAATACCTCCCAGCTAAACTCTCTTAATTTTTGCTGAGAGGCTAAAGACGTGTGAGGTCTAGCGTTGTCATGGTAAGAAACTACACCCCTTTTGTTAATTCCTGCCGCAATCTCTCAACTTCTTGCTTTAATGCCCTTCCAATCCCACCACACACACAGCATCACCTTGTTGCGAGTTTACCCGGGTTTCGCCACAGTCTGACCGGCAGAAGCCTTACCGGCTCGGACGTTTGACCACGACCTTTTTCGTACGTGATCCACTTTTCATCACCAGTTATCAGCTTCTTCCAAAATGGTTCCTTTTCATTACGTCGTAATAAAGAATCACAAACGAGTCCACGGTTCATTATTAGATTTCTTTCAGTGAGCTCGTGAGGTACCCAAATATCGAGCTTTCTTTTGTACCCAGTTTATTTCAAATGCACCAAATCTTAACCTAATAGTATGTATAAACTTTATTACAAGTTCATAGATATTTATTTATTTATTTAACTTTTTACACCTCGTATAAAAGCGTACTTAATGCCATTGGCATTTTCTTCCAGTCTACCTTGGGTAATGCAGAGATGATGAGGTAAGTGCACCAAATAAATACAATATAATATATAATACACAAATAAACACATAAATATATATACATACATAAATGAATTTTCATTTATATATCAAGTGTGTCTATATATATTTGTAATATATATAGACACACATGCATGATATTAAGTAAATATTAAAATTTATTTCAAGGAGAGCTCAGTCCTAATGCCTTTGAAGAGACATTTCCGTACATTCTGCTTAAAAGTACACCGATTGGTTACTGTTCTGATATCTAGAGGGAGTGTATTCCATAGGAGAATGGAATGGACAGAAAAGGAAGAGTGGACAATGTCAGAGGTGTGAGCAGGGCACAAGAAGCGGGTTGTTAGAGGAGCGAAGATCTTTGTTGTGGTTAGTACCTAAATACTTAAAACAGGAAATAAGATAAGGAGGTGGTTTAGAGGAAGTCAAAATAGAAAATAGGGTATTGAGAGCACGCAGGCTTCGCCACTGACGAATGGGTAGCCACTTTAACTGTGAACAAAACGTAGATACATGATAATATTTACGAAGGTTGAAAATGAATCAAATGCAGTTATTTAAAAGACGGTCATACTTATTGAGAAGGTCTGCATTCAGGTCGAAATAGCACACATCAGCATAGTTGATGATAGGGAGAATAAAAGTTTGTACAATAAATAAAAGTTTTTCAAGCGGTAGACAGCTCGAAGAGTACCGGTTACTTTCCGGCTAACAGCCACCTAACCTAACCACCAGGCAGGACCATCGATTCTGAACTCTACTGCGAACAACTGATGAAATTAAAGCAAGAAATTGAGAGAAAGCGGCCGGAATTAATCAACAGAGAAGATGTGGTTTTTCATCATGATAACGCTAGACCTCACACATCTTTAGCTACTCAGGAAAAATTAAAAGAGTTTGGCTGGGAGGTGTTAATGTATCCGACGTATTGTCCTGACCTTGCACCTTCAGTTTTCCACCTGTTTCGGTCTCTTCAAAATTCTTTAGGTCCTGTAATAGTTAACATCACGAGAGGACTGCCAAAACCACTTGTCGCGGTATTTTGATCAGAAGTCCCAAAATTTCTATAGCAATGGGAATCATGTCCCTACCTACAAAATGGCAAAAAGTTATCAAACAAAATGGTACATACATACTTTAGTTAAATATAAATAAAGTACTTTAAAATATGTTTTGAATGTTCTAAAAAAATGCGAAGAAACTTTTTCCTCAACCTAATAGCTTTGTGATCAAATAATACAAAAATATTTAACTTTTATATTCGTATCTTTTTAATAATAGGTTATAACCTAAAAACTACGGATTCTATCACAAGGTATTGAGTCTCGTTACTCCAGTAATTACACGAATTTCAACGTCTTTCAAACCGAACTATAGTATATACTACATGCTTACTATGCTATATGCTTACACACTATTATTTGGCGGCGGAAATAGGCGCTTCGGTGGAACCTAGATGGTCTCTTATAATAAGAACTACCCCCCGTTGTGTCAGGCTATATCATCTATCTCTCTCTCTCTCTCTCTCTCTAGCTATTATCCCATATGGTGATGGAAGGAGCTCTCATTATTTTTCTTCTTCACTTCGCTGACATCATCGTCAGTCACTTGGCACTTGGTAACAATTAAATTATACACATACATATATATCACGCGTCGTTTCCAGTGGGGTATGCAGAGACCACCTCTCTCCACTTGCTACGATCTAGGCACAATTCTCTCCCTTCCTCCACTTTCATAAGCGTTGTACATCTTCTATCGTTGCCTTGTCCATTCTTTGATTGAATTTTGCTGCCAAACAATCCTGCTATGCTTTCCTCTTTTCAGACACCGCCTTTCGTATTACTGCACTTACAGTCTTCAACATACCTCCTTTTCTTCTCTTACTCATACCACAAACATCACTGGCCGCTTTCATGACTCCATCTTTGATCAAACTCCATAACTCTTTAACCTCACACATTTCTTCTAATCTATAAAACTTATCTATCAATTTACATCTTTCTCACTTCATTATCTTGCAAAAACTTTCACTCTTTCTAGTACACTAATGGGTTCTAGAACATGATGCCGCCATCGCCTAAAGATACCCCTTATTCGGCACCACACCAGGAAGTGATCAATGTCGAAGGCAGTGCCCACGGTATACCCAAGTGTCTAGCACCTTCTTTCTCTATCTCTTATCCACCATTCAAAAACCAATCATACTTTCCCGGTTTCTTTCTTTTCTTGTGTACATGTGTATCTCTTTGTGGTCAAACATTGTGTTTGTTACCACAAGATTCCACTCCAAGCAGACTTCAACTAGACTTTCCTTTTGCATTCACTCTTTAATCACCGAATTTCCCTTACACAGGTTTATATACATCACGCTGCACTCCAACCCATCAATTTAAATCTCCAAGCATTACAATTCTGTCATTATGCTTAAATTCATTCATAACATCTTTCAGACTATGCCAAAACTCTTCCCTTTCGGCTTGGGCTCTCGAGGGCAGGTTCCATCCCGCATCTTGTGGAGCATATACGGTTAGGCCAAACTTCAACCTCACCCACATGAGTCGACGATTCACATAACCAAAGTCAGTCACACATTCGTTCATTTAAGCAGAAAGCAGCACACCGACTCTTTACAGCCTCTGCTGGTTTCAGGGACTCCTGACAAGTAGGCTGCGTAAGGTCCATGTATGGTGGACATTACCTACCGGTTAGAGGTAATTATTTGCTTGAAAACTTTCTGGCGCCGACGTCTTACAAAGTAAGTCATTATTCTCATATCCTCGCATAATATTAGCTTTATAATGTTCTGTATGTTTTTAAATCTATCTTTCTCAATTTTTGTTACTACGCAATAATGAATGCTTTTTTTTTTTCTTTCTTTCATCTAAAGATATGCACTACACATTAAATGTTTCTCTTAATAAGAAATAAGTTTAAAATTAAACTGCTGATTATTCATTCAATTTACATTTAAAACTATACAGGACATGATTACTAACTAGCCAAATGTTATTAAAATCGAATGGGAAGACGGATCTCTTATAAAAGCTTCACGCTATGCTCCAACTAATAATCCTAATGTTCATAACTTTTTTACTATATCTTATACTCAATATGGACAATATATAAGTAATTATCATTCTTAACTATCATAATATGATATATCCGCCATCTAGGTAACGAGTAGAAAATCACTATGAAATATGGAGTACTAGCTTGATACGTTGCAGGCTTGTATCGATCTTCTGCAGCCGACGTAGCTATTACATATATAAACGTAATCAATTTAAATTATATCTTTGGATAATTAAATAGCTAAATAAAACGTTGACAGGTTTGGAAGATTATTCTCTTTCTTGTAAAGTTTAAAAAAACTCATTAATAATTACAACTTTTTTTAAATGTAAGCTTATACACAAGTATTTACGTTCTAACATTACTTCTGATTGAATGTGTATGTAAGCGATTACGTATAAAAATCATATTAAATTCATATAATAAAGAAAATTGATTGCTTCAGCACAAGCAGTTGTGGCCGAGCGGTTAAGGCGTTTGACTAGAAATCAGATTCCCTCTGGGATCGCAGGTTCAAATCCTGCCGACTGCGAACTTTTTGATGACCATACTTTTTTTATCTAAAAGAACGCTTTTTTTTCAGCCGTTTACTTCTATATTCACTGCAATAGATTAAAACGTTACTAGAAATTACGTACATTAGGCAGTGTTTTTCTGCTAAATAAACGAGTAGTTTTTGTATTTTCTGCAATACAATATTTGAAAATCAGATATAACTAGTTTGTGTTTTTGACCTTTCAGTTCTTTAACAATGTTAAGGTTTAGATTTATATTACAAGGAGTGAGATCAACACATTGTGCTCGTCGCCTAAGACATATTATGAGTCTCATTACTTCAGTAATTAGACTAGCTACGGAGGGAATACAGTAATATTTGCACAGCACTGTTTGGCTTCAGAAATAGGCGCCGCGGTGGTACTTTACCTAGATGATCTCCAGGAACAGGACCTTAAATAATAAATCTTTATTTTTAATTATTATTATTAATATATATATTCAATTACAATTAAACATTTGTAAAAATCTTGTGAAAATATAAAGAAAAGTACTAAAAATCAGTTAATGGAGATACCGGGCTTCGATCCCAGTACCTCTCGCAAGCTAAGCAAGCGCTCTACGAATTGTGCTACGCCCCACCAATATATCATGCGAATACTGACATCGAATATGGATAAATTTAAAACTATTTCATTAATTTCCTGTATAGTTTTATAGTTTTTTTTTTTATGAAAACTGCATTTTACAGCTCACAATAGCATGTAAAATTAAATATATAAAAAAAGTAAGTTAGATGTTATTATTAAAACACTAAAAATTTAATAATTGAATAATAAATATTAATATTACTGAAACACAAGTTCAGGCTGTGTTGGACGGAAACTAGAAAACATGTTAATTTGTACTTTCATAGAAAGCGCTACGAAATGTGTTTACGTAGCGGGGAACTACGATTTGTTATCTTCAACCGTATTGTGTTTGTGACAGATTCAAAAAGTTTATTTCGTTTATTTGCAATGCTTTTGTCATTATCAGCCTGTAGACGTCCTCTGCTAGGCACAGGCTTCCCAAGAAAATCCCACATTAGGGCAGGGGTATAGGGTAGGGATTCAAAAGTGTTGATATGCTAATTGCAAATGCGAGTTGGTGAAAACCAGAGTCTCGTACGTTAATTAGCAAGGTGCACCACTTTTTCAGGCAATTTTATAATAATTAAATATGATTCTAAAATTATATATACGATCGTTTTTAATAGTAGTATCTTAATTTGTTGTGTACTAATTACTATAAGCTCATTATAGCTTCTTGGATGCGGACGCTGTTTACGGCGTTGCTGAAGCAGGGTCGGTTTCCACGCCTATGGAAGGCAGGGAAACTGGTCCTGCTTCGGAAGGCGGGGAAACCGGCCGAATCACGGTCATCGTATCGTACGATCGTGTTGTTGGACGAGGTGAGTAAGCTCTTCGAGCGCGTTATCGCGGCGGACGTGGCGGTGGCTCGCGGAGGGGTGGTGTTGACGGAGTCTCTCGACATCGCCAACGCATTCGACACCCTTCCGTGGAGCACGATCACCGCGGCGCTGGTCCACTTCGGGGTCCCGGTCTACCTGAGGCGTACGATCGGGGCGTACCTCTCGGTCAGGTCCGTGAGGTACCCGAGGCGCGACGAGTGGTTTTGGCACGGTGTGACACGGTGCGATGTTTCACAGAGGTCGGTGCTCGGACCGCTCTTGTGGAACATCGGCTACGACTCAGTGTTGGGCGGAGCCAACCTCGGTGGAGTCAACGTGACTTGTTACGCCCACGACACCCTGGTGACGGCTCGCACGCGCACCTTTAGGGAGGCGCACGTGTTGGCGACTGCGGGTGTGGCCCACGTCGTCTCGCACATTCGGCGCTTGGGGCTGGAGGTGGCGCTGGGCAAGTGTGAGGCCTTGTGCTTCCACGGCGCCCGGAATGCGCCTCCGCCGGGAGCGGAGCTGACAGTCGGCGGGACTTCCATCGCCGTAGGTACTTCGATGAAGTACTTAGGACTCGTTCTCGACGGCCTATGGAGGTTTGACGAGCACTTTCGGCAGCTGGGCCCAAAGCTCACTCCAGCGGCCGGGTCCCTGAGCAGCCTCCTGCCCAATCTGGGCGGGCCGAGCGTCGGATGCCGGCGACTCTACATGGTGCGCTCTATGGCGCGCTCTATAGCGCTATACGGTGCGTCCATATGGGCGCAACATCTGTCGACCCGTGGCGTGACGCTGCTGCGCTCGCCGCAGCGCGTCATGGCCATACGGGTCGTACGAGGTTACCGTACCATCTCCTTCGAGGCGGCGTGCATCCTCGCCGGGACGCCGCCGTGGGAACTCCAAGCGGAGTCGCTGGCGCGCCTCTACTGGCGGCAGAAGAGGGCCCTCGAGCGGGAGGGTTCGCTTCCGACGCCAGATGAGGTGGAGAGGTGGCGCGTCTAGAGGTGCTTCGGAGATGCGGCGACTCCTTGAACCGTCGCACGGTCGCCTCACCGTTGAGGCCATCCAGCCGGTCATCGGTGACTGGCTGGACCGGGCCTTCGGAGTCCTCAGTTTCCGTTTAGTGCAGGTACTCACGAGGTACGGTTGCTTCGGGAGCTATCTGCACCGGCGGAACTGTACAGGTAGGACGGACGAGGCGTGCGACGAGTGTGGCCACCCGGTGGACACATCGGCCCACACCTTGGCCGATTGCCCGCGATGGGGGGGGGGGACAGGGCCGCGCTCGTAGCGGTGATAGGGAGTGACCTCTCGCTACCGTCCGTGGTCCGGATCATGGTTAGTGGCGAGGCGTCATGGAATTCGGTATCCCGATTCTGCGACTCTGTTATGACGCAGAATCGGGAGACCGAACGTATTCGAGAGCGGACGCTGATGGGACAGGACGCGGTCGAAGCGCGATGACAGCTCACCACCGCAAGGCGGGGCTGAGCGCACGACCGCCGAATGGCTCCTTGGCAGAAACCTAGCGCCGCGACCGACAAGGGCCGTCGGGCCGGCGCCCCTCTAGGAGTGGGTTCCTGGGGTGCATATGGTGATGCGTCTCGTATTCCGTCGTGTCGCCACGTAGGGATCATGTCGGGAGGGGTGCTTCAAGTCACATCCCTCCCCGGGGTGGACCCGTTCATACGGGCGCTGATCGGGAGGCGCGGAGAAACTGAAATATGTTAACCCGCGACCCTCGAGTATGTAGATGAGGCAAGAATACCGTGTGAAGTTGTTTAGTCGGTTGGAGCCCGACAGTATCCCGGTACAGGCCTACTATTGGTCCCGGGGGGTGCGTTCAGTTAGCATTTTGTGACAAACGTAAATAAAAAAAAAAAAAAAAATGTAGCTGAGATTATTATTAAGACAATAGTCTATATTTTGAAACAACACAAGCTGCATTAAGCCGCGGATTATGCTGATAATATGTCACAGCAATGTTATATGCACACTTATATATACATGTACTGTATCTTGGAATGGATTTTCATTTGTTTGTTATATTGTAAAGGTAATACAAGTTCTAGACAAATAATTTGGTTACCTGTGATAAGTCGTTATAGTTTAAAATATATTACAAAGAAGACTTACAATGCTACAAATGTAAACCTTCATTTTAACATATTAGGTTGAGGAAAAAGTCTTTTCGCATTTTTTAAGAACATCCAAAACATATTTTAATATAGATTATTTATATTTAACTAAAGTATGTAAGTACCATTTTGTTTGATAACTTTTTGCTATCTTGTAGGTAAGGACATGATCCCTTTGCTATAGAAATTTTGGGACTTCTGATCAAAATACCGCGACAAGTGGTTTTGGCAGTCCTCTCGTGAAGTTAACCTGACACTACCTAAAGAATTCTGGACAGACCGTAACAGGTGAAAATCTGAAGGGTCAAGGTCAGGACTATTCGGAGGATGCATTAATACTAAACTCTTAATTTTTGCTGAGTGGCTAAAGATGAGTGAGGTCTAGCGCTATCATGGTGAAAAACCACACCCCTTTAGTTAATTCCCGCCGCATTCTCTAAACTTCTTGCTTTAGGGCCCTTCCAATCCGTATACCGGTAATCCGGGTTTCGCCACAGTCTGACCGGCAGAAACTTGACCGGCCCGGTCGTTTGACCACTACCTTTTTCGCACGTTATTGTCGTACGTAATCCACTTTTCATCACCAGTTATCAGCTTCTTCAAAAATGGTTCGGTTTCATTACGTCATAATAAAGAATCACAAACGAGTACACGCTTCATTATTAGGTTTCTTTCAGTGAGCTCGTGAGGTACTCAAATATAGAGCGTTTTTTGTGTACCCAGCTTTTTTCAAATGCGCTAAAACTATTTTGTGGTCATATTTCTGTTCTTTAGCTACGTCGTAACTATTGATATGCCGATTTTCCTCGACTTTTTCAAAAATGGCATCTATTTTATCAGTAATGAGGCGACCAGAGCTAGGTGCATCTCTGACATCAAAACTTCCGGATTGGAAAGACTTCAACCAAATTTGTGCTACTCTCACAGACTGCACACTGCACACTATAATAGCTCCAGAAACTTCGCAATTTTTTTTCGCGAATAATGCGGAAACACTTTTTCGCCAACCTAATAGTATCTATATTAAGGTAGGCATAGAAAACTCTACCGTTACTGCGCTTGTTTTAATCGACTTCTCCAATGCATTTAATGCCATCGATCACGACGTACTATTTGAGATCCTTACTCATTCAAAGATCTCTTCCTCAGCCGTGAATTGGTTCTCTTCCTACCTTCGAGGACGCCAGCAAATGGTTCGCATCAATGAGATTTCGTCAACCTGGTGTAACCTTAATGCTGGCATTCCTCAAGACGGTATTTTATCTCCTTTGCTGTTTTCAATGTTCATTAATCTCATTACCCCTGCTCTTTCAACCGCTTAAAAAACTTTCTCCCGTCATGAACTAAGGCAGTGATTGTACTTACTTTAATTCTCCCTATCATCAACTATGCTGATGTGTGCTATTTCGACCTGAATGCAGACCTTCTTAATAAGTATGACCGTCTTTTAAATAACTGTATTTGATTCATTTTCAACCTTCGTAAGTATGATCATGCATTAACAAGTTTATCTCTCTCTCTTCCTAGCTATTATCCCATATGGTGATGGAACCAGCTTTCCTTATTTTTCCTCTTCACTTCGCTGACATCATTATTATCATCATCAGTCACTTTGCACTTGGTAATAATTAAATTATACACAAACATATATATCACGCCTCGTTCCCAGTGGGGTAGGCAGAGACCACCTCTTTCCACTTGCTACGATCCTGGCACAATTCTACCGCTTCCTCCACTTTCATATGCCTCTTCATTCATTCCCTTTGGTTACATCTCCGACTTGATCGGAATATGTCCGCCTAGGTCCACCTGCACCGATTTTTCCAATCATTCTTATTTTGTATATCTCTTTCGTTAATCTTCTTTCATCCATTCTTTCGACATGGCCGAATCATCTAAGCATCCCTTTCTATATCCTTGTCACTACATCTTCAACAACGCCGCACCGCTTCCTTATCACACTGTTCCTCACTTTGTTCATTAGTTGCACTCCAGTTATACTTTTCAGGCTTCTCATCTCCACAGCATTAATTCTACTTTCATGTTTCTTCTGCCATAGCCAATATAAAGTGATTTCAGTGCTAGTATCAGCGTGGCGTTTACCCCATATGCAGATAATATGGACCACAATTTATTCCTCACCACTCTGTCATAGGCTTTCTACAAATCTACGAACGCGCAATAGAAATTTTGCCTATAAACCAAACATTTTTCGGTTATGCTACGTAAGGAAAAGACCTGGTCCATGCATCCCATTCCACTTCTGAATCCTGCTTGTACATCCCAAATTTTCTCTTCAGTTTCACTCATCACTCTTTTAATCAGTATCTTTGCATATAGTTTGCCGACGACGCTCAATAAGCTAATACCGCGATAGTTTTTACAGTCTTGCTGTGACTCTTTTCATTTATATACCGGAACGATTACGGCTTTGCACCAGTCATCTGGCACTTTACCGCTCCTCCAACAAAGGTTGAAAAGGTAGTTACAAATGACTAGCTAACACGCCCTGTCCAGCTTTCAGCATCTCGACCGTGATCCTATCATATCCAGCCTTACCTAACTTCATACTATTCATAGCATCTTAAATCTCTTTCATATTAATATTACTTTCATCCCCACTCTCAGTTTAACCCCTACCGGGGTTTGGCACTTACATATCCTCTTTCTCGAATAAACTTTCAAAATATTCCCTCCACCTCTTAAGGTGTATCCTTCTTCACCTGCCTCAAAGCTTCTATCCTGGTTCCCATTTTGCCAATTGAGCTTGGATATATAGCTCTAGCTATTCTTATGGACTTCCAGAAGAACTTAATGTTCGTCCGGAAGTCTTCAGATAACCTTCTTTCAAATCCATCTTTATCATTCATTTTCTTTCTTTCCACCACTTCCATTGTTACAGTCTTACCTTTCTTATACTCATTCTTCCCATTTTGTACATCTTCTATAGTTGCGTTGTCCATTCTTTGATTGACTTTTGCCTCTTTTCAGACACCGCCTTCGGTATTTCTGCACTTACATTCTTCAACATACTTCCTTTTCTTCTCTTACTCACATCACAAACATCACTGGCCGCTTTCACGACTCCATCCTTGATCGACTTCCATAACTCTTCAACCTCACACATTCCTTCTAATCTATAAAACTAATCTATGAATTTACTCTTATACTTCTATCTCACTTCATTACTTTGCCAAACCTGGACTTTCACTCTTTCTAGTACACTAATGGGTTTTAGAACATGATGCCCCCATCGCCTATAGATCCCCCTTATTCGGCACAACACCAGGAAGTGATCAGTGTCGATGGCAGTGCCACGGTATACCCTAGTGTCAAGCACTTTCTTTCTCAATCTCTTAGAGACCATTCAAAAACCAATCATACTTTCCTGGTTTCTTTCTTTTCTTTTGTACATGTGTATCTTTTTGTGGTCAAACATTGTGTTTGTTACCACAAGATTCCACTCCAAGCAGACTTCAACCAGACTTTCCTTTTGCATTCACTCTTTAATCACCGAATTTCCCTTACACAGGTTTATATACATCACGCTGCACTTCAACCCATCAATTTAAATATCCAAGGATTACAATTCTTTCATTATGCTTAAATTCATTCATAACATCTTTCAGACTATGCCAAAACTCTTCCCTTTCGGCTTGGGCTCTCGAGGACCGGTTCCAACTCGCATCTTGTGAAGCATAAACAGTAAGGCCAAACTTCAACCTCACCCACATGAGTCGACAACTCACACAACCAAAGTCAGTCACACATTTGTACATTCTAGCAGAAAGCAGCCTCTCTCTCCCTTGACAGCCTCTGCTGGTTTCAGGGACTCCTGACTAGTAGGCTGTATAAAGTCAATGTATAGTAGACAAAACCTACCGTTTAGAGGTTATTATTTGCTTAAAAACTTTCTGGCGCCGACGTGTTACAAAGTAAGTCATTATTATCATATCCTCGAATAATACCTTTATAATGTTCGGGTTATTTTTAAATCTATCTTTCTCAATTTTTGATAAACATATTAATGAATGCTTTTTTTTTACTTTCTTTCATCTAAAGATATGCACTACACATTGATTATTTCTCTTAAAAAGAAATAAATTTAAAATTAAACTGCTGATTATTCATTCAATTTATATAAAAAACTATACAGGATATGATTACTAACTAGCCAAATGTAAGTAAAATCGAATGGGAAGACGGATCTAAATATAAAAAGCTTCACGCTAAGCTCTAACTAATAATAATAATGTTCTTAATTTTTTTACTATATCTTATACTCAAAATGGACAATATATAAGTAATTATCATTCTTAACTATCATAATATGATATATCCGCCATCTAGGTAACGAGTAGAAAATCACTATGAAATATGGAGCACTAGCTTGATACGTTGCAGGCTTGTATCGATCTTTCGTAGCCGACGTAGCTATTACAATATATGTAATTTATATAAACGTAATCAATTTAAATTATATCTTTGGATAATGAAATAGCTAAATAAAACATTGATAGGTTTGGAAGATTATTCTCTTTCTTGTAAAGTTTAGAAAAGCTCATTAATAATTACAACTTTTTTCAAAATGTAAGCTTATACACAAGTATATACGTTCTAACATTACTTCTGATTGAATGTGTATGTAAGCAATTACGTATAAAAATCTTATTAAATTCATATAATAAAGGAAATTGATTGCTTCAGCACAAGCAGTCGTGGCCGAGCGGTTAAGGCGTTTGACTAGAAATCAGATTCCCTCTGGGATCGCAGGTTCAAATCCTGCCGACTGCGAACTTTTTGATGACCAAACTTTTTTTTATCTAAAAGAACGCACTTTTTTTTCAGCCGTTTACTTCTATATTCACTGCAAATAAATCTGCTAAATAAACGAGTAGTTTTTGTATTTTTCTGCAATACAATATTTGAAAATCAGAAATAACTAGTTTGTGTTTTGACCTTTCGGTTCCTTAACGATGTTAAGGTTTAGATTTATATTGCGAGGAGTGAGATCAACACATTGTGCTCGTCGCCCGAGACTTATTATGAGTCTTGTTACTTCAGTAATTAGACTAGCTACGGAGGGAATACAGTAATATTTGCACAGTACTGTTTGGCTTCAGAAATAGGCGCCGCGGTGGTACTTTACCTAGATGATCTCCAGGAACAGGACCTTAAATAATAAATATTAATTTTTAATTATTATAAACAATATAATTGATGTTCAATTACAATTAAACATTTGTAAAAATCTTATGCAAATATTTAAAAAAAAAACAAGAATCAGTTAATGGAGATACCGGGTTTCGATCCCAGTACCTCTCGCAAGCTAAGCAAGCGCTCTACGAATTGTGCTACGCCCCACCAATATATCATGCGAATACTGACATCGAATATGGATAAATTTAAAACTATTTCATTAATTTCCTGTATAGTTTTATAGTTTTTTTTTTATGAAAACTGCATTTTACAGCTCACAATAGCATGTAAAACTTAAATACATAAAAAAAGTAACAGTTAGATGTTATTATTAAAACACTAACAATTTAATAATCGAATAATAAATATTAATGTTACTGAAACACAAGTTCAGGCTGTGTTTGACGGAAACTAGAAAATATGTTAATTTGTACTTTCATAGAAAGTGCTACGAAATGTGTTTACGTAGCGGGGAACTACGATTTGTTATCTTCAACCGTATTGTGTATGTGACAGATTTAAAAAGTTTATTTCGTTTATTTGTAATGCTTGTGTCATTATCAGCCTGTAGACGTCCACTGCTGGGCACAGGCTTCCCCAAAAAATACCACTTTAATAGGGTAGGGATTCCTATGGGGTGATTTGGACCATTTCCCACCACGCAAGTTGCACCACTTTTGTAAATCATACATATTATATACAACTTACATGCTCTATTCAGGCAATTTTATAATAATTAAATTTGATACTAAAATTATACATACTGCAATATCGTAATTTATTGTGTACTAATTACTATAAGCTGAGATTATTATTAAGACAATAGTCTATATTTCGAAACAACACAAACTGCATTAAGCCGCGGATTATGCTGATAATATGTCACAGCAATGTTATATGCGCACTTATATATACATGTACTGTATCTTGGAATGGATTTGATTATGTATTAGTTATATTGTAAAGGTAATACAAGTTCTAGACCAGTAATTTCAGTTGCCTGTCATAAGTCGTTATACTTTAACATATTTACCCCTCTTATTTTAAATGAAACCTGTGTTAATAACCCGGAAACGATAAACCATACTCAACAAGACCAGAAAATCGAAATTTGGAAGAGTAAATCCTTACATGGACGACATCCTCATGATTTGCAACAATCTTATGTAGATAGTGTGGCATCCAATAAATGGCTTAAAATAGTAACACCTTACCCTGAAACTGAAGGTTTTATAATAGCTATTTAGGATCAGGTTAAAAACACTAAAATTTACAAAAAACATATAATATTAACGATCCCACCGTTATTAATGATAAATGCCGTAGATGTCACGCACAATCCGAAACATTTCAGCATATAACTGGAGCATGCCCTTATTTTTTTTTTTTTTTTTTTTCTTTCGGTAATTCCTGCATGGATACTTTCTCGTTGCGGGAGCAACGAAAAAGTTATGCCAGCCTCTTACTGGCTAAAACCCCACGGTTTCCTCGCTGCGCCTTTGGCCGAAACTGTGGGAACGCTTTCGCATACTACCGCAGTTCCGGTAACGTCGGCTTAGTAATAGCCCCAACATATTATAGGGTTTCTTGTAGAAACCCAAGACACAGGGATTCTACGCGGAAAATACATGCGCCTTCGCATAAGACTTACATTACGGGACGGATTTCCCCGTATCCGCCACTTAAGCCTTTGTTAGGGGGGTTGAAGGAGGGCATGATCCCCTCTCCTCCGATGCCCGGGTCTATGTCTACGGATGGCGAGATGAGAGGCACTTTCCGTCACCCGCTCCGCAGCCTCCTTCTGCGACATAACTTTTTCAGAAATGGCAACACAGGCGTTCCATGCCTCTTCTCAACCCCGACGGCCATGGCTCTTTGCGGTCTTCTGAGGTCCGCTATAGTGTTTTCCGTCAAGGCTTGCGCCCATACAGGTGCTCCGTATAATGCCATAGAGCGCACTACCCCTAAATAGAGGCAACGGCTACTTGACTCGGGTCCTCCGAGATTAGGTAATAGGCGCTTTAAGGCCGCAACCACTCCCATTAATCGGGGAGTATGCCCTACGCTTACACAAATAGATTACACACATAGACACAATCAACTAGTCAATATAATTAACCAAAAGCTTACACACAGATACCAACTAACCGTGGATGCCACATACATACCGTATTATAAATACACCCCTCAATCTATCTTAGAATCCAGCTCTCATAAAACGCACTACGATCGCGTTATACTTACAGATAAGACAATACATTATAATAGACCTGACATAACACTACAAGATAAATTACATAAAATTACATATTTAATAGACATCTCTGTACCATACATACATACATACATACACATCACGCCTCCTTCCCAGTGGGGTAGGCAGAGACCACCTCTCTCCACCTGCTACAATTATTCTCTCTCTGTACCCAATTCACATAATTTAGTTAAAACGATATCGGACAAAATTCACAAATATATTGATTTAAAAGATTAAATAACAAGAATTTGGAGACAAGAAAATTTATACATAGTACCAATTATAATATCTACTACAGGGGTGGTTCCTAAACAGCTCTTCACTGCACTAAAACTCTTAGGTCTTCCGGATAATACTTTTATTCAAATGCAAAAAGCGGCGATTTTAAATACGTGTAGGATGGTTCGTAAATTTTTACAAGATGACTGTCATTTACTCGTGGAGACCGTAAATAAATAAATCTAAACGGCTTTTAACTGAGATTTTACAATAAAATAATAATAATAATAATATAATTCTTTATTCAGATAACATAGATTCAATAGTTACTTTAGTACTAAAACTCTTAAAACTAATGTTAGTAGCACATACAAGTTATTGTTAATATAATAATAATGATATGACAGTTAAAGTATTCTTAACGATGACGCTTACTATATCCTTATTAAATCAAGTAAGATCATAGTCAATAAAAAAATAAGTTTGTGAAATTATATTTTTATTAAAATTCGAAACATGTAAACCCAGCTTTATCAGCCGTCTCATAGCTGCGCCACGTATCTATGGGGACCTGTCGTTGCCGTAGTAACGTCGACGTTGCCACGTTACATGACGCTGTAAGAAGAGGTTTACACAAACAAGAATTGGTTATTTCAGTCGCATTCACTTAAAGTTTTAAATAAATAATTCACATAAATTACTTCATTTTCTTCATCTGTTAAAGTTATAAATAATATTTACAGATACCTTATTTAAACGCTCATCAGTACAGTAAGTGATTTCTGCACTACGTAAATACAACTTTATTCAACATCTAATTTAAAGTGAAAGCGAAAGCTCTCGAGACATTTATTATTTAAATATGTACGTAGAACTTATGTGAATATATTTTTATCAAAATTTTGAGAGTATTAATCTGTGGAATACTAGAGTATATTCGTTGGCCTCGCCGTAATTAAGACCTGTTATTTATATAATTAACCGAGTATTAAGGCACATGTTACTTTGATATGGATGTCGGTTTTTTTTTGCTTTAATACAACATTCCCCGGGAATTTTTTGGACCTGGGCTTCATTCCTTTGTTTGTTACATGTTCTTGTTCCTTTCTTCATTCTCTTCTTTCTTCCTCTTCTTCTTGTATTCTGTTCTAATCTTCCATTCTTATTTCTCTCATTTGTACTCTATCCTAATTCCTTCTTTCATCCTTCCCTTAAATGAGTTAGGTCACATACTTATATTTATATCTCAACCTTGTTACTAATATATTATAATACTTTGTCTTCTTTCTTACTTCTATACATTGTGTCACAACAATTTCTTTTACATTCTATCCTTATATCTTAGCTGTATACATTTTGATCTTAATACAATTCTTTATTGACGATCTTATGATATTTCTTACTTATTTTATTTTGTTGTGTTGTTGTCTTATTTTCCTCTATTGTTCTACTTAGTATCTCTTTGCAGAAATGTAAACATTTCGAACGTCTATGGTCTTCACTCATCAGGGAAATGAAAGTTCTGCCTTCTACCTTCTTACCTTCTTCCCCACGACAATTTCCACGTCCGCTCTCCTCGCCCCGTATGTGGGGCAGGCAACGGTTAGATGCTGCGCGGCTTGGTCCATGCCCGGATCACAGGTGCACCAGAGACTCTCCTCGAGTCTGATCCTATTGAGGTAACCTGTGAGCATTTGGACCAAGTATGGCTCTATTTGATCCATTTGTATACGTATCCTTTTCAAATAATTTGAGTTATAGGGATTATCCAAGTTAGTTTTTATTTTGTATACTTTTAACATATTTTACGCTGTAATGTATTTCTTTAACTAACTGTTTAGGCACGTATATAATTATTGCACATCAGTGCATCAGCAGAGTGCCTGCACAACTTCTGGCAGATCCAGCAACACCAATACGGGACGGAACAACTATGGCGGTAAAAAACAGGTAAAGCAAACTTTATGATAATACTACAAGTAAATATGTATGTTACTTTCACTTCCTGGGTGTACAAGTCCAAGGCGGCGCTCAGTTCGTTGGACTGGAGCTCTATAAGAGGTTGCGAGAGTTCCTAAGAGTTTACCTCATAAATTTATTAAAGGTACCTACATTACGTCTAAGGAACGAGTCATAATACATTTTAAACAATTTTATATTTGTTTGTGATAGTGAATTATCTAAACATATCTTTTTTATATAACAAATTAAAGAGTAGAGGTCTTGACGATAAATGTTACCCTTGTACCATATAACTCTTGGAGACCATGTACCCAACACCTAATTATAATACAATTATCATCGTGACATGCCTCGTTCAAACACCAACTTTCCTGGTGCTATACGTCTTCCAAATCGGAACATAAGTTTGGAACAAACTACTACATTCTCTAGAGAGACTTATTTTTATAAGCTATGCCAGTTAAGTAAGCAACTTATACTGGGACACTTGAAATCACAAATGATTTCTAATTGCAGAATGGAGCTGATCTCATGGGCGAAGATGTTCTAGCTTTTTACTCCAAGCAGTGGGAAGAGTACCAGTTCTCTTCTCGTGTTCTTAACGGGGTCTGTGCCTATCTCAATAGGCATTGGGTTAAGCGCGAGTGCGAAGAAGGACGGAAGGTAAAAACTTCTAAACACATAAAATAGTAGTATTCGACGAGGCGAGTTAGACTTTTACCTGATGTTCTCTTTACGTTACGAATTAAGATGTTTTGTTTCGATACCCTAATTTCATTATCCACGCCATTGAAACCGGAAGATGGTAAAATTTGCAAACTCTTCTTTGACAGCAGAAATGTTCCCTGCGATGTTATCTATTTATACTCTCTTACATATTTACATTACAACCGATGCTTTATCACTAGTGACTGTCATAAGTATAATACAATTTCATCTCATTCCAGGGTATCTAGATCTATCAGCTAGCGTTGGTGACATGGCGCGACAATCTATTCAAGTGCCTCAACAAGCAGGTCACCAATGCTGTGCTAAAACTAATTGAAAGGGAACGGAACGGTGAAACTATTAATACGAGGCTTGTTTCTGGGGTGAGTTTTTTTTTTTTTGGCTCAAATACGTCTTCACGGCACGGTTACGTTAGTATTATAATGTGTTTCTTTTTGAATTCAACCTAGACATCTAAACACACTCTCCTATTCTCTTTATGGTCTAATGTTCCACTCATCAAGCGTAGCCTGCCTGAGTTGTCGCCTGACGAATGTTCCAGGGCATCCCTTCAGGGCCGCGTCCTTGACCAGCTGCAACGGTTATCGGTTTTACTTTAACTATCAAGTGGTAATATTTATTTACTTATTTAAATAAGTGTTCTATATTTACTGCTTATAGATTTTGAGAGATGACGATAGTATTTGCGCAGATATTAATTACCCTGTGTATAAGTTTTTTTTTATTCTTTAATCCATTAAACGTCGAGTCGAGCTGAACGTTGACTTTATGGCAAGTGATACGCCCGCTCGCAACAACGTGGCGTTTATTAGGATGTTACACACTGCATCACATTATACTCGTCGCCTGGAACATACGATTATGAGTCTTGTTACGGCTGTAATTACACTAGCTGCAGCGCCCTTTAAATCGGAACACAGTAATGTTTGCACAGTACCGTTTGGCGGCAGGATAGTAAGTGATACGCTCGCTGGTAAGAATGTCGCACTACTTAAGACTTACACTGCAATACACTGCGCTCGTCAACTTGATACACAGTATGGTAAGTCCCATTACCGCAGTAATTACACTAGCCGCAGCGCCCTTTAAATCGGAACACAGTAATGTTTGCACAGTACCGTTTAGCTGCAGGATAGTAAGTGATACGCCCCTGGTAACAATGTCGCACTACTTAAGACTGACACTGCAATACACTGCGCTCGTCACCTTGATACACAGGATGGTAAGTCCCATTACCGCAGTAATTACACTAGCCGCAGCGCCCTTTAAATCGGAACACAGTAATGTTTGCACAGTACCGTTTGGCGGCAGGATAGTAAGTGATACGCCCCTGGTAACAATGTCGCACTACTTAAGACTGACACTGCAATACACTGCGCTCGTCACCTTGATACACAGGATGGTAAGTCCCATTACCGCAGTAATTACACTAGCCGCAGCGCCCTTTAAATCGGAACACAGTAATGTTTGCACAGTACCGTTTGGCGGCAGGATAGTAAGTGATACGCCCCTAGAATAGCGAATTGTTGATAAGACTATCTATAAAAATAACAATCTAACTAAACAATGACTCCGTCAGATGGATCGACGATATTATTAAGGCGTTCCGATGTGGCTCGAAGCGAGGAGTTGAAGATCGCATTCGGTAGCAGGCATTGGGGAAGGCCGATATCCAGCAGTGGTTAAACAAAGGTTGATAATGATGATGATGATGATGATGATGAAACATGAACGGAAGAACCCTTCATTTTCACCTCTGTAAGGGATCGCCGGAAATTCGCCTTCTTCATTGCCTCTTGCCGTTATTTGGGCTACGGATCTCCTAAATATATCACTCAGAGGCCATGGGCCCCATGAAAAAAACTCTCATATCTCCCTGCTGCAGATCTTGTCGTTGGCTCCACTGCCAACCGTTACAGTCGCGGAGGGTAAGTAGAGCGGTGAATCGTAACACCGATACTCCTTCCCGTTCGCGACTCTACGACTGTGGTAAGGGCAGTGCTAACGTGCCCTCTCAGCCCAACGGCAACCTTGAGGTCAGCTGATTGAGCTCATCTCGAGCGGCCACCTTGAACTGGCCGGGTAGGTTACTCTTAGCTTCAAATGGGCAACTCAGCCATGGCTACTGAGCCCCATTGCCAGGACAAGGCGGGGACCTGTTTGGGGGGGATCTACTGGCGGCGGAAATATACTGAAATATTCGGTAATGTTTATGAGGAATAGTATTTTCTTTTAAGTTAGTTTGTTCTATATCCTTATAATGTTGTAAAACTATAAATAAAAAATCGGGATAGGGAAAAAACATTAAGGATAGGTCTAGCTCGAGTGCTCTCAACCTTTTGCAAACTACCGTTCCCTTTATAAGAGCACGAGAAATTCCAAATCGCCTTTTTACTTAAAACTCAGTCAATTATACAAATCTCTCTATTATGTACTAATAATCATAAATTAAATATTAATTCTATATAATTGTGCTGTAAAAAAGCTCCACCAAACACTAACGGTCGCTACTGCTCCCGTTGGGATCCTAAGGCCTGGCTTAAAAAAAGAAAAAATGTACAATCTGTAGAAGTTTTTTCATGTCTTTTATACAAGAAGTGATGAGACGAGCAGAATGTTCATCTGTTGATAAATGATAACCGCAGCCTATAACAATGTGACGCTAGTTAAGATGATATACACTGTACCTCATTGAGGTGGACGCATTGAGAAATAAGATATTAAGTCTTGTTACCTCAGTAATTTCATATGCTACAACTCCTTTCAATTCGCAACACAGTAATGTTTCCACAGTACTGTTTGTCTCACATAATTCTTAACAGTTATATATCGTAGTAAAACCCTCAGTAATAAACAGACAAATGTCCTGGCCGGATTTGGATTATTAAAGGGTCCATTTAAACTCGTCCGTTAGACCGAAATTTGGTGAAACTGCTAACATAAACGGATTATTTAGAATTAGACCGTACAAGCGTCCACTCGGCTTTGCTAAATAGATTAAAGAAAGACACTGGCGGGGTCGAGTCGGACTCCTCGTCCAGCTGCTGGATTCGTTATTAATATTAAATTTTAACTTTATTTGGTTGCGTCGCCTGATATCCTAGGGAATTTCGCAACGCACTAAATGTACACTCAGTTTTACCGGGCTGAAATGAGAGTTGACAGTAGGTACATTCTTAAAATTTCCAAGCGATGGTAAAATATAAATTCAATACTTTTGTTTATACCACCACCATATGTACCACGTACCATATGTACCACGTGGAAAGTGATCACTGACGCCCGTGTACAGTTGCAACACTAGAGGGGCCGCAGCTGCCTTTCCAACCTTTAAGGAAATAACAAGCTCTGTTCTTGAACTGCTGTATTCTATATTGAAATGAAGTGTAGCTATTGAAATTAGTAGTAAAAGGTAACTTTATAAAATCTTAACACATCGAGCAAAAGGGATGCAGAATATGTTATTCCAACTACAGCCTCATGGTTATGGCGCCTCTAGTAACATCACTTACCATCAACTGAAGTGTGTCGTTTAGTTGGTTGTTAACCAAATTTTTAGATAAAATTAATTTTCTCAATAAATTATTATGATTTAATTACATTATAATTTTATATCAATCGCCGTTAATCACATGCATATTTTAAGAAATAAAATAATATATATTTATTATCAGTATTCAAAAAAAAATGTTACATAAACCTTTCAAGTAGATACATGTTTCGACGTTTTCAAACACTACTTATATCGAATCCAGTAGAAGTCTACGGAGTTCTACGGCGTAGCACTGTAGCGATTGCAAGGTGTAGCTTCTGTCAATTATAAAGAAATATATTAGATAGATATCTTTTTTGGTCTTTCTTAATGTCGATTCCTTTTTCTAACGTTTGCAGGCTCAGTATGATCTATGAGCATCGTTGCTAAAAAAAAATTTGAAATGCAGTAAGATTATGAAGTAATGTATTATAATGTAGTATTAACGCTTTATGCTGATGGTAGGTCTATGTTGGAAGAGATCTAGGTAGTTACTTTACCATTTATTTCCGGATACACGAGGTTTTGTATCTTAGGTGTCAATGCTACGGATTTAATTGTCATAATTAGTACCAGATTATCAGAAACATTTACTATAAGATGAACGTATCACTTCAGATTAAAGAAAAGGCGTAACATTATTACAAAGTTAAATTGCGTTATAAATTCGTCAATATAACGAAAGCGTGAAATCAAAGTAAAACAAGGAGTTTCCTTCGAAATTGAATGTCTTTCGTGTTATAAGAATCCGACCGGCTTATCTTTGTATTTTCAACTTAACGTGTTATCGGATTGTGAGATTCAACTTAGTCAAAAGTCGACGATATTTGTTTACATTTGTACTATATCAATACGAAAGGTCAACAGAGTGGTTTGTTGTAGTTGCGAATCATTGATTTTTTTTCTCTCGCAATGAAATATGTCGTCGTTTAATATCAATCTGAATTACAGCTGTGGAATTTAAGTACACTAAAACAACCAGGTGAATGTAAAAGTAACCAAACAACTTATAAATTACAAAAAAAGTATTAAAATAAATGCAATGGCGGACAAACAAACGTTATTAATATCAAGAAGGCAAAAATAGTTTTTAGTGTATTATATTATTTTCTTGCTAATGCCTCCAATTTAAATTTTTTTAATCGATGAAGCTACGTGATGATCATAACAATGTAGCGCTAGCTAGGATGATATACACTGCCCCATTTTGTGCTCGTGCTCTTCACACAAAAGATGGTAATACTAGTTAACCACAGTAATTTAGCTAGAACCCTTGATGCTTTTTTTAACTAGACCCTAGAATCAGAACTCTGTGATGTTTACGTAGTATTGTTTGGCTGCAGAAATAAGAGCTGCATACCACCGCAGCTCCTATTTCTGTCGTCGTGTAGTAGTGTATTAACTTATCTATTGAAATTATTGGGGTGATGAGACAATATTAGTCTCAAGGAGACGCGTACAATATACTGTATACATCATCTTAACTAGCGCCACGTTGTAATGAGAAAGCACTTTACCATCAGCTCAACGTCTGGTTCGTCTTGTTACTTCGCAGAATAAAAAAAGTGATATATTTCGAATGTCAAAGTTTACGATTACATTTCTCTACCAAAGTAATCGCTTAAAATGGATAATATGATGCGTGAGCCGTTCCATACATTTACATTAACACAGCCAGATACTCGTATGCTGTCGCGCGAAAGTAAGTTGTCATAACAAAAAAGCTATTGTGTAAAAAGTATGCGAGGTTTTAAAATGCAAAAAAATGTAACCAGAGTGTTCTCCCATACCCGGTGTGACATGGTGTCACAGCAACACAATTATTATTGTAAAAAAAGATATATATAACGCTAATAATAATAAAATAATTTCGAAGATTCCCTACTACATACTACTTCTACTACTTAACTTACTATTCCTTACTAAATAGCGTAAATCGAAAGGAATTTAGCTATTGAATATACTACTGGAGCTAACTTAGTCTTAAGGCGACGAGCACAATTAGTTCCAGTGTGGATTATCCCAACAAGTCGTTTATTGCTGTCAGATTTTAGACTCACATTGACTGTACGTGACAGTCGTTGTGTGTACGTTGTGATCTTCTCGTAGCTTTGGGTAATGAAAAAAGAAAGAGATAAAAGGAAACTTGCAAGCGCAGTTATTGCAAGTTTTATCTAGTACCCGCATATGAGACCAGCCAACTACAGCAAAAGCTTCACGGCTCAGGTAAGTAAACAATGCGAAACACAAAAGGCACCAGTTGGAGTGACGCCAAATATCTTAGTTCACTTGGTTTTATTGTTTCGATATTCTTTACTGTATTTTCAAATCAGTAGTATTTTTAATCGTGGAATATACCTCTTAAAATAATAGGTGGTGATGGTTATTAGGATAGGCAAAGAACGTAAGAAATTTTGCAATGAAATCGGGGCGACTAACGAGCGAACAGGTTTTAATAAGTACGAATGTCTTTTTTTGTCGAACGAAGAAACAAGATTATGTGGGATTTGTACCAACTATAACCCTTTCTATGGTCATCCATAGTTCATTGTGAGAGGCCTTGGGATCTTCCGCGGAATAATTCGTTGCCTTTTTGCATTGCGTGTAAGTCGTCGCAGGGACTGCCGTAGTCCTTTCCAGTACCTTCCTTGGCTACGACAAACTCGAAACTATCTCGGACATGTCTTTCGCCCTGGGTTTGCTCTGTATGTAATGAGAGCTGTCATCTTCAAAGCCCGTGGAACCGGCAATCCTTTTACACAACTATAATAGGTAGGGGTTATCTTAGTCGTATACTTAATTGCCCGAGCCTACAAGACCGAAGGTTGGAATGCCTGGCTGGCCACCAGGAAAACAAGATTTGATTCCTGTGCCCCTTCTATCCCAAATAAAAAAGGATGGATTAGACTTTTTACTTTAATAGTATAGTAATAAGTTCTGTATCATATATCTCTGATTTCACCAGCATCACCACCTGCGTCTGTGTATTCCTAAATAACGAGACATTTTGTCACTCAATCTAGCGGGAAGTAGAAAATGATTGAAACTGCGTTTGACAAGCGCTTATTACACCGATACTTTGCACATAGTTTGAAAAGAATATATTTAGCTTCAAAGAAAATAATATTTCCATATCTCCTCTTTTTAAGGAATAACTGAGAGTTTTAGTGAAAATTGAATTGAACAATGAAGTCAAGAAATGCAAAGGAATTTTTAAATTCGCAAATCCTCTGAAGCATTGCTGTTACGAATGACCAATCCCTGTTTTTTCACTTATCCTTCTGTAAAATTATATTTCAAGAATGACGATCGTGTATACTATACAAGAGAATTAAATAAATAAAGAAGATATTAATTCTTTAATTTTATATAATATGTACTTGAAGCTTTTACCAAAAGTTAAATCGTATACTATTATTATTATAAATAAATGAAGTATATACTGAAGTTCTCAAAGTTAAAGCTGTCATATATGCAAAATGTCTTATTCTTTCTTAAAAAGCTACAAAAAACGATTCTCAACCGTCATTACAAAACCTGTATTTATGAATTAAGGAAATGTTATTAATAAGCCTTTTTAATGTTCCCACGGTTGGGACTTTGATTCTTCTTTCACAAAGAAAGAATTAATGTTATTATTTATTACACGTACACGGAAACTGTTTGGGGAAAATGTCTGTTTCTTCGTGATTTTTCCTTGACCGAAATCGCAATCTTCGAAGCAATCAAACTATGCCCACGAGATGAATATAATTACTTACAGAATTAGCCGACTATTATGTTACCATGGTTCTGTGCGAAAGCGTTCCTGCCTGATAAGACAGACATTGCTAGGTTTCAGCCGAGAGTACAGCATAACTCATCTGTTACTCACACAGGTGCAGGGTATCCCTTGGTAGTATTTTGCCGTGATAAAAAAGACGTAGCTTATGTTGATAGTGTAATGTAATTTTGCGAACAGGTAAATGCCGCCTCAAAAGGCGACGTAAAGCGCTCGGATAAGAATTTCGATTTGCATATGAAGCGCCCGCATCGCACCGGCGGAATGAATGCATTCACAACAAGTTTATCTGCGGCATTTGAAAAATTTAAATAAAAGCATTATTGAGGTTATTTTATATAAGAGTAATGTCGTGAAATTAATATCATATATTAAAAAAAAAACTATAAAGCTTTTTCCAAACTTAAAGCTCGTTTGTACTTGTCTCATTATTAAATATTTTTTATACGTAATCTGGACGTATTTCAATGAGAACGTAACAATCTCTTTTGATCAAATATAACTTGAAAATAGCTGAATATTCCGTATCAGTATAAAATCTAACAATAAAACTTAATATTACTTTACTACTTAACGGTTAAGACAAAGCTTCATTTATGTACCTACTGAATGTTTATTTCTTTATTACTTATTTATGTAATTAATATGTAAAATATTAATAGGTAGCTTCTTAGTTTATTAAGTGCGATGTACACGAAGTATTCTATCTATACCTTGTGTCATTATTACCTTTTCTGTTCACTTATTATACTAACGTTGATTACAATCGATCAACAATAATAGTGATGTTTATGTTAACAATGGTGTTAATGCGAAGCGTGTGAATGCGCATTCATGATGGTAGCTGTGTATCAGCATTGCGAGCTACAATTGTTCAATCAATTGGTATTTGCTCGCCTTGCCCAAAGGTATTTAGCTGTGAATAGTATGTAGTTAGTTAATGTATAACTAAGTTGATGATACCTGTTTAAGCAGTTTGCTAAATACAGCGAAACATATCTTATATGAATAAGAAATATGTAGCAGTGCATTTGCTAATTTGGCAGTCAAACATTAATGTGCAAAGATTACTCTGTTCCGGTTTGAAGAGCGCTGTAGGTGGTGAAATCGATGGGGTAACGAGATATAACATTTTATGTCTTAATGCAGCGAGGAAAATGTGGAGCTATGTATAACATTGTAACCAGCGTCAAGTTGTCTCAAGCAGGCGTATCAGGTACCATCAAGTGCGAGAGAGAGCTTAATAAAAAAAATTAAATATTATAGGTATATAACATTTAGTATTAGTTTATTATATTTAATATAATATTATAAGTATTTAGGTTATTTTAAGAAAATTCAGTTATACTAATTTGTTTATTGCATAGCACGCGAACATTCGCATATGACTTCTGTATATAATGTTAGACAAATATAATTTTTAACAAAATAACCTTTATGGTGGAATAATTTCATATGTTTAGTAAATTTATATTATTATCGTAAAAATTATATATACTCTTATCACTTTATTTTTGTCTATTCATCAGTCTACACATAAATCAGTGCGAGACGTTGCCGGCGACACGGGCACAGTTACCCATTCAAATGGTAATGGAAAATCGCTCAGTCTCCGTCCCTTTTTTGTGAATGTTGAAACTTATTAATTGTTCAAAGTTGTGGGCGACAAGCGTTCAGGTAATACTCTTTTTTTTTCTCCATTCAAAAACTTTGTAAGGATTTCTGTGTTATATGTTTTCCTCTTATTCAAAGAAGCAAGTGTGACTTTGGCTTCGTAGTAGCAAATCGTAGTTCCCCGCTACGTAAACACATTTCGTAGCGCTTTCTATGAAAGTACAAATTAACATATTTTCTAGTTTCCGTCCAACACAGCCTGAACTTGTGTTTCAGTAATAATAATATTTATTATTCGATTATTAAATTGTTAGTGTTTTAATAATAACTTCTAAATCTAAATAAATTAAACAAAAATAACTTATTTGTAACTGAACTGAAGCTTAGTTGTTAAACTTTTGTTTTATCTAACTGTCGAGACAAGTTGTTCCGTAATAATGTTTTTTTTTGTGATTTATCCTTTAATGGGGAATTATATAAAAGATACAAAGGACGAAAATGTTTATCAATAGTAATTTCCGTAATAATTTTTCGCATTTATTTAAACTATAATACGAGTGTTATAAAATTTGGGTATAAAACCTCCATGAAACATTACCTTTCATATTTTGTTTTATTGAAATTATACAATCTGTTATATACACTTTGTCATATATTACATATATAAACACACTATCGAAATTGATATAAACGCTTAGTATACTTAAATTGTATTGATATTAGTATGATGATCTCGTTTTAAAGTAAATATCCACAAATGGTGTAAAACTATACAGCACTTGATAAGAAAATAAAGATTTATTATTTAAGGTCCTGTTCCTGTAAACCATCTAGGTAAAGTATCACCGCGGCGCTTATTTCTGAAGCCATACAGTACTGTGCAAATATTACTGTATTACCTCCGTAGCTAGTCTAATTACGGAAGTAACGAGACTCATAATATGTGTCAGGCGACGAGCACAATGTGTTGATCTCACTCCTTGTAATATAAATCTAAACCTTAACATTGTTAAAAAACTGAAAGGTCAAAAACACAAACTAGTTATATCTGATTTTCAAATATTGTATTGCAGAAAAATACAAAAACTACTCGTTTATTTAGCAGAAAAACACTGCCTAATGTAATTATTTCTAGTAATATATTTAATCTATTGCTGTGAATATAGAAGTAAACGGCTGAAAAAATAAGTGCGATCTTTTGGATAAAAAAAGTATGGTCATCAAAAAGTTCGCAGTCGGCAGGATTTGAACCTGCGATCCCAGAGGGAATCTGATTTCTAGTCAAACGCCTTAACCGCTCGGCCACGACTGCTTGTGCTGAAGCAATCAATTTCCTTTATTATATGAATTTAATAAGATTTTTATACGTAATCGCTTACGTACATATTCAATCAGAAGTAATGTTAGAACGTAAATACTTGTGCATAAGCTTACATTTTAAAAAAGTTGTAATTATTAATGAGCTTTTCTAAACTTTACAAGAAAGAGAATCATTTTCCAAACCTATCAACGTTTTATTTAGCTATTTAATTATCCAAAGATATAATTTAAATTGATTACGTTTATAAAGGTAATAGCTACGTCGGCGGCGGAAGATCGATACAAGCCTGCAACGTATCAAGCTAGTACTCCAAATTTCCTAGTGATTTTCTACTCGTTACCTAGATGGCGGATATATCATATTATGATAGTTAAGAATGATAATTACTTATATATTGTCCATATTGAGTATAAGATATAGTAAAAAAGTTATGAACATTAGGATTATTAGTTGGAGCTATGCGTAAAGCTTTTTATATAAGATCCGTCTTTCCATTCGATTTTACTTACATTTGGCTAGTTAGTAATCATGTCCTGTATAGTTTTAAATGCAAATTGAATGAATAATCACCAGTTTAATTTTAAACTTATTTCTTATTAAGAGAAACATTTAATGTGTAGTGCATATCTTTAGATGAAAGAAAGAAAAAAAAAAAAGCATTCATTATTACGTAGTAACAAAAATTGAGAAAGATAGATTTAAAAATATACAGAACATTATAAAGCTTATATTCGAGGATATGAGAATAATGACTTACTTTGTAACACGTCGGCGCCAGAAAGTTTTCAAGCAAATAATGACCTCTAACCGGTAGGTAATGTCCACCATACATGGACCTTACGCAGCCTACTTGTCAGGAGTCCCTGAAACCAGCAGAGGCTGTCAAGGAGTCGGTGTGCTGCTTTCTGCTTAAATGAACGAATGTGTGACTGACTTTGGTTGTGTGAGTCCTCGACTCATGTGGGTGAGGTTGAAGGTTGGCCTTACCCGCATCTTCATTCTAGGGGTATATGCTCCACAAGATGCGGGATGGAACCGGTCCTCGAGAGCCCAAGTCGAAAGGGAAGAGTTTTGGCATAATCTGAAAGATGTTCTGAATGAATGTAAGCATAATGAAAGAATTGTAATGCTTGGAGATTTAAATTGATGGGTTGGAGTGCAGCGTGATGTATATAAACCTGTGTAAGGGAAATTCGGTGATTAAAGAGTGAATGCAAAAGGAAAGTCTGGTTGAAGTCAGCTTGGAGTGGAATCTTGTGGTAACAAACACAATGTTTGAACACAAAAAGATACACATGTACACAAGAAAAGAAAGAAACCAGGAAAGTATGATTGGTTTTTGAATGGTCGATAAGAGATTGAGAAAGAAAGTGCTAGACACTTGGGTATACCGTGGGCACTGCCTTCGACATTGATCACTTCCTGGTGTGGTGCCGAATAAGGGGGATCTTTAGGCGATGGTGGCATCATGTTCTAGAACCCATTAGTGTACTAGAAAGAGTGAAAGTTTTTGCAAGATAATGAAGTGAGAAAGATGTAAATTAATAGAAAAGTTTTATAGATTAGAAGGAATGTGTGAGGTTGAAGAGTTATGGAATTTGATCAAAGATGGAGTCATGAAAGCGGCCAGTGATGTTTGTGGTATGAGTAAGAGAAGAAAAGGAGGTATGTCGAAGACTGTAAGTGCAGTAATACGGAAGGCGGTGTCTGAAAAGAGGAAAGCATGGCAGGATTGTTTGGCAGCAAAAGTCAATCAAAGAATGGACAAGGCAACGATAGAAGATGTACAACGCTTATGAAAGTGGAGGAAGGGAGAGAATTGTGCCTAGATCGTAGCAAGTGGAGAGAGGTGGTCTCTGCATACCCCACTGGAAACGACGCGTGAAATATATATATGTGTATAATTTAATTGTTACCAAGTGCCAAGTGACTGACGATGATGTCAGCGAAGTGAAGAAGAAAAATAAGGAGAGCTCCTTCCATCACCACGTCGGATAATAGCTAGGAAGAGAGAGAGAGATAAACTTGTTACCAATATTGTTTATATCAGTTTGCAATAACAATAAAATAATGCTTTTAATTATTGCATTATATGAATTGTGGAGCGGTCAACAGATAGATGATATAGCCTGACACAACGGGGGGTAGTTCTTATTGTAAGAGACCATCTAGGTTCCACCGAAGCGCCTATTTCCGTCGCCAAATAATACTGTGCAAGCATATAGCATAGTAAGCATGTAGTATATATAATAGGATGGAAAATATCTCCCTTCCGCCTTTTTGTCTTTTGAATTTCGCGGCTATGTACAAAGCGCTACAGAGCTCGTATCTGGCAATACTATACATAATTTGAAAGGTCTTGACATAACCTACAAAACGACGCTATGCATAATTAGTTTGGATATTGCGTTCAACAGTTATAGACGTGTAAACATGCGAGTTCACTAACGCCGAATTTGCGCTATTTTAAAGTTTTCCTTCGTTAAAGGCAAATCCGCTAGAGAAACGTTCCGTGAGATTAATGGTGTTTTGGGGGATGGTACTCTATCACTTCGAACCGCGGAGGAATGGTTTCGACGATTCAGAACCGGTGAAAACGACACCATGGATAAGCCAGCCGGCGGAAGACCTGTGACGACAAATACCGATCAAATCATGGACTACATCGAGTTAGACCGGCATGTGGCATCTCGTGACATCGCCCAGGAGATGGGAGTTAGTCACCAAACCATTTTAAACCATCTGCAGAAGGCTGGATACAAAAAAAAGCTTGATGTTTGGGTGCCGCATGATTTGACGCAAAAAAACCTTCTGGACCGAATCAACGCCTGCGATATGCTGCTGAAACGGAACGAACTCGACCCATTCTTGAAGCGGATGGTGACCGGCGACCAAAAATGGATCACATACGACAATATCAAGCGAAAACGGTCGTGGTCGAAGGCCGGTGAATCGTCCCAAACAGTGGCCAAGCCTGGATTGACGGCCAGGAAGGTTTTGCTGTGTGTTTGGTGGGATTGGAAGGGAATCATCCACTATGAGCTGCTCCCATATGGCCAGACGCTTAATTCTACTATCTACTGCGAACAACTGGACCGCTTGAAGCAGGCGATCGACCAGAAGCGTCCAGAATTGGCCAACAGGAAAGGTGTAGTGTTCCACCAGGACAACGCCAGACCACACACTTCGTTGATGACTCGTCAGAAGCTACGGGAGCTTGGATGGGAAGTTTTATCGCATCCACCATATAGCCCGGACATAGCGCCAAGTGATTACCACCTGTTTCTGTCCATGGTGAACGCCCTTGGTGGTGTAAAGTTGAACTCAAAAGAGGCTTATGAAAAGTGGCTGTCCGAGTTCTTCGCAAATAAGGAGGGGGGCTTCTACGAGGGAGGTATTATGAAGTTGCCGTCTAGATGGATACAGATTATCGAACAAAACGGCGCATATTTGAACTAAATCCGATTACTGTAACACTTTTTATAAAGCATTGAATAAAGAGCAAAAAAGCGGAAGGGAGATATTTTCCAATCTTATATAAGCTATAGTTCGGTTTGAAAGACGTTGAAATTCGTGTAATTACTGGAGTAACGAGACTCAATACCTTATGATAGAATCCGTAGTTTTTAGATTATAACCTATTATTAAAAAGATACGAATATAAAAGTTAGATATTTTTGTATTGTTTGATCACAAAGCTATTAGGTTGAGGAAAAAGTTTCTTCGCATTTTTTTAGAACATCCAAAACATATTTTAATATCGTTTATTTATATTTAACTAAAATATGTATGTACCATTTTGTTTGATAACTTTTTGCCATTTTGTAGGTAGGGACATGATTCCCATTGCTATAGAAATTTTGGGACTTCTGATCAAAATACCGCGACAAGTGGTTTTGGCAGTCCTCTCGTGATGTTAACTATTACAGGACCTAAAGAATTTTGAAGAGACCGAAATTCTTGCTTTAATTTCATCAGTTGTTCGCAGTAGAGTTCAGAATCGATGGTCCTGCCTGGTGGTTAGGTTAGGTGGCTGTTAGCCGGAAAGTAACCGGTACTCTTCGAGCTGTCTACCGCTTGAAAAACTTTTATTCATTGTACAAACTTTTATTCTCACTATCATCAACTATGCTGATGTGTGCTATTTCGACCTGAATGCAGACCTTCTTAATAAGTATGACCGTCTTTTAAATAACTGCATTTGATTCATTTTCAACCTTCGTAAATATTATCATGTATCTACGTTTTGTTCACAGTTAAAGTGGCTACCCATTCGTCAGTGGCGAAGCCTGCGTGCTCTCAACACCCTATTTTCTATTTTGACTTCCTCTAAACCACCTCCTTGTCTTATTTCCTGTTTTAAGTATTTAGGTACTAACCACAACAAAGATCTTCGCTCCTCAAACAACACTCTTCTCAAAGGCATTAGGACTGAGCTCTCCTTGAAATAAATATTAATATTTACTTAATAACATGCATGTGTGTCTATATATAAAGATATATAGACACACATGATACATAAATGAAAATTCATTTATGTATGTATATATATTTATGTGTTTATTTGTGTATTATATATTATATTGTATTTATTTGGTGCACTCACCTCATCATCTCTGCATTACCCAAGGTAGACTGGAAGATAATGCCAATGGCATTAAGTACGCCTTTATACGAGGTGTAAAAAGTTAAATAAATAAATAAATATCTATGAACTTGTAATAAAGTTTATACATACTATTAGGTTAAGATTTGGTGCATTTGAAAAAAAATGGGTACAAAAGAAAGCTCGATATTTGGGTACCTCACGAGCTCACTGAAAGAAATCTAATAATGAACCGTGTACTCGTTTGTGATTCTTTATTACGACGTAATGAAAAGGAACCATTTTGGAAGAAGCTGATATCTGGTGATGAAAAGTGGATCACGTACGACAAGAACGTGCGAAAAAGGTCGTGGTCAAATGTCCGGGCCGGTCAGGCTTGTGCCGGTCAGACTGTGGCGAAACCCGGGTAAACTCGCAACAAGGTGATGCTGTGTGTGTGGTGGGATTGGAAGGGCATTAAAGCAAGAAGTTGAGAGATTGCGGCAGGAATTAACAAAAGGGGTGTGGTTTCTCACCATGATAACGCTAGACCTCACACGTCTTTAGCCTCTCAGCAAAAATTAAGAGAGTTTAGCTGGGAGGTATTATTGCATCCACCGTATAGTCCTGACCTTGCACCTTCAGTTTTCACCCGTTTTGGTCATCTATATATATATATCTTATTATTTTCACAAGATTTTTACAAATGTTTAATTGTAATTAAACATCATTTATAATGTTAATAATAATTAAAAATTAAGATTTATTATTTTTTATGGTCCTGTTCCTGTAGATCGTCTAGGTAAAGTACTATCCAAATATTACTGTATTACCTCCGTAGCTAGTCTAATTACTAAAGTAACGAGACTCTCAGCAAACATTACTGTGTTCCGATTTAAAGGGCGCTGCAGCTAGTGTAATTACTGCGGTAATGGGACTTACCATACTGTGTATCAAGGTGACGAGCGCAGTGTGTTGCAGTGTAAGTCTTAAGTAGTACGACATTGTTACCAGCGAGCGTATCACTTACTATCCTGCCGTCAAACGGTACTGTGCAAACATTACTGTGTTCCGATTTAAAGGGCGCTGCAGCTAGTGTAATTACTACAGTAATGGAAATTACCATCCTGTGTATCAAGGTGACGAGCGCAGTGTGTTGCAGTGTAAGTCTTAAGTAGTGCGACATTGTTACCAGCGAGCGTATCACTTACTATCCTGCCGCCAAACGGTACTGTGCAAACATTACTGTGTTCCGATTTAAAGGGCGCTGCAGCTAGTGTAATTACTGCGGTAATGAGACTTACCATCCTTTGTATCAAGGTGACGAGCGCAGTGTGTTGCAGTGTAAGTCTTAAGTAGTGCGACATTGTTACCAGCGAGCGTATCACTTACTATCCTGCCGTCAAACGGTACTGTGCAAACATTACTGTGTTCCGATTTAAAGGGCGCTGCAGCTAGTGTAATTACTGCGGTAATGGGACTTACCATACTGTGTATAAAGGTGACGAGCGCAGTGTGTTGCAGTGTAAGTCTTAAGTAGTGCGACATTGTTACCAGCGAGCGTATCACTTACTATCCTGCCGTCAAACGGTACTGTGCAAACATTACTGTGTTCCGATTTAAAGGGCGCTGCAGCTAGTGTAATTACTACAGTAATGGAAATTACCATCCTGTGTATCAAGGTGACGAGCGCAGTGTGTTGCAGTGTAAGTCTTAAGTAGTGCGACATTGTTACCAGCGAGCGTATCACTTACTATCCTGCCGCCAAACGGTACTGTGCAAACATTACTGTGTTCCGATTTAAAGGGCGCTGCAGCTAGTGTAATTACTGCGGTAATGAGACTTACCATCCTTTGTATCAAGGTGACGAGCGCAGTGTGTTGCAGTGTAAGTCTTAAGTAGTGCGACATTGTTACCAGCGAGCGTATCACTTACTATCCTGCCGTCAAACGGTACTGTGCAAACATTACTGTGTTCCGATTTAAAGGGCGCTGCAGCTAGTGTAATTACTGCGGTAATGGGACTTACCATACTGTGTATAAAGGTGACGAGCGCAGTGTGTTGCAGTGTAAGTCTTAAGTAGTGCGACATTGTTACCAGCGAGCGTATCACTTACTATCCTGCCGTCAAACGGTACTGTGCAAACATTACTGTGTTCCGATTTAAAGGGCGCTGCAGCTAGTGTAATTACTACAGTAATGGAAATTACCATCCTGTGTATCAAGGTGACGAGCGCAGTGTGTTGCAGTGTAAGTCTTAAGTAGTGCGACATTGTTACCAGGGGCGTATCACTTACTATCCTGCCGTCAAACGGTACTGTGCAAAAATTACTGTGTTCCGATTTAAAGGGCGCTGCAGCTAGTTTAATTACTGCGGTAATGGGAATTACCATCCTGTGTATCAAGGTGACGAGCGCAGTGTGTTGCAGTGTAAGTCTTAAGTAGTGCGACATTGTTACCAGGGGCGTATCACTTACTATCCTGCCGTCAAACGGTACAGTGCAAACATTACTGTGTTCCGATTTAAAGGGCGCTGCAGCTAGTGTAATTACTGCGGTAATGGGACTTACCATCCTGTGTATAAAGGTGACGAGCGCAGTGTGTTGCAGTGTCAGTCTTAAGTAGTGCGACATTGTTACCAGCGAGCGTGTCACTTACTATCCTGCCGCCAATCGGTACTGTGCAAACATTACTGTGTTCCGATTTAAAGGGCGCTGCAGCTAGTGTAATTACTGCGGTAATGGGACTTACCATCGTATGTTCCAGGCGACGAGTATAATGTGGTGCAGTGTGTAACATCCTAATAAACGCCACGTTGTTGCGAGCGGGCGCATCACTTGCCATAAAGTCAACGTTCAGCTCGACTCGACGTTTAATGGATTAAAGAATAAAAAAAAACTTATACACAGGGTAATTAATATCTGCGCAAATACTATCGTCATCTCTCAAAATCTATTAGCAGTAAATTTAGAACACTTATTTAAATAAGTAAATAAATATTACCACTTGATAGTTAAAGTAAAACCGTTAACCGTTGCAGATGGTCAAGGACGCGGCCCTGAAGGGATGCCTTGGAACATTCGTCAGGCGACAACTCAGGCACGCTACGCTTGACGAGTGGAACAGATGCTATGTGGAAAGTAATACGGCGTCCACCATGCTCATGTTTTTCCCGGACGTCAGGTCAGCGTATAAGATTATCCGAAAATCCCGGCTAGAGCCATACTTGGTCCAAATGCTCACAGGTTACCTCAATAGGTTCAGACTCAAGGAGAGTCTCTGGCGCATCTGTGATCCGGGCATGGACCAAGCCGCGCAGCATCTAACCGTTGCCTGCCCCACATACGGGGCGAGGAGAGCGGACTTGGAAATTGTCGTGGTGAAGAAGGTAGAAGGCAGAGCATTCATTTCCCTGATGAGTGAAGACCATAGACGTTCAAAATGTTTACATTTCTGCAAAGAGATACTAAGTAGAACAATAGAGGAAAATAAGACAACAACACAACAAAATAAAATAAGTAAGAAATATCATAAGATCGTCAATAAAGAATTGTATTAAGATCAAAATGTATACAGCTAAGATATAAGGATAGAATGTAAAAGAAACTGTTGTGACACAATGTATAGAAGTAAGAAAGAAGACAAAGTATTGCATTAGTAACAAGGTTGAGATATAAATAAAAGTATGTGGCCTAACTCATTTAAGGGAAGGATGAAAGAAGGAATTAGGTTAGAGTACAAATGAGAGAAATAAGAATGGAAGATTAGAACAGAATACAAGAAGAAGAGGAAGAAAGAAGAGAATGAAGAAAGGAACAAGAACATGTAACAAACAAAGGAATGAAGCCCAGGCCCAAAAATACCCGGGGAATGTTGTATTAAAGCAAAAAAAAACCGAGATCCATATCAAAGTAACATATGCCTTAATACTCGGTTAATTATATAAATAACAGGTCTTAATTACGGCGAGACAACGAATATACTCTAGTATTCCACAGATTACTACTCTCAAAATTTTGATAAAAATATATTCACATAAGTTCTACGTACATATTTAAATAACAAATGTCTCGAGAGCTTTCGCTTTCACTTTAAATTAGATGTTGAATAAAGTTGTATTTACGTAGTGTAGAAATCACTTACTGTACTGATGAGCGTTTAAATAAGGTATCTGTAAATATTATTTATAACTTTAACAGATGAAGAAAATGAAGTAATTTATGTGAATTATTTATTTAAAACTTTAAGTGAATGCGACTGAAATAACCAATCCTTGTTCGTGTAAACCTCTTCTTACAGCGTCATGTAACGTGGCAACGTCGACGTTACTACGGCAACGACAGGTCCCCATAGATACGTGGCGCAGCTATGAGACGGCTGATAAAGCTGGGTTTACATGTTTCGAATTTTAATACAAATATAATTTCACAAACTTATTTTTTTATTGACTATGATCTTACTTGATTTAATAAGGATATAGTAAGCGTCATCGTTAAGAATACTTTAACTGTCATATCATTATTATTATATTAACAATAACTTGTATGTGCTACTAACATTAGTTTTAAGAGTTTTAGTACTAAAGTGACTATTGGATCTATGTTATCTGAATAAAGAATTATATTATTATTATTATTATTTTATTGTAAAATCTCAGTTAAAAGCCGTTTGGATTTATTTATTTACGGTCTCCACGAGTAAATGACAGTCATCTTGTAAAAATTTACGAACCATCCTACACGTATTTAAAATCGACGCTTTTTGCATTTGAATAAAAGTATTATCCGGAAGACCTAAGAGTTCTAGTGCAGTGAAGAGCTGTTTAGGAACCACCCCTGTAGTAGATATTATAATTGGTACTATGTATAAATTTTCTTGTCTCCAAATTCTTGTTATTTCATCTTTTAAATCAATATATTTGTGAATTTTGTCCGATATCGTTTTAACTAAATTATGTGAATTGGGTACAGAGAGAGAATAATTGTAGCAGGTGGAGAGAGGTGGTCTCTGCCTACCCCACTGGGAAGGAGGCGTGATGTATATGTATGTATGTATGTTTGGTACAGAGATGTCTATTAAATATGTAATTTTATGTAATTCATCTTGTAGTGTTATGTCAGGTCTATTATAATGTATTGTCTTACCTGTAAGTATAACGCGATCGTAGTGCGTTTTATGAGAGCTGGATTCTAAGATAGGTTGAGGGGTGTATTTATAATATGGTATGTATGTGACATCCACGGTTAGTTGGTATCTGTGTGTAAGCTTTTGGTTAATTATATTGACTAGTTGATTGTGTCTATGCGTGTAATCTGTTTGTGTAAGCGTAGGGCATACTCCTCGATTAATGGGAGTGGTTGCGGCCTTAAAGCGCCTATTACCTAATCTCGGAGGACCCGAGTCAAGTAGCCGTTGCCTCTATTTAGGGGTAGTGCGCTCTATGGCATTATACGGAGCACCTGTATGGGCACAAGCCTTGACGGAACACACTATAGCGGACCTCAGAAGACCGCAAAGAGCCATGGCCGTCGGGGTTATACGAGGGTACCGCACTATCTCGCATGAGGCAGCGTGCGTACTAGCTGGATCTGTCCCATGGGATTTAGAGGCGAGGTTCCTTGCAGCCATGTATGAATGGCGCATGGAACTACAAACCCAAGGTGAGCAGCTCCCACCGAGGGAATGGGGTTTACGGAGGTTCCATATTGGAAAACTACTGCTCGTACGATGGAATGACTGACTGGCCAATCCCAGAGCAGGAAGTAAAATTGTTATCGCCGTGCGTCCAGTTTTGACAAATTGGATTAACAGGCGACATGACTGACGTTCACACTGGTGCCGGTGCTAACGGGGCATGGATGTTTCGGAAAGTACCTCCACCGTATAAGAAGAGAGCCAACGGCCATATGCCCCCATTGTGGTAGCGGCGAAGATTCGGCGCAGCATACCTTGGAGGTATGTCCGAGTTGGACAGGGCTGCGGCGAGAACTCGTCGCTATTGTTGGTAACGACCATTCTATTCCTGCATTCGTGAAGGCAATGGTGGAAAACGAAGAGGCATGGAACGCCTGTGTTGCCTTTTCTGAAAAAATTATGTCGCAGAAGGAGGCTGCGGAGCGGGTGAGGGAAAGTGCCTCTCATCTCGCCATCCGTAGACATAGACCCGGGCATCGGAGGAGAAGGGATCATGCCCTCCTTCAACCCCCCTAACAAAGGCTTAAGTGGCGGATACGGGGAAATCCGTCCCGTAATGTAAGCCTTATGCGAAGGCGCATGTATTTTCCGCGTAGAATCCCTGTGTCTTGGGTTTCTACAAGAAACCCTATAGTATGTTGGGGCTATTACTAGGCCGACGTTACCGGAACTGCGGTAGTATGCGAAAGCGTTCCCACAGTTTCGGCCAAAGGCGCAGCGAAGAAATCGTGGGGTTTTAGCCAGTAAGAGTCTAGCATAACTTTTTCGTTGCACCCGCAACGAGAAAGTATCCATGCAGGAATTCCCCACAGAAAAAAAAAAAAAAAAAAAAAAAGAAGGGCATGCTCCAGTTATATGCTGAATTGTTTCGGATTGTGCGTGACATCTACGGCATTTATCATTAATAACGGTGGGATCTTTAATTATATGTTTTCTGTAAATTTTAGTGTTTTTAACCTGATCCTGAATAGCTATTATAAAACCTTTAGTTTCAGGGTAAGGTGAACCTATTTTAAGCCATTTATTGGATGCCACACTATCTACATAAGATTGTTGCAAATCATAGGGATGTCGTCCATGTAAGGATTTACTCTTCCAAATTTCGATTTTCTGGTCTTGTTGAGTATGGTTTAGCGTTTCCGGGTTATTAACACAGGTTTCTTTTAAATTAAGAAGGGTAAATATGTTAAAGTATAACGACTTATGACAGGCAACTGAAATTACTTGTCTAGAACTTGTATTACCTTTACAATATAATTATTACATAAGCAAATCCATTCCAAGATACAGTACATGTATATATAAGTGCGCATATAACATTGCTGTGACATATTATCAGCAAAATCCGCGGCTTAATGCAGTTTGTGTTGTTTCGGAATATAGACTATTGTCTCAATAATAATCTCAGCTTATAGTAATTAGTACACAATAAATTAACGATATTGCAATTTATAACTAAAGTATGTATAACTTTAGTATCAAAGTTAATTATTATAAAATTGCCTGAAAAGAGCATGTAAGCTGTATATAATATGTATGATTTACAAAAGTGGTGCAACTTGCGTGGTGGGAAATGGTCCAAATCACCCCATAGGAATCCCTACCCTATTAAAGTGGTATTTTTTGAGGAGGCCTGTGCCCAGCAGTGGACGTCTACAAGCTGATAATGACAAAAGCATTACATATAAACGAAATGAACTTTTTAAATCTGTCACAAACACAATACGGTTGAAGATAACAAATCGTAGTTCCCCGCTACGTAAACACATTTCGTAGCGCTTTCTATGAAAGTATAAATTAACATGTTTTCTAGTTTCCGTCCAACACAGCCTGAACTTGTGTTTCAGTAATAATAATATTTATTAATCAATTATTAAATTTTTAGTGTTTTAATAATAACATCTAACTTACTTTTTTTATATATTTAAGTTTTACATGCTATTGTGAGCTGTAAAATGCAGTTTTCATAAAAAAAAAACTATAAAACTATACAGGAAATTAATGAAATAGTTTTAAATGTATCCATATTCGATGTCAGTATTCGCATGATATATTGGTGGGGCGTAGCACAATTCGTAGAGCGCTTGCTTAGCTTGCGAGAGGTACTGGGATCGAAACCCGGTATCTCCATTAACTGATTTTTAGTACTTTTCTTTATATTTTCACAAGATTTTTACAAATGTTTAATTGTAATTGAATATATATATTAATAATAATAATTAAAAAAAAGATTTATTATTTAAGGTCCTGTTCCTGGAGATCATCTAGGTAAAGTACCACCGCGGCGCCTATTTCTGAAGCCAAACAGTGCTGTGCAAATATTACTGTATTCCCTCCGTAGCTAGTCTAATTACTGAAGTAATGAGACTCATAATATGTCTTAGGCGACGAGCACAATGTGTTGATCTCACTCCTTGTAATATAAATCTAAACCTTAACATTGTTAAAGAACTGAAAGGTCAAAAACACAAACTAGTTATATCTGATTTTCAAATATTGTATTGCAGAAAAATACAAAAACTACTCGTTTATTTAGCAGAAAAACACTGCCTAATGTAATTATTTCTAGTAACGTTTTAATCTATTGCTGTGAATATAGAAGTAAACGGCTGAAAAAAAAAGTGCGATCTTTTAGATAAAAAAAGTATGGTCATCAAAAAGTTCGCAGTCGGCAGGATTTGAACCTGCGATCCCAGAGGGAATCTGATTTCTAGTCAAACGCCTTAACCGCTCGGCCACGACTGCTTGTGCTGAAGCAATCAATTTCCTTTATTATATGAATTTAATATGATTTTTATACGTAATCGCTTACATACACATTCAATCAGAAGTAATGTTAGAACGTATATACTTGTGCATAAGCTTACATTTAAAAAAAGTTATAATTATTAATGAGCTTATCTAAACTTTACAAGAAAGAGAATAATCTTCCAAACCTATCAACGTTTTATTTAGCTATTTAATTATCCAAAGATATAATTTAAATTGATTACGTTTATAAAGGTAATAGCTACGTCGGCTGCGAAAGATCGATACAAGCCTGCAACGTATCAAGCTAGTACTCCAAATTTCCTAGTGATTTTCTACTCGTTACCTAGATGGCGGATATATCATATTATGATAGTTAAGAATGATAATTACTTATATATTGTCCACTTTGAGTATAAGATATAGTAAAAAAGTTATGAACATTAGGATTATTAGTTGGAGCTATGCGTAAAGCTTTTTATATAAGATCCGTCTTTCCATTCGATTTTACTTACATTTGGCTAGTTAGTAATCATGTCCTGTATAGTTTTAAATGCAAATTGAATGAATAATCAGCAGTTTAATTTTAAACTTATTTCTTATTAAGAGAAACATTTAATGTGTAGTGCAAATCTTTTGATGAAAGAAAGAAAAAAAAGCATTCATTAATACGTTGTAACAAAAATTGAGAAAGATAGATTTAAAAACATACAGAACATTATAAAGGTATTATTCGAGGATGTGATAATAATGACTTACTTTGTAAAACGCCGGCGCCAGAAAGTTCTCAAGCAAATAATTACCTCTAACCGGTAGGTAATATCCACCATACATGGACCTTACGCAGCCTACTTGTCAGGAGTCCCTGAAACCAGCAGAGGCTGTCAAGGAGTCGGTGTGCTGCTTTCTGCTTAAATGAACGAATGTGTGACTGACTTTGGTTATGTGAGTCGTCGACTCATGTGGGTGAGGTTGAAGGTTGGCCTTACCGTATATGCTCCACAAGATGCGGGATGGAACCTGTCCTCGAGAGCCCAAGCCGAAAGGGAAGAGTTTTGGCATAGTCTGAAAGATGTTATGAATGAATTTAAGCATAATGAAAGAATTGTAATGCTTGGAGATTTAAATTGATGGGTTGGAGTGCAGCGTGATGTATATAAACCTGTGTAAGGGAAATTCGGTGATTAAAGAGTGAATGCAAAAGGAAAGTCTGGTTGAAGTCTGCTTGGAGTGGAATCTTGTGGTAACAAACACAATGTTTGACCACAAAAAGATACACATGTACACAAGAAAAGAAAGAAACCAGGAAAGTATGATTGGTTTTTGAATTTTGAATTTTGATTTTTGAATTGGTGGATAAGAGATAGAGAAAGAAAGTGCTAGACACTTGGGTATACCGTGGGCACTGCCTTCGACATTGATCACTTCCTGGTGTGGTGCCGAATAAGGGGGATCTTTAGGCGATGGCGGCATCATGTTCTAAAACCCATTAGTGTACTAGAAAGAGTGGAAGTTTTTGCAAGATAATGAAGTGAGAAAGATGTAAATCGATAGATAAGTTTTATAGATTAGAAGGAATGTGTGAGGTTGAAGAGTTATGGAATTTGATCAAAGATGGAGTCATGAAAGCGGCCAGTGATGTTTGTGGTATGAGTAAGAGAAGAAAAGGAGGTATGTCGAAGACTGTAAGTGCAGTAATACGGAAGGCGGTGTCTGAAAAGAGGAAAGCATGGCAGGATTGTTTGACAGCAAAAGTCAATCAAAGAATGGACAAGGCAACGATAGAAGATGTACAACGCTTATGAAAGTGGAGGAAGGGAGAGAATTGTGCCTAGATCGTAGCAAGTGGAGAGAGGTGGTCTCTGCATACCCCACTGGAAACGACGCGTGATATATATGTATGTGTATAATTTAATTGTTACCAAGTGCCAAGTGACTGACGATAATGTCAGCGAAGTGAAGAGGAAAAATAAGGAGAGCTCCTTCCATCACCATGTGGGATAATAGCTAGGAAGAGAGAGAGAGATAAACTTGTTACCAATATTATTTATATCAGTTTGCATTAACAATAAAAAAATGATTTTAATTATTGCATTATATGAATTGTGGGGCGGTCAACAGATAGATGATATAGCCTGACACAACGGGGGGTAGTTCTTATTATAAGAGACCATCTAGGTTCCACCGAAGCGCCTTTTTCCGCCGCCAAATAATAGTGTGCAAGCATATAGCATAGTAAGCATGTAGTATATACTATAGTTCGGTTTGAAAGACGTTGAAATTCGTGTAATTACTGGAGTAACGAGACTCAATACCTTATGATAGAATCCGTAGTTTTTAGGTTATAACCTATTATTAAAAAGATACGAATATAAAAGTTAAATATTTTTGTATTATTTGATCACAAAGCTATTAGGTTGAGGAAAAAGTTTCTTCGCATTTTTTTAGAACATTCAAAACATATTTTAAAGTACTTTATTTATATTTAACTAAAGTATGTATGTACCATTTTGTTTGATAACTTTTTGCCATTTTGTAGGTAGGGACATGATTCCCATTGCTATAGAAATTTTGGGACTTCTGATCAAAATACCGCGACAAGTGGTTTTGGCAGTCCTCTCGTGATGTTAACTATTACACGACCTAAAGAATTTTGAAGAGACCGAAACAGGTGGAAAACTGAAGGTGCAAGGTCAGGACAATACGTCGGATACATTAACACCTCCCAGCCAAACTCTTTTAATTTTTCCTGAGTAGCTAAAGATGTGTGAGGTCTAGCGTTATCATGATGAAAAACCACATCTTCTCTGTTGATTAATTCCATCATCATCATCATCATCATCTCTGCATTACCCAAGGTAGACTGGAAGATAATGCCAATGGCATTAAGTACGCCTTTATACGAGGTGTAAAAAGTAAAATAAATAAATAAATATCTATGAACTTGTAATAAAGTTTATACATACTATTAGGTTAAGATTTGGTGCATTTGAAATAAACTGGGTACGAAAGAAAGCTCGATATTTGGGTACCTCACGAGCTCACTGAAAGAAATCTAATAATGAACCGTGTACTCGTTTGTGATTCTTTATTACGACGTAATGAAAAGGAACAATTTTGGAAGAAGCTGATAACTGGTGATGAAAAGTGGATCACGTACGACAAGAACGTGCGAAAAAGGTCGTGGTCAAACGTCCGGGCCGGTCAGGCTTCTGCCGGTCAGACTGTGGCGAAACCCGGGTAAACTCGCAACAAGGTGATGCTGTGTGTGTGGTGGGATTGGAAGGGCATTAAAGCAAGAAGTTGAGAGATTGCGGCAGGAATTAACAAAAGGGGTGTGGTTTCTCACCATGATAACGCTAGACCTCACACGTCTTTAGCCTCTCAGCAAAAATTAAGAGAGTTTAGCTGGGAGGTATTATTGCATCCACCGTATAGTCCTGACCTTGCACCTTCAGTTTTCACCCGTTTTGGTCTCTCCAGAATTCTTTAGGCAGTGTCAGGTTAACATCACGAGAGGACTGCCAAAACCACTTGTCGCGGTATTTTGATAAGAAGTCCTAAAATTTCCATACCAATGGAATCATGTCCCTACCTACAAGATAGCAAAAAGTTATCAAACAAAATGGTACCTACATACGCCCGTTAAAAATAAATTAACTATATTAATATATGTTTTGAATTTTCTTAAAAAATGCGAAAACAACTTTTCCCCAACCTAATATGTTAAAATGAGAGTTTACATTTATAGCATTGCAAGTCTTCTTTGTAATATATGTTAAAGTATAACGACTTATCACAGGCAACTGAAATTACTTGTCTAGAACTTGTATTACCTTTACAATATATTTATTACAAAAGCAAATCCATTCCAAGATACAGTACATGTATATATAAGTGCGCATATAACATTGCTGTGACATATTATCAGCATAATGCGCGGCTTAACGCAGTTTGTATTGTTTCGAAATATAGACTATTGTCTTAATAATAATCTCAGCTTATAGTAATTAGTACACAACAAATTACGATATTACAATTAATAACGATCGTATGTACAATTTTAGTATCAAATTTAATTATTATAAAATTGCCTGAAAATAACATATAAGCTGTTTATAATATGCATGATTAACAAAAGTGGTGCACATTGCTAATTAACGTGCGAGACTCTTGTTTTCACCAACTCGCATTTGCAATTAGCAAATCACCCCTTGTGAGAATCGCTACCCTATTAATGTGGTATTTTTTGGGGAAGCCTGTGCCCAGCAGTGGACGTCTACAGGCTGATAATGACAAAAGCATTACATATAAACGAAATGAACTTTTTAAATCTGTAACAAACACAATACGGTTGAAGATAGCAAATCGTAGTTCCCCGCTACGTAAACACATTTCATAGCGATTTCTATGAAAGTATTGTAGTGTAGAGTGTTTTAATAATAACATCTAACAATGACTTTTTTTATATATTTAAATTTAACGTAGTATTGTGAGCTGTAAAATGCGTTTTCATAAAAAAAAAAAACTATAAAACTATACAGGAAAATAATGAAATAGTTTTAAATTTATCCATATTCGATGTCAGTATTCGCATGATATATTGGCGGGACGTAGCACAATTCGTAGAGCGCTTGCTTAGCTTGCGAGAGGTACTGGGTTCGAAACCCGGTATCTCCAAAAACTGATTTTTGGTACTTTTCTTATTATTTTCACAGGATTTTTACAAATGTTTAATGGTAATTGAACATTATTTATAATGTTAATAATAATTAAAAATTAAGATTTATTATTTTTTATGGTCCTGTTCCTGTAGATCGTCTAGGTAAAGTACTATCCAAATATTACTGTATTACCTCCGTAGCTAGTCTAATTACTAAAGTAACGAGACTCTCAGCAAACATTACTGTGTTCCGATTTAAAGGGCGCTGCAGCTAGTGTAATTACTGCGGTAATGGGACTTACCATCCTGTGTATCAAGGTGACGAGCGCAGTGTGTTGCAGTGTAAGTCTTAAGTAGTGCGACATTGTTACCAGCGAGCGTATCACTTACTATCCTGCCGCCAAACGGTACTGTGCAAACATTACTGTGTTCCGATTTAAAGGGCGCTGCAGCTAGTGTAATTACTGCGGTAATGAGACTTACAATCCTGTGTATAAAGATGACGAGCGCAGTGTATTGCAGTGTAAGTCTTAAGTAGTGCGACATTGTTACCAGCGAGCGTATCACTTACTATCCTGCCGCCAAACGGTACTGTGCAAACATTACTGTGTTCCGATTTAAAGGGCGCTGCAGCTAGTGTAATTACTGCGGTAATGGGACTTACCATCCTGTGTATCAAGGTGACGAGCGCAGTGTGTTGCAGTGTAAGTCTTAAGTAGTGCGACATTGGTACCAGCGAGCGTATCACTTACTATCCTGCCGCCAAACGATACTGTGCAAACATTACTGTGTTCCGATTTAAAGGGCGCTGCAGCTAGTGTAATTACTGCGGTAATGGGACTTACCATCCTGTGTATCAAGGTGACGAGCGCAGTGTGTTGCAGTGTAAGTCTTAAGTAGTGCGACATTGTTACCAGCGAGCGTATCACTTACTATCCTGCCGCCAAACGGTACTGTGCAAACATTACTGTGTTCCGATTTAAAGGGCGCTGCAGCTAGTGTAATTACTGCGGTAATGGGACTTACCATCCTGTGTATCAAGGTGACGAGCGCAGTGTGTTGCAGTGTAAGTCTTAAGTAGTGCGACATTGGTACCAGCGAGCGTATCACTTACTATCCTGCCGCCAAACGATACTGTGCAAACATTACTGTGTTCCGATTTAAAGGGCGCTGCAGCTAGTGTAATTACTGCGGTAATGGGACTTACCATCCTGTGTATCAAGGTGACGAGCGCAGTGTGTTGCAGTGTAAGTCTTAAGTAGTGCGACATTGTTACCAGCGAGCGTATCACTTACTATCCTGCCGCCAAACGGTACTGTGCAAACATTACTGTGTTCCGATTTAAAGGGCGCTGCAGCTAGTGTAATTACTGCGGTAATGGGACTTACCATCCTGTGTATCAAGGTGACGAGCGCAGTGTGTTGCAGTGTAAGTCTTAAGTAGTGCGACATTGTTACCAGCGAGCGTATCACTTACTATCCTGCCGCCAAACGGTACTGTGCAAACATTACTGTGTTCCGATTTAAAAGGCGCTGCAGCTAGTGTAATTACTGCGGTAATGGGACTTACCATCCTGTGTATCAAGGTGACGAGCGCAGTGTGTTGCAGTGTAAGTCTTAAGTAGTGCGACATTGGTACCAGCGAGCGTATCACTTACTATCCTGCCGCCAAACGGTACTGTGCAAACATTACTGTGTTCCGATTTAAAGGGCGCTGCAGCTAGTGTAATTACTGCGGTAATGGGACTTACCATCCTGTGTATCAAGGTGACGAGCGCAGTGTGTTGCAGTGTAAGTCTTAAGTAGTGCGACATTGTTACCAGCGAGCGTATCACTTACTATCCTGCCGTCAAACGGTACTGTGCAAACATTACTGTGTTCCGATTTAAAGGGCGCTGCAGCTAGTGTAATTACTGCGGTAATGAGACTTACAATCCTGTGTATAAAGATGACGAGCGCAGTGTATTGCAGTGTAAGTCTTAAGTAGTGCGACATTGTTACCAGCGAGCGTATCACTTACTATCCTGCCGCCAAACGGTACTGTGCAAACATTACTGTGTTCCGATTTAAAGGGCGCTGCAGCTAGTGTAATTACTGCGGTAATGAGACTTACAATCCTGTGTATAAAGATGACGAGCGCAGTGTATTGCAGTGTAAGTCTTAAGTAGTGCGACATTGTTACCAGCGAGCGTATCACTTACTATCCTGCCGCCAAACGGTACTGTGCAAACATTACTGTGTTCCGATTTAAAGGGCGCTGCAGCTAGTGTAATTACTGCGGTAATGGGACTTACCATCCTGTGTATCAAGGTGACGAGCGCAGTGTGTTGCAGTGTAAGTCTTAAGTAGTGCGACATTGTTACCAGCGAGCGTATCACTTACTATCCTGCCGCCAAACGGTACTGTGCAAACATTACTGTGTTCCGATTTAAAGGGCGCTGCAGCTAGTGTAATTACTGCGGTAATGGGACTTACCATCCTGTGTATCAAGGTGACGAGCGCAGTGTGTTGCAGTGTAAGTCTTAAGTAGTGCGACATTGTTACCAGCGAGCGTATCACTTACTATCCTGCCGCCAAACGGTACTGTGCAAACATTACTGTGTTCCGATTTAAAGGGCGCTGCAGCTAGTGTAATTACTGCGGTAATGAGACTTACCATCCTGTGTATCAAGGTGACGAGCGCAGTGTGTTGCAGTGTAAGTCTTAAGTAGTGCGACATTGTTACCAGCGAGCGTATCACTTACTATCCTGCCGCCAAACGGTACTGTGCAAACATTACTGTGTTCCGATTTAAAGGGCGCTGCAGCTAGTGTAATTACTGCGGTAATGGGACTTACCATCCTGTGTATCAAGGTGACGAGCGCAGTGTGTTGCAGTGTAAGTCTTAAGTAGTGCGACATTGTTACCAGCGAGCGTATCACTTACTATCCTGCCGCCAAACGGTACTGTGCAAACATTACTGTGTTCCGATTTAAAGGGCGCTGCAGCTAGTGTAATTACTGCGGTAATGGGACTTACCATCCTGTGTATCAAGGTGACGAGCGCAGTGTGTTGCAGTGTAAGTCTTAAGTAGTGCGACATTGTTACCAGCGAGCGTATCACTTACTATCCTGCCGTCAAACGGTACTGTGCAAACATTACTGTGTTCCGATTTAAAGGGCGCTGCAGCTAGTGTAATTACAGCCGTAACAAGACTCAACATCGTATGTTCCAGGCGACGAGTATAATGTGGTGCAGTGTGTAACATCTTAATAAACGCCACGTTATTGCGAGCGGGCGTATCACTTGCCATAAAGTCAACGTTCAGCTCGACTCGACGTTTAATGGATTAAAGAATAAAAAAAAACTTATGCACTGGGTAATTAATATCTGCGCAAATACTATCGTCATCTCTCAAAATCTATAAGCAGTAAATTTTGAACACTTATTTAAATAAGTAAATAAATATTACCACTTGATAGTTTAAGTAAAACCGATAACCGTTGCAGCTGGTCAAGGACGCGGCCCTGAAGGGATGCCCTGGAACATTCGTCAGGCGACAACTCAGGCAGGCTACGCTTGACGAGTGGAACAGATGCTATGTGGAAAGTAGGACGGCGTCCACCACGCTCATGTTTTTCCCGGACGTCAGGTCAGCGTATAAGATTATCCGAAAATCCCGGCTAGAGCCATACTTGGTCCAAATGCTCACAGGTTACCTCAATAGGTTCAGACTCGAGGAGAGTCTCTGGTGCACCTGTGATCCGGGCATGGACCAAGCCGCGCAACATCTAACCGTTGCCTGCCCCACATACGGGGCGAGGAGAGCGGACGTGGAATTTGTCGTGGGGAAGAAGGTAGAAGGCAGAACATTCATTTCCCTGATGAGTGAAGACCATAGACGTTCGAAATGTTTACATTTCTGCAAAGAGATACTAAGTAGAACAATAGAGGAAAATAAGACAACAACACAACAAAATAAAATAAGTAAGAAATATCATAAGATCGTCAATAAAGAATTGTATTAAGATCAAAATGTATACAGCTAAGATATAAGGATAGAATGTAAAAGAAATGGTTGTGTAACAATGTATAGAAGTAAGAAAGAAGACAAAGTATTGTATTAGTAACAAGGTTGAGAAAAGTTAGAAAAGTATGTGGTCTAACTCATTTAAGGGAAGGATGAAAGAAGGAATTAGGATAGAGTACAAATGAGAGAAATAAGAATGGAAGATTAGAACAGAATACAAGAAGAAGAGGAAGAAAGAAGAGAATGAAGAAAGGAACAAGAATATGTAACAAACAAAGGAATGAAGCCCAGGTCCAAAAATACCCGGGGAATGTTGTATTAAAGCAAAAAAAAACCGACATCTATTTGAAAGTAACATGTCCGATAACCTTTATACATATGCCTTAATACTCGGTTAATTATATAAATAACAGGTCTTAATTACGGCGAGACAACGAATATACTCTAGTATTCCACAGATTACTACTCTCAAAATTTTGATAAAAATATATTCACATAAGTTCTACGTACATATTTAAATAACAAATGTCTCAAGAGCTTTCGCTTTCACTTTAAATTAGATGTTGAATAAAGTTGTATTTACGTAGTGTAGAAATCACTTACTGTACTGATGAGCGTTTAAATAAGGTATCTGTAAATATTTCTTATAACTTTAACAGATTTTTTAACAGATGAAGAAAATGAAGTAATTTATGTGAATTATTTATTTAAAACTTTAAGTGAATGCGACTGAAATAACCAATTCTTGTTTGTGTAAACCTCTTCTTACAGCGTCATGTAACGTGGCAACGTCGACGTTACTACGGCAACGACAGGTCCCCATAGATACGTGGCGCAGCTATGAGACGGCTGATAAAGCTGGGTTTACATGTTTCGAATTTTAATACAAATATAATTTCACAAACTTATTTTTTTATTGACTATGATCTTACTTGATTTAATAAGGATATAGTAAGCGTCATCGTTAAGAATACTTTAACTGTCATATCATTATTATTATATTAACAATAACTTGTATGTGCTACTAACATTAGTTTTAAGAGTTTTAGTACTAAAGTGACTATTGGATCTATGTTATCTGAATAAAGAATTATATTATTATTATTTTTTTTTTATTGTAAAATCTCAGTTAAAAGCCGTTTAGATTTATTTATTTACGGTCTCCACGAGTAAATGACAGTCATCTTGTAAAAATTTACGAACCATCCTACACGTATTTAAATTCGCCGCTTTTTGCATTTGAATAAAAGTATTATCCGGAAGACCTAAGAGTTTTAGTGCAGTGAAGAGCTGTTTAGGAACCACCCCTGTAGTAGATATTATAATTGGTACTATGTATAAATATTCTTGTCTCCAAATTCTTGTTATTTCATCTTTTAAATCAATATATTTGTGAATTTTGTCCGATATCGTTTTAACTAAATTATGTGAATTGGGTACAGAGAGAGAATAATTGTAGCAGGTGGAGAGAGGTGGTCTCTGCCTACCCCACTGGGAAGGAGGCGTGATGTATACGTATGTATGTATGTATGTATGGTACAGAGATGTCTATTAAATATGTAATTTTATGTAATTCATCTTGTAGTGTTATGTCAGGTCTGTTATAATGTATTGTCTTATCTGTAAGTATAACGCGATCGTAGTGCGTTTTATGAGAGCTGGATTCTAAGATAGATTGAGGAGTGTATTTATAATATGGTATGTATGTGACATCCACGGTTAGTTGGTATCTGTGTGTAAGCTTTTGGTTAATTATATTGACTAGTTGATTGTGTCTATGCGTGTAATCTGTTTGTGTAAGCGTAGGGCATACTCCCCGATTAATGGGAGTGGTTGCGGCCTTAAAGCGCCTATAACCTAATCTCGGAGGACCCGAGTCAAGTAGCCGTTGCCTCTATTTAGGGGTAGTGCGCTCTATTGCATTATACGGAGCACCTGTATGGGCGCAAGCCTTGACGGAACACACTATAGTGGACCTCAGAAGACCGCAAAGAGCCATGGCCGTCTTGGTTATACGAGGGTACCGCACTATGTCGCATGAGGCAGCGTGCGTACTAGCTGGATCTGTCCCATGGGATTTAGAGGCGAGGTTCCTTGCAGCCATGTATGAATGGCGCATGGAACTACAAACACAAGGTGAGCAGCTCCCACCGACGGAATGGGGTTTACGGAGGTTCCATATTGGAAAACTACTGCTCGTACGATGGAATGACAGACTGGCCAATCCCAGAGCAGGAAGTAAAATTGTTATCGCCGTGCGTCCAGTTTTGACAAATTGGATTAACAGGCGACATGGCGCACTGACGTTCACACTGGTGCAGGTGCTAACGGGGCATGGATGTTTCGGAAAGTACCTCCACCGTATAAGAAGAGAGCCAACGGCCATATGTCACCATTGTGGTAGCGGCGAAGATTCGGCGCAGCATACCTTGGAGGTATGTCCGAGTTGGACAGGGCTGCGGCGAGAACTCGTCGCTATTGTTGGTAACGACCATTCTATTCCTGCATTCGTGAAGGCAATGGTGGAAAACGAAGAGGCATGGAACGCCTGTGTTGCCTTTTCTGAAAAAATTATGTCGCAGAAGGAGGCTGCGGAGCGGGTGAGGGAAAGTGCCTCTCATCTCGCCATCCGTAGACATAGACCCGGGCATCGGAGGAGAGAGGATCATGCCCTCCTTCAACCCCCCTAACAAAGGCTTAAGTGGCGGATACGGGGAAATCCGTCCCGTAATGTAAGTCTTATGCGAAGGCGCATGTATTTTCCGCGTAGAATCCCTGTGTCTTGGGTTTCTACAAGAAACCCTATAGTATGTTGGGGCTATTACTAGGCCGACGTCACCGGAACTGCGGTAGTATGCGAAAGTGTTCCCACAGTTTCGGCCAAAGGCGCAGCGAGGAAATCGTGGGGTTTTAGCCAGTAAGAGTCTGGCATAACTTTTTCGTTGCCCCCGCAACGAGAAAGTATCCATGCAGGAATTCCCCACAGAAAAAAAAAAAAAAAAAAGAAGGGCATGCTCCAGTTATATGCTGAATTGTTTCTGATTGTGCGTGACATCTACGGCATTTATCATTAATAACGGTGGGATCTTTAATTATATGTTTTCTGTAAATTTTAGTGTTTTTAACCTGATCCTGAATAGCTATTATAAAACCTATTTTAAGCCATTTATTGGATGCCACACTATCTACATAAGATTGTTGCAAATCATGGGGATGTCGTCCATGTAAGGATTTACTCTTCCAAATTTCGATTTTCTGGTCTTGTTGAGTATGATTTATCGTCTCCGGGTTATTAACACAGGTTTCTTTTAAATTAACTTATGACTTATCACAGGCAACTGAAATTACTTGTCTAGAACTTGTATTACCTTTACAATATAATTATTACATAAGCAAATCCATTCCAAGATATAGTACATGTATATATAAGTGCGCATATAACATTGCTGTGACATATTATCAGCATAATCCGCGGCTTAATGCAGTTTGTGTTGTTTCGAAATATAGACTATTGTCTCAATAATAATCTCAGCTTATAGTAATTAGTACACAATAAATTACGATATTGCAATTTATAACTAAAGTATGTATAACTTTAGTATCAAAGTTAATTATTATAAAATTGCCTGAAAAGAGCATGTAAGCTGTATATAATATGTATGATTTACAAAAGTGGTGCAACTTGCGTGGTGGGAAATGGTCCAAATCACCCCATAGGAATCCCTACCCTATTAAAGTGGTATTTTTTGGGGAAGCCTGTGCCCAGCAGTGGACGTCTACAGGCTGATAATGACAAAAGCATTACAAATAAACGAAATAAACTTTTTAAATCTGTCACAAACACAATACGGTTGAAGATAACAAATCGTAGTTCCCCGCTACGTAAACACATTTCGTAGCGCTTTCTATGAAAGTACAAATTAACATGTTTTCTAGTTTCCGTCCAACACAGCCTGAACTTGTGTTTCAGTAATAATAATATTTATTATTCGATTATTAAATTGTTAGTGTTTTAATAATAACATCTAACAATTACTTTTTTTATGTATTTAAGTTTTACATGCTATTGTGAGCTGTAAAATAAATAAAAAAAAAAAATAGTTTATTTTTATGAAAACTGCACTAGTTTTCATAAAAAAAAACTATAAAACTAAAGATGAAATTAATGAAATAGTTTTAAATGTATCCATATTCGATGTCAGTATTCGCATGATATATTGGTGGGGCGTAGCACAATTCGTAGAGCGCTTGCTTAGCTTGCGAGAGGTACTGGGATCGAAACCCGGTATCTCCAAAAACTAATTCTTGTTTTTTTTTTAAATATTTGCATAAGATTTTTACAAATGTTTAATTGTAATTGAACATCAATTATATTGTTTATAATAACTAAAAATTAATATTTATTATTTAAGGTCCTGTTCCTGGAGATCATCTAGGTAAAGTACCACCGCGGCGCCTATTTCTGAAGCCAAACAGTGCTGTGCAAATATTACTGTATTCCCTCCGTAGCTAGTCTAATTACTGAAGTAATGAGACTCATAATATGTCTTAGGCGACGAGCACAATGTGTTGATCTCACTCCTTGTAATATAAATCTAAACCTTAACATTGTTAAAGAACTGAAAGGTCAAAAACACAAACTAGTTATATCTGATTTTCAAATATTGTATTGCAGAAAAATACAAAAACTACTCGTTTATTTAGCAGAAAAACACTGCCTAATGTAATTATTTCTAGTAACGTTTTAATCTATTGCTGTGAATATAGAAGTAAACGGCTGAAAAAAAAAGTGCGATCTTTTAGATAAAAAAAGTATGGTCATCAAAAAGTTCGCAGTCGGCAGGATTTGAACCTGCGATCCCAGAGGGAATCTGATTTCTAGTCAAACGCCTTAACCGCTCGGCCACGACTGCTTGTGCTGAAGCAATCAATTTCCTTTATTATATGAATTTAATATGATTTTTATACGTAATCGCTTACATACACATTCAATCAGAAGTAATGTTAGAACGTATATACTTGTGCATAAGCTTACATTTAAAAAAAGTTATAATTATTAATGAGCTTATCTAAACTTTACAAGAAAGAGAATAATCTTCCAAACCTATCAACGTTTTATTTAGCTATTTAATTATCCAAAGATATAATTTAAATTGATTACGTTTATAAAGGTAATAGCTACGTCGGCTGCGAAAGATCGATACAAGCCTGCAACGTATCAAGCTAGTACTCCAAATTTCCTAGTGATTTTCTACTCGTTACCTAGATGGCGGATATATCATATTATGATAGTTAAGAATGATAATTACTTATATATTGTCCACTTTGAGTATAAGATATAGTAAAAAAGTTATGAACATTAGGATTATTAGTTGGAGCTATGCGTAAAGCTTTTTATATAAGATCCGTCTTTCCATTCGATTTTACTTACATTTGGCTAGTTAGTAATCATGTCCTGTATAGTTTTAAATGTAAATTGAATGAATAATCAGCAGTTTAATTTTAAACTTATTTCTTATTAAGAGAAACATTTAATGTGTAGTGCAAATCTTTTGATGAAAGAAAGAAAAAAAAGCATTCATTAATACGTTGTAACAAAAATTGAGAAAGATAGATTTAAAAACATACAGAACATTATAAAGGTATTATTCGAGGATGTGATAATAATGACTTACTTTGTAAAACGCCGGCGCCAGAAAGTTCTCAAGCAAATAATTACCTCTAACCGGTAGGTAATATCCACCATACATGGACCTTACGCAGCCTACTTGTCAGGAGTCCCTGAAACCAGCAGAGGCTGTCAAGGAGTCGGTGTGCTGCTTTCTGCTTAAATGAACGAATGTGTGACTGACTTTGGTTATGTGAGTCGTCGACTCATGTGGGTGAGGTTGAAGGTTGGCCTTACCGTATATGCTCCACAAGATGCGGGATGGAACCTGTCCTCGAGAGCCCAAGCCGAAAGGGAAGAGTTTTGGCATAGTCTGAAAGATGTTATGAATGAATTTAAGCATAATGAAAGAATTGTAATGCTTGGAGATTTAAATTGATGGGTTGGAGTGCAGCGTGATGTATATAAACCTGTGTAAGGGAAATTCGGTGATTAAAGAGTGAATGCAAAAGGAAAGTCTGGTTGAAGTCTGCTTGGAGTGGAATCTTGTGGTAACAAACACAATGTTTGACCACAAAAAGATACACATGTACACAAGAAAAGAAAGAAACCAGGAAAGTATGATTGGTTTTTGAATTTTGAATTTTGATTTTTGAATTGGTGGATAAGAGATAGAGAAAGAAAGTGCTAGACACTTGGGTATACCGTGGGCACTGCCTTCGACATTGATCACTTCCTGGTGTGGTGCCGAATAAGGGGGATCTTTAGGCGATGGCGGCATCATGTTCTAAAACCCATTAGTGTACTAGAAAGAGTGGAAGTTTTTGCAAGATAATGAAGTGAGAAAGATGTAAATCGATAGATAAGTTTTATAGATTAGAAGGAATGTGTGAGGTTGAAGAGTTATGGAATTTGATCAAAGATGGAGTCATGAAAGCGGCCAGTGATGTTTGTGGTATGAGTAAGAGAAGAAAAGGAGGTATGTCGAAGACTGTAAGTGCAGTAATACGGAAGGCGGTGTCTGAAAAGAGGAAAGCATGGCAGGATTGTTTGACAGCAAAAGTCAATCAAAGAATGGACAAGGCAACGATAGAAGATGTACAACGCTTATGAAAGTGGAGGAAGGGAGAGAATTGTGCCTAGATCGTAGCAAGTGGAGAGAGGTGGTCTCTGCATACCCCACTGGAAACGACGCGTGATATATATGTATGTGTATAATTTAATTGTTACCAAGTGCCAAGTGACTGACGATAATGTCAGCGAAGTGAAGAGGAAAAATAAGGAGAGCTCCTTCCATCACCATGTGGGATAATAGCTAGGAAGAGAGAGAGAGATAAACTTGTTACCAATATTATTTATATCAGTTTGCATTAACAATAAAATAATGATTTTAATTATTGCATTATATGAATTGTGGGGCGGTCAACAGATAGATGATATAGCCTGACACAACGGGGGGTAGTTCTTATTATAAGAGACCATCTAGGTTCCACCGAAGCGCCTTTTTCCGCCGCCAAATAATAGTGTGCAAGCATATAGCATAGTAAGCATGTAGTATATACTATAGTTCGGTTTGAAAGACGTTGAAATTCGTGTAATTACTGGAGTAACGAGACTCAATACCTTATGATAGAATCCGTAGTTTTTAGGTTATAACCTATTATTAAAAAGATACGAATATAAAAGTTAAATATTTTTGTATTATTTGATCACAAAGCTATTAGGTGGAGGAAAAAGTTTCTTCGCATTTTTTTAGAACATTCAAAACATATTTTAAAGTACTTTATTTATATTTAACTAAAGTATGTATGTACCATTTTGTTTGATAACTTTTTGCCATTTTGTAGGTAGGGACATGATTCCCATTGCTATAGAAATTTTGGGACTTCTGATCAAAATACCGCGACAAGTGGTTTTGGCAGTCCTCTCGTGATGTTAACTATTACACGACCTAAAGAATTTTGAAGAGACCGAAACAGGTGGAAAACTGAAGGTGCAAGGTCAGGACAATACGTCGGATACATTAACACCTCCCAGCCAAACTCTTTTAATTTTTCCTGAGTAGCTAAAGATGTGTGAGGTCTAGCGTTATCATGATGAAAAACCACATCTTCTCTGTTTGATTAATTCCATCATCATCATCATAATCATCTCTGCATTACCCAAGGTAGACTGGAAGAAAATGCCAATGGCATTAAGTACGCTTTTATACGAGGTGTAAAAAGTTAAATAAATAAATAAATATCAATGAACTTGTAATAAAGTTTATACATACTATTAGGTTAAGATTTGGTGCATTTGAAAAAAACTGGGTACAAAAGAAAGCTCGATATTTGGGTACCTCACGAGCTCACTGAAAGAAATCTAATAATGAACCGTGTACTCGTTTGTGATTCTTTATTACGACGTAATGAAAAGGAACCATTTTGGAAGAAGTTGATAACTGGTGATGAAAAGTGGATCACGTACGACAAGAACGTGCGTAAAAGGTCGTGGTCAAATGTCCGGGCCGGTCAGGCTTCTGCCGGTCAGACTGTGGCGAAACCCGGGTAAACTCGCAACAAGGTGATGCTGTGTATGTGGTGGGATTGGAAGGGCATTAAAGCAAGAAGTTGAGAGATTGCGGCAGGAATTAACAAAAGGGGTGTGGTTTCTCACCATGATAACGCTAGACCTCACACGTCTTTAGCCTCTCAGCAAAAATTAAGAGAGTTTAGCTGGGAGGTATTATTGCATCCACCGTATAGTCCTGACCTTGCACCTTCAGTTTTCACCCGTTTTGGTCTCTCCAGAATTCTTTAGGCAGTGTCAGGTTAACATCACGAGAGGACTGCCAAAACCACTTGTCGCGGTATTTTGATAAGAAGTCCCAAAATTTCCACACCAATGGAATCATGTCCCTACCTACAAGATAGCAAAAAGTTATCAAACAAAATGGTACCTACATACTCCCGTTAAATATAAATTAACTATATTAAAATATGTTTTCTTAAAAAATGCGAAAACACCTTTTCCCTAACCTAATACGTTAAAATGAGAGTTTACATTTATAGCATTGTAAGTCTTCTTTGTAATATATGTTAAAGTATAACGACTTATCACAGGCAACTGAAATTACTTGTCTAGAACTAGTATTACCTTTACAATATAATTATTACAAAAGCAAATCCATTCCAAGATACAGTACATGTATATATAAGTGCGCATATAACATTGCTGTGACATATTAACAGCATAATCCGCGGCTTAACGCAGTTTGTATTGTTTTGAAATATAGACTATTGTCTTAATAATAATCTCAGCTTATAGTAATTAGTACACAATAAATTACGATATTGCAATTTATAACTAAAATATGTATAATTTTAGTATCAAATTTAATTATTATAAAATTGCCTGAAAATAACATGTAAGCTGTATATAATATGTATGATTTACAAAAGTGGTGCACCTTGCTAATTAACGTACGAGACTCTTGTTTTCACCAACTCGCATTTGCAATTAGCAAATCACCGCTTATGAGAATCGCTACCCTATTAATGTGGTATTTGTTGGGGAAGCCTGTGCCCAGCAGTGGACGTCTACAAGCTGATAATGACAAAAGCATTACATATAAACGAAATGAACTTTTTAAATCTGTCACCAACACAATACGGTTGAAGATAACAAATCGTAGTTCCCCGCTACGTAAACACATTTCGTAGCGCTTTCTATGAAAGTACAAATTAACATGTTTTCTAGTTTCCGTCCAACACAGCCTGAACTTGTGTTTCAGTAATAATAATATTTATTATTCGATTATTAAATTGTGAGTGTTTTAATAATAACATCAAACAATGACTTCTTTTTATATATTTAAATTTAACGTGATATTGTGAGCTGTAAAATGCGTTTTCATAAAAAAAAAAACTATAAAACTATACAGGAAATTAATGAAATAGTTTTAAATGTATCCATATTCGATGTCAGTATTCGCATGATATATTGGTGGGGCGTAGCACAATTCGTAGAGCGCTTGCTTAGCTTGCGAGAGGTACTGGGATCGAAACCCGGTATCTCCAAAAACTGATTTTTGGTACTTTTCTTTATATTTTCACAAGATTTTTACAAATGTTTAATTGTAATTGAACATCATTTATAATGTTAATAATAATTAAAAATTAAGATTTATTATTTTTTATGGTCCTGTTCCTGTAGATCGTCTAGGTAAAGTACTATCCAAATATTACTGTATTACCTCCGTAGCTAGTCTAATTACTAAAGTAACGAGACTCTCAGCAAACATTAGTGTGTTCCGATTTAAAGGGCGCTGCAGCTAGTGTAATTACTGCGGTAATGGGATTTACCATCCTGTGTATCAAGGTGACGAGCGCAGTGTATTGCAGTGTAAGTCTTAAGTAGTGCGACATTGTTACCAGCGAGCGTATCACTTACTATCCTGCCGTCAAACGGTACTGTGCAAACATTACTGTGTTCCGATTTCAAGGGCGCTGCAGCTAATGTAATTACTGCGGTAATGGGATTTACCATCCTGTGTATCAAGGTGACGAGCGCAGTGTATTGCAGTGTTAGTCTGAAGTAGTGCGACATTGTTACCCCTAAAAAGCAAGCTTAACAAAAGAATTTCTCCAGCGAAGCAATTCAATTAGTGGCAACGTCCACCACACCATCACCACCACCAATATAATTACGTTACCGAACGTTGTATAAAATATGCAATTAACCGAATGTAGCTCGTCAACACCATACAATAAAAACATATTAATTTTCCGTTTCCCATTTGTAATGATTCTTCTAATTGTATTATAATCGTATACGAATTTTGTAAAGCAACGAGACGTGGCTGCTTACAGTGGGCCTTGTGAAAAGATTGCGAGAAGCACAGAGAGCTATGGAAAGGGCTATGCTCTGGGTTTCCCTGCGTGATCAAATTAGAAATGCGGAGATCCGCAGGAGAACTAAGGTCACCTACATAGTCCAAAAATTGCCAGCCCCGAGTGGCAATGGTCAGGACACGTCGCTCAAAGGACTGACAATCGATGGGGTATTAACGACTTCGAATGGCGACCGCGTACCGAAAGACGTAGTATTGGCAGGTGGTCTGACGATCTAGTGTAGGTTGCTGGAAGCAGCTGGATGCGAGCAACGCAGGATCGCTCGATATGGAGATCTTCGAGAAGGCCTACAGCAATGAACGTCGATGATGACGAAGTTTCACTAAAAATCTTTCGTATCCCGTTGGAATCAAACTTTCTTTCTAATTCTGCATAATCGTTAATTAACTTTATAATAATCATATTACTTAAAAAAAAACCCAAACTCGTACAGCTTTCCGCAAAATTATTACAAACTAAATTTTAAAATATTTTCACATATCTATAAAATTAAACGTAAACATAACTTATGATGAATTCAATATTAATTAGCAAAACTTGGAAGGCACGCTGAACGAAAATCCTTCTTCCGGCTCTCCATGGAAACGGTGAAAAACTAGAAATAGGAAAGCAATTACAATATTGAAATGGCAATTCCTTAAATCAATGTATAAATGCGAAACCCGTCGCAGTACATTGTTATTATATTTCACAGTAACAGCTCTCTCGTTATTACTAAATATAACTTCGGAATACTCGAAGCGAAATATGTTGTTTCATTTCAAGAAAATCATTTGTTATTAATTTTGAATTGTTTTTATATTAATATACTTCAAAGTAGTTTGTACATACATTATTTATCTGACTAATAACGTTATTGTTGAAGGTTATTTATTAAGAAGTTCTTATATAGTTTAATTATATTTTTTTTAAATATTACTCGGGAAAATTTCTTTCGGAGACTACTCACCTTTTCTTTTTTTATCGGGGGAAGCGATGGAGATTCTTAAAACGACACCCTGTTTCTCAGGACAAGGCAAGGTTATGTGGGATTTGTATTCACTAAAACCCCCCGACGGACATCCAGAGGGCCACCAAACTTGCTCCTACCGAAAGCACCGGTACCTATCTGCACTGAGCCTGTGCACGTCACAAGGTGAACCGCAACTCTCTCCAGTACCTTTGCTTTGCTACGTCTAACACTCTTAAGTTAGAGTCTACTTTAATGCTTGTCGTTCACCCCGGACTCGCTTAGTAGGCAATCAGGCGTCTTCTACGATAGGCTGGACTTCCTATTCTTTATGCCCAAGACTACTTTATGTAATCAAAAAAAAATAAAATAAATTTTACTTTACTTATCCAGCAATTGTATTTTCAGTAATCTGACTACGGCGACTAAAGTTTTATTTGTCGCATTGGCATTTGTAACATAACATAAGGGTTAATGAGGGTATAAGTAAAATAAATTTTGTTTTTTCCTTTTTAGATATTATATAAAACTCCGAATTCTTTAAGCTCAATGTTGCATTTGCATGCAATACACGTAATATCATAACAAAAACTTGAATTTTGAATAGTCCCTATAACTTCGCAAATGTTTTTATAGAGTATGCAAATATGCTGGTTAGTACATACATTGCTTGATCAACATCATCAACCGGTTTCTGCAGGAAATAAGCCGACGCAGCTCTTAATAATAAATAAATCTATTAGGGGGACCGGAAAGTAATGTCGTTTTCTTACGCTAAATACAAACACATACATTTTTAACGAGTCTTTATTTTTAATCAATGATGTATTCCCCATCATTGTCAATAACCTTTTGCCATCTAGTGAGTAAATTTTCAATCCCTGATCGATAAAAATTAATTGGTTTTTCGGCAAAATATCTAGAGATGGCATTTTGGATATCATCCAAATTTGCAAAGGTTTTGCCACTTAAAAAGTGTTGCAGCGCTCGGAATAAGTGGAAATCCGATGGTGCAACATCGGGCGAATATGGTGGATGAGGCAGCACCTCCCACCCCAATTCATTAATTTTTTCTAGAGTTCGCCTTGCGCAGTGCGGTCTTGCATTGTCATGTTGGAGAATGACGCCTTTTCGGTTGACAATCGCTGGCCACTTTTCAATTAAAGATTGATTGACTCGCTGCAATTGTTCGCTGTAGAGGTCTGCAGTAACAGTTTCTCCAGGTTTCAGTAATTCAAAATGAACAATGCCGCGAATACTCCACCAAACACACAAAAGCGCTTTTTTGGGGTGTAAACCTGGCTTAGCAGTACTCCGAGGGATTTCATTTGGAGAGAGCCACTGCCTTTTGCGTTTTGGGTTATCATACAGGACCCATTTCTCATCTCCTGTGATCAAGCGATCAAAAAACGCTTCTGTGTTGTGTCGTTGAAGCAATAAGTTGCATGTGATTGATCGGTTAGCCTTATTCTGTTCGGACAGATTATGCGGGACCCAAACACCTGCTCTGCTTACTTTTCCAATCTGCTTCAAATGTTCTTGGATGGTCGACCAAGGTTTGTTGAGACTGTTTGACAATTCCTCGATCGTCTGATACGGATTTGCTTCCACTTCCGCCCTTAACACGTCGTTGTCTAACGCTGATGGTCTTCCTGATCGATACGAGTCGGAAAGATCAAAATTACCCGATTTGAACTTGGAAAACCACCTTTGGCATTTACGAATGTCCAGTGCATTTGGATAAACATCGCAAATGTTTTTGGTAGCAACTGTTGCGTTATTTCCCTTGCGAAACTCAAAGAGCATGCAATGCCGGATGTGTACCTCTTCTGGTATTTGGCTGGCCATTTTACCCAAAATTACAAAAAAAAATTGTAATTCAATTGTCTATAAGTAAAAAAATCACTATAACCTCACAATGTCTTTGGTACGCCTCTGAACAAAACAATGAGCTGACAAATGACAATCAAGTATTGGCATGCGCAGAAACTTTCCGGTCTACTTTCCGGTCCCCCTAATATATATTCCACCACAGTGACAATTATCCTAGCTCCTATTCCGCTTTTATATGTCATACTTTTGAAAGTGTTACATACATTATTCATTCTTATGATACACGATTACGGTACCTAGAGCGGGGTTAATGCTGTAATAGGATTCTCCGCCAGTCAACCCTGGGGGGCAAGATGTATAGTAAATACAAGAAACACAAAGATACTTTATACAAACTTCTCATAAATAATTAATAAGTAATATATAGTTATATTTCTTTATTTACTAGCAAGCGAAGAGTCACTTTGAACTATAAAATTATGTTATTGTAACGTGTCCAACCAACAGGGACTATTAAAAACGAGAAGAAACATTTCTTTTCTTCTTTCTTCCTGAAAAAAGAGATATTTTTCTGAGAAATAATTGTCAAAATAATGTAAAATGTTTTTCACAGCTACATTATGTAGTACAATAAAAACTTTAATAATCCATATTCATACTTTTTACCATAAACGCTACTAATTCGCAGAAGAACTGAACTTACTGCTACTTCATTAATGAAGTTTACTTTTCACGAAATTAATATAAATTACAGTGTAACAGCGCGATAACCACTTGCCCACTCAAATGTGCTTTGTCGCAAGTGCTGACACCCGCTAGTGCAGAAATTCATAAATTTATAAGATACATAAAAAAACCACAGAAAGAAATAAAAAATATTTTATCTTTAACTGTCTCACCACCATCACGAGCCGTTAGACAACTCCGTCGTGGAGTGGAGTCTGCGCTGCCCGCATACAATGGTTTCCCGCGACCTCGTAATCGTGGGTCTCTCATTACTGGTACGCGGCGTCCACCATACCTCCTTACTTCCCTTCCCTTACTTCCTCATCCTTCGAGCAATGTGCTCTTCCCATTTCCATTTAAATCTAGCAATATTCTGAATTTGTCGTCTTAGTTCTTCTAGGGATCTCCTCGTTTCAGATTCGATCGCCTAAAAAAACTCCCGATAAAGGCTATTGACTCTATTGACGCTATTGACTCCCGATAAAGAAATTTTGTAAGACCCATTATGAGTGTTACCGAGTTCAATCTCATTTACATACGTCATCATTGGCGACATACAAAACTGCCTAAATGCACATCACAGAATTATCACAGTAATCCTTAATAACAAAAATTACTACAAACGTGCTTCGAACTCAGCAAAATGCCTGAGGTATAATAGTGCTGACTTTTAATTGTATCTTTATTCGTACGAGACCAGTTCTCGTCTTTCGGTCATGAACGGAATAAGACGAGAACTGGTCCTGAAGTCTCCTGAAGATGCCACCAAATATCGGCAGCTGAATAGGCAGGTCTCTAAGTCTCTGACTCGCGACATACGCCGATTTAATACCGACAGTGTTAAAGAGGCAATAGAGCGGAACAAAGGCTCTAAAGTATTCGCACGAGATCTGTCTATCGGGCAAAGCCGGTTGACGTGGCTGAAGACAGAGGACGGCAGGATCGTATCGTCAAGGGCCGAGGTTCTGGAGGAGATTGAGCGGTTCTATGGACAGCTGTACACGACTACATGTTCTCCTGGTGGACTAGCATCAGATCCAAGAGCTAGTCTAGCCCGACACTACTCTGAAGATATCCCGGTTGTCAGCCTACACGAGATTAGTGTGGCTCTGAATCAGCTTAAAGGCAACAGGGCACCTGGTGACGACGAAATAACAGCTGAACTTCTGAGAGCTGGTGGAAAGCCGATCCTCGAAGTCCTACAGAAGTTGTTCAATTCCGTCATACTAGAAGGCCGATCGCCTCGGGCATGGCACGGAGGTGTGGTGGTGCTTTTCTTCAAGAAGGGAGATAAAACCCAGTTGAAGAACTATAGACCCATCTCACTTTTGAGTCATGTCTACAAGTTGTTTTCCAGAGTCATCACGAATCGTCTCACAATCAGGCTCGACGACTTCCAGCCTCCCGAACAAGCTGGATTCCGTAAAGGCTACAGCACCATAGATCACATTCATACGCTGCGGCAGGTTATACAGAAGTCCCATGAGTATAACCAGCCCCTATGCTTAGCGTTTGTGGACTATGAGAAAGCCTTCGATTCGATTGAGATATGGGCCGTGTTGCAGGCCCTCCAACGGTGCCAAATAGACCACCGGTACGTCGATGTTCTAAGGTGCTTGTACGAGAACGCCACCATGTCAGTCCGCCTCGAAGACCGGAGCTCGAAACCGATCCGATTGCAGCGTGGAGTAAGACAGGGAGACATCATATCTCCGAAACTGTTCACCGCTGCATTGGAAGATGTCTTCAAGCTTCTGGATTGGAGAGGATATGGCATCAATATCAACGGCGAATACATCACGCACCTTAGATTTGCCGACGATATCGTGGTTTTGGCTAAAATCATGGAGGACATCAACACAATGCTCGATGATCTCTGTAGAGTTTCACAACGAGTGGGTCTTAAAATGAATATGGACAAGACCAAAATCATGGCAAATGTCCATATTGTACCCACTCCAATAACAGTTGGAAGCTCTACACTTGAAGTTGTTGACAGATATGTCTACCTCGGACATACAATCCAACTAGGTAGGTCCAACTTCAAGAAAGAGATCTCTCGTCGAATCCAACTCGGATGGGCAGCATTCGGGAAGCTAAGACATATCTTCTCGTCCAATATACCGCAGTGTCTCAAGACAAAAGTCTTTGACCAGTGTGTGTTGCCAGCGATGACATACGGAGCAGAGACGTGGCCGCTTACTGTGGGCCTTGTCCGCAAGCTTAAGATTGCCGAGAGGGCGATGGAGCGAGCTATGCTCGGAGTTTCCCTGCGAGATCGAATCAGAAATGAGGAGATCCGCAGGAGAACCAAGGTCACCGACATAGCTCGAAGGGTCGCCGTCGCAAAGTGGCAATGGGCAGGGCACATAGCTCGCAGAACCGACGGCCGTTGGGGCAGAAAGGTTCTCGAGTGGCGGCCACGTACCGGAAGACGTAGCGTGGGCAGACCCCCCACAAGGTGGACCGACGACCTGGTCAAGGTCGCTGGCAACCATTGGATGCGGGTGGCCCAGGACCGGTCTAAGTGGAAATCTTTGGGGGAGGCCTTTGTCCAGCAGTGGACGTCTTCCGGCTGATTGGATTGGATCGTACGAGAAGATGCCTGATTGGAATGCATGTTGAAACTTTGTTTCATGTCTACAAAATTTTGTGATTACAGTATTAAACGAAAAATGAAAAGCATAGTTAACTTTAAAAACTGTTATGTAATAATCGTTATTATAGTCAAATCATGTTTATGGTAGACAAAAGAGAATTTTTTTAAAGAATAATAAAATCTTCAAATCCGCCTCCAGGTCAGATTGTGCAAAAACACAAACTAGTTAAAGAGAACAACCGAAACAAGAATTATAATATTTAAATAATACTGTCATAGATTTATAGTATCCTCTATATTATTAGAAGATATTCTTCAGTAGAACTTCTAATCTTCTAAATCTCTTTTAATCAACTACGTAAAAACGATCAGGAGGTTTACCTAAAAGTAAATAAAAGACAACCGAGGCATTCGTAATGTTTAATGGTCGAACTCTGTGAAAATTTAATTTTTCAACATTTAACTTCTTCAGTATTTTAAGATATATGTTATACGTTTTATACACTGTTTTGAGGTTTACTTATCGATCTTACTATAAATCATGGGAGATGCAGTATTGGAGTCAGCTTATTCCACGTCGGAACCCAATAATTAAGAAATTAATAATTTAATCATTTCGTCAATGGGGGCTGTAAATCTTTTAAGAAAAGCACGAAATTGCCCTTAAATTGGCAATAAAGAATAAAACAAAATATATGTTTGACCGAAAACGAACAATCCAAGGCAAGATATACAAATTCTTAAAATTTAGATAAAAATAGGGATTTATTTTCCCTAATCTATTATTTATAAATCCAAAATACAATGGATCTATTTTTGTAACGATATTTGCAGTGATTTCACAGCGGTTTTGGTAGTAATTATAGGTCTACCAGGTTCTGATAGCATAAAAAAAGTTTTAAAATAACAATTTTCATATAGCAAAAAAAAAAATGTCATCTGTGGACTGAAATTTCGAGGAATTGTTTTCGGTTTGGCTTCAAATTTACTTTGAAAAGTGGTGACAATGTCGAAGAAACCTCCTCGATCGCAAGCAAGAAATATTGTTTTCAATGTTTATCAAAGAATACTCGATGAACAAGGTGCAGAACAAGCACAATCATTGATTTTGAGCCATGTGCAAGCGTTGACTGATTAGTAGGAATGACACGTCTTGATACTTTATTAACGTTAAGAAAACGTTTAGTTGATTAAAAACTTCAATAGACCTACAAGTAATATAAAATGTTTAACAGAAGAAGCTTTCTCTCAAATAGGGATCGATGAATGGCGAAAATCTTGTGAACATGTAATAAAAATTGAAATCAGTTCGTAGAACAAGATCGATAAATTGAGATGCAGGAGGAAAGGTTTATCATAAATACTGCGTCTTCCTCTTCCGATGAAGACTTTTTTATTGATGTGCAGTATTTGGAACCATTTTCAAGTTCTGATAGCCTATAATTAATTAATAAACTCATGAACAGAATAAATGGAGTTTTCATCTAAATTTCGAACCCCGCATTCGCTACAGTAAGATTTTCACGAACTATCCTTTATCAATGGATACGTTTTTATATTTGCATGTATCACACACAGAATCAGCCGCTATGAGGAAAAAAAAGTATCAAGACGTTTTACTCCAATTTACCCAGTATTGCTAGCACCAATTACTTTTTTCCATTTTGCCATGACCTATATATAAAATAATGATAAAAATTTGGGGTAATGAAATATTCTTTAATAAATCAATGTAATTAAAAAAGTAATGCATGAAACATCTTTGTAATTTAATATCCAAAACATTGATTTTAAAATAATTTTTCCACTTTATCGTATATTAAGTGCATTAAACCAAATAACGTTTTTGTAGCGTTTTAAACAAAATAATAGGCAACATTGCAAATATATAAATTTGTGCTACACAAATTTTGAATATTTCTATTTGATAATTTTTATAGTATTTCCTAAGTATAAACTCTATATTATTTTCTAAATAGAAAGATTGTTGCTTTTTATCAGTATTGCCACTTATTATAACATAATTAGAGAAATTTAATCTCATAATCTGCAGCAGCATTGTGTGCACAATATCTGTGAAGCTCGTTTATATTACTACATAAAAAAAATTCACAACAAATAAACCGGATTATTATAATTTTGTCATGGTAACTATTTCAAAAAGATCCGAAGGAAAACTAATATGCCGCAGTTATTATTGATTTTTTGAATTAAATAATATTTCAATGACATAGACAAATTTAAAGATGGCAATTGACACCTCTTGCTTATGCCATTAAAATATCTACTTTACTTTAAAGATAGATTTCGTCCAGTTGTGAAATTTATTTAAATCAGCTTTTAAACCTTTTGTCCAATGAATCTGTAATAATTGTTAAGAATACCAACTGCGTGTTATTTTATCCCAATATACACAAATTTTGTAGCTCCCAATAATTTTATCTAGAATAAGAGTAATAAAAATGACAGATTTGGTGAATATGTCTTTAGGTAAGTAAGCGTAATTAAGTAAACATTAAATCTGGTCCACGAATATATTAAGTTTCGTTGATTGTATTTGTGTTACACAAGAATATGATCTATAAGAATACACATGTACAATACTAACCAACAAGTATTTGCTTTAGATGACGTCATAAAACAAAATCGTACTAACAATTCGCGTGGAAGAGGCGGCAGATCAATACGAGGTCGAGGCGGTAACAGAGGTGGACGAGGCGGTGGAGCAATGCGTCCACAAATTACCGGTGCTCGACGGGGACGCAGTCGTGGATGGAACCAATCACGCGGACGCTCACAATCGCGTGGCTCCTCGCAAACCCGTCGCTCCTCGCAAACGCGTAGCCGCTCACAATCCAGGAGTCGATCACGTTCACGTCCACGTCCACGTCAACAAAGGATGTCAACGTCCCGCGCAAGGTCAGCTTCAAGATCCCGATCACAGCTTCGTAGTCTGTCTAGAGAAAGAGCTGGACTTGAAGAAACAGTACAAACAAATACCTATCGCAGAGGTAATTCACAATTTTTGTGATCAATTTGTTTTTGCTCTATTATGTCTGTGTAAAAATACTAAGGCCTCTGATCTAAATTAATGTCTTTTCAGGGGGAATAAAGAGTAGACTCCGTTGCAGTAATTTAAATACCAATAACAGAACTGGAGTGCACAGTCGTTTAGGAATTAAACCTTTCAGAGGTGGAGCTAATATTGTTAATAGAACCGCTAGAAGGGGTATTGCAAAGCAAGGACGAGGTTTTACTACTAGAAATAAATATAGTAACATGGGTTTAAGATCTGATCAAATCATTAAAGAACAAGGTCAAAACCGTAAATTTAATAATATTATTATAAAGTCACAGACATTTACGCAATCAAGAAAGAATTCTCATAGTACACCTACACAACTTACTGTTAAAGTAGTTAATGATATTGTTAATAGACGCAGGAATAGTTCTGGTAGTGGAGATTATTTAAATCCACAAAATCTAGCTGAACTTAACAAACTGTATGGTGATTATAAATCAAAGAGAGGACCTGGAAGTGTAAAGTCTGCAGGATCAAACAGATCAAAAAGGTCGAATTTTTCAAATCAGTCTAATGTCTCTAATAGATCTGGTCGTGGCAGGGGACGTGGTAGGGCTAGAGGACGTAGAGGAGGCCTTAAACGCGGAATTATTGACAAATTTGAAAATAAACAAGTTCTCAATCCGAAACTACAGAAAGAAATAGCAACCATACAAGGAAAGAATTTTGGCCACAACTCGAATGAAAACATGTCACCAAGTGGCATTAATTTTATACCAATTGCAGAAGCCACTAACCAGACATTACATCAGAGGTTTGCTACAGCTTAAGCTTACAAACACAGTATGATACAAGCTGATTGTAAAGAACACTATAATTTGTACAACCTCTTGAGTATATGTAAATGAGTATGCTTATGAAAAGTTAATATTCATATAGCAAAGAGTGATTATAATATTAGAAATATGGATGTTTTCCTTTTATGTATAATTAGTGTTCAACTTTTATATTCCATTTTGGACATTTTATTTTGTTACGAATATCTCCATCAGACACAGATGTTTCATATAAGCGACTGAAAGGGAACAATGCTAAGATAAAAGCTGCAGATTTATTGTTCAGTTCTTTCAGTTGATCTTTCTGTAGAATATGGATATAGTTTGGGATAGTGACAGTTGAGAATATTTGCCATTCAAAATCCATAAAACCTGAATGTGAATTTATCTGCACAGAACGGTGATTGAAAATAAGGTCATTAATGGGATGGATGGAGGAAATTAAGAAAGAATTTCTTCACTTAATATTTTATGAATTTCTTGTTTACTTTACGTGCCGATGGACTTGAAACAGCACAAGGACATGAATCCTGAAACACATTACAAAAGAGCTACATATAAGAAGCTTTGCACCAATATCACATTAAATTTCAGATGAATAGCCATTTGAAATTCAAAGATGATTTAGTTTGCACTCTGCTTATTATTCTTTAATATAAAGACCACACTTAGGTATAAATCAGAAGTCATCTTGTTCTGTAAGAGCAATAAGACCTTGATAAGTGAATAAGGAACAACCATACTTTTGTATTGTCTCTCGCAAGAGCTAGGAGACCTTCGAAACATGTTCGGATTCCAATCCGATATTTCTCTATACAATACCAAACAGTCCACTGTTATAGGAAGTGCTAAAATGTGTTTACACTTGTGTCATTATACTCTTTGCATCAAACAGGCATGTATGCCCATCGAAGTTTAATAACGGGAAAAATTTTATGAAAGAAAAAAGTAAATTCTATTCATACCTTCAGTTGCCTAACAGTGAATATAGCCACTAGAGAAGGCCATAATTGCAAGCTGGATCGTCATAATATTGCTTCATAATGTTTAAAATTAACCTAATTAACAATGTATTAGATTACCAATGTGTTTTGCTTATTTTTAATTTGCAAGAAATAACAGTACAGTACGAAAAAAATTATTATTTGATATTTTATTTTGTGTATAAATAATAATTTTTTGGTTGTTGATTTATATTTTTTTTTAAAATAATAAATGTGTGCTCTATAGAACCAAATTGTTTTTTTTATACAAAATAATACGCACATAATAAACTCGCATTTTCGATAAAAAGTATACCTATGTACCCAGCACAATATGCTTTTTATTTAGTAATAATGAAAACTATTCAACATTCACACAAACTATTACAAAAACATTAAATTAATGTGTATTATTACATATTGTTGAACAGGTTTCCACTCCAGAGTCTGCTGATATTACATGGAACCTTAGCAAAGAACCAGAAGAAATAAATTAATGGTAGGGACAATTGTTAAGAAGAATAATAGTAAGAAATAAATGTATACAAAAACTGTTTAAAATGTATATATAATAAGATAACAGAGATAATATTAATACAAATAATGAAACTAAAATATATTTAAAGCGCATGAGTGATGCAACACAAACATAATGGCTATTTCATATTATAAATGCAATTTTGTTGTTCTAGCAGCAACAGATTTTCCTGATAATGACAAAGACAAAAGCTTTAGTGGCAGTGTAATAATATTCTAGCATTTAGCCGCTGCATAGCGAAAACTATCACGAAATGCAGACATGTATATGTCTACCAGGATCTGATGGCAAAAAACAAGTTTAAAAAATAGAGATTTTAATACATCAACAAAAAAAATGTCATCTGTCAGCTGAAAGTTCGAGGAATTGTTTTTGGTTTGGCTTCAAATTTCCTTTAAAAAGTGGTGAAAATGTCGAAAAAAACCTCTTCGTTCGCAAGCAAAAAATATTGTTTTCAGTGTTTGTCAAAGAATACTTGATGACCAAGATGCAGAACAAACACAATTGGGCTAGTCCTCTAATCACCTTCGCTTGTGTCGCGAGCAGAGGGCCAAAAGAACAGCCAGGGCATAACAGAATCATTAATACTTTCTAAGCTAAAATTCGCGGACATCGTACGCAGTGAATGCTCAAAATCGGTTCAAAATTCCTATGCTATCTCCAGTTTCCATATCCGTTGTCCTCTGAGAGGACCATGCCGCACTAGAACAAAAGTCATTGGTTAAAAATGTCAATTTGCTCTTTGGTGTCATTAGATCACATAAACTATTGATATGGAAATATTTCATTTTGCAAACTACACTCGAGAATGGCATGCCTTCGCGGTCCCCGTTACTTATAGGTCAACCAGGATCTGATGGCAAAAAGGGGGAAAAGAAATTGACGCTAGCAATACTGGGTAAAATTGGAATAAAACATTTTGATACTTTTTTTTCATTATAGCGGCAGATTCTGTGTGTGATACATGCAAATATAAAATTTATCCAATGATCAAGGATAATCTAGCTTATCATCGGCTTCTCGATTCTTTTGCATACGCTCCAAATACTTGAATCTGAGTATCTTTAGGTCATGTCGCTCCATTAAAATAATCCTTTTTGATTGGAACTTCACGAATTCGAATCCGATGTCTTTCAAAATAAGTCTGAGGACAAAATAAGATTATAATTTTTATATTGCTGTTTTTAGATTATATTGAATCTGAAAAAAAATTAGTCATTTTTGTTACCTTAATGATTCTCCTCCTCCATTGAATTTTATTTCCTCCCGAAGAATTTGTAGCAATTTAATGACAGTAGGTATTGTTTTCGTACAGTGTAAAACTCATTTATCTTGCCTCTAATCAATTCTCTCTTACTTTTTTTTTGCCGTCTTTCCTCTTTTTACTGAACGTACTAAATACGCCTCTGTTAGACCTGCCTTCAGCAACAATTCGTATTATGGTAGTATTAGAAACCGCTGAAATAAACCAAAGTTTAGTACATAATATAATACATATAATAAATGCAATAAACCAAAGTATCAAGACGTGTCATTCCTACTATTCAGTCAACGCTTGCACATGGCTCAATATCAATGATTGTTTGTTCTGCACCTAGTTCATCAGCTATTCTTTGATAAACATTAAAAACAATAATTCTTGCTTGCTAACGAAGAGGTTTCTTCGATATCATCACCACTTTTTAAAGGAAATTTGAAGCCAAACCAAAAACAATTACTCGAAATTTTAGTTGAGAGATGACATTTTTTTTTGTTGCCATATTAATATCGCTATTTTTTAAACTTTTTTTGCTATCAGATCCTGGTAGACCTATATACTACATGAAAATTAAGATAACATTTTGTTCAGTTTATATACTATTTAAGGCTTACACTTGGCCGTTTTCAAATTGTTAGATATGCATTCCCAATGAACTACAAAACAATTATTTTTATTAATTTGCCACTATTTCGCTTTATAGAGTGTATAATGATTAATAGTAAATATTTAGATTATTAGGTAAATATTTTTTGCGTGGGACCGATCGACGTGGGGATCTTTGGTGAAGGCATATGGTCAGCAGTAGACTTCTATCGGCTTATGATGATGAATGATAATTTAGATTTGTGTCTTATTGTTTGTTTCGAATTTAATTTTATTCTTTTCTTCTTTATTAAACTCGCGGATGCCAAAAAATTCGGAAAAATGATTCGGAGGCGAGTACGCGACTCCGTCCATATTGTATCAACTTATAAAAACTTTCAGTTTAAAAAGAACTATGTATTAAAACATTCATTCATTTAAATTAATCAAAATCCGATTTACGTCCGGCAATTTTAATATATATACAACACATTAGCAATTTGTCCATACCTGGTAACGATTGACCCATGCCAATTATCTAAGACTTCTTATAATATTATTAGAGCATATGTCCGTGTGAGATTTTGTATAAAAAACAATTAAGTCAACGTGAAAACTAAATGTTCTATATTTATTTTGTCTTACAAAAAAATTGTCATAGGAAATGCTTATTATTATTAACATTATCACATCTTTTGATATCACAAAATATTCTTGTTCTTTATCAAAATGTAATTGACTAAAAACAATTATTAATTGATTGATTAACAAAAAATTGAGATTATGCTATGATAATCAACAATAAAGAGATCAAATTCTTTAGTAAACAAAAATATTATTATGACTCCATTAGAAGTTATAATAATTTTCTTTTGTAATAGAATATGAATTATTTATTCATTATCCGCCGATAGACGTCCACTGCTGGACATAGGCCTCCCCCAACGATCTCCACATCGATCGAACCTGCGCTGCCCGCAGCCTTCACCAGTTCGTCGGACCACCTGGTGGGAGGCCTGCCAACATTGCGTCTACCGGTACGCGGTCGCCATTTGACGACCTTTGTGCCCCATCGGCAGTGTCCTGCCCATTGCCCTTTAAATTAATTATAATATATTTAATAATTAATTAAAAAAAAAGCATTTCAATTGTTTAATTATTTTACTTTTTAAGTTCAAAACAAGAAATAAAAAGTTAGAATTGTTTATATATATTTATTCACATCTCATATAATCAACTTTATGAAATAGTCAGTCACTGAAAGGTGTTAATGTTCCTTACATAAGAATGTAATTCCTTACAAACTAAATACACTGAATAACAAAACAAATCAGCATTTATATCATAGTAACTGAGAAGTATTAAAATTCCTTACTAAATTTTAACAATAGTTAGATTATATATCAATTAATTAGGTATCAAAACTAAATAGTCTAATATCACAATCAACAGACGTTAGACGAATCCATTACTTGAAACAAGAACGAGCTAATAGAAAATCTGTTGCCTAAAAATTTTAATTCATATCAGAGGAAAAAGAACGCTTATGAATCAAGTATTAAATAAAGTCTGTATTAATCATTTTCATTGTGTAAATACAGACATCTTTTAATAAATCAGCCTTCTTTAATTATATTCAATTAATTATATTTCCTTTCCTCGGCAGTAATTATCCAGTCCTTCTTCCACAGAAACTGATCGAGTGATATTTACTTTTTGACGAACAAGTAATTTCCAAACAATTACAGATGTCAACTAAAAGAAAACAAGAAATAAAACAGATTTAGTGTCCACTCCTACCCTCATTAAAGATACAAGTAAACAAAATCATCAAATTATCTGCGACAAAGTTAAACTAGAATTTAAACATTTTACACATTAAAGAAACAACATTATTTTTACAGTCAAGATAAATATGTTTTCATATGATTCAGAGAACATTTACTACATATAAAATTAAAATAGATATCAAAGTCTTGTTCAAAAAATTTTTATAAAAAGTTTAATGAAAACTGCACAAGTCATTGTTTTGATGTCAATGCATGGTTATAATAAATTCCCTAAGAAAAAGCGAAGTATAACCATGTAAAAAAAAAACTCAACATGTTAATGTTAGTAACACCCTGAATGTACTAAATGTTCTGTGGTAATAAAATAAAGATTTTACCTTCAGTTTCAGTACACTAATTCTTGCTAGAGTATTGTTAAAAGACTCTGCACCATTTGTAAGTAATGACAGTTGGAAGTATAATCTTAGTATTTCTTTCTAAATAAGAAAAACAAAATTAATTCCAAACTCAAAATATAGAAAATTAACAACCACTAGTTGAAAATTATAATTTTTAGAGGGTATGTACTTCAGTGTCATTGTTATGAAATAACAGTTAATAGATTCTGTTGCTGGAGATCGTCCAGGAGGGTGGGTACCACCGCAACGACTATTTCTGCCGCCAAACAGTAGTGTACAAACATTACTGTGTCCTGGTTTGAAGGGCACTGCACTGGAGCTAGTGTAATTACTGGAGTAATAAGACTCAACATCTTGTCTCAGACGACTAGCACAACGTGGTCACACACATTCTAACAGGCGCGCTTGTTATCGGCGGGAGTATCACATGCCATAAAGTAAATATCCCGCTCATCTCCTTGCTTAATTGTATATAAAAATAGACAATTTTGACAGATGTAATGTTTATCATCTTATGTACATCATCATCATCAGCCGATAGACACATCACATGTACATCAGTGGTTACCTAACTTTTTTGCCCTCCTACCACCTTTCTTGAAGAAATATTACTTGGAGTCCAGATATTTTTTTTACAGCAATTAATAGGAAAACTAAATATATATATATGTATTAATGTCTCTACCTTTTTCATGAAATATAGTAAAGTAAGATGTAAACAATGTCTAGATGTAATTAAAAAAAAATATGTTATGAGTGAAAAACATAAATAAATATATCCAAACCTTCACTTTTTTATACCATCATCATCTTCATTGTTATTTATCCCCTTTCTAAATGCACCTATGGCCATCATCACCCTTCTGAATTGCTGCCGGGCCACCAACCAGGAGATGGTGATGATGCCCATTGCTGCTGTACTTTGTGCTAAATGTACAATTACACATGTGGAATGTCTTCTTTAGTGGTCGCTACATCATTTCTACTCTGATATTCTAAAATTACACTACAATACTAATAATTACTAAACATTTATAATAGGCTACTTTTACATTTTATGATCATGAACCATGAAACTATTAGGGGGACCGGAAAGTAATGTCGTTTTCTTACGCTAGATACAAACACATACATTTTTAACGAGTCTTTATTTTTAATCAATGATGTATTCCCCATCATTGTCAATAACCTTTTGCCATCTAGTGAGTAAATTTTCAATCCCTGATCGATAAAAATTAATTGGTTTTTCGGCAAAATATCTAGAGATGGCATTTTGGATATCATCCAAATTTGCAAATGTTTTGCCACTTAAAAAGTGTTGCAGCGCTCGGAATAAGTGGAAATCCGATGGTGCAACATCGGGCGAATATGGTGGATGAGGCAGCACCTCCCACCCCAATTCATTAATTTTTTCTAGAGTTCGCCTTGCGCAGTGCGGTCTTGCATTGTCATGTTGGAGAATGACGCCTTTTCGGTTGACAATCGCTGGCCACTTTTCAATTAAAGATTGATTGACTCGCTGCAATTGTTCGCTGTAGAGGTCTGCAGTAACAGTTTCTCCAGGTTTCAGTAATTCAAAATGAACAATGCCGCGAATACTCCACCAAACACACAAAAGCGCTTTTTTGGGGTGTAAACCTGGCTTAGCAGTACTCCGAGGGATTTCATTTGGAGAGAGCCACTGCCTTTTGCGTTTTGGGTTATCATACAGGACCCATTTCTCATCTCCTGTGATCAAGCGATCAAAAAACGCTTCTGTGTTGTGTCGTTGAAGCAATAAGTTGCATGTGATTGATCGGTTAGCCTTATTCTGTTCGGACAGATTATGCGGGACCCAAACACCTGCTCTGCTTACTTTTCCAATCTGCTTCAAATGTTCTTGGATGGTCGACCAAGGTTTGTTGAGACTGTTTGACAATTCCTCGATCGTCTGACACGGATTTGCTTCCACTTCCGCCCTTAACACGTCGTTGTCTAACGCTGATGGTCTTCCTGATCGATACGAGTCGGAAAGATCAAAATTACCCGATTTGAACTTGGAAAACCACCTTTGGCATTTACGAATGTCCAGTGCATTTGGATAAACATCGCAAATGTTTTTGGTAGCAACTGTTGCGTTATTTCCCTTGCGAAACTCAAAGAGCATGCAATGCCGGATGTGTACCTCTTCTGGTATTTGGCTGGCCATTTTACCCAAAATTACAAAAAAAAATTGTAATTCAATTGTCTATAAGTAAAGAAATCACTATAACCTCACAATGTCTTTGGTACGCCTCTGAACAAAACAATGAGCTGACAAATGACAATCAAGTATTGGCATGCGCAGAAACGACATTACTTTCCGGTCCACCTATTACTTAACATCTTGTGGATAAAGATTAACAAATTCAAAATAATGAAACCGAGTACATAGTGGCTTGTTTATGGATATAACTTACTTTAATATTCACATACTCAATTTTCACATATTCTAATACAATCTTCATCCAAATTTCTAAATCATTGTCAATACTTAAATAACCGAGTAATATCTCCTGAAATAATGTATTTAGGCTTTTACCTGTTGCATCAAAAATAGATATTAGAAGCCATTACTGCAATTAACACTTCAACAAGTAATAAATTGTTATAAAATTATACAAACATGTATTTTACAACAACTTATGTACCTTATCCACTTTGTTATAACTTGACATGAGAAGGCTTTATGGTGTACATAGATATTCATTATGTTTAAACCTACCAAATAAAAACTAGGCTACTGTATATTACCAAGACAATGTCTGTGGGATGTGCATTATAATACATGTATATTCAAAATATATTGTAGAGTAAAAAAAATATATAATAATAATCAATAAACAAAAATAAAAGTAAAAATAGCAATATACTACCCTCAAAGTTGTTACAATGGAGCACCTGTACTATTTTATCTGACCTGTCTTATTGCATCCTTCACTTTAAATTTTCTACTTATTTCATTTTATTATAAGTCAGCCTAGTGCCTTGACATACTTGTAAGTGACAATATTAGAAGCATTATTATCATTATTTGCTTCACACTAAAAATATACTAATTGCAAAAGTTTTAATGGCATCATCCCGAAAGATATTTAATATGTGTAACATGTAGATCTGCATATAACGAAGTGCTTAAACTTTTAGGCTTAAATGCAATTGGATAACTACAACCATTGTCATCATCAGTCGATAAACATGCACTGCTGTAGATAGCCTTTTCCCCAAAATTCCTTGCTCCTTCCCTTCTCCAAAACCTTGATGGGGTAGGTATTTATATAAGGGGATTTAAGACATTCTACAACATGCTGGCCTAATGTGTGTTGGTGGGAGACAGAGCCTTGTTTGTTGATTAGCAGGGTGCACCACAAGCAGATGAGGTTGGCTTGGTTCCTGTCTTGCTGCATAGGAACCCTAATAAACTATATACCTAATGTAAAACACACAAACACAATATAACACCACACTCGCTAGGGTGTTTAAAATTAAGATCCTTGCAGAAATGTAATAAGAATTGTATAGATGTATTGTCATAAGAACTTACCCTAGCTGATAAATCACCATTTTCATAGTCTGAATCTGTATCACAGGAAGAATGTGATATATCATTGTTCTCCATTTCTGTCAGTTCTTTCCAAGAATGTAATAACCAAATTTCACTAGCAGTAATATTGATTATTTATTCTATTTATGATGCTATTTCAAAGCTAATAAAAATATATTGCTTTTATAACTGAAAGAAAATACAGAACATTTGTCATAAAAATATTAATATTATCTAAGGCACTGAAGGGGATAAGGATAGGGTAACTAAAGTTTAAGGGGTTCCGCCCTACATCTTTCGAAGCCCAAGTCAACCTCACTTGCATGCGGTGCACATTGCTGAATAAAAAACTAGGTTGTGGTTTAAGCCAAGGGATCGGTGACTGTTATAAAACAGTAGTCGGAAAGACGCCGGTACTAAGGGAATGGCGACATCGCAGGACCGATCGTTGTATCATCTTCGGGGGCGCCTATGTCCAGCAGTGGCCTTTCGACTAATAATGATGATGATGAAGGCACAAAGAAAAACTTTTCGCGTCGTATTTACGGTATATTTATTTGCGGAACCATAACTTAGCGGCGAGTTTATATAACATCGTTCGCGCGGTTATAAAAACGTGAGCAAATGTGTTTTTAGAGAATGTGGCGATTTTAAATACTTAGTTCTTTCAAATTTTCAAATACATGGAAAATCTGAAAGCTTTTTTTAAACAAAAATATGTTTAATTTCGAAATGTCTTGAAATAAGTTACAAGCTTTCTTCAATTACAATTTTTATACGCCTGTCCTTTCGTTTGGTAGCGGACGATTAAACTTCTGATAACAATAATAAATTATATTAAAAAGTAAAACACGTGTTATATATTATTACTTACAATATTTTGAAGCAATAACTGAAAAAATTACACGAAACGGATGATGAAACAAAATTTAAACTTAAATTTATAGAACAGCACTAAACAGACTACCTATTAAAGAAAATTAACTGATTTATTTTCCCGCTCTTTTGTATTTAGTCATAAACGTACTAATATAATATAACAAACTAGAAGTTGACGTTTACTGCTTATTAAAGTCCTACATATTTCAAAATAAAAAATTAAAACCTGAATAATGACGAAAATTTTAAATAATAAAGGTAATTATATAACAAATTAGTAATTAAAATTAGATCTAGACAACCGGATAACTCCTCCCTGACAAAGTTGATATGGCAACAAAGTTAAATTTATTAAATATGTTATAGAAAGATAAACTGTATGATTTGTAAAAATATTGTTATTTCTCATTAAATTTTTAAGATATGACCAAATAATTTTACGACTTGAAATTTCATAGTTATGAGTCTGTTCATTACTATTAATAAATAACTGGTTAGTTTATATTCGCAATATTACAATAACTGAATATATTGAGGTTAATATTCACATCAGGTATACCATCGAGCAGCTTTTCAATTACACTCTTAACACAACCGTGCTCCGGTTGAAATATAAATGCTCTACTTCAGTCCAGTGTGGAAGAGGACGAATCTGACCCTCTGAATCACGAAGAATAATTTGTAATTTTAATTACTAAATTATTTATGATCTAGCTATACATTCCATATCTAAACAAATAATCTGAGAAATGAAATATAATCATTTTATTAAGTGATTTAACAAAAATTGACAAATTAATTTTAATATTGCTAATAATATTTATTTCTATTGAACTAATACTATGTTAAGTTTAAAGTGTACTATCAGCTTAAGAGATGGGCGCTGATAGATAAAACTGTTTTGATGGAGAGTTTTCGGTTATCAGCCATTTCCTAACATTCTTTTGGAAGTAACCCACCTGCAATATAAAAAAAATTGTGATTGCAAATTTGTATTTTTGTGTATAACGTATACGTGTATTAAAAGTTTTATTATCTTTTTAATTAGATTTCTAAATTTTATTGTACACTAATCAATTTACTTGCCATATTTATTGCCACCATTGATCTCAATAGTTATGTGGCACATTTTGTTTTAATTTTTGCTATTTTTCTAGTTTTTTGTGAGGGTATAATTGTAGTATCTAATCTAATTGCTACTGTATTTTTAGCTTTCGCAAATTTATTATATTATCTCTCAATATATGTATATTTGGATAATAACTTTTGAGAATACTTTTCTGATATTTTCCTGCGTATCCAGCGGAACTATAAGTCTACCAGGATCTCATGGCAAAAAAAAAGTTAAAAACTTGTGATTTTCATATGGCAACAAAAAAAATGTCATCTGTCAACTAAAAACTCAAGGGATTGTTTTTGGTTTGGCTTCAAATTTCCTTTAAAAAGTGGTGACAATGTCGAAGTAACCTTTTCGATCGCAAGCAAGAAATATTGTTTTCAATGTTTTTCAAAGAATAGTTGATGAACAAGGTTCAAAATAAACAATCATTGATATTGAGCCTTGAGCAAGCGTTGACTGGTTAGTAGGAATAACTCGTCTTGATACTTTGGTTTATTAACGTTAAAAAAACGTTTGGTTGATTAAAAACATCAATAGTGATATAAATTTTTTAACAGAAGAAGCTTTCTCTCAAATAGGGATCGATGAATGAAGAAAATCTTGTGAACATGTAATAAAAATTGAAAATTAGTTCATAGAACAATATGGATAAATTGAGATACAGGAGGAAAGGTTTATCATAAATACTGCGTCTTCCTCTTCCGATGAAGACTTTTATGTGGATGTGCAGTATTTAGGACGATTTTCAAGTTCTGTTAGCCGATAATTAATTAATAAACTCATGAACAGAGTAGTTGGAGTTTCAATCTAAATTTCGAACCCCGCATTCGCCACAGTAAGAATTTCAAAAATTATCCTTGATTATTGGATAAATATTTATATTTGCATGTATCGTACACAGACTCAGCCGCTATAAAGAAAAAATAAATATCAAAACATTTCACTCCAATGTTTCCAGTATTGCTAGCGTCAATTTCTTTTTTCCTCTTTTGATATCAGATCCTAATAGACCTATAGTAGGCATTTTTTTTTGTACTATATTTCCAGCGTTGTCCTTTAATAGAATTTTTCACTATGTTTATCATGCATTCAATAGCATCTAGACTCGATAGAGTCCTTAGAAATGTATATTAATTATCATTAATAGACTATTATATCGCTAAAAATTTATTTATTATTTTTAACATTTTCGTTAAAATATCAATATATTTGTCTCAACATTAGATCTGAAACTGCTAACTGATATTATTTTTAATGAATCGTTTTGTAAATGATCAAATTATTAATAGTGGTTGAAACTGTTTAACTATAGTGAATGATAAAATACTAAAAAATCAAAGTAGCAAACTGCTAAATTAACTTGGTACATCTCTACGTCTTTTGGGGGTTTCTTTAGAGAGAGCTGTTATATAATCATCATTATATTTGAGCCTATTATTGACCTATGCTAAACATAGATCATCACAATTGACTCCTATCTGTATCAATCTCTTACTAATTGCATGGAATAATTGTATCAATTTAATTTCAACAGTCATTCTGTTATTTTAAGTCGTATGTTTTCAGAAATATTAAATAAGAATATGAACCTTTACTAAAATAGCAAAAGCATTGTAATTTATATTAGTGGTGATCTATCTGTTTTAGTGAAGACAGGCTTGTAGAATAGGAGTCTTTTTGGATAGCAGACAGGTGTTTCATGATCTATGAGATGGCTCCCAATATAATCCATTGCAATAAATAAATCTAAGTGCACCCAAAATAAGTACACATGTTTCAACTTCTTATAAAAAAAAAATTCTGAAAGTGTACTAGCTATTTTTCTTTAGTAATCAACTATATGTATATAAAAATAATCAGAAATGTGCCATCTAAACAACTTATTATGGGTCAAAATTTACTCTCCTATTACATTATAGTCCTGTTTTAAACACACTATTTTCTGTGTCATGTCCATAGTTATATAGTAATCAATTATGTAACTAAGAATCTCTTACTTTATATTGATTTTAAGCAATAAATACAACTTCCTTTGTTATAGATTCTAATTTAATAAAATTATGATAAATCTCAAAAAATTTTTCAAGAATTAGGCAAAATTATTTATTTCCAAACTTTATTCAAAGCCTAAACTTTGACTACAACAGGCAGACTTAATACCTATCAGTATCCTCTGACAGTCAACCTAGGAAGCAGGGAGATGTTGTTGTGGATGAGGGGGAACATTTAATATGTTAACATTAAATAATAATAGTGTACACATACAAATTATACATAAATAAATACATATATGTAAATGTATGTGTACATACATGTATATAAGTGTTATTAATAATGACATACATAAATACAAATATACTAAATGAAACTAGTCATGTGTGCCCAGGTAATATTCTTTATCCATAATTTTAAAATTTTTCTTAATTAGAGCCTCTTTGGTCAAGGAGTTTCACCGTTGTGCTACCGGAAATGTATAAGAGTTACTGACAAAGCCAGTGCAATATTGCAGAATACTAGTTAAATTAGTAGTTGAATAGAGGTCCCTGTCATAGGTTGGAGAAAAAATATATGATTTTTTTTTAAATTAATGTCTGCAATGACAATACTTTTAGATGTTACATAAAAAAATAATTTGATAATAATGAAATCAATTAATTGCAAATATCATACGTCAATTACTATTATAAGATAATGAGGATGTATAGAAATTATTATTTTAAAATTAAAAAGTATCCAAAAAATATCCATTGGCGTGCAGATCTTAGGGGAGGCCTATGTCCAGCAATGGACATCTGTTGACTGATGATGATAGAATAAATACAACAAAATAGAAATGTATGATAATGAGTAAAGGGAACAGGATAATTATAGGTGAAAAGTGAGTACATGTTCTATTCTTCCTGTTTACTACAATTTATATAGATGGGAATGAAAATACCAAATTATATATTAATTACACTAATAAGAAGTATGTTTAAAAAAACTTAATATTTTAATCTCGCTGTCTTTAAAGTTTAAAATAGTATCTTGTTGCAATTTTTATTTTTGTATATTTATCTGTAAGTAGAAAATGTACGACATGTTTTATAAAAAATACGTTGAAGCAACGATGTTCTTACTTATGTAGATAACCATCGTCATCTAGTAATTTTGCATAAAATGAACATACTTTGTATAACGTAAATCATAAAATGATTATCAATTCAACGTAACTGTAATTTGTGTATTGCTGTATTGACTGTAATATCATTTGTTAATTAGTTATTTCTTTAGCCAAACAAAATGTGCAGAAATGTACCAACTTTTAATTAGATGTGATATTGACCTGATGATAATTTAATTTTGTTATTGAATATATGTTAAATAAGCTTCAATTTTTAATAATTAATTCCAAAAATGATTTTTTTTAATTATATAATAAAAATTGTAACTAAATTTAAATAATTACATCTACACACAAAATTAATCGTATCATAAGTATTTTATAAAAAACAAAAATAAAGCCCCGTAACAATAATTATGAACTGCGATAAAGTTATAATTGATGCCTGAAATTTATACGTACATAAAAATATTATTATTCATTTTTATAGCATTTCTTGTAACAACAACAAAACTGGCAATAATATGCTATGTACATCACATCGACAAAGAATACATTTTCTCCATAAAAATTATATTATTTAAAATTATATATAATTATCTGTCGAGATTGACATTATAAATACTAAAGTATATTACATATATCTAGGTACATGATTAATATTGAAAGAGCTTTACACTTAAATTGGATTAAACATTTCAATAACAAAAGATTAAGGACTTTTCTGTATTATCTACAACTATTGTGTACTCTTTGGTATAATCTGTGGTAACAATTCTGCCAGCTGGGCGGTTCCTATATTTATTTTTGTACTTTAAAGTTAAATATACGCTAGATAAGTTCAAACTTTCTATATACAGATTTTATAGCCATAAAGTGCCTAAACTTACAAAATGTGAGTATAGATTAATATTGTATTTTTTCCTCACATTATTTGATTAATGTGTGAAAAGTAGTATCGTATTGGATAAAGTAACTGTATAGTTGTGCAAATTACAACATGTAGTTTCACAGTATATCTAAATTATATTAAGTATCAAATGTTTTCACAAACTATGTATTTCTCATGATAAAAATTGACAATTTTTTTTTGGTTTTTATTAAAAATTTTAAATACTGATCAACTTTAATATACTTTGTAGTACTTTTTTTGGCTATTATATTCTTTTATTTTATCATTGCAGGCAATAAAAACAGGAAAAAATATATATAAACTATAACTGGTAAACAACGAATGATTGACATCGTGAGTAGATATCCCGTAGAATTCTGTTGACATTGTTTCTTACGTTAGTAGAAATCTGTGCTGCGTGAAAAAAATCGGTACGTAAGACGGTAATTTATAATCACAAAAATATTAAGGTTTATATTAAAAGAAAATTAAAATACTACTTAAATACGGTATAGTACACTACACTTTATTAAAGCGATTATTTTTTTATTTATTATTTTGTTTTTTGGCTAAGCGATCAACTAAAAAAGGGCTTAAGATGCTAAAACCACGAGAACTTAGTTTCAAATATACAATAGCTTTGATTATACGGATGATTGTGCGAATATGGATGGATATAATATCGTGCTATTCTTACAATTTGGTTACTTGCCGGTATAACAAAGAGAGCAATTTTTGAAGACGTAAGTTAAGTTCACAGAAGAGAAAAGAAAAATAAAAGTACTGAAAGTAGGATAGATGTTTTCCCCGTCACCTATTTTTTTTCGTTGCTAGGCCTTCTCTTATACCTCCAATCGATCATCTTACTTTGTTTTGTCGTGGTATACGTTAATCGCTGTTAAACAGACTACAAAATAGGCTGTTAAGTGTAGTAGACTCTGCAAAGTGCGTCTATTCACAAGTAGAATGATGACAAATTCATTAAGTACATTTTAACATTTTTGATGACCAACTGGTCATATTTATTTGATGACAACTAATGACCGAAAAGGTTTGCCGTCCTTGGGTTATTGCATGTCATATCAGGCCTCAAATCCCGAAGCTGCTAATTTGTTGGATGAGCATAATAGCTGCGCTATTATGCTTATCGAACAAGTAAAATAAAAAAATAAGTATAATGCCTCTTCAAACTAAATACATCATCATCATCAACCGATAGACGTCCACTGTTGGACCTCCCCCAAAGATCCCCACATCGATCGATCCAACGTTCAGTGGATTCCTGTGATTCTCACTAGATCGTCGGTCCACCTTGTAGCAGGCCTCCCAACTACGTCTATCGGTACGCGGGCGCCACTCAAGAAACTTACTGCCCCATCGGCTATCAGTCTTTTAAGCAATATGCCCTGCCCACTGCCACTTAAGTCTAGCAATGTTTTGAGCTATGTTGGCGACCTTACTTCTTCAGCGGATCTCCACTTTTCTGATTTGATCAAACAGAGAAACTCCGAGCATAGCTCTCTCCATTGCCCTTTGGGTGACTTTCAGCCTTTTTATAAGGCCGATACTAAGGGGCCACGTCTCGGATCCGTATGTCAACACTGGCAACACGCATGAGACATTGCGGTATCTGACACGAAACGATGCTGCGTAGCTGCATACAGACTGCTGCCCACCCCAGTTGGATTCGTCGATTGACTTCTTTCTGGAAGTTGGACTTACCTAGCTGGACTGTTTGTCCCAGGTAAATCTATTCGTACACAACTTCCAGTGTAGAACCCTCGACCATTATTGGCTTGGGTACAATATGGGAATTAGACATAATCTTTGTTTTCTCCATATTTATTTTAAGACCCACGTGTCGGGACACTACAGAGGTCTTGGAGCATTTTACCATGGTCTTCCATGGTTTGCCATGACCACGATGTCATCAGCGAAACTAAATACATTGCTAACAAATTTTTCTCATTTTCTTTATTGCTTTACTAAATCTATTTCACCAATATATGTATAAATAGATTTTATGAGCGGAAGATTATAGCATAAATTGGTATAATCTTCATGCATATAAATTTAATTTTATAAGGTACTGTTTTTAATCAAATACATTTTGATTATTTGATCAAAAATAGGACAAACACATTTTTAATTTTTCTTTACGTGGGGGAAATGCTTTCACATACTTGCCTTTGCGGCTGTTATAGTCATCTGGTCACTGATCCCCCCGAATCCGTCACACAGAGGCTATGGGAGCCGAGAGAGAGAGAACTTTCCCTACTCCCTGTGGCGTATCTGGTCTTGGATTCCGCTGCCAACCGTTATACGTCCGAGACTCCACCTCGGCTGCAAAGGGCAGTACAAGGATGCCCCTGTAGCCCACCGGTACACATCCGAAGTGAGCTCACGGAGCTCACCTGGAGCAGCCATCATGGGCCAGCCGCTTTGGTACCTCTTAGTTTCACCGAGGGTGACCAAGCCACGGCTACTGCGCCGCATCGCCACGACAAGGAGGAAACCTGTTTGAGGAGAGGATATGCACCTGACCTAACCTAAGTGATAGACTCAATGTAGCTCTAATTAAGATAAATATTTAACAATATTGAGACACAAAGTGTTATGTTTCGTTACCCAAGTAATTTCAATAGCTATAGTGTTTTTCAAAGCATACTACTCTTTACCGACAGAAATGCGATGGTATTGACACGGTCTCCGAAAGTACTCATTGAAAGTGTATTAATTTTGTTTAACATTAATAACGATTTTAGGGGTTTGTGTTTCGATAACTCTTGTTCAACGAAACGACGAGTCGAGGTAGACGTTCACCTGATAGTCAGTCATGCTCTTACCCATTACGAAGAGACCGTAATTAGAATAACATACATTGCCCCAAATTGTGCTCGTGGATTTAAAATAAGATTTTGATGTCTGGTTACCCTCGGTAATTTCATTAGACACCGCGCCCTGTAATGTTCACGTACTACTACTGTTTGACGATAGATATAGGAGTAGCGGTGGTATCTACCTATAAGGTCACCATAAATGTATCACTAGTACGAATGTAATTATTTAAAAAGATTTGTGTTGTGAATTCACCGTTTTTTTTATATTTATCTTTTAGAAATGCATAGTTTTGCGATATCATAGCGTTACCATAAAATAAAGTTAGCGGAAATGCGTACGAGAAAAAGCGTCGTGCAAACATCAAAAATTATTTTTCCACAAGCGAGACAGCGCAATTGGTGCCGGCAGGTGAAATAGGGAAAGCTTCAGGTCGATGTACCCGACTGTGCGGTGTTGTGACGGCTCACGCTGTCTAACTGCTAATACACGTCGATGCCACGTCCAGTCCCGACGGAGCCGAGCACTTGAGCCTAGCAGTATTTCTATCTCCAATATCAATCCAATAGAAATTTAATGAACTAAGAAATTATGAACTTATATTACATCAACAATGTTCATGTCATTATGTATAGTTGAATTTCAACGCGGTTTTAGCAATCCTTCACAGTTCGCAAACTCTTAGTTGAAGCGAAACGATTGTAGTATTACAAAAAAAAAAAAATACTCAACAATTCCTACTAAAACAAAGAATATGTGATAGCGTTTACGTTCAAAACGATCTATTTCGTTTCGTATTCACTTGTGTTGTGTTAACTAGTTTAAATAACTGGAGAATTTAATGTTGCTTTGCTCAATCATGAAACTGGGCAATATTAAGAAATGAGAACGTTTTTTTTTCCAACATGTACATATTATTCCATTAACAGAAGCTACTGTTGGTTCGCGTGGGGGGTCAACAAAAACATTCTCTACTTAAAAAAAAGGTAGTGCCATTGAACTTACCACGTAATTGCTTAGTAGAACCTTACAAAATGTATTTTATTAATATTATGTTACTTTAGAAGCCACTTTAGAACTTTTTAAAACCCTTTGGTGATTCAATTTTTTTTTTCATATATTTATGGTCGTATATTTAGTGATACTTTTACATGCAACTTTGTTTTAATAAAGGGGATATATTGAAATTTAAAACGTAAAAAATAGTTCATCACTAAGTTTTATTCGTAATATACAATAAACTTTTGTTTTAATGAGAAATGAGTAATGCTTTATGCATTGGTAGTTGTTTGCTATAGGTACATATTTAGCGGTAGCTTGGTCAACATGACCCAAAAATTAACTCAATAAAAAAAAATAGTTGCACTTACATATCCTATCGAGATAAGTGCAAATATATCACTTATAACAATATAATGTCCAGTTTTATCTTGTCTCTGTTGCTGGAGACCGTTTTGTGGGTACCACTTCGATTCCTGTTTCTATCGCCAAACAGTAGTGCACAAACGTTAATGAATTCCGGTTTTAAGGGCCCTGCAGTCAGGTACACTTACCATCAGAAGACGTCTCGCTAGCCTCATTATTTAGTGGTATAAACGATTTGTGTATAAATTTAAAAACCGTTTCTTGGTCGGTCGTTGTCGTCATGCATTATTGGTGGCACACTTAACATGACCTATATTCACGTTTTCTGAAAACATGATGTTTATTGAAACATTACACGAACATGTGTATTGTTTTAATCGATTATAATCATACAATGCTGTAGTATTTATTTATGTTACAGCATGTATTGAATTTTTTTCTGCAATCGGACTAATAATTCTATCGGTGTTCACTACAGCGGGTGCGCTTTGATTTAGAGAATGGAAAACTCGTTAGTCGGTTTGTGAGTCATGCTTGCAAACCTATAGTAGATGTCCTCGCTGTGTATTTTTTTGTATATATACAAAAAAACGACGCCTACGTGGTTAAATAACTGTTGGTCCGGCATAAAAATATTGGGGTTTTATTTTGTTTTCAAACCATCCACAGAGTCTATTGCATACACGGAAAATTATCATCATAAGTTGTCTTTTTCATACTGAAGTTTGACGGGTATATTGGGAAAACTGTTCCCGTCATTACCTTCCAACTGCTTAAGTTTAATCCCGTTCCACTCCTTAATATCTTTAAATCATTACCTTCGCTGTCTGCTAGCATTAGGTTCTGTGCTAATTTTTTCTGCAGACGACCTTGGGACCATCATAAAGGGATCTTTATTGGTAGATATCCAAATGTGCTTTCTTTTTGTCACAGTTGTCATCAGCTTGCGTTAAATATTTCTCCTAAGCATAATAAGTTATCCTTTGTAATTGTTACCAATACTCTCCAATAACCAACCTTCATGATTTTTATATAAGTTAATTTCCTTTAAATATAAATTCGTAGATATGCCGTGGTAAACTAAATTAAATATCTACATTTGGAGTTTCCTAGTCAACGAGGAATTATCCTGATATTACTTATGCAGCTTTTAATAATTTAAATGCCTGGCACGAGTCATAATAAACAAATTATTTATGTAAGCATAACTATGATCGTTGTTTAAATTTTTAATCTGTTTCACGCGTAACTTTCTCTCATACAATAACACAGCGCTTTCTAAATGAATGTTACATATTACTTAATATTTCATTAGCTTATGTTATTAAAATTTTATTTGTATGTTATATAAATACTATTCCATTAATTTTCTATATAAAATAACGTAGCTGTTTCAATATTTGAATAATGTTGATAAAATTTTATCTATATATAGAAATGTATATGTTTTTAACTTAAATTAATACCTGACTATAGAAATCATGTTGCCTATTGAACTACTCTTTGATTAAAATAATAATTCAGGTATAAATAGACTAAAGCGGACATAGAGATTTGTCTCTATACATTTATTATTTTAATTACGGAATTTTATACCACTATGTGTAATAAGTAAGTCATGCACCTTACTTGTTTCATATGTCAGTAATATGAAATAATCACGATGTTCAAAGAGCCGTGATTACAGTAGGTTGAACTCTTGACGAAGGTTTAATTCAGTATTTGTACCTTGTTGCATCGTACGAGTCTACTATTTATTTCGTTATTTGAATCATGTTGTACACAAATTGGTGACTTTGTACAGAGTACACAGTGCACTACTAAATTTATATATATTATATATATATTATCGTCTTTTTCCCAGTAGGGGTAGGCAGAAGTAAAACACCCAATTTTCGCCAGATATAGTCAGATTAGGTCCCATGTAACAGGGAGCGAGCCTGTTGCCACTTTATTGGGGCCACCACACACACACAAAGATGATGTCAGTGTGCGGGTTTCTTCACGATGTTTTCCTTCACCGCTTGTATCTCGCTGTTGTAACTAAAGTTCACAAATGTACATAACTTAAATATTAAGTCATTGGTACATTCCGGGATTCGTACTTACAGATTCACATAATTTCGTATTCGCAGAACTTCAATAACCTCAATAATCTGCATCTCTTTTTTTTCAGTTAATGTTTGAGCCAGTACCGATCGAAACTTGTTCGCCATCATTTACAATTGTTGAAGGTAAGTGCTCACAAATTTTGATAATTTTTTTTTTGCCGAATGATGAATTTCATAGAATCGCTTTTAATATCGTTGGTCTGCTCGGTAATCAGTTTAGTTATTTTAGCATTGACGTTAATGGGCAAGTAGTGGCTATCAACTAATGTCATACAATTTAGCATATGAAAGCTGAAGACATTTTACTAGTAATAAATTTATGTAGTTTTGTATGAATTTTAGCTTTTTGCGCGATAAATTCAAGCATTGTGTTCCACAACTTAACTGAATTTAACTTAGGTTTTCGCTTAGATAATTTCACCTATAATATCGGTTAACGTCATTCAATTTATACTACTATAGATGTAGTGCGGAAAGATAGTCTACAAGGTGGACCGACAATTTGGTGAAGATCGCTGGAAATCGCTCGATGTACGCAGCGCGGAACGGTTGATGTTAATGATGATATACTACTATCGCCTTGTATGATGTGTTCTCTTTTTTCATTATGTATACGGTTTGATTACATTAATAGTACTGGATAACAATGTTAAGCCAAGTTGGATATAAAATAGTATAATTAAAAATTATTAATTATTCAGCTAGAGTTTGGTCTATGCACTACTCTCGCAATTGCATTAAGCTCTGTGGAAATCGATTCGTCTACAGTACTCTCTCTCTCTTTCTCTGCAGCGAGTTGAAAAAGCGATTTTGCTCTGCCAACGTCCCAAATCTGACTTAGTATTTCCAATTTGAAATCACTTCAATATTCCGTTTGATCTCGTACGGGTTAAAACGGTAACGGTCTAAAACGACTCAATGCTAAAAATTAATAAACTACTTACATAAAATTTAATTAACTACAAGTACGTTTTAATTCCATTATTAATGAACGACTATACGCTATTATAAATTGTTAATTACAATATCGTGCATGTTTATTCCTCTAACATTGGAAACCTAATCGTAAATCCGTCAGTACATCACAATTTTATACTGTAACCGGTTCAGAATGATTATATTTATGTAATATTATATTTGTAATATAATAATAGTTTTCGTTATCTTTTTTTTTTGTGAGGAAATGTTGCATCGGGTACAGCGGAGACTTAGCGGCTAAAACCACATGGTAATCCTCGTAACGTTGTTAGTCGGAACTACTGGGGCTTACGCGCTACCATAGTCCCGATTACGTTGATTCGCTTTGAATTCCCTATCGGGGAAAAGAGTAGGATGTGGTGTAACAATCAATTAGAGAGAGAGAGAGACATAGTTCATCTGATGGTACCGTTCTCTCAACAATATTGAATACATACACCTAAATAGAATGTCTCACAATGTTCTAAAATAAAGGTATGTTTTATCTTAATCGATACAGACAGAGACATGTTATCTATAGTTAGCTTAAACTGGATCGACCGTTTTTTGAACTATTCATATTGCAAAGCGGTAAATGTAAGTCAATTAGTTAAAATAGTACTTTTACTAGTGGTAGTTATATGTTTTCTGGGCCTATCTATGTAGGTACTACCGCAATCTCTGTTACCACCGCCTAACTGCGTGCCGCAGAGATTTGGAATAGAGAATGCATACCGTACCCGAAATCTCTGTTTATTTATAGATAAGAATAAATGTACCAATTGCATTTGAACATAGTTGCGTTACCCCTTGGGTGACACCAGAAATTATTATTTCGATAGGTTTGGCTAGCTAAGGTATGCAATGCATATTTGCCTGTACGAACTACACGTCCATACTAACAGTAGTTTGAAAACGAAATTACTAAAGTAACGATATTTATACTTATATTTCGAGGCGACGGACACAATGTAATGTTTATATCATTCAATCCAGCGCCACGTTGTTAAGGATGGAGAATGTATTAATTAATTAAAAATGCTCTCAGTACACATCAAAAATGTATGAAAATTAAAAACAGTAAACTTTATTAATATATTTTTTACTCCATGAAGCGACGAGAGGGACGACACGTTCACCTGACTGTGATAAGCGTGCTCATTATAACTTGGCGCTAGATAGGCTGGTACAAAGCACCACATTGTGTTATAAGACATAAGATATTGAATCTCGTTACTATAGTAACTATACTAGCTACTGCAGTCTACAAATCGGAACACAGTAATGTTTGTATAATACAGTTTGTCGGCAGAAATACGCTGCAGTGGTGCCTACCTGGACGGTCCCTAATAACAGAGGCTTATCGTCGTTAGACTAGATATAAGCTGTATAGGAACATCATTATTATGAAAGGAACAATTCGCTAGTATAAAACCCTATTGATTACACCGATAATCCACATATTGATGCCAATATATCATACACAGAATATTTTTTGTTCTATGTAGCACTTTCTACAACATATAATTAAAGCGGATACAAGTATTGTAAGTTTTTAAATGTTGACTTATAACTAGTGTTTACAATTTTCGTGTTACTTAGTATACGATCTATTAATAGTAATTGTTTAGGTATATTTATGTTATGGAGTGTTGCCTGTTTACCACGAAATCACCTTAACGGATAACGTTATTTTTAGTGTTATTAATAGAAATCATTTAAAGAGAAGCTATTTACGTAGCCCACTCGAGACGGGCATAATGAGTAGCATACCCCCTCGAAAGGCACTTGAATTTTCTCTCTTAACGAATACGTTAATATAAAATGTCAGTATATGTATAAATTAATTTTGATTTTTTTTACCTTTGGAGCCTTTGCTGAAATTGCAATAGCAGAAATGACAAATTTCTCATTTCTAAAACTCGTTAATCTATAATCATAATCAATGATTTCATTAATGATTGTAATCATATCTTTAAATTTCGAGCGACTCGTAAATATTTACAAAGTTTTATTTCCATAATTTTGGTTCTCCGTCGAAACACTTCATTCCGGATTTTGACTAGAGAGATATACCAAGCATAGCCCTTTTCATCGCTCACTGTGTAATTTTGAATCGGTGGACCAATGCGATGGTTAGTGCCATATCACCGAACCGTAAGTCAGGGTGGGAAGGACATACTGGTTGACGACTTGTCTTGAGACATTGGTTCATTTGCGAGGTGAGAATGTATGTGGTGGAGTTTTACAATTCCTGCCTAAATATTACATATTGCTCATTATATAATATGTAACTCCTAATATACTACGCCTGGTCTCAAACACTAGTTCAATTCGATTAATTTGTAAATATCAAAGAGGAAAATAAGTAGGCCTTTACAAAAACGATAATTGATAAACTTATATGTAATATATCGTATCTTTCTGGAATATATAATATATCAGATACAAAATATCATCAAATTTTAAAAGTTTATCTAGAGCAGTGATTCCTAACATGCGGTACGCGTACCTTCTCCAGGAGTACATGTGATGTCATCGGGGATACTTGAAAATTTTATAGGTAATGGAGGGAATACTAGTGAAGTTAAATAAATCATAATTTTTTACTTATACATAAAAGGACCCTACCTATAGTAATTCTCTACAACACAAGCCTAGAGATAGCACTATGCATATTTCAATGTTAAGATTGTCAATATAACTCGGAAAAAAAAGAGGGACACCTGATCAGATGTTTTCAGATGAGGACGGGAGGAACGGGAATGAAAAACGGTTGTTAAAACTGTTTCATTGTTATTAAACATCCATTTGCTTTTTGGACGGTGTAATAGTTAATTTCGTTTAAAACAGTTCTGGTGTATTGTGGTCGTGACATCGACCTGTCACAACAATTGTGAGTTAATTGTGAACGACGGTTGGAAATTATTATAATACTCAGTTATACATAAAAGCATTATCACAGCACTTTACAGGCGGCAGTTCTCTGTTCGCTGACACCGTGCAGATAGAGCCACCGCAACGTCAATATCTGTCAGCGAACGGGAGTGCGCTAATATTACAGTGGATCGATTTCGAAGGCGTTCAACCCAGTGATATGATTAGGGTATCTAGACTTGACATCTTATGTCTCACAGCGTGATGCAGTTTGTATCATCCTAATAAAAACATAACACAACGCGGTGAGCAGACGTTTCATTTATCAAGTGAACGTTTCGTTAGTCTGATTAAGTATAAGCTCTCTTAGCGTTTAATGTAATCTAAGAGGCTGCTGCTGAATCTTCTTTGATGTGCAATTTTATGCAATTTTCGTTATCAGCTGAATCCTTTTACATCTTAAATCGAATTTCTCGATAGGCGGCTACATATTGCATATCTTTGAAAGATTTCATAGCGTACCTTCGTTTCTCGTTTGATACGAGATATTTCAAATATTATGAAGTAAAGGATTTTATAGCATAATGTATTCTCTGTTTTTTAATATGTCGCGTTATTATAAAATAATAATTTTAAATATATCTCTAAATTTAGTTAATCGAATAAAAATATATGGGGTTTTCTTTATTCGTCGATGCGACAAGGGGATCTATTGATGGTAATGCGCTAGTTAGGGTGATATTTAATAAATACGTTCTGTTAAATTGAGACATCTTATTAATATTAGTTTAGTCCTTGATTACAGAAAGCGGTTAATCTATCTTCAATGAAGCTGATTGTAACTCCTTCCAACAGTAATTATTAATTACTGTTTGCTGACACGCTGTAAATTAAAAAGTTACTATGTTCGTCAATATTTAACTTCTCTTGAAACTAAGGGTCGGTGATCAGATTGAGTTCAATTTTTAGCATTGTACAATATTACCATTTTGTGTCACGAAAGCTTCAAGACGGAGCTTCGGTGAGTCTATTTTAAAAATAGGCCTTAGAACATAGAAAATGTTTGTCATGTCGTCATTACATGTTAAATGTGCTACAAACGACCATGTACATTGTAGCGGTTTGTAACAAGTTTAATATGTCTGACCTTTACTAGCAGTTCATTTTGTATATAATCGTCGGCCGCAAAGCACGCGATTGATTTTGATTTCCTGCAAACTTAACGTCTGTTCAGACTAGTATAAAATATTGGAAATCAGTGAGTCACATCTCGTTGACCCTGTGTCGAGTTTTCTATGATAGATATTTTGTTATGAAGCAGGTTTATAATATACATAATACTAGTAGATGTTAATAGTCATGACAAGAACAAAACTGAGTCATACTTTGTTATTAGCTTAAATATATTACAATGGATATGTTTAGCACTTTGTGTAAATTATAAAATTCTCGTCGATGAAAATGGTGTAAATTTATATTGATGGAGTTAATATGAGCATATATTATGATAGATGATACCTTAATATTGATCAACGCTTGGTGTCAAAGACAGATTCATACTTGTATAATATGTTGTAAAGCATAATTTTATATTATGGTAAAAATTGCAAAGAAAACCTAAGATTCCTTGGTTTTATGAACTACGTTAAAAATATTTTTCTGATATTAATGAAATCTATGTAGTTGTTATTAACGTGTCATTTGTTAAATTAGAATCCTGAGCGATGACATCCACTATAGGTAACGAGAAACCGCAAATATTAATGATTAGCTTTTGCGGCCTTCCGGATTTCCGGATCAATGCCGTATTCAGTTAATATAATGGATTTATTTATTAATGAAGTTTTTGTTTAAATAAATTATAAGAGAGGGAACGAAAAAATTATAACTACAGTCACTATATTGTTTCAAATTCTTTGTCTGAAGAACTTGTTGCTTTATATCTTTGTGCGTGTTTATACGAATTTTTTTTTCTTCATATATATATATTCAATATAAAAGCCGTTTTAATGTTATGTTTTTGTTGATAAGATAATCTTTTAGGCAAAACCTTTTCGAGCTTTGAAACTTAACAAATTTTATTTGAAATAGTAAGATAACATTTGGCAGTGCAAGTGTATGAACGAATTCCTAGGTTTGATAATGAATGTAAGCTCTAGGTATTAATTTAAAGTGGAACATTGGACTTATGTACTCATTATTTATTTGTATAAATATAATCCAGTTCCGGCGGTAGACGAATCTTTCCCCGCCAGTGAGTAGAGGTTGGATGTTTGAAGATAGCCGTGTCTGGGAATATTTTATGTAGCAGGCTGCAGTCACAAGTGGTCTGTTTATTCACAAACCTCGTAAAATCTCGACATTCGTGCAAATTTAATGCTACCAACCATTCGTAGCATAAAAAATTGACGATAGTAGTTCTCTTTAGTGTTTACGTTTTTATAAACGTTATTATACGATCTGATCATTACTTAACACATTTTATTGTATACTAAAATAGACAACAGGTATCAAGTCAGATATCGTTTATATTATAATAAAATTGTAGAAAGTTAATGTCATAGAAAACGTTATTTTTCGTAATTAGTGCGATGTAATTATTACATATAACCAAAACGTGTGAAGCCCAATGATCTAATTTATAATGACCTCTGTAATTGTACAGTTGGATTAAAAAGTTCACATATAATTTGATATCCATTTATAACAACAGCTGGTGTACCACATCCTAGGAGTGTGTGAATTCCATTCTCGATAAACCTATGTGTCGGCATTCCTCTTTATTTATCTGATTGTGTATTGTACTACTCCACTTGTATGTCGCATACAATAGACGACTCGAACAGATTTTCATTGAAAAAATATATACCTTTCATATTCGTCGTCATTTATCGTTATTTGTATATAACTGTGCGTACAAAACGGTTTAAATAAATCTAGATATATGTACATCTAACTAGGAGTTTTAGACCGATGAAATATTGTCAAATGCTAGCAAACAATGTAGAAAAGTTGACAATTAATTAGTAAGAAGGAAGGCATGTTTCATGCTGCGCCCATTCGTTCCCGTTTACGCCCAATAACCTAAAACGTTTCCGTTATTAATGTTATCTGTTATTTTAACATTCATCGCGCGGAACTGGGAACGAAGTAAAAATTAAACATTTCATGAAACGTCCAACATAACTCCGTCCCGAAGAGAATTAATGACATTAATAAAATTTTTACATAATACACATACTATAACATATATTCAGAAATCAACTATATATAACGTTACAACGATAACTGATATTATTTATGATAATACTCTTGTTAGTTTTAATAATGAACGGTTTAATTATAACAAAGATTTAACTTCAGCAACGGTAGAGCTTTGTTCATAGAGATCGTCTAAGCTGGGACCACAGCCTGTATCTGCCACAATACTCGTTCGTGCTCATCTTAAGTGTTAAGCGACGAGAACAATGTGTTGTGTAATCATCTTAACTCCCGCCACGTTGTTACGAACAGGTCTCCTCTAAGATTAGATCTAAAGTCAAATCCCATAAATTTAGAATTAAAAATATATCGAAACTAGTTCGAGATATAATATATGTTATAAGTAAGATCTTTAACCTAACACAAAACGAAAGTATTTCCTTATATGTGTATATGGGTGTTGTTATTATTTATAGTTTTTTTTTTCGAATTAATTTCTTTTTACATTTTCTATAATTCATGTACTTTCCTTCATTTATTCAAATTTCATTCTCTTACATACTTTTTTCATTTGTACTCTTACATTAATCTCTTAATATTAGTTTACTTTGTGTACAGTGTAACCATAATTAATTATCTATTATGTATAATAATGTTGTTTAGTGTATCGTGTAAGGACTAAGAGAGAAGCAGAGAGCTATATTGTGATTATTGCAGCTTTCGCTCTCGACTCATCGTATAGCTTAGTTGGCAGACAACCGCGACGCGCTTCGTACATATCGTTTACTCTCGCGCGGAACGCGAGACGTTGTTTTAACTGTATCAAAATAAAAATATATATATATACACTTTCGACAATGTTTAATACTCGCGCCTGCCCCGGTATACTCCCAAATTTATACTCATTAAGTTAACAATTTAGTGGTGATAACATTAAGAGTGCGCGTTGCTTGTTAAGCACCGCTTAGTTGTACAGAGTTTGAAGTTAATATTATTAAAGTATTTAGTATTGGTGCAATAGTTAACAATAAATGTTGTGTCTGATTGTTTGTTTTGTCGTCGTCCTCTACACAGTAAAAGTGTCGTGTTTTCCTTTAGTAAATTAATAGACGCCTTGTAAGTAGATTGCGAAATTGAATTTATATAAATTTTTCATATACTCTAAACATTATGTACATCTATAATTAATTTTTGGTTGGTTTATCTTGTACAGGTGTATATACTGTTTACATAGATTTAAAGTAAAAACACCTCACTTTTTCTGTTTATCTTGTATTGTTGTAATTATTAATAAATAATTCCTCTATGTTTAAGTAATCTTCAAATTAAAAATAGATGATTTAAAGTTGAAAGTTATAATATATACTTACATCAGAAACTGTACAATGTTATTTAATAATATTGTTTATTAATAGTGTTGAAAAAACTTGTCGGCCGTCTTTGATTATTCTAGTTTATAACTATTTTCGCTTTGATTGCACGGCATGTTGTCAGATTAGCGTTTGATATGTTGTACTGTCTTGCATTAGATTTAGATCAAAAATCCAGACGCCATCGGATGATTTAACAAATCTAATATATTGAATATATTTCATGTCTGTTACCCGCATTGCTTTAATATAACTACACTACACTTGACACCAATATGGCTGGTAGCCGACGGGCCCGGTGACCATAGCGATGCGTGACTGGCCATGTTTGGTACAGAGAGGAGCGCGGTGAGTTGCCGCCTTCTTTATGGCAGTGCCTGAGTCGTCATGAAGGTGGAAGCCGACGCCGCGGAGGTAGCAGCCTCCACCACGCCGACAAGGACCGCTAATAATACAGAATCGCCTGTATCGTCACTTGACGGTTTGTTGGAACACCATTAACAATGAAACCGCACCATAACGGTATACTTCCCACGTTACGATTGACTTCCGCAATATCGTTATTGTACAAGTGCATGGCCGCTGTAAAGTGTAAAGGATTCATTTGTAATTGAATTATCTTAACGTAATGCACTTGTACTGATCTAGAATTTCGGAAGTGGTTCGTTACATATCGCCACCATGGTTTATGCAGGTTTGTACCCTAACTGCATTTAAATTCAGCTCATATTAGCACAATTATTTTGTAGTCTTACAGTTGCACTGCGTAACATCTACTTACATTAGACACGCTACAGAAATACTTGAATATTTAAAATAGTTAAGTACTGTAAATCTTCAAGTATTCTAAAGCTTTGTAATAACTTTTATTTGCTTTGTAATCTGTAGTTTTTTTTTTTATTTTAGCTCGCTGTTTTTAATTTGATTTTGAATTTGCCATATTTAATAAAATTGTATATAATATGAGGTAATAATAAAAACAAGGTGTGGAAATAACTGTAATGTAGTAAGAACTGATTTAATTTTATTATAATGTATTTTTAATATTGTTTATATTTCATACTAATTAAAATATAGTATTAAAGACATCATCCTCAGCCGATAGACTTTCACTGATGGACATAGGCATACAGACAGACTACTAAATTAATCATTTGTATATAATGTTTATGTTATTTCCTATTTGTTAGGTTATTTGAATTAATCAAAAGATACCTTGTATGAAAAAAAGCAAAGGAATCTTATGACAGCATACTTAACATAGACAGATATTTCAAGGTTCCCGTTACTAGGACACTATGCCTTCTCTCATAAGATGAGAAAGTTGTTATTCTTGAAACAAATCGATTTCCTCGCGATGATTTCCTTCGCCGGAAGCACTTGCATAGTGAAGATCAAGCCGTGTTTCCTCTATCGTCGTCACATATATACGATGTAATATGCACTTCTTATTCTCATGCTAATAAAACTAGATTGACATTTGAATATTAAATATAATAACAATATCTTCGATATGATCATTATGAATTATAAGTTATGGTTTAATTTTATAACATTCCTGTATGAAAATTAAAAAGCCTATGTTTCTACATCGAAAAAATAACGGAAAAGCAAACTGGTGGACGACTCCAGTCCCCATAATGACAACCAATGGTTCATAATACTTTCTAAAAGTGTTATTTACTACTTAATATAAAATCTATTTTACTACACGCGTATTTAGGCTACATCCCCACTTACCATCATATAAGATCGTATACAAGCGCTGGTCTATATATAATAAAAATGAATATTATCTTAAAGAACATTTTAAGTTGTCATTATCCTGCTGAAAAACTATGATACATACTACTTATTCTTATTCATCGTTTCATTTTTAAATTCCTTTCAAACTAATATCATTTCTATATACATAACAGCAAAGTCTGAACCCTGAAAACATTAAACACTATCTATCTTGTACAATGACACTTACATACCCCCTTTTAGAGTGAAAGCATGCAAATCATATTAACTTTAATATTTTATTCGAAATGTATGACACTTTCAAGAGAAAATATAGGAGCTGGTGTACAGTGTCCAATTCGTAAATTTTTTTTACAGAAAAGTCAAATCAATACACATTTATGCTATTTGACATAAATACATAAAGTTGTTAAGTGGTATTTTGACTTCTGTATACATACCTAAGTATATATCCAGCAGGGGACGTCTATCGGCTGATGAAATATTTATACATACATTTAAATATGCTTTTAAGAATTCAGGTCAAAGTATATACACAACATCTATCAGACATGTAGGCAAAAAATATCCAGAACGGGGAGTATACATTTTCACATCATTCAAATGTTCGACCTACTTAAGAATTTCGCAAGACTTTTGGTAATAAGAAATTATTTGTGAAAAGCTTGGTACACATCCGTAGCTTCCTTAGTTTTTTTTTTTCTTTCAAAATGGAAACTTTTACGTACCTCGTCTAGCACAAAATGGCGTTAGCAGGGCTCTTTTATTAACGGACAACTCGGACAGACATATATAATATATAATCACGCCTTTTTCCCAGTAGGGGTAGGCAGAGGTGAATAAACACCCACAGACACAGACAGACTTAACTATCATTATCCTTTTTCGCTCAGATAAAGATTAATAATAATAATGAGCTTTTCTCTGTCTACATTTCGAAGAACTAAAGTTCAATTAACTCTTTTTAAAAAGCAGAAATTACTGATGAATGTATAAAAAGTTTAATATTTTTACAATTCTATCTCCGCTTTATTTTATATTTATATCGTTATCATATTCATCGGCCCGCGACAGTTCATTGCTGGGCAAAGACCTCTTCCGGGGAAAGAATTTTCATAGGGAACTAGGAAAAATTGTAGTTGCATTTGGCTAAACATGATATTTCTATTAATCTGTGCATGAATTTACGAAATTCTAAATGACGGCAATAACTCTTCTTCTTCCTTCTGCCCTTTACGCAGCTATGTGGGGTCGGCACAGTATGTACTTCTCTTCCATATCCCTCTATCCGCTGTCATATCTGAATTCACACTCTTCTTATACATGTCATCTTTCACACAATCCATCGGCAATTTCTTCGGTCTTCCTCTAGCCTTATAACCATTCACTAATTAACCGTAATCAAATATATTTCGTTAGTCAAAGTTTCCTCAAAATATTATCTAACTCTAGGGTACATGTTCCAGCTTGATTTTGGAAGTGTATTCTTTAATGATGTATAATGCTGTTAGTACTTTGACCTACTTCACAGCTTATCTGATGCTATAGTCCTGGACACGATGTCTACGGCATAATTTTTTTTGCTAGCCAATGTTCTAATTCAGATCTGATTCGTGCAATGGTGTATAGATGACTTTATTAAAACATATGCACATAGTTTTTAATAATTATATTCCACTTAAAAAAAAAGTTGTATATAGTGATAGAAATAGTTGATGGTAATTAAGTAATAAAGATTGATTACCTGTAGAATTTTCTCTTCGTCTATATCATTAGAGGAGCGGTTCGTCTCATTAACATAGAATGAATCACTAACTATTCATTAGGCGACAGCTTTTATGTCGCAGGGGAATAGTAGCAGCTGAAAGTACGGTACTTATATAAATAACGCAGTCTATGTTTTTACCCATAAGAAAAGTAATATATATAAAATTCATGCTTTTCTGATTTCAACTTTATTGGGTATTTGAGATAACTTGTTCTAAAGAGTCTTAAGTTTTTCCTCCTATTATTATACTTAGTAGCTCGCTGGCCTAATGGTTGGAGCGTGCGGCTTTCATTCTGAAGGTCGCAGGTTCAAACCTCGGCATGTACCGATGACTTAATATTTAAGTTATGTACATTTGTAAACTTTAGTTACAACAGCGAGATACAAAAACGGTGAAGGAAAACATCGTGAGGAAACCCGCACACTGATATCATATTTGTGTGTGTGTGTGGTGGTCCCAATAAAGTGGCAACAGGCTCGCCCCCTGTTACATGGGATCTAATCTGACCACATCTGGCGAAATGTGGGTGTTTATTCACCTCTGCCTACCCCTACTGGGAAAAAGGCGTGACTATATAAAAAAAAAAAAAAAAAAAAATTATTATACTTATCAAATGTTATTTGGTTCGATTTTCGTCCTATTGGACTGTACAAAGAATATATTTTTACCCTCATTGCTTAGTAACAAAGCTGGAAAAGATATTCCTGAATACATGAGTAAAAATTAGTATAAATTCAATTCCTTCTAAAAATCATTTCCATGTTATTGATATGAGCTTACTACTTTACAATAGTATAACATACTCTTCTATTGCTAGAATGCTTTGCTCCAAAAAGCTGAAGTCTGGCTAGGTGTACAATTTTTCTCCAAACGTTCGCTATTATCAGTTCTCCTTCTTTCAATCAGTAAATTTTTATTTTCTATGATAATAGTCGCCACTTATCATTTTCGATCTTGTCCTATATTAATCGGTAGTAAAATATATTTCAATATTTCAAGTGAGTTTAACTTGCCCTTTATCTCTCTGTCGCGATATATTGTTTATAATAATGGTAACATAATTACATTTAAAACTAAAGGAAAATTACACAATTTATGGGTTCAAGTCATTGAAACAGTGCGTCTGTATAAACTATCGTCTTCATTCAGGGAGTCCGATGACTGCTTAATGATGGCAAAATAAACCTATTTGTTTAATATTTTTAACTTAACCACTTATTCTTATTACTCTGCAAACGAGAAATATTTTAAATTTTAAATATAGTAAAATTTATAAGATTTATGTAATTGGTACAAATTTATTTATAGCACTATAGCCTCAAAATGGTGCAAAGGGGGTCCACAGAGAATCTCCATCGCGTTCGGTCTTGGTTAAAATTATATAGCAACAAACAAACTATCGTAAAACAAGAAAAACGCTGTAGGCCATATGAAATCTATATCTATATGTATATACATTAGGGTGTCCCAGACTTGAAGGGCAAAATTTTTTTTTAGAAATTAAGATACACATTCCCTCATATTTTGTTCCATTTCACCTTAATAACTGAAAAAATAAATATTATTGACATCGGATAGAGATAACCTGCGTCGACTTGCTCTCGAACTTTGATTATAAAAGTTTGTATGGAAATCATAGGGGAATATTTTAACTTAATATATATTTTGTAAATAAAACACTGGTACTTTGATTATTGTATTATATTTATACAAATGAATCAATTAAAGGACATTTTCTTTTTAAGGTTTGTTTTTTACAGTCAGGATATACTTTTCTGTTTTCTTGTACGCAACGTAATAAATATTGTTTATGTTCCTCGTCAAATGTGATTAAGCCATGAAAGTCTTGCATCAACTTAACACTTCTTTCAGCCGTATCGTTAACTGCTTTCAGTGACTGCACTTTCATTTTAGCGTGTTGAAACGAAGCGTTAGTAGGCCGGGAAGTAGGACACTCCATGAGAAAACTGTCATCAATTTCGAGTCGTCTGAAAAAGAATCTGCTGTTAATGGAAACAAAGTCATAGATGTTTTTTTCGAATAGAGGCCCGCTAAGTTCTTCTCTCGATGGAATGTAGCGTTTATTGTGGACCGATGGATTTTCTTTGGCCAAATTAGCAACTATTTTTACCTTACTTTCGTTAATATCATCGTCAATAGATAGACACTTCGTCTGCCAAATACCACAAATGTTGGCAGAATGTCTGTATAGCCGCTTTTGATATAGTTTTGTGTACGAATTCTTTGGATGGTAGACTTGCTTATAGGAAATTCGTCAGTTTTATGGCCATGTGCTTCAATAGTTACTTCAATAATAAAGACAGAATCTCTCATATTTAACTGACACCTGTCTAATGCTGCCACTAGTTTCGGAGTAACGAATTTTTTCTTCACAGAAGTTTTAATAGAATCGGGGTGTTTACTCTCAATTGGAATGGAATCAAATCTTCTTGTATTTGTTACTTCAGAATTAGGAGATGAAGTTTCTTGTAATGGCTCATGGGAAGACGTAGAGCGTGTTACGGATGTGATATAATTAGCCAGCCGCTCTTGCTTGTCGATATTTCTAGGACTCACCTTTTCCTCCTTTTCAATCAATTTTTTGTTCACTCCAGCTAAGTGACCTGGTCGTCCTGGCTCTCTCTGCTTTTGTAAGAAGATCTTATCTTTTTGTTTGTATCTTTTTGCAAATTTCTCCAAACTTGGTATAAGGCTACAAGTTTCTTAATACAGTTTGGTAAAGATTTAGTCAGTATACGTGCCTTTTCTCAATAAATAATGTACTCACGAATTTCATTGACACTTAAATTGACTCTGCGAATATTATAAAATAAAACCACCAACACTTGTCCATTAGAGGGATGTTTAGGGCCTGTAATTTGATGTTTTACATCCCCGACCAAAAATATTTCCTTTTAAAACCTGTGAAACTACACAGACATGATTACACAACGACAACAATGCTTTCACTAATAAAAACGAGCTTGATATAACAAGCACATTAACACACCCCTTATTTTGCAAGTTCTGAAAAGTTTCGATCCAAGTCGGCACGGGTTGCCGTAACACAATTTACGTAAAATTTTATTTATAACTGTTTTGACATCAATCAAACAAAATTAGAGGGTTTCATTGAAAAAATCAAACTTTAATTTTTCTGTGACACCCTAATATACATATATAAATATTTGTAAGTAATGTTATTACTTCACACTCTATAATATTTTGCGTTTCCGTGCAAGTATGCGGTGTACGAGGAGTTAGAAGGAATCTGATGTCAGAAAAATCTAACCAACTTTACTAACGTAGTACACTTGGCTTAACATTGCTATATTAACTGTATCAAACTAATACACTTGCTAAAATTAGTATTGATTTTAATCAAATATCTATTGTACATATTAATAAGGTTTCGGTTATAATTGTGAAGAGATTTCATTACAAGGACTAATTGATAGTTGTATTATAATATTCTTATTTAAATTTATTTTAGATGTTTGTAAATATTTACATGTACATATAGCGTGTATCTAAGTTAACAAGGGGCTCCTTTTTTATCTTTTAGCGTGAACAACTGCTGCTATATATTTCCTGCGTTTAAATATCTCCGGTACTATGTTATCGCGAATTATATATAAAACGTTTAGGAAATCTATTAGCTTTGTATCAATGAAAATGTTTTTGTGATATGAACATACGATTTACCGTTTTTGTCTGAATTGACTAGAAAAAATTATATATTTTAAAGTAAATGCTTTTACCATTTCAACGTGGATATTACAGAATTCCGAATTCCGGAGAAAAGTATACCGAAACCGGAGCTGGAACTGCTCGCCAAACTGGAGGAAGAAAACCGACGTATCGAGGCGGACTCGAAGTCCCCCTCGCTGTACATTGCTCACAGCCGGAAGAACTCCGATACTCCAAACTCTGATACCTCGCTGATCTCACTTGCTTCCGGTAAGTGCAACAAATTTTTTGTTTCTTCTAAACTAAGCTTAGCGGAGTTACGGATAGAAATTATTATTATTACGGTGTTATTAGAGCTGTAAGGGGCGTTAATAATCGTAATCGTTTCCAGCGATAACCGCCATTCGTTCAAACAATATGTTGTAAGTTATTACGTACGTAGTGTGAATGCTTTAGTCGAGTATTTTAGTGTACAAAAATAAAAACAGTGTTATACTTTTGAGCCTAGTCTATAAATATATTCTTATTAACATGATATTTAGCATAGTAAATTTGAAATCACCACACAGACATCGGGTTTCGTCATCACTTTAACTTCTTAACAGATTTGTGATAAAGCAGCTCAGTCATAGATCTAACAGATTATAACAAAAAAAAACTTTACACTCCTCTTTTTAATTTAATCACTATTTGTACTGTATATAACAGTTCGGACTATTTCTCGGATCTTAATTTTCGCGAGCTTTCAATAATTACAATACGCGTAGAAACAAAGAACTTCACCTTTTGTAACGGAATGAATGTTTCCGCTGCGGTAAAACACTCCACGTTTTGCTATAGTGTATTACTTGCATTCATTTTTATGGCAGGCATTGTGGAATTGAAATGTCTGTTTCGAAACCGCCGCAAAACTTAAAATCAACCTGCCGCAAGCGCAATCAATAACAATCGCATCGGTATGCCTTTACGCTTGCAGTGAAGAATTGTAACAACTCCACGTTAATGTTTTTAAGATAAATAGTAAAAGTGTGGACAAAATAACGATGCAAAATATATTAATAGCTCCGGCCATAGATTTTGCTCGTGGTACAATGCCGTTAATGTTTAAGGTGTATGTATTCTCCAAAAATGTATCTGTATGTAACTAAAAGTTTCCTCGTATGCTATACATAAGTCTCGTAAAAATATTTTTATATATTGTAATATAAATCCTTAATAAAACCCTTAACAAATTAATATAAAAGAACACTTTGCAAACTATTAAGTATATAAGTAAACGTAATATATCATTTTTTGATGTGATACTAACTTTTGCAATTGTTCAGCCAAACTGCTACGTAATACATGAGTAAATAACAGTTGAATAGCTTATTTACTATAGTTTGCTATCATGTATTCGCTATTTATTTCGTGTATGATGGGAATAAGTTTGACGCCAGGAAACAAATAAAAGGTTTAAGCACATCAGACAATACTCAATGCGATGAAACGCGCGGTGGTTGGCAAGGTAGTTCAAAGAAAGCCGTTAACGTGATGTAGCCGTTACCTCAAAGAGAATGTTTCGCATTTAAGGGTAGGTAGGTAGGTTCGGTGGTAAATTAATGCACTGTATAAACGTTCTCTAATGCATACATCTTTACAGAAGAGTACAAACGATTAAATGATGAACGGTATACACGATCGTTGTATTTTGAAGTTAGCTGGACGTTATTACAAAAGCTACGTTTTAAACAGTTAATGCTGAAAATTTCCGCAGCGGTATTCGCAAATAATTGTAGCAGTAAGCTATTGTCTGTGCAACGTTAGCAGTTAGACATACCTTCTCAACCAAGAAGCGGTTCCAGGCACAATTAACGTAACGGCTAATCGTTGCGAGAGAACGCGCACCTATCCCATGTTCACGCTGTCGACTGTAGATATGTCGTGTATACTTAATATAAAATGTATACAGTTTTGTTTCCGTTCAAATATGATCATTATATAAGTGAATACTATGATCAATAAATAATTGATAATGTAACTTAACTTTAACGTAACTTTAACCGGGTTCTATACAAAATAGAGATGAATCTCGTATAAGTTTTGATAACGAATATAACTTAAAACTCCTACGTTTACAATTATTCAACATATATTCGATTTTGTTGAATAAATCGGAAAATGATTGCCATATCAAATGCAACGAATTAATATTATATGCGTATAAATGTGTATTTCCTCATGTAAATCATTGCAATTATTATATGATTGATGTACTTGTACTCACTGGATTTGCTTAATCCAAGTCGGAATTAACTTTTATGTACAATTTTAAAGCGGCGATGTTACTCGAAGCGTATTATTTACGACATCGGTTACGTAAAATCGCAACTGTAACGCAATTTTTAACTTTCAGTGTTTAACAATCTATGGCCCGGGACACTAGTCTACTTTAAATACGTTCATGCGCTGTGTTTTTTAACAAATATAATAACAGCCGTTGCATTCAATCGATTTCTATATGTAGACACAATATTGTACTGCATTATAAAGTTCGTGGGAAAATCATCATACGGCAAATATATTACAGCGACAGTGTTTTTGCCAGTTTTGCAATACTGGATATGTCGTTGCGGAACTTTTAAACCTTAGGCAGAGTAGAACGATACTAGTTATTCCCATATCAAATACAATATCTCATCATCGTTGTAGCGATATCGCTTATCTCTGTAGCGATTTCGTTTATAATAAACATTACGCTGTTCGAAATCGGTTGCGAGATGAATGAAAAGAACTACTTGTACAGTTTCAGTGTGTTAGAATTCTACGATGTCAGTGTTTTGGAAAATATTAACATGCGTATGTATAACTGTGTTATTAATAATATTACATTATATATATATATATATATAAATATTGTATTACTGTTTGTTTAAAGTAGTACGATAGGTTAACTTATCACTATGACGTAGGTTGTGAAACAAACCAAATCACTTAAATATACTCCTTGGTAATAAATATGTAATTTTGTCTCTTTTGTCTGTGTTGCACAGAATTGTACCAAATGTGATTTATTATAGGGTGGAATGGATTTTTCAAATTTTACGGAGATAACTTACTTTTGGAATGGAATAGGAGGCAGTAAAGTAGACGGTATATTTATACACAGATAAAATTTAAATAAATTAATTGAGGTGTATAACAAAAACATAAAACCCTCTGATAGCTGATGCAAAATAAACCACAAATTCCTTTCTTATTACTCAACGAACCGAAAGCTATCAGTAGCAATGCGTTGAACGCAGTCAAAAGTTTTTTGTGCCTACAAAATATAAATTGCGGAACTCTAGATTTTGCAGCGACATTTTATTAAAAATTATGTTGTACTTAAACTCAATGTGGAGTCAAGTGGATACGATGCCTATCCACAAATTGTTTTTAAAAAAAGTAATAATAAATATAGGAAAAAAACAGCTCAGTGAGCAGATGCATCGCTCTCGCGCGGATTCACTAATCCATTACGAGGGGCCCTCTTCGGATTGCATTGGAACGAAGGGGGACCGCCGTCGCAATAAACCGAACTGCTGTCGGGATGCACACGAGATTATATGTGTTTTAGAGATGGTACTGCAACACCAGAAGGGAATATGATGATGTTTTATATTTGCCTCGTGTAAACATTTAGTGAACAATGGTATGGGATACAAACAACCAGTTTGGAAAGGAATCTTTATAAACTGTGACATAGTTAACTGGCAACAAACAACTAGACATCATATATATGATCGATTTAAATATTTATATGTAAAAAGGGATCTTTCGCAAAGACTATAGGATATTTTTTATTATGCGCTGTTGTGTCTATGGGCAAACTTACACTACATTAAACTCACAGAAGTAGTAGCATCGTTACAGTCCAACTTGTAATCACCTATTCCCAAGTCTTAAGAAGGAAATCGTATCTTCTTAATGTATTTTTTTATTAATATACTAAACAGTTTTACTTCAACAATAACCTAATATCATGTAAACAATCTAAAGGTTGTAATACTATTAATATTTCGGCGGAAACTGGTATGCTTTTCGGCCTTGGCCCGCAGGCCAAGCGTGGCGACTATTGAATATAATAGTGTACCTAATAGAAACAAACCTCATTGAGAGAGGTATATAAATATATAATGTTCTGGTGCACATAGCTTATATATCAGTTACAAAGGAACAACATTTCCAGCTTAAATGGTCATTATTGCTGTTTAAGGCACACGATACAGGTGACGCCACGTCGATCGCAAATAGGCCCGTCCGGCTTTCCGTCTGTGCTTGTGATTCATCGCTTAGAGCTCGTTGACATGCAACCGGCTGATGCTCGTCATTTTTTTTGTTTTGTTTTGACAAAGATGTTTATTTATCGTTGATTATTCTCTAGCGCTGTGCGAGTATTGTTTCGATAGTAATGTTTACAATTTAAACAAATGCGAATATCATAGTATATTTTTTTAAAAATTCTCATCTATGTTATGTATGTATAATGTTGTGTAACTGTTTTTGAAAATTTATTGCAATCTTTTTTTAGATGCAAAAAACTAACATAGCTTTTAGCGAGATAGCGTTATAAAATGATGTAAATGTATGTATAAACAATAAAACTTCGCCAGCCCATTTGCATTGCGCGTACGCCATGTAAATTTCTTATACTTTTTTTATGACACACTCTGGAGATATGACGTAGCTCATATTTTAATCTTAGATGCTTTGTAACGCGTTACTGCATGTATAATTGCAATAGAATATGATATTATAATATACATACATAAATTACAACACATACGGCAATATTTGTTATGAATTTTGTACAGAAACTTCTAAACAGATTTGGATCTTGTAATGTGGTTTAGTGATTGCTATATTCTTTCGCTCATTATATCCACACTTTTCATACAACAATTTTTTTTTATTTATTTATTCAAAGAAGCGACGAGACGTGCGGAACGTTCTCTCGATGATGAGTGGTCTCCAGCACCAGAGACCTACAACCAGTGATATGATAGTTAAGACACGGTTAACACGTTCACCTGTTAGTGTTTTAACAATAAGGTGGTAGTTATGATTATGTAGAAGCACATTGCGCTCGACGCATAGTACACATTAAGTTCTGTATGTCACCGTAAATAATTCTTATACCTTCAGCGTCCTTCATATCGGAACAAGTATTATTACATGCTACTGCTTAAATTAAGGCGTTGCGAACTGCATGAATGATCTCTCACAAAAAGAACTATTTTCATATAACGGTTATTCTTCCCTGTATCGAATTTCCCAAAATGGACAAATTTCTATAACTAATACGCTAAATATATTTACCCATATTTTGTGATTATTGGAATTGTGAAACTAAAACTGTGTTTGCGAAATTATTTCAACGAATGATGGACGCATTGATCTTATGTGCAGTATAAGCGAATGTTGTTATTTATTTATTTTGTAGTATTGTGCTTTATTTTCAATTGTGTTATCTTGTGATTTCATATCCGAAATTCCAAGATAATGTGTTTCATGGTATCTGATCGAACTGTGTTTGATCTGCGCGGAAACCGCAAATTTAATTTTTACTGCGGTTTCAGCAGTAATTTTCCATTTGCTGTGCTGTAAAAGTGAAATTTCTTAAAGACTGATGACAAGAAATAAAGAACGCGAAACAACACTTTTGGGTCCAATCTTTGTAACACTACTATATACACTATTCCATTGTACTTGATTTTGTAGCGTTTTGATGTTTTCTTGCAATTCGTTGCTATCATGCGAAATAATAACCATTATTTTTTATGTTAATTGCTTGATTAAATGTTTGCAAATTGAGCGAGAAATATTATAATTTTATTCTGCCGGTAATGTGATATAAAATTAACTCTTCTCCTTAGATAAATGTAGGACGTAGGTAAATGTTGTTTCACGAACATTGATGCAATTGTGTCAGAATTTGAGCTTTAAACTGATGAATAGCACAGAGACTGGATTTGACGTTTCCTCTTTGAGCTATGTTTCCAATCCATTGAGTACACACGTCACGTGTCACTTCAAATTGGAATGGATGTTAATTAGCTCTTGATTTTATACCGCTTTACCTCTCATGGAATATTGTAGGAGTAGATTAAAAATTGCAGTATTCTTGCATATTTTACGTATGTTGAATCCCAAGATCCTTTGTTTTTTTATTGTGATATGATACTAGTATTTAATTGATTCTATTCATTATTGTTATAACACGTAGCTGGTTTATGTGAATCTGGTAATCATATAACAATTAAAACCTAACGTTATAAGACAGAACATAAAAGTTAGTAATGAAAAATCCACTATTTATAGAATAACTAAAAATACTAAAAGTTTTTCTGTACATTTTAAAATAAGCTGACTTTTCAACGTTATCTTTAAATGTGAACATGGACGTTGTGGGGAAGCTTACTATCTATATTAGTTATGAATACGGATCGATGTTCATTCGCACCCCCTCAGATGCAATTTACTCGTATAATTGACGGCCCGATCCTTTGCTGACAGATTTAATTAAAGCTTCTGGTAACCGATGAGAAATGTCCTATGCAATATGTCATATTTAGAATGCAGAGGGAGAATTACAATTACATGGACCAATTTCAAGACCCAAAAACTCATAATATTCATTATAGAAATATAATAAAAATTGCTGAGATAACTGTAAAATCATAATGTTTTGCTATTTCAACTCGGACACTATTTAAAATACTATGATTTTTTTTTGGCGATGTGGTATCCAAATGCACCATTTATCACTCACGTATCTGTTTTTCAATACTCCTTTAATTGTTTATTTTCTTTAGAAAATTTGTCGAGTGTACGACGTACTACAACCATATTTTGTGAATTTCGAATAGCAACTACCTTATAAAATAGATTGTACTTTTTATTTAGTGTCTCGAATGTCTGGAATCAGCCTCTCGTCTTCTTGACAGTAAATTAAATTTTTACCATATTTTATTGCAGGTACTAGTTCAACTCATGACACAGATTCCCGCGCTGGCAGCAATGGCGAAGAAGACCTCTGGGGTCTTTGGGGAAGGCTTGTCACCAATTGGGAAGTTGAATGGCGCCGTCGTAACCAATTCATACGGGACCTTGTACGACAAGGCGTACCGCATCATTTCAGAGGAATCGTTTGGCAACTGCTCGCAGGGGTCGACTCCTCGTCGGAGAAAAAACTTTACGCCTCTTACATTAAAGTAATTTGTTTAATTATATATAAAGTAATTTCTTCAAACTCTTCTTTTAAATATCTTATTTCCTTATTATTCTATATTAGGTTTTCTCTTCCTATAACCTTCATATTATTTTTAAAACTTGAAATACAAAAAAAAAGGAGAGGGTGATGTGGAGGATTTGGGTGTGATAATGAACAAATATATCATCTCCAATGAGAACTGCGTTTTAACATATTAAAGTTTTCCGACAATTATATCATCATTTCAACCAATGGACGTCTATTGCTGGACATAAATAATTACATATAGGTCTCAAAATCAAATGCAAACATCCCCGCAGTATTTTTAATTTTTTTATGTTAATTCTCTCACTAATTTAATATAAAAAAGCTAATAATTTAACAGGCAAAATCCGCTTGCGAGAAGGTGATCCGGCGCGATATCGCACGCACTTACCCTGAACATGACTTCTTCAAGGAAAAGGATGGTCTTGGACAGGAGTCTTTGTTTAACGTGATGAAGGCCTACTCATTGCATGACCGTGAGGTCGGTTATTGCCAAGGCTCTGGATTCATCGTGGGTCTGCTGTTGATGCAGGTATACGTCTTTTAATCATATTATATCGTATTTAGTCATTAAACTTGTAATACAACAGTCACAATTCTATTTTAATTATTATTACTCAAAGTTATAGTAACGTTTTATTATCTAATCATAATGGATCATCTGGTCGTAAACTATACATATTGAAAGACGCGGGTTCGATCCTCATTGAGTTTTAGCTTCCGGCGAAAAAAAAAACGCATCGTGACGAAACCGATTCGTTCCAAGAATTATAGCTTTTGTGGGTATATAATATCCGCCAACCCATGCTTGACCAGAGTTGATGTTGATGATAATTACCTCTCAAGTAGATGTTTTTGATAGTAGAGCGAGTAGTGTGAACGTCCAGAGTGCTGTTCATTATAATTTTATTATTATTTACAGATGCCCGAAGAGGAGGCGTTTGCTGTGCTAGTTAAGATCATGCAACAATATCGTATGCGTGAAATGTTCAAACCAAGCATGGCTGAACTCGGTTTATGCATGTTCCAACTAGAAAACCTTGTACAGGAGCTGCTGCCTGATTTGCATGTACACTTTCAGGCCCAGGTGAGATATAACTACATAATATTAAGTCGTGATGTGGTCTTTTCTGATAAAAAGCGATAGCTTATAAACACTCTATTTACCCTTCTTTTGGTCATGTTGTTTCATCATCATCAGCCGACAGACGTCCACTGTTGGTCATAGGCCTGCTTCTAAGATTTCCACAACGGTCTCGTCGGAGGACATGTAGGAGGATCGGGATTTATACGGGAGAAAAAATGTTGTTTAATTAAAGCTTATTATTACATACACTACAGCAACCAGCTTGCTAAAGAAACAGTTACTATGACTTAAAAATTTGCAGAGCTTCAGTACAACAATATATGCCAGCAGTTGGTTCTTGACATTGTTTACGACGACCCTGTCACTGCCCTTGGCGTGCCGCATCATGGACGTGTTCCTTTCTGAGGGTCAGGAAATTGTATTCAAAGTAGCGTTAGCGATGCTCACATTAGGAAAGGTTGATCTCCTTTCACTTGATATGGAAAATATTCTTAAGGTGCGTGATCAAGATTTTTTTTAACAAATAGGTTATAACCTTGGTTCTTGACGATCGGGTATTAAGTGGTGACATTGTGTGTGGTGGTAAAACGCACTAGCCAACTGTCTATTCACTCTTCTGTTGAAAACACTCATGTCGTATTCAAACAATAGTTATATTATGAATTAAGTTATACATCAAAAACACAAAATTAAAAAAAAATTACCACCAGTTCCTCAACTAACGAGACGAAAGAGAGACGAAATCATTAATCATCGTTTCTACTGAACATAGCTCTTTTGTATTCTAAAAAACACTGTATAGCGCTGTTAGTGTTCAGTAACTTCAATCAATAATACTTGTTATTAATTACAGTACATTCAAAAATCTCTTCCGGCGAAAGTGGAAGCCGATCAAGATAGTTTTATGAATCTAGCTTATTCTATAAAAGTAAATCCGAAGAAGATGAAAAAGTTAGAGAAAGAATACACGGTTATCAAGACAAAAGAGCAAGGCGACATCGCAGCTCTCCGGGTGAGTTTGTGATGAAACATTCTTCTTTATTCATTAGGATTATAATGAATACAGCAGAACTTCTGCAGATGCACCTTCTTAACGCATCTTTTTTTGATATCGTAGAGGATATCTTGTAAAACTTCTTCAATCGCCGTCCTCAGTGTACAGAAAGGTTACAGGATTTACTTTCGGAACACACTACCAGGGCAAAAAATTGTATACTACAAAAAAAGTGTTTATTATCATTCTAACTTTTACCCTGTGATTTAAGGAAAAGAAAACTACTATAAAAGAAGGGTAGATTCTTTTCTGATCGTTACTCATACTGTGTATATTTATTTTACTATTCTGATAACATTTATTCGCAGTGTCTGCGTCAGGAGAATAAACTTTTAAAGCAACGCGTAGAATTATTGGAGAAAGAAAGCTCAGCCCTGGCTGAAAGGCTTGTAAAAGGGCAGGTCGATCGTGCTGAGGGAGAAGAGGAAACGTTCGCTCTAGCTAGAGAGGTGCAGGCGCTACGCAGAGCTAACGTCGACGCACAACAAAGACTGGCCGTCGCCCAGGACGAGATAAGATCGTTGGAAATGACAATAGCGGAGGTATGTTTATAGTTATTTGGGGATAATTTGCACGTTATGCGTGCCTGGCAATCAGGCAATCAGTGGACTTCCATAAACTTTAACTGTCTAAATACCGGACATGGTCATAATCGGTTTTTAGGTCATGGTCTTTTGCAAGTATAAGGCGGTAATCATGCAATTATTTTATATATTATTTTTATTATAATTATTTCTTCACAACCCGAAATGTCTACAGGATTAGAATGCCTCATGGCATTATGTGCGCTGTTTTGTTGATTTATTTCTATTGTATTTATTAATTTGTTACTTCTGCAAAATATATTAAATTAAAATTAATTTAATTCCTTCTAGAATAACTCACGACAGTCGTCACTTGAAGGCACAGAGGGAAATAATGCTAAAGGGGAGGAGCTGGCGCGGTGCCTTCAACGCGAACTGATTCGTGCTCGATTACATGCGGCTGAGAGGGACGCAGCCGAAAGGGAACTCGTTGCCCGAATAACGGAACTGGAGAACGAGAATAAAAGTCTACGCAGGCAGCAGGTCGACAACAACGTCGCTCACCTACAGGTTACAGCAAATATATGCTCATTAGTTTTTTAATCGAAGTGATAAAATGAAGGACCCACACATGGGTGACAAAATCAGTTACGTCGCTCCATAACAATGTGGAGTTACTTGAAATGTTACACACTGCAACACATAAGCTTGTCGTCATGGAAGAAGAGATGTTATGTCTTGTTATCCCTGTAATTGTATTAACTACAACGCTCTTGAAGCCGGAACACATAGTATGTTTTTACAATACAATTTGACAATAGAAAGAGGCATTGTATTGATACCTCTTGCCTCTCTGCTTCTGGGAGAAAGACAAGGCTATGTGGGATTTTTACCTACTAAGACCCCTTCAGTAGTCACCTTCAGTGCGTTGCCCCGTAATCTTCTACGGAACACATTGGTGCCTACCAGCACTGCGCTTAAAGCAAGTCTCTGGGAGGGCTGTAGCCCTCCCAACATCTTCGCTTTGGTACGACAAGAACTAGACAACATCATACTTGTCTTTCATCCCTGGCTCGCTTAGTGGACAATGGGGGTCCCGAACTGCAAAGCCCACGAACCCGAAAACTCTTTTAGTCCTCTTCGACAATAAGTAGGGCATCCTTTAGTCATATTCTTAATACCCTGAGACTAGATGGCAAAGGATGGAGGATACCTACCAACAGCGACTTAGCAGAAAAAACATTGCATCAATTAAAATGAACCGAGTATTGGTTATAGTATAGTATGATTGTTCTGGTGAACTAATTGTTCTCAGTGTTAACTCCACTACAACTTATTTTATGGGTACTAAATATAAATTAATATATCATACCAGGACGAATTGATTGCTGTAAAACTTCGTGAAGCCGAGGCCAACCTATCACTGAAGGAGCTAAGCCAGCGCGTTACTGACCTCTCGGAGTGCTGGCAAAAACACTTACAGGTTGGTTATTTGTTAGTAAATTGGCTCTATAAAGAATTTCTTTGTGTATGGTGATGAGATACCTGTCTGCTCTTAGTCGGCGCGATGTACATTGTTCTCGATCGCGTGCATATGTCATGTGCGGTCATTATTCGACTCTAAGGGAGACAGGGATGCCTCGGTGCCTTTGATATAAGAGTGGCATGCTGTTGCTACTTGTATACATTTTGATGTAATTGCCGGAAACATTTTGTAATCCTCATATTTAATTCCAACGTCGATTAATGGTACTCTATAACCTGATACAGGAAATTAACCTAACAATTAGCACATAAGTTGCAACACCTACTACATATTATCTTTATCATCATAACATACTTTATACAGGAACATAAACAGGAAGCGCCTCCCGCTCCGTCGCAATCTAATGTAGTCTCCGACATTATGGCGACCCCAAAGAAACTCCTCCGGGCCTGGGAAGGAAGGTCTTCTGACGTGCAAAAATTGGAAGAAGACCTAATGAGCACCAGAATCCGTGAAGTTGAAGCATTAACCGAGTTAAAGAAGTTGGGGCTAAAGGTTAGCTTATATTACTAGTTATCGTGTACGAGTTTTAACTAATTATTAGAAAGTTACACACAAAACTATTATTTATTTTAATGACAAACAACCATTTCGAAATATTATTGTATATCAGTTAGACGAATTTTATACATAACTAATTTGTATTTTTATAGTTAATCTAACCTCTTATATCAGGCTCCAAAGCGATGAGTGCAAGTTATTGTTGAGTAATATTTACTCTTACATACCAGTCATAACTTTCGTAATTCC